>CM066983.1:106979579-108314156 GCA_033977485.1 Hydrangea macrophylla | reverse complement strand
GGCTCAAGGACATAAGGTATCATTCTAGTTACCAAGTTGATAAAAGAAAGGGGTTAAAATTACCAAATTGTGAAGCTTGAGAATGTTATCTAGTTTCTTGAGTCCCATGTTGCGAAGAAAATGTAATTTCTATTGTTGCGAAAAAAAACATAAAACACAAAACTTTCTTCTCTCTAAATCCACCTCTCAATCGGAACTTTAGGGAAGAAAGGCCAAACAGCTCCCAGGCTAAAGACAACAACTGATGAATCACAGTTAAAGTTGCTCCCATGGTAAAACAGTAAGGTTGATAGTTGTGAAAACAACAAATCTTTCTTGACAAAAACCAAGTCTAGTTGAGACAAAGTGAAGCTCACTGAGCTGAAGTAATATGAACTTTCATCATATGAAGTTTGAGATAAACTGAAGGCTAAAGCTCAATGAACTGTCGTATTTCCAAGGGTTGAAGAAGATGAAGAGCTTACCAACTGAAACATAGTTAACAATTTCCAATGAAAGTTCAATGCTCCCCACATAATGAATTGTGGGCACCAATTTGGTATTCAAATTTGGGAACCATAGCATTAATTGACAAAGTATATTATGAGAATGATCCTTCAAAATTGATCGAGCCTTTGAAAAAATGCAAGAATTGTGGTCCAAGGCTTGAAGCATAATTGATAGTGTCTTTGAAAATATTATAAAAATAGGCAATGGTATCAGTAAGTTCGAAAAATGAAAAAAAAAATAGAATACGCAGTCAGAAAGTCAGATTCATGAATTCAAACAAAGTCAGAAACTAAAGTATTGTTTGATTCTTCAAAAATTGTAGGAAAGAGAAGAAGACATACCTGATACCATAAATTAGCTTGCTCTAATTCAGGCTTCAGTCCTGTTTGCTTTCACCTCCAAATGAGAGATAGATCAGCAAAAAGTATAGGACTTACCACAAAAGAAAATATAAAAAGCATCCAAAGCTCATTTAGAATAACTTTTTAGTTCAGCCCATGAAGAATTAATACAAAAACAAAATTAATCAGATAAAAAATTAGTTCCACATCAAATTCCCTCCCTTATACACAAATGACAAATGTGTGCATTCTCTACAATGGAAATTAGTAAAAAAAAAAACTCTAAACATATATGCATAGTGTTTCCTTGTAACCAAAAAAAAAAGATTAACATTGCGCTTTGTGATAACTTCCCTCAATATCCATTATAAAGATAGATAATACACCCTTCAACAATATGCATGTTCTGCACAAAAAGAGGGAACCAATCTCATTCTATCAAATCATATCACCAAATTTTTTTGTGTGTGTGAAATTTTAATTCAAATACATGTGTACATAGATGTTGAAGACTTGAAGTCACAAAAACTATGATAAGGTCACCTTTTTGCAAGATAATTGATCCAGATGGATTGAAAATGTCCATATCATCATCGCAGGGCCCTTTTGTAACTTTGCATCCAATATATCAGTAATCATCTACATAGAGCCAAAAAAAAAAAAAGTGTCTTTAGAAGGAAAAAAAATCCCAAAAAAAAATTCATTTAAAGAAGATACTGGGTTCAAAAATTTTCAAAATCCAGAATTTTTTTAAATTTCATGCATAAAGCTTAAAAACAAACGTTATGAAAAGAGAGAGTAGATCTATGGGTGTAATAGTAGATCTATTATAATGCATATTATACTCTACTCACAGAAAACACCATGAAAAAATAAATTAAAAAGCTGAGTAACAGAAAATCCAAACTGAAGTAACATACATTTTCTCTGGAAGAGGTACTCAAAACTCTAGCAAGAGAAACATGTATAGGATAAAGTCAGATGATAATACAAAAGGGATGCTATCATTGTCAATCCACAATTATTAATCACTTAGTATCATAGAGGTTAGACCCTTTTATTCAATTAAACATCTAAGCAGCTATAATTTACATTATCTTTTTTCCAATCACTTTTGTTTTGATTTTAATGTAAAAACCAATTGAAGTTCTAATGATGGGGGTTATAGTATTCCATGCATCCAAAGGTGACCATTCTACTAGGACTTTAGAAGTTTTTGGTTCGAAAAATAGAAGAAATGAAATGGAAATTTGGAGAATTTTTATCATACACATTCCGTAAAGTTTGTTGAACTATACACCAAGTGAGAAGTTTTTGGGTTGTGAAAAGCCAGTGTAAATTTGATAGTCATGTACTATCAAATTTCAGGCAAGCAAAAAATGCTCTCTACGTATTTAGATAGTTACATGCACACATTGTTCACAGGAGATTTACCAACAATTTTCTTATTTCTTCAATGACTAACTCAAAAGGGGTTTAAAATATCATAGGAACTACAAAATTAAGAGAACAAAAGGGGTTTAAAATATCAATTTTTAGATCAAATGATATTCCACAGATATTTGTATATTCAACCCGTTTTTTTTTTCCTTCAGAGTGCATGTCTCTCTCTCTAAGAAGTTGTTAAAGCTATGTTCTTTTCACTTGAACAACGAATAGTTTTAAGCTACAAATTCAAAGAGCCCGCTAGTGATTAGATCACCAACCCAAATGAATCAATGATTCTTACTTTAATAACTATAGAGAGGTAGAGAGAATAAGCATCGTATACCTTGCAGCAATTGAAAGTCTAAAACCCTTGGATAGAGAACCTGTTTTGGTGTTAAAACCTCTGAAATTGATACTTTTGCAGCATCGTATACCTCTGAAATTGATCAATTTTGTGTTAGACGAAGAAAAAATCAGAAGAAAAAAAGGTTAGGGCTTTCGAATCATACCTGACCACACACACACACACACAGAGGAGGGGGGGGGGGGGGCTTTTGGAGGAAGATATTATCGAGAGATAGTGGGAGGGTGGTGTTTGTTCGGTGGAGACGCCACTGTGGTGGTGGCCCTGGTGGGGAGGGTTGGAGCCAGGGGAAAGGGGGAAAGAGAGAGAGAGAGAGAGAGAGAGAGAGAGAGAGTGTGTGTGTGTGTGTGTGTGTGTGTGTATGTGTGTGTGTGTGGACACGCAGCCTCCATGAGCCCACCCCCGGTTTCTTATTTCTGGGGTTTCGGAATTGATTTTTCTTTAGTTTTGAAATAAAGTTGATTTGAAGAAAAGAAGGTCTGTTGAAAATAGATACAGACTCGCCACTTGGTCTTTAAGGAACCAAAAAACCTAATTTGACTCACCCAAATGGATAAAGGGCACCGGCCCTTTATAACCAAAGAACTTGGCTCGGGTTTTGGTACGAGAGAGGAAGGAGCCTTTATCACGATTAAAACACCCTCAACTCGCCCCGTCTCTCGACGGGCCTCAATTAGCATCCAAATAATCATCTTTTACTATGTTTACTTCGACAATTAATACTATGATAGTATATTACATCACATAAGAATCTTGAAATGGAAGATCAAAAGATAAAATATCATTCATAAGATCTTAGCCAAGTATCACACAATACAAAGTGAAAGATCATACAAGTAAACCTAGGAAAAATCGTCTAATCACATATCAAGTAATCAAGTTTTCCTAGTCTAGAAAGGGGACATGAATTATTCTTGAAACAAATAATCAAAGAAATCAAAACATGCTTAGCAAGCTAGAATGATGCATGTTAATTTTTTAGAAAGGAAGACCTCTCAATCCCCGGGACGGATGAAAAAGGATGATTAGATCGAGGGAAAGCATGGATGTATGACCCAACTCATTCCTTATAATCTTCTTAGATTAGGAGTCACAAAAGCCCCAAATCTTGCATGGATGCAATGTATGATCCTAAAATGTGTAAAGGTTGTAGTGTGTTTGTGTACATGGGTTTTCTAAAGTGACTTAGAAGTCTAGAAGATGAATGAATGCATGGGGAAAATCATCATGGGATATGTACAAATATGGTATGGGCTACTTCCTAGGATATGAACTAATTTAAAGTACATATAAGCATCAAATCAAGGGATGGAAGTAAAAGTATGCTTGCTGTAGTTGATCTTGTGGAAATTGAAAAGTAGGCTTAGAAATATTTTCAATGCATGATTTTTTTATAGAGATCATTCTTATTGTGTTCTAAGAACACAATACAAAAATCCAAACCTCAATAACTATTACAGATTGAGAGAAATCATATAAAAAATATAGGTCACTCAGAAACAGAGTCCGTACTGTCGACAGAAATGTCACAAAATCTTAGAAAATGAAAACAAAACATCTAGAGGCCCATATTATACATAAGTTCCCTAAGACACTGAAGTTCAAGGAAAAAATGAGTTGGGACCACTCCTTTTGGAAAAGTTTTCTATAAAACAAGTTGAAATTCAACCAAGCTGCTATGACAGTGATCTCGTCAGAATCAAGATATAAAAGTGTGCTTATTTATGCTCTACTTTCAAAAGATTTGTAGTGTGGAAAGTAAAGGTCGAACCCACAGAGATTGTTAACTTTTAATCCTTTAATTACTAAAATATAATCTATGTAGTTATAAGAAAATTGGAAGTTGAATTGATTTAGGTTTTGATTATCACTACTATTTGAAACTATGAATTAAACTATGAATTTATGTAAATAAGATCTAAAACTAAATCTAAGTAACTTGAATGCAAAATTAAAGATTGATGTAAATATATGGAGATGGAACCTAGGATTACAAATCCACCGCTAACTATGCATCAAGGGTCTAAACCTCTTATTCTAAGTTCTATGTTTTGGATAGTTATGATCTATTGTAGCTACAAGCCCAATAGTATCGTCAAGAAGATATCGTTAGTTTAATCTAAACATAATCCATCTACGGTTCACATAAATCATCTACCTATAACTAGGGTGTAGCATAACTCATCTTTCCTAAGCATGGATTATAAAAGAAGTAAACATCACAATCATATAAGCACCATTGTATGTAAATATTCCTATCAATCACAGAAATCAAGGACTATTGAGTTCAATAAGTATAAGGAAAAATCTAAGACAAGAATAGATCCAAAGTACTCTTGATTATTAACATTAAAATCTGATTATATAAAATCCACCAACATACAATCACTATCCATAAACATAAAATCTTAAAATAAAGAAGAGTAGAATCCCCCTTTACATAGCTAGGGTTTCATTGAAACCCTAGATGAGGAGTTTAGTTGCTCATAGTAGGTGAAAGCATGAAGATGTAGTTGATGTAAGCCATTAAAAACCTTCCTCTTGCCTTCAAAAAGTGCTGAATGTATGTATGGATGAATTGCTCTCAAGGTGTGTAACCCCTTAAAATCCTAAAAACTAAATATATATAGTGTACAAAGGTTTTAAGAAGTCTCCTCCAACTCGTAGTGCACTGAAACAGCAATTAAAATCAATCTGGACGTCTTCAGGTAATTTCGTCTGCACAGGACTCTTTAGAACACTGAAATACGCAACTTCGGTTTTTACACATATCGCGCGAGCGGGTCGCGCGAGCGCGACATTGGGTACCTCGCGCGCGCGGGTCGCGCGAGCGAATCTGGGGATCTCGCGCGAGCGGATCGCGCGAGCGATTTCTGGTTTTCGCGGGCGCGGGTCGCGCGCGCGAAGTGTCTTTTTCAGCTTCTTTCTTCCTGCTTTTTCACCTTGTTTAACCTCATATACCTGTTTCCTTCTGAACCCTGCTAGAAAATAGAAAATAAAGTAAAATTACATAAAAACAAGATAAAAACGACTAACAAATGTGAGTTAAGGCGTATAATTGGGATTTGTTCTCTCCCGATCACACCCCCAAACCTACATTTTGCTAGTCCTCGAGCAAAAAGAAAATAAAACTACAAATAATAAAATTCCTACTCCATTTTCGTATGGATAACGATTGCACTTAGCTTGTGCAACAAGCCTTTTAAACCTCTAGGTGTCCCTAGTCGGACGAGTGAAGTCTCGTGAGGGTTCTCGTCAACAAGTCACCCACAACCATATTTATTAACTTGTAAAGATTTTATTTAAAATTTTAAATAGTTCAATGTCACATTCCTTTCTGTATAAAATTAATCTCAAATGAACTTTTAAAATTATCAAGAGTAAAATAATCATATGCCTTCCTACATTCTAAGAAATAAGCCGAAAACATATATCACAAGAATCAATAGAATATATCGAAGACTCGCATGTGTGTGAAGTAGTAGTCAAGTGGATACACGATAATTATGAACATGGAATATAAACTAGATAACTATCTAGTGATGCTTTGACTACAAATCTCACGTTGTTAATTACACTCTAAAATAACATCACTCTGAAACAGGTGTAATCACTCATTTAGATATATGCGAGAAAGAATTATTAAACAAAACTAATAAATTCGCATACGACTCTCAACAACGAACGACACGACATAAATAACATAGTCTCATGAATAGATATCGATCGTCAAGTGAATATCATTACTACCATGCTTTTACTTTCTTTTCCTTTTCGGTCACATATCCAAATCATTTTTCCCTAGAATCGACTAGGACTTTATACAGGTTGTAATGTTGGTCAAGGGTTAAGGCTTAGAAAAAGAAAGGTAAAGGAATTCAAAAAGTCCGTAAGTAGCTAGGAGTAGTCTTAATGTGTAACGCACGGGCTTTCCTATCACGACTATTTATATTACTTTCTTTTTTTTTTCATATCTCTCTCAAGATAATCGTATCCCTTTTTTTCAATAACTATATTCTCTTTCTTTTTTTTTTTCTTTTTACATTAGATTCTTTTTTTTTTTTTTTTTTTTTTTTTTTTTTACATTATATTTTTCTAGTCGTTTACTAGCCCAATTTCTTTATGCAAACCATTCTCTAGCCACTTTTTGGACATGGGGTAGGTAATATTTAATAATGGCGAACTCCATATCGGAGTGGGTAGGATAATAGGTGAACAAAGAAATGGCTTATTTATAAACGGCTCAAATGGGTTAACGAGGGATATATAAAAAAAATAAAGGATAGGCCAGAGGTCGAAAAGGTTTATTAGAACAGATGGCCTAGTGTCATTTTCTAAGGTTACATGATTTTTCAATGTTATAATATAAAAGGAAAATATATATATACTTTTTTTTTTTTTAAAACATGGTAACTCTAATACTCACTCGACTTTCAATCAAAATGAAGAAATAATGAGACCATTCAACGAGATAGCGCGATGTGTCAAGGAGATTCGATAAATTTAAAACCCTCACAAAGAATAATAGGCTCTAAAGCTCACCGGGTTTAGTCTCCACATTTTTTACTATTTAGAAATCCAAGTTATATTACGGTTCAATGTCAATATGTATCCATATAACTACGTGCAGTGCAGCAAGATATGCAAGTATAAGATATAAAGCAATGATTCTAAGGATATACAATTCTCAAGACGTATTCTCATAACTTCGATAGGCATTTTGATTATATACTCTCTTACTTCTCAAAGTTTCAACGAAATCTAATTATAATCAAAAGGAATGCAATATTGAACAATAGTAAGAAACTGATTTTATTTATTTATAGAACTACTACAATGTTTATTATTATTATTTTTTTTTTTTTTTTTTTTTTTTTTATATGTATTTTGTATTTTTTCAAATGAATTAAACGAACTAATGTTTTACAACTGAATTAAACGAACTAACAAATCAACGAAATAACGAATAAACGAAAACTAATAAAAGAAACTAACAAAAGTAAACTAAAGTACTAAAAAGTATGAAAACAAAACAAAAACTATGAAATATCCATATACTCTCCCCCAAACCACATCACTGCATGTCCCTATGCAGAGGGGAACATGACAATGACATGGATGCAGTCAGCATAGAAGGTCACCAGCACGTCCACTCCACGGAAAATATCTGACGGAAGCTGTACGGCAGATCGATAGTACCAATCCACAAGCTCCCACTCTGGATGCTCCGCAGGGTCGAACGACGGTCCTACCACATCAAAATCCTCATGTAAATCCAGACTCGGACCCTCCTCAATCCCCTCAATGACACTCGGACCCAAATCCACCCTATCATCCTCAGGACCGGAATACGGCGCGAATATCGAGGCAACGTCCTCAGGAGACCAGTCAGGGTGACCCGGACGTTGTCGAACAACGTCCGGCACATAATCAGGTAGGTTCCTATATGGATAGGAAACCTCAGGTGAAAGCACACTAGACTCAATAGGGTCAGATAAAGAAATAGCAGCGATGCCTGAGACAACATCCTCATCGTCATCATCGGTCGAGGACTCGGCCGATTCAGACGAAGACGACTCGGAGGATGTAGGGGGAGCGCCATAAGGGCCATCAAGAGACGTAGGGTCATCGCCAAACATGTCATCCTCGTCAGATGAATCAGAAAAGCTACGAATGGGCCTACGAGGACGACGACGACTCCAGCCGGGACGACCGACCGGGCCGTCAGGTTTGGCTAGCCTAGGACTAAGTATAGAAGTATCAGAGGACGAGCTGGAGTCAGAATAGGAACTCGACGGACTAGACAACCTATCAGGTGAACTAGGAGGTGAGATAGGATGATCCATAGTGCAAAGATGATAAGGAGAAATGAGGATCTGGGTACTATAGGTATATGTGGTAGCGATATGTCCTGAAACATACAAAACGTCACAACTGAAGAATAATTAGCGCAAGTTATTAGTTATGAAAAAAAAAACATAGGTGATATTCAGGATTATAATAATATATATATCAAAATGATCTACCCATGAATGTATAAACCTAAATTATTACGCAGTTACATGTTCTGAGATTCAATGTAGTGAATAAAGTAATGTTTAATCATATGGATCATATTCACTTGTAAGTAATAATTCAGAAAAATTAATGGAAATGTCAGCATAATTTCCCCCAAACCTGAGTCTAAGCGATTCCTGTTTGGCATGCAATGGGTTAAATTACTCACGGACTGCTTGTGAAGTTATGGTAAGCAATGAATTAAAGCATATGAAGCAATACATGATAATCAACTCAATGAAGTAACTATGATGTTTCAGACATATAGCAAACCACAAAAGAAAAGAAAAGCGCAAAATAAATTATTTACAGACCCAAAGAAAAGAAAATAACAGGAAATAAACTAAACCGGTCGAAGCCGGGTACAGCAAAATCCTAATAATAAACAAAAGACTAAATAAACAGGAAAAATAACAAAATGAAATAATATACATGCCATAATGTCTGAAAATGTCTACAACTCCCCATCCAAATACAACAAAAGAGAAAAATGAATGTCTGAATCCCCCAGTCACCCAACCCAACCTAGACTAATCCTCACCCCCCTCAATCAACATCAACTCCAGCCCTGTACTCCCCTGGCCTGTAGTATCATCACCATCCCCATCACTGCCACTCCCATCGTCATCCTCACCAGCATCCCCAGTCTCCTCCTCCTCGCCCTGCACCTCACCCTGCTCCTCCTCTGCCACCTGCTGTGCTGGTCGCGGGAAAGCCGACTGATATGCAGCCTCGCCCTGGGCTAGAATGTCAGCCAGCTGGTCCGGATGAGCCAGCTGGAAATATGATCGCATGTAGGACTGAAGCCGCAGGGTCTCTCCACGGAAGGCACAGACGTCCCCATATGTCCAAGCATAAGGAGTATCCTCCGGGGGAGGGGGACGCTGTGCCGCCTGCTCGCGACGGGCCTGGGCTGCCTCACGGGCCCTCCTAACCTCCAAATCTAAACGATCCAGGCTCAACTTCCAATCGGCGGAAGCGAACTCCGGGATATGTGCATCAATGGGCTCATCGGTAGGGATAGGAAAGGCCTTAGCCCGGAGAATGGCTGTAATGGTGCGAGGATAGGGCAAAAGGGTCTTAGGGTCGATGGCGTTATCTATGGCCTGAGAAGTATGGCGCATGCCATCCATAATAACGAGGCCAGGATGGAACCAATCACTACGGTAAATGGCATGGAGGGCGTGGTGGATTGCCTTAGTCCGTTCTTGCTCGTGACCAAGGGGGTACAGGTTTCGTTTAAGGACATGGTCGACGAACCACATCTGGCGGGGCATATGTGATCGGCGAATAGATTGGCCCGAACCAGAGCGGCCGCCACACATGTCCTGAATGATATGAATGAAGGAGTGGGCTTTATTGAGGACGGTCAATTTTGGGACTTGGTAAGAATGGGAGGGGAGTTGGAGGATTTCGGCGATGTTATCTGGGTTTAGGGTGATGTCATGGCCGTCTATAGTAGTAGAGATAAAGGCGTGTTGGCTGAGGGATTGTTTGTGGTAGCGTAGGTTTTGGTAGAATAGGCGGACTATACGGGGGTAACTGATGAGGTCGGGGTTTCTGAAATATAGCTGTGGGGCCAGCTTTCGGGCTACTAAGTTATTATGGCCCCACTTCGTGTCTTTGTCAGACGCGAAGTACTCAGCATCTATAGCGGCCTCGTAGTTGAGGCCGCGGGTGGCGTATTTAGGGCCTAGTTCGTTTGGGTTAGGGTCGTCTGGGGGTGGTGGTGGAGGGTCGGTCTGTTTTTCTTTTCCTTTGGATTTTTTCTGTGGTGGTTGTGAAGAAGAAGCGGATCGTACGGTTCTTTTGGTCATATTTTAAAGAGAAAGTACGGATTTTTAGAAAAAAATGAAAATGTCGGCTTTAAAATAGGTCTATGCCCAGAAAAAGAAAAAGACAGGGATAGGGGGAAAGGGCACCTGCAAGAAAAACGATCCCGTCAAGGGACACAATCAATCATATATTCAACATTTTCAAAGAAATTGGGGTTCACGGGGGAACACCCAGCAACTGTGAGAAGAGTCAGCCCCTTCCCACCCACTGTCCCAACAAGGGCACACACTTTGCGACAAGTCACGGGGTACTTGCCGCGTGTTAATAAACTAGTTAAATACTTGTAAACGTTGTATTGCTGAAAAGATTGACGTGGAGATAAGCAAATCCAAGTGTTTGGTACGTGATTTGTCTAACTAGTGAATGTCATGAATGTCGGTTATGCTGTCAATCATCATGTTAAGATCATACTCAAGACATTTGACAGTTGACGATTGATTATAGACAATTGACCATATTTTAAAAGTTTAAAAGTTCGTATTCATATGTAATCTAATTACGTGACACCCCTATTGTAAAATCAAATTTATCTTTACTGTATTCAGATTTAACACAGGAAGGGAATAAATCTGATCCCAAAATGATGTGCTGACTTATTGTCACTGTGACTACCATCAGGTGTTACTCTATTGGTTTCAATACGGAAAGATCCTGATGATGAGTTCATCTATACAAGCCTACTATGACGCGGACTTGATCAATCATA
The DNA here is from genome assembly GCA_033977485.1 of Hydrangea macrophylla. Classification (NCBI taxonomy): domain Eukaryota; kingdom Viridiplantae; phylum Streptophyta; class Magnoliopsida; order Cornales; family Hydrangeaceae; genus Hydrangea; species Hydrangea macrophylla. Next base: position 108,302,935 of record CM066983.1, on the reverse strand, counting down.
GGCTAAGCTCAAGGAGCCCTTCAACTCATTGAGTTATTACGTAATCAAGGTTCAAAATTAATTTTAGGTTTACTATTTTTTTTTTTTTTTTAGCTGATATGCTTAACCTTATTTACAGCACAGTGGGAATAGCAATGCACATGATAGCCCTAAATCTAGATAATCTTAATGCTCACTGGAGTCAACATTAAGAAGCAATGCACATGATAGCCCTAAATCTAGATAATCTTAATTGAAGTATATAATCAGTCTATGATGATTTCACAATTAACGAATTAACGAGCATGTAAAAGTGTATGTGTAATAGTCTACATTACTGTGTATGAGTTAGTGCAGGAACACATATAGGGAAGCACATATGGATCTACAGAACTATCCTTATTCTCAGTTCAAACCCTAATCGAAAATTAACCCCAAATTAATCTGGAAATTGTAACACATGTTTACTGGTCAGTGTGCGTATCTATAGTCCTCATATGTGTACATATGCACACATGTATCTATAGATAAACAGTTCTGACCCTGAAAGACAAAAATCTCAAAGATGGGTATACATGTATCCATATCAAAGCCCTAATGTGAAAACCCTATATGAAAGTCGGTCTTTGTCAAGATCAAGGTGCAAATCAAAAGTCCTAGGTGGCACACAGACATTCAACTGAATTTCTGTGTGTACGTGTAAAGACATAGATATGTATAAATTGGGTTTAGGGTTTGGAAACCCCCTAATTGTTCTCCCTTTATAAAAAAAAAAACTAGATCCAAATCAAAGGTTAGGGTTGTGAAATCAGCGTATGTATATATATCGTGTATATATATGGATACAGAAACACAAACCCTAAACTTTACAACATATGTGTACATATATGTGTATAAATATAGATCGGTGAGTGTATAAATATATATAAAGACATATATATACATATAAATGTACATGACTACCTGTGATTCAAGATTAGGGGGGGTTGGAAAATTTAGCCGTAATTTGAGTTGCGGCAGTTTAGCGGCGGCGGCGGCGTCTTGTCGGGAAAACGACGGTGATGGTTTTGGTGCTCCGGCGGCGTGGTGGTGGTAGAAGGTGATGATTGGTGGCGGGTGATGGAGATAAGAGAAAGGGAGAGAGTGTCGCCGTGAGGGAGAGATGAAGACGAAGAGAGAGAGAGAAGACAGTTCAGAGAAATTAGGGCACGGAACTGTATTTAAAGGGAGGGGAACCTCGCGCGAGCGAACCGCGCGAGCGAGCCTCGCGCGCGCGAGTTCCTCCGCGAGGAACCACTGAGGCTTCTTTTTTTATGTTTTGAAAAATTTCTTCTAAGTCTCTCATTCGCTCGAGCGGGCCGCTCCAGCGACGGTCTCGCTCGCGCGAATTCGAGTGCGAACAGAAGCTGAGGCTTCTTTCAAGAAGCTTAATTATTTTTTTCTAAGTCTCATAATCGCGCGAGCGAGCCGCTCTAGCGAGAGGCTCGCGGGCGCGATTCCTGGCGCGAGAAAGCACTGAGGGTCCCTTTTTAGCTTACATAAAATTTTTGACTAAGGGGATATCTCGCGCGAGCGGACCGCGCGAGCGAGCTCTCGCGCGAGCGGGCCGCGCGCGCGATATGCTGATTTTTCATTTTTCTGTTCTTGTTTCTTGTAACAATGTTCTAGAATTGCAAATTTTCATCTTCTGGGTGTTTACACACTCAGACATTGGCCAAAAACTGCTACATAGTGTACAAAAATGAAGAAAAAATCTAACTAATGCTTGGGTTGCCTCCCAAGAAGCGCTAAATTTTACGTCGCTAGCTCGACCGATGCATGCGCTCAATCGAGATAGACCGGATCTACCAGGTCTATAGACTCAATTTCTCTCTCATCTGCCTCCTCGGTTCGATACGGCTTAAGCCGTTGACCATTTACTTTAAACGGTGTTCCACCGTTCATATCTTGGATTTCGATCGCTCCATGCGGAAACACTTGCGTTATAGTAAACGGCCCGTCCCACCGGGACCGTAGCTTTCCTGGGAATAACCGTAATTTCGAATTGAACAACCAGACGCGTTGCCCGACCTCAAAATTCTTTCGTAAAATCATTTTATCGTGAAAGGCCTTAGATCGTTCTTTATAGATTCTTGAATTCTCATATGCCTCGTTTCTCAATTCTTCAAGCTCTTGCAATTGAAGTTTACGATGACATCCTGCCGCTTTTATATCTTGGTTAAAAGTTTTCACGGCCCAATATGATCGATGTTCGAGTTCTACTGGTAAGTGGCACGCTTTTCCAAACACCAATCGGTAAGGAGACATCCCAATGGGGGTTTTAAACGCTGTACGATAAGCCCAAAGCGCATCGGTCAGTCGTTGCGACCAATCTTTACGGTCTGGACGTACCGTTTTTTCCAATATACTTTTGACCTCCCTATTAGACACTTCAACTTGGCCTTGGGTTTGTGGATGATATGCGGTTCCTACTTTGTGGGTGACAGAATATTTGCGGACTAGGGCTTCGAAATAACGATTACAAAAGTGTTTACCCCCGTCGCTTATAATCGCTCGTGGTGTACCGAATCGACAAAAGATATTATCTTTAATAAATTGAACCACGACTTTATGGTCGTTTGTTCTCGTCGCTACTGCCTCCACCCACTTAGAAACGTAGTCGACCGCGACTAAAATGTATTCGAAACCACAAGACGACGGGAACGGACCCATAAAGTCGATGCCCCAAACGTCGAATATTTCTATGATGAGGATTGGGGTCATGGGCATCGCATCGCGATGTGACATGTTCCCTGTTTGTTGGCAACGTACGCAGTTCTGACAGAATTCATGTGCGTCTTTGAACAACGTTGGCCAATATAACCCACTTTGGAGGACTTTAGCGGCCGTACGACGGCTACCAAAGTGTCCTCCGCATTCTAGAGAATGGCAAAAATTTAATATGGATTTGAATTCACTTTCCGGAACACAACGTCGAATAATTTGATCAGAACAGTGTTTAAACAACAGTGGGTCGTCCCAATAGTAATGTTTAACTTGAGAAAAGAATCGATCTTTATCTAAACGAGACCATTTGCTCGGGATATGTCCCGTTGCTAAGAAATTAACGATGTCGCTGAACCACGGACGATTGACGGTAGATAACTCGAATAATTGCTCGTCTGGAAACGAATCCTTTAGAGCGGTAATATCGTTTGATTCTATAAGAATTCGTGACAAGTGGTCAGCTACAACATTTTCAGAACCCTTTTTATCCCGTATTTCATAGTTAAACTCTTGAAGGAGTAAAATCCATCGGATTAGCCTAGGTTTCGTTTCTTTCTTATTAAGCAAATGACGCAATGCCGCATGATCAGTATAAACGATGACTTTTGAACCCAATAAATACGAACGGAATTTGTCAAGGGCAAACACAACCGCAAGTAGTTCTTTTTCAGTTGTTGTGTAGTTCAATTGCGCGTCGTTTAGTGTTTTACTTGCATAATAGATCACATGAGGGATTTTATTTACTTTTTGTCCTAATACCGCACCCACGGCATAGTCAGAAGCATCACACATCAATTCAAACGGTAATGACCAATCAGGGGACTGGATTACCGGAGCCGTGGATAGTAAGGTACGCAACGTTTCAAAAGCTGTCAGACAATCTTTGTCAAAGACAAAAGGAACATCCTTAGCAAGCAGGTTGCATAAGGGGCGTGAAATTTTACTAAAGTCTTTGATAAATCGCCTATAAAAACCAGCGTGACCTAGAAAGGAACGGATCTGACGAATGGATGAAGGCGGTGGAAGCTTGTCTATTAACTCGACTTTCGCCTTATCCACCTCTATACCTCTTTTGGAAACAACGTGACCCAAGACTATTCCCTCCTGAACCATGAAATGGCTCTTCTCCCAACTTAATACTAAATTTGCTTCCTCGCAACGAGCGAGGACTTTTGTCAGATTTTGGAGGCATTCATCGAATGTAGGTCCGAAAACGGAGAAATCGTCCATAAATACCTCGAGAAATTTTTCTACCATGTCCGAGAAGATTGCCATCATACACCGTTGAAAGGTTGCCGGTGCATTGCACAAGCCAAACGGCATACGTCTGTAAGCAAAGGTTCCAAAAGGACAGGTGAACGTTGTCTTTTCTTGGTCATCGGGGTAAACGGGCACCTGGTTGTAACCAGAGTATCCATCTAAGAAACAATAATAGCTCTGACCAGACAGACGTTCAAGGATTTGATCAATAAATGGGAGAGGGAAATGATCCTTACGAGTCATCGAATTAAGTTTTCTGTAGTCAATGCAAACCCGCCAACCGGTAGTTTGACGGGTGGGTATAAGGACTCCCTTTTCGTTGGGTACAACCGTGATACCTGATTTCTTTGGGACAACCTGAGTTGGGCTGACCCAATTACTATCGGAGATTGGGTATATAATACCGGCATCTAAGAGTTTTATCACTTCCTTCATAACCACTTCTTTCATATTAGGGTTGAGACGTCTTTGCATTTCCCTAGATGGTTTAGCATTTTCTTCTAAATTTATTCTATGCATGCAAACTGACGGGTCAATTCCTTTTAGATCAGCTACCGTCCACCCAATCGCCTTTTTATGATCTCCTAGCACCTTTATTAGTTGTACTTCCTGATTTTCAGTTAAATTTGACGCTATTATAACAGGAAGGGTTGCGTTATTCCCTAAAAATGCATATTTTAAAGAATCCGGCAACGGCTTAAGTTCGAGTGTTGGGGAACACTGAATGGATGGTAAGGCCGGTTCGTGTGCAAGAGGCGGTAAGGCTTCTATTTTAGGTTTCCATGGAAGTGCATTGGTTGTGTTTGCTGATTCCAATAGAGTGTTTACATCTTCAATATTTGTATCAATGTTGAAATCATTAAAATTGAAATGTGACAAGCATGCTTCCAACGCTTCCTTAGTCAACATAAAAGGCGCTGCCTCTTCGACTAATTCGTCTATTAAGTCTATGGCATAGCAATCTGCCTCTTCATCATCTCTATATGGTTGATTAGATGCATTGAAAACGTTTAAACGCACGGTCATATTACCGAAAGTTATATCCATTACACCCGTCCTACAGTTAATAATTGAATTAGCCGTAGCTAGGAAAGGGCGTCCTAGAATGACTGGAACTTGTTTACTCGCATCTAAGACGGGTTCGGTGTCTAGTACGATGAAATCGACCGGATAATAGCATTTATCAACTTTTACCAATACATCCTCTACTACCCCCCGTGGAACTTTAATCGATCTATCGGCTAATTGTAAGGTGGCCGCAGTCGGTTTCAATTCTCCTAAACCCAAATGTTCGTAAACTGAATAGGGTATCAAATTCACACTTGCACCTAAATCAAGAAGAGCCCGGTGGATGTATTTATCACCTATGTGACATGCTATGGTTGGAGTACCCGGGTCTTTATATTTAAGAGTGTTAGTGGTAAATAGGGAACTAACCTTTTCTGTTAGGAACACTTTCTTAGATAGATGGTTTCTGGACTTCCTTTTCTGAGTGCATAGATCCTTTAAGAACTTAGCATACGGGGGTATTTGTTTAATCGCCTCTAGTAGGGGAATATTGATTTTGACTTCTTTAAATATTTCAAGTATATCTTCCGGTTTCGTGCTCTTTTTAGCGAAGTGGGCTGGGGCTTCCCCACTTGGTGGGAATGGCATCCTAGGCACATAATCGGAAGGGTTTACTGCTTTAGATGGTTTATTTGGCATCAAAGGATTATCATCTTTTGAAATTGGATTATAATTCTCTTCCTTTTCATCCTTTTCTTTTTCTTTACCTTTATCTTTTCTCGCCTTGGGAGGAGGTACGACCTCCTCAGGACGTTCAGTGGTCCTTGTCGAGACAGCGTTAACTTGATCACTCGCCGAACTCACCTCATACTGCCCTTTTGGATTTTGAACAGGTTGACTTGGTAATTTTCCCTCATTACGTCGATTCAATGTATTAGCTAATTGTCCCATTTGGGACTCTAATTTCGCTATAGATTGAGTATGGGAATTTACAAGTTGAGACTGCGATTGTGATTGGGCCTCTAAAGTTTTTAGTGATGCCAACACGCTCTCTTCGAAGGTTTTATCCCTAGGAGGATTAGCACGGAAGGGAGGCTGTTGGTATTGACTTTGTTGGTTCGGAGGCGGCTGATACTGATTAGACTGTGGTTTATACGCATTCGGAAAATTAGTCGTATCGGGTTTTGCGTACGGTTTCTCACTATTGGAGTTCCAAGAAAGGTTCGGATGAGGTCCCCAGGTCGTATTTGGTTTATAACCCGTGGGGTTATAATTAGGTCGTTGGAACTGTTGAACTGCATTTATATGCTGTTCTACAAATTCTGGGAACTGGGATGCGGACGGGCATGCCAAGGTTGAATGTGACGAATCTGAGCATAACTGGCATACTTCAGTAGAAGGAGGTGGGCCTTGCATACGGCCCATCATCATAAGTTGGTCCATTTTTCTATTTAGTTCTTGAATTTCATATGACTGATTAGACTCAACTTTCGCCTCTCTCTTTGGATTAGGTAGAATATGTCCCTCAGGACGTACGGATACCGCTTGATGCATCGAGTTTTCACTTAATGTTTCAAATATCTTCCATGCCTCATCGGCACTTTTGTGGAGGAACGTCCCCGCACAAATAGCATCGACGGTATTTCGAACGGCAGGAATTAATCCTTCATAAAAGACTTGCACCAGCTGCCATTTAGGTATCTGGTGATGAGGGCAAGAACGTAGGAGTTCTTTAAATTGTTCCCAAGTATCATAAAGTGTCTCCCCATCTTGCATTGTAAAATTGGTTATTGATTTTCTAATCTGATTCGTTCTAGTGATGGGGAAAAACTTTTGTAGGAACGCAGTTTGCAACTCATCCCATGTTCTTATTGAATTTGGCTCCAACGATTGAAGCCAATATTTTGCTTTATCTTTAAGTGAAAACGGAAACAGGCGCATTTTCAATTCATCATCTGTTAAGTTCTGAATTTTTAAAGTCGCACAAATGCCCTGAAATTCACCTAGGTGATTATAAGGGTCTTCCTTAACACGCCCGTGAAATGACGGCAGGAGCGCAATAGTTGAGGATTTAATTTCAAAATGAGCTGCCGTCACTTCTGGCAACGCAATACACGACGGGGGTGTATAGGCCGTAGGAGTGAAATAGTCCTTCAATGGTGGTGGTGGGGGTATGTTAAGGTTATCCCCCTCATTCTGATTGTTCCCATTATTCCGGTTTTGTCCAAAATCGGCCATCGGAATCGGTTCGATTTTTATTGTTTTAGTTTTTCTTAAGCGATTACGCGTACTACGGATTTCTAATTCAAATGAAGATGACGGTTCCGACGTGGACTCGTCGTCTAACATCAACCGAGCTCTCGCAGCTTGGGTTGATGACTTAAGGCCTCTAAGTGTACGTTCAAGTTCGAGATTAAGCGGATTTAATTTAGGATTAGTTGAACGAGTACCAAACATACACTAAGAGTTGACTCAATAAAAGAAAACAAAAATAGCTACACGAATAACCAAGCATGCAAGCACACAAGACTAATATGATGCATGAATTTATCCTGTAATGCAATGACCGCGTCAAGCCCAGCGCCCCGGGTTTCCTAGCTAATGCAGTGCTCACTCCACACCTACCCTAATGCAAGTAATGCGTCACAGCGCCCTGACTTACAGTGGTTGATGCGAAATTTAAAAACTTAGCGAATTTACTTGTTTTTGATTTTTTATTGCAATTTTCTTTTCAGGTTCGCGTAAGCTCCGTTGGCGTGCACAGCTGCTCCACTCGAACGTACTAGATCTTGATGACTGATGAACTGCAAGACAAGGATAAATTTAGCAACTCGAAAGTAAACGAAAAAACAAAGAAAAATAAAATGGAAACTAATATTTACTAACTAAGTAAATTATGATTCTAATAATTAATGGCAAAAGTTATTTCAATCCCCGGCAACGGCGCCAAAAATTGATCTCGTCAGAATCAAGATATAAAAGTGTGCTTATTTATGCTCTACTTTCAAAAGATTTGTAGTGTGGAAAGTAAAGGTCGAACCCACAGAGATTGTTAACTTTTAATCCTTTAATTACTAAAATATAATCTATGTAGTTATAAGAAAATTGGAAGTTGAATTGATTTAGGTTTTGATTATCACTACTATTTGAAACTATGAATTAAACTATGAATTTATGTAAATAAGATCTAAAACTAAATCTAAGTAACTTGAATGCAAAATTAAAGATTGATGTAAATATATGGAGATGGAACCTAGGATTACAAATCCACCGCTAACTATGCATCAAGGGTCTAAACCTCTTATTCTAAGTTCTATGTTTTGGATAGTTATGATCTATTGTAGCTACAAGCCCAATAGTATCGTCAAGAAGATATCGTTAGTTTAATCTAAACATAATCCATCTACGGTTCACATAAATCATCTACCTATAACTAGGGTGTAGCATAACTCATCTTTCCTAAGCATGGATTATAAAAGAAGTAAACATCACAATCATATAAGCACCATTGTATGTAAATATTCCTATCAATCACAGAAATCAAGGACTATTGAGTTCAATAAGTATAAGGAAAAATCTAAGACAAGAATAGATCCAAAGTACTCTTGATTATTAACATTAAAATCTGATTATATAAAATCCACCAACATACAATCACTATCCATAAACATAAAATCTTAAAATAAAGAAGAGTAGAATCCCCCTTTACATAGCTAGGGTTTCATTGAAACCCTAGATGAGGAGTTTAGTTGCTCATAGTAGGTGAAAGCATGAAGATGTAGTTGATGTAAGCCATTAAAAACCTTCCTCTTGCCTTCAAAAAGTGCTGAATGTATGTATGGATGAATTGCTCTCAAGGTGTGTAACCCCTTAAAATCCTAAAAACTAAATATATATAGTGTACAAAGGTTTTAAGAAGTCTCCTCCAACTCGTAGTGCACTGAAACAGCAATTAAAATCAATCTGGACGTCTTCAGGTAATTTCGTCTGCACAGGACTCTTTAGAACACTGAAATACGCAACTTCGGTTTTTACACATATCGCGCGAGCGGGTCGCGCGAGCGCGACATTGGGTACCTCGCGCGCGCGGGTCGCGCGAGCGAATCTGGGGATCTCGCGCGAGCGGATCGCGCGAGCGATTTCTGGTTTTCGCGGGCGCGGGTCGCGCGCGCGAAGTGTCTTTTTCAGCTTCTTTCTTCCTGCTTTTTCACCTTGTTTAACCTCATATACCTGTTTCCTTCTGAACCCTGCTAGAAAATAGAAAATAAAGTAAAATTACATAAAAACAAGATAAAAACGACTAACAAATGTGAGTTAAGGCGTATAATTGGGATTTGTTCTCTCCCGATCAGACAGCAAAAATAGAATGTCTGGAAAGAACCTCCAAGATTGTTGGAGAGCATTGTTTCCATTTGAACATAACTTCAAGAATACTTTGGAAGTATTGAAGTTGGAATCATCATCTATCAAACATTTTTTTGAGGTTAAGAGCTACTATCCATAAGGATTCACTCACCTCAAACTTCATGTCATCACTTAGATGATGATGAACTAGTAAGTAATCAAAGAAAAATCAAGAAGAAATGGGAGAAGAAGAGATGAACATATATATATATAAACAAGTAAGTAAATTGCAATCAATGGATGATAATCAATGTGATATTGGACTTGTAGCTTGGTGTTTCACTCATAGATATTGACATTTGGACATGGAAGTAGCTTCCTAACTCAAGAATGCTCAAGAATGGTGATTGGGGGGAGGGGGTATTTGAATGTGAAGTATATGAAAGATAATGGAAGAAAACAATATTAGAACTCACTTTCTTATAGAAAATCAGTGGGAGAAGCTCCATTTCTCTCTTCTAAACCTATCTCTATCTCTCTTTCTCTCTACAACTTTCTTAAACTTTGCATTTGGCCCTCCTAAAATGAAGAGCAAATGGGGATTTATATAGGCCAATTTGGGGTGATTTTGGAATTTAGAAAGTGCTCTCATTGGTCCCAAACATCTGTGAACAAGAAACTACGTCGTCTTGGCTTTCAATTATTCAATTTGGACCCCAAAATAAATTACAAAAATGGATTCTGCCGGGTTGAGTGTCGCCGCGGCACTGGCCATGTGCCGCCGCGGCACTGGCCCAGTGCCTCTGCGGCACTGCTCCTCAGATGCCCAAAAATTTGTATTTAGGCCCCCATAGGTTCCGGTATTCGCGAAAAGGCCATATTTCGTCCGAAATTCACAAAAAATGTGTACGAACTCCAAATTGAGCTTGTGATATACCGTTGGAAAGGTAATGGAGTCTACTTTCCATAAAAAAAAAAAAAAAAATAGTTCGTAGATAGGTCACTTTGAAAATTTTTGCGGTATTCGCAATAAAAGTCGATTTGATCGCCTTTTTCACCTTCGAAAATTCTTTTTATGGTATCTTTAAAGCCTCGCACCACCTTTCCAAGTAGCCGAATAAGTTTGAGATATTTCGACATTGAAGAATAAGACCTGCAATATTTTCTAATCTACTTGAAGGAAGGAATTTTAGAAAACTACACTCATATGTGCATGTCTGTGAAACCAAGCATTTTAACAAGTAGACAAAACAACTTACAGGGTGCCACGATTCGTCATTCTCAACATGACCATGGTTCTGATGATGCGTCCTATGACTAATTCTCCTGCATTGTAACCACAAAAAGTCATGATGAAAAATGTGATGAACATCAGATATCCAAGGTCATCTCCAACTCTTACCCAAAACTCATACCAAGTTCATATTTGGAAAAAAAAAATTGAAAAATTCCCTCCAACCATTTACTCGAACCAATATCAAATTGAGTTGCACTAAACTATTACCCAAATCCCCAAAATATTGTTCAGAGCAAATAAGATATGGGTATGAAGGTATAAGTGAATGGTTGGAGGGTTCTTTTTTTCCTTTTATCTTTTTTCTTTTTTTCCAAGATTTTCCACTCAAATTAAAATATGTCATGGGTTTCATGTTAGAGGTTCGGCCTCAATGGGAAAATAAAATGGAGAGTAGGTGATGTTCTAACTCAAATTGTACAAGAAGTAGAAGGGAGTGGAAATTTAGAAGAAGATTTGAGTAAACTTTTAAGTGACATTGTGGGTAGGTTCATATCAAATGTAGCTTTGACTCAAATTGGAGTATAAATTTGAGTAAGAGTTGGAGATGGCCAAACATGACTCAACTATCTTAAAGAAAGCATTAGAACATTGGAATTTAGGAACTAACCATCCATGGTAGGGGACAAGGATTGAAGAATGAAGCAAATGACCCACCACACTATTGAGTTTGTGGTTGTTTGAGAAGCTTCCATGACCACTGCAAAAATTGACAAACCAAACACATACTCCATTAAAAATCAAGAAATTGGTAATCCAAATTCAACAATGAAACAAACAGAAAACTAAACACATAAAGTCAAGATTAATGTTCAAGATTACCAATCATGGCCAAGAACAAACAAAGCCCAGAACATTGTCCCCTGAGCAATCCAATAAAGAGGCCAAACAACCCAATTGTTGAAATAAGCTGCCACAGCCGCTAATCCCAAAACCACCACCACATCTCTCACTACATAGCTCATAGATCTCCAAGGGTTCTTAACCCGTATAAAGTACGCTTTAGATTTGGTTTAATCAAGCTTAAGTTGAATCAACTCTTAGTGTAGGATAAATTCTATAAATGTGGTGGAGATGGGTACGTAGAGAGTTTTTCTGTAAGTTTGTACTTATAGTCATAGTACATGGCCTGACCCATCTTTGCAAAGGAATCTAGGTCAGTATTAAACCTTCTTTTCTTTCTATATATGATCAGTATATTTTGCTGAAACTCATATTATATTGTTGTTTCTTTGTTAAAATCCTTCCATTTATTCAAAGATTACTTTTCCCCATCTGGGTTTGTTTCATTTCCTCTTTCCTCTTTCTTTTTCTGGGTTTAGGGTTTAGAAAACTGCTTGGAAGAACAAATTTTGCACCTAAGGTTTATTGGAAGACTCCCAAGCTGAAATATACGAGGCAGTGTTGTATATAACCTGGTTTGAGTTGCTGCATTTCACATAAATTCAACATTAAATAAACAAATAAGACAACTAAATTGGGAGGTGACACATGAAAAAGTTAGCAAAGAGCAATAGTTATAGTACTATATGAAGAACAAAATAAAACAGAAAATGAAAAAAATGTTGCACCTGAGGTTCATTGGAAGACTCCCAAGCTGAAATATAAGAGGCGGTGCTGTATAACTTGGATTGAGTTGCTGCATTTCACATAAATTTAACATTAGATAAACAAATAAAACAACTAATTTGGGAGGTGACACATGAAAAAGTTAGCAAAGAGAAATAGTTTTTCTAATAAGCTTTAACAGCTTTATATCAACATATAAAGTCTAAAAACACAAATTAAATGGATAAGAAAGCAATTTCTAGATCAAGACAGAAATGGGAGAAGGAAAAAGTCCACCTGGTGGCATATTTCACACACAGTAGCACCTTTTTCATTACACCACCTGTGGCACACATCTCCGGTGAGCGTACTGGAAAAACAAGCAGTCATGGGCAATGCAAGTCATTGGATACATAAGCTTTCAAAAGGATAAATTGGTTGAACACCAGAGGATACGTTGCATTTAAACCTGCTTAAAAACTAAAGTTGAACAAGCAGAAAATACCGACGGGAGATATAACAAAATGATTGCACCATTTTTGGAAAAAGCTAACTTAAAATGATGAACCAATTCATCAATGGAGCTTATTATCAAAAGCTAGAAGGCCAAACCCATGAATCTGCCACCAAAACAAGAAGTCAAACACTCAATAAATCTATGTTGTAAAGCTGAGCATTACATGTGTGTGTTTGGGGGGAGAGGAATTATTAGTATTGGAAATGAAAGGCAAAATGGAAATTGAAAAAGGACAAGACCAAAACAATATGTATAATGGAACAACATGGGAACAAATAAGAGACAAACAAATTAAAGAATAAAACCAATTTATAAAAGGAAAAGGGCAGTTGTATAGCATAAATCTTCATCCAAACACAAAGAAAATGATTGAAAATATGGGGGAAAATTGGAAAATTCAAATTTAGAATAACCAAAAGCGAGTTTGCCTCTATTATGAACAAAGAGGTTTTGATGATACAACTGCTTATCATTTTGCAAATTAAAAACAAAAAATAAAAAATAAATAAATAAATGATGAGAAAACTGCTTGGAAGAATAAATTTACAACAATAAATCAAAGTGGCAAAATAGCCCAATTAACAAAAACGCAATCAAAAGAATTCCAAAGCCATTAAAGCAGGGGTATTTTTTTTTTAAAGGTGTACCCAGAAAAAGAAAGAGGAAAGAGGAAATGAAACAAACCCAGATGGGGAAAAGTAATCTTTGAATAAATGGAAGGATTTTAACAAAGAAACAACAATACAATATGAGTTTCAGCAAAATATACTGATCATATATAGAAAGAAAAGAAGGTTTAATACTGACCTAGATTCCTTTGCAAAGATGGGTGAGGCCTTCGATTTTTTCTTTGGAGCCTAAGAATTCGAGGGAGATGAACTAGTTCCATGAGACAGAAGATGAAGATAATGAACCATAGGGTTTGGACTATCTGGTAATCGCTAGAGAAAGCCACGTATTGGCATGACTCAGGGGAAATTGGCAGAAGAAGCAAACGATGAGACAGATCTTACCCAAAAGAGGGAGTGAGAGAGAGAGAGAGGGCACGCGGCCAAAAAATAATTATGTAGATGTGACAATGAATGACACGTATAAAAGATACAGTCCATACGTGGACTGTTGCCCAACAATTCATTCGTTGGAGTCTTGAAGAGCAGCAGCTTGACTGTGTAAAAAACCCAGCAATAAGGGGTAGTATGGGAAGCTCATTGCATAAAAGGAGGCCAAAACAGGAAGTTCAAAAGTTTTGACGTGCTAGCTTATTTGAGCTGCTGTCTTCTTATAATATAGTAGTAGAGATATATATAGATATTAGATGGCTATCTCCTACTTCAATTTTTTTTTTATAGGGTCACCATTCACCCATATCTAATTGATATGTTACCAAAGATATATCTTATTTGCAACTTAAGCGGGCTAATCAGTGGTCAGCCCGAGCTCGGTTTGAAAATTATCAGACTTGGGCCTACGGTACTTTTACTATGGGTGGGCTTGGGTAGAAAATACAAGGCTGAATTCAATTAGGACCGAGCTTGGGCAAAATTTTGCTAAATCGTGGAACCCGAGCCCGAGCCCGAATTCTATTTATGATAATAGATTATAGTGTTTTTTAATGACAAGAATTAAGAATACACTATTAAATATTATTTAAGCACTAAATTAATAGATAAATATTTTTTTCCCAAATCTAAACAAAAATAAAAAATAAAAATTGATACTCTGCATATTGTTTCTTATATACTAAAAATCGGTTTGCACAAAAATAAAATATTAAAATTCGGGCTCAATTCGGATTAGGGTTCAGGCTCGGGTTGTAATACTAAATCACAAATCGGGCTCGGATTGAAAAGTTCTAATTTATGTCAGGCTCAGACTGGAGCTCAGGTTCAGATTTAGACAAATTACTTGAATTCAAGCTCGAACCTGAACAGAGCCAGAACCCGTTAGATCCCACCGTTGCACCCTAATCTTATTTGACCAAACTAAACGAGAGGGGGAAAAAAAAAGTTGTCTCGCTGGAAAATTACTAAAATATTAACGTGGCGTGATCTGGATGGGTCTTCATATAGCAGAAAGACTTTTCCTTTCTTCGCCACCGGAACTTACTTTTCAGTTTAAAACCAAAATTAACTCTTTAAAACGATTCTCTCTTCTCCTCTGTAGAAACTCTATATATATATATATATATATCTCTCTCTCTCTCTATCTCTCTATACATATATATATATATATATGCATATAAATATAAATATCTAGGTCTAGCTATATTACACAGATTGCGTTCGTACTGTTCTCATCAGCTTCTCGTTCATGGCTTCCCAAATTTTGCGACGCGTCCTTAGGAGCCGTGGGAACGAGATCTTCTCGTCACCGCCTTTGAAAAACCTTAACTCAGGTAGGGTTTTCTCATCGTTCAACCGAAGCATCTCTTCGGATGCGTCTGGTTCCGATTTGATCCGAGCCACTCTCTTCCCCGGTGACGGAATTGGTCCTGAGATCGCTGAGTCGGTCAAACAGGTTCCTCTCCATCTTGATCTCGGTCAATATGTGTTGGTTTAGTATATACATAGGAGCAATTTTTTAATTCCGTTTTTGTATTTTTTTATATTGATATTGATGATGGTTTTTTTTTTTTTTTTTTTAAAGATTCACGCCGGAATTTTTGTTGTAGGTGAAAGTTATGATCTTTAAATTTGAACATTTGAAGTTAATTCATTGGAACTCTTTATTTGTTGTGTGTGAAGTTTTTTTTTTTTAAATGGCTCGTGATGAATTGACAATTGCTGTGACCATCTCTTTCCCCATCAGCAATGGGGCTATCTGAGTGAGAAACATGTCTATATGCATATTGTTTATTCTCTGTACTGTTGTTTTTATGTAAGAGCTTGCATGTAGATGCAGTTGCAGACGCAGGAATGTGCATTTGGGGGACCAAGTTCATTGGCTTGGGTCTATGGGGAAATAGGTTCATTCAGGGGTTCGGGGGAAGTGCCCCGAAGAAATTTTTTGGGGGAGGTTTTCTGGCCGTTTTGAGAGTAGATGCTTGTAATTCCTATCATATATAAGTGGTTTGATCTTCCTCTCTCCCAACCCTTTTATAATTATGCAGTGTGCATATTATCACTTTTTTATTCGCTTATAAGTGATGATCATTGATTTTAATTTGTGAAGGTTGGGTTGATGATAAAACAATCTTGGTTGGGCTAGACTTAGAATTGACAATATAAGGTGTTCAATTAGATATCATGACTCAACTGATCAGGGTGGGTTGGACTGCAATTAGTGGTGCATACGTATTTAGTAAAAAGTTAAAATTGGAGAAGCCAATATGTAAATTAATTTGAACTTTGTACAATTACATAAACATAACCAATGTTTTCAAAATTTTGAAGGGGCCAATATATATAATACGTATAAATTTTAAAATTTTGTAGGCTAAATCAAAACTCTTAAAAAAATTGTGGGGGAACAGTCCGCCCCTGTGTGGATATAATATAACATGTTACGCTGCCTGACAAATAGATGAAGTGCGAACAATTATTATTCATTTTCCAATTTGAAATCTACGTGTCTCTAGAATCCTCTCATTTGTGTCATTTTGTTGTGTGCATGTGAGAGTAATACATAGTTATCACAACAGTGCTAGGGTGACAAACATTTTTTACAAGCACACTCTATCTCTCTCATGGGTGGCACTGTGGAGTCCACTGAAATTATCCGTACCCCACAGTGACACCCAGGAGAGAGATAGAGCGTGTTTGTAAGTGTTTGTAAAAAGTGTTTGTCACCCAAATATTACTCTAGTTATTAAAGATGCAAGGCGCATTTAGGCACAAATGTCTCTCGGGACCTAGGCCTAATGCGCAGAAAAAAGAGAGGGCATGAGCGCGAAGTAAGGCTCACTTTAAGAAAACATTTGCAATAAATATACTTGAGAAAATATAAAGAACTCAACAATTAATATATACAAATAAATTGCTAAAACATCAAAGTAATGGTTTTCAATTGGCGAAGTAGTAAGTTGGCTTTATGATATTTCACTAAATAGTCTATAGTAGAATAACATACTAAATACCTAAATAAGTATGAACTATCACCAAATTTCAAACTATTCCCTTGTAGACTATTTGTACAACTAGGCTTTTCCACTTCTCGTTTCTTTCCTTCTTTAAATTTGGGAACCAATAGGAGAGTTAGTGTTGATCACGAAGAAGAAACTTCTTCAATTTTATAGATTGTGACCCTTGTGGTTTGGAAGTTGCAATGGCTGAATGGGTCTTAATATGGGTCCAAAGGTAATAAAAAGGTATGTCAAGACTCAAGAGTTGGTCTAAAGCTAATGTTAGTTGGTCCGAGTATGGGCCTTTGTTTCATGGCTAATTAAGTTGTTGATCCATATATTTATTAAGTGTGGGCTTAGCGCCTTGGGCTTTCTGTAATAAAAAATGAATAAATAAATAAATAATTTATATATAATAAAATTTATAAAATAAAAAAAAAAAGCGTGCCTAGGCGGGCATGTTTGAAGGGTCTTCACCTAAGGCAAGGCAAAGCATAAAGCCTAAGCCAACTTGGACCTACCTTAGGCACACCTTTAACGACAAAAGAGTAACATTAATCTTGCTATGTGAAATAAATTAGTGTTTTAAAAATCGGCCTAGGTGCTAGGCGGTGCTCCACCGCCTAGATTTTCTCCTAGGCGTTTGGAAAATTGTCCAACATATTCGGCGGGGCTAGGCGGGCTGGTGTGAAGTTGTAATTTTGGTAAAATAAGAAGGGAAAATTACTCTCATGGTTACGTCTAACATTAGTGTATATATATGCACTTAATATTTAAAACATCATAAATATTATTAGTGTGGGCTTTTAGAACGCTGGAAATAATAGAGGAAGAGCAAAGAAATATCATTCATTCTCTGATGTCCTGTGATTTCAAATACCATCACTTCTCATGAGATGCATTTCCTCTTTTCTTGGCAAACTTTACATTATGCTTTTTGAGTTTTTGTTTTCCATACCCTGTGTACTTGTAATCTGTATTATCTTCTTTTCTACTTCATTGTGTAACAAAAATGTAGTAGCTTCGTTTATACAATTTGAAGTTTGTTTCCCAAAAATGAAACAACCTTACATGAGTCGCATGACTAATATTATGAAGAATCTAAGACCACTGGATTTTAGCTTTTGCCACTCCAAAAGAGGATACATAGTTGTGTGTTTTCTACTTTACCAAAAGTAAACAAATGCCTTTTACTACCTTCTCTTTGAAAATAAATGGAGCCTTCTCTATTTTATTTTGGATCAAGATGAGTTGTTCGATACTAATGCTGGTATGTTTGAAGTATTGCAGTGATTCTCTAATAACACCAACTAATAAACCTCATGGGCTTGTCGTAGGATTATTGGCTCTTAGTCAGTGGTTCAGTAGCTTGAGAGATTGATTCCTTAAGGCTCCATCTGGTTTGTTGATTTAGAGAACGAAAAGGAAAGTGAAACAAAAACGAGAAGGAAACTATTTCTTTTGGGTTTTCCTCCATACTTGAATAACATTGGATGAAAATATTCAAAAATAAGAGGACCTTAATAAAGAAGTAAGGGAAGTGATTCAAAAAGTTTGATTACCCTTTACTTCACATTGCTTTCTTTATCAACCAAACAAAGGAAAGTGCCTTCGTTGGGATGATTACATACCCTATTTCTCTATTTTTGTCCAATTTAAAGCTATATCGAAGCTGTCATCTTTTTAAGTACTCTCTCAGCCTGCCTTATTCTTTTTCTTTTTTGGGAGGACATTCCCCTAATGTTATCCTCAAGGTACTAGAAAAAGAAAAGAAACTATTTTTTTTCGTTAATAAGCAAACACAGACATAGCCGACTATTTCAACCTCGAAGTAGACAATATCTCATTCTTTATTGGCACGGTTTTGGTTCTTTGTTGAACATGGTGAAACCATCTTTAGATGCCTATTTTTAGTTTTGATGGTGCTCTATCAAATACCTTTTTAAGTTTATTTAAACTTTATCATTTCCTTGATACAGGTATTCAGGGAAGCTGAAGTGCCAATTGAATGGGAAGAACACTATGTGGGGCAGGAAGTAGATCCTAGAACTCAGAGTTTTCTTACATGGGAAAGTCTGGAATCAGTGCGGCGAAATGGTGTTGGCTTGAAAGGGCCAATGGCCACACCAATCGGAAAAGGTCATCGTTCATTGAACCTTACTCTGAGGAAAGAACTTAATTTGTATGCCAATGTTAGACCTTGCTACAGCCTTCCTGGCTATAAAACTCGCTATGATGATGTAGATCTTATTACTATCCGTGAAAACACCGAAGGAGAGTATAGTGGCCTTGAACATCAAGTAAGTTTCTTCAACAATGTAAAATGCACATCTAATAGTGTATATGATAGGCATTTCTAATGGAGTTCTGGTATCTGGTGATAGGTGGTAAGGGGTGTGGTTGAAAGCCTTAAAATTATTACTCGTCAGGCAAGTCTGAGGGTTGCTGAATACGCCTTTCACTATGCCAAAACCCATGGGAGAGAGAGAGTGTCTGCAATACACAAAGCCAATATTATGCAGAAAACTGATGGTCTTTTCCTGAAGGTTTGCTTGTTCTAAATGCTTTAATTATGAACTATATGATTGTTTACCAATGTAGCCTCATACAGTGTTTGTTTCTCTCTCTCTGGCACACTTAGTGCTGTCGCGAGGTTGCAGAGAAGTACCCTGAAATAAAGTACGAGGAGGTCGTCATTGACAATTGCTGTATGATGGTATAATTATTTTCTTCATTGTGGAGTCTGTACATTTTGTGTTGGTTGAGACTGTGGATGTGCATGTGCATGTGGTCAAGCTGGAAAATCAACAGCTAAAACTACATGTTTTCCCCAGTTCCACCCTGCTATCGAGTGTTTTTCCTTCTTGTAATAGTACCATAAGGGGAATGAGATCATTCAGAAAACAAGCTTTTTTTAGTGCACTTAAATCTTCATTTTGAAATGAAAAGTTAGTGTTTCTCTAACTATTAGCCTTTCTTTGTACAGCTTGTTAAAAATCCAGCTCTTTTTGATGTCCTAGTGATGCCTAACCTTTATGGTGACATCATCAGTGACCTCTGTGCTGGATTAATAGGGGGTTTGGGCTTAACACCAAGGTATCTTCGTTCGTTTTGTAATCCGTTGTACATCATATGCAGTCATATTTAACATTAGGCAATAGATTTTATACCCAATACATAAGGATTATATCTCAGTTTATTTACCTCGTGCAGTTGCAATATTGGTGAGGGAGGTCTTGCTCTTGCTGAGGCTGTACATGGTTCGGCTCCTGATATTGCCGGGAAGGTTGGTTATCAGAGCAACTCCTGGTTTTTTTTACTGCCTCTATTATGAAAATTTGATTCTGCATTGTGGATTAACTCTTACCTGACTGCTGCTCTCAATATTCAACTGGAATTTCTCCCAGCTTGTAGTAACACAGGTCAAGACTGGGTAGTTAAAACTGTTCCATTTGAGGCCCTGACTTTTCAGGATTAGAGTGAAAGTGAACAATGTAGTTTCTTTTAGATCCATATCCTGACAATTCTACATGCCCATTCTGGTGAACCCGGAATCATATGTTATTTAACCATATTGTTTGGCGCATGGTGAAAGTCAGGGCTAACAAGCGTGAGAATGCAGGTTTTATCTTAGAGCAAAAATACTGCCAAAGTATTAGTTGTGTTCGGAATGGATGACTTCTCTTTTCAAGGCATATGTATAGGTATTGATATAGTTTAGATACCAAAAGAGAAACAAGAGAGAGCAGAAATGGAGATTCAAACATGAGAGATATTTGCCAAGAGGAGACTCCTGTCCTTTTCTTGAAGTTCCCTCCTATCTTGTATTAAAAATTCATTTTCAATGCTCATGAAAGATGAATTCTAAATGTTTGTTGCTTATTTTTGCCTTGGTTCAATCTATACACAGAATCTGGCAAACCCTACTGCTTTATTGTTGAGTGCTGTGACAATGCTGCGCCATTTGAAGTTCCATGATAAAGCTGATCGGATCCATGATGCTATCATCAACACAATTGCAGAAGGGAAGTACCGAACTGCTGACCTTGGTGGCACTTCAACGACTAGTGACTTCACGAAGGCAATATGTGATCATCTTTGAAAAATGAATTTTGCACAGCATTCGATTTTTGCAGTTCGCCCAACCACCCAGTGTTCCTTGTTATATTTGTTCTGAATATGTGTTTTCAGCACTAATGTTGTTGGAGAATAAAACCAGATCATGTGGATGACTTTTAAGATCATTGAGTTATGCAATTTCCTGGCACCAAGGTGGTCACGGGGGAATAATTTAGACAAAAAAATGGGAAATCCATTTAAAGGACTGCCACTAAAGATGATTTTAGATGATTTGTTTCTCATCATTTCAATTACCCTCCAATGGCCTGTTAGTCTGTTACTCTTCTATGTCCCTATTCATAAAATAAAAGCAACATGATATGGTGTTTTTTTCTGTCAAATATGAGAGAATAAGATAGTGAAAAGCTTAGGTTTCTAACCTTAGTTAGAACATTTTATATTAACCATGAAAAGAAAAGAGCAAATATTACAAGAAAGTCCTTGGACAAATAACAAAATACAAAACATAACAAAATAATTTTAACACTCCCCCTTAAGCTGGTTCCCAGCTTGTTTAGAATAGTATGAAACGAACGACTTTCAACGGCTTTAGTATGAGCATCAGCAACTTGATCGCAAGACTTCACAAAGGGAACACAAATAGTACTACTACAGCTATTTTCTTTGATGAACTATCGATCAATCTTCACTTGCTTTGTTCTATCATGTTCAACAGGAATATGAGCTATACTTATGGCCGCTTTGTTATCATAATATAGCTTCATAGAATCTGTCAATTCAATCTTCAAGTCTTTCAGCAAAGACTTGATCCACAACTCACAAATACCTTGGGCTATAGCCCTGAACTCAGCTTCCGCACTAGACCTAGCTACTACATTCTGCTTCTTACTCCTCCAGGTAACAAGATAACCTCCTACGAACATGCAGTACCCAGAAGTGGACCTCCTATCTGTAATAAAACCAGCCCAATCTGCATCAGTGTAAACTTCCACCCTTAGGCGGTCATGTCTCACAAAGTGCAACCTTTTCCACGAGCAAACTTCAAATACTGCAGAATCCGGAAAATAACATCTTGATGTGACTCTCGCGGGGAATGCATGAACTTACTGACGACACTAACAGCAAAAGCGATATCTGGACGAGTATAAGACAGATAAATGAGCTTACCAACAAGTCTCTGATAACTCCCCCTATCCACTAGTTCTCCACTACTATCATCACCAAGTTTCTAATTTTATTCCATAGGAGTATTACAAGCTTTGCTGTCAAGCATCCCCATTTCCTTCAACAAGCCAAGGACATACTTCCTTTGGGAAATAAAAATTCCATGTTTAGACCGAGTAAGTTCGATCCCAAGAAAGAACTTCAAGGCACCCAAGTCCTTAATCTCAAACTCAGTAGCTAACTGCTTCTTCAATCTCTCCATTTCCTCCAGATTATCTCATGTCAACACAATATCATCAACATAGACTATAAGAAAAGTGGTCTTACCCTGCGGTGAGTGCTTGGTGAACAAAGTATAATCCACATGACTCTGTCTGTATCCAAACTGAAGCATAGTCTGTGTGAATCTCTCAAACCAGGCTCTATGGGACTGTTTGAGGCCATACAGTGATTTTCTAAGCCTATATACCTTCCCATCTGTCTTGGAGTCCTCGAAACCTAGAAGAATATCCATGTAAACCTCTTCTTCTAAATCACCATGCAAGAAGACATTCTTCACATCAAACTGGTAAAGTGGCCAATCCTGATTAGCTACTAAGGAAAGAAGGATTCTAATTAAGTTCATCTTCGCGACAGGAGCAAAGGTCTCCTCATAATCAACCTCGTAGGTCTGAGTGAACCCTTTTGCCACTAACCGAGCTTTATACCTCTCAATAGAACCATCAGCTAGATGCTTCACAGTGTACACCCACTTGTACCCCCATAGTCCTCTTTCTTTTAGGTAACATGGTCAACTCCCAAGTACCAGTCTTTCGAACAACTTTCATCTCCTCAATCATGGCATGTTTCCATTTGGGATTAGCAAGAGTTTCTTGTACATGGTTAGGAACACTAACAGAGAAAATTTTTGAAAGGAAGGCTTTATAGGAAGGAGAAATGTGAGAATAAGACACAAAGTCAGAAATAGGATGTTGAGTACATGATCGAACACCCTTCCGAATAGTAATGGGAACATCTAAATCATCGAAGTCAAGAGAAGGTGTATCAAAGAGTTTACCTGAATCTTCATCACTTAGAGAGACAGGCAGTGGTAGTGGAGGAGCAGGATTAGTATTAACTTCTGGAGTCTCTCTGATTTTTCTTTTACTTCATGTTCCCTAGAATAAACTCTCAGCTCATTCTCCCCTTACCTCTCAATTTCCTCTTCTTCTTCAGGCTCCCTCTCACTTTCCCCGCTTTCACTCCCTACTTTAGGCTCTTTTGTATCAACTCGCTCGACCTCAATCATCGTAGGCAAAAACGGTATCTCTTCACACCTCGTCTCCCCCTGAAGAGGTACCGAAGAGTCAAGAACGTAAGAATGAGACTCATGAAATGTAACATCCATAGTGACAAACCATTTTCTAGACGGGGGATAGTAGCACTTGTAACCCTTTTGAATAGGGGAGTAACCCACAAACACACACTTAATGACACGAGGATCTAATTTGTCACGGGTAGGGCTGTGGTTATGAACAAAGCAAACACAACCAAAGACACGAGAAGAAATGAATGAGGATAGAGAAGAGTGAGATAGCACCTGCAGAGGTGTTCTCTTATCTAACACACGAGTAGGGAGGCGATTGATAAGGTAAGCTGCGGTTAACACATCCTCACTCCAATACAATCGAGGAGCTTGAACTTGGAAGATTAAAGATCGGGCAACATCAAGAAGGTGACGGTTCTTACGCTCAACCACTCCATTTTGTTGTGGAGTGTTAGTACAAAAAGTTTGATGGATAATCCCATGGGAACCGAAAAACTTACCTAGAACCGAATCAATATACCCATCCCCATTATCAAACCTTAAAACCTTTACCACTGCCCCGAACTGGGTACTTACCATTTTGTGAAAATTTTGAAAAATGGATAAATCCCATTTTTCTTTCATCATATACAACCACGTGGTACGAGAATAATCATCAATAAAAGACACAAACCATCTATGACCTTTCAAGGACACAGTCCTAGAAGGACCCCAAACATCATAATGTATTAATGCAAAAGGAATAGAACTTTTAATATTATTGAGAGCATAAGAAGCTCGAAAATGTTTCACAAGTTCACAAGCATCACAAAAAGTATTAGAGTTTGGACTACCAGTATTACCAACAAGAGAAGGAAACATAAATTTAAGTAAAGACAAAGAAGAATGGCCTAATCTCTTATGCCAAAGCACTAAATTTTCCGCCTTATTTTTCAAAACGACGATATTAGTAGCAAGCTTCTCTCCCTCATCCAGATTCTTGTCTCCCTCTTCCAAAATGTAGAACCCACGTGTCTCTCTACCACTGTCAATTACCATCTTCGTGATAAGATCCTGAAAGACACAATGAGTGGGAAAAAAAAGGTTACAAAACAATTCAAATCCCGAGTTATACGACTCAAGGATAAGAGATTATGAGATAAACTAGGGACATGTAAAACAAAAGTCAAGGATAAAGAAGGAGTGACACGAATAAGACCTATCCCCGAGACGGAGGAAAAGGTACCGTCGCGCTCGCGTTTTCGGAGCACTAGGCTGTCGGTGTGGGCCCGGCTTCCTGAGAGTGGGTGAATTGCGACTTGATTTTTTTGTTGGGAATGGTGAAAAGAGTATGTTAGAGCCTATTTGAAACGTTCAGAGTCGCCACCTAACATTTGGGGTGTTAGGGTTCCCTGCAAAGACAATTAAAGTAATTCATCTTTGACTTAAAAAAAAACAGTTTTGAGAAAAGTGGGCCCTTTAAAAGTGTGACTCTGAATAGCCATGCGAAATCCAGAGATTTTGAGATGGGTTCGGGGACTCTATTATGTCGAGGGAATGTACTAGGCACCCTCGAACATCCATGCGAACACGGTTGCCAGTTTTAGTGATTTTTATTAAAATGGGGCATTTCAATTGAAAAAGAAAAAAAGTTTTTTTCTTTTCTTTTTTTAAAAAACGAATGGTAATATGTATGGCCGCACTCTTTGAGAGTTGCTTACGTATCCCAAAACAAGAATTAGGCCAAACGTAGTTCTGACTTGGTGTGCGCGAGTATATGTATGAATTTTTTAAGGAAAAAAAAAAGTGGTCATGTTTGACCGTGCACGTGTGATATAGTGATTTGAGAAAGAGTTTGGTGTAATTAGGAACTTTAACGCACGTGGTATAGTCCTAGATTTTAACCTTTAGAAAGCGATTGAGATTGAAATGAGACTATGCAAGTGCATGGAGAATGATGTATTTTTTTTTCTACTTTACTATTTTTTTTTTTTTTGTTTTTTTTTCCTGTGCTTTTATTCCTATACCAGAAATAAGAATTTGTGCCTAAATGACTGAAAAATGTACTGGAAGTAAGGGTCGCTGACCAATTAACTGAGAAATGAATTTTTTGTATTTTTATTTTTTTTTTTTTTTTTTTATTTTTTTTCAGTCCTTTTAGTCCAATACTGGAAGTATGAATTTGTGCTCAAATGACTTAAAAGTGTACCGGAAGTAAGGGTAGGTTCCCAAAAAGAAAGAAAAGAAAAGAGAACTTTTTTTGTATTTTTATTTTTTTGCCAGAAGTAAGGGTCGGTGCCCAAAAGAAAGAAAAAAAAATGTGAAGTGTGTGTAGGATAAGAAGACTTACCTGTCTTACCTGGTGTACTTCATCTGTAGTATTGGGTGACAGTCATATCACCCTGGTCCGAACGGTCAATGGAGCGGAGTAGCTCAAACTCTTGAGCATAGTTCCCCCGTCGAGAGAATGTGGAGGCAACGATGTCTCAAATAGCCTGAGCTGTTTGCATATAATAAAAACTCTCACCAATCTTATAAACCATGGAGTTGATGAGCCATGACATGATAACGGAGTTCTCAATCTCCCATTTTTCATATCCCGGATCAGTAGCAGAAGCGATCACACGCCCATCAAGATGCCCCATATTCCCGAGTGCCTTCAGATAAAGTTGTACCACCCATTTCAAGTAATTTTGGTCGTTGAATGGAACGGTAGTAATTTTGAGGTTGGGATCCAAGGGGGTAACCACAGTCTGAACAAGAGTGATAGCCATTGGTTCGGTAGCCGTTGGTTTGTCAAGATCAGACATGATTCCGTGGCCCGAATGGAAAACCCATACAAAATGAAGGAAGACGAATGAGATGGGTACGAAAGAATCAACAAAAATGATTCAAGGGACCAACAATACACCAAACAAGTATCACTAATCAAAATAGCCTCCTTAGAATGGTGCTTGAAGAAGTCAATCCCTCTGGGACTTGATTAGGTCAGGGGAAAGAAGGATTAGGGCTAGGTTTAGGCCAGAGTGACCTAGGTAGGGCTAGGGGGGTTTCGGCTAAGGCTACAGAGGAGCTGGGGATGCGGCACAGTAGAAAGGAGGTCACTAGGCTCGGCGCATGCCAGGATGGTGGTTGGTGGCTGAGCGCAGCCTGTGGTGGCGGTTCTAGGCTGTGGCACAGCAGGTGGTGGCTGGTTTGGTGGTTAGTTTGGTTAGGGTTAGGGTTTTGACCTTAGCTTTGATACCATGTCAAATATGAGAGAATAAGATAGTGAGGTTTCTAACCTTAGTTAGAACCTTTTATATTAACCATGAAAAGAAAAGAACAAATATTACAAGAAGATCCTTGGACAAATAACAAAATACAAAACATAACAAAATAACTCTAATTTTCCTCTTATTGAATCCTTTTACTAATCTGTATCCTTAACATCTTTTAACTCTTCAAATTGTTTCTTATCTCTCTGGGTGATGTTTTCCAGTAAAATAATTTCTAGTTTCTACAAATCATTTGGGGTTGACAATCGCCGTTTGCGGAACATGTGTGCACATTGGTACAACTTCTTGGTTTTGTGAAGGAGGAATTCCAACATTTCTTGTACAATAGTATTTTTCTTGCTTCTATAGATGATCAGAGTTTCTGATTGGTTGCAAGAACAGGAGAGTAAATATTCAAAACGATAATGATACCACATCATGCACACTAAGACACTTGGGTATAGTGTTGTCGACATATGTTGCTTAAAATTATGACGGACAAGTGCTTAAATAATGACCTCTTATTGATTTGTAATACCAAGGTTGATTTCCTCTTTTTGGTTGAGTATTGTTTCATTAGGTCATTCAGTCACTTCCTCGTTATCCGCTCTCCCCTCCACTTTTTGTGCTTGGTGCGCTACGGGGAGAGCTCTATGAGTGAGTTCATTCTGAGTAGAGTTATGAATGCCAGTCCTAAGAGCTGGGCCATGCAAGGGGGAGAGCCTCTTTCCTAATAATTATGGTAGAGAATACTTTCACTTGGACCAGCATTAGTTAGCAGGATGTTTCAACCATGCGGCCTTTCTTTTGGAACTGTTCCTTTGTTAGATCTGCGTTACTTGAATGTCTTCCAAACGTTCATTTTTATTTATGAGGCGCGCATAATTACAAGGTTGAAAAAAGGAGCATTCTTCACGGTGCAAAATGTCTTAGGAAGCACAAATCATGCAGAAAGTGACTATAACATATATAACTCAAAAAAGACCGAGACACATGAATCATGATACAGTAAGGGTAAAAGGTTCTTTACAAAAAAATTGCTGCCCCGGTTTCCCCAACTATATACTCAGCTGTACACATTTTTACTTTACTAAAGATATCTGGTCAATATTTCTACAAACAAAATTTGGATATCTACTCGGACCCTATGCAACCAAAACACTAAACACAGTACAATGGACAAATTTTCTTTCTGGCTACACATGACCATTCTACTATATCACTCATTTGTATAATATATAACTACCAAAGAAATAGACACAAGTCAGCTAGTTCATCCAAAAAAAAAAAACAGACATGTTGATCGTGCTATTACTGTTACATCAGGTGGCACAGTAAGTTGAGTCCCAGTTAGACAGAGGTATGGACATGTTTAGGTCTGAAGCAGGAGAGTCGATGATAGTGGTGGGCAGCTCAGGAGATGGACAACCATCCATAACCGGCTGTCCATTTTCTGGTTGTGGAATATCATTGTTTGATCCTGATGGGTACCTGTGCAAATCGGGAGTCAACTGAACCGGCATCATGGAATACATTAAAG
Organism: Hydrangea macrophylla; assembly: GCA_033977485.1. Taxonomy (NCBI): domain Eukaryota; kingdom Viridiplantae; phylum Streptophyta; class Magnoliopsida; order Cornales; family Hydrangeaceae; genus Hydrangea; species Hydrangea macrophylla. The sequence goes on along the minus strand of CM066983.1, from coordinate 108,274,833 downwards.
GCGGGTTACCGGGTGATTGTAGACTTGGCACCCCAGTGGGGGGGTTGGGGAGGTTCAGTGATGACACAGAAGGGGGAGGAGGTCGGAAGCGTCGCAAGTGTGGGGCCGGGGCCCGAATTTCACTCCCCGAAAAAAGGCTTCCCCTCCCATGGATCATTGGGTTTGAACATGGACTAAGCAGATTGGTTGAGATTAGTTCTGATGGATGGCTAACAACCTGTACTGGTTTAATCACAGGTGGAACAGCTATTGGTGGGGTTGGTGCTGATTGCTCAAGTCCCACTGTTGTTCTTGGAGAAGTTTCCGGAAATGGTGCAGAGCGATTAGCCACCTGATCTATTGGGGTAGTCTCTGGTGGAACAGCCATTGGTGGGGTTGGTGCCGATTGTTCGAGTCCCCCCGTAGTTCTAGGAGAAGTCTCCGGAAATGCAACTGAGTGATTAGCCACCTGATCTATTGGGGTGGTCTCTGGTGTGCCTGCCATTGGCAGACATGCCAAAGATTGTTCAAGCCTCGGGATAGTCCTTGCACCATTTTGCGGAAAATACAACTGCAGTATCTCATTCATGAAGCCAGATGCAGTCGCTGCAAGTAGAAGGACTATGTATGAAGCTAATGGGGGTTGAATGAAGGAGTATCATATAAATGTACAGAGCTCATATGGTCTACATGCGCAAGCGAGCAAGAATTGACATAATGAATGCACATGTTTATGCAATTTTCTGCTGCATATGCTTCGATTTGCAAATTTATGCACTTATATTTTGTTGCTTCCACGCTGGTTTCTGAAGAGACTGTTTAATCGGATGCTTTAATCGGCCTTGGAAGCGTCAAGATACCACTAGTAATCATAAACTCTACAAGTAACATAAAACTATGCTGTTCTCATACTTTGATTTCTTTCACAATGCCTGTCAAGGCAAAGATTGACAAGCATACGCATATATGGTCTTGAAAGTACCATACCTTGCTGCGTTCCTCGTGACCCGGCTGCTGCTGCATTATTGTGTTTTTGTCTCAAAGCCTCAGCCAATAACTTATGCATGAACACTTGCTTGTAACATGTCTCAAGATCCTTCCTCTTCTGCACTAATGCTATATCAGCATCCTGAAGCAATGAGTCGTACCTCTTATGTATCGCATCTATCTCTTTATCACGCTCATCTTTGAGCCACGTAATCTATGAGAAGAGAAATAGACTCTGTTTAGAAAAGCACCCAGTGAAACATGAAAGGAGTAACACTTGCACCTGTTGGAACGTCTATCATAACAAACCGGTAAAAGCAAGGAAAAGAAAGAGAAATCTGTCAAGACAAACCGTATCTTTGTGCATCTTGAAAGCTTTCTCCTCATCCTTTTGTATTCTTTCCATTTCCATTTGAAGAGGGTCCAAACAAGCTTGAGGCATCCGTGCTATCGGAGGGGAAACTTGTGCAGAGTGATTGTTCCAAGATTCTTGGATAGTGGTTGTGCTCCTAAGACTTGAAGCATCTGCTTCACTTCCACACACCGGCACGTTTATAGATGGTTGCACAAAAGGACTAGATAGCCCAGTTGAATCTTCTATGGGTGGTTGTCTTGGAACTTGGATACCTTGACCAGTAGCACAGTTGGCATTGTTCTGATGATTCAGAATTTCAATGGGTGCGGTCATATTGACTTGACCATGTTCAGTAGAGGGTGGATTGCTAGAGGTAGGCAGCTGCAACCAAAGTGCAGGAAGTGAGATTTGGAGAATAGATGTATACAAACTATGAATAGATGTATATATACCGAATGTGATTCTAAAATATGTGGCTGCACTGTGGATGTTCTGCTTTCAGTTAACTCCACACTATCCATCTCTTGGCTAATGGGAGCAACTGCTCTCTTGTGACGCCTAACCTTTCTTACCGTATCTCTTTTCAAGGTCACAGCAGTCGCCAACCCTCCTGAGATATCACTAGTTGCAGGAGGCACAGCTAATGACTGCTTAAAATGATTTGAATTATGCCTTGGCAATACCCGAGATTCGCACCCAGATGGTCGTCTAGATGACCCTGCAGGAAGACGGTTTTCTTGCAACAATAAGCAAAAGAAATTTTATCTTAGGCCCCAATGTGTTGGGAACTTTCAAAGGCACTGTTTGGGAAGGCAAAGAACTGATTTGTACTTCATAAGAGAACAGGTTCCATAAATTCAAGTGTTTGGAGAATGTCCATTACTAGCACAGGGGTTCGTGCCCAATTCAATATCCCCTTAAAACCAGTTCTTTGTCTAACGATCAGGAGATTGGTTGTCATAAAAACCAGATAGAAAGTGAGACGGGGACTGAACCTCCGATTTCAAGCATTCCCAAACAGACCTTAAATGAAAACAAATGAACCAAATTTTCCAGAAGAAAAAGTAATGCAGTACCTAATGATTTGTCTTTCTTGTCCCCCGCACCTAGTTTTCTTTTATTCTGTGTCCTTGATCTCCGCAATGTAAAATTAAAAGTGCTGTCAAACTTGCAATCTTCAACAAATTTGGATTTTCCAGGTAATTGATCAAAGATTTGAACATTTCTTCGGATTCTTTTTGGTGGCTCCGACAAAAATTTCCACCTAGGGCGCCTATCCTCCAGCAAATTTTTCCAGAAAACATGAGGTCTCTTTAAACATTGAGTTGGTTCAGTCTCCATAGTAGAAAGGTTGTCTATTGACTGGGTTTCCACTTCACCGTATAATAAAATATCTCTGGGATAAACTCCTTCACTTTGCTGTACTTCCAAAACGATTGAGCAATCAGTAGGATCGATGTTCTGATTACTACAGGGCAAGAGGGCTGACAACTCATGAAGTACATTATCCAGAAGTGATTGTTCAGAGGACATGTTAGGCCGCGAACCTGAGGCATCACTGTCATGGAAATCATCAAGCTTATTGAATAGGTAGGAAGCTCCCCAAGTTAGCAGCTTGTGACAAGTACTCCGAGTTCTAATTATATTGCTATCCAGAGTTAAGCCTTGCTTCGTAAGCATGAGTAATTTTTCTTCCACAGTACAACATGAATATAAACGGAATACTTTCAACTGCTCGAACTGTGAATCAATAGTAATCTTCTGTAACGCTCTTAGATCGTCCAGTGGGTCCCAGTCACTCCCAAATAAGATAACTGTATCTACTGATGTGAGTTTGATGCTCGGAAGACAAGCACGGTTTTCAATTAAAAACACAAATTTCCCACTTTCTTTATCGTTGAACATGTTTACAGCAGCTTGCTTCTTAGAAGGAACAATTTGTCCACCACCAATGCGTGCATAAGAGTCTTTGCCAAATCTTTGATGAACAAAGTCATCCAAAATATCCCCAAGAGAGATCAGCCCAGAAACACCAAGGGACTGTCATGAAATAAACATTATGTTAACGTGGATCATGTAATTTGAATTTTACAATCACAAGAAATATGTGACATTGAACCAGAAAAGGTACTCGACTATTTTCACATCTATCCAGATACAGTTAACGGAAAGATATAAGACTATTTATATCATCCAAATTACAATGATGACAGCAAAAGGAAATGGACATGTCACTCCATAGTCCATAGGGATGAAAAATAGCATGCCCAAGCTAATGGCTTTTGCACAATCAAGTAAGCTTTTAAGGTACCAGTCACTCAAATCTGTTGTAACATAATGAACAGGAAAAATATATAAATCTCTTTGACTACCTGAAACATAATAAGTACTCTTAAACCTCGTTTCTTGATCGCTGAGAGGAATTTATCCAGAAGTTCTAGCTTGGCGCTCACTTTTATTCCGATTTCCAAATAACCAACCTCGGAGTTCTCTTTTGTGATAAAGCTTTGCAATGACGGATCCACCAGATAAGGGTGGTCACAACACTGCGGAAAAAAACCATTTACAGAAAAGTCCAAAGAGAATGATAACATGATGCCCAATATATCAAAGTAAATTAATATTAATCACTGCCGACCTTCCTGGTTAAGTGAAGAACATCGTGAAGGGTATTTGCAGAAGCATTATTCAAACATGAACTGAGCAACATTGAGTTTGAGAGAAGTGAAGCACAATACTGCTCGAGTTGCACATTAGAAAGGCGAACGGGAACCCAATACTCTACAAACTTAGAAGAGCTAGACTTGCACTCATATGCAACAAATTGTGCCAACTTTTCCTTCAAGCCACAAATATCGATGTTTGGGTCAACATCCAAAGAATCTTCGTCTATCCCATCAAACCCTGGATCAACGAAGGAAAGAAGATTCTGGTACTCGCGCCTTCTGTCCTGAAAAACTCCAGCAGAATATCAGTAGATTCGAGGTAACTTAGGGTCGGTTTGAGAATGCGTAAAATAGGATCTGGTTTAGTCCCAATCTCACTTTCTGTTGAATTGTCCCACATCAACCAGGTAAAGACCCCGTATGTAATTCTTATAAGCCTGGGCAATCATCTCCTCAAAAGACGCCTTATGAATTGCCCAGGCTTATAAGAAGCTCATAAGGGGTCTCTAACAGAGTGATGTGGGACAATTCAACAAACCCTCCTGGACCACATCAATAGGGATAGCCCATCAGGGTAGAGCCTAACTTGGCTCTGATACCATGTAGAATAGAGACCCCTTATGTGCTTCTTAAAGCCTGGGCAATCCTCCCCTCATAAGGCGTTTTTTGAGGGTGAATCAGGCCCCTGTTTCTATCTGGTTTTTAAAAGAGAAGGCTAAGCAAAGTCTCCTGTGCAAGAAATAGACACCCACCAAACACTTGAATTTATAGAACTAGTTCATTATGAACCACAAAACAGGTTCATTGCCTTCCAACTAGCCCCTAATATTAAACATTTAAAAAAAAAATTGGAAACGAGTGTAATAGGTATACCCTTATTTGACCACTAACAAGAAGCATCTTCATTTTCGCAGCTAGCATATTAATTTGTTTTACAAGCACGGACATTATGGGGCGTTGGCACTCATCTATGATTATTGCTTCCCATTCTATGCATTCCAGAACTTCTAGATCCTGAAGAAAATATGAGAGAAAATGTGAGAAGGTGATATTGGAGAACTCAATATTCCTTTAAACCTATAATTCATTCATTTCACCCTCGAGAACCCAAAACAGAATGACTCCCAACACAAAACTTCTGTATCCATCACATCCCCAAGAATAAAGTTATCAAGTGAAGCACAACACCTCATCCATAAAACCGAATTCGTCGATCAAAACTGAACAGTTTTACAAGTTATACATGTGATATACCGCACGTGCATTTTTGTAGATTTGAGGTCTAAAAAGGTAAGTACCTCAACCACAACATCAGCAGATGATAGAAGTATGTGAAACATTATGCAACCACTCCGATTGTAAAATTCCAAAGACCTGATACTAGCCCGGACATCCACGTTCCCCTTGTACACCACAATGTTGGCAGATGAGACACAACGTAAGAACTCAGCTTCCCACACAGAAACGGTGGTGGATGGCGTGATGACTAGAAAAGGCCTGCTTGTATATTCTTTTACAGATAATATAAATAAGATCACCTTCACAACCCGCTCCTGCAAAGGTCCAATCATATAAAGCAATTAAGCATTAATCAAGCATGGCTTGAAATTTCAAAGATAGAGAATTGAATCTGGTTCCCCACATGGCGTTAAGTATTAAAAGGTCGTCATGTTGAAGTCTTGCACAACCTGATCCATCCAAACCCAAGCTAGTCTATATCCAATTCTACACTATACTATGTGCATACATGATTCACCACGATAATCCATTCCCACATGGTATCTTCTCAGTGGCTTTCATGAGTCTCATGGCAAGAAACTACAACACCTCCTCATCACTGCATGACTTGAGCACTAATCAGAGAGTTGACATTAATCACATATATCGCAGTGATCATGTTGGTAAACTTTTTAGAGTCTACATAACTCTGGACTCTAGCCTATGCAAGTTGAAGAAAATGTAAGTTCACCTGAAAATGAGTCTGGGCATGAACGAACATCAGTAAGGGCTTACAACCATGGTATGGCTCCCGTGCTATGCTAAGGTCCCTCCAACACGATTTTGGGGGTTATGTGGTTATCACTGGGTTTGTCGAGGGTTGGGTCATATTATTAGCCAAAATACAATAGTCCCAGAAAAGAGAGGGTTGGATCACAGTACCCAATTCCCATTAGTCCTAGAAAAAAGGAATTTTTCTCTTCTAATGTGAGCCATATTCTTGTTCACGCGCTCCCTTGAGCTGACCATGTTTACAAACCAGTACAAAATAGCAGTATGTCAAATTCCACTTATATCGAATATACAAGTTGTACTACTTTTTTATCAGCTCGACAGATACACCTACTCGGACACAGACTATTCCTCCGAAATGAAAATACACCTACTCAGTTCTCTCTCTTGTATTGTACTTGGCTTAAGTAGTCATGACACCACTTCGAGAGTTCTAGTTATTTACTGAGAATGTGAAAAATAAGAAGAAAAACAAATAGAAAATATGTAGTGAAAACATGTGAACCATGTGGGTATGAACATCCAATCACAAACAACAAGAGGAGGGTCTCTCTCGACCACGTACGATGTATAAAATGATATTCTTATGACAGATTCCTACACAACGTAATTGTTATCATCCACCAGTAAGGAAAAAATTCCTCTCTCAGTGAATATCTCTTTCTTTGAGTATGTGGCCCATCTCCCCCCTCAGCACCTCTTCGAAAAGGGAATAATGGTGGAGAGGAAGCTTTAAGGACAATAGTTTGAACCAAGACCTAAAGAAGAGTAAATTTAACTTGTCTCACCAAGAACCAAGACAACTTCCTTCATTTTCATTAATTACGGCTCTTTTGTTTTCCTTGATTTTAGGAGGAAAGTAACAAGACCGAGGCTGGCATAGACCCCTACAAAAAAAAGAGATAAAAATAAGCTGATGAGTTATAAAAGCAAAGCATTGACCTGGTAATCGATGACAACAGCATTCTGACCGCCGTGCCAAAACTCAAAAAGCTTGTTCATGTAAGTGAGATAAGCACTCTGTACTCCAGGAGAAACTCCAAATGGCAATTCTGACAATTCGGACAAGGAATATTTCCCCTGCTGCAGTCCCAAAAATATAGGGAGGTTTAGTCAAAAAGTCATATAAATTCGACTTTTTTTGGTCTTAAGTCCATCCTGTTTTATTTTAGTAAAAGGTCCCTCAACATAAAATTTCACATAACTAGTTATATGAAATTTTAAATTGACATAACTAATTATGTGAAATATTTTAACGTAAGGATTTGATTTGATCAAGTTTCACTAATCAGGGACTTTGAACCGAAATTAAAAAAGGGATGTCCTTTAAACTCAAATAATCGAATATGAGGGACATTTTACCTAGTTTCTAAAATAATTTACCAAAAAAGGTAAGCATTAAATCAATTTACCAGCTCAAAATAGTTCTCTACAATGTCAAAGGACTACAAGCATAATTAGATTGTTATTCCCAGAAAAATAATAATGGTGCGAAAAGACAAGATAAAATTTCTGAATTAACTAACATGCCATTACTGAGAGAAGAAGTCAACAATTCAACATTATACGTGCCATAATTGAGCATTGCAATGATGGTAAGGGCATTATATCCCTCGCCCTTGTTAGTACAGGGATAAGTTTCTTACTTTTGACTTGTCACTGTGAGGACTGTCTAAATTCACAGAAAACTTTCAAGGGTTTTAGGTCTTATGAGGGGTATTAAATTCTTCCTGACCAACTTTAAAGTTCTTCACAACTAAAGCCCTCACTTTCAATAATATGGCCATCATAACCCCCTAAATGTGACTGTAAACCCAACCACACTACATTTAAATATGATTATGTCAGAAAATATAAATAACTTGTACTCGAATTGGATGATTTACAATGTTACATGAGCGGCTTTTATGTAGGCCAAGGAAATCCAATATATCAATACTCATATAATCTATACTATGTATACTATTTACTGTATTAGATAACATTGTATGATAATAAACTAATATGATATGTAGTAGATAAGATCATATCATGATATTTATTATTTAAATAATTATTTCAGTATATTCCAACCCTCCCCCTCAAGCTAGATCGTGGATATCAACTACTCCCAACTTGCCACAAATAGAGTCTAGTGCAACTGGCAAAACTGGAGAGGGCCGAGAGGTGCGAGTGCCAAGAGGGCCTAGAGTGCCGCGAGGGTCGAGTGCAGTGAGGGCCATGAGTACCGCGAGGGCTTAAAGTGCCACTAGGACAAAAAAGTGCCGCAAGGACTAGAGTGCCACTAGGACAAAGAGTGTTGCGAGGGCTTAGAGTGCTGTAAAGGCCAGGCGTGTCGCGAAAGCGTAGAGTGCCATGAGGGGCAAGAGTGCCACAAGGGCGTAGAGTGCCGCCAGGGGCAAGAGTGCTGTGAGGGCCAAGAGCCGCTAGGGGAGAAAGTTCCACGAGGGCCAAGAGTGGCACGATATTATATATACTAGATAGAGGTCCAGCAGGCGGCAAGGTCGCCTCCCTTTGGGGAAGTAGAATATAGTGAGAGGCAACCACAGACCAGTTGCTCATGTCAGCAAATATAAATAATTTGTATTGGAATTGATGACTTACAATGTTACATGCGCAACCTTTACATAGGCCAAGGAAACTCATATCATATCATATATACTATTTAATGTATTAGATAACATTGGATCATAATATACTAATATGATATGTAGTAGATAAGATCATATCATGATATTCGTTATACAAATATTTCAGCGTACTCCAACAAAATTATTGGGTTTAATTTAATAATCGACATTACTTCTAGAAACAACAGAATGTGCAACTTATTCTTATTTCTTTTCTTATTTTTCTTTTATATTTTGCATGAATTGCAAATAAGTATAGGAACTTCAATTTGTTTGATCACAGGTAGGGATGTCAAAATGGCCCGTCGAGCCCCACCCAGCCCGGCTCAACATTGATCGGACTTGGGCTTTGGCCCACAGGCTCCTTCTCTCTTTCAGGCCGGGCTTAGGGCCTGGGGTTGGGCTTAGGGCCTTGGGTCGTGCATGGCTGGGCCTAAGTTGTCTTTTTTTTTAATTTCTGATAAGAAATATAACGACATTATGAATATGAGAATATGTAAACAAGTAAAAAAGTAACGGAAGATATAAATGGTTAGAGTCTAATTAAATAAATAAAATAAAAACATTACCTTTTATTAAAAGAATTTAGAAATAAAAATGATTACGCACGCCCAAAGGCCCAAACAAAGAGTCTAATACTAAAAGGTGGAGAATTGCATCATTACAAGGCATTGAAGACAAGTACATCCCAATTAGGTTGGCACCTACTAGTTTGTCTATTATTTGCATAACTCCAACCCAAAATTTACAAATTACTATGAAATCATCTTCTAATATAAAAATGTACATGGGAAAATAACTATTCTGAATTAATATCTTCTAATGCTTCAATATCACCTAATAACATTGCCTCAATCAAAGTTTGGAAGCATAGCATTACTCAATTTACTCGCAAACTGGTAATACAATAAATTTTGTCACTTGCAATTTTGATTATTATAAATTCTTGGAAATGGCAAAAAAAATTAATTGTTGGAAAGCATGGTTCAAGATCGCGGTATCGGTTGCGGTCGCTGAGGTCGCGGATACAACTCGGTCGCGGCGCCGCGGACTGGTATCGGGCGATACGCAAAGATACGCTAGATTTAAGGTTTAAAAAAATCTGAAAAAATAATGAAAAATTCTAAAATCATTTGAAAAACAAATTTGGCTTAATAGATTGTCACAATACACAATATACCAATTACAATGTCACATAATATCCAATACACACGCTGCGGATTGAGTATCTGATAACACTACATACATAATTATGATCACCTAAGTCTTTATTAATAATTTCAAATATAATTTAGAAAGAAATAATAAGTTATTTATTTATAAATAATTAAGTCTTATGTTTATTAATAATTATTTATTAATAACAAGTTTCTAATTTCAAATTTAATTTATTTTTTTAAATAATAAGATATAATTAATAATTTAATAATTATTTAATGTGGTAGTATATAATTATAATTGGTGTATTATAGTGTTGTCTACTATTTTAAAAAATAAATATAAAATGTTAAGTCAGTTAAGCATAATATATTATAATATATATTACACTATAATATACAACCAAATACAAGTCATTTAGTCTTTTATTTAAGTCAAACACAATCACACGAATATAAGTCGGTAGTCACACACTCACACAACCAAATGAAAAAAGAAACCAACGCAAAGAAACCCTACCTTTCCCCTCTTCTTCAAGCTACGACCAAATAAAAATGGAGAAAGAGAGACGAAGGACCTCCAACAGCAGATCGAGTAGAGAGAGAGAGACGAATTGAAGAAGCCCAAGAACTAAAGTTGACATCGCACAAAGAGAGAGAAAGATTGACCAACTGGACTTGAAAAGCTGAGAAGTAGAGGCTCGATCAGATCTGGTCGCCGCAGATCTATGGGAGAGAGAGAGAGAGAGAGAATCAAATGTTGAAGATGGTTCAACCACGATTTTGACCTCAGGTACATTTTGCCCTATTTTTTTCCCCTTAAATCTGGACCTCTGAGATTCGAGCTGTTGTCTCGTCCGAGATCTCGTACGAGACGGACCCATCTCGTCCGATACGTGGCGGTACGACCGAGATGGTGTCCGATCCTACGTCGTTTTGATTTTTTTTTACTCGGTTGTAGATCTCGTCTCGTTACCCTACGAAACCAAGTTGACTCGGCCGAGACGACTTGGTTTCGTCCGAGACTTCGAACCATGTTGGAAAGCTTCTGGGCTTGATCGGGCCGGGCTTCAAGTCGGGCTTGATCAGGTTGGGCCTCAGACTGGGCTTCGGGTCGAGCTTCAAGAGATAAACACAGGCCATACCCGGGGATATAAGAGCCTAGGGCTGGCTGGCCCTACCTCGGGCTTAAGGCCAAATTTTTCGGGCTGGGCTTCTGGCCGCCTGTTGGGCGGGCTTTTTTAACATCCCTAATCACAGGCATCATGGAACTTCCAATCCCAACAATGGAGCATCCACGGATTTTCTATAAGGCTTTAGTTCAAAATTTTTGCACTCATAATATTTGCTTGTACCAATTATTGGGTCAAGAACTCATATTTTCCATTGAGCTAGTCAATCTTGTTTCACTTATCTTCCCTTTGCATGCTGTATGAGTTCTTTTGTGTGATGTGTGAGAGTATAAAACGTAAGCAAGTTAGTACCAATATAGATATGTATAATAGTATAGTAGATGGGTTTGAGAGAGTACGTGGCTCGAGTGAGAGCCAAGGTAATCCCAAGTGAAAAAGAGAGAGAGCAGTAGGTGTGGGGAGTTTATGTTATAGAGCTTATAGTAGATACTTGAGGTATATTTTTGTTGATCCCTCTTTTGTATTGAATAAGGGTGTGGTATTTATAGCCGAGGTAAGGAGTATAAGTCACTCAAGCGTGACTACCATAGTGCTTAGGTGGCTTCTCTAAAGAGGTTTGCAGGTTGGTGGATAAGACGGGAGGGCATGTGATTTCGGTTATGAGATGTATAGAAGGGCAGTGGCATAAGCTTTATCTAGTGACAAGAGGAAAAGGGGTGTAGGCGTGCCTCCATGCTGGACATTAATTGTTGGCGGTGAGATGATTACTTTGATAGAAGAGCGGTGAGATGACCTCTATTGCGGCTGGGGGAAGAGTATGTCCGTGGGTATTTCCAGAAATGGCGCGGCTACACGCTAAAGGTCCTAAGTGGCCTGGGATAGGTGAGATGATGGTTGAGTTACACTAGTAACGTAAGTGACCTAGGAGGATGGGTGGGGAACGCACGTGATTGACCACGTGTCTCTCTCTATCCTTGGAACCAACGCTAGCCTTGCCCATGGGCGTCTAGCTAGGGAGATACCTTTAACTCTAGCCACCGAGCCATGAACTCTCGAGATCCCATCGTGTGATACCCTTCAGTCCTGCTCCTGACTAAGGGTACTGGTGTGTGACAATGTTAGAGACATGGAGCCTTTAGTCTGTTAGAGGCCGTGTAGCTTGGAGGCCTCCGTGATGGAGATGACTACTCCTTTGGTGGTGTTGCCACCAAAGTATGGGGAATATTGGAGGTGGTGTTATCTAAGGCGGTGAGGCCTTCCCCCCTCCCTTTTTTTTATACTTCTGTATTGTTGCGGCAAAGTGGTAGCTAATGTCCATTGGACTCTAACTTGGAAGAGGGTACCAAAAAATTCCATGTGGAGTTGTGCCCTGGGAGTAGGGACGTGTTTTTGAGGGAGTGGGTTTGGTAAGGGTGAAGTTTGTAGAAGTGAAAGCCCCGTTCTTTTGTTGAGTACGGAGCAGTATGGTGGTAGTGGCTTTGGATTGGTGTGTTTCGGTAGCTTTCCAAAGACTAGGCAAGAAAACACAGAGGTAAGGCTCCACAAGAGGGCTGCAAGGGTCAAGAGAGAATTCTGGAATCTCTAGAAAACCTAATAATTTTCTGGAGTTTTGGAAAGTTTTAGGGCAATTCTGAAATTTCCAATAAAGCTTGGGGCAGATTTGTAAATTTCAAAAATTGTTGGTGTAATTTCTAGGAGTTTTGGGGGCTTTTCTATAATTTTAGAAAACGTTGGGGGTGATTTGTAAATTTCAGAAATTGTTGGTGTAATTTTTAGGAGTTTTTGGGGGGTTTTCTGTAATTTCAAAGAATGTTGGCATGGAAATGGGTCAGTGGTTGGGTGGTTGAATATTGGGTGGTGGTGGGACAAAGGTGGTGAGCAGGGCCGGTCCCGAGTATTTGGAGGCCCGGGACGAACTACCAAAAGAGAGGCCCCTTTACATTTACATATAAATTTTTTTTTAACACATTGAAGTTCATTTTTGACAACTTTTTATGATAAAATCATTTTTTTTTTTTATAGCTAGCTAATAAATGGTGCATCCAAGTAACTTTAGGATTGCACTAAATCTTCATATTGTTCATTTAAAGGTTTTTCATTATTATTCACATCTTCATCAATATCATTCACATGTTCCTCAATATCATTCTTTTTAGTGGCACTAAAAAATTTAAGAATAGCTCTGCTTTGAGATTGAATCAATTTTCCTATTTTTTGCTTTTCTTTCTTTTTTAAAATCCAGACATATGCTTTCGATGACCCATACAATGCAGCAATCAATCTCAAATCCCAAACAAAAATAAAGAAAAATAGAACCTGATTAGCAAAAAAATTAAAATCACCCCTCTTTGACTTTTCTCTTTCTAGTTTCAAATATCAAGCTCCAACTTGAAAATATGATTATCTTAAACAAAAAATATAAAAATTAATTGAATTAATCATCACATCTTTAAAGTCAATTGAATTGATCAATATCTATCATCAACGTATATATATACATAAAAGGGTTTTGTTTAAGGTTCTAAATGTGGAAACAAACAAGGGGTATAGTCTAGATTTCAGTGTTCGGTGTAGGGTTCAATGTTTGTCTCCTTATTTACTTTTACTTCTGAAGCCTAAACATATACCCTAAAGGCACATGTTAACAAAACCTCACATAAAAAGATGCTGAAGACTTCGAGTCTTGGAGATACCGAATACTGCAATACAATCTTGATTCTTTATACTATTATATATATATATATATATATACAGTCAGGCTCTAAAGAGGGCTCCCTCTCTTTAATAAAGAGACGGCGCCTTCTCTCGAAAATTTTCGTATATATACTATATGATAACCTCATAAGTTAAAGAGTCAAAACTTAAAGTTTTTAAGTTACCTTGATCAATACTTGAATCTTGATCAATGATCAGTTAATTATGCTGCCTGCGTGACTGCGTCATTGCATTGCTACAAAAAGGCTTAACCTATTATATATATTTATATATATATATATATAGCATGACGGCATGAGGTCCTCAATTTTTTTGATTTTCAAACCACACTTAGTCACTTTATATTATTATTTTATATATATATATCGTATAGCCTATATATTAATATAACCTAGTAGTAGTCTTAGTAGATACTTAGATATGTAGGCCCTCAAAATTTTAGGCCATTTTGTGGCCTTGGGCAATTGCCCCTCTCCCCCCCCCCCCCCCCCCCCATGGGGCCGGCCCTGGTGGTGAGGGGTAGTAGATGGTGATGACACGTGAAGGGGGAGTGAGAGTGAGGGAGTGACAGGTAGCAGGTGACATAGCAGGGTGAAAACATATATATAAACAGATAAAGACGGGGGTTGAAAATAAAGTCCCAAAGCGGTGAGGTAGGATAACCTTCACATACCGTCCCCAAATTCATAAACCACCATAGTCAAAGAATTTTGTTCACATATCGTCCCCCAGATGTATATACCACCCCATACCACCACACCCTATCATACCACCCCCTTACCACACGGTACCACCCCATAGCACCACACCCTACCATACCACCCCCCTTACCACACAGTACCACCCCATACCACCTCACCCTACCATATACCACCCCCCTTACCACACCACCCATCCCACTACCACACATCCCCTACCACCCACACCATCCCACTACCATACATCCCCTACCACCCACACCATCCCATTACCACCCCACACCATCCCATTACCATACCCCCCTTACCACCCCACACCATCCCACTACCATACACCCCCTACCACCCACACCATCCCATTACCATACCCTCCCTTACCACCCCACACCATATCATTACCATACCCCCCCTTACCACCCCACTACCATACCCCCCCTTACCACCCCACACCCAACCCAACCAAACCCTAAGCCGCACATACCACCCCCTACCACACCACCCATCCCACGACCATACACCCCCTTACCACCCCACAACATCCCACGACCATACACCCCCTTACCACCCCACACCATCCCACTACCATACCCCCCCTTACCACCCCATACCCAACCCCACCCAAACCCTAAGCCGCACATACCACCCCCTCCGACACTACCATACACCCCCTACCACCCACACCATCCGACTACCATATACCCCTTACCATCCCACTACCATACCCCCCTTACCACCCCACACCCAAACCCTAGCCGCGCATACCAAATAGACCACCACCATAGCCTGGCCGAAACTCACATAATATCAAGCAAATCAGGTAGGTACTCGATGATTGGAGGGTGATGACGAGAGCGGTAAACAAGGGTGGGGAAGCACTGGGTGTCCCTGGTGACAAAAGATGGCAGAGGGCTCCCTATTTCAGCAAGGAAGATAGGTTTTGGAAGACGGTGGAGGAGACCTTGAAACAGCAACCGTCAAGGTCACCCGGTCGGCAAGGAATGGTGGAAGCATCGTTGCCCACAAATACAGATTGGATAGATGGTGGTGGTACAGTGCGATTTGCAGTAGAGCAGGATGATATTCCGCATTCATCGGTAAAGTTTATGAGCCATCCATCGACGTTGGCAAAGTGAGCGGTGTGGACAGAAGCAATTCTTAAAGAACCAGAACATGTAGCTATGATGAAGCAAGCGATGATTTATGAGTCGGTGAAATAATGTCAAGAATTGTCATGCCGAAGGATAGACGCAGATATGATGACTCTGATCTCACGGTGGTGTACCTCTTCGCATAGCTTTGTAGCAGCGTGGGGGGTGTTTACACTGACTTTGGAGGATGTTGCTAAGATACTAAGTTTAAATGTACTGGGGAATACCAATCTAGTGGCCCATGTGCTGGACGAGAAAGAACAGAGAATGGTGGCAGTATGCAGAAAGGAATAACAGAGTGTCGGTGGTCAACGGTTTATAACAGGGAGACGGGGAAGCGGGAGAAGGCTTGGCCTATAAAGAAAGCCTCCTATGGGGCATTCATGAGATACTTTTGGAAAGATGAGACAGGTGAAAAATTCAGGAAAGCGGGACAAGAAGACTTTATCAATGGACTGGGTTACCGAGATCGATTGGTGGGGTATTTGGCATGTTGGTTGTCGCGGTGTATTTTGGAGGAGGGTCCAAAGGACGGGCCAAGCGCACGCTGTTTTACTTTGGCAACTGTACTGGTGAGAGGTAGACCGGTGCCACTAGTGGGTCTGTTTTTGGGGTCGCTATATCTAAAACTGGACATGATAACTTTGGTGTACGTCCTCACACACTTTTGTAGCAGCATGGGGTGAGTTTACACTGAAATTAGAGGATGTCACGAAGTTATTGGGACTTCGTGTGCTGGGTGACACATATTTTTACCACTCACGTGTTGGACCTTGAGGAACAAAGGATGGTTGTGGCACTACAAGGACTGACGGAGTGACAACGATGGATGCAAAGAAGGCCTCTTATGGGGCATTTACGAGGTACTTCTAGAAAAATCTACAGTCGGAGCGATGTAAGCATGCAATAGCATGGCTGTTGCGATGCGGCCTCGTGCAAGGGCAGCAAGGATCTCCATGATGCAACGTTGTTGTTGCTCAAGCGTTTGGAGGTGCATTTGTTGCTCTCAACTTGTTCTAGCCATTTTAGGACATGTGGATCCATTGCGGCTATTGATTCTTGCGAATCATATGTTTAGGATTGTATGGGCTCTTCGTGGTTGATGCTCTGATGTTGAGCGTTAGACCTTGTGGGAAGAACTTTGGTAGTAGTTGTTCGCTAACCATACTTTCGAGTATACTCTCCTACTGTGGTCGCCAAATGTATGAGTTCTTTTGTGTGATGTGTGAGAGTATAACACGTAAGCAAGTTAGTACCAATATAGATATGTATAGTAGTATAGTAGATGGGTCTGAGCGAGTACGTGGCTCGAGTGAGAGCCAAGGTAATCCCAAGTGAAAGAGAGAGAGAGCAGTAGGTGTGGGGAGTTTATGCTATAGAGCTTATAGTAGATACTTGAGGTATATTTTTGCTGATCCCTCTTTCGTATTGAATAAGGGTGTGGTATTTATAGCCGAGGTAAGGAGTATAAGTCACTCAAGCGTGACTGCCATAGTGCTTAGGCGGCTTCTCTAGAGAGGTCTGTAGGTTGGTGGATAAGACGGGAGGGCATGTGATTTCGGCTATGAGATGGATTGACAAGATAGAAGGGCAGTGGCATAAGCTTTATCTAGTGACAAGAGGAAAAGGGGTGTAGGCGTGCCTCCATGCTGGGACATTTATTGTGGGCGGTGAGATGATTACTTCGATAGAAGAGCGGTGAGGTGACCTCTATTGCGGCTGGGCGAAGAGTATGTCAGTGGGTATTTCCAGAAATGGCGCGGCTACACGCTAAAGGTCCTAAGTGGCCTGGGGGTAGGTGAGATGATGGTTGAGTTACACTAGTAGCGTAAGTGACCTAGGAGGATGGGTGGGGAACGCACGTGATTGAGCACGAGTCTCTCTCTTTCCTTGGAATCAACCCTAGCCTTACCCATGGGCGTCTAGCTAGGGAGATACCCTTAACTCTAGCCACCGAGCCATGAACTCTCGAGATCCCAGCGTGTGATACCCTTTAGTCCTGCTCCTGACTAAGAACACTGGTGTGTGACAATGTTAGAGACATGGAGCCTTTAGTCTGTTAGAAGTCGTGTAGCTTGGAGGCCTCCGTGATGGAGATGACTACTCCTTTGGTGGTGTTGCCACCAAAGTATGTGGAATATTGGAGGTGGTGTTATCTAAGGTGGTGAGGGATCCTCACAAGGTGAGAGGAGTCCTAGGGTGGTGACAAGCACGTCCGCTTAAGTCACCTCTAAGGGAGAGCGTGTTGCTTGTGCCACCCTGGGTTGTGTCCACGGTGGACATATGACTAGGAGTAATTAGGCGTTGTTCGTAGAGACACGTGGTGGTGAGGTGTCGTAGCTTATTGCTACATGGCAAGCCTGGAGTATGTACCTACACATGCGAATGTTGCAACAAAACCATATTTCATCAAACATTAACAATCTAACACCGAGAATAGGTTTAATGCTCAAACATGAGATATCAAGCTTAAGCCGCTGGGGGTCCACCGGATATTAGGGACAAAAAAAACACGAGATTAAATATTAAGAGCCCGTTTGTATTAGCTTATCTGGGACCAACCATCACTCATTTGGGATTGTTGGAGCTTTGAGTTCATTTGATAAAAACCTTTTTACAGCTTTTTTTAAAATCTCTTTCAAATTTTAAGCTAAAAAACAGCTTAAACCATAAGCAGCAATTTACTGCTTTTTCCAAAAATCTATTAAATAAAAAATATCATATTCCCACAGCAATACCAAACGAGCTGTAAAACTAGAACCATGCAAGGAAAATCTTATGATCAAAAGATATTAGCAGAAGAAAGACAAAAGCTAAGATTTATGATATTACCATAAAAAAAAGGGATGGCAATGCTACATGCAAGCAATAAAAGTTTTCATAATTAGTCAACTAGTTAGAAGTACCTTATTGTCTTTAGAAAGATGTGTCAATCTCTTTGCCTTCTCATGACGAGTTTCATAATCTTTTATGAGCTTCAGAGCCTCAGGTGACCTCAAAAATGGAGCATTTTCTAATTCCCATGTTGCATTATCATAACTTAGACCAGTCCATTTTACAAGCCACTCATAACAGCAATTCCCATCATTACCATCATGCTCGTGAATATACCCATCACGACCTTCAGGAAATGATAAAAATCTTTTCTGTAGCAGACGCTGTGGCATGGTCCACTCAGATTTCCACTTTATGGTCTGGGGAACATTAAAAGAAACAAAACAGAAATATAAGGGTAAATTCTGAACTTGAACACTAATTTGGTTTGTGGATTTGAAGAATGAAAGGAAAAGGGAAAGGAAAAGAAAACAAGAAGGAATGTTTTCCCAAGTTTTTTTACTCTGTGCTTTTTTCTTCCAATAAAATTACAAATTAGAAACTTACACGATATAATAGAAACTCAAGGAAAAAAGGAAGGGCGTGACCCACAAAATACAGAGTTTTTAATTAATCTCCCACTTTATTTGCTTTTCCTTTTCACATTAACCAAACAAAGAAAAGTGTTTGCCCCAGTGTTTCCTTTTCCTTTCCCTGACTGAATCCAGAAACCAAGCAGTGTCTAACACAGTCTCCAGTATCCACAGAATGTGAAGCCCTACTAGACCTGGTTTTTGTTATATCGAGCAACGAGTAATGGAGTTTCAAGAAGTAGTTGTTTTTCTGGTATCCAGAGGCTGTGAACATGCGCAAGACCCTTGTATTTCACCAAATATTGCTTCTGTCTCCCTACATAATAGGCATTATTATGTAGCATAATACATACATGGTATCCGTATGGCAAGCCAGAGAAAAAGAAAAAGGAAGAATTTCAAACAGATTTTAAAGAAAACTATCTGCCCGTGGGCCCTACCTTCATGATCTGACACCACGTCCCTCGCGTCCAAGATGAAATCTATTCCTTCAGACACAGAATGCACCCCACATTCAACCTTCTTTTTAACACACCAAATACAGTACCAAAATCCAGGAGGCATACAACTTAAAGGTGGGTCTAGACAAGTGAGATGAAACCTCTTTTTGCATCCTTGTCCATAACAACACCTGATATTAAATCAAAGGTCCCAGAAAGAAGCAAAGTATTTTACATCGCAAAATGTGTACAAAAACAACAACCCAAAAAAAACCACTAAAACTATGGTGTTGACCCTGGATGGTATATTGTGACAGCTAACATAGCATATGACACACAATGGAAAGAAAAAACACCATCCGATCCATTAACCTACGAAAATATCTGAAAGTATGTGGTTGGACTACATAACTATAGACAAGTTACAAGGGTAAGTGTGTGTGTGTGTGTGTGTGTGTGCGCGCTTGTGTGCGCGCGCGCGTATACAATATCGCAAACAGTTTCAAAGGTAAATGAACAGAGATAAATTAACCAACTGATAAAACAAAAGAAAGACATGAAAGATAATGGATGATGGCAGTGATCTAAGAGTACACAAATAGATCATTCCATACCCCAAGTGTGTTGCTTTTTTATAATAAATAAAATAAAATAAAAAGACAAGAAAAGAGAATAAAATATCCTCCAAAAGCAACAGCAAACAATTACATTACAGATGTAGACAATGGAGTCACAAAGTAAACAATCACCGTTGAAGATGGAAAGAGCATAAGCTATAGCAACAGAAATACGGACACACAATTTAAGATGCACAAATATTAAGAGAAGCTAAAACCAGGATACTCACAAGAGCTCTCCACCATGCATGCATAAGACACATGCAATTTGCTCACTATCACTTTCCATATCTAGTTGAGACTCCATGTCCTGCATATCATCATCATTTTCTTCGGTAAATTCCAATGTTAACCCAACCTCAGATTTTCTTCCGTACTTGTGTAACAAATATGAGAGATGTAATTTGACGTCATTATTTTAAATAAAAAAAACTTCTTATACAAGAGATAGTGAAACATAAATATACAACATCAAAGAAAAATAATGGAGAAGCCCCAAAAAAAAAATTATTGGATGAGGAAAGATAAATGTACTGAAAAGCAAAAAGAATGAAGCAACACTTCAATTCAATGAACTTCACCAATAGACACTGCCCTTCTTTTTTTTTTTTCGAAAAATCAGGTAAATGAAGAACCCACATTGTTTTTTCAGCATAGAGAATTAAATCCATGAGAATCAAGTAGGCTAAACACTTAACAAGTTACAGCACAACAAATTATATACAATGACATAAGGTAAACTGAAGTTCTTTTCGGAATCTGGTACAAGAAATACAAATAATATAGCTCAAAAAAAAAACCAGAACATACCTTACACAGAGAAACAGCAGTGGAACGATTGCTTACCTCTGCATTTCAAGAGAAAAATTGTTATTTCAAACATAAAGAGCAAATATATAGCAGCTGAGAGCATTCAACATTTTACCTTTTAAGTAACAAGTATGATACAAGTATATGGCGTCACATCTAAGAAGAATTTGCTCCACCATCCACTACAGGAGAAGTTTTCCCATGTGACCGCCACTATAATTCCTAAGTGTGACGGCCACCGTGATATCTCCATGGTGGACCCATATGGGTCCCATACAAATAAATCATGACAGACATCTATTTTACCAGGTTAACACTGAAAACTATTGGGCCACTGGTGGTATCAGATCAAGATAAATTCGAAGACAGAAAAAGAGATGTTGAGTACAGGAATTCAAGAAACAAAGAACTACCTTTGCCTTTCTGGTCAGGGAAAGAGACATCAATAACCCTTTCATCGATTTCGTTTGCACCATTAGTTTCAATAATATTGTGACCCCCTCGAGACAGATGATCCGTTCTTCCAAGCGCAAGGTCTAACAAATCCAAGAATAAATCGACCCATTAGATCTGTAATTAATGAATATGAAGGTAGGCACATGGAGTAGAAACAAAGAAACTTTACCTGACCCCTCACGCTTCGTTGCCCATAATCCAAGCCATTTTTTGTAGGTACGGGCATTTAATCGCTTTCTTTTCAAAATTTCATGCATAGGCTTGAATCCATGCTTCTCTCCTTTCTTTCTCACTCCAGTGTCAAGTTTGAACTGCTTCCTGCTCTTCTCTATCTTCATCTTTTCCCTTTTGAGGCTCAACAAACCTTTCTCACACTTACTAGATGCCGAGACGTTCAAAAAAGAGTCTCGTTTGTAACTTGAAAACTTTTTCCAAGGACTGGACATTTTTGCATTTCAACAGCACTCCATGTGCTCCTCAGCAGATTCTATATGTGCTAATGAAGTTGATTTTTTTCATTTTCTGAAGATATAAACAGAGCTTTATAATGTCAAAAACAGGGGAATCTCAGGCAAAAATATATAATCAGTTTAAATATCTACAGCACCCGAAACAGAAGAAATAGTCTACAATTCATGAGCTAAACACCAAGTACGGAAGTACAATACAAGCTTCAACCCTTCTTTACTTCAAATTTTATTCTAGTAGCGATAGTGTCTAATTATAGAGAAATATGGGAGATAACAGAATATGACGAGGAACAAATTTTTTAGCATCCATATATCCCTAGAAAATCCCATAAATCAACCCATATCATTATTTCACCAGCAACTTTGTCACCTTCTAAATGCCCAATAAGAAGTTTCCTAATGCAAAGCGTAACCACTGTCTCAATTTTTCTGCAAATCTTCAACTAAAAATCCAAATAAACAGCAGGAATATCAATCTAACAGGAAAGCAACTAAACTACCAACTTCAATAATCCTTTTTTTTTTTCAATTCACTGTATTTTGAAATTTACAAGCAAAGAATAATTTGAGCTTTTGATTATTAAGGGATATGAACGCCAAGGAAAATAAACTCATTGGATCAATATAGGCGAAAAAACTTAAAACTCCAACCTCACAAATAACCTCCAAAGTGATTAAAAAGATGATCTAAAAGCAACGAATGAGTATCCATGCATTATGCCCTTTAAGTCACTCTCACCATCTTTTTGTGTATCCGTTGTTGCAGTTTAGACCTTTACTCCACCTGTACGGACCCTTTTTAATTCCTTTGAAAAAACGAACCCCTTTTTGCAGTTTAGACCCAGCGATCGGGAACATTAACAGTTGCCATATAATTAACTTCTTATCAAACTATGAAAAAATGAGTAGTCAAGCATGGAAAACATGTGTATATAACTTGGTAATACCTACTGTCCACTCAAAGAAGTATCCGGTCCATATTACCGGAAACAAAGGCATCTTCATCTGGTTATCCTTATCCAGGAGGCAATACATGAAGAGGTTCCTTATAACTGCATACCATCCACCTACGTTTGATAGATGAATGTAAATATCATTTCCACACATACTTTTGTATACCAACCTTCAGAAGAAGAGAATCCTCGGCAGCACCAATGGTATGCTGCTAGCACCCAAGTTTTTTTTTTCTTTTTCTTTTTCTAAACAACTGAAAAAGTGGCAGAAGGGTGTGCGGGATCCTCGGCAGCACCAATGGTGTGCTGCTAGCACCTAAGGTTCGTTTGTCTGTTTTTTTTTTTTTGGTTTTTCTAAAAAACTGAAAAAGTGGTAAAAGGGTGTGCTGTCGGCACACCATTGGTGCTGCCACGATATCCTTCCCCAGCCTTCGTTAAAACTGGATTAGATAGCCTCAGACAAGGCCACAAGGGTCAGTAGACAATAATAATGTTTAATGACATATGGTATGGACCTGGACAATATTATAACTAGGGTGTACATGAGTTGAGCCGCTGACCAAGGGCTTGCGGCTCGGCTCGACAACAGCTCGGCTCGGCTCGTATAATAAACGAGCCAAGCTCGAGCTTGAATACAAAGCTCGTTTAACAAACGAGCCAAGCTTGAGCACACATGAGCTCGGCTCGATAAGGCTCGCGAACAGTTAGATTAAGGCTCGTCTAGTAGGCTCAAGAAAAATCTCTTTAATAGGTTTGATAAA
Organism: Hydrangea macrophylla; assembly: GCA_033977485.1. Classification (NCBI taxonomy): domain Eukaryota; kingdom Viridiplantae; phylum Streptophyta; class Magnoliopsida; order Cornales; family Hydrangeaceae; genus Hydrangea; species Hydrangea macrophylla. The sequence goes on along the minus strand of CM066983.1, from coordinate 108,251,441 downwards.
TGCTTGTTTAATTTTATATATATATATATATGATAATGATAAAAATATAATATATGTATAATGCATAGTATTTAAAATTGGAAGAATATTATATATATATATATGATAATTATAAAAATATAATACATGTATAATGCAAAGTATTTAAAATTGAAAAAAGAATATTGACATATTATAATGTGCATAGTCCTAAATTCATATGTCAAGCAATTGTTTTAGGTAAAAAAAAAAAATATAACTGTCAAGCATTGAGCTTAGTCCGTGGATTTTGGCTAGCAACTTAAACTTGCTACTAGGAGTATACACGAGTTGAGCCGCTCAACAAGGGCTCGCGGCTCGGCTTGATAACAGCTAAGCTCGGCTCGATGCCAACTCTTACAGCTTGGCTCGAACTCGGCTCGAGTTGGAAAAAGTACAGCCCTAATTATAACCATGAACCAGGAATATTTCCATATCACTCCATTACATATCTGTTCTATTTTTTCCTCTTAACAGAACAAAAAGGAATAGAAATGATTTGGGTAATTGATGTAGAGGTCCCCAGATGCTTGTAAATATGAGTGAACTAGTTCATAACTCTGAACAACTACAGTTATTTCCAAGAGACTCCACCAAGCCCCTGTTTAATTTTCTTTCTAAAGAAGATAAAACAAAGACAAGGACAATGAGATCAACACCAAATGCAATCTTCATTGTCACTAAACTGAATAGAAAGCATGTAAATAAATAAAACCCATTCACTACAAGAAAGTTGGAAAGGGAAAGTTAGAAATAGAGCAGTAAATAGAGTGAAGAAGAAAGAAAAATAGAAGGGAAAAGTAAAAAAGTAGAACCCATTCCCCCCCCCCCCCCCTCCCCCCCACAGAGAAAGGAAAGTATGCAAAATCATTTGCCCAAGTGGCTAAGTTAACCATCAACCAAAAAACTACTACTAAAAAGGCTTTTTAATTGTTACTCTTCATTTTCCATTCTGTTTTTTTTTTTTCCTTTTAACACTTCAATTTTCCTAACAACCAAACAGGGTTTTTTTAGCTAAAAAGAAAAACCCTAAATCTGGAGCAAAAGTTTTGTCCATGAATCAGAATGAATAGAAGATTTGAAGAGACAATGAGGTTGCAGAGTACAGATTATTGGACCCTAAATTACCTGTAAGGTTGGACAAACAATAATGATCACCTGCAAGGGTGGTTAATCTCCAGAGGAGACAAAGCAAGAGGAGGAAATGAAGGAGTTGTGGTGGAAAAGGGAATATATGAAGCGTATATGGAGTGTGAGGTAATTTTTTTTTTTTTTTTTTTTTTTTTTTTTTTTTTGTCTTGTATATACTCTCTTGAGGCGTGAAATAGTGGTAGGGGCAGCTTTTTCAGTACTTCAAAAGAGAGATGTTCATTAATTGTACCACCGCCGGTACATGAGCGCGGGACTGGTTACCGCCAACTAATGGGATGTGAGTAGGGGTGTCCGTTTGGGCATGAAGATTGGCCCGCCCGACTGGGTTCAGCATACTTTTGAAGCCCCGGTCAACTTTCAGGCTGGGCTTGGACAATGGCCCAATTTGGCCATGCCTGGTCCTTGTATTTATAAGATTATCTATTAGTATAATGTAGCGAAAATTTTACGTAGAGGGTGCCTTTTTTTTAATAAAAAGAGGGCATCAATTTTGACCGTCGGATCGTGTTTAAAAACTGTGAAGTGACAAAACTGCTCTTAGTGAAAACACAATATGACGGCTCTGATACCAAATAAAACAGCACGATCTATAATACAAAAAGATAAAAGAAATATTTATTACTTACTTGTGGTGAACCACAATTACAGAGTAGAAGAGGGAATATTAGAGAGGTAAGGGATTAGAAATACAAGAGAGAGAGAGAGAGAGAAAAAACGAGATGCCCATCAACAAATTTGAGGGTCATCTTAAATACAAAAGAAAAGTTACAGTCTTTAGACAAGGCACTATAGATGACTAGTAAAAAGCAAAAGACAAAAACACGTGTCCTTGGTTGTTGGAGTCATCCAAAATGCCTTTTGACTTTAAGAATCCCAAAACCATTAGTTTTACAAAACCATGGGCAAAATTTGTGGGTGGGAGAACGTCACTGCATGCGTCATGGAACTAAAACGTCACTGCATACATCAATTATTCCAGCTTGTCATTTGGCTTGCTGGACTGTGATACCGTAGCAATGATGGCATCAAACAGGTCTTCCATGATAGGGACCTGGCTGGAAATGGATACTGTATCCATTTCATCTTCATCTTCATCTTCATCTTCATCTTCATCTTCATATGGGTCTTGAACTTCTCCTGTAAGACAACCAAAATTATTTGGTTGTGTGGGCTGGGAGGTCTGACCCTTATCTTTAGTCTGGCTGGAAATGGCCTGGTTGTTAGCGTGGGAAACCTGGGAGGCCAAAAACTGCTCTTTAAGAGCTTCCATGACCTTGACTTGTGTTTCTTCCCAAGTTAAATGAGGATATTTTCCCCTAATTGAATTAAATAGGAGGTTGAACATATTCAATTTAGAGGAGTGTTGGGATGGTTCCAAGAGAAATTGGTCATCCTTTTTCTTTTGATCTTCTTCAAAAGTTCTAATATATTCTTTAACAGCAGGTTGAATTTTTTAAAGGGCATTAGAAATGTCACATCCACCCCACCATTTGACCCAAAAAGTTCTCTGGAGTGCAGAAATACTAAGATGATCAACATAATGTTGAATATCTCATTTCCAAATCCAGACAAGTCTAAATTCAGCAAAGAAGAATAAATTTTTTCTTCCAAAAGGGATTTTTTTAATACTTATCCTCTGAGGATTTGATGGTGATCAAACCAAATCGTAAAATAATCTAAAATTTCTCGAGGAATAATACCAATCTCTGGTCCCATTTTTTTCCACCAATGGTAAAACCAATTAGGAAAACTTTCAAGACCATGTCTAATAATTTGGTCATTAATTACGAAAAGCCAAGTGTGCTTTTTCAAAGGATTCATATAGAGGAAAACTTTATTCCAAGCCTTTAGATGATCCCAGTAATTAAAAATGGCACCATTAATTTTTAAAGTACTTACTTGAGCTGGATTAAGGCCCCATTGGTTAGTATGGAGAACTTTAATAATGTAACACTTAGAATGTGTTATATTAGTATTTTTATCAGTTGGGACATGATGGAAATATTCAATTTGAACAGATCCTGTCTCAATAAGCATTGCCTCATAAGCAAATCTAGGTTTTGATTCTTGGGTCATGAAATTATGCATGTTAAGAAATCTTTCTTTATAGCCCCAAGCATCCGTTTCTAATTTATCAGAAATTTTAACATTGTCCAAGATAAGAAAAGTTTACAAAAATTGTTTTTGATGGAAAACAGCATCTTGAACAAGAATGTCCTCAGCAGAAGGTTTCTGCGGAGGACCAGCCTTGTTTGCTGATTTGGCCATTTGTTGGGCTGAGAACCCTTAGGTGGGTTTTGTTGATGGTCGTTCCCCTTGTTGGGACGCCTCTGAAGGAATTGAAATCCTCATTTATCCAAAGGTTGGATCCTGTTTTTCCTGCAAAAATTCCATGGTTAGAAAATCTGGTAATGAATTTTGATCTCCTTTAATATATTCAATTTGGAAATCAAAAGCAGATAAATCAGACTGCCATCTAGCAAAAATTTGCTTAGAAACAAGGTTCTTAACATCTTGCTTTATCAATAAAACGAACTTTCCAAAATTCATTATTTGCATCAGTTCTATGCATAACTTTGCAAATAAAAATATCTTTATACCATCTGAATTGGGTTAAAGAGGGGCATCTTAAATTCATAAGAAGCTCTCTACCCTTTTCAGACTTTGGGGAAATGATCCCACAAAGTACATAATAATGGTCTGTGCCAAAGTAATAATGGCATTAGGCACCTGAGTAGGTTGACCATTTTCTACTTCCATCTTTACACTGCTTATGATTTCTTCCCTTTGGGTATTGGTTAGGACATTGTCCCACCAACCTTTAAGGCATCCTGAAAAACCATTGGTGAGCAGGATTGCAGTATTTTTATCAGAATTTCCACAATTTACTCATAGTGGACCACATAAGTATTTTGTGAATAATTTCATAGATTTGGTATTCACTATTTATGTTCCATTCACATAATTCTTTTCCACTATAAGAAGCTTTTGGATTTCTCCAATAACTTTCTTTAAATAGAAGATCTTGTGGAGAAGGTCTATGATAATAATATGGTATAATCAAATAATCATAACTAATTTTATTGATTTGAGGAAAGGGATTTTTGAAATTTCTTTCTCTAAAATTACTTTCAATAATAAGAAAATTTTCCCACAAATCTCTCTCATTTGTAATATAACCTATATCTTCCTATTCTTCTTGCATGTCTTTTGATTCTTGTGGATCAAAAGAAGGATCTTCTTTAGAAAGAACATTAAGATAAACATTTTTAATTTTCTTAGTCAAGAGTTCTATGAACTCTCCTTCTTCCTTTTGACTTTGTGTTCGAAATTCATCAACTTTATAAGGAGGTTTAAAAGTAGCTTTCTCAAAAGAAGAAGAACTAGCTTCAGGTTTTTTAATAACCCGTTGCTTTTGTAGGTTCTCTCCTTGTTCCAAAAGTTTATTTTCCATTCTGGTTAACTGGTCTTCTAGTGATACAATAGATAGATTTGTTCAGTTTAGCTGTTTACAAAGATGATCATTAGTCAAGGGGATATCTGAAGATTTAGCTATGAAAGTTGCTGTTTCGATATCTTTATCATTAACCCTATAATCTAAGTGCATAGGAGGAGGGATGGGATTTTTCAACAAATCCTTTATCCCCATGTAATCTCCATCTGATTGCATTAATGGTATTCAATACCTTTTGGGTAGGAAACCATTGATTAAACCAGTCAGTAAACCAGATGATAGTTTGTTTTTGTTCTAGATCTTGATAATATATATTTTTTATGAGATCTAGATCATGTTTATTAAAAATTTTGAAATATTCTTGTCGGAACTCATGGATTTTCTCCAACATGAAATCTCTACTAATTACTTCTCTTAAAAATGAATTTGGACTAAAATCCATTTAAACATAAACAAAAGTATTATCATGAGAATAAGAGGGATCAAATGGATCTATTTTCTCTCTATTTTCTTCTTCTTCAGGACCATAAATTCCTTAAGGAATCTGCTAGTCTGAATTAATAAATCCTTTTAAAACATTTTCTCTTTCTAAGTTCTAGATATGTTTCAGATTCATATTGGGTCTAGGTTGATCCGACATAGAATGTCTTGAAGAGGAAGGATAATAAACTGTATAAGGTTTTTTAGAAGGAGCAGTATAAAAACTCCTTATAGAATTACTTCTATTTAAAGATAATCGACTCTTCACAGTTTTTAAACACGATCCGACATTCAAAACAGAGGCCCTCTCTTTATTAAAGAGAGGGCGCCCTCTCCATAACCTGACTGTATAATGTAGTATTAAGAAACTATAATCCCAAATTCACATTTCAAATGATGTGGCAGTGGAACCACCTCAATATCATCTAATCAAAATTCTGTGGGCTCACTGCTACGTCATTTAGGAAACACTTTTGGGATATCCAAATTTTTATACCAAAAGTGCTTCCCAAATGATGTGGCAGTGGGGCCAGATCTAATTCGGTGGATCATGTTAAATTTTGATTGGAAGTTGTTTACCTTGTCTCACTACCATATAATTTGATAAACACTTTTGGAATCAAAATTTGGGAAGAATAGTATTACTCGAATAGAATTATATAAAAGTAAACACCACATAAAGTTTTATTTGGGATTGGGGAGTTTGCAGTACAGCTAAAGAAATTTCTGTTTCTTATTTTTTTTTGTTTTTACTTTTGTTTGCTTATACTGGTTCCTTTTGGGGTCTACTACAAAATTAAAATAAAAAACACAAGTAACTATTTATTATTAGTTATATGTATTACCAAGTACCATCAAGTAATACGTAGAAGAGTGGTTCTATCTACACACACCTCAATTACTCTCTACACCCACATACTCTCTACACCCACCATTTTAAAACATTTTACTCTCTACACCCACCCTTCATTCCCAAAATACCCTAACAAATTCTCACCAAATCCCATTACTCTTTACACCCACCACCTCCTCCTTGTATCTTCTTCAACCATTGTTCAATATCTTCTCAGTTAAATCTATGATTTCTTCTTTCAAGTTGTAATTTTATGTACATTTTGTTTCAAGAGTGAGTTGTATTGCGTTTATTTTGTATTTGCTAATTATTTTTCCAAAACTCTCAAATTGTATAAAGTTAGGTCACAGACTTATAGATGCTATCGTACGGCAATACGAAACCGAACATAAGTCCATTATTCGGCTTATAATATTGAACATATGTTATTTGTTCGGTTCAATTCTCAGAACATTCAATGAGTGTTCTCCTTATACAACCGACCAACAATAAATCATTAATTTTTTATTCATTTATTCATTGACTTTATGAGCTTTACTTCTTAGGTGGATTAAGATGACTTTATGAGTTGTACTTCTTAGGTGGATTAAGAAGATACTCACATGTAAGAATTGTTGATCCAATTTTTTTCACACTTCACATCACTTTAGATACAATTTTCTATGGAGTAATGTTATGCTTTCCACAATTTTGTATCTCAAATTGGGTTCCTATGTGCACATTTGGCTGTGGGATTCCCCTTCAATAATGGTGGGACTACTTCAACATCAACCTAAGTGGGCCTTACGCTACATGTGTTGGAAACTACATTTGGGTCCAAAAAAATTTGTATCTCAGATCACAACATGTTGTAAGAAAGGTCCCACTATGTTATAATTTTAAAAATACGTTGCTTTTTAAATTATTTTGGAACCTTACTTACAACATTTTGAGACCCATGTATAAGATTTGGGGACCAAAACTAATAGATGTGCGATACATCCTAATCCACTATAATGCATCGCATAATTTACCACTCATCAATGTAAGAAGGAAAAGATGTAAAATGGTTCTTTTTCTCCATTTTTTTTTATAAAATTGCTAGCTAGTAACTCTTGCACTGCTTTGGGAATTTCCCATTTTTTTAAAAACAAAGCAAGTGATACATCTTTTATTATCTTTGCATGTTCATTTTTTTAATGCTGAAGATTTGTTGGGTTTGTAGATTCATCGAGGGAAAAGAAAAGTAATATAAGAAGGAAAATTACTTTATAGAAGGTGTCGCAGTAGTAGGCATGTACCCACGGTGAGCAATTTTGGGGTGAGCAAAAATGTTAAAAAAAAAATCCCAAACGGCAAAGGCTTTGCCAGCTGTAACCAAACGGCATTGCCTTTGCCGGTTGGTCTGTAGGGTAAGAAGTTGTTGCTGAATAGTAAATTTAGATTCCTATACCATAAAGCTAACTTAACTTACCATATAGCTACACCATTGGGGCTGTTTTTTTTTTCACAAAACTAACTTAACTTACCCTACCAACTACACTGTTGGAGATGCTCTAAGTCATAACTTTTCATCCTACATTTCCGATTGATGTTTCATGACGAAACAAAGTTAAGAACACTAAATAAAACTTAATTAGGGTTTATAGATATTGGTGGATGACATGGATGGTTATGCAGCTATGGATTCAAGCACGTCTCGTGTTAGGCCCATTGCCTCGCATAAAGGGCGTCATGGTGGCAGACATACACCCACAGTACAAGAGACACTGGTTGAAGATGTCGAGTTAGATACATTGGTAAACGAGGTCGTGGATGAGGAGGTTTCTGCAGGACCATTCCCAGGAGGTTCGGAGGATCCATCTGTCCTTATGAGCTTTAAGACACATATTGATGCAGCAATATGGGAGCAATAGGTGCATATTTTTGAAGACAAACTATTCGTTCTTTCTTATTAACTTTTGCAAATTGTTTGGTATTTAATATTGCAAGAAAGGGATCCACTGAAATGCATAAACCATGCGTCTAAAGTTGTAGAATGGGTATGGGACCCTAACTCTACTCAAACAGCTCAATTTACGGCGTTAATTAGGTAGTCCGGGTTGTTGCCACTTGTGGGATGCTCATACCATTTTGCCAACAAAATGTTGGTCTCAGCTTTTGTTGAGAGGTGGCAGCCGAAGACTAGCACACTCCACAAGCCGTTTGGAGAGATGACGATCACATTGGATGATGTTAGTGTCATACTTGGCATTCCTGTTCTTGGTAGATTTGTATCTGCACCGATAGCGACTAGTTTGTAGGATTCTATTAAACTTCTTCAGAGGGCATTAAGTGACAACTACTGTTGCACATGATGAGTTGACGAGAGTTCGCGGCCACTCCGTGAGTCTTAAGTGGCTGAGGGACACATTTAGTAGGGTTACTGATGACTAGGGTGTTCTTGCAGTGGAGTATGCAGCGAGGGCATATTTGTTGTATTTGCTAGGGTGCACGCTCTTCACTTGTAAAAGTGGTACCCGAGTTTCTGTGCAGTACTTACTTCAATTGGTCGACTTGGGTCGTGCACACACACATATGCATGGGGGGTGCTGGGTTGGCACACATGTACCGTCAATTAGGACTTGCTACACGTAGTGGTGTGAAACAAATAGCAGGGTTCATAACACTATTAGAGGCATGGATATACGAGCATTTTTTAGCATTTAGACCTGCACCAGACTTGGTATATAGAGCCAATCAGACACGAGCACGACGATGGACTGCACGGAGGGAGTCTGGTGGTACACTTGACATTTTGCAGGCATTACGAGAGCAGTTGGATGTGTTGGGCTTAGAGGGGGTACAATATTCAAATTTACTTATGTATGGTTATACATTATACTATTTTCCTATGTTGATGTATATATATTCTCTTCTAGGTTCTGTGGGATCCATACAGTGGCAGTAGGGAGAAACATCTGTTCCATGAGATTGCATATTACACAGGTTTGCATAAAGTGCATGGACATTGTTGAGCTATACCATCTAGACAGGGTACTTCTCTAGTTTGGTAGGGTTCAAAGGATCTCTCTTGCTCCACTTTCACCCATGCAAGCTGTTAGAGGATTGACTGGTGGCCAGTATATGGTTGTTTACCAGTACTTAGATCAGATGTGGAAGCGATGGCAAGATCATGTGCTGCTAGATAGGAGTATTCCTGTGACACCAAGTCAGCCTGATTGTATGGTAGACTATATGGACTAGTACAAGCGTATCTCACACTTGACTATATAGCACCCTGATCACAGAGCCACATATGGAGAGCATCGGCCCACCCTATCTCATGCAGTTGGCGACATTCACTTGGTAAGTATAGTATGACAACCATTTTAATATTCATGACTATCCATATACTACACCATGATAATTATGAATTATATACAATTTGCAGCGATTGGAGCGTGCATTGAAGATTTCTCGACCTATTTGGATATGGGTAAGGACCGTGGAGTGCAAGAGCCTCAGATGCTGTATAGAGCTATTGTAGAGATGTCTCGTATGCTTGATGGAGGCACCCACTATTATACTCGCAGGCGCATACAGGATTCTTGATGGGTGTTCATTTTGACTACTAGTAGGTTTTAGAGTTTTGTATGGTTGTTCCTTTTGGTTACATTGTATTTGACTTTTTTTTTGAATGATGTATTGATATATATAGATATCTACTTAATGAAATAATAATGATCAATATTTTCATCGCAACAAAATTCAACAAACTATCTTTATTCAAATATGAATATGTAAGTATATCAAAATCATAAATGTCATTTGAATAACTTAATCATTGTCATTATCTAAGTAAATTATCTCTATAGTTACTACTTCAGGCCGAACAATTGTTTTAAATTCTTTAATACGAAGCGTGTATGCAGTTTCCCATCTAGATGCGCATGGATGATAATATCGGTGCCAATTGGTTGCTATAGGTAGCACTGGATGTCCTGGCACCAGAAATACCTAAAAACTGACGAGTAATGCAAGATTAGAACAAATGTACTACAATGTTTCAAAAATGTAATAAGTTTTTAAATTATTTTTTCCTCAACAAAATGATTGTTGTTAACAAAACCTATCGCAATTTTCCTACGAGACGGTAAAGGCAGGGCCACTGATCTTAGAGAAAAGAATGTAAGGCATTGAACTGACGACAAATGGTACAAAACGATGTTATAGCAAGATGCTATAAGATGTCCCATGTCTGGAATAGTCATCCATCGATAAAATAATGCACCCTCATCAAAGAATGACAATGCATGTGCCAGCTCTAGAATCCTTGTGGGCCCATCATACAACTGTGTGTAGTGTTGACTGTGTGTGTTTAGCTCATGAAGTAAATCTGTCCTAACTTGTACCCACACATCTTCTCCATGACCCAATAAGTCAGCTACAGCCTGATACCCACAATTTCCATCTACTATTACATCCTTTATGTGTCGAATATATGGTCTAATTCCCACTGGTAGTGAATCAATGTATGACCTTTGTGGTGCTCCTTGTGGTCTTTGCACCTAAAAACATGAGCAGAAATCAAGTTAGTACTGTTGAAGTAATAAGTGTTTTAAACTCAAGTTAAAATTACCTTTCCTTTGGCCGTCTTTTTCTGAGTCGCTCTACTGCTAGCCAAAGCTTCATGACTATCTTATTTACATGCAACCAACTCGAAACTAGATGGGAGGCGACGTGTGGATGTATTACTTTTTTCCTTTGGCCTACCTCATGTTTTGGCTTTTACTTCTGGCTCCAATAAAGAAGTACTCTGAGGACAAGCAATTTCACGTAACTTCTTTAGAACCTGTAGCTGTGTACTAGTATCCAACTCTTTAAATTGCTTACTAATCAATTTTAACTCTAGCTCACAATTCAAATCCAAGGTAAGCTCACTAGACACGCACGATGGCGATATAGAAAGTTTTCTCTAATGGCTATCTACACTCTTTAGGGGTATGTGGAAAAATCTCCCCTGTACTCTGCAATTTCACGTGCACATGGTAATATGTATGTGTGTCGTATAATGCACTCACATGCAGTAGAATCAATACCCACTAAGTTTGCACGATTTGACTGAGCATGGATCAACTCAAGCGCAGTTTGAGATATGAAACCCCGTAGCTACATGAATTCTGATTGCTTGAACTGGTGCTGCACGACAATAACACTCTTTTCAAAAGATGCTTTGATGTTTGTATGCTGCAACTCAAGTAGGGAATGAATCTGAGACCAACACGACTCAAAACTGCCTTGACTAGAAAATAGTTGCCTCTTTAGCTTTGCATGCGAGTAAAAGACAAACAATGAGATAAAATATATAATATAGCATAACGTTGATATGTATGCAATGGTTAATATTATGTACCTGTAGGATGTTAGATTTCCGAAGTACATGCATGTGTCTGTCTATGCAGCTATAAATCTCTCTTTATATGGAGTCAACCAACTTTCTATCATATATGTAATTATTTGATGGTAGGAGCTGAACTCCTTCTGCATGTTCTCAAGATACTGCATGTACTCGTCCTCAGTGGAACACAATACCAATACACCCCAACTCATTATGAACTTATCCTATTTTTCCCTACTCTTAAATAACTTTTTGCACTTTGTCATAAGATTTCGACTAATGTGCCATCTACATAACAAGTGTCTAGAATTAGGAAATACCCTGCGAATGGCTTTCATCAAAGCCAACTCTCTCTATCAATGACAATAACTCCATGCATCTCATAACCATCCAATAAGCTACGCAAATGACTTAGTACCCATACATAGTTGTCCTCACGCTCGTTCTCAAGATATGCAACACCAACTTAGAAAGTAAGATTCATAGATGTCACTCATACGATCTCCAAAAGAGGAAGACGATATCGATTTGTCTTGTACGTACAATCCATGATCAAAACCTTTGGAAATGTACGTAACAGATGTTGGGTATGTCCAGAATAAGTCTTTCACATTGTCTGTATTCTTGCACTCTCTGTGCCACTCTATATATCGATGTTCGACAAATTACCCAACAATTGTTACATCTGTGATCTCCCAGTCTTCTTTGTAACCCTATACTGTTGACGTACGTTGTATATCGCCTTCATCGTGGTAACATTAAGCTCATCCCTCTGTTTTAAAGTAGTCAATATCTCATTTGGTCGAACGAAGCTCTTTGACATATCAATTAGCAATGAAGCCTCCTCACTGGATAATCTCCCAAATAATCAGCAGCAGGGTGATTGTGCACTCCATAAAGTACTTTTAAACACCATTCATCATCCTTTGAAAGTTTTTTCCCTGCAAACTAAATGGACATCCACATTTTTTTGTGCCAATAATCCTCCCTCTCTTTCTGGTGTCAGCGTATGTTTCTTTTGCTGTGATTCTGTAGTATCCACCCCGCTCACAACCAAATGTGATCCTCACTTTTCTTCCTCCAATGCCCCCCATGTTAGATGTCTTGATCATGATAATGAGGCCATTCTTTTTGCTAACTTCACTAATCCATTTAGTCATTTCATTCCGAGTCTTGAAAATCTACACAGAGTAAATAGTCAATATGTTGTGGATATTATAACTTAATCATCTACAACTAAGCAAATATTACCTCTGAAGTAGTGAAGTCATTGGTGTAATCTTTTGCATAAATTGATTCAACTTTGTTATACTCGGTGGGTGCATTGATCTACAATAATAAAAGAATAACCCAGCAAATCGTTCGGTGGATGACGGTGGAACAAAGTATGTTTGTTCAAATCCATATGGTAGAACATTTAAGAAATGTTCAACTCCCTTAGTGGAACATTGTAAATATGTACGGTGCCATCGGTGAAACATATTACTTATGTTCGGCCAAAAGAGTGGAACATATGAGTTATGTTCGATGGTTTAGGGTAGAACATTGTTTTCAAGTTTGATAATACAGAATCAAACGGTGACGATTCAGGTGCAAAAATTGCAACAACAACAAAAAAAAAACGCAAAAAAAAGAAGAGAAAACAAAAGACTCAAAACCATACCTCTTGCTCTATATTTTTTTTCCAAAGTATTAGATTGGTCATCCATGAGGAAAATATTGCAATGAACAAACTGAAATCTTATCTAGGGTTATTGATATTGGTGAATGTGTATAAAGTATAATACGTGGCTAGCAAGAAAAAAAAAGTATAATACTCTTGTTATTTAGCAGAGGTGGGTGTAAAGAGTAATCAATTTAGAGTTATATTTAGTTATTTGGCCTTTATTGTCATTTTATACAAGGGTGTATTGGGAATGTGAAAGTTTCATTAAAAGGTGGGTGTAGAGAGTAATTAAGATGTGTGTAGATAGAATCACTCTACGTAGAATTGATTTTGAATAATATTTTTGCTAGCCATTTACTATTTTTCCATTTATGCTCAACATTTTGTAATACACCTAGTTTTTTTTTTCCCCCGGCCCCCTAACTAAAATGTCATTCAAAAGAAGAAGAAACCATACAGACAAAACAAGAACATGAAAGAAAAAAAAAGGTCTCACTCCCCCCTTTGATTTTAGGGATACTTAATATATAGCCCATTATAGTCACCTTTTTAGAAATTGGTCCCTAGTGTAACACAATGTAAGAATTAGTCCCTCACTTATTTTAGGGACCAAAATACCCCTATATTATATATATATATATATATATTATATTACATATATATGGCAAATCTCACAAATTCCTCCAAATCTCTCTCTCTGCATTATGGAGACCACAGAGCTATGGTTTCCAAAGATGGTCGCTGACCGTGGAAAGAAATCCAAGGTTGCCGAGAGACCCAATGAGGAAGATTCCGATCTCATTGACAGTGACCTCGTTCTCTCCATCGAAAAATTGCAGGAGGTTCAAGACGAGTTTGAGGAGGTTCGATTCTCATCATCTACGGTTATATACACTGATACACATACATATAGTCTAGGGCTCATCATCCACACGTTGAGGTGATATATTAATGTATAAACTTCTATATATATGTATATAAATGTATGTATACGTTTTCTGTGAATGTGAGATTTTAATTTGTTTCTAAATTAGTTATGTCAAACATTAGATGATCAAGGAGGTGATTGTGTCACTGAAGGAGAGGACAGAATCGAGCCAGTACGCGAAAACGAAGTTCATCGAAGAGAAGCAGAGCGATTTGCTTCCGAATTTCAAGAAACTTTTGCTCGTTCATTGAAGAAGCTCGTCGCCTGGTGTAAAAAATTGTGTTTTTTTTCATTTCTAATTTAAGTGAGAAATTTGTCACCAAAAGTTTGTCGCTCCTAAAAAGGTGAGAAATTTCTCACCAAAAATCTGTACTCGAACTCGTGACTCAAAAATTGTTATGGTTGAGTTTGTATTAAAATTTCGGATCTACTCTTTGTGTGAATGGTTGAGTTTGTACAAAAAGTGAGAAATTCTGGCTTCTGATATTTGTCACACTAGCATATCAATACAATATACAACACACTTCTTCACAAAATTCTCACATGTTAACAAGTGAGTGATTAATTTGTTACCCTCGCAATTAATTTGGCACACTAGTGAATATCAGTGACAAATTTATCACAAACTTGCCAGTACAATTATAACGAATTAAAAATAAAAGAAATTCAAACATAGCACACACATATATTTCAGTGACAAATTTATCACATACTTGCCTGTACAGTTATATAAACATGGATGAAATTTTCTAGAATTCAAAATATTTTGAATTATGGTTAGATCCCTATCCTATATCTACATATATTTCTGTTAAAACTCCTATTAAAGCATACACAATCAACTTCCTTGATTTTAGGAGTTCATAACTGCACAACCCATCCACTTCTGGTATAATATACAATTACTAAAAATAAACCAGATTCAAATTTTTTTCTATATACAAGATTTTTCCATGAATAGTGAGAAATTTTTCACAGATGATCATTATAAATAACAAGCTACTCATAATAAGTGAGAAATTTCTCACAGATGGTAGCTATCGATCTTAGAAACACAAAGGTACAATTTCATACCTTCAGTACAAACTTCCTACTATTGTTTACGAAAGAGCAATCATTGAGATTTTTGGATGCACAATGAACAAATATGAAATTCAAGAATCCATAATATTTTGAAATATGATTATATCTCTGACCCTTATCTACATATATTTCAATTTAAACACTCATTTAAATCACACACAATCCACTACCTTAATTTAAGGGAACCATAACTGCATAACTCCTTATTTTCAGCACAATATATATAATAACTATAAATAAAAACAAATCCAACAGTTTCTATATAAAATACATAAAGGGTATAAAGGTAATAAAAATAATACGAAATTTAGGGAAAGGACTAATTACTAAACTACACCCCAAATAAGGGATTAATTTTAAGATTACCATATTTAGCAGGGCTAATTATACTAAACCCCTAAAATAAGGGACTAAACAATATATTTCTATTGATTTTATTCCTCAAAAAATACGGTAATGAATGCCTTCAATCGGGATGGATCCAAAAAAATGAGAATTCGTTATTCATTGGGCTACGTTATGAGCTACAAAAGTAGTGGCTATATGAAATTTTCGAACACGCTAAAAATCAAACGAACATTGCAATAGTATTTTTACTATCGTGGATAACCGACTCAATATTTTAAGAGAATTTTAGTCATAAGTCATTTAAAACAAACTTTTTTAGTATTAGGTCTAACTTGTATTTTATTTTAGCGAAAAATCCACATGCTATACAAATTATGCGAATTTTCGCATACCTTTTGTTAAAAATTGAACTAATAATGTGAAATTTCACATAAAAAGTAATGTGAAATTTCACACAACTTTTAAAACACAGGAATTTGATCAAATTATTTTTCACTAGTTATGGAGTTGTTACCAAAATAAAAAAATAGACTATCCTTTAAACTTAATAAATCTAAAATGAGGGATTTTTTGCTAAATTTCTAATATTTTAAACCGGGTGTAAATAAAAAGATAACTGGATATCCATAGAGGCGGGAAAAATGGTGCGAGTTGATGGGCCAGTCCCAGGCCTAATGTTTATGCTTAGAGACGGCTTGGACAACATAGTTGAGCCCAATGTCAGGCTGGGCTTGGACCAAGGTAACTGTCCTTAGTACCTAGTGTTAGCCCGGTCCATGGCTACCCCTAGATGTGTGGAAGCAATTGCCTTGCATACATGTGTAAAAGGGTCGAATTGGCCCGGTTCAACTTGGCTTGCCACTTCACAGCATGCGATTCAGCCCAACCTGCACATAATCATAATTCGTTAAACAACCCATCAATAAAAGGGTATGGGTCGATTCTCCCTCTCCCAACTCAACAACCCATGAGCTAGCAAAAAAATATCGTACAACTTCATTTTATTAATTAAATGGAACAATATTTTTATTGTGGGCCAACCCGGCAACCGCTTCATGACTCGTAGCCGAAGCCGCTCGGCTTGCCCGTTTTACACCATTACTTACATAACATTGTAGACAAGAAAATTATACAAATTGGCCCAAAATTTCCAACAATTTCAGATAAGACCATCCTAAAACCTCTCGACGTTAGGTACGTTTAGTATATAAAAATTGTATCTACACCCAATTGATTTACTCTATACCCACCTTTATTAAAATTTTCACCTATCAATTACACCTCTCTACAAAATGACAACAAAAGAGAAGTAATTAAATATACTCTAAAATAATTATTCTCTATATATACGTCTACTAAATTCCAAAAGTGTTATTAAAACAAAATTTACTTTGTTCACATCCACCAATATCAATAAATCCTACATAATAAATTCCTTTTTTTCCCTCCATTCGAATATCATAACCTCAAAATTTGACTTTTCAGTCTAAAAAGGTTATAAATAGAGGAATAGTGTTCTATTTGTATTTTTGTCCTCTGGACCGAAGGGGATGCAAAAGGTACTGTAACCAAAAATTACACCTGCCGCTTAGTGCTCATTGAAGCATTCATTCAAGAACTTAAAAATGCAAACTGAGGAAAGAGATGTCCTGTTTAACAGCTACTGTTAGAGTTTAAAACTTAATAACAGTAAAAATAAGTGATAGCCCAAAAAATTACACACACTGGTCAACTTTTAATCCAAAATAGTTTTTTATTATTAAAATCGTAGAGACACAGGAGTTGTTGGCAAACAACCCAAAGTGCACCGTGGTCAGAGCTCTAATGTCGTTGCAGAAAAAAAAAAAAATACATTATTGTACTGATATCATGCCAACACCGTTATTGTAATTCTTAAATTTTGTTTTTTGCTGAAAAAAAAAGGGAAAAAAAAAAAATTGAGAATAAGATCGAGGTATTAGAGTACAATTTTACTCATCTCAACAAATTTTATCTTCTTTTTTATTGATTAATACAGTAAATTATAAAATTAAATAAAAATTAATTTATAATACTTAATTCCGTTATACTCCGTATTAGTCAATAGAAAAAAAAAATAAATAAAAAATTAAATAATTTTGAAATAAGTAAAAATATATTCGACGTGGAGGATTGGTTGGTGTGAGTGAGACCCACCACCACCAACAACAATACAACACACACAAAATTAAACAAACAAATGCTCGAGATCTGAATCCGATATCCTACTTCTCGTCTCTCACCAACCCCCACCCAACATTCATTTCTCAATAATTTATATATATATATATATATTATATACAAACACACACATAACATATTTATACCTACCTATATAGTATATTCACAGCCTCCTTCACTCGCCTCCCCGGTCTGCTCTAGCTTTCATTTCGATTTGAAGCAATGGAGTACGAAGGAATCCTATTGGGGATGGGCAACCCGCTCTTGGACATCTCGGCCGTCGTCGACCAGCCGTTCTTGGACAAGTAATGTCTCAGATCTCGATTTATATATATATATATATATATACTGTCGATACATGCGTGTACATGTTTGCATATATGGTTGTATACGTATATGTAAACATAAGTCAGCTGTCTCTGTGTTTTAACAATGTTTTGCTGACCCTTTGAGCTTTGTATTTGTTATTGAATTCAAGAGATCTGTAAATGTATCGTGTAAATGGGTTTAGTGGCTGATCTTAGATCTACTTACTATAGCTCTACTTATTCGATCTGCTTATCATATATGAACAATCTGTACCTCCGTGTGGGTGAGAGAGAGAGAGAGAGAGAGAGAGAGAGAGAGAGAGAGAGAGAGAGAGAGAGAGAGAGAGAGAGAGAGAGAGAGAGAGAGCTTGTTATGTGGTGTAGTTGTCCAGTCCAGATGCACTAATTGAGGATCTTTCCAAATACATGGATAATTACCCATTAGCTCTGTTGGTTCTAAATACTCCTAATGATTATTGCATTGTTCTGTAGCCATTGTAAATGAATCTGTTAATTTCAGGTAGATTCGAGAGACAGAAATACATGCCGCTCATTTATTTATATATTTTTAAACTCTTATAGGCAGAAAATGAAATTATGTGTTCAGTAGACTAGCCTTCCAATTTATTATTATAACACAAAATACCCTTTTTTTTTTTTTTTTTTTCCTTTTTTGCGCGCGCGAATGTGTGGATTCCACATAATGTCACCTATTTAAGAAGATAGAGTTTCAAAAGTTGTTTGGGATTTCCTTTAAATGCTAGTATTATTGTTGTTGACTCCCTTGACAGTTTTCCCCCCTTCTAATATATGTCCTTTATTGTTTTAGTTGGTTATGCTAGCTACATGCCAAGTGAGGCATTGGGTAGCATTTTATTTGATATTTTACTTTGATCTTATTTCCGCTGTTCTGTCTAAACTGTGTGAGAATTTTTGCTGGGGTGGAATGAGGTTACTACATTAAGTACTTACTATTGCATTTGTCGAGGCCGAACCTTAAATTATTTACTCTGGCTTAAACAGATATGACCTCAAGTTGAATAACGCTATTCTTGCCGAGGACAAGCACATACCTATGTAAGTCATATATTACATAAAGAAGGCAAAAAGTTCATTGTCCTATGGTTTCTTAAGTCAGTCACTGCTTTGCTTATTTTAACAACATTATGCTGATTCATTTCTCAGGTATGATGAGATGTCATCCAAGTACAGTGTTGAGTACATTGCTGGAGGTATGATTGATATTGTATAATTGTACAACTGCTGTGTTCTCCGAAAATGGCAGCTATAACCTATTATTGATACAATTATCCTAAATAATTTCATTACGTACAGGTGCTACTCAAAATTCAATTAGAGTTGCCCAGGTATGTACTAGATTCACTAGCCGCTTTAGCAATCTGGTGATAATATCTCTTCCTGTGGCGGACTTGACTTTTAGTGTTCTATTTGCAGTGGATGCTTCAAGTCCCTGGTGCAACTAGCTACATGGGTAGCATTGGGAAGGACAAGTATGGGGACGAGATGAAGAAAAACTCAAAACTTGCTGGTGTTAATGTAAATTCGTTATTCTTCTCTTGCTTCCACACACACACACACACACACACACACACATAATCATCATCATTATATTCTTCTTTCCCTTATTTTCTTTCTGTCTATTTTTGGTTTCTAAGCCATGATTCCACATTTGGAAAGCATTGAACCGTGGAGTAGTAATTACCAATGTTATCTGACAAGAACATGTGATAAAACTTTAAACTCAGGTTCACTATTATGAGGATGAATCTGCACCGACAGGTACCTGCGGTGTTTGTGTGGTGGGTGGTGAAAGGTCAGTTCAAACACAACCCTGAGGTTTTGTTTTTATTGCCTGTCATATTACTTTTGTTAAGTCATCGTCATTGTTCACCAGTTAGCCAAATGAATCATGGCCTGATTAATTACTTACCCAGAAGAAAATCCTAATGAATTGCCGTACCTCTGGTTTCCCAGTTTCATTTTTCATTATAAATGGCTAGAATTTGAAGAATATTCAATGTGTTCCACTTTCTCTGCTGCTTTAGCACTGAGTACGCAAAATAAATTACAAAGCAATGCAGCGCAACAAAACCTCTTCTTAACTGATTTTTAAGTGCATTTACCATGAGTTTCATCATGAATGACATCATCTTGAAGAATCATTAAGTCCTTGTTCAATCAATCTGCTCTTATGCACTTGAATGGCCACTTAAATAACTCCTGAATTCCTGATCTTATCCAAGTCTCATGAGTCAGCTGCAATGTCTCCTCTCTACCTCAGCCTAATTATTCTCAGCTTCCATATAATTGTGCTTTCATATTTCATGAAACACCTTTCTATTTCCTGTTCTAATTAGTTAAAAGTTTGAACATGTTACCTATATAAGGGCAGTTCTGTACCCATCATTTGTGCCTGTCTCTTCCATTATTGTAACTGTTTGTGTGACTACTGTTTGCCTACATTTGTTCATGTATGCTCAGTCGGCTTAGTCAGGCAACTTCTTAGCCACTGAAATAACTTTTTTTTGCCTACTGTTGCCTACATTTGTTCATGTGTGTTGGGGGCATCCGTGCATGTACACGATGCTTGTAAGAATTTATTTGCACAGCAAAAATGTCACTTTTTTTCAAGGTGTCCGTAATGAACACCAATTGCCTTGCCATTGTTCTTTTTTTGTTTCAGCCAGAGAATTTACCTTATTTGAATGCAAGTCATGTGAAGCTACATTGTTTGCATCTGCAAATTATGCAACTTAGAAAATTAGAACGAAAGCTGAAGTTAACTTGGAATATCGTTCGATATTGCCTAGTTGCACAGCGAAACTGTGACATTTACGTTTTATTTTGGGGTGGGTTGGGGGGTGTTGGTATTAGAAATTGGGTTTTGGTTCTCATATTACACTTCTTGTTGACTCAAAACCCCTTGAATGAGTTTTTAATTTGGTTTTGTTCTTTTAATTCAGCTTAACCGCTACTAGTAAGTATGACCTCAAAACTGATTACAGGCTGTGGGTCCCGACCTTCTTATATCTGTTTTAGGTACATAGCTATAGTGCTGGAATAACAACGTTTTGCATTAAATATGTATACGCAGGTCACTTGTCGCCAATTTGTCAGCTGCAAATTGCTACAAATCGGAACATTTGAAGAGACCTGAAAATTGGGCGCTTGGTATTCCAACTTCACTCATTCTCTATCCATTTCTTCCTGTCTAGTGTATGTATATTATTTTGTGCTAACTTGGTCATATATGGATAGTCGAGAAGGCCAGGTATATCTATATTGCTGGGTTTTTTCTCACTGTGTCACCCGAGTCCATTCTACTTGTTGCTGAGCATGCAGCTGCTAACAAGAAGGTATAACATGGGTATATAATTGTAAGCGCCTTTGTTTCTTTTGTCTTGCGACTCTTGCATTAGCTTCTGTCTGATATATTGCCTACATTTCCATCCATCTTCAGGTTTTCATGATGAACCTCTCCGCTCCATTTATCTGCGAGTTCTTCAAGGATGTACAAGTGAAAGTTTTGCCGTAAGCCTAATTTTCTCTTCTTTTTTGGTATTTTATACAACTCTGAGTGAAATTATTGATGCTGGGAAAACTTTTTTCGAGGTTCAGGTATATGGATTTTGTCTTTGGAAATGAGACAGAAGCAAGAACCTTCTCTAAAGTTCATGGGTGGGAGGTACTGTATGCTTGACACCCGATTTAATGACTTGTCTCTCAACTGTTTACTCTCTTTTTAGGCTATATTTGGTTCATGGATTTTGTAGGGGAAAGGAAAGGAATACGCTTTTTCTTTATTTTGTGAATTAAGTCAAATAAGAAAGTTAGGGTGAAAAATTGAGAATAGATTAAAATTGAATTTTGAGTCAATTCATTCGTTTATTTGTTATTCTTCACTTACGATAATTATATTTGAATTCTTTAATTATAAATGGTATTTAAGAATGTAGGAAAACACAAGGGAAGGGAACTAGTTTTCATTTTGTTTTCCTTTTCCTTCTCCAAATCTTCAAACCAAACAGAGCTTTGGGGTTGGGGTCTTTGTGGTTAACTCTTTTCTTGCGGGCTGTTTTGAATGTCCAGACTGATAACGTTGAGGAGATAGCTATAAAAATTTCCCAGTGGCCAAAGGCATCTGGAACACACAAGAGGATTACTGTGATTACTCAGGGTGCAGATCCAGTGGTTGTTGCTGAGGATGGGAAGGTGAAACTGTTCCCTGTAATATTATTACCCAAAGAAAAACTCATTGATACCAATGGAGCAGGTATGTGCCCTCTAGCTCGTAATGGCTCAAATGCTCCAATATAAGCATGTCCATCCGAATCATTACCATATAGGAAACTAAAAGTGTAAGAACATTTATTATTGGTAATCCAAGGCTACGATTTAGTACCTTAAAGTCCTTCAAGGAATTTGCATATGTTTGTAGAACAAAATTGTTTTTAACGAAAAAGAAGCGAAAAGAAAGTGTAGCATGAAACTCTAATAGTTTGGAGTTAGTCGTGCATGATATTTCTGATCCCATTTTCTCATTTCACAATTACTCAAAAGTACATAATGGAATAAAAATGCTGTTTGACATTTGATGATATATTGTTTCCAATTATTTTGTAGGGGATGCATTTGTGGGAGGATTTTTGTCTCAGTTGGTTCAGGAGAAACCCATTGAAGACTGTGTTAGAGCTGGTTGTTATGCTGCAAATGTTGTCATCCAAAGGTCTGGCTGCACGTACCCAGAGAAGCCCCATTTTAATTAAATCGGTTTCCGACACGCAATCCCTTGATCTATGTTTTATGTTTTTTGTTTTTTTTTTTGGCTAAAGGATCTATGTTTTATGTTGATTGTTGAGGAACCTGTTGCTGGTTTTTGCATGTTATTTTAGCATCTTTATTTTGCATTATTATTATTGTTGGTCATTTTAATGGCCGTATGAAGAAATAGCCCTGGGAACCAAGTACCAACTAATTGGTTAGGGATTTTGATATGTTTCTTATTTATTACATTTGTTGTTTTAAATTCCGACTCGGGTCAAGTTTGAAGTTAGCTCCACATTCACAGCACCATATCATGATATAATTTAACCTTAATTAAAAGAAGGCTGAGATTATTTAACATAAAGAAAATTTGCTGGGTTGGGAAATCATGTACTTTTTCATCAGACCCTTTAAATGCTGTCTTGATTATCATTTTCCGGTGTGTGTTGGAAATAATTATCTTTTAGGACATTTTAGGATATTTTATTTTGTTTGATTATCATTTTCCGGTGGGTGTTGGAAATAATTATCTTTTAGGATATTTTTGAATTTTTTACTGTCTTTCTTGGTCATGTTGACCTATTTAATTTCTCTTTTATTTTATTTTATTTCTTTTCTTTCATTGCTCCTTGTTATGTTATATATACAAGGGAATGTAGGCCTGTTAATGGACCGGGTCTAGACCCGGATCCGGCTCTGTTAGACGGATCTGAGCATTTTTTAAGATCCATATCCGGATCCGAATCCGTATTTTATGCTAAAAAAAAATGGACCGGATATTGTTTTGTAATATCCGGTCCGCCTAAGACCCGGATCCGAATAATATATATATATATATATATATTTATATATATCTACATATTATATATATATAATGTAATAATGTGTATATATAATGTATATACATACTATAATATAATTATGTATATATATAATGCATTATGCATATAGATACTGTATTATATTTAATATATTAGTCATGTATACACAAATATATTTATATATATACATATTATATAGATATACAAAAATAATATAGATATACACATTATATATTATTTCGGATCGAATCCGGATCCAGATCCGGATTCGGTATATTTTGCCGGATCCGGATATGGACTGACTTATAACAGATCCGAAACTGAATTCGAATCCATATATAGTTTAGCGGATCTGGATGCACTAGATCCGGTCCGGATCCGACCCGTTTACAGGCCTAAGGAATGTATATCAATAAGATTTATCCTTTCCCCTAAATTCTTCTGTGCCGAAGTTGCAGTTTGGCTTACTAATCTTAACTTTTGATCGACTCTAGTGGCCCCCTTATGTTGGTCAATAGAACTTTAAAAAGCAACTTAACTAGCCATTTAATGGAACCAGATTCTACAACTGCATTAAACCCCCAATAAACTAGAGAGAGAGTCACGTTAAGAATTAAGGTATTAATGCCTCAATTTCTAGTGTGAGAGTGTTGGGAGTAGTCAAACGTAGGGTGAGACAATCTCCGACCCATATATATGAGGCAAATTTACCTTGCCAATTTTGCTGGATCAAACTATGCTTCTCCAACATTTGTAGCAAATTTTGAATATTTTGTAATTTTTAATCTTTAGAATGGAAAGCGAGTGAATAAAAATGTGCGCAACTTCACATTTGCCGCATTAGTTTGATACAACAAATTTCCCTTCCTGAAGAGGGAGATTAAATTTGATGCAGTAGTTTAAAATAAGGGGTTAGAGCACTCAAAGCTGATGTGGTACGTTAAATTTGCTCAAAATATGTAATTAAAGAATTTTCATTGAATTGAAGGCACGAGTAATTTCAGTGAGCCAAGCAGGGCCCTACCTTCGAGGAAAATGTTCGAGCTACTCATATATGTACAATCTAACTTGAGGAGAAATTATCTCGTGCAATTTCCACTACAATTTAAGTATTTTATGGGTCGCATTAATGTTAAGTCCTATAAGGATGAAGGGATGAAGAGATCACTTGTGTCGGTCACGTCACGTGGAATAATTTTTTCTCTACTAAAAAAAACAACACATGTTTTGGATTTTTTTTTTTTTTTTTTGTGTGGATCCATTCTTATATTTGCCATTAAGGACTCGAGGGGATTGGGAGTGAGATTGTGAAGGAAGGGTGTGATTTGATATCCACATTGTTGAAGCTGGCCACCCACATCAAATGTTTGGAATCTATGCTTTGTGGGTGATCAGTTACAAGACGATTGTAGCTGAATTTTGCAGAATCTATTTGCCTCTGCTTTGCAAGCGACGATGGAGGTTTATTTTATCGTGGTTCGCGCGGTTTTGATATTCTACTTTGCTGTGGGTTCAACGATGCCACTCCTCGTGTCGTGGTAGGACATTTGGGTGGAGAGAGTTGGGAATTGACACTGTAAGCAGTAATCTTTCGCTGCTGTCTGTGTATTCGTATTTTGCGGTCTATTTAATTAGTGCTGCCATTGTTTGGTGGTATGGTTACTATGGTATGAATACTATCACCAGGAAGGTGTTGTAACTTCAACTTGTATGTATTTCATCACAAAGCAATATATAACTTGTGAATATCTCCAAGAGAATGCTTCATGTTAATATTCTGTTGCAATCTTGGTTCTTATGCTATGGGATATTTGTTCTTGGTGGTGGTTATTTAAGAAAATATTCATGCACCATGATTATAACCTATTTTATGGCAAAGTATGCAAGATATATATATATATATATATATATATTCACAGCGTGTTGATAACAAAATTGATCATTAAAGTGCATCTACGTCATTGATCGTATTCTTGGCATTCTGTATGCTATCATAATCACATGGTTAATTTATACCTCTATATTTTGACTTCTCCAGCTTGCTTCTGTTTTTTTGATCCACTCTTTCGCTGAGTGATTGTTGCAGTATACCCAAATAGATAAGCACCTGGGAGGAAACATATAATTGTGTTATAGGGTTAGTCAAGGGAGACGAGTGAAGAAGAGGTTTTAAGCAAATTTATGTACACCATCCGTCACAATGCGTAAAGAAAATAGTATCAAACATATCTGTGAGAGTCTATAATGAGTTTCAAATTGTTTGATGATGAGGCGTCTAAGTTATAATAGTTCTTTTGAAAGCTAAAAAATAGCTTTTCTTAAAAAAAGTCCAAATTTGTAGCTTTTTAAAATATCTCTTATTCCAAAAAAGTGATTATTTTAAAAGATAACCCAAATGTGCTCTTATGAGAAGAATCAAATATCATAACGGGACAAGTAAGGGTGCGTTTGATAAATTTGAAAATTAAGTACTGAAAATTAAGTTCTGAATTTTTAAGTACTGAATATTTTAAGCGGTTGAATTTACAGTACTAAAAACATGCAGTTTTTCAAGTACTGAAATATGCATTCAGTGATTATTTTCAGTAGAAACTTTTCAATTAAAGTTTTCAGTGTCTTTTTGACTGCATTTTTAATCAAGTGATACGTTATCAAACGCACTGAAATAAAATAAGTGTCGAATGTTTTCATTTTCACCACTTAATTGAGTTATCAAACATACCCTAAGTTAATGCTTTCATTATGAGATCTGCAAAAATACACAAATCAAACTTTGCTCGATCCCCGGAGGGAGCATTTTTGGAGTATCAGCCCGTGTTCTGCTGCTTACATAGCAAAAAAACTTTGTCTGATGGTTGGAAATATATATATATATATATATATATAAACTGTGGAGTCTGTATTGGTTCAGTTTCTTCAGAATCATGCTACCATGCTTATTACTTTCGAAAATCCAGCTTAATTATCTTCATCATGTTCATCAATTCATTGATAATTGATTTGACGGCATGCACTTCTCATATGGATTATTAGTAGTCTTGATCATCTGGTACTTCTAGTCTCAATTGATGCTGCTTTTGCCTTTTGTTATGTTCTGTTTGCTGCACACATGCTCAGCGTTTATTTGCGGACTTGTGAAGGTGTCACCAGCATTTTTTTGGAGAAATCAGGCAAAGCACGCGCGTCTTAGCTTCAGGATTTTGAAGCTCTCTTGTATTTAAAATTGTGGGACGCACAATCCTTCTTTCTATTCTCACGACGTTGATTTCGACTTCATGTAAACTAGTAAATAGTAATGAAATCATTAATTTTGAGCTGAAACTTCGGTGATGCGTGGAAAAAAAAAATGTTGGGGAGACATTTTGAGTCGATCAGCGAATTTCTTGTTCGCATGTCGGAAAGCATAATGTACTTCCTTTTTGAAGGGAGAGTTTATGAGAGCACACATTTGATCATTAAGCTTTTGTTTGATGATATTATACCATTATTAAATATACCGGCCTCGACATTTCCTGAAATCGAAAATCATGATGATGAGTTAAATTTCTTTTGTGCAAAATATATTCCACAGTTTAGATTTACTACTATTCTCGAATTGAAATACATTCAAAAGCCAGTGAATATAAATTACAATCGAAACTTAATAATATACGACAGGCCAGTTACGTACGACTATACATTATCTCTCATGACTCTACTTAATTGATCAGGAGTTAAATCACATTAATCAAATTTTATCAAAACCTCCATGGATGAACTCATACAAGGAGATCCCTCGTGCAGACGTGGAGCATCGAACGACACTCATAAAGGTTTTCTCATCGCATGGGATGCAGAGCTTTGACTCGGCAGTACTGAAATCATATTCTTCTCGGGCTCTATCAAGCAACGCCTTGAAGAGTGGGTGCTTGAGTAACGTGATTTTTATTACAAATCTCTTGTGATCTTCACCTACATAGACTACTAAGTGACCCTTTGGGACATCTCGAGGAATTGAGTTCTCTTCTTGCATGGAGGCCGCCCACCTAGCCCATTGGCAGCAGTACTCACAGGCTGCAGAAGGTACTGTACTACCCATGTTTCTCCACTTGTTGAGGTATGCTCTTACAAATTTTCCCTTCATATATAATGTTATATAGTATATATATCAATATATGTGTGTGTTTACATATAATAGAGATAGACAGATAGAAATGGTGGTGGTGGTGGTGGTGGTGGTATGAAAGTGAAATGGAGGTATATATATATATATATATATATATATAACAGTGGAAATGGAACATTAAATGGTTGACATGATAGTACTGTTAGCTAAGTGGTAGTGATATTTTTTAAGTGTGCTGGATTGCTTTGTATTTCCACCCTGTATATACCTTCACTCCTTTACTTATATTACCCATTTTTCGATACGAAAGTGTACGAACATTGCATATTCTGATTTTGAGTTGTATTATACTATTGCATCATTTGAGGTCTCTCTCTCTCTTTGATGGATGGTGTGATCTTTCGAAGTACTAAAAAATAGACCCCACATTAATTAATATGGAATTGATAAGATATACAATAGGGATGGGATAAGCTTCTTGGGCAAAGTGCAATGCTTGCTTGTAAATGTTACTAGGAGATATTGTAATATATATATATATATATGTTAGGCTGTGCACATACTTGTTTGTACATGTGCATGCGCGCATGCGTGTGTGTGTGTGTGTGAGAGAGAGAGAGAGAGAGAGAGAGAGAGAGAGAGAGAGAGGCAGTTCCAACTTAGTCGTCTAAACATTATATAGCCTAGACTGAGAAACTCTTTGATAGTGTTGATCATGTGGTAGATAATTGAATAAAGAGTACACACCAAGACTGATGACTCTAGCTGAAACTTTGTAAATTCCCCCCACCATTTTAATCATTTTTTGCACTTAGTGTGGCTGGAAATCACATTTGGGGATTGAGTGATGTGAGGTGAACTAAACCACCGATTAAATACAATCATATGTACATAGATCTCTATTCTAATCATCAGCAACTTCAAACATACAATGTTTATGTTTTTTTTTTTTTTTTCTTCCTTGTATTCTTATCATGTAATCACCTGGCCTTAAGCTAGGCTCATAGCTTATTTTTTAGATCTGTACTATATATCCGTACCACTATGCTCTTTTATGTACGTAGCCCATTACCATTTCCATTCATCTTTGAATTGGGATAAATTCTCATATCTGGCTCTCTGACCATATCTATCTTCAGGAGATAAGCCGTGGAAGCAGAGAAATTCAAAGGAAAATAAGACTTTGCACCACTCAGTAATAATATAGTCTTCAGATCCCAAATATGTTTTAGCTTCTTTACTTTTATTGTCAACCAAAATTAAAGTGACATATACAGATTTGTGATTATATGCGTACACTTGGTGTTTTTTTTTTTTTTAATGGGTTATAAAAGTGATCTTTAATGTTTGTGGATTTGTATGGGAAATGTGTGGATTTCATAATTTCTATGGGCTTTTATCAATGAAGGGTAAATTATTCAGAGCATCATAGGAAAGAGAGAGATCTGCTGGAGGATTTTAAGATTCTGTTATTTCTGAACGAGCCATGTCACTTTTAACAGTATGCATTGAAAATTTGAATGCTATGTTGGGAATTTAAAATGCGAAACCAAATTCTCCTAAAAACACGGACACATATAAAAAGTAATAAATAAGCACTTCAAAAAAAAAAAAAAAAACCCACAGATTTCTACGTGGTTCGGCCAAACATGCCTATTTGATACCCGAGAGACTAGTTCTTTTACTATTGAGAATAAACAATTGATACAGGACACTTTAGATTAAATCACATAACTCAACTCTTAAACCCTTTGTATACCCACTCTCAATACCCCCAAATAACTTGACACAATTAATCACTATAACATAATCCCTACCTCACATCCCTATCGTTGTGAACAATCCTCACAGAAAACCCCAGTGATTACTATCTCTCTCATCCTAGACCATGCACCCCCATGAGGGGAGACCCCAACTTGGTATACCAAGGGCTTCCTAAATTCCAATACAACATCCCTATATATAGCAGTCATGCTATAAAGACGGCGCCCTCTCTTTATTAAAGAGAGGGTCTCTGTTTTGGCCGTCGGATCGTGTTTTCATTAAAGGCAGTTTTGTCATTCACAATTTTTAAACATGATTCGACGGTCAAAACAGAAACCATCTCTTTAATAAAGAGATGACGTCCTCTTTATTAAATCTTTGCTATATTATTTTTTTTTAAAAAAAAGAATCTTTGCTATATATAGAGTTTATGACCCATTACTTGTTGGATAAGTAATACAACTCTATCAAGAAAATCAAATCATAACAGGAATCTAACCAAATCACAATCCCTAAATTAATGGAATTGACCCACATGTGATACAATGTACTCCTACATATTGAGGAGAGCATTTTTGCTCACCAAAAAATGGTCACACATTACTCATCTAGGACTCCATTCGGTGACATATGTGCGTCCCATTCCAATAATTATGTTGATTATACAAGGACAAAGTGAGAATAGAATGTGATACATATTACCCAGTAGAAACGCAGGTAAATAATGAGTAACCATTTTTATTTTTGGGTGAGCAAAATGCTGTCTATAATTAGACATTGGTTTTTGTATTTTCTTTGCTAATGCGATTGTGTTTATGTGAGGTATGGTTGTCTGTGACTGAGACTGAGGGTGGGTGTTAATTTTTTATTTTTATTTTATTTTTTAATTTTGTAATATTTTTTCCCTGGCAGAATCATGTGTTGATCTGATATATCTGCAGAGAAATAAATGAAAGCCAACACACTGATGCATGCATCCCCTGAAGACAAATGTATGCTGTACTTCGGTTATTTGAAAGGACGAGACGAGATCCCCTGATTCCCCTCACTATGGCATATCATTTGCCAACGGTCATGCAAATCCAGACAGAGAGCGAGAGAGAGATGGTTGAAGTGGACAGAAATTATTTAGGGTGTGTTTGGACATTCACATAGTTGTGAATTAGACTTTTGGGAATCACATACAAAATTCGGGAAGCATAGCATTAATTTGTATGAGTAATGCTATGGTTCTCAAGTTTGTATCTCAAGTGTGGTTCCTGACACATATGGTGGTGGACACACTGGATTTTTATTAGGGGATGTTAAAGTAGTCTAAGCATTGATGAAGGTGATCTCATTGCCACATTTGAAAACCACATTGGAATAAAAATTTGAGAACCATATAACATTAATCTTTACTTTTTAGTACTGTTTGATTGTCAAATTAACAAATATCACTTTGTTATATAGGTAATTCAAATTAATGCAATTTCTCTAACCACTTGAAATGTCCTAATTCAAGGTAGAGAAATTCAATTTTTGACATCTCTAGCCGCCAAAGTCGAACATTCTTGGTGTTGAGCGTCACTCCTCTCTCTAGTAATCATATAAACAGTACATAAATTTAAATTAAGTCATTTATGAATTTATAAATTTACAAATAAACTAATTTAAAATAGAACAGTTCACAAAATTAAACAATTTGAGTGAGCATGCGTGCCCTTTGGAGATTGAAGCTCCAATTCAAGATTAGTACTAGTGATGTTCATGATATATATATATATATATATATATACGAAAATTCTTTAAGGAGGGCGCCCTCTCTTTAATAAAGAGAGGGCCTCTGTTTTGGTCATCGGATCGTGTTTTCATTAAGGGCAATGTTGTCATTTCACAGTTTTCAAATACGATCCGACGGCCAAAACAGAGACCCTCTCTTTAATAAAGAGAGGGCGCCCTCCTT
Organism: Hydrangea macrophylla; assembly: GCA_033977485.1. NCBI lineage: Eukaryota > Viridiplantae > Streptophyta > Magnoliopsida > Cornales > Hydrangeaceae > Hydrangea > Hydrangea macrophylla. The sequence goes on along the minus strand of CM066983.1, from coordinate 108,220,173 downwards.
AGAGCCTGACTGTATATATATATATATATATATAACAGGACTTTAATTCCATGCAACTTCAGTAATCGTAACAGATTGTGGCATTAGGGTGAACCGTTGTGTACATAAAGACTGGGTCACTGAGCATTTATGCACCTCAAACTACCGGCAAATATGTTGTACGCGTCATTGCATACACAAGTTTCATATACATACTTAGCTATGTAAGTTAGGACTACTTACTTGATTGTGGTTGTGGTCTCTTAACAAGGGTGAGCTAGAAATTTATTTGGGTAGGCTAAATAAAATAGGTGTTTTGGGTTAAATGTTTGGGGTGGGCTAAATTCTAATTTGATTTATATTTTACATGTAAAAACTCTTTTTCCCAAAATTTGGAACATGCCATGGCCCACCTCAGCCTACAATAACGTCCGCCCTTGCTCCCCTACAACTAACACCGGATGAGTTTATAGGGGTACAAACTTAAGTCCCTTTGATAACACTCAAAGACTTTTAGTTTTATGTGTTTATTTTCTTCTTGGTTAAAAATAATAATAATGAAAAAATAAAAATATATCCGTAAGTTAAAATTTTGTTTGGCTATTTAATTTTGATTTCACTTTTCCCCCTCAAAATTAGGCCGAATTTATTTGAAAACAATCACAAAATTAGTTGATTTTATTTTTTATTTTTGTCAGATTTGCATTTGTACCGAAATCCGTGTTCTGTTTTTTGTTTTTGAAAAAGAAAAATGTTCCTGTTTTCAGAAAAACAAACGTGTGATTTTCACTTATCAAGTAAAAGGTTTTTTACCAAGAAAAAAGAGTCAAAGTATGTATAAAATTATAAAATTATAAATACTATATAGGAATATTCATAAGTAGTGATTTAATTGGGACTGAACCAGCTGCGTTTGCAACGTGCAGAGGTCAACTTTTTATAAATTGATATTGGCATTTTTTAATATGGGTCTCATCGCAATTATCAACTCCATTCCATAACTCCCTTCCATGCATGCTTCCTCTTGGGTGGCAAGATCATATCAGGTTTGCAACCCGACCCAATGCGATATGGGTTACCTTGCCCATCCCCATTACATTGTGAATTTGTGACGTTTGGTAGAGGTTCTTAATTAGTACTTAATGTAGTACATCGAAGTGGTCTGCATGTAAATTACGAATAATGTCATACTTCTTAAATTTGATTTTATTCAAATGATTTAACAGTAATATAAAATGATATGACGTTGATATCACATACTAGAGTATGTAATGCAACTGTTAAAGTATATAATGATATGACGGTGCTTTTTAGGAATTGCATGATAATATTGTGATTTTTGGTTTTCAGTTTTTGTATTGATATCTGTCTTTAATTCAATACAAAATTAAAAATAAAAAACTACAACATTACCATGGGAGTCCTAAATTTAGGATTCAAATTTTGAAATCATAGCAATACTGCAATAAGGATAAGAGTAATATTTGAGTGACAAACAATTTTCTACAAACACACTCTATATCTCTCCTGGGTGGCACTGTGGGGTCCGGATAATTTCAGTGGACCCACAGTGCCACCAGGAGGAGAGAGATAGAATGTGTTTGTAGAATTTCAATGTGCTTCTTCCTATGACTGGATGCTTGTGTAAAGTTGTATCCCAAATGAATAGTTGAAGTGGATTGGACTGGACTTCTTCCTAATGGGACATTCAATCGTTTAATTTAAGGACCAACCTATTGGATCCAGGCCTATTCAGTTCTTCTCAAGTGGTCTGCAAACTAGTGAACTTAATTATTGAGTAATGCTATATGGTTCCAATACATGTGGCTGTGGGTTCACTTTTCATTAGAAGATGTTTAAGTGAAAGGTGAACCCACAGCCACATGTGTTGGAATCCACATTTGAATACATACTAAGTGTATATTCTCTCTTTTTCATTTCAAATGTCAGTTGAAACTATTTTTCTAGAGGCTTTATTACAATCTTTAGAATGGCTATCCGGTAGACTCTTGGGCATTGTTGTATCCTGGAAGGGATTGCTAAAAACCCTATAGCAAATTCTTTGTAAGTGAGGACAAATAACTTCTTAAAGATAACAATCCACGCACTCCATAACCATATGATTTCATATTTATTTTTTGATTCTTCCGCCACCACAACCCTGAAACCAACATAGGTTGTGGACCAGCAAATGAAATCAGATTAATGGGTTAGAAAGTTTCCAGTGAGGAGGAATTTATGTGCTACTAAAAGCTTTGTTCTCAATGCCCTTATTAGTGGGCTGACATAAGTATTGTAAATTTCTTGATTACACAGTAACTTTCATTGGTTTATCCATTTAAAAAAGTGAAAGAAAATATTTTGATTGCTGCACTAATATGTACGTAGAAAAGAAAGTGTTTTGCGTACTCTTTAGGAAAGCAAATACGCGATTTTGTGGTTCACAATAATCACAGTTCGGTAAATTCAAATATTTCATGAGTATCAATTTCTTGTGCAGAAATTCCTACCCAAAGTAATAATCCTCTCAAAACTTCATCTTCGTAAAATAACATTAGTTGATAAAAAGTGGGACTTGCATTGAATCTGATCCTAATTTGGACATTTTCTAACAAGAAGTTTTATCTTGGTGAAAGTCATAAACAGGGCATATTATACTGGCAACCCCTAATTTATTTTGAAAAATACATGGATATCCCTCGCATTTTCCATTGTAGTCCCTAGATATGTGGCAATCTAAAAACCTGTTTATTTTCCTCTAAGAAAAAAGATTTAGTCAAATACAAATTCGTCTAAATTTTTAGCTAATATATATATATATTTTATGTGGCTGCTAGTTTGCCAATTATATAGTTGCAAGAAAGATGGTTGTGAAGCAGAAAGAATTTGCCAAATCTAAAACACAAATACAAAATCCTTCAGTACTGCAGCTGCTTAGCTAGCTAGGAAAACACTTTTTTTAAGTACTTTTTATGGTTTGACATCATAAAGCAACTCAAACAGGAAAATCTGTTTTTGTAGTTGACTTTGTGGAGTATTAATTCCACTTATCAAGTGGAATCACTTTACTTAGGCTGCTAATATGGACACAGATTTTGCCCCAACTATCATAACAATTTTATTAAAAAACCATATCAGTGAAATTATATTGTAACCCACTCACTCTTGTCCCATTTTAGTGGAGACCCCATAATTAATTTGTTATCAATAATCATTCTCTCTCTCTCTAACAGACTTCATGGATCTGTCTATATATTGACCTTTGTCTTTGCTATCCATTCACACAAACTACACCAACATCCTACTGGTGTATGTATATATATATATATATATATATAATATCCACTCTTTCCGGTAAGTCAATAGTATTCTTTTAAGCTTAGGGCCTGTTTGGCACAAGTTCTGCTTTTGCGGTTGTGGTTCATTTGCATAAAAAACCTATTTTTTGGTCAAAAGCTGCCCAAGGTACGTACGTAGCTTTTGGCCAGTCCCAAATTTCTGCGCTTAATTAACTAACTTTTTTTGTGATTGAATTGCGATCGCAGAATCTGGTTTGCCAAACTGTTTATTTTAGCTTAATTTTCGGGTTCTATAATCAATAACGAACTCTAAAAGTTATTGCCAAACACCCTCTAAATCTAAAGCATCTGTGTACAAAATATATGATAATTACTGTACATATATATATATATATACACACACCCCAGCAATAATAATTTATGAGATCGGTTTGTATTTGTATTTTACAGCTGTAACTGATCGAAGACATAAAAATGAAGGTGGTGATACTATTTTTGGCTGTGATGATGCTGTGGTCTTGTTTGGCCGCTCCGCCAAGGAGAGCATTGGTGGGTGAAGTACTACATGGGCAAGAGAAGCAACAACAATTTGAGAAGGGAATTAATGAAGTAGAGAGGGGCAAAAAAGGAGCTAACAGAGTAGGCTACCCAGATAGCACCATAGAAAACCACCATAATATACCTAGACAATACTATAATGACAGGGGTAGCAGCTCCATAGGAGATGGTGGTGATAATAGTGATGATGGAAGTGGGTAAGGTAATTACACTCACTGATCTATGGAGTTTGGGTCATGTAGCAGCATGCATGTGATACACACACACACACACACACATATATATATATATATATATATGTATATGTACACACATATGCACGCGAGTGATGTAGCTGCGATATGCACATAAATACGAGTGCTTGTAATTAGCTTGACTCCCTTACCCTTTATGGCATAATAATATTTCTGGTTTTAGTGTTATATTAACATGTTTTTCCATGCTAAAGAGTCCGTTTGCGTTAAACTTTTAAAATAACCGATACTTACTGAGATAAAAGGTTTTTTTTTTTTAGAAAGCTCTAAATGAGAGTCTTTTTTTTAAAAAAAAGATGTTTTTGTACGCAACAAAATTCAAGTATGAAAATTATACAACAATTGAGGAACAAATGATAATTTATTGATTTCGGAAAATATGGGTACAATCTTTGTGTAATCTTTTACAACAAAACGAATAATCCTTTGATTCGATCTCCTTGATTGTTTATGAGTCAAGGGCTTTTGAACTTGTTCTTGAATGCAGATTTGTCCTTCAAATCTTCACACTGGATGAAGTTAAAGGAAAAGTTTGAACGATTAATCTTTCTTCTATTTGTTGAAGAACAGATTAAACATACTTGATTTGAATCTTTGAATCTGAATATATAATGGCAAGATTTATGTTTGTTGTTCTTCATAAAGCTTGAGTGATTTGATATGTGAGAGTTCTCAATTTTATGAAGAAAGCTCAGTTTGTTGAAAGGATGAAAATCCCTTCTATTATATGGCTGGAGACCCTTATTTATAGGCTTAAGATGTAGAGTTTTAATTTGAGACTCAACACATCCCATCCATTAATTTGGAATCCTTCCTAGAGATTTTGACACATGTCACTACTTTAGAATCCATTACTTGTATGGTTGCATATAGTGTATGTAACACATGTCACAACTTAATTGGTCCAATTGTATTTTGTGGACCCATACTTGAGATAATTTAATCTCTTGATTTTGATTAAAATTAGTAATTAACTAAATTAATTATTAATTAATTAGTAGGTAATTAGAAAATTACCCTAAATTTTCAATGTCTACAAATGCCCCGCTTCATGGCACGACGATACATACTTGCTGTACATGAGCGACGGGACAGCAAGTAATTTAGAATTTGGTCCTACCAAAATTTTAACATTTACTCTTAGCAAAAAAAAAAAAATTTAAACATTTACAGCATAAATTATTCATATAAAAGTCGATTTTAAAATTAAAAGCTCTAAGGGCATGTTTGCTTTACAAGACTAATCTAGGGACACAAGAAATCCACGGATTAATGGTCCATCTTAAATCAATATTCCGTTGTTTGGGTAGGCCAAAATATTACAGGATTAATTGACAATATCAACTTAATAGGACTCATATAGAGGACTATTTACTCAAAGAGGTGTGGCATTAATGGCCCACTAAAATAGAGGACTATTTACCTTGAACCGAGCTGGGTTTGGAAGTTATTTGGGTGGACGACCCACTTGGCATGACCCAAGTGGGCTGGGCTGTGTGCGGGTTAGTGGGTTGAGTTGGGTTTGGGTCTCGGATTTTGGTGAGTTTTAGGCGGGCTGGGTCGGTGAGCTAGAAGGTGAACCTTCCCCGTGCTAGGCTGGCCCGTGTCAGGCCAACCCAACCCATTTTATACCTCTAAATACACGCTTACACAGCTCGTGAGACGAACAAGGCCTAAATCTAATTGCCACAACTAAGAAAGACTCTTTGTCTCTTGTCAAAAATATGTATGAATAAACTCAAAAATTTTCGCCTCGCCTCCGAGCACTGCCCTCGAACCCCGACATGAAACTTGCTTACTAGCGCACCAAAATCCAATTAACTTACTCCTCCAAACCTAAATATGCGAGTACAACTGATAAGCTATTTAAAAATTAAATTTAAGAAGCATAGAATTATTTTCTTTAAGAGGCAAAAGATCAAGATAGAATAAAAATAGAGTAAACTATGAAGAGAGCTGATTTGGAAGGCATAGCATTACTCACTATGAATGATTGACGAATTAAAAAAAAAAAAAAATATTTGGTCGATGTCTCAAATGTCTAATCGCCTATGTGATATTGACTGAGTTAGTAGCCTAGATGATAGTAACACACGCACACACAAAAAGAATGAGGACTATATTCCACTTGAAAACAATTGACTCTCTTAACCACGGCTGCCTTAATCACCTCATGGGAGTACCCAATTCAAGTTTCAAACTTACATTCCATACATCTTGTTGACATTCAAAGTTCAAATTTCAAGCCATCTATCCGTCTAGAACGGATTTATTAAAGTCAACCCTTCCGTCGGCTCTCGCAGGCAGTTGACTTGTTCTATCTAGTGAACCTTCTGCTTCATTTGACACACACACATTTATATATATATATATATATATATTTCTGATAAGAGTAACGCTACACACATAACTTATTTTATAGTCTATTTCATAATTGCACATTTTGATCATTGATTTTGATAGACTCGATGAGGGTTTCACACACAATCCATCGAAATTAATGACCAAGATATACAATTATGGAATAGGTCATGTGTGTAACATTTTTGTTCTATAAACCTTCTTCGTTTGGCGCGCGCACACACAAATATATATATATATATATATGTGTATATATAGCTAATTTTTAATGGGGGAACTGAGAAAGTCCAGTATTAACTCTCTACCTACATATGCCATATTAACAGACCCATCTCTCTCCCACCAACCATCCAAATAGGAGTATTTATTATTCCATAACATAAGAACCAAATCCCACTCTTTTACGTACGTGAATTATATTACATCTTCAATATGTATACAAATATATATAGTTTTTTTCTCTGTAGAACAATAATTTGGGTACCTTGCGACTGGGCTTAATAATTTCTTCAATATATATTCTCCAATACTAATATATATCATTTATATTTATATTTGTATACTCACATGTGTAAATCGAAGAATCGATCGGATGGAATAGAGCCCAATCCCAATTCAACCCCACGAAGCTCTCGAACCCCAAAATTCTCTGAGACTCCAAAACAATTCACTTCAACAACAACAAGAAGTTCAAGTTCAAGTTCCAATTACGTCGACGTTTCAAGCTACAGCTACAACAACGACTCCTCATCAATCTCTAATTCCTCTCTATCAGCTCCTCCGTCGTACCTCTCTAACCTCCGATCCTCCTTCCCTCAAAACCCTCTCATCTTCGATTTCTCTGAAATCTCCTCCGCCACCAACAACTTCCTCGCCGGAAAACTCTCCTCCTCCTCCGCCCGCTCCTGGCGCTGCTCTCTCCGCGGCCAAGACGTCGTCGTTTTCCAACGCAAGTTCAATTTCCCAATCAATCCTTCTCACCTCTACAAACAACTCTCTCTGATTTCTAGGGCTCACCATAACAGTCTGATCAAACTCCTCGGCGCTTCTATCTCCGGCGACTATTTATACCTCGTTTATGAATATATTCACGGAATTAACCTCTCCCATTGCCTCCGAAACCCTAGAAACCCTACCTACACTGTCCTATCCACTTGGATTTCGCGAATTCAGATCGCCACTGATCTCGCCCACGGCCTCGATTATATTCACAACTTCGCATCGTCCAATTCGCATTCCATTCACAATCGGATCAAGAGCTCCAGCGTCATCGTAACAGAATCGTCGCTTCGCTCGAAGCTCTGCCACTTCGGAACTGCGGATCTCACCGGCGAGAACGATCTCGATCGTCGAAGCAGAGATATGAAGAATTCTGTTTCCGAATCCAAAAGACATTTGAATTCCCGGAGTTCTGACAGTCAGAGCAAGAGATTCGAAGGAACGATGGGGTACATGTCGCCGGAATTTAAATCCGGTGGAGTCGGAACTCGAGAGTCTGATGTGTTCGCGTTCGGAGTGGTGATGTTGGAGCTGATTTCCGGCCAAGAGCCGTTGAGATTCGAATTGGACGAGCAGAGAGGTTGTTATAGAAGAGTGTCGGTGATTGACAGTGCGAGGGAGGCGGCGGAGTTCGACGACGGCGGAGGAGGGAGGCTGAGGAGGTGGATAGATTGGCGGCTGAGGGACTCGTTTCCGGTGGAGGTGGCGAGGGAGCTGACGCGTGTCGCTCTGGAGTGCGTCGATGTGGACCCCACAAAAAGGCCCGGTATGGGTCGGGTTGCCGGGAAGATTTCGAAGCTATATATGGAGTCAAAGATTTGGGCGGACACGATAGGAGTGTCAAGCGATGTGACTGTCTCACTTGCCCCACGTTGAATCGCGGCCGTTAAATGAGAGTTGACTTTGACGTTGTGTGTCTTTCAATACTTTCGGTAATGTGGTATGGTTAACTTGGAGAGTGGGCCCATGGTGAGGTAATAAGTGAAAAAGACTCGAGTCATACAATTTTTTTTTGGTAATTGATTATTAAACTACCAAATTACTAGTATAATTTTGTGATTCGTTTAATCAAATTAATCCTTTATACAACAGTGCATGCGAACAATTTTACGACTTAATTGATCTAGTAATACCCAATTTTGTGATTTTGAATTTTTTTTTTTTTTTTTTTCTTCCTTCAGCAATTTCTTAGAAATTAATCTATTGTTCTAAAATAACGTTGTGACTTGATTGATCTACTAATCTATTTGCACGTCCTATGCATTAGAATAAACCAATTCAAATATTATAAAGCATTTTCAGATAAAAGACTCATCATCTTGAATTGGATAATTTGGAAAAATGACTGCTATGTGAAAAATTATTAATTATGTCATCTTAAGAAAAAAACTAAGAGTGGCAACTTTATGTTGAAAATCTCATTTTTTTTTCTCAATGAACTAACTCAACAAAATAGATTTCTATATAATAATAAATATAAAAAAAAAAAAAATGCTTTGCAAATTATAAATGAATAGTTCAAATCCACAGGAGGCACAAACAAGCCATAATTTTTATGAGTTCCCTAATCTCATATGTATTTAGTTTCACATATGTCGAAAACAACCTCGCGTGAATCGAACTGTCCTAATTTATTTATTATTTATTTTGGATTATATGACACCGCCCCTGCACTAAACTTATTGAAGCTCAAAATTCTCCGCCATATTGCATTTTCATTTCGACTTGTAGTCAACAACAATATGGCACATTGGCACCCAACAGAGAGAACAAGAAATTCAACACAATTCACTCAATCAAAGTGGAGAAATTCTTACCAAGACATAAGCCAGCTAATAACCCAGGCAGGAGGAAACACAAAACCAGAACTTTTGGCAATAATCAAGTCCAAAACTTAAAAGCAGTGCCTCAACTCTCAAAGATGTTTCACCACCTTCTTTTAGTATTGAGATGAAACTATTCATATGTCCCTAACTCGTTAATTTCCACAGATTCAAGCAATTCAATGGACATCCCAACACATTTCTGTGCACCTTTTCAATAATGTCACATTTAAGCACATGTCAAAAAGATTAAAACTCAAAATTGAAAAGGTTTTTAGGTGAAACTCACTATACATCATTCTGCTGCATCTGAAAATAAGGTTTTCTGGTATTTTCTCAAGATAAGTTCTTCCTACGGCCAGTTCTTTGCGATGGAGTAATTGTACTTCTGGCAGGAAGAGCTGACAAGGAGAGATGATGAACAGGTGAAATCTTGGACTTCCGATCTCTGGGGTACGGATAAACGACAGCCAATTCACTGACACGGCGGAGAACAGCTTTTGGCAAGGGACGCCAGGCAGTCTTCAGTTTATGCTCATCCTGCATCATCCAGTTTCTATTACTTCACATATCTTAATTGTTGCTATCATGCCAGAACACACTTTTATTATTTTAACAAAAAAAACATAATCACCAAGTGGGTGGGGGAAGCAGCTCAGAAATCCATTACATCTACATAAACAGCAACCCAACCTTCAGTATATAAAAAAGATAAAGAAAAGTTATATCATGTGCTTTTATGAATTTATGACACCAGATACCACTCTTCGAAGCAGTTTGTGAGTGTCATCAAACAATAATAAGGGGGGTCCAAAATGGTATCAGAGTCGGTAAATCGACATTTAGGAGCTGATTTCTTTTTGGGGAAGATTTAGCGTTATCTGTGATTCAACATTGCCTCCACACATCAGATAAGGGCTGTAAACGGATCGGATCTGGATCGAATCCACAAAATCCAGACCCAGATTCGTTAAGAATTCTACTATCCAGATTCGGTCCATTTATCCGTCGGATCTGCCTTATTTAATCCATATTCAGATTTGATCGGATCTGGATATTCGGATCCGTTTGTCGAATCTAAACAGCAACGTAGCTGCTTTTATGTATTTTAGTATTACCATAGAAACTATTGTTTTTATTCTTTTTCTCTACACACACAAAAACCAATCAATGTTCAACCAATCAATGTTTTAACACATCAAAACACTTGATTATGTAAAAAAATCCTATCTTTGAATCAAAATAATTTACCACTGAAATTTAGTTTGTATAATCTAGTGTATACGACATACATCGTTCAATTTTATATGTAATAGTAATCTTAACTAGTTTATTGTATGTATATTTTTTGTCCATAGATTATTCTTATACGAATCTGGGTCTTAGGCGGATCGAATACCACAAAACCATATCCGATCCATCACTCTAGATATGGATCTAAGAAAACACTCACATCCATCAAAAAGTGTTGGGTACGGAGGCCAAGATCCAATCCATTGACAGGCCTACATCAGATAGCCAAAAACCGTCGTTAACACGTAGATGATAATATTGAGGAAAAAGCTAATTAGCAAGGCCTGCATGCAAAGCAATCATCCAAAAACATTAGTAATCAAATATAATAATGAGGTGTTTGGGATTTACAGTATTCTGGAATATGCGAGACCCGAGGGAAAAAACACACACAGAGAGGGAAAAAGATTATTTGGTAGAATGATAGTTCTGTCCCCCAATAGATAACATCAAATTAGGCCTACAAGATATAGGTACTCAAAATGCAAGAGTGGGGCTTACAGTAAAGCATTATCAGGCTAACTTTTGATGATTGAAAAGATGGAGCTTCGAGCTTTTACCTTGTTGAACTGTCCTTTATCTTGCATTTCAGGTGTACACAGTAGGAATCACAAGATGTCCGCCAAAACAATCTATATACAAACCTATTGATATAGGAATACCTTCTATGGATACTAACCTGCTACTCTTGCAATGGAATCCAATTCCTGACGTAGTACCAACGCATAAAAGCGACACAACTATGATGATACAAAACAACCCTGCGTTTCTATACGTATATCAGTCGAAAATATTGAGAGTAAAAGCATTACAAGCATAGTAATGATCACAAATGATGACTGCAAGTTGTCCCCTTCAATGATTAAAAGCCCCACAGCTACCAAGTACAACTCCAAGTTCACTATGATACACACCAGAATTCGACCTTGGTTGCCAAATGATCGCTGGGCTATATCTTCGTAACTTCTTATCGAGTTGTGTGACAACATACATCCGTTTAGCAAAATTCTAGTGTAAAAAGGCAAGTAGATTATGAACAAGAGCAAGCTCAACCATCCTCCTTCCGATAGGCCATAGGGATGTGTCAATATTCCAATCCATGAACAACCCGAGGGGAAAAAAAAAAGTGCTTGTTTGGCAACCAATTACTTGAGATTATTGAAACCCTTTAGTACGCTTGTAACTGACCAACCTTTTAAAGCTTTGTCAAGAATTAGTTTTTTTCAAAAAGCAAGAGATTAACAGTCTGTTTGGTTTGCCACAAACAAGAAAGGATTTCATTTGTAATTCTTGTGGCAATTCTTGTGTTTGGTTTGACATAAACTAGAATTGATTTCATTTTCAAATCCACCCAATTCTTATTTTAGGGGGTTTATAAATCCGACCAAAAGTGGTCAGATTTGTCTAGAATTGATTTCAGCTGCATGAATTTACTAAATTACCCATCCTATAATACCCTGTTATATTACAAGGCAAACTGTATTATAAGGCAAACTGAAATAGAGGGGTATTAGCGAATTCATGCAACTGAAATCAATTATAGGCAAATCTGACCACTTTTGGTCAAATTTGTAAACCCCCTAAAATAAGAATTGTGTGGAATTGAAAATGAAGTCAATTCTAGTTTATATCAAACCAAACACAAGAATTGCCACAAGAATTATAAATGAATTGTTAATCTTTTGACTTTTGAAAAAAAAAACTAATTCTTGAAAAGCTGTAAAAGGTTGGTTAGTTACAAAGCGGACTCAAGGATTTCAATAATCTCAAGTAATTGGTTGCCAAACAAGCACCTTTCTTTTTCTCGGGTTGTTTAGGGATTGGAATATTGACACTTCCCTATGGCCTATCGGAAGGAGGATGGTTGAGCTTGCTATTGCTCTTGTTCATAGCCTAATTGTCTTTTTACACTAGAATTTGCTAAAATGATGTATGTTGTTACACAACTCGATAAGAAGTTACGAAGATATAGCCTAGCGAGCATTTGGCAACCAAGGTCGAATTCTGGTGTGTATCATAGTGAACTTGGAGTTGTACTTGGTAGTTGTGGGGCTTTAAATCATTGAAGGGGACAACTTGCAACCATCATTTGTGATCATCACTATGCTTGTAATGCTTTTACTTTCAATATTTACGACTGATATACGTATAGTATCATATATCTAGGCTATGGGGTTGTTTTGTATCATCATAGTTGTTGTGTTCTTTCATGTGTTGGTGCTACTACTAGAATTGGATTCCATGGCAAGAGTAGCAGGTTAGTATCCATAGAAGGCATTCCTAAATCTATAGGTTTGTATATAGCTTGTTTTGGCGGACATCATGTGATTTCTACTGTGTACGCCTGAACAAGATAAAGGACAGTTCAACAAGGTAAAAGCTCGAAGCTCCATTTTTTGCAATCATCAAAAGTGAGCCTGCTAATGCTTTACATTAAACCCCACTCTTGCAGATTGAGTACTTATATCCTATATGCCTAATTTGAAGTTGTCTATTGGGACAGGGCTATCATTCTACCAAATAACCTTTTTCCCTCTGTGTGTGTGTGTGTGTGATTTTTTTTTTCCTCTCTTTTTCCTTCGTATCTCACATATTCTAGAATTCTGTAAATCCCTAACATCTCACTAGTATATTTGATTACTAACGCTATTGGATGATTGTTTTTCACGCAGGCCTTGATAATTAGCTTCTCTCAATATTATCATTTACGAGTTAACGGCGGATTTTGGCTATCTGATGTATGGAAGCAATGTCGAATCACAGATAACCCTAAATCTTCCCCAAAAAGAAATCATCTTCAAAGTGGCGATATATACTACTCAATAACCCAACCTTCATGATATCTATGCGGTCACTTGGTTTACCTCAATTGTCTTAAATGGTCCATTGACACAACACAATCCATTAGCATCCTCGTGTGTCCAACTTGTCACAACTTCATCTTATCTCCATAACTAGGTATGTTCCACATTAACAGTGTTGATACACTGCGGTATACTTGGGCCCTCCACATTATGAGCTAGATTAACTCTATCTCGAGGAGATGTTTAAGGTACAACTATGGGGTTGAGCTAAGTTGCACCTCCTCTATTAGTGATGAACAAGACTTGGGGACAGAATGTAGGAGGGCCTATTACAACTACTGATTGATTTAAACAAACCCTTTGTGCCCTCCCTGACCCTCTTAATGGGATTCTCAAGTGTTGGAATTATGCCTCGATTTGGAAATAGAAGAAGGAATCAAATATTGGCTTTACCGCTCAAGCGGTCCGCCCGGGCGGGCCCCTCCTGAGCGAGTTAGAGTGTGAGATTTGTGCGAGGTTATTTGTTATAAGGTTCTGAAATCTTGCCCGACAGGAATCTTGCCCGGGCAGACATGCTAATTTCAGGCAATTTTGGCTTTTGGAAGGAAATAAGGTTTCCTAATTGATTTTGGATTCCTAATTCGATTATAGCAGCAAATCCTAAGCATATTGCAATATGGAATATGTATATTCCTATATAAGGACTCTTTGGAGTTATTGAGAGTAACTTTAAGTCATTGAATTTAGGTCTTATTGTTCATTGGAGAACTTTACATCTTTTGCAATTGAGAGTGATATTGTTCATTGGGTAACTTTAGGGATTCCGAGAAAGGGAGACCTATTGTTCATTGTTCTTAGATCTTTTGCAAAGGAGAGATCTAGGGTTTGTTTTGGGAGCCTCTATCTTTTGAGAGAGAGAGAGAGAGATAGGATAGCTCAAATTTGTAGAACCTCTTGGTTCATTAGGATCTCTTATTTGTTTAGCCTTTTGTGAGGTTTTGTTTCGAGAGTTCATTCGTTTTTGCATTTGGTGAGGGAGTGATTTCTCACGTTGGCACTGTAATCATCCGTTCGTTTGATAGTGGATTGTTCTTTGGCTCCGGGGAGTGGACGTAGGCATAGTTGGCCGAACAACTCGTGAAAATCTTGTGTCTTTATGTGTGGTTGTTTTGCCTTCTCTTTTCTCGTTGGATTATTGTATTTGCTTGTGTTTGAAATAGCGCTTCCGCACAACATCAAGCTTAAGTTGCGTGGTGGCTAGAGATTGAAAGCTCACTATGGTTGCATCAGGGCTACACTTCTTTGCCCTGTAAGAGAAAGATATAATATTCTAGGTCTTCTAGGACCCGTGACGTGCTACTGTGACAGCACAGAGAGATGTGTTGATTAACAAGCTCTCTTATATTCAGCAATAAAAATAGGGATGTTCTTCCAATAACAGAAAACATCATACTTATTACCTAAGCATTAATTGTTCTCTCCTTCGGTGTTTGCTCACCTGTACAATTCTGTTTGGATTTGTCGGCACTTTTCAAGGTACACCAGCCACATTTCTCTCTCTACAATACACTTCTCCTCCAGAATCCCAAACTCTTACCAACAACCTATAATGTGGTCTTTATTTTTACCAACCATATTTCCATATTAGCAGGATGCTCAATCCCAATTTTGCTCCATGTTAAGAGTGAACCCAACACATCGTGATAAAACCTAAAATAATTCTGGTGCAAATTTGAAAGCTCAGGCTGACAAAGAATGAAAAGTGGGTGTCTCTTTTTTCATTTGGGAGTCAAAGTGGGCTCAGGTCAATGAACAGTCATTTTGTGCAAAAGTAGCGTGAAAGGTTAGATTTGTGCCCAGTACGACCTTTACTAAACTTTACATAAGCTGGAAATATTGTAATTACTCTCTTTGTAGTGTCAAGTGTCTAAACATGTTAGTCCACTATTTCGATCTAGTTTACTCTCCTCAGCATCACTTCTTCTTCTTCTTCTTCTTCTTCTTCTTCTTCTCTCTCTCTCTCTCTCTCTCTCTCACACACACACACACACACACACACAAAACATAAACAGACACAGCAGCAATATGTTGTTGATCTGTTGATATATTCAAAGTACAAATCACATCATGATTGGGATAAAATGTGATTATACTATGAATATCCGATTTCTCCAACATATACTTAAAACACACTTTTTCCAGCTAGCAATGCTTTTTAAATAAGAGAAACTGCCCATAATCATTATGCATGTGCAGGCAATTTGATTTATCGCATTAAAGGGAAAAACCAGTGCACGAGGACCGCTTGCAGGTACTGGAGAGGGTTAGATGTTCGCAGCCTTACCCCAGCATGCTGATAGTATTCTAATACAACCTTTACTTTTTCAAAAGAGCAAGTCTTACTTGTTTCTACTTCTAAGTTGGAGATGACGTATCGTGCAAGGTTATTTAAGGCGCAAGGCGCAACGGTCTCCTGGAGCCTAGGCACAAGGCGCACTTTGGAACAATTGTGAAGTAAATATATCTATTAAAACATTAACACATAATATAAGTTAAAAATATGATAAATTATCAGTTTATCACTAATGAACACTTTGTTCTATCTGATTTCAGAAATAAGAGGTGTGAAATAATAAATAAGAGGAATTATTTCAAATACAATTCAAATTCAAATTCAAATTGAAAGAATAGTAGTACTACTCCGCTCACTGCGTTTATTTTCAAAAATACAGAAAGAAAGAGAAGAAAAAAAAAACCCTCTGTTATAAAATTCAGAAATACATGAAATTTCAGGGAGAAAAAAAAAAAATTTCTCTGCTTTTTTTTTTATTATTATTATTATTAAATTCAGGGTAAATGTAAAGCTCTCTGTTTTTTTAAACTAAGAAAAAAAAAAAGAACACTTCCTGTTTTTAATATATATATATATATATATATAGAGAGAGAGAGAGAGAGAGAGAGAGAGAGAGAGAGAGAAGAAGACCAAGACCAAGACCGAGACCGAGACCAAACAAACACAGTCGTCGAAGAAGAAGAAGAAGACCAAGACCAAGACCAAACAAACACAGTCGCAGAAGAAGAAGAAGAAGAAGAAAGAAAGAAAGAAAGAAAGAAGAAAAACGTACCTGGGAGGTGCAAATGCTGGCGACGAAGGGGCGATGACGATTCCAGCGAACTGCGATGGCTGATGTAGAGATATGCAAACTCTTTTTTTTTTTTCTTCTGATTTTTCTCTTCTCCTTTCTGATTTTCAACTTCTTGTAGCCTTTCACAACAGAGGTTTGGGCCTGATTCAACTGGGCGTGCGCCTCATGCGACTCGTGCCTACTGTAAAAGCCCTTAAAGGCGCAATGAAAGGGCTGCGCCTAGCCCTAGGCAAGGCTCAACCCTCGCGTCCGCCTGCGCCTCGCACCTCAGGCGCGCTTTTCACAACAGAGGTATCGTGCAAGCGGACACAGGTTTGGGTTGATGAAACCACACACTCCTTAACTTCTATAGCAAAAAAATTTCACTGTACCATGTTTCTATCTTCATCTCTTACATCCTTTAATTTTTTCTCTATATCTCTAAAGTACATAAAAAATAATACATAAGTTGCGTTTGATAACCCACTTAAGTGCTGAAAATGAAAAACTCACTGAAAACTTTAAGTGAAAATTTCCTGCTGCAAATAATTACTAAATGCAATCTATTTTAATACTTGAAACACTGTTTAGTAGTACAAATTCAATCACTAACATTTTCAGTACTTAATTTTCAATTCTATCAAGCGGACCCATACTTTTATACCAAATGCAGAAATCTTAGGGTAAATTGCACTTTTCACCCTTGTAGTTTGCAGTTCGTGACACTTTAGTCCCTGGACTTTCAATTTGGACATTAAAGACCCTAGAGTTTCACAAGTGTGACAATTAAGTCCAATCAGGTATTTTTATAATTAAAGTTAGAACCCTAGTAATTTAAAGAATTGTGCTAAATACCCAGAAGTTTTCTTAAATTTAGCTTTTTTTTTTCTTTGAATACCTAATTCTTTTTTACCACCACCTTCCATCAATTAGATTTTCAAGATTTTTAATAAAATCTTTTAATATTATTATTAATATACTATTTTGATCTATAAACTACTAATTCAAAAGAATGTTCTGAAGGATCTTCTCTTATTAAACCTAATTACTAGTTGTTTTTTCTGTTTTTAGCACAAGATTTAGTTGATGTTGGACTTCGTTAACAATTTATAGTTGATAATTTTTAAGATTTTTAATAGGTGCTTTTAATGTTTTTATTAATGTATTGTTCTATTCTTTTATGATTTGTGATGATGTTGAATTACTTAAATTATTAGATTCTACTTTTTTGTATATCTAATATACATATAAATTATATGTATATTAGATATAATAAACATATTAGGTGACCAAGGTGAGGAACCAGGTTCAGATACGAGATTCATGGAAACATTGGAAAGTGGTGGTAAAAAATAATAATAAACTCAAAGAAAAGAGAAAGTACTCTAAATTTAAGAAAACTTCTGGGGAGTTAAGTATAATTCTTTAAACTACTAGGTTCTAACTTTAATTATGAAAGACCTGAATGGACTTAATTGTCACACTTAAGAATCTCTAGGGTCTAAAATGTCCAATTCAAAGTGTAGGGACTAAAATGTCACGACCCTCAAACTACAAGGGTGAAAAGTGCAATTTACCCTAAATCTTATTAACATAATGAAGGCATTCAAACAATAAATAAAGTTACAAAAGCAGGTTCCAAAAATGAAAAGAAATGGAGAACCAACCTTTCTCTTGCTCGGTGTCTGCAAACAGCTAGTCCTTAAAAGATTTCTCCATTTGTCCTATACAGCTCCCAATGGACAGAACTTCAGGTTCATGAAGGAGGGGAATAGTTTGATATAACAAAAGTGTTGTGACTACCTTGAGGTCTACAGGCGTACGATGAGCAGATGATGAGAAAAGGAGCTTCTTTATGACAGTCCATTTTCCAACCCCATGCTGAGAAACACCATCAATCAACTTCTTCACCTCCAAAAGAGTCCACAGCCTATGATGCTTCCGCCGACTATCACTCTTATCAAATTGTAATGTTGTGGCATGTTCAACTTCTACAGGTTCCTCCTTAGGTTCCTGTAGGAAGGATAACATTTAAACTTTCAACGATCAGGAAGATTGAGCGCATACAACGTCTTCTAGTGGATTAAAGAGCTGCAACCAAAATATCAATCGTACCAGAGAAGGAAAAAGTTTACACTAGGTAGAACTTTGTCCCCCTTAGTTTAAAAGTAGACACATTCGAGCCCCCCACCCGGATTGGCAATCTTGTGTCAATTTGCACCTTCCGTCAAAATTCCTCAGATTTGTTGACATAATTCTTATTTCAATGTATTGTGATGTTTTTGGACAGAGTTTGAGACAGAAACTTTGACGGGGGGTGCAAATACGAATTAGTAATGCGCACATATTAGAATTTCAGGGTCTAATCTGTCGACTTTTAAACTTCGAGGGGCAAAGTAAAATGTAGTGTAAATTACGGGGGTGCAAAGTGTAATTAAACACACACACACACCCCCCCCCCCCCCCCCCCCCCCCCCCCCCCCAAACAAACAAAAAAATGATCCAAGACCATTAGTTTGGAACTGTGTGAGCATTTCAACTGGAGAAGGGAAGGAATAACGCATGCTTTCAAATTTGATATCATTTCAGATTTGAGTCCTCTTAAAATACAGCTTTATGTATCTTTAAAATGGAGAAGTTACAAATGATACATTGGGTCAAATGTTTTCTCACCACAATGGATACGTGTTTCCGATGCCCTTCTCTCTGTACTGGAGGACCAAATGGCACTGGAATACTAAGTCTACCAATAGACTCCTCAGTAACCAAAGTCAATGCTTTAGATCCAATATCTTGATGCTTGTAACGTCGAACTCCCGAAAATTTATCACTTGGAGTGGAGGTAGAGATCCTCTGTCTTCTCCTACAATGTCTTGAACTAAGATCTGATGATTCTTCAATGTACCTCTGAGGAGGTTTACGTGATCTTTTCCTTGTAGGAAGAACATCAGCGACTCGTTCTTTGGTCGAACTACTTTTTAACAGATCTCTAGCACCGAGGCTTTCCTTTTCTACAGCTCGGCCAATCTCAGCAAAAATCATGCCCTTTTCATTCTTGCTAGAAGATATTCCTATGTCCAGAATATTTGAAACGCTCTCCAATTTGTCAATACTTTGCAATTCATATGAAATAGGGCATTTCAGCCATAAACTGTCCTCAACTGGTGTTTCACAGCCACATTTACTACTAAGGAAACAATGTAGCTCACAAATTGTCTTGTCAACCAGATCATTCTGTTCGTCGGGTAGTGGAATAATTGCTGACAATTTTGATATTGCAAGAGCACTATTATCACACTCACTGAACCCTGTAATCTGACTTTCTGACTGGGAGATCCCTAAATGCAATTCCTCACTTGGAACATGATCCATTTTGGAAACGCTTTCAGCATATTCAAAATCTGTAGTCATTAGTTGTGAGGACATGATAAAATCACAGAGTACATATAAAGTAATTATGATCGAGGAATTACAAGAGTTTTGTCATAAGAAGATTCACCTAAAAGGTAATCGTCACATGTAGAAGGTACGCCACTTGCTGCTTGAGAATTTTCCACTTCATCGACTTCATGTGGAGTTACATCAAATACCTATCGACACTATTATCTATGAGATAATTATGACAACTATTAGGAGAAAAATACATCGAGATTTTGTTTTTGTTTTTGTTTTTGTTTTTCTTTTTTCCATTGGTCAGGAAGTATGTATAAAACAATTGTCACTGAAGGGAAGTGTGCCCTGAAAAAGGCATGACCATATTAATTACAAAAAGGATAAAACTTCACACACAACTTTTTGTTCACAACCCACAAAAGTGTGACTATCTCTCTCATGTGTCACTGTGGGATCCATTGACATAACACGATGACACAGGAAAGAGATAGACACACTTTTGTGGGTTGTGAACAAAAAAGTTGTGTGAAAGTTGTGTGTGAAGTATTACTCTTACAAAAATAAGATCATTTCCTTTTTAAGTTTTATTTACACCTTTCCCACCAACCTTTTACATCTTGTAATTCGTAAGATTGTAATGAATACAGAATCAAGAACCAAATAGACGCAATTACAAAATTGCATGATCTGAAAACAATCAAAACATACACACATGCACACACTTATGAAAGAAAACAACACAAAACAACATACTCTAACTTTTAAATGGTCTTCTGCTTCCCGAGTAGAAATAGAATCCAGTCCACCTTCCAAAAAAAAAATAGACAGTATCAAAACGACCAATTAACTATTTAGGATGATATAAACAAACGTAAACACAACAAAAAACAATTTAAAAAAAAAACCCTTTTTTTGGTTGAAGAAAGCAGTACAACAACCTACATATGCTTTCTATGCACCCCATACAATTTAAAATTAAATTAATTCATAACTAGTCCCCAAGAAGACAACTGTTGGTGTCAGATATCCCAAATCACCAAATCTTTTAATATGGTGACCCTCACGTATTTATTTTTTGTTTTTTTGTTTGTGTTTGTGTCTGTGTGTGTGCGTGCAGTGGAAATATTTACAAAGGGAAAAGGCCACAAGAAAAAACTGCACGTTCCACCACTTCTAGGTAATAACTAAGATACTAATCTATGAAATGAAGTGATATTATTGAAGTTTGAGAGAACAGATGCCCAAATGTACAAAAAAAAAAAAAAAAATTAAGCTGCTAATTTAGACCAGTATATATAGCGCCTAAATGTTGGGTATTTGATAGGGAGCTTCCTGCACAATCATAAAAGAACTCTATGTATGTCATCGAATGTCGTATTCTTCTCCCATTTTTCTAATTTCTTTCAGTAATGCGGGACATGGAATGAAAAGCATGGGTCAAATTTATGCAAACTAAAATGTTTTACTCAACGGACAAGAAGTAAACTTATGGTATCCAAATTCTTAGCAGCTACTTTGTTTATCTTCATCTTTAATATTATTATATTACACATTTCGAAAATAAAAGCATCAATTGGAAAAACTATAATCACAACTAATGGAATACTAAAGGTTCTTAGCCCTAACAAATTTGCTCGGAATACCTTCAATTCCCATGCACCTCTCTGGGTTGTCCTTCCCAAAGCATAGGACACCATCCACTGATATGTGATCTTTAGGTTCCACCAGAAGACACTCAACTTCTATTGCTTCATCTTCTAACGCAGCAATGAAGGATTCATTTTCCTCTACCTAAGGAAACAACACCAAAAAAAAAAAAAAAGGAATTTTTAAACACAACCCGATTAAGGAAATCCATCAAGTGGGGAAAAAGTAGTTAGTTAAACATCTTATTATTATTATTATTATTATTATTATTATTATGTTAGGCATCATCAAGTGAAAAAGAACAATTTGTGAAAAAATTGGTTTAATGCTGACATTTCTTGGGAATAGTAATATTTTATAAAACTCTCCTCCTCCTTGTCCTTTGATTCTCCCAAAAAGTTACAATACAATTCTTCACATTAATTAAGAGTAGAAAATAATAAGGGCATTTTATACTGCGAGTAATATTTGGGACACAACCTTCATACAACTTTCATACAACCTCCCCAAAAGATGTGTCTATCTCTCTCATGTGATGTCACTGGACCCCACAGTGACACAGGAAAGAGATAGACACATCTTTTGGGAAGGTTGTATGAAAGTTGTATGAAGGTTGTGGCCCAAGTATTACCCTTATACTGCATACAGAAGAAAGTCATGAATGCCTTCAGTGCACGCTCAAACAACATGCTTAACTGGTTGTAATTTCAGTGAATCCCCTTATTGATGCAATTGCACCATTAAGTAAAATTATAAGTTTTAAACTACTGATCAGTTGCAGAGAGGTAAGACAAAAGGGCAACAGCAGAAGAATTTCATATCTGTAATTACAACTCCTTTCTGCCTAGGGAAATAAAATTACAAGATCATTCACAGAACGAACAATTACAATCTGAATAATATATAGGTCACCTAATTTGAAATCGAGAAAAATTAAAGCACGTTAACCAATAACCGTATACAAGGGAAATGCAGAAAAAATTGGAACAAAACAAGTTCTAAACATTCATATTTAAAGTATATACACATATACACACATACTTATAAGAAAATGTTGTAAATCTAACCTGATTCATAGGTACGTAAAGCAGAGGAAGCTGAAAAAAAAAACTGAAAATTTGCTCGTAAATCGTAAGCTAAGAAGCTGAGAATCAGAGAAGAGAGGAGTGAGAGTGAGAATCGGAGATGGTGAAGTGAGAGTGAAATGGGAGGCCGACGCGACAGCTTTCAAGAAACCGAAAAAAGCTGAGAAGCGCCAAAAAAGCGACACGGGGGAGCGAAAGAGAAGAGACAGAGAAGCTACCCCCCTAGTACTCTACTGTATTACTATATTCGACGGAATCGAAATGTCGTGTAAAGTTGTGTTCTATTATTCTTTGGAGTCCGCTGCGGCGCGTGGAGATTGACAGTGTCCGTTCGTGACTGAGGATGTTGGTCGTTTTCGTTGTTAGTTATTGACGGCGTCATGACGGTGAGAGCTCTCTCCCCCCCCGTTCATTTGGTACCATAAATACGATAAAGACATTTAGGGGCTGTTTGGTAATGGATAGAACACAATCACACTCACTTTCCAATCTAGATTTCACAAAACTAGTTATCTTTGGGTAAATTATATAAACACCCCCTCACACATGGTCAGTTTGTTGTGTTTTTTTTTTAATTTAGGGAGTATTAGTAAATTTTCACACATGGTCTGTTTGTTGTGTTTTTTTAATTTAGGGAGTATTAGTAAATTATTGCAATACATTAGGGGATGTCTATATAATTTACCCTTTATTTTTTGAGGATTTAGTTTCTTTTATTTTTGGTTAGTTACTTAGTTTTGATTCTTTTGAAGTAGATACAACACCAGTATGATTTTCCTTTTAGCCAAAAAAAAAAAGAAAAAAAAGGTAAATTGCAAATTACACCCCTATAGTTTGAGGGTTGTGACAATTTGGTCCTTATGATTTCAATTTTGGTAATTTACACCTATAGTTTGAAAATTGTGCAAAATCCACCCAATTACACACACACACACACACACGCAAGCAAGGGCACTATGGAAATCTCACATTATTTCCAGCCAAAAATGACCACATATGCAGTGCAAACCCAAGAGTGTAGTTCAATGAGAGCTGGAGCTTATATGGGGGTTCGGGAGCAGCACCCGGACCCGATTATTATTATTATTTTTATTATTATTTTTTTTTTTGTAGAAATAGTATAATTCTATTGAGGGGTTTTTTTTTGTACAAATTAATCTATCCCATAATTCTTTTACAAATTTTTGTATTACGGAGTATAAGCTTAATTAGTTATTTATATTTATCACTTTGATATGTGTGTGGCAGTGTGTGTTCAATTCGAAATGTATCAGATTATTTAAAAGATTATAAGTATTATCAGATTTTTTTTTTTTTTTTGATGAAAATAAGTATTATCAGATGATTTAATAGACTGTAAGATATTATCATATTATAAGCTTTAAATGTATCAAATTGTTTAAAAGATTATATTATTGTTTAAATGTAAGAGAGATTGGTTTGTACCAAAAAATCACATAAAATTATATATTTATATTATTTCTATCCATAAATAAATAAATAAATAATTAATTAAAGTGATATTCCCTAAAACCTCTGTATAATAAAGTTCTGCTCCAATTGAACTACACTCCTAGGTCTACCATGCACATAGGGTCATTTTTGGTTGAAAATAATGTGATATTTCCATTGTGCCTTTGCTTTTTTTGTAAGGGTAAATTACACGGACCTCACCTGAGGTTAGGTCAAATTACAGGGACCTCCCTCGTGGTATGCAAAATTACACTGACCTCCCTTGAGGTTTATATTTGGGTAACACTGACCCCCCTTCCGTTACACTGACCTCCCTTGTGGTATGCAAAATTACACTGACCTCCCCTAAGGTTTGACAAAATTACACGGACCTCCCCTCTAGTTTGAATAATTGAACTCCGAATTGGGTTTTCATTGTCTGCTGTAATTAGTGGGCTATTTAATTCTTGCAGTTTTGAGATTTTATAGAATAAACATTTGGAGTGCAGTTTTGCTCACCCCAAAATTGCTTATCCAACTCTCCCATTGGTTAATAAAAAGTCATAGGTTCCACTACATTAACCAAAGGAAGAATTGGATGAGCAATAGGCGAACAATTTTGGGGTGAGCAAAAATGTTTTGATTAACCAAATTCATTAATTAATAAAAACAACTATTAAGAAAAAAACAAATATTCAAGAAATAAACCAATATGGACATCGAGAAAATATCTTTAACAAAAGATAAATTGCAAATTACACCCATATAGTTTGAGGGTTGTGACAATTTGGTCCTTGTGGTCTCAATTTTGGCAATTTATACTCTATAGTTTGAGAAATGTGCAAAATCCACCAAACTACAAAAAAACCAAGGGCACAACTTTCAAAATTGTTCAAAATCCACCCAACTACAAAATTGTTTTTGTTAATTAATGAATTTGGTTGATCAAAATATTTTTGCTCACCCCAAAATTGTTCACCTATTGCTCATCCAACTCTTCCTTTGGTTAATGTAATGGGACCTATGACTTTTTATTAACCAATGGGAGAGTTGGATAAGCAATTTTGGAGTGAGCAAAACTGCACTCCAAATGTTTATTCTATAAAACCTCCAAACTGCAAGAATTAAATAGCCCACTAATTACAACAGATAATGAAAACCCAATTCGAAGTTTAATTATTCAAACTAGATGGGAGGTCCGTGTAATTTTGTCAAATCTCAGGGGAGGACAGTGTAATTTTGCATACCACAAGGGAGGTCAGTGTAACGGAAGGGGATCAGTGTTACCCAACTATAAACCTCAAGGGAGGTCAGTGTAATTTTGCATACCACGAGGGAGGTCCCTGTAATTTGACCTAACCTCAGGGGAGGTCCGTGTAATTTACCTTTTTTGTAATTGGGTGAATTTTGCACAATTTTCAAACTATAGGGTGTAAATTGCCAAAATTGAAACCACAAGGACCAAACTGTCACAACCCTCAAACTATAGGGGCGTAATTTGCAATTTCCCCAACAACAAAAAAAAAAAAATATTAAGATTTTCAGAGTGAGATCCCAAAAATATATATATATATATATATATACTCCTCAAAGCAATTATTATGATATGAAGCTGGCTTGTAAATCGTGTCAGCTATTTGGTTAATTGGCTATAAAGGGTAAGTCTATTGTGATAAGTTTCATATGAGAAGGCGAATTTTAACCGTTGTATGAGCATCTAACAATAAATGCTTCTCCAGATTCCTAAGAATCTTATGGGTAGATACTCATCCAACGGTTAAAACTCGTCTTCTCATATGAAAAATTGCTCACTATAGCATTGCCCTCGGCTAAATATATTTTCTGTGTTCCTTCTGAAATCTGATAGACTGATCCTTAAAGATGAATTGTACATCCTGCTCAATTATGCTCAAACTAATAAAAATCAACCCACAGCAATGTCAGTGAACCCAGTCTTGTAGTTGATTACCCTCATGTTCCAATGTAGTAGTCTAGACCAATAACTAAAAGACACGCGGACAAAATAGTAACAAAAATACTCCAGCTTCACGGCACAATAACCCGAGTTAATAAAGATGTCATTTGTAATTTTAATGTCAGCATGTCTTACTACATTCATAGTTATCAACCACCACATAACCACGGCACCGTACAAATGCATCTCAAGCGTCATTCTCAACAAAATCAATCTTCCTTCCTATTCCCATAAGAAAGCAAAAAATGTAGTTTCATCCTGTCAATTTAGGGTTGTTAAACAGAATACAAAACTCTGGACTTGTACGTTGTAATACACAGAGGTCAAGCTGCAGACAGGTGACAATGTAGTACATGATTTCTCTAACCTATGATTGTCCTTGGACTCCTTGATCTCCATTAGTATCTTCATTAGCTGCCAAGCCTCGGATTTTAACATCATAGTGAACTTCTTCAACCCTTCTTAGATCATATTTCATTCCTGCCACAAGGAGATAATATATTATCATAAAACTTAGCTCATCTAGAAGTAACATCTATGCTCTGTTTGGATTTAGTGACGGAAAAGAAACAAAAAACTTTTTCCTTTGTTTGGTTACCAAAGAAAATAGGAAGGAGAAAATATAGTGGGAAATAAACTAAACCTTTTGAATTTTACGAGTCACTTTCCTCCCTTTTTACTTGGGTTAGAAAAATATTTTAAATAATTTAACTTATAATGTTATTGAAAACACAAGGGGACAAGTGTTCCTTCCGCTTTTCCCTTTCCCTTTTCTTTTCCTTCAATTATTTCGCAACCAAACAAAGCCTCAGGAATTAGTAATAAATTAGCTGAAAATGATGGAGAGGAGCAAGTAGAAGGGAAGGGAGATGAGGCGTTAAACGATGGTCTCTCAAACAAAAATGAGAAGTGATAAAGACGAAATACCAAAGCAACGAACTGTGAATAGGAAACAGAATAAACAGTCTACCATCAAATTTTTTGCGCAAAAAATCATTCCGAAGATTAAGCATGCGGAATGCTGCATGAAGATCTGTTAAGAACTTCAACACCTTTCCTGGGCAATCATAATCTCCAGCAGTCACTTGGTTCACTACATACCTTGGCTGCAAAACCCGATTATGATATTCAACCTCCGAAATAGCCAATTATCCATGTAAATGAATACCGCCAAGAGTTGATTAATTTGAAGTAAAGGTAGTACTTCACATAGCATCAGGCATCAGCAGATAGAGAATGAGACATAAGTTCAAACAGAAGTACATCACATATTTGGTATCCACAAACCGAACAACAATGGAGAGCATTATGAAACCCCGTTCACCACTAATTGTCCAACAAGAAATCTTCCTTCATATTAAAAAAAAAAAAAACACTTTTCTACTATTTTTTGACAACAAAAGGTAGAGTTCAGTGAAATTCAGTATGGCCACCTACCCCAGTTAAACTTCAAAAGTGTCCAGAGCCACTTAAAGTCTTTATTTTGTTAAATACTTTGAAACTTTTTGACAATCGCCCCTGTAAATTCAAATATTTATATTTGAAAAGTAAAGAATGTGGGCCAAGGCCAAATACGCAGGAATGCTAAAGCTTATATATACCGACATGGTATAGGTAATAAAAGAACACCTGAATTTCTACGCTAGATTCAGTTTACTTGAAACATTATAAGATAAAGTTTGCTTTTCAAATCAACTACTAATTTTGCATTTTGATGAATCACGAATTGAGATTGACTTGTTAGTTGTTAGGAGTTCTATCATTTAACAATATTGCTCATTTTTGTATGATATTAATCACTGCACCACATACTTGTACATCTGTTAGTATATAGTATTTAATGTGGAGATTCAATTTTTCACGCTTTCAAGAATCCAGTTTTTAGGTGAATTAAATATTATTTTTGCTTTGGTAAATTAATATTGGTAAATGTGTGAAGAAACTTTAGATCTGACCCAAAAGCTTAAGCTATTAAGTGGAGAGGCCCAACATATATATCTAGCCATAGCCAACTCCATGTTTATTCAATGTGGGGCATATTATCTAACACGCCCCCTCCCGTTCAGCCTCTTCTTGGGTCTGTCACATGCGCTTATTTGGGCCTTATCATCGTGCAGCCTTTTGTTGGGTCTGTCATCATGGGGGTGTGGGCTCTATTTTTTTTTTTTTTTAAGGGTTGGGAATGGGCTTGGCTTTGATACCATGAAGAAACTTTAGATCCAACCCAAAAGCTTAAGCTATTAGGTGGAGAGGCCCAACATATATATCTAGCCATTGCCAACCCCACGTTTATTCAATGGGGGAAAATATTATCTAAAAATGTATACAACTAAAAAGTGGTTGTTGACATACCCCACTCGGAAAAATTCTGGCTTCATACCTGTTGACAGCCAAAAAGCTTTATACAGTGTTTCAAATCTTTAGGGGATGTAATCATTCATTTGTCTCTTTAAAAGTTTCTTCAAGTTTTGTTCACATTTCTTCCTATCTCTAAGTTTTTCAACAATTGTACCCCGAATATTATGAAACAATAGGAGTAAGGTTTCGCTTATACAGCCAGTACAGAACAAAACCGGATGCTTATCGAAGTTTAGGGAAATGGTTCTTACCATTTCATTGGACATAAAACAAACTCCTGCACAATAGGAGAAGGATTATACATTAGTGCATCTATGAGAAAACAGGACTGATGAGGATCATCTATTAAAACGATAAGCAATGACAATATATTTTCATTAGGAACAAAAGTAAGGAAATATAACTTAGTATAAACAAGAACCTCCTTCTATAACATACTCATTGAATATTAAACAACCCACTGAAATGAGGGACACACACACCCACACGCAGTGGTTTCAAATGGATGGAGTACCAAAAGTTGGAAAACAAGATGGTGAGTTCTGAAAAGAGAACATCGGAACTGGGAAACTCTAACTCACTCTACAGAACCCATATGGCTTAACCAACCTAGTCCCAACCACACCTTTTCAACAATGTCTGTCCACATCCAACAAATACAAGCAGCAGATTTTTACTGGGGTCTTGATATTATTCTTTTTCCCAGGAAAACTACAAGAAACATGCCAGCTCACAAATAGCAATACTACAAATTACATTGCTTACAAACGCATTCATCATTATCATGCCACCTTCCCACTCCCGCTACTAGGAAATCTGTCTTCTGAATCATGCTAATCGACTATTCATTGAGAGTGTGTGTTTCCATTTCTTCCCCTTTTCATATTATTTTTTCACTACGAGAGATGACAAATATGCTTTAAGAATATTTGTTTTTACTGTGGGCCACAATAATCAGCTTATAAGTTTTGGCCTTTGGAGTATCAAAACAGCACCATTCTACAAAGCTAAAGATGTCTAATGTGAACACATCCCACATTACCAATGGGATTCTACTGCATTACCGGTGATGTAATTTCAGCTCCTCAATCCAAAAAGGAAAATGATCCAGTATTCTGACTATATCAGGCTAAAACATTCAATGCTTAACCATGTTTAATGATATCTTTGGTAACTGCGTGCTTGGCAGGAAATCAAATCCCGACCAAATAAACTCGTCTTATTTCCATCCTTTAACACAACCTTATTCAAATGACTTTATTCCTTCATAACAGCAACCTCTTGAATCAATATACAATGGAAATTTAGGTTACTCACCAATAAGATAATCTTCAATATCCAGACCAAACCCTGAAGCATTCACTGCATGTTTGATGAACACAAGATTAGAAAAATGGAAAGTTCTTCCAGCAATCTGAACTGAGGATTTAACTATTACCAATGACGATGGAGAACAACAACGAAGTTTGAGGAATCTGTAATAGATACACTACTAGGACAAGAGAGGATAAAAATAAAACTAAATTGAAGTTGGAGTTAAGTTCTTTCCCACCGATGAAACAACTCATTTTTACACATTTATCTCTTATAAGGCAAATGCCTCTTACTTTTATGATTTAACATAAATGGATCACCTTATAATTTGACCAATGGACTTGTCAACGAGGACAGGGTCCAAGGAGAAATGGGAGATGGTGATTAAAATCTTACTATTCCTCAGCTTTTTCTCAGTGATGATACATAATAGCCCATAAGTCTTCCCATTTCATTGTTATTTGAAAGATTGGAAGCAAAAAAGAAACCCTACCATCCTATTTGCGTCCAATTTGGTTACAAAAAATGTTCAAAAACTATGTATTCAGCCATCACAAAAAGCTTTGTAGTAAGTGTTGTAGAAATTATGGCAACAAATTCCCCATGACGAATAGAAGGAAATTAACAATCAACAGCCCAGATAATCCAAATAGTGTTGCCTAAACCATTTCATTCTTTCACAAACCCAACTGTTGGAGTTCAATACCTCATAAGATCGCTCTAAGGACTACTTCAATACGTTCATTCAACCAAAGTGAAGTACAATCCAGAAAACTCATGTACCCAGGGAGGATAAACAAAAATTATTTTATTTACACATAACTTGCTACAGAGAGAGCAAATTGAACATACAACCAAGTTTTTTCTCAGCTTCAGTCTGCATAAGAAGACTTCCTGTTTCAAGCCAGTGCATAAAAGCCAGCAGTGAGACTACTGTCTGTGTCTCGGTCCTCCATTCACCATGATACCTGAACAAACACAAATTTATTAATAACCAAACAATAAATAGCCAATGAATGAAATTACGACAGAACAAACTTCCAATAGTTCCACTCACCTATAATATTGTCCAGGACATTCACCAAGAATTTCCGCAAGCTTGTGGAAAAGCTCCTTTAGCACTACAATTTGAGACTTAGCCTTCTCTAAAACCTCTAATAGAGATAGAATGAGCAACAAAAATTACTTCTCGAAAATTAAGTCTACTAGCCTGTAGAGAGAGAAAATGTAGCATTCTCGAAAATTAGGTTTGGTTAGCATTTTGGAAGTACTTTTACTACTTTTGAAAGCATTCTTTACTTCATATAAGCAAAAGAATAACTTCCAAAATGCTAGACAAACAAACACTTCCCTAGAGAGACTTTTTTTTAGCAATTTCCATTTCTCTTCTAGCACTGAGCCTCTGTTTATCTCGGCTTATGCTAATGCCAACTTGATCCTATTGGCAGAACTTCTTATTATGGTTTGGGGGTTTGGGTGATATTAAATAATTGATCAACATAGAGAAAATCATGAAAAGCACCCCCTCCACCTACTTATGGCCCAACTGCGTTTTGGACGATATCAGCTTATAGTTTTTGCTAAAACAAACAAGTTTAAAAAGCAGTTTGAGTCACCAAAACTGCTTAAAATGGACTAACAAACGTGCACTCTCTTGCCAATAATCAACAGAACCCAGTTCCTCAGCAACCAAACAGAGCCGAAACATCAAACCCTAGACCCCTAAACTAGTAAAAATTGTATAATTGGCACAGAGATGATAGAAGAGAGCTGTAAATGGAGGTGTTTTTTACCAGGGATGGGACGAGACTGGTGAACCAGAAGCAGACTAGCTTGTATGATCCTATTAGCTAATTCGATCTCCGAAGCAACTGCTCGAATGCGTTCGCGTAGGGTTCCGGACTCGTCAAGGTGGTGGCGGAAGTTCTCGAACTGTTTCTCCAGTGAAGAAGGCGACGAAGGAGGGGGAGGCGCGTGAGCATCACCGCCCGCCATTGAAGACGATTTGCAGAAAGGAGTGAGTGAGAGTTGGCGTACCGATTTGGCTATGGCGAAGCGAAACCCAATGAGGGGGGAACTAGGGCTAGGGTTTAAGGAGCGAGAGAGTGTCAAGTATGCGTTTCGAAACGCTGACGAGTTCATTGCAGGCAGCCAGGGTTTATATATTTTCAGTGTGTATTCCACCGTTCGTATACTTGTTATTTTCAGGGATCCTATCATGCAAGTAAATGCAGATTGGTAAGTGAAAATAAAAATTCTATATTTGGAACGGAGGTGGTAATTAAAAGGATCTCTGATTAAAACTCGTCCCGTTCTGATTAAAGTGTCAAATGTAATAATGTACCCATATATTTTCTTTTTATATACTAAAATACCATGATTTATATATGTACATTATGTCATATATATTTAGAATAATGCTAGGCACACACATTCAACCACATCACAAATCCCATTTTATGCTTTAAATGCATGTACTCTGTGCTGTTTGAATTTTTCGTACTTTTTTGTGCACATCTTACACAGCACATGATGTATGCATTTAAAGTATGAATGTGGTTTAGGGTGTGGTTGAAAGGTGTGTACCTTGCATTGTTGATATATCTTATATATATATATATATATATATATATGAAAACAAAGAATTTTAATTTTGCCACCTCAACGCCACATGTAATTTTTCGATAAAATATCTTCTTCTTCTTTTTTATTCAATATTTGAAATTGAATAAATAGAAATTAATGCTAATTAAATCTAATCTTAACAGATTAATTGTCATATTCTCTCTCCACCAATCATGATTTTCACTTATTAGATACTACATAATAAGTGTCTTTAATTTATAATGTTTAATTTAAATTATGTAGGTATCCATGGAAGGGTATGATAAATTATCTATGTATAATTTTCACAATAATATGTGTCTTTGGTGTTTATATAGCTATGCTTTAGCTAGCATTATTTTTTATATTTTTAGAAAAAATTTAGCTTCATTTTGCCGATGATTGGGAGTGCTCCTTTGGTTTCACTCTAAAGCCTTTTATTGAGCATCATTTTAGCATATAAAAAAAACTGCATCACGCTTTGTAATTTGCACCTACTAAAAAAGGATTGAAAAACAAAATGAGTAATTTAATTCTTCCGAGTTAAAAAAATTTGATTGACATGTAAAAAATAATAAAACTATGATTCTCAAATTTTGTATCCCAAATATGATTCCAATACATGTGACAGTGAGATCATTGTCACATATATTGAAAACCACATTTGGGATATCAATTTTCAAAACATACCTAACATATTACAAATATATATTGTTAGCCCGAAATGGAAATCTTAGAGGGGGGTGAATAAGGTTTTAGCGGAAAATTAACATTTTAAAACTTAATTACAAATTAAACACAATCACAAACCATTATGTAAAGAAAGAATGAAAGAGAAACTTGCAAACCGAGTTTTCAAGTGGTTCGGCAATCCGCACACAGCGGTTTATGTCCACCCCTTAAGAACATCTCTTGAAGATTCCTTTAATCCGACCTATTTCATGGGTGTAGATCAAACCGTTACAAGAGTTTTCAACTCTTCTAAAGAAGAACACATCTTCTTTGCACACAAGGGTTACTAACCCTCACTCTTTAATTATAAATAATTGAAATATAAATTCAACTCTCTCTTTGGAGTCAGAAGTACAATGATAGTTCACACAACAATTCCTTAGTGAGTGGATGTTATAATGAAAGCTATCTACAATTTACTCTCACAATGATGTACAAATCAAGAACTAGAGCAAATTGATTAACTCACACAACTAGGACTCAAATGTGAATGATAAAAGATCAACAAGTTGTGTAATTCAAAATGATGTTTTCCAATTGATTAATGTCATGTAAATTGTTTAGGAAAACATGTATTTTATAGGCCTTGAGAGATTATAGCCGTTAGTGGCAAAAAGGTAAATAAATTCAGAAAACTAGTTGTTTGGCTGTTCTGCGTCTATCCAGTCGACTGATGCCACGATCCAGTCGACTGTTTTTCAAACAGTTTAGAAATGAGCCAAAAGACCAGTTGTCTGAATTAAAGGTCCGGGTCAACTGTTTTTCAAACAGTTTATAAATATGTCAAACTTCAGTCGAATGAATTAAAAGGTCCAGTCGACTGTTTTCCAAACAGTTTAGAAAAGTGCCAAAAACCAATCGACTGAATTAAAAGTCCAGTCGACTGCAAAACTTTGAGACACTTTTAGAAAATAAATTTGGGAAGCATAGCATTACTCTTTTATTTATAAATATCACTAATAATTTAAAAATATAAAAATTATCAACAAAATTATCTACTACCACTTTAAAATGAAAAGAATAATGACAATAATGAAAAAAAAAATCAACAAAATTTTTTAAGAAATGAATAGTTATATTGCATTTTTGTCTGCTTTATTTATATATATATATATATATATATATATATATAAAATAAAAAAAAAAAAAAAAAAAACATGCTCAGTGGAGTCTCATATGTGTATATATATATACACACTAGGGCAATGCTCGTGCAAGACGTGTACTAATTAAGTTTCATTGGAGCAGCTCATTCACAATGTTGGAGCAAATTCACAATTTTAAAAATATAAAGCAGACAAAAATACAATATAACTATTCATTTTTTTTTAATTTAAAAGTATTGATATTTTTTTTTCACTATTGTAATTATTCTTTTCATTTTAAAGTGCTAGTAGATAGTTTTGTTGATGATTTTTATGTTTTTTAAATTTACTTTTGATATGTATATATATATATTTTATCTTTTTTAGTAAAAGCTTGGTTTGATATATACTGAAATTTTATCGACAATTTTTAATTTTTTTTTTTTCATAATTGTTAATATGTTTTTTTTTTTCAGTTTTAAAAAGTAGTGGATAATATTTTTGATGATTTATCTAAAGGTGTAACAATCATTTTCAAAATAGAAGAAAGATGAGTATAATTTTTGAAAACACAAAAAAAATCCTTATAATTGTCATAGAAGATCGGTGTAATTTGCCCTTATCTTTAACATACACCTTGAAACAAAGAATAGTTACTTGTAGTTATGATAGGTACACAGATATAATTGATGCATTACACTAAAACTAGTATGATAGTATGATTAGACTGTCACCTTGAAAAACTTTTATTTTGATGGTCTTCAATTCAACCATCCTCCCTATAGCGGCTAAATATTGAATACAACTGTTGCATAATTCTACATGGTATCACAAATTAATAAAGAGTATGCATTAATCCATCTGGCCCCCTATTTCTATGGGCCAACTCAGGAAAAAACTGATTCAACTCACCAAATTTTAAATCTTGTGAGAGGGGATAAAATCCCATATAGTATCCTTGTGATACCCAATATTTCCTCCTCTACAGCATACACCCCCTAAAAAAAGGGTTGATGTCAACCCCACACAAATTGTGATTCACAATCAGCCACGTCACCAAAATTATTAAAATTAATTATGAGAAATGTGACTATGTTATAAAAAATGTAGCTCTTGTTATGAGTGATTGACATCCACCCTTTTTTAAAGTGGTGTATTATAGTCTAACCCTATTTCACATAAACTTTTAAATTAAAGTTTGTAACTCATATGTAATATCTCCTTCAATATTCTTGTTACTTTTTTTTTATAAGTTACGTTCGCACTCCTCGAGACTCTCACTTCTCACATTTGATTAGCAAAAAGGGGCTCCGATCCCTTACATATGGATGGGGATATTTTTGTGATGATTTTTTTTGGGGTTGAACCCAAAATAAGAAATAAAAATATGATCACAATCATGATAAAATTTAAACATATGTTTGGCTAGTTAGCATTCTATCTCCATGAAGTTAGTTGGAGACTCATGATGCACAATATATCTTTTAACATGCTATATACAAGGCTGATCACAATCATCAATCATGATCCAACTACATTACAAATTTACAACCATAGAGGGGCATACTCACCAAAATGTTACAAATGAGGTTGTAATTAAAAACAAACATCAAATGATAATGCTTTACTTTAGATGAAATTTCCCCCGGCCACATTAATTTCATCTAATACAATGACCGAACTTTTCATAACGAAAACCAGCAGTGTTTGCACTTTAGGCTCATAAATTTAAGATACCAATACTGGCAGAGAACTGATAATACACTGCATGACTATTCTGACACCCAAAAATTGCAAATCTGCAAAGCTCTCTAATAGTCTATAATGCTAGTTCAAAGGCTTATCAACAAGTTTAAGGGTTAAATGTATTTTGCACCATCAAACTATACCATGTTTTGTAGTTTGGTCCCTAAACTATCATTTTTTGCATTTTGGTCCCGCAACTATAATTTTGTGGTAGTTTACCCCTCCATCACTTTTAGGGTCACTTTTGGTGTCACTAAAAAGCGACTTTTTTCGTCACTAAAAGTGATGGAGAGGACAAACTGCCACAAAATAATAGTTGAGGGACCAAAATGCGAAAAATGATAGTTTGGGGACCAAAGTGCAAAACATGGTATAGTTTTTGGGTGGGGTGCAAAAATGCATTTTACCCCAAATGTAATTATGAAGACAGAAGTGATAGCAAACCTTAAACCGGTCATGCTGTTTCCTTTCTGTTTATGATTAGCCACCAATTCCACTGCTTGAGGGAGAATATCATTTTCAAAGAATTTCACTATGAAAGAAGAGATGCCAAAACTAGACTCTTCAGATTTTGTACACAAAAGGAAGGAAAAAAGAAGAAGGCAAGAAATGAATGGTTGAACTCATTTCTTTTGGAAGGTCACCATACAAAAGAAAGCTACAAAACGACCTAGTATACCAGTGAGTACAAGTAAAACTAGACAACGATTCCAATGATGAAGATCATAGCCACTTTGCATTAATGAACCGCACCTTGTAATTAGCCACACTCCAGAATACCTGAAGAACCGAGGAGAGAGAAGGCCAACATCATTTTACGCAACCAAGGCATTTAATAACAGTCTCTTTCATAAAAGTGGGTTGGCATTGGTTCATATGTGGGCAACCTATTCAAAATATCTAATCTACTCTTGTTAAGTCGGGTATAAGATTTTCAGAAATTTCCCACTCAAACCAATGATATAAATGGTAGTATATACGAATACGTTGACTTGTTAGTTGTTAGAAATACCGTTATAATCTAAACAGGAAATGGATCAACCTACCCAACAAAAGCTGGTAAAGAAGTCTAATTTCAGATTATAAGGTTAATTAGCTTCCAGATAATTTTACCAAATCTACAATTTGGCGAAGTAATCATGGCTTGAATTTTGGTAGGCACTAATTGTCCTCCCTTGAATTGATTTTTCATGATTTTATACACTAATTAACCAAGAAGTACAGAAAGAAAAATATAATAGGTGTATTAGGTGGTGGCACTGAGCAGACAACAGAAACCATTAAAGGACTATTTTTCCATTCACCAACTGCAACCTTATCGAAATAAGTGTAAGACTCTGATGCATCAGCAAAAGAAGTTCTGAAGCACATGCTAGAGAAAACCTCATGGTTATTCATATTTGTCTAATAACACTATTAGTTCTACAGAAATATGATTTTTCAAGCAGGCAACTAATTCTTTTCTATGCAGCGTTGTAGGTCGTTCAACGAGAGTGAGTAACATGTGGAAGCGGGTTTTTATATGCAAGTAGTTGTGTAGCCACAGACTTCACAAGAAAGGAAAAGGCTAGTAAATACCAACCTTTCAGCATTTGCGATGACAAATGCTTCCAAAGCAAACTTCGGGTAACAATAATTTCCAAAATATTTTGCGACTTGACTATCTTTATCCTGGTTCGCAATGAGAGTTAAAACAACAGGAAGAAGAACAGACCACTGCAAGGGAAAAAATAAAGCAGCATTAGATTATCCATATTTTGGAAACTGATGCATTAAACAATATGATCTTTCAGTACATACCAATTGGGCTGGACTAGGTTCGAGAAAGATGGCAAATACATAGGCTATGCCAGTCACACAGTACACGAGGCAGATCAGAACAATGTAATTGTCTGTGAAGGATGATCTAGGATTGTTAAAGAAATAGAACATGGAAAGGTAAACCAAAGGCTTGATGACTATATTGGTATTGTCTATTGTATCCTTGGACAGAAAATAAGCAAGACTGCTCATCCCAGATCCACTCTCTCTCCAGTAATGTAATTTGTCCAATGAAAATGATCTCAAAGCTGCAATCTTGCATAAGAGTGCTGCAACCCAGAAATCAACATAAGGAACAGTGAGGAAAGCAAACAATAGTAAAGGCACTAAAATAAATGAACAAATTGAATCATCTTAGAGGCCGTTTAGATCAGCTTATTAGTGACCAACAATCACTTATTTGGAATTACTGAAAGATTTTAATCCATTCGGCAAAAACTTTTTCAAAATCGAATCCACTTCAAAGTTGAAAAAAACAGCTTAAATTAGAAGCAACAATATCGAAAGGTATCTTAGTGGCTGTTAACAATGTTGAGATTGTAATCCCACATCGGGAATTTAAAGCCTTGCCAGTTGCCACTCAATATATAATGAAGATCATGGGGCTACTCCACCTATTGCCAATTGGTTTTGGGTTAGATACTCCAATTCAATATGGAATCAGAGCAGGTTATTGTCAGACCTAGTTTGGCCACATATGCTCCACGTTACCCTATCACAGTAATCCACTTGTTTGGCTGCCATTCATGCCACACGTAAGGGTGTGTGTTGAGGGATTAAAGCCTTGAGATTATAATCTCACATCGGGAAATTAAAGCATTGCTACTCAATATATAATAAAGATCATGGGGCTACTCCACTTATTGCCAATTGGTTTTGGGTTGGATACTCCAATTCAACAAACAAATGATATTACAACTTGTATTGTAGGTGACAGTTCAACACATGAGGTTTCTAAGAGGGAAAATAACAATATTTAACCTCATTGTTCACGCCACTAGGCACTAACATTTGCAAGTCAAAATGACCAGGATTCAATAAACAAAAACTAAATCTTATAGAAAACATAAGCAAAAAATTTGATAGAAACATAACAGGCAAAAAAATTTGGTTCCACTTACAAATAGCAATGACGGTATACGTATAACCAAGAGCTCCAAATGTCTCATCGCTCACTTTAGCAAGAGTTCCTAAGCAAGCTCCAGCAAGTAATAGGATCAGATAATCTGCTGCCTGAATTTTAGCTTCTCTTAATCGCTGCTTGCCAACCCTGAAAACATTGTTTGATATGCCCAGTTAACAAAAAAAATCGAAGAGACACATATAACAGGTTAAGACACTAAGCTGGCAATTGAAATACTGATATGCTCTACATAAACCAAACGACTTCTTTCGATAATGAGTGTAAAATTTTGAATGATTAATTAGCTTCCCAAAAATTACGAATATGTTTTAATGGAAAGTATTTTATGGATCTGGAGAAAACAAGTACTTCCGCCTTGACTTAAACGTGATGACAAGACCAACAAAATTTACCGTTACAGCTACACATTCCTCAACAAATTTGCTTACGAATACATGAAACTAAGATTGTTTTTACTTCAATCAATCATTTTCATACCAAGTTGAGCCGGAGACACTAACTGGCTACAGATTCACCACTTTAAACCCTTAGGGGTCGTTTGGGTTGGCCGCAGCTTTTGCAGTAAGGCAAAAGCAGAAGTTCTAATCACAAGGTCACATTGGGAACTAAAGAGATTCATCAAAACCCAAATCTGCTTCATGCATCACGTTTGGGGTGAAGGTTCTCTGGACCTGCTTCAGCCAAAACGTGCTTTTGGAGCTCTAAAGTGCTTCCCAAAATAATCCAAAACAGGCTAATATATGTGCTTTGGGCCCATAGATGCGCTTTGAGAAATGATTCTAGACAGGGCCTTGGACAAAAGAAAAAGCGATTTTTATACCTCCCTAGGAAATATCTGTACTGTCGTAGCACACCAGGAGTAACTCGGTCAGATAAGTCATGGGATTTTAAGAAATTGTGCTGTATATGATCTCGCTGAATCTCGACATTGCACTTCATATCCTTCCACAAGTCTCCAGCAAAGGATTGTGTTGTGGCTCCATCAGCACTGGGAGTTACACCCTTTGATGATGTGGCAATTTGATCGCAATAATGCATCATATCTGGGGGCACTGGGTACCCGTTGTGAAGCATCCAACGGACAGGAAGCTGTTGAACAGTCACACCTGTGCCTGGTTTGACTATACCTTCTAGAATGTCAATGAAGTGGTCCGGAGGATTTACACGTTCCGGTACACTGATGCCTAGGCCTGCAAAGTATTCTTCAACTTTCTTCACAGATCCATGGTACACAGTTAAACCGCCTTTGGCTAGAAGTATTAAGTCGTCAAACATCTTGAACAGCGCATAGCTGCAGCAGAAAAACTTGATGTAATATTTCAAATAATAAAAAATGAAAACAAAACATTCTTCTTTCAGAGCACAAGATTTTCTTTCTTAGGGATATCCCAAGGAAATTGAACTGATTTAAGGCGTTTTGCCTATAAATTTTCCTCAAAATCCATAGCATGGGCCACCAAAAACTTGCAGTTTATGTTACAAATATCGATAGAAATAAAAAGTGGTGTCATCTCGTAAAGATCATAAACCAGCAAAGCTAGTGTGATTCCATGGCAAACTTATACGAAAAACATATTATAGTATCTTGGGAAAGGTGAGCAATTTAATACTAGCATTTTGGTTGTCACTAGAACTTTTTAATATCTCATTCCAATGGTATCTTAAAAAAGTGAAATCCACCATCATGAATTAATTCATTTAGTTACATAGGAGACTTTCCTTTATTTTGAATCATGTGGCCATTTCCATTTTTTTCTCGGAATGACAAAATTCATGAATTTAGCATCATTTTAAATGAGCACATTTTTTTTTTAATTTAAAAATAAAATTTCTGAATGGAACCATTCAAGCTCATCATCTTCCAAGTTAAAATACTGTGCAGCAAAGGAATTGCATTACAAAATATACAAACAAGCCCTAAGTTTCAGAACTTACCTTGGTTGGTGAACAACCATGCAGATGTTTACACCTTCAAGAGCTTCACGTCGAAGAGCCCTAAGAAGTAAATTAGAAGATGCGCTATCCAAACCAGAAGTGGGCTCATCCAAGATCAACAGTGAAGGTTCCATAACCATTTCAAGCCCAACATTTACTCGTTTCCTCTGACCTCCAGAGATTCCTCGCTTCTCTACTGTCCCAACGAGAGAATCCCTCACCGCCTGCAGCCCCAAAGACTCAATAACTCTTTCAACAACCAGAACCTTATCGGGTTTTGGCATGTCGGCAGATAGTCTTCATTATTTAGCAATTCCAACCAAAAAACATATAATCACAATCAGTACATAAAATCTCAAAGAACAAGGTATTTGCTTCTAGCAATTGTTGCGTAAAACTACTGTGTCAAGGGAAATTAAGCTATGATCCATGACCACTTAACCTAAGTATTGCAATTTGAAAGTCGGATGACAGTCGATTGGCAAAAGGGAAAAAGCACATACAGTACCTGTTAAGTCACCAATTGTCCCAAAAGAGGAAACTGTTAGAGAATAGGACTTCACCAATATCCTAATCATGCCTTTTGATGAGTAGTATGTATGCAAAAGCAGGTTTGAAATGTAAAAATAGGCAGGAAAGGTCTGGTTTTCCAAAGGTTTAATTTGCAGTATATTTGGAGAACATTGAAAGACAAGCACATCAGTTAAATAACAAATACTCCATAATGCTAGTTTCTAACATCCGGTTCTTTTATCCAAATTTAAACTGAAGTAATAACGTTTGTCAAACATTCAGGCCAAATTAATAATGGACATTTTTCCAAATTCCAAATCTCAAATTTTCAAATTCCACTGAATATTTTCACTTACTGCAAAATTCTTGCAACCAAATTTGTGCAAGTTAATTTGGACCGCTCATCCAAATCTGATTTCGCTGACTAGAAGAATTAAGTCCACCAATTTAACCATGCTACTGGCATGATGATTTTCTGGAACTACCAGAAGTGAGAGCTGGTGAGATTATATTTGGTCATTGCCCATTTTTATGAAGTGAAAATATATCTGGATTATAATGAATTATAGCACTAATGTTGTTGGATCTTGAGTAATAATGAAAGCCAAAACCCACAGTTTATATGGATAGAACATACTACAGTTGTGATGCATAACAGAATAAATGCAGCATACCTGCACCGTGCACTGAACCGGAGGTTCTCCTCTACCGTTAAGTTTCCATGCACAATATCGTCTTGGGGGACAAACCCAATAATTTTCTTGTACGATTGAATAGATCCAACTTTACCGTTTATAAGAACTGAACCTGTCACAGTGCACCCGGTAATCTTTCCAGTTAGAGCAGAAAGAAATGTTGTTTTTCCAGCTCCCGATGGACCCATGACAGCAGAAACTCGACCGGGCATTATTTTCCCAGTGACACACCTCAAAAGATGTTTGTTTTTCCCTTTAAGAGTAAGGGTTAGATCTCTAAAAGCGACCTCAACTACGGGTCTGGTCCTAATTTCAGTATCGGTGGCCATCGAAATTACTCCCGAGAATGTTAAGTCTTTGTTTTTCTGCTCCATAGCTTTCTCTTTCTCAAGCTGACCATAAGCATACTTAAATATTTGGCTGCGGGTATGCAACTGTTTACCCTTAGGCATCTGTTTTTTTATATTTTTATCTCCAATCTCAAGATTGAACCCCTCATTACTGTCTGAACCGTCTTCGAGGGACTGCAACATTTTTGTGAGGTTGCTCGGTTCCTTTTTCTTTGCTTTTGGAGCAGCAGCGGACTGTAGAGGTGCACTTGAGTTAGTTGGAAACCGGGGTGGTAATACGGCATCATCGGTGCCGGGTTTAGCTTGACCACTAGTCTTCAGTTGTTCGTTCTGTTTTATAGTTGCTTTTTTAGAGAATGTGCGTGATAACTGTTGTTGTAATCCCACAGCACGCTTTTTCGCAACATTTTTCGCAGACTTCCACCTTTCTCTCGCCTGTGCGGTTTCTCGTGCACTTCTTGCCGCGGCTTCCCTGGACTTGGCCAGTCTTTCGTACCGAGTAGTGAGTACTTGGTCTGAGCAATTATAAATGATGAGCAGTATGCTACTCAATGCACCCTGCATGAACAAGCAAAAGTGTCAGGTTCTGTTGGCACTAGGTCCCATTTGTTTCCACGCGAAACTTTTTCCTGTGTTTGATTGTCCGTAAAATGTTTTAGAAGATTTTTTGAAAATGAAATGATCTACGCAAAAAGCATCCGCAAGTCATTTTCCGGAACAAAACTTAAAAGTGAAACGCCCAATTTATCAACATGAATGTACAATTGTACATTAATATATCTAAATACACATCTGCATATCTATGCACATATATATATATATGTGCCTCTACAATATACATGCACACATGCACATATTACTTTATATACATATGAAATCTGCGTACATACATATTTTACCACTTGTATACGTTCCCAGATACTAGTTGATGATAGAAAACTCTATTCACCCTTGTAGAAGTGCTTTAAAGTGCATTGTTCTGGTGCTTGTAAAATATTTTTCAAGCTTCAACCAAACACCGGAAACTAAGAAGGAAAATGTATTTTTCATGTAAATTTGTAACAGACGGAGCGTAATCAAAATAACATAGCTTTGCATCCTACTAGCAGAATGAGAAAATGTCTATGCCAGGCTTGGCAGTTAAGACTTGGGAAACTGCACTACTGATGTCTAAAAATGTTAGATGTTCTGGACTAAGAATTTATCAAGGTAGACCGATCGACTATAGATTAAACACTACACTTGATAGATGAATGATCACGGATCCACGCTCAGTATAAAAGAATGGGAGGTATCCCTCAAGGAACATCATAGCTAGACTGCGACAGGAAATCCTAAGTTATCATAAGAAAGCAAATTTAACCTAGAACGCCACAAGTAAAACCATTCTTCATCTCAAAAATTAATGTGTTGATCTAGTTGTTAATGACCACTTACAATAAGAATGATCCCATATGCATGAATGTTTTGATTTGCCGTATTTGGGTTGCAGGTACTCAACTTGAAGCAAGCTGCAAAATGGTAACTAAAAGGTTAAATGCAGAAGCAATCATTTCAATTCATGCTTGTGAAAAATAGAAACTTGAAACAAAAGCCCAGATTAGGCACTACGGAGAGTAAATTGAAAACCAGGAACATTGATCAACAGAGACAAAAGATTCAGCAACAGTACATTTGCCTAAATTTGTCAGAAATAACGCATTATTTCTGAAAAGGGGAATCACTATGCATAGTACCAAAAGCTAAATACTTGGAGATAGCGGGATAAATCACAATTCACCCTCTGAGTCCACTAAACACGGTGTGACTCACAAGATGAACAAGAGATTTCAATTTTTCATTATCAATGCCTGAATGCCTACCATTACTTAGTTCGTCATCTCCTTCAGTTTATAGCTTGCTTGCTCACTAGTGCGACTTTTTCCCCCTCAAACCCATGCCTCTGTATCTTCTTCCAACTTAGTCTACTACCTCAACTTAAAATAAATAAATCCTTCACTCAACTCTCATGCAAAGTATGCTGTTGATAGAAAATATAAATCGAAAATT
The DNA here is from genome assembly GCA_033977485.1 of Hydrangea macrophylla. Taxonomy (NCBI): domain Eukaryota; kingdom Viridiplantae; phylum Streptophyta; class Magnoliopsida; order Cornales; family Hydrangeaceae; genus Hydrangea; species Hydrangea macrophylla. The sequence goes on along the minus strand of CM066983.1, from coordinate 108,175,780 downwards.
CTAGCAACTTCTTCATCCGAAAGTACACAAATCACTCCCCACCGCTTACAGGTACAATGAAAATTTTCAAACCTGTGCTCTTAGACTGCATACTGAGAAACTTTTGAATATCAAACGGTGTTACAATTATAGGTAGGTTTATATCTTAGCATTTCAAAGCAATTCCTCTTAGTAATATCAAAGACATAATAGGAAATGAAGAAAGCCCCACAAGCTCCAGAGGAGTGAAAAATTATAAGTCAATTGAAACAGCTTTGTGGGCACTCTGTTTGCTGATTGGAAAGCGGCAATGCAAAGAATGTTGGATGCATCGAATATTCTAAATGCCTGTGAAATCATAAAAGACTTACGCTTTTCCCTTGTAGATCCCATCCTGCAGTAATGTCTGAAAATGCAAGAAAACGTGTAATTAGTTCACCAAATGGCGATGAATCATCATTAAATCATGTCAATAATAGACGAGGAGAGTAAAGTTTTATAATTCAGAATGCCCTTTCTGAAACATGCTGCAAACAAGTGCAGGTTTTACCGTACAAACAGGTGATATGAATTCCGGGTTAAGAAACAATACCCGCCACTGCAATTAATCTTTGAGGTAGTAGTCGGACAGTATGAGCCTGCCGAACAGAACATCTCACTGCTACTTGTGACATCAGCCCAAATCGCAGCTCCACCACATGTATGATTAGTTTTTCCAGGAGGTAGTTGGTATTGGTATCTGTAAAAGTCCTAACCAGTATGTTTATTAAATGATCATACAGGCATAATAACCTGTGATAACAAGGGGGGGAAAAGAACATTCACACTAGGACATGAACGTACGGATCACATATGCCAGTAGTTTTATTGAGCTTTCCACGTGGGCAGTAAGAACCTAACGGGCAAGCTTCAATGGAAAGGTAATAATATAAGTACTACGAAAAAATGCTTCATGAGAAATTTCGGGAAATAAAAAAGTTGCACATAATTAAGAGGCTATTTGGGTAACACAGGAACCGATTCTGTGGTTCAGAGAAGAACTAGTTCTAATAACATGAGAACTAGGAAAAATTTTGATTTATGAAAAATTTCAGGATATCAAAGAGTTTTCATATAACTAAGAGGTTGTTTGGGCGATACAAGAAACGGTTTTGTGGTTTTGAGAAGAATGAGTTCTAAATCATAACATGTTAATATAGCTCCCTTGTAGGTACATAGGAACCAGTGTCTGGTTTAGAGGGAAAAAAAAAACACAACAACTAACCAACATAATACTGGTTTCGTATAAAAGTGAGACTTGGTCTGAACCTGATCCCATTGACAGCATTCCCAAATAGGACCTAAGTTCACATATGGAATACACTTACGTATCATGCAGGTAATACCCTGAGGGCAAAAAAAACCCTCACAACAAGGTTGACTGTCACGAGTCCGAGAAGGAACGTCCTTTGCATTTCTTAGGTCAATCTTTTGATCTTGACCGGCACTACAAGACCATCCCGGCTCACACCCGGCAACCCATGAGGTCAAATTGCAGTTTTTGTTGGGTTTTAAGTAATGAGCACCTGTTGAACCCCTTTCAAAGAAGCTACTGAAGTAGAATTTTATCTCCGCCGCAGTGCATAGTCGCTTAGTGACATCTCCTGATAAATCAACCCAATTTACAATCACTGAAGTGAGAAAAATTAATGAAGCAGAGTTACCCACATATGGCCCTTTCCTCACTTCCAAATTTATTTTGGCCATTCCATTAACTATCCTAGACCTACCAGCAGTTTTTCTGTTTTTTTTTTTGAACCGTAATATATTTCATTAAAAGTAATAAGGATTACAAACTTAAACAAGTGAACATATCAAGTTACATAAATACCAGGAACATTGCTACTAAGGCTTAGTTTGGCCCCCACGTGGCTTTTTAAAAGGAGCTTATGAAATTTATTACTAAGTTGTTTCATACGTTTATACAAGTGACACAGTACTCTTTAAAAAGATATCATGAAACCAAAAAGCAACCTTGAGCTTTTAAAAGCTCCATTCTAGAGCTTTTAAAAGCTCCCCCAACAAAAGCCCCAAGTTCAATTTTTATAAAGCTCATAAACTAGTTACCAAATGAATTAACATGAAATTGTTCTTTAAAAAAGGAGAAGCACCATAATGGGGGCAAAACTAAGCCTAAATTTACTTGATATCATAAACTATCAATCACCAGTGGCTGCATGAATGTAGATTAATTGACTAATAGAACGTTTGGTTGTTGCACTAATTTGTATAGTCTAGTTCAAAATTTATAGAGTATCTTACACTAAAACACATCTTGATGAATGAATCCGCTTAGATAAATAGGATATTCATCGTATCTCATCTCGCATGCCCGTTTCTATGTGTTCTTGAAATAGCAGATATACATTAATTTTAGGCGTGTTTTTTAAATAAGCACAAATTTCTTACAATGGAACCATTTAAGATAATCATCCTTATAGTCACTATTTTATTGTAGAACCCTGATTACGTTCAAACATGCCCCAAGTAGTCTCAATGAGAAAATGTAGATACCTTTTATCTGCTTAACACAGTTAGTCAAAAACCCCAAATTGTTTGAAAAATTGAATGCTCCATTCCAATCAGCATCCCTGGAAGACAAAACCCATTGTAATTAAGCAACACAACCACCATAATAATAAAGCAATGTACATGACTGTCAGCTCATTACTCACACATCCTGTACACAGAATCCCAAGCTATCAATGATATCCTTGTTGAATATTGCGGTAACATTTGACATTTGGCTGTAGATAAACGATGTGAGGAGCGGTATCGAACCCGGGTTACCGGATTGACTGTAGTCATCCCCGTCCACGCACCGAACACATGGCATGCGACCCAAAACAAGGATCAAAGCCAATAACAAATATGGAAACCCAGAGTCATTTATGCTTTCTCCACTCATTTCAATGGTTCAACAGCTCTCTGGGTCTCATATATATATAAAAAAAAAACACTCACTAACACCGAAAAAAATCGAGCTTTGCGCGTCCTGTAATGGTCATTAACCATGGCATTGCTCGCAATGATCCTAAAATTTTCCGGGTTTTCTTTTAGCTGGGAAAAAAAAATTTATCGACCCAGATAGAAAGAAAACGATTCAATCAACACTGAATGATTGAACTGTGAGTGGGTTGAGGTTTTAAGGCAGTGATGGGGCAAAAATGGAGGTTGGGTGGTATATGGCGACGATGAATTAGGTCGAGGAGTTTCAGGTGAAGAAAAGCAGAAGAATTTTTGGTCAAACGTATTTGTTGTGAGAGAAATCTAGGGTTTGGAAGGAGTTCCATGTTTTTTGGATGAAGAAATGGCGGGGAGTGATGGATGGCGATATTGGAGGTAAAACTACCAATACTACCTATGTCCTGTGTCCCTTGATATAAAAAAATATATAATAATAATAATAAACATAAATATTAAAATTTAAAAAAAAAAAAAAAGAAAAGGGATAATTAGACTTCAATCCTTAATTAAGGCTGGCGATAAAGGCACCCTCATTTTTTAATTAGGGCACCTAAGTTAAGGTAAAAAAAATCAACTTTTTACCTTTTACTTTAATTTGTAAGGGCACCTCACTTAATGTACTATATATTAAATGGGCTTAACTATATTTTACACCCTCTTAATTTTCCCTTCATGTCAATTTGGTCCCTGTAGTTTAGAAAGTGTCATTCTAGTCCCTGTAGTTTCATAAGTGTATAGAATACGATAATATTCAGTCTTCGTGCTGGTTCCAAGAGTTGGTGGTGTATTTTTTAATATAATGCTATTGTTAAAGTTCTTGATTTTTCATGGTTATGAGAGAGTTCAGATTTTTTTTGGAGGTGGGTTTGAATTTAAGTTGTGTATGTCGAGAACTGTGTTGCACTGATTTTTGTCAGTTGGGGGTGATTTAAGTTTATTTTGCACTGATTTTTGTCAGTTGGGTGGTTTAAGTTTAATTGTAAAATATAATATAGGGTTAAATACATTTTACACTCTTGTCAGTTTGGTCCTGTAATTTAGAAAGTGTCACTTTAGTCCCTGTAGTTTCATAAGTGTGTCAAATAAGTCCAATAAGTCCTTTAGTGATGAATAATTTTGTCACTGAAAGCTAATAAGTCCTTTAGTGATGAATAATTTTGTCACTGAAAGCAAAAAAAAATTGTCACAAAAAGTGTTTGAGGGACTAAAATAACACACTTATGAAACTACAGGGACTAGAATGACATTTTCTAAACTACAGGGACCAAATTGACATAAAGGGGAAATTAATAGGGTGTAAAATATAGTTAAGCCCATATAATATATAGTACATTAAGTGAGGTGCCCTTACTAATTGAAGTAAAAGGTAAAAAGTTGATTTTTTTAACTTAAATTAGGTGCCCTAATTAAAAAATGTGGGTGCCTTTATCGCCAGCCTTAATTAAATGGCCAAAAAGTATTAAGTGGCCGGTTTTTTTAGTCTTTAGTCAAAAGTCCTTGCATGGCACTGTTAGGAATTTTGGGGACCAAGTCTCACGCGCTCTCTCCAAACTTCCAGCCACTCACACGGTGTGAGTGGCTGCACCGTAACATTTTCTATTTCCAAAATATTTCAAAACTTTTAACCCTCCATAACTTTTGATCTACAACTCCATTTTTTACAAATTTTATACCGTTGGAATCGTGTCGACGAGAGCTACAAAACTAGTACCATTATTGATATGTTTTGAGCAATTTTTTTTTTTCCAATTTGAAGAAATTTTGAAAAAAAAAAATAGAGTTTTGTGAAATTTCACAAAACTACTTTTGTGAAATTTCACAAAACAATTTTCACACAGTTACACAAGGCATGTCAGATTTTGATAATTTTTTGTTTGCTCAAAACATATCAACAATGGTACTAGTTTTGTAGCTCTCGTCGACACAATTTCAACGGTATAAAATTTGAGAAAAATGGAGTTGTATGTCAAAAGTTATGGAGATTTAAAGTAGCAAAATATTTTTTGAATTTAGAATATCATACGGTACAGTGCTCATACCGTATGAGTAGCTGCAAAAGCATGGTGCCTGAAAATTGGGCGAGAGTGGGAAAAATGTGGGAAATGTTTAGGTGCATGTCAGTTTTGTCCTTTTGACAAAGATCAGGGACTTTTGATTAAATGCAGATATTGAAGGTACTTTTTGTTAAATTTTTGGTTGACAAGGGATATATCTCTAACTGTCCCAAAAAACTATATGTGCCCCCAATCCCAATTATGTGGGAGTAATGCAATGCTTACGAAATGTAACCAAGCAGATCTATAGAATCATACTTGGAGTAAAATTGAATCCTATAGTAAAAATACAGTAAATTGAACCGAATCAAATTGTAACTGATCGGTTAGCAAGAAAAAGAGAATTGAATCGAACAGTTTATACCCCTACATCCCTACCTAATGTTTCTAAATGCATATGACATTAGAATTATGTACTACTCCAAATAGTGGGTCAACTTTAACATCCTCTTGTTAAAATCAAAGGAGCTTACAGTCACGTGTATTTGTGACCATTTGGTAAACGGATCATTACTAACACGCAGCACCCTCGGATAGTCAGATTAGTTGCATTGATTATAATGCACCAAAAGATAATTTGCTGATTTTTCTTACTTCTAAAATGACAATACTTTCATCTTTTTTCTTGAATTCTTTTGGTGTCAGTTCCCTTTTATATAAGTGAATTCCACTATTTAGAATGTATTTTTTATAAGAAGTATTATATTTTTTTCAATTTTATTCTAGAAGTCACTGCTATGAAAGTGAACAATACTATTTATTTTCTCCAAGGAAAATCACTGAATAACTGCCTCCACATTTCCTCACATCATAAGGACAAACAAATGAGCGCCTGTTTATTTTCCTTTTTCAGTCTAATATCTATTGAGTTAAAATATTAAAATCTCAATGGTTGTCCAAATAAGATATTTTATACTTGGCACTTTGAAATTACCATAGAAAGTATAGCGTCACCCAACATTTGGCACTTTGAAATTACTACATTACTCATACAACAAAAGTTGATATGCAGTTTAATATAAACATTGTTAATATCACTAAAAGAAACATTTTTTTAAAAAAATTTACTACCAAATAACACTTTGTTATCATCAATGACATTCCGAAAATTTACCACTAAAATGCACCTTGTGTTCGCAATATAATTTGCTTCGGGCAGAGCCGATGTAGCTCGATTGTGGTGTGTGTGTGTGTGCTGGTAAACATAATTTCTCCTAATAATTTGTGTGAGTAATGCACAAACTAACTTCTATCATGGTGGATTATTATAGACAAGTAGGAAAGTACCATTTTCAAAAGTTCTCAAACAGTATTGAAGCATACAAGTTTTTGATGAAAAAATTGGGTTTAAAGTGAAATTTAAACGCGCTGCGGAAAGATTGAGTTTAAAAAAAAAAAACTTTTGGTATCCCAGGATCTACTACTCGTTAATTCCATAGATGCATACATTAAAGAGGGAGAAGAAATATACCTCATGTCTTGAACCCAATTCTGATTTTCTTTCTCCGAGATGGTGCAGCAGCCTCCACTAGGTTGTCTTCACCCTTATATCTCCTAGAATGCTTCCCGGGTAGGCTAGAGATGGTGGGATCTCTAATGGAGAGGATATGGAGGGTTTGGGAGCTCTAAAACAGTTTCTGCACCTTCTGACGTTCAAAACAACGATTAAAAACATTCAGTACGCAGCTGCCCTATTTATAGATTTCCATAATCGACCTAACATTCGAGCGATCGAAGTGCATTCGATCGATCAAGACTTCGATCGATCGAACCAACTTAGATCGATCGAACCCGCCAAGACTTCAATCGATCGAGACACCTTCGATCGATCGAACCCGCCTTGACTAGGTCCTCATGTGCCTTTCCAAGCATTCTAGCGGAGCTAAGAGTGGGACCTCCTAGGCTCTTTATTGTTGGCTCAGACCAGTTTGTTAATTACCATGACCAAACTCTTTGATCAGCAAACTAACTAACTGGTCAGTTAACGTTTACTCCACTATAAAACGATAACTGAACTCCAACGCAAAAGAACATATCCGAAGCAATAACTAGACTTATATGGTGTACTAATGTCCCTCTACCGTCAGCATTCGCAATCATATTCAGGTAGTCGGATAACTGGTTACTGTCAACCTGAATCATGATTATTTCTTATATTCCTTGAGTTCCATTCACCACTCATGATTACCAAACATGTTGATAAATACTTATCAACAAGACTGCAGTTCTCAGTAATCAACTTGGTGACATTCTCAAGGGAATGCTTACTCTGAATCAGATGGTAGATTCTATCTTGACAATATATGTTCACAACCCTATGAACATGACATACCCAAGATACCCAGGTGTTGATCTTCTATAAATCTCATTGCTTGGTAAGTCAAAGCAGCTATATCCACAGTCTGTGTTCATAATCGTCTCAAGATTAAGAACACGTACCTTATACAAATTATGAGTTCCTATCGACTGATTGACAGTCTTGAGTGTCAATAGAAAAGCTCAGGTCTGTCAATGCACTATAAGCACTAGCATATTAACTAAGAGTTACACTCTAGTGATTGAGATTAATCACTCCATCCAATGGTAGTTAATCATGCTACAGTATAAACCTGAAGAGATATCCAGTCTTACCATCCACTGTGACAAGTTCTAAGTAACAAAGAATAGTAATTCGTATCTCACTTGTACGTATCTCATTCATACACGAATTACTTACTATGATACTTCAGGATAACAATCATCTCATGAAAGAAACATACATAACTAAATGTAAAGCCGATATCCATATATTAATATGTTAATGTCTCATATATAAAGTAATGGCTTGAGGGCACAAACCCAACAAACTCCCACTTGCACTCACAACCATACATGATAACATCTGAGACCTAGAATATCTAGATGACGATCAAAGACCTTCTGTGGCAAGGCCTATGTAAACGGATCCGCAAGATTGTCAGAGGTGGCAATCTTGCTGATAGTCACATCTGCACGTTGAATAATATCTCGGATTAGATGATATTTCCGCTCTACGTGCTTTCCCTTTCCATGGTTTCTTGGCTCCTTAGACTGAGCCACTGCCCCACTATTATCACAATAAAGCAAAATAGGTGACAGCGACGCTGGTACCACCTCGAGCTCCATAAGGAGCTTCTTGAGCCAAACAGCTTCCTTTGCAGCTTCACAAGCAGCCACATACTCAGCTTCTGTAGTTGAGTCTGCAATGTATTTCTGCTTAATGCTCGTCCAACTTACAGCACCACCTCCCAAGGTAAAGAGATGACCGGACGCGACTTCCTCGAATCTTTATCTGACATAAAGTCCGAGTCAGTGTATCCCACTGGAATTAACTGACTGTGTCACACCCCAACCCACCTCGGGCGGATTAGGACACGTGTAACAATGCCATCAAGACACGTCCCCAATGGATATAGCATAAATCAAGTTTAAACTCTCCTTTAGACCACTTATGAAACTCATTTACATGTAACTAACCCCAAGGGTAAAATGGTCATTTTAAACTTTTGTCGAGTTTTCATCTTAAAATGTAGCTTTCCAAATAAGGAACTCAATATTGAAAACGCCGCGTGAATAAGAACTTCCTAGACCAAGTTATGTTCATTTTAATCTTGGATTGCCTAACACTCAAGTACTTGGTCATTCTGCCAAGAGTTCGCTCAACCCAGAGCAGAGTTTGCCTAGTCCAACTTCTGCAGAAACCATTCTGCCCAGAGTTTGCTCAATCCAGGGAAGAGTTTGCTCAGTCCAACTTTTTGCAGATTATATTTTGCTGCTGCTAAAACAATACTTGTTGCTAAAACACTCTAGTTTGCAAGTTAAAAACATTCCCAAGTCACATGGATTAATTCCAACTCCAGATTAAACTTCACGGAAACTTTTAAACCATTTCAAAACACACTCAAGTGTGATACAACCATCAAAACACCCTTACTTTCATTAATCCAACCCATATGGAAACATCCAAAACCATTTGAAAAACACTCCCAAGTATTACCAAACATCAAAAGAGTTTCCAAACCATTTGATTAGCTATTCACATACATAAAACTTATAACCCAACTAGGAGCTCAAGCATACATCTAATTCCCATTTCCACCCCAACATGTGCATAAACACCCAAGCAAGAGAAACCAAGTTTAATTTACATCAAGAGTTACTTAACTCCCAAAGTCCCTTCTAACATACATGACTTGTGACTTGCAAGTGCAACTCACATCACAAAACACAACCTTTTTGAATTAAAACAACTTTTTGACATTCAAACACTTATCAACTAGAATTTTATAAAAACTTGTAGTTTTTGGGCTCAAACTACAACCAACATCAAGATTATGCAAGGAACTTGTCCAAAACATTAGCATAGGAGAGTACATAAGTTTCTTCAAATTTACATTAAACACATGAGTCATAGAATCCCAACCAAATTCCCAATCTCTCTAACTCTACAATCACAAGTTAAGGCTTCAAGCCACAAGTTACACCATATTACAAGTTAAAAACATAACTACAAGTCCCAAATCTCTCCCCCGTTCCCGAGCACGTTACTTTCTCTCATATTCCCGTTCCGTACCTGTGGTGGTTATTTAATAACCACAACAGAAAATAATATTTGTTTGAGCTTTCGCTTAGTGAGTAAAGCTAATCACATGTATGAGTGTATGTCATATCCAATGCACAATTCAACAATCAACATATCATTTAGTTTCCAAAAGACCAAATATCAATTCACCGTAACGTCGCTCTTGCTTTTTGCCCTTATGTGCATATAGCACCTCTAATTCACACCATCTCACATACCCTTCCACAGTTGGGTCGCCACCCACACTCCTTTACACAGTTAGTGTGGTGAGTACCCTTACACCGTTGGATTTTTCCACGTCTCCTTATTATGGAGTAAATCCACGGTGAATCAACATAAGGCTTTCTTCAACCCACATAACACATAATTACATAATCATTTCAAGTATGACAATTCTTGCAAAATTAAGCATGTTAAGCTTCCAATTTATACTATCATGCTTTAACCAACATAATTCAACATATGAACATCATAATCAACATTATACATCATAACTTGTAACATTAAACACAATTATACATTCAACCCATGGATTAGAGTCACTCACTGTCACGCCCCGGAACCACCCAGATGATCCTAAGATACGTGGCACGCCACCAAGGCCTTACACCAGTGATTAAAGTTCCAAAATAAGTTTAAAACAAGCTTAAACCAAAGAAGCTCAACTAACAAGGGCAAAATCCCGTTTCTGCAATCGGCCAAAAACCCTGTTTTTAGCAAGTAGTAAATTTTCATATAATAATACCAAATCACCAGTTAAAATCAACACTAATGCTTTAAACCATTTAGAATAAAACCAAAGTCACAAACATGAGCCTCTAAGTTCAAGCAAGAGTTCTTAAACACTTTAAATAAAAATACTAAAAATAACCATTTACAATCAACCGCACCCAACACCTGGAATACTTACCACTCTTATAAAGCAAGTGTCCAAATTATACAAGCAGATTTTCACATGAGATAATGGCCCAACTAAAATGTAATGCTTGACTAGAAATATTACATAAGTCTTAAACCAACCAAAATATGACTCGTACTACAATCCAGATTAAAACTGATTAATTACAACTATATTGCAAGCTTTAAACTAAAAAGCAAGTAACTATTAACAAGGTTACAACAACCCCCAAAACCCATGCACTAGCCAGCCACTTCCCAGCTCACTTCCTCAATTCCTCGCCGCGATCACCTACGATGGTTATTCAATAACTACTACAATATATAAGCTATATGCTTAGTGAATAATGCTAATCATGATCGTGGGTAATAAACATGCTCAATTCAACATATTACAAATAACTATAGTCTCTGGAAATTACTAGTTCACTCCCACCACTACCGGCTAGCCCGCGGCTCCACTCCCCAAGCCCACGTGACTAGTCATGACTCACGCCCTCACACGTGCGGTCCCATAGGCCTCTGGCGACCGTGGTCGTCACCACAAAGATTACCTCATGGTGGTATAGAACTACCAATTTCCATTGACCCAAATAGACAACTCAACAATATGCTCATTTAATCATTATGCCGTGCTTTCACAAATAAATTAGGTCTAATTTAGCCACATAAATTTTGCCCAATAATAAACTAAATAAATTAAATTAAACAAATTAGGCATGCTTTGGCATCACAATTGAACCCAACATGAAAATCATCCAAATATCAAAATTAACATCACTCACCTCTTGTGTTTCGCTCCTAATTGTGAAATTATAACCCTACTATGAATCAGGTACAAATCCTATACATAAATTACAAGTTATGAGCCTAAAACCCAAAAAGGGTCGCGGAAAAACTGTCACAGAACTCAACAAAATTAGTACCAATAGATTAGACTCACCCCCAGGAGTCTGAATATGTAACCTGTTTTAAAAACCGACGTCGTTCGGCTCGTCAACCGTCGTCGAAAACGTCGACCGTCAAAATTTCCATCAACGTGTATCCTCTGTATTTCTATCTACTGGACGTAAATAAAATGAGGAACATGAATGGAGATTAGTCATCTCCCAGGTGGCTTATATGTACAACTTCCTATTTTATTATACAACCCTGTAGGTTTGCTTGTTTTGCGATTTTACCCCTGCTAATTATAAAACCTATTAAAACTATCTCAAACCTAAATGGGTATTTGTCTATGTCTCGCATGGGTCCCATTAGTGGTCCCATATAATTAAATGAAGTTGCTAATTAGTCTACTAATTATGATTAGTGTTCAATTCGTGCTCACAAAAGTACCCCTAATTGACCCAAAAGTGGTCATCACCTAATAACACGAAATTATTAACAATAAAACAATAAATCATTAAAGCATTAATAAACATATAGGCACATAGGGTGTTCCACATATTACTGTCCCATCTCAACTGAGACCCATCAACACATACCCCAACTTGGGATTGCCATACTGGCCACAACTGGGTTCCCAATTGGACACCCATAATCATCTTAGTGGGTTAATTCCCACTTTCAATAAGTGTCACATAACCCATTAATTAACATTAACTCATGATTATGCATGCTAAAGCAATAATAAATTTAAACCGCGGGGAGCGGGTGTTATACTCACCTTAGCAAAATCTACCCAAATTAAACCAAGAAGATGTTGAATTTACCAAATCCTAGCCCAAATCTTACTCCAAAGTAGTTCCTACACATTTTCGGCAAGCCGCTTGTCACCGTTTAGAGTGCTACCAAAATTATGACATTCAAAACGTAAATTAAAGGTATAGGAACGATCGTCTCACCTCCATGAGTCCGAAAATGGCTTCGGTTCGCGAATTGGACGAACGGCGGCTACGGAATGGCGAAAAGACGACGTCGGCGTCTCGTGTTCGTGTTCTCTCCCGAGCTCTCTCTTTCTTTTCTTTGAATTTCTGTAGAATGGAGAGCTTTCTCTCCTATTGGCACACACACATGCAAGAAGCATGATGTGCCAATGCCTTATTTTTTCCCTTTTTCATTTGCACCCCTGGTTTTTCTTAAGTTCCTATTATGAAATTCCCAAATATTCCATTAACTACCCAATTATCTAATGAGTGTTTGTCTAAGTCCCGTATAGGTCCCAACGGGGTCCCAAATATTTTATAAAGTTGTTATCGCACCTACCAATTATAAGTCATTTTCAGTTATACCCTTATTTGGTACCAAATGCGAACACATAAATCATCATATAATATGAAAGTATTTAAGCAAATATTCATGTAATCACATAAATGCATTTAACATATAAAATGCAATTTCATTTTATCCGGGCCTGTAGACACCCCAATTTTGACCGAACTATTAAACTTAGGGGGGATTTACCTCTAGAAATCAATGATGAATAATGTCCCGACGATTTTCTTCAAGTTCATCACTTCGACTTCTGAAAAGCTTCAAGCTCCCAAACCTTGCTCCTAATAGCCCTAGATTTGGCCAATCACTGACCATCTGTCTCGAGCTCACTAGATCATGGCTTACTTTCTAAAAAAAAAATAGAATAGATTAAATAATAATAATAATACTATAATGATATTTTCTAAAAATAACATTGTTTCTCATATTTTTAGTTTCAAAAAGAAAAAAGATACTATTTGGTGACTCATATGATTAATTTAGATTTAAAATGAAAAATGTGTCTATACATATATATATATATAAGAAAAGGAAAATAATAAAAGAAAGTATCCCATGTGATTTGGAGAGTTAGAGATTCCTTGGCATATTCCTAATCCAAAGTAAATACCCAAAAAGCCCTTTGTTGGGCACAAATCTCTCATGTGCTTTGAAGATGCTCTAGAATGTTCCTTTATTCTAGCCAACTTAAATACCCTTCAAGTTTCTTGGAATTACATAGAAGTGTCATGGAGAGTTAGAGATGCCATTGAATATTCCTAACCCACCCCAAATTGACCTATCTACCCTTATCTTGGCCCCCAAGATAATGAAAGTCTATAAAAAAAACCCATTTTCTCTCATTTTGGGAGAGACACTTGAATTGTATAGAAAAAAGATTGGGAGAGCTTTAGAGGAAAGAAATATAGAGAGAGAAACTCTACCAATTATTTTACCCAAACACCACCAAAACTCTACCCAACCATCAAATCACCATGGAAGGAGCTTGAAGCTTGAGGATGAAGAAGAGGAAAAGCTTGAGGAATTCAACATCTCTACAAGTTTTGAGAAGATCTAGAGGTAAAACCTTCAAAATTTATCTTCATATATAATAATTCAATCACAAATTCTTAGATCTAGGAACTTTACACGTTTTCAAAACCTCTCTTCCTACCCCATTTCATCACACACCACTTAGAATTTGTGATTGAATATCATGGTGTTTCATTAATTTGGATTAGAGCTTTGGATTTATGAATAAAAGAGTTTTGACTTGAAGTATTCAAATATTTTGATTTCTTTTCTTTTGTTTATATTCCTCTCAAAGAAATATATGAGATCTTCAATATCTCATTATTTTTCTTTGAGTTTGATCCTCTAATTGTCACGCCCCGGAGTAGTATAAATAGAGAAAAATAAATTTCCTTTATGGGTCCATAGGGAATGACAAGTGAAAGTCACCGATAATCCACACCACACAGTACTAGTCCAAACAGGAACAGTAAAACAACTGAAATATAAACACGGTTCTATCTATTACAAACATCAGAGTACGGTCCACAGGATCACAACAGGTCTGGAGACAACATATGCCCAAGTACCCGTTAACTACAAAGTACAACAGTGAAAGGATAAGTAGTAACATAAACTACTATTTATCTTCAGGTCTTCAGCTGGCGTACGGATAGGCGTCAGCATAACTGGCATCAGTGGGGCCATTCTCTACGTAACTCCCTTCAGGGTAATCGTTATCGCCATGAGTTCCGTCATCTGCATTGTAAAGGACATGGTAGTCTGGACGGGGAATGTCCAGGCAATAAAGGCCGTCAGCTTGTTGAAAGCTGAGTGAGCACTAACTAACACAGTCTCATAGAAATGACATAATTACCATTATGAACAGTGTAAGACAGTGATACTAAATATATCCCTTACTCATTTATTCAGACATATCATTAATCGATTCTTATCGACTCCCATTCTAAGACTGATTCCACAATACCCAACTGACTATCTCGAACTGATTATATCAGCACAACATACCAGTGCTCTTGTTCACCGCTATACCGCTTTTAAGAACTCTTGCGAGCACCCATACATCATTCTCATATAACGACTGGTCCATGGATATACCCATACTCTTGTTCACCGCTTTTAAGAACTCTTACTGTTCACCGCTTTTAAGAACGCTTGCGAGTACGATACATGCACAGCTCTGGTAAATATAAATCATGGGCGTGCCACAACTACTCTTGTTCACCGCTTTTAAGAACTCTTACTGTTCACCGCTTTTAAGAACGCTTGCGAGTACTGTGCACCCATAATTCTCACGATCCTGATCAAATCCTTGACATACACCTATCGGATTTAACCTGAGCGAATCATCAGCTCGACACACACAACTTTAACATACAATCCTCTTACTGACTCATTTCTCACTTATCCAATACTACCCAGTATTATCATCTCAAACTTACTCGTTATCGCGTCGTACTATTACTAGCGTTCCGAACCCGACTACGTTACTCACCATGTTATCTCAATCTCGTTATCGTATCCCATTACCTCCGTAATCCATAATATCGCATAATAGGAACATGAAACAACAATTAAACCACTACGCATTATGAATTATAAACTGAAAGGAAACATTCATGTTCTGCTAGGTTCGATCGATTGAGGTCATCTCGATCGCTCGAAGAAAGTACTGTTCGATCGATTGAAGTCTTTTCGATCGATCGAAGTGAAGGTAGTCTCGATCGATTGAAGTATTCTCGATCGATTGAACTCAGGGATGTTCGATCGGTTAAACTCCGTTCGATCGATTGGGGCTCTGATGTTCGATCGATTGAACTCAGTTCGATCGATCGAACTTCGTCTTCCACAGATTCTGCCTGTGAACGGGCAGAATGTGCTAGGGGATGTTTGGGTTATAATTAATACGTCCAGAATATGTAAAACATCATAATTACGATACCGAGTGAGTTTGGAACTCACCAAAAATCGTAAGGGCGCGTTTGGCAAGCTTTATCTCCGTAGCTTTAATGGCGGCCTCTCTCTCTTGCTTGTCTCTGTCTCTCTCTTCCTCTGCCTCTTCTTATTCTTCTTCCTCTCCTTCTTCTTCTCCTTCTCTCTCTCCCGGATATATATATATAGATATGTGTGTGTATATATATATAGATATATGGAGGTATGTGTATATATATGTATACCAACACACAAGCACACACTCTCTACTCTCTCTTCTCACAAGAGTTCAACAAACCCACCACACATACGAATGCAGTGTATATATAGGAGAGGATGGGGTGCAGGTGGCAGCATTTGCGCAAAACTGGTATTCTGATATTTCTATTCTCGATCGATCGAAGGATGCTCGATCGATCGAACTCAGATCGGTCAGTTAGATCGATTGAAAAAAAGTTTGATCGATTGAAGTGGGGGCCACGTATTAAATTTATGTCGGTAGGGTTTCGATCGCTCGAAAAAGGGTTCGATCGCTTGAACTGAAGGTTCTCGATCGCTCGAACTAGCTTCGATCGATCGAAGATGAAATTTCTTGAATGGTTAAATGAAGTATATAGAATTTCTCTGCATTAAATATTTATTAAAAATATGGGGTATTACATCATCCACCACCCAACAAAAGATTTCGTCCTCGAAATCAGAAACATACAAAGTTTAAAATAAAAACGGAAATTTCTCACGCATTTCTGACTCTAGTTCCCATGAAGCTTCTCCTTCATCATGATGCTTCCACTGAATCTTGACTAATGGAATCTCCTTATTCCTGAGCTTCTTGACTCCACGATCTAAAATGCGAACTGGTCCTTCGTTGAACGTAACATTGTCGTTGACTTCAATATCCTCGAAGTTGATTTCATGCGCTGGGTTATGAATACATTTCCTCAGCATACTGATGTGGAAAACGTTGTGCACTCCTGACATCTTCGGGGGCAATGCTAGGCGATAAGCAACTTTTCCCACACGCTCTAGAATCTCGAACGGTCCGATGAATCGTGGCGATAATTTGCCTCTCTTCTGACCAAATCTGACGATGCCTCGAACAGGCGAAACCTTGAGTAGCACATGATCTCCAACGGCAAACTCTAAATCTTTGCGTCGCTTGTCAGCATAACTTTTGTGTCGGGTCTGAGCTGTCTTCATCTTCTCATGTACAATCTGAATCTTCTCACTAGTCTCTCGTATCATCTCTGGCCCAAGAAGTTGAGTATCTCCGACTTCAGTCCAACATAACGGTGATCGGCAAGGTCTTCCGTACAAAGCTTCGAACGGCGCCATCCCTATGCTCGAATGATAACTGTTGTTGTAAGCGAATTCTATCAAAGGTAAGTGTGTCTCCCAAGAATTTTCAAAATCAATGACACAAGCACGTAACATGTCTTCCATTACTTGATTAACTCTCTCCGTCTGTCCATCGGTCTGTGGATGAAAAGCTGAACTCAAGTTCAATGTTGTTCCCATCGCTGTCTGGAGACTCTTCCAAAATTCTGCAGTAAAGCGCGAATCTCGATCTGATACAATAGAAACAGGTACTCCGTGTAACCGTACTATGTGTTGCAGATACATTCGGCTCAATCGTTCCACTGGATACGTCATACTGTAGGCAATAAAATGTGCTGTCTTCGTAAGTCGATCCACGATTACCCAAATAGCGTCATGATTCTGCTGCGATTTTGGTAATCCTACCACAAAATCCATGGTGATGTGTTCCCATTTCCATTGAGGAATTGGTAACGGCTGTAGAAGTCCAGGTGGTTTCTGATGTTCTGCCTTTACTTGTTTACAAGTAAGACACTGAGAAACATATTCAGCCACTTCTCGCTTCATTCCTTCCCACCAGAAATTCCTCTTCAAATCCTTATACATCTTCGTACCTCCTGGATGAATCGTCATCCGTGATTTATGAGCTTCATCCAATATGTCCTTCCGCAGATTTTCTTTGTCAGGTACACAGAGTCTACCTTTACATCGTAAAGCTCCATCTGTACTAACACTCCAGATCTCAGGTTCTTTTGCTGCCATCTTGGTGAAGCATAACTTCAAATCCTCTGCTGTCTGTTGGGCTTCTATGATACGGCTGATCAAAGTTGGTTGTACCATCAGACATCCAAAATGTTGTCTTTCCATTGGTTCCACTGGCTGAAACTTGAATTCGGCTAAAACTTCCAATGCTTTCCATTCTCGAATTAGCAATGCAGCGATCACTAGTCGAGGTTTACGGCTCAAAGCATCTGCTACGACATTTGCTTTACCTGGATGGTATTGCAATGAAAAGTCATAGTCCTTGAGTAACTCCATCCATCTTCGTTGTCGCATGTTCAACTCCTTTTGAGAGAACAAATATTTCAAGCTCTTATGATCGGAAAACAGATCAAACTTTTCTCCATAGAGATAGTGTCTCCAAATCTTCAAAGCAAATACTATTGCTGCCAATTCCAAATCATGCGTAGGATAATTCTTTTCGTGTACCTTCAATTGTCTTGATCCATAGGCGATAACATTCCCATCTTGCATCAGTACACAACCCAATCCCTGGTGCGATGCGTCACTGTAGATCACATATCTTTCTCCACTCTTAGGTATCGCAAGTACTGGTGCAGAAGTCAATTTCTCTTTTAACTCCTGAAATGCATCCTCATGCTTGTCCGTCCATTCATACTTCGTCTCCTTCCTTGTTAAATTCGTCAGTGGTCCTGCTAACTTGGAAAATCCTTCTACGAATCTTCTGTAATATCCTGCTAACCCAAGAAAACTTCTGACCTCTGTTGCATTGGTCGGTCTATTCCAGCTTAAGACTGCATCAATCTTAGATGAGTCCACAGAAATACCGTCCTGAGATATAACATGTCCCAAGAATTTGACTTTCCGTAGCCAAAACTCACACTTGCTGAATTTTGCATACAACTTGCTATCTCGAAGTGTCTGCAAGGCAATCTGTAAATGCTCCTCGTGATCCTCTTCTGTCTTTGAGTAGATCAGTATATCATCGATGAACACTATAATGAATTTATCCAGATATGGTCTGAATACTCTATTCATTAAATCCATAAATACTGCTGGCGCATTCGTCAATCCAAAAGGCATAACTAGAAACTCGTAATGCCCGTATCTTGTCCTGAATGCAGTCTTCGATACATCCTCTGGTCGAACTAACAATTGGTGGTATCCTGAACGTAAATCGATCTTGGAAAAGATCCTAGATCCTTGTAACTGGTCGAATAGGTCATCTATCCGAGGAAGTGGATATCTATTCTTGATCGTAACCTTGTTCAACTCCCTGTAGTCTATACAGAGTCGAAGTGTTCCATCCTTCTTCTTTACAAACAGAACTGGTGCTCCCCAAGGTGACGTACTCGGGCGAATAAATCCTAAATCTTCAAGTTCTTGAACTTGCTTCTTTAGTTCTAACATCTCAGTTGGTGCCATCCTATACGGAGTCTTGGAAATCGGCAATGTACCAGGTACTAATTCCACACAGAAGTCTATTTCTCTTTTCGGTGGGAGTCCTTTAATATCCTGAAATACATCCTGAAAGTCTTGCACAATAGGAATCTGATCCATCGTGAGCTCTGTACTTGTACTCTCGATCGTAGCCAAATTACCCGTAAGAAACATATCACTCGTCGGCTGACACTGGAATCTAATCGTCGGCCTTCCTTGTATTGGAAATACAATCGTCCTCGTAGGGCAATCCAAATTGGCATTGTACTTAGTTAACCAATCCATCCCTAGGATAACATCAAATCCTGACATTGACAGAACTACCAAGTCTGCAGGAAGATTCCTATCTCCCAAAGTCAATGGGCAATCTTTACACACTTTACTCAACTTAACTGTCACTCCCAAAGGTGACACAACATTCAGTGTTGACTCAAGTGTCAGGGGTTCTAAACCCAATTGACGCACAATCTTAACAGCAATAAATGAACGTGCGGCTCCAGTATCAAATAAAGCTTTAACTGGACTATGAAAGAGTACAAGCGTACCTTCCAAATGTTGCTGCTCATCAGCGTTAAAGCCTGCTTCTCTTGGAATGATAGCATTCATCCTTGTCTGATCTGGAGGTCCTTGTATCCCTTGAATTGATGCTCCATAATATCCTCCTTGTGGTGCACGACAATCCTTACTTAGATGTCCTGGCTTGTTGCAATTCCGATAGACAATATCCATTCTGCGATTAACTCTAGGGGCTGTACAGAATCTGGCAACGTGCCCTGGCTTTCCGCAATTAAAACATCCTCCACTATTGCTTGGCGGTGCTGTCAGTAGTGCCTGCGGCTGTGATCCTTGCTGGCGATATTGCTGGGGTCGAGTATAGCCCTGTTGTGGCTTTCTGGTTCCTTCCCAGGTTCTCTTATTCCCTTGGAAATCACTCTGAGGTCTCCAACCTTGAGTATTCCTTGGTGGCAAGTTATGGAAATTCCTCTGTTGAAAACTTCTAGATAACTGAGATCGATTCATCTGTGGTTGTTGTGCTGGATAAGCATCCTTCTCTAATCCCGCAGCGAATCTAACAATCTCTTCATATGTTTGGTTCAGATGACCAACCATCATATGCCTGAAGTGGGGATTCAATCCTTGGTGAAATCTCTTCACTTTCTTCTGTGGCATGTCTATCATATGCTGAGCAAATCTGGATAGACGCTCAAACTGTGTTGTATATTCCCTGACATTCCATCCTCCTTGTACCAAATTGAGAAAGTTCCTTTCCTGTTGATCTCTCTCATCCTCTGGGAAATACTTCTCCAAAAATCGTCCTTTGAATGTCTCCCATGGCATAGCTTTAGCAGCATCGATCCCAATAGTGGCTCGCTCGGCTTCCCACCAATCTGCGGCGGCATAAGTAAGCTGAAACGTAGCAAGGCGACGCTTCTCTTGTTCGCTGCATTCCAATGCTTCAAATATCAACTCCATTTCTCTTATCCATTGTTCCGCTTTCCATGGTTCTGTTAGTCCATCAAACTTCTCTGGACGTAACCCACGAAAATTTGCTAACAACTTATCTCCAGTCTGTCTTGGTAGCGGGGGTGCAAAAGGTCTCTGGTGGGTGGAATGATTATAAGTATCCCCCACATGCTCCATCCTCTGCATGAAAGCTTCGAAAATTCCCGTTGGATCCATCCCTTCTGGAATAGGTGCTCCATTACGTGCTTGGTGATTTCTCAAGGGTCCTACCATGATGATAACGAGTATTACCTACAAGAGACATATTGATCAGCTGAAAGTCTTCTCGTAGAAACGAAACCAAGATAGAACGAAAAGCAACAAGAACTAACAGTTCTACAAGACAACACATCAAACAACCAACAATCAATATCAAAAGTACTGCTCGTATATATATAGATATCAAAAGATGTACCATTGAGTACACAGTAACCATACCATGTACCACGTGGGACATAAGCAACACATCACTAAGGTCAACTACTAATACTACTGCTAACATCTATACAAAGCTATGGTCAAATAGCTATCTCTCAAGCTCCCAAAAATCTAGTGGACAACATGTCCTGATAAAACAAACAAAAAACTAAGCCCTGCAGGTCCTGACTCAAAAGTCGTCAGCGTCTGATCCTGCGGGTGGTGCCTCGTCCTCTGAATCAATCTCCATCTCCTCGAGTGGGTCATCCTCAACTGGTGCAACAAGATCTCCGACTACAACTCCTATATCTCAATCCTCTACTATCTCTGCATCATCATCCTCTATACCGTCTGCTATCGCCTGGTTGGCAACATCGACTGCTACTGCGACGAATCCATCAGCTATATCAAGAGCTCCTGCTATCGCGGCCTCTCCCATAACAAAATCTGCTGGCTGTGCGACCATCTGAGCTATCCATCCTACTGCCATATCGGCCATAGCTGCCATATGCATAATGGGTCCAGCTGGTATCTGAAGCACAACTGGTGCCTCTGGCACAACTATCTCCTCATCGGGCGCATCCTCATCTACTACTATGTCTGCCTCAACAGCCTCTGGGTCTGGTACTGGATCCTCTGGCTCAAACTCTGGCTCCTCGGGGTCATCCTCAGGCTCATCATCATCTGCATCATCTGCATGCTCATCCTCTACTGGGTCCTCGTCGTCTATCGGCTCCTCCTCTCCGTCTCCGTCTATGTCCTCATCGGCATGCTCCTCCTCAGGCTCCAGGTCCTCATCCTCCTGAATCGGCTCAGGCTCTGGAACTGGTACGTCGGGTACCGGTGATGGTGGTGGTGTTGCTGGCACTGGTGCAACTACAGGCTCTGGTGGACCGGCTACAATAGCTCTCAACTCAATCTCATCCATCTCGGGCTTACTCTGAACTATCCGTAATATCTCCTGACAAATATCTCTACCAATCCTCGCAGTATGGTAAGCATGCATACGCATCTGAGTCGGGTGAGTCCTCTCGGTCACATAAAGCGCTTTCCACATGTCCTCCTCCAAATGCCTACTAGCTATCTGGCACACACGCTCACGATAAAACTCTGGGTCAGCTGGCTCCACGGTATCCCCATGGATCACGTGTCCTCCATAAGCATCGGTAACAAACTGATGAAACTCTGGATCCATGCTATCCTGCAAAGGAAAACTATCTATCGTCAGGAAGACGAACTTATCTTATACTCATATCTCATCTCAAGAAAATCTTAAATACTAGAACCAGATGGTGTGGAATCCATCAGTGAACGACAATATCAGAACCTAACCGTAATATAACCAGAAGCTCTGATACCAAAAACCCTGTCACGCCCCGGAGTAGCATAAATAGAGAAAAATAAATTTCCTTTATGGGTCCATAGGGAATGACAAGTGAAAGTCACCGATAATCCATACCACACAGTACTAGTCCAAACAGGAACAGTAAAACAACTGAAATATAAACACGGTTCTATCTATTACAAACATCAGAGTACGGTCCACAGGATCACAACAGGTCTGGAGACAACATATGCCCAAGTACCCGTTAACTTCAAAGTACAACAGTGAAAGGAAAAGTAGTAACATAAACTACTATTTATCCTCAGGTCTTCAGCTGGCGTACGGATAGGCGTCAGCATAACTGGCATCAGTGGGGCCATTCTCTACGTAACTCCCTTCAGGGTAATCGTTATCGCCATGAGTTCCGTCATCTGCATTGTAAAGGACATGGTAGTCTGGACGGGGAATGTCCAGGCAATAAAGGCCGTCAGCTTGTTGAAAGCTGAGTGAGCACTAACTAACACAGTCTCATAGAAATGACATAATTACCATTATGAACAGTGTAAGACAGTGATACTAAATATATCCCTTACTCATTTATTCAGACATATCATTAATCGATTCTTATCGACTCCCATTCTAAGACTGATTCCACAATACCCAACTGACTATCTCGAACTGATTATATCAGCACAACATACCAGTGCTCTTGTTCACCGCTATACCGCTTTTAAGAACTCTTGCGAGCACCCATACATCATTCTCATATAACGACTGGTCCATGGATATACCCATACTCTTGTTCACCGCTTTTAAGAACTCTTACTGTTCACCGCTTTTAAGAACGCTTGCGAGTACGATACATGCACAGCTCTGGTAAATATAAATCATGGGCGTGCCACAACTACTCTTGTTCACCGCTTTTAAGAACTCTTACTGTTCACCGCTTTTAAGAACGCTTGCGAGTACTGTGCACCCATAATTCTCACGATCCTGATCAAATCCTTGACATACACCTATCGGATTTAACCTGAGCGAATCATCAGCTCGACACACACAACTTTAACATACAATCCTCTTACTGACTCATTTCTCACTTATCCAATACTACCCAGTATTATCATCTCAAACTTACTCGTTATCGCGTCGTACTATTACTAGCGTTCCGAACCCGACTACGTTACTCACCATGTTATCTCAATCTCGTTATCGTATCCCATTACCTCCGTAATCCATAATATCGCATAATAGGAACATGAAACAACAATTAAACCACTACGCATTATGAATTATAAACTGAAAGGAAACATTCATGTTCTGCTAGGTTCGATCGATTGAGGTCATCTCGATCGCTCGAAGAAAGTACTGTTCGATCGATTGAAGTCTTTTCGATCGATCGAAGTGAAGGTAGTCTCGATCGATTGAAGTATTCTCGATCGATTGAACTCAGGGATGTTCGATCGGTTAAACTCCGTTCGATCGATTGGGGCTCTGATGTTCGATCGATTGAACTCAGTTCGATCGATCGAACTTCGTCTTCCACAGATTCTGCCTGTGAACGGGCAGAATGTGCTAGGGGATGTTTGGGTTATAATTAATACGTCCAGAATATGTAAAACATCATAATTACGATACCGAGTGAGTTTGGAACTCACCAAAAATCGTAAGGGCGCGTTTGGCAAGCTTTATCTCCGTAGCTTTAATGGCGGCCTCTCTCTCTTGCTTGTCTCTGTCTCTCTCTTCCTCTGCCTCTTCTTATTCTTCTTCCTCTCCTTCTTCTTCTCCTTCTCTCTCTCCCGGATATATATATATAGATATGTGTGTGTATATATATATAGATATATGGAGGTATGTGTATATATATGTATACCAACACACAAGCACACACTCTCTACTCTCTCTTCTCACAAGAGTTCAACAAACCCACCACACATACGAATGCAGTGTATATATAGGAGAGGATGGGGTGCAGGTGGCAGCATTTGCGCAAAACTGGTATTCTGATATTTCTATTCTCGATCGATCGAAGGATGCTCGATCGATCGAACTCAGATCGGTCAGTTAGATCGATTGAAAAAAAGTTTGATCGATTGAAGTGGGGGCCACGTATTAAATTTATGTCGGTAGGGTTTCGATCGCTCGAAAAAGGGTTCGATCGCTTGAACTGAAGGTTCTCGATCGCTCGAACTAGCTTCGATCGATCGAAGATGAAATTTCTTGAATGGTTAAATGAAGTATATAGAATTTCTCTGCATTAAATATTTATTAAAAATATGGGGTATTACATCATCCACCACCCAACAAAAGATTTCGTCCTCGAAATCAGAAACATACAAAGTTTAAAATAAAAACGGAAATTTCTCACGCATTTCTGACTCTAGTTCCCATGAAGCTTCTCCTTCATCATGATGCTTCCACTGAATCTTGACTAATGGAATCTCCTTATTCCTGAGCTTCTTGACTCCACGATCTAAAATGCGAACTGGTCCTTCGTTGAACGTAACATTGTCGTTGACTTCAATATCCTCGAAGTTGATTTCATGCGCTGGGTTATGAATACATTTCCTCAGCATACTGATGTGGAAAACGTTGTGCACTCCTGACATCTTCGGGGGCAATGCTAGGCGATAAGCAACTTTTCCCACACGCTCTAGAATCTCGAACGGTCCGATGAATCGTGGCGATAATTTGCCTCTCTTCTGACCAAATCTGACGATGCCTCGAACAGGCGAAACCTTGAGTAGCACATGATCTCCAACGGCAAACTCTAAATCTTTGCGTCGCTTGTCAGCATAACTTTTGTGTCGGGTCTGAGCTGTCTTCATCTTCTCATGTACAATCTGAATCTTCTCACTAGTCTCTCGTATCATCTCTGGCCCAAGAAGTTGAGTATCTCCGACTTCAGTCCAACATAACGGTGATCGGCAAGGTCTTCCGTACAAAGCTTCGAACGGCGCCATCCCTATGCTCGAATGATAACTGTTGTTGTAAGCGAATTCTATCAAAGGTAAGTGTGTCTCCCAAGAATTTTCAAAATCAATGACACAAGCACGTAACATGTCTTCCATTACTTGATTAACTCTCTCCGTCTGTCCATCGGTCTGTGGATGAAAAGCTGAACTCAAGTTCAATGTTGTTCCCATCGCTGTCTGGAGACTCTTCCAAAATTCTGCAGTAAAGCGCGAATCTCGATCTGATACAATAGAAACAGGTACTCCGTGTAACCGTACTATGTGTTGCAGATACATTCGGCTCAATCGTTCCACTGGATACGTCATACTGTAGGCAATAAAATGTGCTGTCTTCGTAAGTCGATCCACGATTACCCAAATAGCGTCATGATTCTGCTGCGATTTTGGTAATCCTACCACAAAATCCATGGTGATGTGTTCCCATTTCCATTGAGGAATTGGTAACGGCTGTAGAAGTCCAGGTGGTTTCTGATGTTCTGCCTTTACTTGTTTACAAGTAAGACACTGAGAAACATATTCAGCCACTTCTCGCTTCATTCCTTCCCACCAGAAATTCCTCTTCAAATCCTTATACATCTTCGTACCTCCTGGATGAATCGTCATCCGTGATTTATGAGCTTCATCCAATATGTCCTTCCGCAGATTTTCTTTGTCAGGTACACAGAGTCTACCTTTACATCGTAAAGCTCCATCTGTACTAACACTCCAGATCTCAGGTTCTTTTGCTGCCATCTTGGTGAAGCATAACTTCAAATCCTCTGCTGTCTGTTGGGCTTCTATGATACGGCTGATCAAAGTTGGTTGTACCATCAGACATCCAAAATGTTGTCTTTCCATTGGTTCCACTGGCTGAAACTTGAATTCGGCTAAAACTTCCAATGCTTTCCATTCTCGAATTAGCAATGCAGCGATCACTAGTCGAGGTTTACGGCTCAAAGCATCTGCTACGACATTTGCTTTACCTGGATGGTATTGCAATGAAAAGTCATAGTCCTTGAGTAACTCCATCCATCTTCGTTGTCGCATGTTCAACTCCTTTTGAGAGAACAAATATTTCAAGCTCTTATGATCGGAAAACAGATCAAACTTTTCTCCATAGAGATAGTGTCTCCAAATCTTCAAAGCAAATACTATTGCTGCCAATTCCAAATCATGCGTAGGATAATTCTTTTCGTGTACCTTCAATTGTCTTGATCCATAGGCGATAACATTCCCATCTTGCATCAGTACACAACCCAATCCCTGGTGCGATGCGTCACTGTAGATCACATATCTTTCTCCACTCTTAGGTATCGCAAGTACTGGTGCAGAAGTCAATTTCTCTTTTAACTCCTGAAATGCATCCTCATGCTTGTCCGTCCATTCATACTTCGTCTCCTTCCTTGTTAAATTCGTCAGTGGTCCTGCTAACTTGGAAAATCCTTCTACGAATCTTCTGTAATATCCTGCTAACCCAAGAAAACTTCTGACCTCTGTTGCATTGGTCGGTCTATTCCAGCTTAAGACTGCATCAATCTTAGATGAGTCCACAGAAATACCGTCCTGAGATATAACATGTCCCAAGAATTTGACTTTCCGTAGCCAAAACTCACACTTGCTGAATTTTGCATACAACTTGCTATCTCGAAGTGTCTGCAAAGCAATCTGTAAATGCTCCTCGTGATCCTCTTCTGTCTTTGAGTAGATCAGTATATCATCGATGAACACTATAATGAATTTATCCAGATATGGTCTGAATACTCTATTCATTAAATCCATAAATACTGCTGGCGCATTCGTCAATCCAAAAGGCATAACTAGAAACTCGTAATGCCCGTATCTTGTCCTGAATGCAGTCTTCGATACATCCTCTGGTCGAACTAACAATTGGTGGTATCCTGAACGTAAATCGATCTTGGAAAAGATCCTAGATCCTTGTAACTGGTCGAATAGGTCATCTATCCGAGGAAGTGGATATCTATTCTTGATCGTAACCTTGTTCAACTCCCTATAGTCTATACAGAGTCGAAGTGTTCCATCCTTCTTCTTTACAAACAGAACTGGTGCTCCCCAAGGTGACGTACTCGGGCGAATAAATCCTAAATCTTCAAGTTCTTGAACTTGCTTCTTTAGTTCTAACATCTCAGTTGAACATGACTTAGGATTAATTACTCTTTGATATTATGTCTTGTCTAAGGCATGTGTACTAACCTTGGTTTTTATAGCGCATTTGAGGTACGATTTCTCAACTCTTCTCTAGTTTAATTCCATTCTTTGATTCAAATTGATTTTCGACTCCATGTGCGGCACCTTAGCCTAGGTTTTGCCTTATGTGTATATATGTGTTAGAGACCTTTCTTAGGTTTATTTTATTCTCGCATGCATTACACGTTTGATATTCGCGGCTGGATCCCGGGTATGTTTTCTAGTTCTCTATTGCATATCATGTTGTTTGCTACTTGTATTACGTGGTTTATGAATGATATTTTGTCGTTAGCAATTTTACACCATTTCCAACATGCTTGTGTGATGTATATGTATATATGTATTAATTGAGGGCATGCTTAGATTAATAATTTGATTAAAAAGGATGTTGAGTAGAGGCCTATTGTGAGATAGGATGAAAGGGGGTGTTTTAGTCCGCCGGGCTCCTTCCCCTTTCATTCCATAATCCCCGGACCCAGTTTATCTTTGGTTTCGCAAAAGATCAGTTTGCTTTAAAATGGTTTCTTAATTTTCCTTTTAAAAATTAAGTGGCGACTCTTCGTGTATTTGAATTGGAATTTGAAAAACATTTTAAAAGTGGGCCCAATTGCCGGTATCCACAGGGCCCTTCACTGGGTCCCACTCCAATACATGTCCCACCTCACTGGGGACTTTTCCATATGGTGTCCTTCTCTGAACATTTTTTCCACGGGCGAGTCCAAGCCTCCCCTTAATCCATTTTATATACTAATTATATTAATTAATGCATATAAAAATGATAATTAACCCTTTCTCCGGGTACAAGTGTTACAGACTGCCACCGTACATAAGCATGTAATCTTTAGTCCTTCTCAAGTACTTAAGAATGTGCTTAACGGATGTCCACTGTTCTGGACCTGGATTCGATTGATATCTACTAACCATGTCAACAGCAAAGCAGATATCCGGTCTAGTGCATAACATCGCATACATGAGACTTCCCACTATCGAAGCATAAGGAACTCCTGTCATGCGATTCCTCTCCTCTTGTGTCTTTGGACACTGGTCCTTGGAGAACGCTAAACCATGCCTGAAAGGTAACAAACATTTCTTCGAATTATCCATTGAAAACCTAGCTAGCACCTTATCGATATAATCAGCTTGAGATAATCCCATTATCTTTCGCTTACGATCCCGAAAGAGCTTTATTCCAAGAAAATAGCTTGCCTCTCCTAGATACTTCATATCGAAAGTACTAGCTAGCCAAACCTTGACCGTTGACAATGCCGCTACATCATTTCCAATGAGTAGAATGTCGTCAACGTAAAGCACAAGAAAAGTCACTACTTTCCCTTCACACTTCTTGTATACACAAGGTTCATCCAGATTCTGTATGAAAGCAAACGACTTGACCGTTTGGTCAAATCGAATGTTCCAACTTCTAGATGTCTGCTTAAGCCCATAAATGGACTTTTGCAACTTGCATACCAAGTTCCCTTTCCCACCAGTCATGAACCCTTCTGGTTGCTACATATAGATGTGCTCCTCAAGATTGCCATTTAAGAATGCAGTCTTGACGTCCATATGCCAGATCTCATAATCTAGGCATGCAGCAATGGATGAGAGTATTCTGATGGACTTGAGCATGGCTACCGGCGAGAAGGTTTCCTCATAGTCAATGCCCTCCCTCTGAGTATAACATTTCGCTACAAGCCTAGCCTTAAAGGTCTCAACCTTTCCATCAGATCCTTTTTTCCTCTTATAGACCCACTTACAACCAATGGGTTTAATATTGGCTGGAAGTTCTACAAGATCCCAGACCTAATTGGAATCCATAGATTCCAATTCAGCCTTCATAGCTTTAACCCAATGTACTGAGTCTACATCATCCATTGCCTCTTCATACGTGGTAGGATCAGATTCAGATTCTATGGAGACAGCTTCAAAAACTTCTCCTAAGAACATGTATCTATCAGGCTGACTGATAATCCTCCCACTACGACGAGGTACCGGTGCAGAAATGGGTGAAGAAGTGGTATTTTCTTGATTTACATCATTATCAACTGCGAGTTGGACTGAGGGCTCTCCTTCTATCTCTCCTAGATCTATCCGTCCCTTAGGTTTATGGTTCATGATATAATCATCCTCGAAGAAAACAACATTTGTACTAACAAACACTTTCTGTTCTCTTGAATCATAAAAATACCATCCATAAGTACCCTTTGGATACCCTACGAAATAACATACTTCCGATCTAGAGTCCAACTTGCTCATCTTTCCTTTCAGCACATGTGTCGGACACCCCCATATCTGGAGATGTTGCAAAGAAGGCTTGCGCCCAATCCACATCTCCTGTGGTGTCCTGGGAACAGATTTGCTTGGTACTAGATTTAATATGTATGTAGCGGTTTCCAAAGCATAACCCCAAAGGAATAAAGTCAACTCCGAATAACTCATCATCGACCTAGTCATGTCTAAAAGAGTCCGACTCCTTCTCTCCGCTACACCGTTCTGCTGAGGCGTACCAGGTGCAGTCAACTGTGACAGAATCCCATTCTGTACGAGGTGATCAATAAACTCATTAGAGAGGTACTCGCCACCTCGATCAGATCGAATGGCCTTGAT
This sequence comes from Hydrangea macrophylla, assembly GCA_033977485.1. NCBI lineage: Eukaryota > Viridiplantae > Streptophyta > Magnoliopsida > Cornales > Hydrangeaceae > Hydrangea > Hydrangea macrophylla. Next base: position 108,145,582 of record CM066983.1, on the reverse strand, counting down.
ATGTGTTCCTAATTGCTTCTCCACTTCAACCCTAAACTCTTTGAACTTTTCAAAGGCTTCAAACTTGTGCTGCATTAGGTATACATATCCATACCTAGAGTGATCATCAGTAAATGTAATGAAATACTCATAACCACCCCTTGCTCTAACTTGCACCATACTTGGTCAATACAAGGGAGATTATACATAGGTTTCCAAATTCAACTTCAAACTACCAAAATACAAGTTTAAGGCTCAAGCTCCCAATTATAACCAAAGTACAAACATTATCATTAGAGAAACTACAATTTATAACTTTTTACAAGTTTAAAGAGAGTTCATATGCTCTAGCCCCAAATCTCCCCCATCTCTCCCAACGCTTGTTATTTTCTCTCCGGAAATAGCTCCGAACCTGCGGTGGTTGTTATGTACCACAACAGAAATAGAAAAACGGTTTTCTTAAGCATTACGATTAGTGAGAATTCTAAACATGGATGAATGTTTAACATGTGCAATGCAACAATTAATACATAAACCATAACTGTAATCGCCGAGTCACCGGTTCAATGATTCATTCAGACCCGAAGACCTCCCTTGGTCCCGTGGCCACTTCTATTCCTTGGACTTCCGTATTTCTCGGATTCTTCCTCTTCACCACCCTTATTACTCCCAACAATGAATCATTTTCCCGGTGCTCATTGATTACCACATAACCATATAAGCACATAAACATGTAGGCACATATAATCTTCATAAAATTGATATGCAATTCATAATTTAGTAACTACATGTTTTCTAAACATGAATAATCATCACAATAAGAACAATCTCTTGGTTTCTAAGCACAAACTTATCATTGGAGTCTTGAACATAGTTAAACACAACCATCCTTTAGTGTAGAAAACTTACCTTAGCAAGATCTACCCAAATAAAACCAAGAAGATGTTGAATTCACCAAATTAAAGCTCAATTTCTACTCCCAAGTGAATCCTACATAAACTCGGTAGACGGTGTCTCGCCGATCAGTATGAGCTACCAAAATCTGACAATTTAAGCGTAAATTAAAGGTATAGAAATGATCGTCTCACCTCCACGAGTCCGAAAACGGCTTCGGTTCGCGAATTGGACGAACGACGACGATGGAACGACGCCGACGGAATGGCGGAAAATGATGTCGTGTCTCGTCTCCGTCTTCTCTCCTGAGCTCTCTCTCTTATTTGGTTTTAATTTTCTGTAATTTGAGAGACTCTCCCTCTCTTGACACCTCCATATGCATGTATGTGAGGTGTCTCAACCTCATTTTTCTTCTTTTTCATTTACACCCCCAGAATTTCTTAAGTTCTTATTATGAAATCCCCAAACATTCCATTAACTACCCAATTACCTAATGAGTGTTTGTCTAAGTCCTGTATGGGTCCCAACGTGGGTCCCATATATTTTGTGAAGTTGCTATCATACCTACTAATTATGAATCTTTTTTAATTATACATTTATTTGGGTGCCCACGCTATCACCAAATGCTAACATATATATCATCATATAATATGGAAGCATTTAAACAAACATTCATGTAATCACATAAATGCATTTAATCACGTAAAATGCAAATATTTTTATTCAAGACCTTCACTGGGTCCCACTTCTAAACATGTACCTCCTCATTGGGGCCTTTTTTTTTTCCAACTAGTATCCTTTATTAAACACTTTTCACGCGCGAGTCAAAGCCTCCCCTTATTCCATAATATACACTAATTATATTAGTTAATGCATATAATATGATGATTAACCCGTTCTCCAGGTACGGGTGTTACAGATACATTCACTCAGCTTTTGTATTCAAAGCTGATGGCGTTTGTGCCCTGGACATTCCAATGTCTAGAGCTTTGTAGGTCTTGATGACGGAAGGCTGATGCTCTGCCGGACTTGGAGTTGAAGGCTTGAAGACGAAGGCGTGCTGCTTTGAAATAGTTAGTTTGTATATCTGTTGTACTGCTGTTACTATTGTTATAAGTTTCAGACTCTAAGTCAGCTGTTGTACTAGATTTAGTAGACTTTTATAATTGGTACTTGGGCATATGTTGCTTCCAAACCTTTTATATTTCCGTTGTAGCCTCTAATTATGTTAATAAGATATGTTCTATGAATAGCATCCTCCCTATCGTTGTGTTTGTTGGTTTGAGTAGATGACAATGAGGTTATTCACCAATCACAAACCTATGGGACCAAAAAGGAACTTATTTTTTCTATTTTTGCTTCTTCGCTGCGTGACACCTATTTTACCAAAAGAAACCAACCCAAACCATTTCAAATCAAACTGTTTCAACCAAACCATTTCAAATGCTAGTTAATCATTCCAAAGACTTGTAAAAACATATATGCCCATTTATACAACAAACCATAAGTCTCCAAATTATAAGTACCAAAAGTACAAGCATCACGTGCCTCGGCAAATTAGGTTCTAAGGTGAACCAAGTGCCGTACTCACATAACAAGTCCTATTACAAGTTGCACGATTTAATAACTAGCACAAGTTAAACATATATTACAAACGTGATACAAGTTCTATAAACATAAGGAGCTCCCGGTCATTCCTTGCCTCATTACCCACGATTCTCTCCTCCAATCCTTGCCCCTGAATGCTTGTTTATATAACCACAAATATTTGGATTTGTTTAAGCTAACACTTAGTGAATAAATGTCAATCAAGCACACAGATGACAATTATGTTCCAATTTGTCATAACATATAACTATTTGGTCTCTAGGGAATAAGTGCACATTCATCGATCCAAAGTCTTAAGACTCAATCACGACCCATTCCCCTTCAACATGTCGTGTTAATGCCTTTTCTCGGTAAGTGACCGTCGCCACTACTAATCCCTCCCCCCTTCAAGAGGACGTCTCACGGTGAATTAGCACAATCCCCCTTTAACCCACATAGGTACATAAACATGTCCATTTAACACATATCACCATGCTTTTCATTCCAACTTACCTTGGGCCTACTTTACACATGAATTTTGTCCAATATGAACTACACGTGGTATCTATATACAATCCCTAACATATTAAATGGATTAAACCATAGAACCATCGAATAATTGAGATTAATATCACTCACCTCAAACTCGTCGCTTAAGAAAGTGAAATAGAAGTTCACTTCTACACCGGGTTCGATTCATACACAAATTCGGCCACTTTTTGAATTATGGGCCCTACATGGGCCGCCAAAAGTTTATCGATTAAACTCAAAATAAAATATTGATGTATGTAGGCCTTACCTCCACGAGTCTAAAATCGGTCTTGTATCGAAGATCGGAGGTCGTTTAGTACTCGGATCATCGAGAAATGTTGAAGAACCTAAAGCTCTCTTTTCTTTCTCTTCTCTAGCAATATGTTGTAATGAAGAAAGAAGACTAGGTCTCCTCTTATAAATATCTAAACCTATTATGGGTATTTCTAGTGAAACCCCCACTAGTTTTGGTCCATTCTAATTACACCCCCACTATTTATTAAACTAACTAGTTAACTGCCCAAAAGTATTTGAGTATTCATCTAAGTCCCGTGTGGGTCCCACACGTGGTCGTACATACAAATTACATGAAGTTACTAATTAGCCTACTAATTATGCAACGTGTCCAAATTCGTCCTCACTAGTTATCTAATGACCCAAATGAGTCGCTATCAGTAATATAATAATCAATTATATTCACATATGCCTAAATAAACATTTAAGAATAGAATTATGAGTTATTACTTATTTTCCCAACCATAGGGAATTCTCATATGTCCAACTTCTGGAATACTTTCAAAGCTAAAATTGGGTTCTCAAAAGACACCCCAAATAACTAGTGAGTCATCGCTTACTTCACATGTGTTAATTAACACAACAGTGAGCATACCATGCATGCTAAAATAATATAATTAAATACCGTGGGAGGGGGTATGATATATGTGGCTCAAAGGAGAGATTGGCACAAATTCATGCCGGGGTAAGCTTTTCAATGTTTGAGAATTTTAGTAGCAACGGCTACTTGCTTTGGTTTGGGAACCGGCCCTGCCAGAGCAGTTGGATGCAATGGTTGATAGACTTTGGACTTGCCATTGGCATCGCGGTTTAAGACTTAGGACTTGCTGGTATACGGAATGAATGCGTATCTATCTCCCTAAATACAATTTGATGCGTTTTTGATGATATTGAAGCATGAAGTGCCATATATGAATTTATTAGAATTGTACACTCAACATATAGTTGAGCAGTGGAGATTTACTCAATTATAGGTGAGAAGAAAACGGGAAAGAATAAGCGAGAAGAATGAGGCCTTGGGAGCATGCGAGTCTAAGCCCTTACTTACATAGTTTTGTAGTTCATCCCTGTTGTAAATGAACCATGATGAGAACTATGTTTTGTAGTCTCGAAACACTTGTAGTATTCAAGATCTTGTAATAATTCTGTATTAGATCCTTTCTAAGTTTCTTATATGTTATAGAGACTTGGTAATGTTTGTAATACATTTAAGATTAGTTTGGGAGTGAGTTTGATATGTGTAGTTAGTCCTGGTTGAAGATTGGTAAGCTTAGAAACATAGTTTCTGTAGAATGTTCTATAAATTGGAAAACAGTTGACTGGTTTTGTAAACAGTTGATTGGTTTCGAAAATAATCGACTGAGTTAACTATTTGGACAAAATAATTTCTCCCAGTTTCAAAAAGCAGTTGACCGCATTACTCCACACAGTCGATTGGAGGTTGTTTCAAAATGGGAGCTACTGAAGGAGTCATTTCAGTCGATTGGAGGACTCCCAATCGACTGAGATTATGACACCACCCCCTGAAATACAGTCGACCGAACATGGGTCAGTCGACTGAATTGGACTGCTGAGACTTCATGCTCTCTGTAATTTTCAAAGTAGTCGACTGGGTTCCCGACCAGTCGACTGGATTGCTATTTTCAAATTGGATTGTTTCTATAAGTGTTTCAACTGAGGAAAACTTTTTATAACTCTGAATTTTATGGTTTCTACCTATGTTATTCCGCTACTATGACCTTTAATTGAATTGGATAAGCCTCGATGGTGTACCGTGTGTCCTATTTCTGCCTATAGCGAGATGGGTCGTGACAATTAAACACATCTTTCCTTTATTCAAAACATGTAAAATGTCAATACTAGGCTACTAAGTGAGTTTAGAACTCACCTTTATGAAGCTAAGGGCTTGTTTAGTAGGATTAAAAGCTTGGGAAGCTTTAATGGTGGCCTCATCTTTTTTCTTTTCTTCCCCTGTCTTCTTTCCATCTCTCCTTTACTTTTCTTTTTCTTTAGGTCTCCTTCTGCTCTTCTTTAGCCCAGTGAGTGTGTGCGAGTGTATGCTGTATGTATATATGTGTGTATATGTAGGAGTGCATATATAAAGAAAACCAATGTGATCACTCTCTCTCTGCAGTTCAGAAACGAAATTAAGCCAAAATACGTCTTGTATATATAGGCAAGGTGTGATCACGTGGTCATTCCCTAGTCAGAACAAGAGAATAAAAAACAGTTGTTTCCAATCAATTGAGCCATTTTCAATCGATTTGGGTAGGTAGGAAAATGTTCAATCGACTGAGAAAAGTTTAATCGATTAGGGGTAAGTAATAAATGCTCCAACCGATTGATAAACATCCAATGGATTGGGTTGGGGTTCAATCGATTGGGTGAGAAGTTAAGTTAATCGATTAGGTGAAGGTATAATCGATTGAGACACAAAGTTAAGCAATGGTAAAACAAAGTTCGTACAAATATTTAAAGAAGAAATACAGAGTCTTATTCAATATTATACGTTACAAAAATATAGGGTACGTATTACATGAGAAAGTGATGAAAATAATGCAAAGCAAGACTTTGGAAGTGGAGAAGAAAACTGCCATTGAAATTGATTTGAAGGAAATTGCAGGGAAATCGGAATGAAAAAAAAAAGTTATTAAAATGCTAGAAGAACATTTAAAGCAAATGCTAAGGATTGCTACTGAATACTTTTAGGATGCTGTTTGGGGGGTTTGTTTAAGTTGGTGGAGACTGGAGAGAGTTTTCCCTTGCCCGAGCTACTGTATTTATAGAGAAGAGGTGGAAGAGTTTAAGATTTCTTCAAAGTTAAGTATTTCTTCGTGCTTCATAATTTGTCACTCCTAGCATTGAGACTTGTAACTTGCATTGGGACGTTTTAATATGTTTGAGTCCCCCTTACACTTATTTTGATATACTGCATGTATCTTTAAAAAATAAGACTGGTTTTGAGTCTAGATTTTTGGTCCGATCGGTGGTGGCTTGAAAGTATTGATGTGGTATATAAAGTCTCAAATGCTCACATAAGCCAAACCAGATGGGTCCCGCATTCATGAAAGTGGGTTGCGATGCCAAACAAGGTGTGATCGAACTCAGTCTGTTATGTGCCCGAGAATTCAAAGATATGGCTACGTACCATTTTGATGTCACATTTAAAACCAAAAATTTAGGGCTCGTTTGGTAACGTTGTCGTTTTCTGTTTTCTGTTTTTGTTTTCGTTTTTTAGAAAACGAAAATTGAAAACGTGTTTGGTAACGTTTTCGTTTTTTGTTTTTAAAAAACGTTTTCAAATTTTGGGTAAAAAATGAAAACACCAAAAAGTCGTTTTGAGTTTTCTGTTTTTGTTTTTTTTTTTTTAAAAACAACAATGTTACCAAACAAGTTTTTGTTTTTTTTTTTCAAAAAAAAAACCAAAACTGGTTTTCGTTTTTAAAAAACTGAAAACTGAAAACAGGAAACGTTACCATGCGAGCCCTTAGTCAAACAAGTTGGCCGCAATGATAATTTACATGTGTTTGCAATAGTGCATTCACAAAATGACTAGTTTGGTCATGTGCTTATGCCCGAGAATTCAAAGTGTCCAAGGTCGCACATGTTTTGATTATCAACATCTTTTGGGACTTACATATTTGTCACTTTCATATAATAAAGAATTTATTTATCAAGTACTTTTGATTAAATACTCCAAATAATCAGTTTTAATTATACAAAATACATATTTTAGACGCAAAACACCTTGTTATCATTAACTGACACGTATCATCTAACTGTACATTGTATGAAGAAATACATTTTGTAGATTTTTTCATCGTGTTATAGCAGCTGATGGAAATTCATCACACACACAAAGTATAGCAGAGTTTAAATCTAGCTGTCAAACAAGAGTAATGCTATGCTTTCCGAAACCACATCTCAAATTATGTGATTGTGGAATCGCTATGGGGACCGGGGTCACTTCAATTGTTTAACATACTTCAATCAAAAGTCAATGGGCCCACTGATACATCATTTAGGATGTGACTTTCAGATTTACTTATTTCATTTTTTTTTATAGAAGTGAATTTGAGAAACATAGCATTATTCGTCAAACAAACACAGACAGTCGGAGAAAGATTAGAAAAGACATGAGATTGTGGCATTGTACCAATGTTTAAATATCTAGCATGATAAATAGGCTTAATTACAAAATAGACCCTTGAGTTTGGTCCCTGTGTTATTTAGTTCCTATAGTTTCAACTGCGTCAATTTGGTCCTTGAAGTTTTAAATAGAAACAATTTGATCCAAATACCCCATTATGTGAGAAAATTTGATAGAATTTACCAACTATTGTACACAATTACGTTGATAAGCGGATGGAGAGATTAGTATTGTTCTATTTTTGCCCCCAAAAAGTACGACAGTGCATAGTATGTAATTAAATTATGTTAACTTTTCCCACTAAATTGGCCATTTAGATCAAATTGCTTCTATTTAAAACTTTAAAAACCAAATTAACATAATTAAAACTATAAGGACTAAAATAATACATAGACCAAACTTCAAAAATATTATTTGTATTTAATCCTGATAAATATAGAATAAACTATAGAAGATAAATTTGAGAAAGATAATATCATTCGTCAAACAAACACAGACAGTCGGAGAATGATGTGAAAAGATATGTTGTGGCATTGTAGCCACGTTTAAATATCTAGCATGATAAATATAGAATAAACTAGTTACAGATAGTATCTCTATGTAATTAGTAAATGAGGAAGAGACAAATCTGTCATGCAACTAATTTTAAATGAATACATAATAATGTGGTTCTAGAAGTTAAAAGCTGATTGAACAAATGGACCATTCCTTGCATTAATAATCTTGTATATTTGTCTCAATAGATATAATCCCAGAATAAAGCTGAGTGGTTAGCACAATAGCACGTATTATTACTATGTCTTAATTATAAAATATATACTTGAAGTTTGTTCTGCATCTCATTTTAATTTCTGCAATTTTTGTTGCATCAATTTGGTTTTTGAAGTTTGTAATAGGAATGATGTGATTCAAATGTCCGATTCTATAAAAAAAAATTGACAGAATTTACTCACATGCTATGAACTCTTATGTATTTTAGAGGCAAAAATGAAACAACACTAATATCTCCAACCGCTTATGAATGTAATTATTTCTATTTAAAAGCTTCAAAGACTAAATTAAAGATATCAAAATTACAAAAATTAAAATGATACGAAAACCAAACTATAATTGTTCACCCAAATGACCCATTCTCTCAAATAAATAAATAAAATAAAATATGACCCGTTCTCACGCCCATAATACCATTAGTATCTTTCATTTTTATTTTTAGGGTAAATTACATGGACTTTCCCTGAGATTTGACTTAATTACACGAACCTCTCTCGTATATTAAAAAATTACACAGACCTCCCTTAAAGTTTGGATTACGTTACACACCTCCCCTCCGTTAGTTTTACCGTTTACCCTCAGGGGCGGATCTAGACAATCAATTCAGGGGGGGCTTGATGTATGGGGGTTGCCCCCGATTTTTTTTTTTTTTGACCTATATACATATTTTGGACATTTTTTATGCATATTTTAGACATATTTATACATTTTTTGTGTATATTTTGGACCTTTCTATACATATTTTATAATTAGTACAAAAATATAAGAGAAAGGGGGCTTAGTATGATAATTAGTAGGTAATTTTCATAACTAGAGGGGCTTGAATGGAATTTCAGAGGGGCTTAAATGTAAAATATTTTTACTTATAAGGTAACATTTGTAAATTTTGAAAATCTAGGGGGGGCTTGAGCCCCCCTTTGGCCTTTAGTACATCCGCCCCTGTTTACCTTTAACATAAATTGATTATGTAAGTAATTTTGAATTCTTTAATACCAAAAATACCCTTATTTATTTTAATAAAAAATAAAGCGAAATAAAAGAGCAAAATAATGGTCATCTCTCTCTCTGTCTCTCTTCTTCTGAGCTTACATAGTTACCACTATTGCTTGCCACACTAACCCCAACCACCACACACCACACCCAATCACCAGTCACCACCATTGTAGGCCAAGATATTTGGCTTTTTGTTGGCCCTTTCAAATTACTGATTCAATTCAAACCAGCAATACATTAGTGTGTGTTTATATGTATATATATACATACACAAAGAGTCTCTAAAGAGGGCCACCTCTCTTTATTAAAGAGAAGACCTCTGTTTTGACAGTTGGATTGTGTTAAAAAACTGTGAAATGACAAAACTGCCATTAATAAAAACACGATCCGACGGCCAAAATAGAGGTCCTCTATTTAATAAAGAAAGAAATATACATATGTGTCAAATAGCCATTTTTGAGTCCAATTGAAGTTTGGTGGACCTCCGCACCCCACCACCACCACCACCGCCGCCCATCATCACCGACCGCCCAACACCTCTCAACTCTCTGTCTTCTCTCTCGCCCTCTCTCTATCCTCTTCTCTCTCTAAAAAAAAGAGTGTAAATCGTCCTTGAATACAATTAGACCAACACATCATTATTAAAAGATGGATTCAAAGAATTTGCGTACATTAGTCCAAAATCCAAATTAATAGCAAAGCAAAGACTGAACTACCAAATCATCTCAAATTTCGGGCTTCGAAATTTGGGCACAATGTAAATTTACAGGAACCCTAAACTAATCAAGTTCGATTTCACAGTTATACATTTTGATCTCAAGAAATTTTCAGCTTGGCATCCAAATATGAATCAACTCAGAGATAAAATTTCAGATCCCCTAAATCAATTCCCAGAATCGCGTACCCATCAAGAAGAGAGAGAGAGAGAGAGAGAGAGAGAGAGAGTGTGTGTGTGTGTGTGTGTGTGTGCGCGCGCTATCTTCTAGCAGAGGAAGCAAAGTGAATACATATGTGTGTCCATATATGTATTTGCAGAGAGGCTCAGAAGCGGACTGGTCCGTTAACGGACCAGTTTTTAGTAACGAAATTTCGTTGCTAAAAGTTAACATTTTCGTCGCTAAAGATGAATGCATTTTTAGCGATGAAAAAAAGTGACTTTTTGCGACGAAATTTCGTCACTAAAATTGGTCCGTTAACGGACCAGCCCGCTCCTGAGCCTCCCTATATGTATTTGTACATATATATATGTATATATACAGTCAGGCTCTAAAGAGGGCGCCTCTCTTTATTAAAGAGAGGACCTCTGTTTTGGCCATCGGATCGTGTTTTCATTAATGACAGTTTTGTCATTTCACAGTTTTTAAACACAATCCAACGGCCAAAACAGAGGTCCTCTCCTTAATAAAGAGAGTTGGCACTCTTTAGAGAATCTTTGTGTATATATATACTAGGGTATTGCCCGTGGCTAAAGTCACTTAGAATTCTAACCATGCATGAGTACGATCAATAACTTATTTCTAGCATCATGAATTTATTTCTTCTGTTTAAGAAAATTCAAATGACCCAAAATAAGTGAGATTCAAACACCTGATGAGAGTACACATTTAGAATAGAGAGGGTAATAAAGAAAATGTTATTCCAAATAAACCATTGAATATATAGCAAAGAAGAAAAGAAAAGGGGGAAAAACGGAGGAGCGGAGGAGGTAAGAGTCTTGAAGAGCCGTATATGCATACATACACACATACAAAGAGATTAGGGTGCAAACAAATTGAGGGTAAAACAGTAAATTTACTATTACAGTCAGGTATGTCTACTTATAAGAGAGGTTTGTGTAACTTTTCAATATACGAGAGAGGTTAGTGCAATTATGTCAAACCTCAGGGGATGTCAGTGTAATTTACCCTTATTTTTTATGATTCATATCCTCCATTTATTTTTCTCTCTCTATGTAAGGACACAATCTCTCTCTAGATTGACCAACTGGGTTTCATTTTCAAATTCCGCCTTCAGACTGGACTCCCAATTTAATGCTGCCTCAATTATATATGCGTTGTATAATTTGTAGTATCTATGAATATTATATATACATATATACATTTTAATTTTTTTATATTTTTATTATTTTTTTAATGTGGGTTCTTTTCAATTTGGTTGATAAGCTTGACTTGCAGCTGCCTTAGGCAGACTTCTATTGGATCATATACTCTCGCCCTTCCTCTTGCTTTTTGGAGCCTTTTAGCTAGCGTAAATTTTACTCATAACTCATAACTTTCAAAAAATTGGGATTTGTAGTTACGGGCCTACGGCAATCAAATCTCTGGGGCCAGATTGTGAAGCTCAAAGGTTAGTTAATTTGTACTCTGTCGAAGGTTTTTTTTTTGGTGCTGTAGACTGGGCGTTTGAAGAAATTTAGTAACTCCATTATTAATTTTTTTTGCCCCCTCGTGGGTCTGGAAAATGATACTATATGATATGTGGTATACAGTCATACATACATGTTGTATATAGAAATTTGTTTACTATAATTGATGGCACACTGAGAAATTTTTGAATTTGCAAAATTTGATAGGAAAGGGGTTTCTTGGTGTCATTTTGATTGATCTTTGGTATCAACAATCCATTTCATGGAAAATCTGTTTGTTGAACATAGTGGGCTTGTGAGGGGTTTTGTCTGTTTGGCTGGTTGCAACCAGCATCTGGTTTGTTATTGCTGAATTCATCTCTCTCTCTATAGATATATATATATATATATATTATACGGAGTACATGCTTATACTTGTGAGAAAACAATCACTTTGGGGAGTATTTTCTTTTCTTTTAACCATTAACTTTCCATGATGTCCTTTGTCTAGCTATGTTCACTAATTTTGAGGTTGTTTGAATATGCTATTCCCTCCTTTCCAAATTACTTGGTATATTTTGGGGAATTCAACGTCTTAAGAGAATACAATGATTATTTTTTTTTGTCGAAGTCTTATGTTCCAACTTTTCAAATTCGCCCATGATAAATGCATTTAGATTAGTTAGGGTGTGAAAAAAGAAAGCGTAAAACAATAAAAATTCAAAATTTGCTGTGTTAACTTTTTAACATTGACTAACATTTTTGGGATAACCCAAAATAGAAAGAGTGCCAAGCAATTTGGGACGTACGGAATAGAAGATATTATATGTTATTTATAATGATATGAGTAGACATGAATTGATGTGTTATAATATGATATTATCTACTCCCTCCGTCTCATTTTATGTGTCCCTTTTGGGGAATCTAACTATTTAAGGGGACAAAAAGAATCTACAACTGTTTTTCACAATTGCCCATAATCATTATACTTTCTTTTTTCGTTTTGTTTTGTTTTGATGTTGAACGCAGTGGAGAGTAGTTTGAGAAACTAAGTAAAATTTGCAAGTTAATTTATAAAAGTGGACAATAATTTTAAAAAATCCCAAAAAAAAAGAAAAGAGATACGTAAAATGGGACGTAGGGAGTAACACGTAAATATGATATAGTATATTATATGATTTAATGTATTGATGTATTGGATTTTGTATTGCCTATATAAAGCACCTCACATAACATTGTAAAAATTAATTTCCAATACATAAGACTTTGATGTTTTCTAACAGAAGGTAATCTTATTGCATACATAATCTGCAGTGAGGGTGGTGGTGGTGTTTGTTAGAGACCATGAAGTGTTTCCAGTTCTCCAATGGAGAAAAAGAGGATGAACAAAAAAACACAATGCCTATATCGATTCCGTCCTTCAATTCCACACTCACTGACAGTGAGGTGAAGAGATCTGGGTCTGATTTCAATTCTCAAACTGTCTCAGAAACTAGTACTGAGTCCACGGGGAGGAGGAACTCATTCCCGAGTTTTTCTCAAAGGCCTAGCAATCTCAGAGTGTTCACAGTTTCGGAGCTGAAAGGCGCCACGAAGAATTTCAACCGCACTGTCAAAATTGGAGAGGGTGGGTTCGGCTGTGTATACAAGGGTGTGATCAAGAGTTCCGATGATCCAGTTAAAAAATACAATGTCGCTGTGAAACAATTAAGCAGAAGTGGGTTACAGGTGAGCTTTTTTACATTCTTTAGTTTTGATTATTTTTTGTATTCGAAGTGTTAATTTCTCTGTGATTTTTTCTTTGGTTCTGTTTGGTTCATGGACTCATTTAGGGAAAGGAAAAGAACACGAATACTTTTCTTTTGTTTGGTTATTAAGGAAAACAACAGAAAAAAATAGGAGGAAAAAGAAAATATGGTGAAAATTAATGTCACTTACTTTCCTCATTTCCTATTATGTTTGAAAATTTTCTAATTTCTAATGAGCATTGAGGAAACTCTAGGGAAAACACGCGAAAGAAATTTGCGTTCTAGTTTCTTTTACTTTTCATTTTCCTTCTCTAAATCCGTAAACCAATTAGAGCTTTGTAGTTATTTAAATTAAGTATAGTCGGTCATATAAGTTGTCACAGCGAACATGTAAGATGCTCGGACTTAGGTGTGATTTGTGGTTAGTGGCTGATGCATGGGTTTAGAAGTTGGTTTTGTTGAACACCGAAATGGTAGGATTTGGCAATTGTGCATCACAAGTTTCGTACATATATTCGGAGGATTCAATATAGTCTTAACCCAGAAATGACACAAACGAGGTGCATGAATTAAGATTCTACTTTATACTTCCATATTTAGTTGTGGATAAAAATATACTCTGTAAAACCCATGACAAATGATGGAGAAATAGCTAAGAACTGTTGGAAACTATGTATATGAAACAAAACAAAACAGTGACTAGATCGAGCACGCAAAGTGTTGTCCGAAAAACGAATTTACGTCCCACACACTTGGTTGTTTGTGAACTAAGACGTATCCTTCTTGAGGATACTACAATCTAGTATAATAGAGACAACAAACTCTATTATACTCTGCAGAATATATGTATATAAATTGCTCTCAATTGACTCTAGAATAGATGGAGAAGAAGAAGATAAAATGTGGAAAAATTGTATATCAAATAACTAACTACTTAGAGTATATATAGAGGTGTCAATTGGGTAAGAGATGCATCTCTACACAAATAGTTGTGTCCCAACACCTATATATTACATATATATATATATATATATATATAAGTATATACACGTTTATCAGTCATTAGAACAGATGAAGTTCAAACAAACTCAAAATTTTTACATGAAAAGTTGAAACTCTTCCGAAACAGTGTCCGGTCGACCGGTCGAATGCCCCTTTGCCAGCTTATAGCCATTGACAGGGCCGGCCTTGAGATGACAAAAATTGTCCAAGGCCTCAAGCGAACTTTCAAAGGGGCCTAAAATATTAGGCCTCCATACTAAGTTTCATAGAAATTAAGTGGAAATTAGAAGAAAATAGGCCTATAAATGATAAGTTTCATAGAAATTAGGCCTAAAAATGATAAATTTCATAGAAATTAGGAAGAAACTAGAATAAAATAGGCTTAAAAATGATAAATTTTGAGGCCTAAAAATCTAAGGCCTAAAGCGGCCGCTTGGCTTGATTGTGCCAAGGCCAGCCCTGGCCATTGACCCGGTCGACCGGTCAAAAAACCCTCTGCTAGAATCTTGAAACTTAATGTTTCAAGCCTTTCCCTGAGCATAGAGCCTGTCCATAGCAATCCTAACGATCCCCTTGAGCTTACATAAGCTCCCATTCACACCCCGAATCTAACAAGAACATAATAGTTTAAATACGGAAGTGAGTGATAAAAACTTTTAGGGTTTGATCAGCTCAAGAAATATTTGCTTTACGGGTTTTGATTATGGCGAGACTAGTAACCTAGTTTTGCTCTAATTTAGGAAAAAACATTAGATGCCACTCTTAAGGATCCTAAATAGTACTATATATGCAAATGGACTAACATTAAGTTAAAAACATATATAGGGCTTGTTTGCTTAATGGGTAGTAGCCCAGCTAAGCCTCTTGGATGCCCCTACATCAATTAACATTCAGAATCCATGTCATTTATCATGTTCCTTCAGAAAGTTGTTTGTGTGTTATGAGGCGCATACATGGGTGTAATTTTTAGAGCATGGTACAATAAATGGAGTGTTTTTGAACTCAACTAGAGTTTGTCGTGCGCGACAAGAAAAGACTAGAAAATTCTATGTATAGAAGACGATCCTAATGGTTGAGCAGTAATATCTTGTGGAGTTAAAATGCTTGACCAAGCAATGAGTTTTTTTCTGAATTAACTCAAAACTAGTTGATAAGGGGAAAGAAACGAGGAGAGGATGGAAAGGTCAAAAAACATGAGAGAGGAGATGCTATTTACTGTAGTGTTTAAAGAATGACAGATCAAAAGCATGGCCCTGCACGTCATCACACTTCCGCTAGTAAATGAATAAAAATTGTAGCTACCTCCACATGTCCCTGCCCAAAAAAGGAAAGAAAAATAAAGTCTTAGGATAAGTAAATCAATTAATAGTTGATATGCCCTAAATGAAGTTAGATTCTTCCATAAAGCTCATAAATTGATCTCTGATTCAGTGAAATCCTGATGTTGCCACTAACATGCCCATTTGACGATGATGCAAAACATGTTCCTGAACTGCGTTAGTCTCGTATAATTTATGAGCTTGTTCTTCACTCCTTGGTTAGCTTTCAACCTAGGAGATTTCATGTTGACGAGCCTACTTTCTTGATCTTACTATTTTATGTGAGTTCCGCTTTAATGGTTCAGAAGATAAGGAATTCACGAACTCTAATATTCAAATACTCCCTCTGTCCCAAATTAAGAGTCCTTTATTCCATTTTGGGATGTCCCAAATTAAGAGTCCTTTTCGGAAAGTCAATGTACTTTAACTTGACACTTTCCAAGTTTACCCTTTGTTAATTAAACTCTCCCACTTTTCATTTGACGTGACACTGAAACTTCAAATTCAAAAGAAAGGCAATAATAGGAAATTTAAAATTTCACTACGATGAAATAATCTTCCTCAAATAATTGGAAGTCCCATTAGGACTCTTAATTTGGGACGGAGTGCTTAGTGTCTAATGCTCCAAACTTTTTGTCTTACAGGGACACAAGGAGTGGGTTACAGAGGTGAATGTTCTTGGGGTGGTTGAGCATCCAAACCTAGTCAAGCTACTGGGTTACTGTGCAGAGGACGATGAAAGAGGAATTCAACGGCTTCTGATTTATGAATACATGCCTAACAAAAGTGTGGACCACCATTTACGTTCTGACACCCCTCTTCCTTGGGCCATGAGACTGCGAATAGCCCAAGATGCTGCTCGTGGCTTAACATATCTGCATGAAGAAATGGATTTTCAGGTGTGGTATTTGCTTTTATATTTCTTATTTTTATTTTGGGAAATGCTAACCTACTACCTACGTTACATTTCTTATTTTTATTTTGGGAAATGTTTTCTGTTTTGTTCAATAGATCATCTTCAGAGATTTCAAATCGTCTAACATTCTCCTAGATGAGCAATGGAATGCGAAGCTGTCAGACTTTGGATTGGCTAGATTGGGGCCTCAAGAAGGACTAACACATGTCTCTACAGCGGTATGTTCAAACATGTTTCCTTACAAACCACGTTGCCATGTCCTTAACCTTGGTATTTGCATGTCCTTAACCTTGGTATTAGCTAGTTTAAATTATAATTCCAACAATCCTAATTATTGGAAGAAAACATTCTTGTATTATTCCCCTTCGAATTCGACATAAAAACTACTTGGTAAAGATGTGATCATGCTCACTTGACCTATATTTGGTAATTATAATTCTTGGGTGGGACTATGTTCTTCCTCTTTCTTTTTTAATTTATGCTTCTTTGAACTGCATTAGCATTAAACTCTATTGGATCATCATGTACTATGTCGCCCCATTTTGGAGGACAGATAATGGCTCCCGACTGCTGTGGGTTGCCTGAGAGGGTGATTCAACTTTAAGGGCTCTTTGCGAAGGCTTGGAATCAGTTGTAAACCAGTTTTACATATTGAAGTGTTTGGTAAATGCCTTTTTATTGCGTGTTAGCCAGTGTGAGATCTAAAATCACACTTAAAACAAGTTCTTTGTCAAAGCAACTGGTTTTCACAAGAACCAAATAGAAAATGAGAATTGGGCTGAACCTGATCCTATTTGTGCATTCCCCAACTGGCCGTATGAACCTTAAAACCCAGGATCAGAAATCGTTTAGTGGGAAAATAGGGTTTATCTATGGATGAAGCATGAATCCTTGTTTTCCGTTCCTTGTTCTGCTGTCTTAATGCCCCTTTCACTAACTTCCAACAGTTGATAGAGAAACAAATACTCTCTTTGAATGCTTATATAATTGGAAATTATATCAGGTTGTGGGAACCATGGGATATGCAGCTCCTGAATACATCCGAACCGGACATCTCACATCCAAGAGTGATGTATGGAGCTACGGTGTCTTCCTCTACGAACTTATAACAGGTAGGCGCCCATTGGAACCAAACCGCCCCAAGAGTGAGCGGAAGCTGTTGGAATGGATAAAGCCACACTTATCAGACATGAAGAAATTTAAGCTGATATTGGACCCCCAACTTGAAGAAAATTACTCTCTTAGGTCGGTCCAAAAGCTTGCAAATGTTGCGAGCCGATGCTTATACAGACACCAGAAGGCACGGCCGAAGATGAGCGAGGTCTTGGAAATGGTGAACCAAGTAATTGAGGCGTCATCGGGAATGGGCAATCCTCAACCACCTGTAAGGAGTTTGGTGGCTGTGGAAAATTCAGAGAAAACGAAGACAAAAGGTAAGAGAAGTATTATGGATATAAAGATTGGTGACAGTGGGTGGCTTATTCGGAAGTGGTCATCAAAGTTTGTAAGGACTTGTTAATTGCCATGGTTTTGAGGCCCCATTTGGTGGAGCTATGCAATCGAGGGCTTTCCAAACGGTTTGGGAAACCGCGACTGGAAGCACAACACGGCACCCAAACGGGGCCTGAGCAAAAAGGTCTGAACGCGATTTTTTTGGCTCTTGGAGAAAGTTCCATGGGGTGTTAATGCTAGGAAATCTAATGGGTTATAATCTATGATTCAAGATATTGTATACAAGACAATGCTCCCACTCCAACCAATATGCATATAATCCCTCTTTAGCTACTTGCTGTTATTATTATTATTATTATTATTGCTAATAAGCTACTTGCTGGTATGTTGGGAGACAACTTCCTGATAATACTGAGCAAAAGATATAGCTGTTATAACAGGATTGTAAGGTTGAGAAAAATGTGATCACTGACTTTTGAGTCAAGAAGTTCTATGTATTGAATTGTGTCTGGTGAATGTTCATTTCTTGCGTAGGACCCTACCCATACCGAGTTTTATACGTTTTTTTTAGAATTTACTACTAGTTAAACCAATATAACCTTTGTCCTCGAATCAGATTTTACTTGAGGATTCCCAATTAGGGTCGGTAGGTTTCCATGGTAGAGAGAGAGAGAGAGAGAGAGAGAGAGAGAGAGAGAGAGAGAGAGAGAGAGAGAGAGAGAGATACAAAAGATTTACGACTAAGGTCCCATTTATAAAATTGAAAATTAAGTATTGAATTTGTAGAATTGGATATTTTAAACTACTACTTAATTTGCAGTTCCAAAAAACTGTGTTTTAAGTATTGAAATAAACTGCATTCATTAGTCAATGGTTTTTTTCTTGAAATTTTGAGTAAGTTTTTTGCTGTGGTACACTAACAAAAGCTTTGGAAAAACCAAGTGCTGAGATTTTTCATTTTAAGTAGTTAATTGGGTTATCAAACACGCAAAGCTGTGCAGACATAACTGTTGAATTGCTGCTTGCTTTTAAGGTCCTATGTAATGGGAGAGATTTTCTTTCTTCTTCTATTCTTTCTCCCACTGACACATTCAACATACTAATTGCTATGGAAAATATATTGGAGCAACTTCTGATATGTCCTTTAAATGTTCTTTTTCTGTTGTATATATTTTATCTCTGAAAAATCTTCAAAATTATGTGTTGATTGATTAATCACTCATAAACTGTCAGTTAAAAATGTTTTGATTTTACTTTTTCTCAACTCATAAACTGTCAGTTAAAAATGTTATGATTTTTTTCTAATTCATAAACTGTCAGTTAAAAATGTTTTGATTTTAATTTTTCTCAACTCATAAACTGTCAGTTAAAAATGTTATGATTTGTTCTCTAACTCCTAAACTGTCAGTTAAAAATGTAGTGTTGAACCTACTAGAGAGGAATTGAATCATTTTTATTTAGGTGTTCCATGTTTGCATGAAAATAATTTGGCTGAAGTTGGTGCCTTTGATCTTCCTTGGTTGACAAAAAAAAAACAAAAAAACAAAAATTAGTGTAAGGTAGTAATGTAGTATACGAGTCGAGTTCTGATGAGGATATAAATCTGATCTCCAAGATACACGTCGACCGTAATCCTCCAGTAACCGTTACCTCACGTCCTTTAAATACTTTTCTTCTAACGTAAGCTCAAAAGAAGAAGAAAAAAAAAAAGAACTCTCATTCATCTAGATCACTTTCATTACAAGCTTAAACATTTCTAAGGGACTTTGGTTCATTAACCAAGTTTTTTTTTTTTTTGCAAGCCCAATCCTTAATACCAGCTATAGTAGTTCTTGATAAGTGTCATCCATCAAATTTTCAGCTTTCATCAAAGTTCCATGATCAAATTGTCTGTATTCATTTGATAATTCATCTTTACATTTGAGTGATTATGAAAATCTCTATGTACTATTTCATCACTTTACTTTTCCCCTCAAAATTTTTCTTTTTGACTTTTGAGTAAGCATTAGATGCGTTCACACGATGTTTATATGGGCAAACAAAAATGCTATACCTACACCAAATTTCGTACCAAATTTCACACCCAATACATCCCAACCCTTGATTCATGTGGGTTCTGTGTAGGACATGGAGCCCACTAGAATCAAGGGTCAGAATTGTTGGAAGTGAAATTTAGTATGAGTGTAGCATTACTCGTAGGCAAACTACTACAAATGTGAATACAATACCAATTGCCCACAACACAAGCAAGAAAACATTTCATAACCCAGCTGATGATCAAAGATCACACATGCTATTCTTTGATAATATTTACCCTTTATTGTATATAGAATTAATTATAGATACACTTCTCGCTGGTAAGTGCATTATTCACTTTGCCGGCTTTAGTTTCAAAAACATGTCACTTAAACTCATGGTTTCCACTCAGTCATGTGCTACCGATAATAAATTAGTTAAATTTAGCGAGAATTTGTAGCAAATTTACTATCAATTGCAAATTAGTCCAAACTACAAGGGTCTTATAGTCTTAATAACACGTTTGGGAACAAACTTAAAAACAAGCTGAGAGTCCGTTTGATAAAACTGAAAATTATGTGCTGAATTTTAAGTATTAAAAATTTAAGCGATTGAATTTACAATAAGTTTGAACCGCCCTCCTTCATTTATTAAAAAAAAAAATACAAAATACACAAACGCAACCTCTTTTTATTTTTATATTTTTATAACATATTGTCATATACGCAACTTACATTATAATTTAAAGCAGGATAAATTACAGTAATGCCCCCTGAACTATGACCATTTTTCACTAACACCCCTAAAACTTTAAAGCTGAGCAAACTCACCCCCCTAAACTATCATTTGTTGTCTGACACTAACACCCCCTTCTTCAGGGGTGAGTTTGATCATTTTGGATAGTTCAGGGGTGGGTAAGTCTGTTCAATTTTAAAATTTAAGGGGTGTTAGTTAAAAAGGGTCATAATCTAGGGGGTGGTGCTGTAATTTACCCTAAAAACTTAATAGAAGGAGTGTTGAAGGAAATGGCGTTTAAACCGACGGACGGTATCTTTTACGCCACTCAAAGTAGTATTCCAAAACGGAGGCTTTCCATGCTTTCATTTTCTTTAGGCGTGACTTCACTACTTGTTCGTTTTTTAACGCCGGGCAACTCTATATAATCACTTCATGTTTAACAATTCCATTTTCTTCCTTCCATCCTTATCTTCTTCCGTGGCATCTATAATCTCTCTCTCTCTCTCTCTCTCTGTTCAGGTCGACTTAAAATCGTCTACTACCCGTAGTATATAAAGTTTCGTCGAGACAGAGGAGTTTATTTGAATTTCACTGGTATTAATTGAAAGGTTAGTTTTGTTAACACTAATTTCGTTTCTTAGCTTCTTCATTCCATTTACTTGTACTATTAATTCATCCAAATAATGTTGAATAATAAGAGTTTACTTTATATTTATTTCCTGTTAATTTTTCCCTTCATATTAGTCTTCCGAAATTGGAATTGGAATGAGTAGATGTGACATTTTCTTAAAGCAAACGTTTCGAATATTTCCATCTCCCCTCTCTCTCTCTCTCTCTCTCTATATATATATATATATATGTTTATATAATATAGCTATATATTGATTGACGGCTGCCACGTTGTTGGAACTTGAATTGCTCTGAACAGTTGCCTAGAGGCTGCTTAATTCCGTTTATTTGCTTAATTAGGTTTGAGGTTGTAGCTTGCGAGTTTTTTTGTTTTTGTTTTTTTTGGGTTATTCAGCCTTGAAAATTTGTTGTATGAGATAGAGGTAGTGCGGATCATTTGAATCCTCTTGTGTTTTGTTAGATGCCCCTATCAACGAACTTTGTATGCCTTTAATGGCGGATATTTGTGGAACTAGTTTCCGTCGAGGACGCTAGTTTTGCTTTTCTTTTTATTTTCTTCCCGACCCTAAAAAAAATAAAAATAAATAAGG
The DNA here is from genome assembly GCA_033977485.1 of Hydrangea macrophylla. Lineage (NCBI taxonomy): Eukaryota > Viridiplantae > Streptophyta > Magnoliopsida > Cornales > Hydrangeaceae > Hydrangea > Hydrangea macrophylla. The sequence continues at coordinate 108,123,628 of CM066983.1, read as the reverse complement.
TGCATGAATAAGAATTATTGCACTGTAAATACAATTTGTTATACTGTGTTCTATGTGGAGTCACTGGAGTGGATCTATATGACATTTTACTTTAAGATGACGGCGGTTATTTGGTGGTTTAGGTCACCGAATTCTGTTTTCATGAAAATCTATGCGATTGCCAATGGTTGAGAGTCGTGATTGATTGATTTTCTTATCAATGAAAAGTTTTGAATTATAGTTCAGAAGGAATACAACCTTGGTCCCACTATAAGTGAAACATGGACCTTTTTTTTATTATCTTGGAAGAATAGAGGGATCTTTATAAATTCTTGAATAGTCATATGTTTTTAAGAATGCTGATGTGTATTATATTACTCCTGTTCTAGTTATAGTCTCTACTCCCTCATGTAATTGAAAACTCGAAAGATCCTCGAAGAACTCAATGTAACCTGATTTTTGGTTTGTCATATATATATATATATATATATTTTTATTTCTGAAGCAGTTTTTATTTCAGGATTTTATGCATTTAGCTTTACGCAAGCTGTCAGGGTGAAAGGTTAACTTTTTTGTTTGTCATCTTGTTGGACAATCAGCTGTTTCACCAACTTGGGATATATCAGTTAATTTTTTGCCTCAGTCATGCAATTTGAAGCAAATTTTATGGTAACTGAGAACAAGTGATGTTATATGGATTATAGTTGCTAAATTATTTATCTTTCCTATTGAGAACTCTGTTGACTGGCTTGACCGTCAAGGAATTGATTTTTTTTTTTTTTTGGGTGGAGACAGCTTTTTTAGTTGGAAAATAGTACCAAGGGATATAGCTATGGGTGAATCTGATCCAGATGTTGTTCGGTGGGGTCTTCATTTTCTTGATGTTGACCAAATGTTTAACTCTAACAATCATGGTGGTGGTAACCAGCATGAAGTGAACATCGCTCGAGAACAATCTATCAGAGGTGGTAGTTATGACACGGAGTACAGGAATGTAGAGAATGATGACAGTAGTGCACAGTCTCTGCAAGAAGAACTATCACAATTACATACTGGGGAGGAGCACTTGCAAGCTTCCACTTTTGGACTTGTTTGGCACAGTCCATCAGCTACAAGTTTTTATTCTGGTATTGTGGAGAAAGCTGCTGCTTAGTTGATATCTTGATTTAGTTTGGCATGTCAATTACCTTGAGTTTTTATCTTAACTACTAACAATATTTAGAATTAGCAGGCCATGAGGGTGGGGAGCCCGAGGCAAATGATTTGGTGGTGTCAAGTTCATGTTCTAGTCCGGAGGATCAATCATATGATGGGGACGAGTATTCCTACACTCTAGAGATAGGCGATGAGTCTGCCCTTGATGGAGAAGTCGGCAAGTGGTTGAATCAAATGGTTTCGGTTCCTGTAAGTGGAGCTTATACACAGCACCATATTTTTTAAAGTGCTTCTCTGTACCATTTATACAAAGCAATCGTTTGATTTTCGTTTTTGACCTTTTTATTTTGTCATTATGCTTTTCCTAAGTTTCCTTTATTGTTTTTATTTGCTTAATGAGAAACGTTGCTTCAGTGCTATTGGTGTATAGTTTTACGCCAATTGCAATGTATGAATGTTGGATGTTAGGGTCCTCTTTGCCGTTTCCATATTTGGAACTACTTTCCTCATTTGGATGGATAGATAGGCTTGGCCCCTCATGATGACCGCACTCTTGCAAGTTACTTCTCGTGTTTTATCTGGATACAACAGAATAGATGGTTTTGTAGTCTTCTAAACGAGAAGTTTCCTTAAACTCCAAAATTTGAAAACTCTACATCTTTTATAATACTTTAGCATTCAGAGTAGCAGCCTAACAGCATTGGCTACTTTATGTGATGTATTCTGAAAGTTAGAAGTGACTACTAACTCGATCTGCCAGTTTTGCATAACATGTACTTCTTTGTATGCACCTTTACTTCGCTAGAATTTTTATATCCAGTTCTAAGATCGAACTGAGGAATCACAACCTGGTCTAGACCTCTTGTGAACCAATTGTTCTTGTTACTAAATCAAATGAGTTATTAACTACACATTAATTGGGGTGTTTATCATGCCAAGATGTCAGATAGATAATGCACATCGTCATATCATATACTATGAGTGCTGATATGATGCAACCCATACACTAAAGAAGATAAAGTTATATTTTAGTAAAATTAAAAGCTAGACCAAGCCCGCAATTCGAGCTTAAATATTCCCACCTCAATCTCAAGGAGAAAGGTAAGGAAGAGATGCAAAAGATGTTGAAAAATAGGATAGTTCTTTGAAACCTGATGTCTACATGCCAGATATTCCCGTAACATACTATGACACCCTAACAGAAGGAAAACATCTAATGTTTGCTAAATTTATAATCTTACAGCTCTTGTTTGCAGTAAAGTGAAACAAGAAAAGTAAGTAAAGCGACCACTTGAGCTCTGTAGTCACCAAGGGTCAGTTGCTGTTCAAGCCCCTGGTAGGGCATCCGTACTACTCATCAGAAAAGGAAAGTAGTTGGTATTACAACTTCCTAATAAAAGAAAAACTATGCTTATTATTGATGCTCGGGGGAGTCATGCATATCATTTACTAAATACATGGCTTTGATATAATAATTTCCATATGGAAATCTACTTTTTAGAACTTAATAACCAAAGCATGTGTGAAAACCCACATAAGAAAAATTAAAATGAGTTGTTGACTGAATAACTATCTTGAAGCACACAGAGGTTCCCACAATCTGGATTGTGCTCTGAACCTAATATTATGCTTCTCAGATTCTTCGAAACGGTCTACTTAGGATGGTCAAATGCTTGAAAAGCTTTGCCAAACTTGCTTTGTATCATGATTCTCCTCCCTGGTTATGTATCCACAGAAATGAATGTGCACGGTGCACCTCTAATCCTGCGGCAATTAGCACGAGAAACTCACAATCACTAATGTGTAGTAATATGCATGCTTCATGTGCTCAAACATGGCTTCAAATCCTTTGAATAACTAGAATTAATACAGTATTTCTTTTTCATTTATGCAGCATGTTCCTAAAATTAATGGAGATATACCCACAATTGATGAAGCAACTTCTGACCATCAAAGGCTGCTAAATAGGTATTTTCTGATTTTTTCTGGCCATTGACTTAAGAGATCAGAGATGAGGCAGTGAGGACGTGCCCATTGCTTTCCCTCCAGTTGTTTAATATTTCAATTCCTTTTATTGCGAATTTGGTTTCACTTAACTTCTTTTTGTGTGTGTGTGTGTTGGGGGGGGGGGGGGGGGGGGGGGGGGGGGGGGGGTGAGGGAGGGATGGGTGGGGTTGACAAAAAGAGAAATGAAAAATAAATCAAAATCTTGAAAGTGCTGGGACAGGATAAAGAAATCTTCCTCTGTGCTTCTCCCTCAAATTTCATTGTATATGTGCGTGTATGGTAAGTAACATCTGTGTGTGCATGTGGTAGCTTACTTATTGCACACCTCTCTGCACTTAAAAGTGTGGCTGGACTTGCTCACACATCATGAGACCAACTGTTGATGAATTAGACATCAGATACTGTTTATCGGGGGAAAAAAAAAAAAAACAGTATCAGAAACCAACATGCTTCAAGATAAAATGAAACTGTATGAACCATGCTATTGGCCTAGTTCAGAAAAGAAAGGGTGCATATTTGTGTGGATCTCTCAAAATTTTTACACCATTCTTCTAATTGTTATCTAAACGTACAAAAAATATAGTTACTCGTCTATCCTTTTAACTTCAAACATTTTAAACTACTCCAGAAAGGTAATAATAAAGACGTTGCACCAATTTGAGTTTTTCTTAGTATTAGGTAATCACTCGGAGTTTGAAAATATCTAAAACTAGATTTGTAGCTCGTGCGATGCATGGGAGAGTTGCTTTAATTCAAACATTTGATAGATACAACTCTACAAAATCGTTGAAATCTAAGGGTCTGTTTGATTAAACTTTGATAAAACTGAAAATTAATTGCCGAAAACTAAGTACTATATTCCAAGTATTGAAATTTTTAAGCTACTGAATTTGCAATATTGATAATAGTGTTTTGTGTACTAATAGACTGTATTCAGTGATTATTTTCAGTTGAATTTATCAACAACAAAAAAACGTCGTGAAAGGGAAAAGGGAAAAGCCCAGCATTAAGATGTGGTTAAAGTGAAGTATGGATAACTTTTTTTTTTTTGGTTAAGACTCTTGCACTTGTTTTCAATTAGGAAAAGACAGTGAAAAGAAAAACAATTTGACTCCTTTTCGAAAGAAACTAAAGGTTTTTAAAATATATAGATTAGATTAGATATGATTTAAATAGTAGGAAGGATATACTTTGATATAAGGCTATATATATATATATATATATATACATGTATGTATAAAAAAATGCGAAAAATTACAGAGCTGCTATGTGGCAAGCGTTTGATTCCACTTTATAATATATATATATATATATATATATGTTTTGACTCTTATCGGTTGTTCCTGTTATGTGCATTAAATGTTACACAAATGAGGAATATTATATTTACCCCCTCTTAATTCTCGGGACTTCTTGGACTATAAATTAGTAAGTAGAACAGTCTGAACAGAATTATCCAAAAGTGAAGTCGCACTGGAACCGATATAGAAATTAATGAATAAGTCAGCTAGGTTAGAGTTTTTACCTTCTTGTTTCAACCGTTGATAGAAGAATTGTAAACAACTGATCTAGCATCACTCAAGCAAATAATTTCTTCGAAATTTATGGTCTCTAAATAAAATGACGGTCTTATTAAATTGTAAAATAAGAAGAAAGAAGAAGGAAAGAGAATTAAAAGGGAAGAAGGAAGGAGTGCGGATATTCCAAGAAATATGCTGATAAGAGACAATCAGGAGGATTTATGCACGTCAATATGTATCTCAGACTTCATTACCTTCAAGACTAATGTCATTTCACACCAATATAACCCTACTATAGGCTAGATAGCCGACTTGAGTGATGATTGCATTGCTTTTTTTTTTTTTTTTGTAAGTTTTGTATTGCATATCTCATCAGCTTGTACAATGTCGTTATGTGCTATTTGCAAGCAACATCACTATAAAGAGGCCTTATCATATCTTGGCAAAGCTACGGAGAAGACAAGGCAGACATTGATGTGATCAGAGAAAGAGATATATTCTCGGCTATCCTTCAATATTATATGCACACATCACTAATTACAAATACTCTGTTGATCGGTTATATTAAGAAAAATTTACAAATGAAGGCGCCTTCTTGTAGCTTGAACTCATTCTAGTCTCATGCAACACTTATTACATCTACTTTGGGTGGGGTTGAGGGGGAAGAAGTTTCCATGCTTATAAGACAAAGCTTACAGAGGACGAGTGAATTTTAGAAAGGGGGTATTGGGCTGAGGAAGATTGAGAGCCCGTTTGGGATACTTTTTCGTGGCCAACAATCACCTATAAGCGATTGTGACTCTTTAGGTTAGATTATCACAGATTTTTAAACACCTGATTCCTTAAAAAAAAAAAAAAAAAATTTAAAAAGCTCCAACCTTCTTTAAATTTTTTTTTTTTTATTATTCCACAAAGTGATTATTCTGTGTTTGCATGAATTTGTCAATGTTGTGCTACTTCCTCTTTGCTTGTGATCACTTCGTGCATCGCAATATATGACTTTGGGTTTCTCTTATTATATCCTCTTTACGAGATGCGATACAAGTAGTAAACTACATACTGGATACCATTCGATTCAGATTGCAATTATATGACTTGGTTGAGGAAAAGATTCAAGGAGATGGTAACTGTCAGGTTAGCAGTCTTGTCTTCTCTTTCCTTTCCGGTGAGTTAAATATTGATGTTTTATCATAATATACAAAAAATAGAAGCAAAAATTGGAAGTAGTGCTTATGTTGTGAGAAGTGACACAACAGCATATGTTGCATTGACTTTAATTGCAAGAATGTCTGGACCTAACAACTTGTTGGATCACTATAAAATATCTCCAAATGTGTAATTTGGTTTAACTAACTTGGTATTACGATCGTATGCTGAGAAAATTCAATATAAATCATTTAAAAACCATGTCCATTATGTACTTGTTGCTGGTCGGTGCCTAATTAGGCACTTATTTCCCTTTTTTTTTTTTTTAAACTTTATTTCTCAACCAAAATTTCCCAGCTTTCATGCATGAAAAATAACTTTGTAATCATTGTATTTACACTCTTATTTTTTTTGTTCACACCAACATTTCATTTTATATGGTAGTTTTCTATTTACACTCAATTGTTGTTATTGATTAAGAAACTATTTTGACCCTTTTTACTTTTAGATAAGTAAATATAATAAAAGATAATAATAGACCAGCTGTTGTAATGATTGCACTTTTCGTCTTCATGCTTGGTTTTCACTTTCTGGTCTGTGATTTTGTGCAAGTCAAGATTAGCAATTTTAGTCATTCTTGCACTCTTTTTTCTCTGCACGCATCTATGTTGATGATATATCCTTCCGGGCAATAATGATTCTCATCTCTATGGAATCCATTCACCCATGCATTTTTCACCCAAGATGGAAATAAAGAAATCTGTGTAATCGAGTTGTGGATTCCACAACTTGTACAAGATTTCTATTTTGGGATCTTATCCATATGCTGACCTCAAGCAAGTAGTGTTGGGAGGTTTTGTATTTGTGTTCTCTGTCCTAGATTTTTTTTAATTCGTTTCTGTATTAAGTCTTGGAGTTTATCTAGTCAAGATGATATTTTTTATTGAACCCATATATCTGGCCTTAATTCTATAGCCACATGTGGCCGCTGTTAACATAATTTTTTGACTAGAAATTCTAGTGCACTGTTCTCATGAAACCCTAGTTGTGGATGTTACTTTAGCTTATTATATGAGGGACTCATTACTACTATTTTATCTCCAGTTTCGTGCTTTATCAGATCAGATCTATCGTAGCCCAGAGCACCACAAAGCTGTGAGAAAACAAGTTGTTAACCAGGTGGTCTAACAATTAGGTTTATTTTCTGTGAAGTTTATGTAGTATTGTCGCGTTCATCATAATAAAGATTATCTGGAACTGATATGTCTTTCTCCACAATGGTTGGATATAATCAGCTTAAGTCACACCCAGAGATGTACGAGGGATATGTTCCCATGGCGTATGGTGACTATTTGAAGAAGATGTCCAAGTATTGTTCAAGATCCTTATGAACATTTCAAAGTCTAAACTTTTGTATATTCCCTATCTTTTAGCAAAAAAAAGTTGTCCTTATACTTTCTAATATTGATTAAACTAGGAGTGGCGAGTGGGGCGATCATGTCACCTTGCAGGCGGCCGCAGATTCGGTAGGAATAATGGTTCTTTCTTCTATTCGTTGTTCTCCTTTTCTTTTGCTGTTGGTTTGAGGAAGCCGTAATTCTATCTATCTCATCCGTAGGTTGTAAAAGAACATGTCTGTCTCAGCCGGAGAGATTTATAGACTCTGGACTAATGGTTTCTATTCTTCCTTGCAGTATGGTGTTAAAATTTTTGTCATAACTTCATTTAAGGATACATGTTACATTGAGATCCTGCCAGAGGTCCAAAAATCAACACGAGGTAACTTTTGAGGATTCAAAGTTTCTATGAGCATTAATAGTGGCTTGATTTTCTGTTATGTTGTACTGAAGTAGCATTAATTCTAAACTCGGAAAAAAGTAGCATTAGTAGTTCTTTACAAATATACGGAGTGATATGCCTCCCCTGATAATGTGATTTTTGAAATCTTATTTGAGCTATTTAATGTTACACGTTTAATGCCCTTTTTTTAAAGCTATTTTCTTTTGCTTTTATGCTTTTCCTGCTGCTACTCAATTTATTCTCTGGTTATAATTGTATGATGTATTAGTATTTTTTGTCTTCAAGATTACTGAGTAGTGCATTTGCCGGTTCTGAGTCAAAGAAAAAAAAGAAGATTAAGCACAGATGGACGGCGAGAAATATACTTGTGTCTTATAAGACTGATAGTGGGATATCATAAAATTTAATGATAAACTTCTGTTCGCTCCAACTTCCATTTGTAGACACATTACTGATACTGGTGCCCAGCGAATCCCTCCCTCCGTCTCTCTCTCTCTCTCTCTCTCTCTCTCTCTCTCTCTCTCTCTCTCTCTCTCTCAGACGCATTTCCGTTGACCGTACACCCGTACAGAGTTTTTTTATTCCAAGTATTCATGTGAAGGGTGGTGAATTTGACACCAATGTACGTGCCCCTCATCGAATTATATATGTTACACCATCCTTTCCTTTAATACACTACTCTCTACTCATGATACGATTATGCAGACAAAATAGGAAGGTTTAGCATCATTACCATGGAGTAGCATCATCACTACTCTCAGCAAGTAAATAGTCCCACTAAGATATCTAATTGGAGCAAACAAAGGATAAATGAAGAAATCGAAAAGAAACTATGAAATATAAATTCCATTGATTGAAGGAAGTGTGATACAACCAGTGATGCTCTGATAATGTGTAAGAAAAAGAAAACTATACAGCTAACGCAGGAACTTCTAAACCCAACAGAACTATTACAAACCTAACTGCGATGGGGAATAATTGTTCAGGAATAATACTTATATGCTAATTTCTCCCAACAGTACTTGCCAAAACAGAAATCTCTCCTTGTAATAGCTAAACCTTCTCTTTCCTATGACTCTTCAAAGCTTACCTCGCAGGTTGTAATAGACAAGGTTAACTTGGATCTCTTCTTTTTCTTTTACCTTTTTTCACTTAATTATTTTTATTTCTTGGCTTCACCTGTTTGCTACCAACACATCTTCTCAAAAAAGATAGTGATTTGATTCTTTTGTACCTTGTAACATTTTCTTACCTTGTAGCATCATTAAAGATAGTTCCATAAGTGTAGTAATTTTATCTATGATATAGTAGATAAAATTGTGGAGATTTTGTGTCTAATGCAGTCATACTCTTGAGCTTTTGGGCGGAGGTGCACTACAACTCAATCTATCCTGAAGGAGATAACTTCCATCAAGGAGGTGAACTGCTGATTTCCTTCTATTTTAAAAGCAAAAACAAAAGAGTTTGAGACTGCTTTCCGTTGAAAGAACTCTTGGGATGATTCCGACCAAGAGTCTGTTTGGGGTAGCTTTCTCGGGACAAACAATCACTTATGAGTGATTGTTTTGAAAAGTTGTTACCATTTAGATTAGCTTTTTCACAGTTTTCTTAAAATAAATTTTTTTAAAAAAAGGAAGTAGCTAAAAAAAATGCCTTTTTAAATATCACTAATTTGTAGCTTTTTAGATTCTAAAAGCTAATCTAGCTATTGGGTGACCGAATGCCTTGGTTAAGCAATGCATCATGCTATTGAGTTTTGTGCCAAAATGTCTATACGTGCCTATTTTAGCATTGTACTCGCAAAATAATACATGGTTCGTAAGTTGAGAAACTTAAAAGTAAGTTGAGAAAAATGTGTTCGAAGTTTCTAACCTCAAGCAACTAAGTCGAGAAACTTACACTCAGCTTCTTTTTCTTTCTTTTTTTGTTGGAGAAAATTCACTCAGCTTTTTGAAGGTTTAGTTATACCTTTTGTTCAGGTGATTCTAAGAGGAAGAAGAGGTGGTGGATGCTTGGAAGTAAGCATTAGGATTGTTTGGTTGATGCAAATCATATCTCCATTTATTGTTGTTGTTGCGCATCAGCTTCTCACTTGTACAGACCCCCCAGTGCGAGACTTGCTATTCACTATCACTTTCACTGTAATTATTTCCAATTTTAGGTCATTACACTTTCATAGTCTTCTTTTCTTCTCCACACCTCGCTTTCTAGTTCTCATTGTTTCTGCAAGCATGCCGCTGCCTAGTTATGCGAGTTTTTTTTTTCCGTCTGTGGCATTGTGAAGTCTATATGGAAAGAAATTAAAGACATCATTATTATTATTATTTTTTGTGTCTGTGGCATTGTGAAGTCTATATGGAAAGAAATTAAAGGCAGCATTTTTTTATTGGGTAAAGCGGAAATGGGAATAACATGTTGAAGTCGTTTTAGTTTGTATGACTATCCTGTGATGATTATATGGAAAAAAACTCGAAATATTTACGCTACAATAATGGTAATCTTTGGATGAGACCTAAATGTAGTAAAAAAAACCTAGTGCCATGTTCTCCAAGTTATTGTTGGGGTTATTTGCATAGTTATTGAACTCGAAGAAACCTCATTGACATTTTTTAGTTTTAGTTTGTGTAACTATTATAAATGATATAACAGTATAACACTACTATAAAAATAAGTAGTACTCACTGCTTTGCAATAAAAAAAGTAGTAGTAGTAGCTGCTTTATAAAGAGAAATTCAATAAACGCATACAGAGTATTATTTTTTTAACTACCATACGATATATATGAACTCAAAACAATTCGCACCAATCCATTATTTCATTATGTGTAGACTTTATTGTACACCAATTTTGTATTGTATAGCATAACTCAGAAGAATATGTTGCCTGATGAGCAAAACAATTGAGGTAGCCTCCGCTGCTTCACATAGTACGCTTGTTATGTCTTCGCCTAATACTAGCTAGTGTGGTATCACAATGAAGCCACTCCAGGTTTAAAGTTTAAATCCTGTAGCCTGGTCCACAAGAGAGAGTGGGGTGTGCGGCTAGTTCCACTTTTTATATTTGATTTTCTATGTAGAGATAAAAATACTGATTCTTGGTGGTTAGTAAATTGTAAGCTGACTAATGTATACTCAGATGATAATTTTTGAAACACATAAAAATCTCATAAAAATAAAATACATAAATCACAATGTGTCTATCTCTCTTGGTAGAGTTCATAGACACTGTGGAGTCCACAGAGGAGAGATAGACACATAAAATTTAGGGCAAGTCTATAATATGCAGCTTCTCATATGAGAATACGGATTTTAACCGTTAGATGAGAATCTAGCAATAAATACATCTCCAGATTCTTGAAAATCTTATGATTAGATTCTCATCCAACGATTTAAAATCTACCATTTCATATAAAAAGCTTCTCACAATAGACTTACTCTAAAATTTATGTATATTATTTTTGTGAAATTCTTATGTGCCTCGAAAATTATTTATACTCAAAACACAGCTACACAAACTTTTAACTCGAAACAGCAATACTAAGGGCACAATCACTTTTACACAAACACCCCATCTCTATCTTGAGTAACACTGTAGATCCCATAATTTCATTAGATTCTACACAGAAGAAAGATAAAGTATTTGTGTAAAGTATTTATCCCTCAAACAAATTGTTGTTTTTTTTTGTACAAATTTATCCCACTGGTCTATTTTTTGAACATGTAGTACCTGTTAGACTCTAGTGTGCACTGAACGAGTGGTGGGTCCTATGCCTAGATCGCCCAATGCGAATACTGCACTAGAGGAGGCTGACTGCATATAGTAACTCATCTATTACCCAAAAATCATATGAAACTAAAACAAATTTCTCTGTATCTGGCTCCGAGTGTCAGATACATAGATGCACTCAAATCCTCATCCAACACACGTACGGTTCTTGTCTATTTTAAAGCTGGCGTTCCTAAAACAAGCTGTTTCAGAAAATTTGAAACTTTAAACAATCAGCTTTGTCAAAGCCTGATCTATAATCCCCCTACAGTGAGATAAATCAACCTAAAACTTGTTTTGGTACCAAAGCCATGAGGCCCATATCATCAAACTTCTATAAATTAAAATAAAAAAAAATTGTGAATCAAATATTTAAAAAAAAATCTATATAATTTCGGTTCGACGTTGGGCACAAAATCTAATAATTTACATCTTCCACATACTCATCCTCCTCTCTTGAAAAAGAGAAAAAAATTCTAAACAAAAATAGAATGAGGAAGACATAATAAAACCCACTATTTCACACACCACTATTCCAAAGTCCACCAAAATTTCTTAATTTTTTTTTTTTTTTAAAAAAACCTTCCCAAGGCCTAATAACAACTACGAACCCAAAACATAACCCCTAGACCAGATAAATAAATATATATATATATATATAGATATACGGAGATACATATATTTTTACAATATCTATGGCTCTCCACCAAGGGTATCCTCTTGTTTCTCATCCTCAGTCACGGCCTGAAACAACAATGTCGTGAACGGCATATGCCGGTACCCATTCCCGGGAAATTCCATCCCCACCGACGACGACGGCTGGCACAAATCCAATCTACAACTCGGCGGCGCCACAGAAAACAACTCCGCCGGAACGGGCCCACCCGGCACCTCCATGGTCCGTTGAACCCGACAGGAAGTCACCGGAAGCGAGGCCGTCGCCGCTGCCGCCGAAGAGGTGGGGCCGACAGTGGTGGAGACAGGTTCCGCCGGGACGGTCCCGGTGCCCGTGGCGGCGATGATTGAAGGCTCAGCCTGGCGGAGGAGCCACTCTATGGTCTCGCCGTCCGACCGGAGACCCAGTTCTCGGGTCAGTTGGAAGACGCGAGCGGCGCATAGCGCCGGCATCCGCACGCGCCGCCCACGCCCGTTCACCTTCGTGTGCCGATCTTTCAGAGTAAGAGCTTTTCGGGGAAGAGCCAATTGGGTTTGGGTTACGGCGGTGGCTGGTACAATGTTTGGGTTGGGGTTTTCCTGTTCTGCTGGTGAGAAATTGTAGAGAAGCATCTCTGATCGCATGTTCTAGTCTAGACACACAGAGAGAGAGAGAGAGAGAGAGAGAGAGTGAAGAGGGGAGCCGGTGTTAGGGTTTCTAATTGAACCTGGGGTTTTTGGGATTCTACTGACCCCACATATAAACTTTTTTTTATAGATATACTGAAACTGAAAAGGGTAAGTAAGAAAGGGGTCTGTCTTCCTTTGATGTGAGAGTTGAGTTGAGTGGGGTTTGGTTTCCTTGGTTTTGTCAATTTGGAGTCCTGGTCTTGTGTGGGCCCACTGGTCTGTTTTTGCTGGGGCCCACTATGAGAAATTGTCTATATTCGTGACCATTCAAGGCGTATCCCCAAATTGTGTACTGTTTCAGTTTGACTTGGATTTCCATAATTTTGCATAGATTACAAAGAAAAGTGATTTATGTGCTGTATATTTTTTTTCACACTCTCATTTGACAAATATTTATTCAATGTGTTACGTGAGTTACATATCAATCTGTCTTTCCCAAAATCTTTTGACACATGGTTTCATATATGTGTGTTAAAAAGTAAAACACATGCTCATGAATGAATTCATATGCATAAAAGTTGGATTTTATCATATTTCTTTCTTATTTTTTTTAGTTGAATTTTTGTGTTAGATTGTAAAATTGACAATTTAAAGGGTCCATTATAATTTATCTCTTGTTATTTCAAATAAATCACTAAGGGTATGTTTGATAACCTAATTAAGTGTTGAAAATGAAAAGATTCAACACTTATTCTTTTTCAGTGCGTTTGATAACATATCACTTAATTGAAAAAATAGCCAAAAAATCACTGAAAACTTGCGTTTGATTGCAAGGTAGAAAATGGGTTGAAAAGAAAATTTTCCCATGGAATTATTTGACTTGAAAATTTTTTCCATGGAAATAAAATTTGGAACTGTTTGATTGTAATTATTTTCTGGCTAGAAAATCTAAAATTTTCCATGGAAAATCTAATTTTGCTGTTTGATTGTGACTATTTTCCAGTATAAAATGGTCATTTTCCATGGAAAATAATTTTTTTACCGTTTGATTGCAATAATTTTCCAGGGAAAATTAACATTTCCCATTGAAAACTTACCTGGTTTAAAAAGCAATTAACCTATGAATCACAAACAAACAGTTTGAAAATGATACAAATTCAAGCAATTGAGACAACTACTCATATCAATAGTCAATTTCACAAGCGATTGTTTAATGTACTAAAAACCAAACTTACATCAAAGTTCCATAAAATAAAATAAAAATAAATAAATAAAAAGTACTCAACAAAGTAAAAAGTGTCCATGATTGTTTTAATGTACTAAAAGCCAAAATTAATTTGCCGGATCACTTAGATGTGCTTGAATGACTTGGTTGTACTTCATCTATCTCATTTTCATCCTCCAAGCCAACGGCATCCACCGAATTGTTGATATTGACTTCATTCACTGTGGGAAACCCGGTCTCCCATTGCGTAGTCATTGCCGAAAATAGTAATCAAATCTCTCCCTTCATATTTCTTGCATCAGGCTTATCCTAAACCAATATTCAAAAAAAAAAAAAAATTTAAATCAAGTTAAGTCATATAACTAACTTTAAAGAGAAGCTGAATAAGATTATCATACACTATATAGTACAAACATATTGATGACAATTCAATACATGCAAATCATAATGATAACAATAAAATACAGGCAAAGCATAATGATTACTCTATGCTGGTCTAAACAACCCAACAGTAATTGTTGGTTCTTCTAGGACATAAAAACCCATCAATAAAGCATTTACAAAAAAGTGTTAAAGCATTGAAATTAACATTGCACGCTTCAACCAAAACAGTGTTAAACTCCTAATGCATTGTCCAATAATTAAAGAACCTAAAAGGTTTGCTAGCTTTCTCCTTCTTAGACACAATCACAAGAGCAGGGGACCAAAATTCCACCTCACATTCAAGAAGTTTCCATTAACGAGTTGCTGCTTCTCCCAAGTGTACCAAGACCCTCTTAAGCTCATTAATATTCGACGTGTTAACTGTTTAGATGCCCTTATCAATGGCTCCCCACCTTTCCTCTCAACTGCAAAACCTTACAATAAATTGTAAAAGTCACCAAGTGATATCCATGGACTGTTGCCTATCCCAGCAACTACCATCCTTAGATCATTTCAGAGGGACCTCCTATCATCTTTGCAATTAGACCCATAGATAAAAAAGAAATGCTAGCACAACATCTATAACTACCTTAATAACAAGGTCCCAGCAGTTATGTGACCTTTGTTACTTAATAGTTACTACCCATTTCCAGATCACATTGTTACCATCCAATTATGAACAATTGTTACTACCCATTAGGACTTTTTACCAAAGAAGATAACAATTGTTACTACCAATTAGCACTGCGAAAAAAATTGATTCAAGTTAAGAAATAACAGTTATCATCCAATAGGACCTTGTTACCATTCAGTGTTATCATTTCTACTTCAAATTCATACATAGAATTAAGTGTTCAAATTTTAAAAACAAAATTAAACTGAAGGCAACTAATAATTTAACCATTATTACTTTCAATTGGACCCTTAGAAAAAATCAGTCCAACTTAAGAAATACTAGTTACCACCTACTGGGCCCTGTTACCATCTAACATGACCATTAATACTATTAATTGGTACCCAGAGCATCAGTTTGTTCAACTTTAGGTTACTGCACTATGGCACACTAGAAATAACAAACAGTAGAGAAACCAAGACAAACAACTTATCAAGTAGTTCACATTTCATATCAACATGGTCCTTGATACAACTAAGCTTGGCAAAAGTTTATAATTAATTGAGACTGCTAGTGCTCACCATTAAGTGCTACTTGATACAACTTCTCAACCTAAATGGAGTACAACTTCGCAACGGGGACCCTGCACTAAGATACATATACATACATACATTTATGTATTTATTGAGTAATCAATTCTAGTGAGAGATTTTTTTAACATTCTTTGTTAATATTTCTCAAGTTTCTCTGTTAGGAGACTCTTATTAGTCTTACATACAACAATGCCGATTATCCACAATATCATAAATCTAGAAACATAGTAACACAGTATTATTTTTTCATTTAATACAAAATGGCAGAATATGTGGTCCGCTCTACGTTAGTGTCTACCCTACTAGATTTAAGCTTTATTAGCATCTAGACATTTCAAATTCCAATCTTGGAGAGCCAATCCAATCCAATTTGACTGGCTAATAACTAGTATATCTAAAACAACTCGACAGCACTCTGTAGAAGAGGTCTTTTAGCCTGGCATAGTCCATTTAGTTTATATCTAAAAAAATCATCAATGCCATTTAGATGCCTCGCCAACTGTGATAATTTTCTTACAATCAAGGGTACCTCTAAAGTTTCATAAAGTAGATTTCCATCTTTATAGCTACATTCTTCTTAAAATTAAGGGTACCTCTAAAGTTTCATAAAGTAGATTTCCATCTTTATAGCTACATACCTCTTTAAAGCCACATCATACAGAATATACATCTTTCAACATTTGTAATGAACTAAGCAAGCATTGGCAAGAGAGTAAGAACAACATTTGCTCATGTGCATTGCATTAAAATGAAGATGAAAAGTTAACTGCCTACCAAACTAAATCAAATTATAGAATAGACTTTCATAGTTTCTAAAATAATATACCAACCAACACTGGCCTCATTGAGTAAAATTCTGAAATCCCTACAAAGAAATACTTCAAAACTGGTGAAATTTCTTCTTTAACACTTCCACGTTCATTCGTTTTATGAAATTTCTTCTTTAACACTTCCTAAACATGCACCCTCAAAACAATGTAAATTGCCTGGTGACTTTTTCTGGGAAATGACCGTTTCTAGGAATAGTTAAATTGGTTTTCCTTGGCGGCTAAGACTTCCCCTCATTCCTTATTCTAGTAACAAATCTCAATATTGACAGAACACTACAGTAAGCAGAGGACTGGTTGTTCCAAAATGATTCCATATATGTGAGACTTGATCAAGTCATAAGAGTGTTCGGCCACCCATAATGCCTCAGCTAATAAGTTTTTTTTGGGTCTAACTTAATTGAATAATAGATAGTACTTGGGCCTGATTTAACTGTGTGTCTACTGCAAATTCCATATATCATAAAAGGTACTTTCAAAATATTGGGAAGACATTTCAGTGTTAAAGATGAACGATTGGGCATGTGTAGGAAGCACTAAGAACAAAGAAGAAAAATTTTACTCCTAGCTGAAGGAGATGCATATTGTCATTTTAACAAGAAGTTTCACTCTTTTAATGAGGAAATTCAAAGCTCTTGCATATTGGCAATGTCCAATTCAAGCTTGTGATGTTAGGAAAATTTCGTGAAGTTACAAGTTACTACTTGAATATCTGAACCTCAAATGTGATAAACATATGATTGAAGATTCCAAATCAAATTCAAATTCTGCTATCTCAGCTCCTTGATTTTGTCCAAGCCATTGATTGCAAAACTGTTACAATTGTACATTTCTGTTTTTAGCTTATTCTAACATTATTGTAAATCCCATAGTTCAGGGAATCATGTGTGTAACTTTGACTATAAATACAAGTTTGATATCACCTCACTATTTGAGGTTTTCAACCCAATACTATTCTCCTCCTTGATATTCTTTATGGTATCAGAGCAGCAATAAGTCCAACGACTGTGTCTTCTTCTCCTCTCATTTTTTTTTTGCTGTTTGTAATGGAAGCCAATAACTCTTCCACTGGTGTCGTGGTACCCAGTCAATCCGGATTCATGTCAATCAAACTCGATAGAACCAATTATCCTTTGTGGCTTGCTCAGATTGTTCCGATTCTGAAGAGCAAGTCTTTAATGGGATTTGTAGATGGTACAAATCCATGTCCTCTGAAATTCAAATGTGACAAGGATGGTAAGGAGGGTACCGAAGTCGATCCCTCTTATGTCACCTGGCATCAACAAGACCAAATGATCCTCAGTTGGATCAATAACTCTCTGTCTCCACCAGTGCTATCCACAGTGGCTCGGTTTACATCATCTCATGCTACTTGGATGTCTCTCGAGAAGAGGTTTGCTTCTCAATCAAAAAATCGTATCTTGCAATTAAGAAACGATTTGCTTACTACAAAAGGTGAAGGTCTGACTATTTCTGATTTTGTGGACAAAATTAATCATATTGCTGATAACCTTGCCTTAGCTGGAAAACCCATTGATGATGATGAACTTGTCACCATTATAATGAATAATGTTGGCTCTGCATATGAAGTCACTGTCAGTTCTGCACAAGCACGTGACACTCCAATCTCTTATGATGATCTTGTGGCATTACTTCTCAGTGCTGAAATGAGGATTAAGGCACACAATACTCCTGCACTTGAGACCAACCCAACTGCGATGTATGCACCAAAATCTCACAACACATCTCGTATTCGAGGCTCTATGCATAACCGAGGATCCTACATGCGAGGAAGAGGTTTTTCTGGTTCACGGCGGCCTTCAAATACTTGGTCTTCTTCAAACTCGGGATCTATGAATTTTGAGGCATCTAGTAACAAATCATCCCGTCCCATTTGTCAAATCTGCAATCGTCCAGGCCATAGTGCTATTGATTGTTTTAACCGCATGAACCAAGCTTACGAAGGTCGGGTTCCCACTCAAAAACTTACTGCTATGGCCGCCGCTGCTACTCCATGGCTTACTGATACTGGTGCGTCGAACCATATTACTTCTGATCTTGCTAATATGGCCATCCACAATGAATACCATGGAAAAGATCAAGTTGCAGTGGGTAATGGTGCAGGTTTGGATATTGCTCATATTGGTTCCAATACAATTTCTTTTGATTCATCCTCTTTTGCTATGAACAATATTCTACATTGTCCATCGGTTGCTGCTAACCTTATTTCGGTTTCTCAATTCACTCGTGATAATAACTGCTTTTTTATTTTCTTCTCTGACTGTTTCTATGTGAAGGACCTAAAGACGGGGAGGACGCTTTTCCGCGGGAAGAGTGAAAATGGTCTCTATCCTTTCAACATTCATAATCAAATCACAACCAAATCAGGTCGTCCGTTTGCATTTGTTGGTGTACGTGTTGGTGCTCCGATTTGGCACTCTAGACTGGGTCATCCTGCTTCCAAGATCTTTTCCCGTCTTCTCTCAAATAAATGTCTTCCTATGACAGGATCAAGTTCAATTTCTTTTTGTAATTCTTGTCCTTTAGGCAAGAGCACTAAATTGCCTTTTAAATTGTCGGATTCAACTTCCGATTTTCCTTTGGAATTGGTGCATTCTGATGTTTGGTGCTCTCCTACTGTTTCTGTGAAAGGATCTAAATATTATGTCTTATTTGTGGATGATTTTTCTCGATATTCTTGGATTTTTCCTATGCAATTTAAACATGAAGTCTTTGGTATTTTTACCAAATTTAAATTGCATGTTGAAAATCTTTTCTCATCCAAAATTAAAGCATTCCAATCGGACGGTGGGAGTGAATACACTAAACGGGCATTTCAAAATCTTTTAGCCCGTCATGGCATTAGTTTTCGCTCATCCTGTCCTGGTCATCCAGAACAAAATGGACTGGCTGAACGGAAACACAGGCATATTGTTGAAACTGGTCTCACCCTTCTTGCCCATGCTCATATGCCGGTTACGTATTGGGTTGATGCGTTTAATACTGCATTATATTTAATTAATCGGCTACCAACTCGTGTTTTACAGTATCTTACTCCATATGAAAAATTATTTAAAAAATCTCCCACTTATGCCAGTCTTCGCGTTTTTGGTTGCGCATGCTTTCCTTATTTACGACCATATAATACAAATAAGTTACAATTTCGTTCTAAGCGATGTGTATTTTTGGGATACTCTCTTAATCATCAAGGGTACCGCTGTCTTGATCCGAGCACTGGTCGTATTTATTTATCTCGTCATGTTGTGTTTGATGAACAATCTTTCCCTTTTCAAGAGACCACCCACTCTAATCCTGCAAAGATGGCTTCCCCGGATTCTTTTGTGCCTGCACTAGAATTGGTTTCCCTACCGCCACTTCCTACATCACTTATCTCACCTAACATTTCTTCCCCTTCTACAAATCCTACACCTATCCCATCTATTTCATCTCCCCCACCCTCTGACCTTACCACTTCTCTGATCGATCCCACAATTGACCGGTCCCACACCGTCGCACCCATACCCTCTCATCCCATGGTTACTCGGCGCAAGGATGGGATTTGCAAACCAAATCCCAAATATGCTATGCATGTGGCTTATGATCCCCAGTTAATTGAACCTTCTTGTTATAGTCAAGCAGTTAAACATGAAAATTGGCGAAATGCTATGGGGGAAGAATTTAATGCTTTGCAACGGAATGGTACTTGGTCATTGGTGCCTCCTCGTTCAGATATGAACATCTTGCCAAATAAGTGGGTATTTAAAATCAAGAGACGCTCTGATGGTTCTATTGAGCGCTATAAGGCTCGCCTAGTAGCCAATGGCTTTCATCAACAGGAAGGGATTGATTACACAGAGACCTTTAGTCCAGTTGTAAAACATTCCACTATTCGCACTGTCCTTGCTTTAGCTGTGCACCACAAATGGCCTATACGACAGTTGGATGTTCAGAATGCATTCCTTCATGGAATTTTATCCGAAGAGGTCTATATGCGCCAACCTTCTGGATTTAGTGATCCCAATTATCCTCACTATGTCTGCAAGCTCCATAAGTCTCTCTACGGTTTAAAGCAAGCTCCCCGGGCATGGTTTCAGAAATTTTCTGACTATTTAGACGCACTCGGTTTTCATGAATCCAAGGCCGATTATTCCTTATTCACATTCCACAAGGGCGGTTTGATAATTATCTTACTCATTTATGTGGATGATATTTTAATTACTGGAAATAATTCCACTCATGTCTTGCAGCTTATACATGACCTAGGGAAATTGTTCTCTATGAAGGATTTGGGACCTCTTAATTTTTTCCTTGGTATTGAGGCAGTGTACAGTTCTCATGGTTTGTACTTAACTCAAACTAAATATACCTTGGATTTGTTACGCCGTACAAAGTTTCAGGATGTCAAGCCCATCTCATCTCCTGCTCAACCTGGTAAAAAGGTAAGTCTCTTTGATGGTGATCCTCTCCCTGATCCTACTGAATATCGGAGTGTAGTCGGTGCACTGCAATATTTGACACTAACGCGTCCGGATATCTCTTTTGCGGTTAATCAAGTGTGTCAGTTCATGCACCAACCTACAACCATTCATTGGACTGCGGTTAAACGGATATTACGATATTTGAAGTCCACCCATGACCATGGTCTTTTTTACCAACCTGGTTCTCTTCGTTTGGAAGCATATTCGGATGCCGATTACGCTGGGAGCCCTGATGATCGTCAATCCACTGGTGGGTACTGTGTTTATCTTGGTCATAACCCCATCTCCTGGAGTGCCAAGAAACATCGTACAGTCTCTCGCTCAAGCACTGAGGCGGAGTACCGTCAATTGGCATATACTGCAGCTGAAATTTCGTGGCTTCGGTCATTATTCAAGGATTTGGGTGTCTCTCTTTCGACACCACTTATTTGGTGTGACAATATTAGTTCAATCTCTTTAGCTTCTAATCCGGTTTTTCACGGCCGAACAAAACATGTGGAAGTAGATTATCATTATGTGCGTGAAAAGGTGGTTCGAAAGGAGCTTGAGGTCCGTTACATTTGTACTCAAGATCAGGTCGCTGATGTGTTCACTAAAGGTCTCTCCAAAGCTCGCTTCAATCTATTGAAATCCAAGCTTATGGTGCGATCTCACCCCATAAGCTTGCGGGGGTGTGATAAACATATGATTGAAGATTCCAAATCAAATTCAAATTCTGCTATCTCAGCTCCTTGATTTTGTCCAAGCCATTGATTGCAAAACTGTTACAATTGTACATTTCTGTTTTTAGCTTATTCTAACATTATTGTAAATCCCATAGTTCAGGGAATCATGTGTGTAACTTTGACTATAAATACAAGTTTGATATCACCTCACTATTTGAGGTTTTCAACCCAATACTATTCTCCTCCTTGATATTCTTTAAAATGAACATTTCAAAGACCATTATGGTTTTAAGTCGCATTACATATAAAGAAGATGTTGGAATAAAAAGCTAGGGTTTAATTGGAAAACCTGGTTGCGAGAAGGATCATCCGAGTTGATTCGAAACAAAACACTGAAGAAAGCTCGTTTGTTTTTCGGCTTTGGCTGTTGTGCCAGTGAGAACAAATGCACTTTTCAGTATGTGTATGTGTATGTGTATGTATGTGTATATCTATATGTATATTCAGAATTTCTATATGTATATGTATATATATACATATAACAGATTCTAATCTGTATATACATATCCAGATTCAGAGAGAGAGTTTGAGAGAGAGAGAGAGAGAGAGAGTACCGATTCAGAGATCTCAAGAAGAGGCTATGGCGATGGCGATTCGGCAGTGGAAGAGGGGAGAGAGAGAGAGAGAGAGAGAAAGAGGTCATGATCTCGTCGATCTGTTTTGTCCAAAAAAATTTCCATGGAATTTGATTTTCTAGAGGAGGGCTGGAAATGATTTTCCTCAAAAATGAGGAAAATCTGGTCACGTGATCATTTTGTTGAAAAACATTCCATGGAAAATGTAAACAATCAAACACCATCTAAATTGGAAAATTTGTGAAGAAAATGTTTTCTATGAAAAAAAAAGCCTATCAAACGCACCCTAACACTATGTTTGGGAGTTTTAAAATGGAGAGAAAAGAAGAGAAAGTACCTCACTTTCTCTCACTTTCTTTCATTTGGGAGTTTTAGTGAGGAGAGAAAGGGAGAGAAAAGGAGAGAAAAATAACCCCCACTTTCTTTCTATTTCTTTCTCTCCAAATTGGGAAGAAATGGAGAGAAAAGAAAGTGAGGATTAATAATATTTTATTAATACCCATAACACCCTTTATTTAATTCATAACAAATTTAAATTCCAGCCAAGTCCAAGGGCTAATATAATACACTGTTGTATACGTCAGCCACAACTGCTGCAAAAAAAAAACCTTCACTTTAATCACAAGCACGTCTCCTACATGCTTCTGGGTACTCTCCGTTTCTTCTTCATTGGTATCTCTCATCATCTCTTTGCAAAAATAAAAAGGTACAATTAATGGATAGAATGGTAATTTTTTATTCTTTTCTTTTCTTTTCTTTGCAACTCCCAAACAAGAGGAAAGAAAGCAACTTTCTCTTCTCTCCTAAACTCCCAAACAACATGAAAGAAAACTATCATCATTTCTCTTCTTTTCTTTTCTCTCCTCACTTATGACTTTCTCTTCTTTTCATTTCTCTCCTAAACTCCCAAACATAGTGTAAGTGAAAAATTTCTACTGAAAATAATCACTGAATAGATTCTATTTCAGTAGTTGAAGTACTGTTTTCAGTATTATAAATTCAATCACTTAAAATTTTCAGTACTTAAAATTCAGCACTTAATTTTCAGCACTTAATTTTCAGTTTTATCAAACGCACCCTAATACTCATGTCATTTATATAATGGGCAAGTGCATCTATTAAAAAGGGTAATGATATTTGCACTTTGAGTCCTGCTAGAATCACCGAAAAACACCGAAATATTGCACCGAAATAAATGGGGACCACCATTTGACCTCTTTAATATAATTTGTTTATTTTACTCTCTCTGCCCTTTATGTCTCATGCCATTCTCTCTCTCACTCTTTCTATCTCACAGTTTCTCTCTCTCACGTTCGCCTTTCTCTCTCTCTCTCAGCTTTCATGGCTCTTCTTCTCACCATATTCACAAAATATCTCATATCCCAATACCCAAGCTCTATGTGTGTATATATACATAACTATAGATTTGTTTATATACCAAATTGAGACACTATTTTTGTCATGATTCCTCTTGATTCCCATATTTTCTTCATGTTAATCAAAAAAATCCAAGTGGGGTTTGGTATTATTGGGTATCCGTCTATGTGCGCTTATTAATCCAAGTGGTGGATGTTAGTGTTGATTTATTGGGATTTGAGGTTGGGGGTTTTTCTCTCTAAAGTCTAAAAACACATTCTGCTTAGTTATGTTGCCATAAGTAATCTGCTTATTGCAGCCTTGCAGGTTGAGAATGATTGGTTTGGTTCACCAATTTAACCCAAATTCAACTCAGTATTTGGATAGAAATCCTCAAATCAATCATAACTCATAAGTGACTGAACCAAAGAAATAAAAAAATTTTGTAGAGCCTCTATTTTGTTGTTGGAAATAACTTTGAAAACAAAAAAAAATGAACAAAAAAGTTGGAAGTACATACACCCCCATAGATTACATATATGTATATATATTAGTTGTGGATTAAGCCCTCTAATTTTCCCTTTGATTCCATTCAACCACAGAAGATGATTGAGGGAGGAGAGAGGGGTCTCGATTTGGTTTCTTAGGGGAAGAGAGAGAGAGAGAGAGAGAGAAGGGACTTGCAGGTGGAAAGTGAAGAGAGAGAAATAAGAATCTCAGTCAAGAGAGAAAGTGAGGAGAGAGAACAGGGATGAAAATGGGTCTGAGCCTTTGAGGTCATTTGAGTTATGGAGAGAGAGAGAGAGAGAGAGAGAGAGAGAGAGAAGGGACTTGCAGGTGGAAAGTGAAGAGAGAGAAATAAGAATCTCAGTCAAGAGAGAAAGTGAGGAGAGAGAACAGGGATGAAAATGGGTCTGAGCCTTTGAGGTCATTTGAGTTATGGAGAGAGAATAGGGTTGAAAATGGGTTTTAGATCAATTGAGTTGTGCAGTGGGTTGAAAGTGGATACGCGTGAAAGTGTAGTCCCCAGTGAATTTCGGTACATAACTTCGGTGTATTTCGGTTACTTTAGCATTATTGTTGCACTTTATAGATAACCTCTTGCACTTCAAATTATACATGAAAATACAAAGAGAGACACTTTTCAAAGTATGCTAAATGACAAAATTTTGAGTATAATAAGTCACCCATGAAGCGCGAATAGTATTACCCTTTTTATTAAAAAAAAATTTAATAGAATAGAGCCTGCATATGGTGTATTTGAAAGACACTCTAATTACTTGAGATATATCTGCAATTAACCTCAAGGATAAAACTACTCAAAATTCTATTCCATTAAATTTAATGGATATTCTAATGGTGCACATTAGTCCAAAGTCAAAACCTTGGAGTATCAGTGACACATCTAAAACCATACGAGGCAACTTAAAATACACGCTAACCACAAAAGATGTATCTGTAATTAATTAACCTAATTGTACAATATTTACGTATAGATTCTAAATCTTTGAAGGATAGTGTGGAATGATAGCTTGCAAGACTAATACCATATTTATTTTAAAATGTGATTGAATTGCGTATGTAATTTTGATTACCAACACAAAAATAATATCTTAAAATAGTACAAAATCTACTCACTAAAATGCAACGCAATAGTTAAAGGAAAATATTATTCGCACTACAAAAATTACTAAATGCACTCTATGATATTATTTTCAAAGCTTGTGGTATCAACCGTATCATGCTGTCACACCCGTTCCAAGAATTTATAATTTTATCATGCATATTTGTAATTTGGGAGTTTATCAATGTTAGTTGATAATGGTGATGAGGTTGACTGTGAGTCAACGGTAAGGTGTCAGTAAGGACACGGGAACATGGCAGTTCATATTGCATGGGCATGAGTAAATGACATTTATATGATTTAAATGTTATTTGACTTTTATTTGGTATTCATGTGAATAGTAATTATACCTGTGTAGTATAATTATGGTAATCTTTGATATTGTTATATCATTTTGAGAACTGTGGTAAGAACGTGAATGATACGTTAATTAAAAAGGTAGGTTGTGTAGAGATTCCACAGAATATAGTTTTCGGACGTTATTTTGGACCCAAACGAAACCTAGTCGGAAACGTTTGAAAATTATAGTTTTCACTCGTAAAAGGTATAAACTGGACGTGTGCGAAGTTTCATAGGTTAATTAGAAGTTTGAGAAATTTACGGGGAGGTAAATGTAATTCCCAGAAAGTTTGTCTATAAATAGTGGTGGATGAGATTCACTCTCATCCAAACTTGCTAAAAATATCTAAAGAGAGGAGAGAGAAGGGAGATTGGAGCCAACGGGCTTTGCGACGATAAACGGCGACCGTTCGTCCGTAAGATTTTCTTCAGATTCAAGATTTGAACTCGTGGAGGTAAGACCTACGTTTTGATACTACTTAGGTCGTGTTTGGCCAATTTTTGTAAAAATAATAATTCTAGACTTTTGGGGAAAACCAGGTAAAACTCGTAGGAATCGCATATAATTTGAAATCCGACGTTTATTCGGGCCTCTAGTCGATCCTTCGAAGTTTCGGAGAAATCGCACGAGGTATAAATTCTAGATCTATGAAATATATGGATTTTCATGTTTTGAACATCATTTTTTATATTCTTGGATCCGGGCGAAATTCATGTATTAATTAGGCCCGTTAATTTCGCACGTGAAATTACATGAAAAACATGTATAACTGTTTATGGGAGCATGTTATGTGTCTACTTGGGTCAAAGGGGAGTTTGGTGCAAATTTATTCGGGGTAAGCTCCTCGAACCTTGAGGATTGTGATTTTGATGGAATTGGAATTGTGGTTGTGTCTGGATTGGAGGTGGGCCCAACCAGGACACGGTACCTGGTATGGAGGAAGGCCCAACCAGTGTACGAGATGCGTGGGAGAGGTGGGCCTCCTACGGCATCGACCGGATGAATGCGTACCACTCACCCTAGAGACCATTTCTATGTGTTTTAGATGCTTAAATCATGAACTGTCATATAAGCATACATTTAGAATTGTACGCTCAGCATATAGCTGAGCAGTGGAGATGTACTCCATTGCAGGTAAGAAGAAAGACAAGAAGAATCGTGAGGAGTGAGGCCGAGGAACGCCGGGGAACCACATTATATGTTTTTGTTTTAAATGCTAACCCCTTGTGTAAGGATTTGAAATTGTAATAGTACGTTGTGATAGATCTTTGGATTTGTTCTGTAACATGGTAATTCTGTATTTGAACGTCTGTAGTAAAGTTTTAAATGTTGAAAAATCAGTTGGTTGTGATTGTGGTTGGTGTGGAGAAGCATGAGTTGTTAATTTTTCATTTCAGGCTGCCCAGCAGGGGAGCAGTTGTAATACCCGTAAAATTCTGTTGATAATAATATTGGTCCCCGCATTTTGGTAGTCGTAATCCCAGTATTTAATTTCTTAATCCCAGAGATCCGTACGTATGTATGTGCGTATTGATTTTAATTCTTAGACTATAAGTTATCAACCTCGGACTGACATTTCACGTATACCCGTAAAATCTGCGTTTATATAGACTGCATTGCACGTGATTTGAGCGACGACTATACCATGCCTAAAATAGAAAGATAGAATCTTTCCTAAATTAGTAAACTGTACTAACCACCCCCTATTGACCTTGGTACAAAACGAATACCCAATTAATCTCTTTAACCCGCCGGACCTTACCTCTACACGCACCAACCGCCGGCCACATCCACGCAGCCCAAGATCCTATTCACATCACCCTCACAATCACACTCCTCTCAATCCCTATCTAATCCAATCCTACAGATATGAAGATCTGCGTGTATAGGTATGTGTATACACGCCCTTGTGTATATAGAGAGCACCGAGAGTTGATAAGGGAGTGACCCAAAACCCAGCACATTCACTGCCTTACCCTCTCCCTACCTCTACACTCAAAGCACACACTCACATTTCGTTCTCCCTGTCTCACCACTGACTTGTACACCCACGCATACGCCGGAAGAGACGAAGGCGCAGAGAGTAGAGAGAGAAAGAACCTGCCGGAGGAGAAGAAAGAGGATTTGAGACCTCAATAGGTAATCTCTACACCCCTGGGAGTGTCTCATCACTCTCTAGGCATCCACACACGCACACACGAGCCCCTGAACGAACCAAACAGAGCCTGAGGCTCTGAAAATGGCAAATCTGCCATTAACGAGCCTCGCCGGAGCCCCATTTATCAAACTCAACCAAACGACCTCAAACTTAGATCAAACTGACCCTCTAGGTCCCAGGAAGACCCCCTCATAGCAGTTTTTGAATAGGACCCCGTTTGGTCACCCATGCAAGGGATTATTCCCGAAAAACCGAGAAAGAATAATCCTATAGTGGGTTAAGTAAACGAATAAACCGGATCATAGGCTCCTAGTATGTCATAGAGGAAGGAAAACCGAATCGTTTGGCGTTGGTTTCATCGATTTTGGTGAAAAGATGAGAGAGTTACGAGCGTTTAAAGTTTTCCGGCGAAAAACGCGTCGCCGGCGGCGTCCTGACCTCACCGGAGAAGACAAGACCCACGGGTCATCGGGTTATATCGTTTACCCGGTCGGGTCGGGTCGTGGGCATGGGTTTGGGTTAGTCTGTGTGTATAAGTGATACTGGGTTCGGGTTATAATAAACGTTAGTGGGTCGGGTCGGATCTTTTAAGTTGGATCAGCCTCTGCGTGTAAGTGGGTAACCCGCGGGTACGGATCGGTTATGGGTTAACCCACGGGCTTTCTATTAGTTATAATTAATTGTTTTAAATTCTTAATTAGCCTACTAACCTTAATTAATGTTTTAAAATACTGTTTTAGTAATAATTAGTATTTATTTTAATCTGTTAACTTAGATTAGTATGTATTAATCAGGATTAGTATATAAATATAATATTTATAATATATTTGGTATTAATAAATATATGTAAATAATTATAAATGATTTCTAAATCATTTTAAATGCCTAAAATAATTTCAATAATGCTACAAATTATATTTTAATAATTTGTAATATTAATTTTTACGATATGCTTATATTCTGAAAATATAAATTATTATTATTATATGATATATTTATTACTTATTGATCTAAATAAATAATAAGTAAATATTTTAAATTAAAATAATTAGGTAATAAATACCTAATGACTCTTTTCAACTATAGGAAAATTATGTTAAATTTTCCTAAGGTCTAGTACCTCTATGTTATAAATTATTATTTACAAAACCCTAGCTTTGATATTTTTAATAATTATTAATTATTTATAAAATATCTGTTTGGTTGTATTTTAACTATTTAAAATACCAAATGGACTCCGAAAATTATGGGAAAAACACTACTAGCCTAATTTAAGGCCTAGTATTTAATAAAAATATTTATAAGGGCCCAATGTCTCCCTAAATCATATTTTATAATTATGGGACCCCGCAGTCTATTATTAGACGATTTAAACTTCAGAAATTTATAATAAATAAACCGTAGCTCAGAAAAATACGCGGTCAGTTCCCAGAGCCTTAGAATAATGTCTAGAACATCCCCTTAAAGTTTGGTGACCTTTTGCCATGGTCAAAAATACAGCTTATCTTTAGGGCCCAAACTGGTATAGAAAACCCAGCCTTTTATGCGACGGACTCCGATTTGAGTCTAGTCAATGGCGTTAGACTCAGAACGATGTCCAGATCATCATGTTGAGGTTTAGGGACTCACCCGGCACAATTACCATTATGCCCCTGATTTTAGTAGACTTATTAATCTATGTTCTATATAATCTTAATGCTTTGTAGGAACCGCTACGCTTAATTTCACGCACCCGCATCAAGGTGAGTCGTCCTAACTCACTTGGTATATTATAGAATTATTAATTGTCTATATATATATACCCAGTACGTCCTACGTGGACGAAGCTGATAAGTATGACTTATATAAATGTTAAGATTGTTTCTCATATGACGAATGCATGTTAAGTAGCTATACTCCATGCTTAGTTAATACTTGTTGATATCCTTGCTTATCATGATTTCATGTTTATACAATTACATGAACATTCATAATGAACATAGTCGAGTCTTATTGTCAATGTTGACATCTGCATGGTTAGTCACGGGGACTAACCCAGTCTTATCATTACACACATTGAATGGACCGCTGTGGTCCTAGTGATACAGTCAAGTAAATGGGAACAACGATGAAACTGCTATAGGGCCCTGCTAGGCGACGATAGCCAGAGTTTCCATTGAAATCATTGAAGTTGTGCATGGATTGATGATTGATGCGCTATAGGGCCCTGTTAGGCGACGATAGCAATGTATCCATCAGAATACAATAGTTACCTTACAAATGCTATAGGGCCCTGCTAGGCGACGATAGCGCTGTAACTATTCTATTCTCCAGGCAAGGTCATGAGGACCTAAGAGTACAATGATTACACTCTTTCTTTTTAAAACCAAAAACTGCTATAGGGCCCTGCTAGGCGACGATAGCAACGTAATCATTCTACTCTGAGCTAACGGCATTACACTGGTAATGTAACAAGTCACATGAGTCGGTCGTGGTGTTCATGGTCGAGTTAAATGTCGAATATATCGATAATGCATTCTGTCGTCATTTCACATGTCATATGCTCATTAATATAGTTTCAAAATATGTTGTACTTGTATATCCTTATCTGTATTAGGAGTGATCGGTTAAGACGTTCTCACTTAGCTTCAAAAGCTAACGGCTCCTTCCCTGCCCTGGACTTTTTACGTCTAGGTTATGACGAGGAGAACTATCAAGGTAACGATGAAGACGAATATCACTATCCTCAGAATGGGAATTATCAGGAAGGTGATCCTGAGGCAGACTATCAGGAAGAGCCTGATAACGAAGGTTATGGGTTCGCCAGTTAGAAAGAGGACCCTGGCCTACTTCCGTTTTAAGACTTCTATTACATTTTAATTATCTTTTGGTTGATGTAATATTTAAGTGGCGTAGATCGCCCAGACTTATCTTTTGTGGTTTTCATTTGGAACTGCTGTAATAGTTTAAGTAGCAAACACTCTAAGTTCCCCCATGAATACCATTAGACGCTTTTGCAAAACTCTTACTCTGATCTATATATATTTTGTTAGTATGTTGTACGGACAGGTCAGTTTTATGTAACTCGTCATTCCCTACGGGTCCAGAAAGGAAATTTTAAATTTTCCCTATTTTTGGCTACTCCGGGGCGTGACAGGATTTTTGGTATCAGAGCACTAGGTTTAGTCGTGCTCGCTGACTGTCCGACACCCTTAAGTTAAAAACCTTAAGGTACTTTAGAAACAACAACCAATACTAAAATAGTCTTTCTGTCCAACAGGTAGTATGGAAAATTTCCAAGGAGCTTTTCCCCAAGGTCTAGTATGCGTTGGTGCTGCTTTCCGCCAACGGACTTGCAGAAGAATAGGAAAATTGATGAAATGTCTATTCTTTATGAGGAAGGTCCCCCAAACCATGCGTCACATTGTTGTAGCACCCCGCTTGGTGCCAATAGAGGTGGATGGAACCTCTGATATTTCTAACGACCCTGTGGCCATCAGCTTAGAGGAGACACAGGCAGAAATCACTTCCTTAGAGACCCCTGTCAGTCCGATAAGCAGTTCTGAAGACGAAGAGATGGAGATTTACCTAGCCGATGAGGATCTCATTGAGAAGGGAACGTTGTACACGTATGACCCTGACTGGCCAAGAGGATGGGATAATGAGAGATGGATGTCATTTACCCCGCCCGAAGAGATGGACATCTCGGAGGAACTCACCCAACTAGAAGATTAGCACACCTTAGTCAGCTTATTTTGTATTAATGTTGTAATGGGATTATAATCCCACATTTTGACGGATATATATGTAAAAGTTGTATTTCAAAATTTCCTCTTATGTAAACATTTTCTATTAATGAGAAATCTACTTATTAGTTTCAAATTTCTCGTGTGATATTATTTGTGTTTTAGTAAGTAATAAACCTTAAGACAATTTGCACCAGTACCCTAAAATAGATAGTCCTTCTGATGAAACAGGTAGCATGGATCCCCACTACATTTCAGACCCTTTTGGAGGACGACTAATTTTCCCCGACCGTGTAGTGCCAGCAAACCCGGACATATACCATCGCCAAATTCAGGAACTGGCGAGAGATGGAGGAAAAAGGAACCTATGGGTGGAAATGAATAAAAGTAATGTGTATAACTACGACACCCTGCGCTTAGAAGCGATCTACGAAGCCGAAATCGTCCAGAAGGTTCAGGATGAAATGGTTGCCCTACTTAAGAACCCTGAGGACTACGAAAGGATGCACGATAGTGCTTACCAAATGCCACCACCGCCTTCTGCACTCCTCCAACAACCCCCACCATTCCAAGGAGTGCCTATGCACAAAACACAGTCCCGAGAACCCGGTCAGTATGTCCATGACGACTTTGGAGGACATATGATCTACCCGGATGGCATCGAACCAGCTGATCCAGAAGGATTCCTGGAAAATGTGCAATTGAGAGCCCGTCAACGACTCCGAGGAGGACTTAAAGTCCAACGACATGTGTATAATATCTCTGACCCCCATCGACTTCAGGCTGAGACCATCCATACTGCATATACTCAAGAGTTAATGCATGGAGAGATAAAGAGACTAGCAATGAAGGACTCAATTATCCAGCCACTAATAAACCTGATACTACAGGAGCCCTCCATTCACCCAGAAGACCGCCTGGTTGAGCCTCCTAATGAGAATGCCCCTGTAGGTATGGCACCCCCAAGGGAAGCACCTGCTGATGGACCTGCCAATGCAGAGATGTCTGACGATGAACCAGATGCATATCTAGAAGTAGATGACGAGGAAGAGGATGACGAGGAGGATGATCCAGAAGAAGAAGAACCTGAACAGGAAGCACCCCACCAACCTATGGAGGTTCACCCTATAGTAGAAGAACCTATGGATAATGAGAATGATGAAGAAGATGAAGGCAATATCGATATCGAAGATTGGGATTTGGGTGAACCCATTATGGACAAAGATGGGCCTAACGACTCTGACATGGGAGAGATCACATCCGAGTCGGACATGGATGATTAGCTTAGGATAATCTGTTATTATATGCTAGTAGTTTAATTTTATCTAAGTTATCTTGGGATAGTGACCCATCTTGTTGTACGAATACATGCGATAGGGTAATACCCCCATTTTGTAATCATGTATTCTCGGCTAGTTTAATCTTGTAATCCTCGTTTCTATTATTAAATGAAATAGACGTTTTAAGTACTATATTTGTCTCTATGATTGTTTGGTTTGTTTAATTGATTTATATATGCATTAATAGATATCTAGATGTATCCTGCATTCGAACCCTGAGTAGAATACTTCTGTAGGTAACCAGATACGCAATGGCAGAACGACCAAGGAGGAATCGACACTTAGGACTCCCAAATCCAGCCGAAGGAGCACCGGAAACCATTCCTGCTGGAATGGATCCCACTGGAATCTTTGGAGCATTCTTGCAACGTTTGGAACACATCGGAAATAATCACGGTCCCACCAACAATGTTAACGTCAATCCCATAGTTCCACCCAGACCACAAGAGGATCGTACAGTGGAACGGTTCCGGGCAATGCGACCGGACAAGTTTAATGGGATGACTGAACCATGGGAAGCAGAACAATGGCTTCGTGGATTAGATATCATCTTCGACACTCTGGGATGTTCTGAAATCGAGAAACGCCGACTGGCTACATATCAACTGACGTATGCTGCAGCAGACTGGTGGGAATCGGAGAAAGCAACCCTGGGAGGAGCTGCACAGAGGATGTCATGGACGACATTCAAAGAACTGTTCCTAGAGAACTACTTCCCCCAGACGGAAAGGAACAAGAAAGAAAAGGAATTTATTGACTTGGTGCAAGGAAACCACACTGTACGGGAATACACAGTGCAATTTGAACGTCTCTCTCGTTTCGCACACCACATGATCGATACTCCGGAAAAGAAGAACCGGAAGTATCACCTGGGACTTTCCCTACCTCTACAGAAGCTGACTTATGGCCACCTAAATCAGACTTTCAAAGCTTTAGTAGGAATGGCACATGGCTTCGAGGAGATCACCGGTCGTGAACAAAGGCGTTTCATAAACCGACCACCCCCTCCGAGGTTTAATCAGGGACCAAGACAAGCCCCGGCTCGCAACCAAGGATTCAAGAGAAGCTGGAGCGGTGAGAAGAAGCCGCAGACAGCTCCATTCCGTAACAAACCGGCTGTGCCATTTAAGCCAACTCCGCCCCAAGGACAATCAGGAACCACCAGTAACCCTGGAGTCTGTTTCAACTGTGGATTTCCCGGACATCTGTCCAAGGATTGTCGTGCCCCGAGAAGGAACAGTCGCTCTGACGTGGTCTGCTTCAACTGCAATAAGAAGGGACATCTGTCCAAGGATTGTAAAGCACCTCGAGGTGGTTACTATGGAGCGTCAACTCAAGGACAGACGCGTCTCAATGCTATTATCCCGGAGGAAGCAGGATTTGATGAGGAAGAGCAGGAGAATATGGAAGGTACTCTAACCCTTTTTAACAGTCAAGTGAAAGCTTTGTTTGATACTGGCGCATCAAATTCTTTTATTGCAATAAGAATCGTGCAACGCTTAGGCCTAGTGCCCCAAACGATGGATATGGCTTTGAATGCTACGTCACCTCTAGGAAAGAGCGTTAAGTTGGATAAAGTATGCAAGGACTGCCCTCTAAACTTGAAAGATCAGAATCTCCCCGCTGATTTGATAGTTTTGTCGATGAAGGAATTTGACGTGATCCTAGGAATCGATTGGCTTGCGAAATACCATGCCAAATTAGATTGTGCTAGCAAATCTATACTCTTTTCAGTACCTGATGGTGAACCGTTTGACTTCAAGTGCAATCCCTCGTGTGACGTTTTCCTCACCAACTGCCTAGCCACACTTGGAACCACGAGCGATGAGATTCCTATTGATCAAATTCCAGTTGTTCGAGATTTTGAAGATGTTTTCCAGGAAGTTAAAGGACTACCACCCAAGAGAGACATCGATTTCTGTATCGAGTTAATGCCTGGAACTTCACCGATATCGAAGACACCTTACCGGATGGCCCCAATGGAGATGCAAGAACTAAAGACGCAAGTGCAAGAACTTCAGGACCTCGGATTTGTTCGTCCAAGCACTTCACCGTGGGGAGCACCGGTACTATTCGTCAAGAAGAAGGATGGAACACTTCGACTCTGTATCGACTACAGAGAATTGAACAAGGTCACAATCAAGAATCGGTACCCACTACCGAGAATTGACGATCTATTCGACCAGCTACAAGGAGCTACCACATTTTCGAAGATAGATCTGCGATCTGGATACCATCAACTGCTCGTTCGATCTGAGGATGTACCCAAGACGGCTTTCAGAACCAGGTATGGACATTATGAGTTTCTGGTTATGCCGTTCGGATTGACCAATGCTCCAGCCGTGTTCATGGATTTAATGAATCGAGTTTTCAGACCTTACCTGGATCAGTTCATCATTGTATTCATAGATGATATCCTTATCTACTCTAAGACAGAGGCAGAACACGAAGGACATGTGAAGATAGCACTTCAGACTCTACGAGACAACCACTTGTATGCGAAGTACAGCAAGTGCGAGTTCTGGCTAAAGGAAGTCAAATTTCTAGGACATGTTGTCTCGAAAGAAGGAATAGCGGTGGATTCATCGAAGATTGAAGCTGTCTTAGATTGGAATCGACCGACCACAACAACGGAAGTCAGAAGTTTTCTTGGTCTAGCTGGATATTACCGAAGATTCGTAGAAGGATTCTCCAAAATCGCAGCCCCTCTTACTGGATTAACTAGAAAGGACTTGAAATACGAATGGAACGACAAGCATGAACGCGCATTTCAAGAATTAAAGAAGAGGTTAACCACGGCGCCAGTGCTTACAATACCAAAGAGCGGTGAACAGTTCACCATTTACAGCGATGCATCACATCAAGGACTTGGATGTGTGCTGATGCAGGACAGAAAAGTGATAGCGTATGGATCACGACAATTGAAACCTCATGAGCTTAACTATCCTACGCACGATCTGGAACTAGCTGCAATCGTTTTTGCACTCAAGATATGGAGACACTACCTCTACGGAGAGAAATTCGATCTATTTTCAGATCACAAGAGTCTGAGATACCTGTTCTCTCAAAAGGAGTTGAACATGAGACAGCGACGATGGATGGAATTGTTAAAAGATTACGATTTCACGCTGCAATACCACCCAGGCAAAGCAAATGTTGTTGCTGACGCATTGAGCCGGAAACCTCGAAAACTCATCGTATCTTCTCTCATGGTCAGAGAATGGAAAGTGTTGGAGACGCTAACAGAGTTTGATTTTCAGATTTCCGAGTCAGGTGAAGGACAACTCTTTGGATGTCTCGTGGTACAACCAACACTCATAAGTCGTATTCTTGAAGCACAAGGAAAGGACGAAGGACTTCGTAAATGGTTTGAAAAAGCATCGGCAAAGGACCCCGCCGAGTGGAATATAGGAGCAGATGGAGGATTTAGATGTCGCAATCGACTCTGTGTGCCCAATGAAGACAACTTGAGGAAAGATATATTAGACGAAGCACACAAGTCAAGGATGACAGTTCATCCCGGAGGAACAAAAATGTACAAGGATCTAAAAAGGAACTTCTGGTGGGACGGAATGAAGAGAGAAGTAGCAGATTATGTATCCAAATGCATGACCTGCAAGCAAGTCAAAGCTGAACATCAGAAACCAGGAGGATTGTTACAACCACTACCCGTTCCCGGATGGAAATGGGAGCACATAACGATGGATTTCGTTGTCGGAATGCCAAGGTCAAGGCAGAATCATGATGCCATTTGGGTAATTGTGGATCGACTCACCAAGTCGGCTCACTTTATCGCTTATAGCATGACTTACCCGGTTGAGAAATTGAGCAGGATGTATATACAACAAGTTGTTCGACTACATGGAGTACCCGTGTCAATTGTGTCAGATCGTGATTCACGTTTCACGTCCGAATTTTGGGAAAGCTTACAAACAGCACTTGGAACTTCGTTGAAGTTAAGTTCAGCTTTTCACCCACAGACCGACGGACAGACAGAAAGAGTCAATCAAGTCATGGAAGACATGCTTCGAGCTTGTGCAATAGATTTTGAAAGTTCATGGGAAGAGAACCTACCATTGATAGAGTTTGCTTATAACAACAGCTACCATACGAGTATAGAAATGGCACCATTTGAAGCTTTATATGGAAGACCGTGCAGATCACCCTTATGTTGGGCAGAAGTTGGAGATGACAAACTGCTAGGACCAGAGATGATTCGAGAGACAAACGAAAAGATCAATACCGTCAAGGAAAAGATGAAAGCAGCTCAGAGCCGACAGAAAAGCTATGCGGATAAGCACCGGAAGGACTTGGAATTCAATGTTGGAGATCACGCATTCCTAAAAGTATCACCCGTGCGAGGAGTTGTCAGATTTGGACAAAAAAGAGGAAAACTTTCGCCACGTTACAACGGACCGTTCGAAATTCTGGAACGCGTGGGAAAAGTAGCTTACAGACTTGCACTACCGCCCAAGATGTCAGGAGTGCATAATGTGTTTCACATTAGTATGCTAAGGAAAGTCGTGCATGATCCGTCTCATGAGATCAACTTCACGGATATCGAAGTAAACGATAATGTGACTTTCAACGAAGGACCGGTGAAGATCATGGAACGAGGAACTAAGAAGCTGAGGACTAAAGAGATCCCACTAGTGAAAGTCCAGTGGAAACATCACGATGAGCGTGAAGCTTCTTGGGAGCTAGAATCTGAGATACGTGAGAAGTTCCCTTACCTTTTCAATGTATAGCTAGCCCTGATTCCGGGGACGGAATCTCTAATAGCAGGTGGATGATGTAATACCCGTAAAATTCTGTTGATAATAATATTGGTCCCCGCATTTTGGTAGTCGTAATCCCAGTATTTAATTTCTTAATCCCAGAGATCCGTACGTATGTATGTGCGTATTGATTTTAATTCTTAGACTATAAGTTATCAACCTCGGACTGACATTTCACGTATACCCGTAAAATCTGCGTTTATATAGACTGCATTGCACGTGATTTGAGCGACGACTATACCATGCCTAAAATAGAAAGATAGAATCTTTCCTAAATTAGTAAACTGTACTAACCACCCCCTATTGACCTTGGTACAAAACCAATACCCAATTAATCTCTTTAACCCGCCGGACCTTACCTCTACACGCACCAACCGCCGGCCGCATCCACGCAGCCCAAGATCCTATTCACATCACCCTCACAATCACACTCCTCTCAATCCCTATCTAATCCAATCCTACAGATATGAAGATCTGCGTGTATAGGTATGTGTATACACGCCCTTGTGTATATAGAGAGCACCGAGAGTTGATAAGGGAGTGACCCAAAACCCAGCACATTCACTGCCTTACCCTCTCCCTACCTCTACACTCAAAGCACACACTCACATTTCGTTCTCCCTGTCTCACCACCTACTTGTACACCCACTCATACGCCGGAAGAGACGAAGGCGCAGAGAGTAGAGAGAGAAAGAACCTGCCGGAGGAGAAGAAAGAGGATTTGAGACCTCAATAGGTAATATCTACACCCCTGGGAGTGTCTCATCACTCTCTAGGCATCCACACACGCACACACGAGCCCCTGAACGAACCAAACAGAGCCTGAGGCTCTGAAAATGGCAAATCTGCCATTAACGAGCCTCGCCGGAGCCCCATTTATCAAACTCAACCAAACGACCTCAAACTTAGATCAAACTGACCCTCTAGGTCCCAGGAAGACCCCCTCATAGCAGTTTTTGAATAGGACCCCATTTGGTCACCCATGCAAGGGATTATTCCCGAAAAACCGAGAAAGAATAATCCTATAGTGGGTTAAGTAAACGAATAAACCGGATCATAGGCTCCTAGTATGTCATAGAGGAAGGAAAACCGAATCGTTTGGCGTTGGTTTCATCGATTTTGGTGAAAAGATGAGAGAGTTACGAGCGTTTAAAGTTTTCCGGCGAAAAACGCGTCGCCGGCGGCGTCCTGACCTCACCGGAGAAGACAAGACCCACGGGTCATCGGGTTATATCGTTTACCCGGTCGGGTCGGGTCGTGGGCATGGGTTTGGGTTAGTCTGTGTGTATAAGTGATACTGGGTTCGGGTTATAATAAACGTTAGTGGGTCGGGTCGGATCTTTTAAGTTGGATCAGCCTCTGCGTGTAAGTGGGTAACCCGCGGGTACGGATCGGTTATGGGTTAACCCACGGGCTTTCTATTAGTTATAATTAATTGTTTTAAATTCTTAATTAGCCTACTAACCTTAATTAATGTTTTAAAATACTGTTTTAGTAATAATTAGCATTTTTTTTAATCTGTTAACTTAGATTAGTATGTATTAATCAGGATTAGTATATAAATATAATATTTATAATATATTTGGTATTAATAAATATATGTAAATAATTATAAATGATTTCTAAATCATTTTAAATGCCTAAAATAATTTCAATAATGCTACAAATTATATTTTAATAATTTGTAATATTAATTTTTACGATATGCTTATATTCTGAAAATATAAATTATTATTATTATATGATATATTTATTACTTATTGATCTAAATAAATAATAAGTAAATATTTTAAATTAAAATAATTAGGTAATAAATACCTAATGACTCTTTTCAACTATAGGAAAATTATGTTAAATTTTCCTAAGGTCTAGTACCTCTATGTTATAAATTATTAGTTACAAAACCCTAGCTTTGATATTTTTAATAATTATTAATTATTTATAAAATATTTGTTTGGTTGTATTTTAATTATTTAAAATACCAAATGGACTCCGAAAATTATGGGAAAAACACTACTAGCCTAATTTAAGGCCTAGTATTTAATAAAAATATTTATAAGGGCCCAATGTCTCCCTAAATCATATTTTATAATTATGGGACCCCGCAGTCTATTATTAGACGATTTAAACTTCAGAAATTTATAATAAATAAACCGTAGCTCAGAAAAATACGCGGTCAGTTCCCAGAGCCTTAGAATAATGTCTAGAACATTCCCTTAAAGTTTGGTGACCTTTTGACACGGTAAAAAATACAGCTTATCTTTAGGGCCCAAACTGGTATAGAAAACCCAGCCTTTTATGCGACGGACTCCGATTTGAGTCTAGTCAATGGCGTTAGACTCAGAACGATGTCCAGATCATCATGTTGAGGTTTAGGGACTCACCCGGCACAATTACCATTATGCCCCTGATTTTAGTAGACTTATTAATCTATGTTCTATATAATCTTAATGCTTTGTAGGAACCGCTACGCTTAATTTCACGCACCCGCATCAAGGTGAGTCGTCCTAACTCACTTGGTATATTATAGAATTATTAATTGTCTATATATATACCCAGTACGTCCTACGTGGACGAAGCTGATAAGTATGACTTATATAAATGTTAAGATTGTTTCTCATATGACGAATGCATGTTAAGTAGCTATACTCCATGCTTAGTTAATACTTGTTGATATCCTTGCTTATCATGATTTCATGTTTATACAATTACATGAACATTCATAATGAACATAGTCGAGTCTTATTGTCAATGTTGACATCTGCATGGTTAGTCACGGGGACTAACCCAGTCTTATCATTACACACATTGAATGGACCGCTGTGGTCCTAGTGATACAGTCAAGTAAATGGGAACAACGATGAAACTGCTATAGGGCCCTGCTAGGCGACGATAGCCAGAGTTTCCATTGAAATCATTGAAGTTGTGCATGGATTGATGATTGATACGCTATAGGGCCCTGTTAGGCGACGATAGCAATGTATCCATCAGAATACAATAGTTACCTTACAAATGCTATAGGGCCCTGCTAGGCGACGATAGCGCTGTAACTATTCTATTCTCCAGGCAAGGTCACGAGGACCTAAGAGTACAATGATTACACTCTTTCTTTTTAAAACCAAAAACTGCTATAGGGCCCTGCTAGGCGACGATAGCAACGTAATCATTCTACTCTGAGCTAACGGCATTACACTGGTAATGTAACAAGTCACATGAGTCGGTCGTGGTGTTCATGGTCGAGTTAAATGTCGAATATATCGATAATGCATTCTGTCGTCATTTCACATGTCATATGCTCATTAATATAGTTTCAAAATATGTTGTACTTGTATATCCTTATCTGTATTAGGAGTGATCGGTTAAGACGTTCTCACTTAGCTTCAAAAGCTAACGGCTCCTTCCCTGCCCTGGACTTTTTACGTCTAGGTTATGACGAGGAGAACTATCAAGGTAACGATGAAGACGAATATCACTATCCTCAGAATGGGAATTATCAGGAAGGTGATCCTGAGGCAGACTATCAGGAAGAGCCTGATAACGAAGGTTATGGGTTCGCCAGTTAGAAAGAGGACCCTGGCCTACTTCCGTTTTAAGACTTCTATTACATTTTAATTATCTTTTGGTTGATGTAATATTTAAGTGGCGTAGATCGCCCAGACTTATCTTTTGTGGTTTTCATTTGGAACTGCTGTAATAGTTTAAGTAGCAAACACTCTAAGTTCCCCCATGAATACCATTAGACGCTTTTGCAAAACTCTTACTCTGATCTATATATATTTTGTTAGTATGTTGTACGGACAGGTCAGTTTTATGTAACTCGTCATTCCCTACGGGTCCAGAAAGGAAATTTTAAATTTTCCCTATTTTTGGCTACTCCGGGGCGTGACAGCAGTCGACTGGACCCAAGATCAGTCGACTGGATCTCGTGTGTTTGAGACACTGAAAGTGAACAGTAAGAGAAGTAGTCGACTGGACCCTTGATCAGTCGACTGAACCACTATTGAATTTGGCTACTGCTTTGATTAATGATAAAACCAGTCGACTGGGTCTCCAGATCAATCGACTGGACCCTTTTTGAAATGTTGCATTTTGGCTTCTGTTTAACACAGTCGACTGGGGACTTAGATCAGTCGACTGAGCAGTCGACTGGGTTCCCTAATCAGTCGACTGGACTTCTGTTGAGAATTTTAGGTTTTGGTTTCTGCTCAGTTCAGTCGACTGGACCCTAGGAGCAGTCGACTGAATCCCTGTTTTCAAGAATGATTCTTTTGAATGTGTTTCCACTTGGCCAAAACTTTTATAACTCTGATTTCAATGGATTTTTACAACTCAGAGGGCAACGTTTCCTAAGTTTTAATTTACCCAGGGTTGTTTTACAATTCTTTCCACTGCGTATCGTTAGATGATGTTTGAATGAGCCTTGGTGGCGTGCCACGTGCCCTATTACCACGCGTAGTGGGATGGGTCGTGACACATGCACTCAATAAAATGCATTTAGTAATTAATAGAGTGCGAATTGCAGTTCCCTAGTTAGATTACGTCCACACTCTTTCCCTTCATAAGATTGCATAACCCAGCTTACCCCATAAAAAAAAAAATGCAGAACCCATTACGAGAGAGAGAGCTTTAAAAGTTTCTACATATGATCAATCTTTGTTATTTTGTTTAACAAGTTATTATTACTCTTATTATTATTATGAGAGATGTTTTACAAGTTTATGACCTAATAATACTTTAGATATGAGTAGTTTAACTTTCATATTAACTGGTCATGTTGTATGTCAGGCTTTCAAATGTGTTCAATATACCATAACTAGTCATATCTTAATGTTAAATATGCTTTCATTAATGAAGAATTTTTAGAAGAAAAGAAACAAGTAAGTAGCTTGATTTTGTTTTTTCACCTCACCCCTGTCATGGCCCATCCCACTTTCGGGCGGGAATAAGACACGTGGTATACCAACAGAGCTCATCCAATTCAACTAAAGGTCATAGCAGCAGAATAAAATAAGTAGATTGTATTAAAATCAGAGTTATAAAAAGTTTTCCCACTTGAAAACACTTAAAGAAACAATTCATTTTGAAAGCAACAAACCAGTCGACTGTATCGGGTATCCAGTCGACTGCTTTGGAGGTCACAAAAGCATCACAGCTCAACAGCCCAATCCAGTCGACCGTGTCGGGGACCTAGTCGACTGTGGAAAGTTGGAGGTCATACTGTGTGTATGACAAATGTGCATTTTACAAAAAAAAAATAATAATAATAAAAATGATTATGTATAAGTAGACCAAAAAAAAATTGCATTGAGGGCGCTGCCCTTGATCCATTGTATAGCCTAAGCCTCATTGACAAAAAATGCTGGCTCCGCCTTTGCCCATGGCTACTTCAACATTGTAGATGGTCGATGCCACCCCAAAAAAGAAAGTGACAGAAACCCAAGTCCAAA
Organism: Hydrangea macrophylla; assembly: GCA_033977485.1. Taxonomy (NCBI): domain Eukaryota; kingdom Viridiplantae; phylum Streptophyta; class Magnoliopsida; order Cornales; family Hydrangeaceae; genus Hydrangea; species Hydrangea macrophylla. The sequence goes on along the minus strand of CM066983.1, from coordinate 108,080,745 downwards.
AAAGTAAAGAAGCTTCACTAAGGGGAACAATCAAAGTTGCTTGAAAAGCTTTCATAGTAACAAAAGCTATACCATGAAAGGTAGCACTGCAGTAGAAGAGAGGCCAAAAGCCACCAACCATATTTTAAATGATCACAAAAACTAATCTATTATTTCAAGACTGGTCTAGCCAACATCTAACTTCTTAAACCCAAGGAAAACACATAGAAACACACATCAAGGAAAGGGAACAAAACAAAGGCGAAGAACTGGAAAATGAGAAGAAAAAAAACCCAGAAAAACCTTCACAAATGAGGGGATCTCATATCTGAAACAGATATGAGCCAAGAGAATGTGGTAAGCTAGGGGTGGGAGGGGGGAAAAGGTCTGGTGGTTGTTGGGAAGAGGGTCGGATGGTGGTGGATGTGGTTGCTGGTGGATGAGAAAGCAAATGAGGGGTTGAAAATTCTAGAGAGAAGGGTAAGCAACGTGGTGGGAAAGTGAAGGAGTATAAAAGAAACAGTTCACATTTGCTCATCCTGGGTGAGCATAATCTAAGCACCCCATTGGCCAATGTAATGGGACCCACGATTAAACAATTGTAACCCTTAAATGAGTGAGCAAAAACGCACTCTAAAAGAAAAGAGAGCATTTGTGCTTACCCATTTTTGGTCATCTTTTGCTCACTTAGGCCTCTACTGGCTGACATTTGTCCCATTCCATTCTCATTTGCCCCTACATTATCAATATAATTACTAGAATGGGACATGTGTCATCCAGTGAAGGCTTGAGTGGGTGAGAAAAAATGCTCTCAAAAGAAAATAGAGAGCATTTTTGCTCACATTGTTTGGTTCACCATTACTCACCTAGGCCTTCATTGGGTGACATGTGTCCCATTTCATTCACATGTGTGTGTGTGTGTGTGTGGGGGGGGGGGGGGGGGGCGGCGGCAGTTCACTTCAAGTTTTCAACCCGAGCAATCTCCCAAATTTATTTTGGTACCTCTACGTGGTTTGCCTTGTGGCACTTTATCCCTCTGTAGTTTGAAATGTAACACATAATCTCTTGTGGTTTGCCTCTGTGGCACCTTACCCCCTGTAGTTTAAAATATAACACATAACCCCCTGTGGCACTTTACCTCCCTATAGCCAAAATAAATTGTTTAAATGACCAAAATGACCTCTTAATTTTTATCATTATAATATACCTGTTACACACACATATGATTGAAAAAAACAAAAGCAGTGATGTCAATGAAAAAACTAGATAGTTCTATAGAGAGAAAATAATAGTCTCACCCATGTATAATGTACTACTTTATTGGAAAAGTAGTCAAAAATCTATTCAAAATACAAAAAAAAAAAAAAAAAAAAATTTATTGTATACTTTGAAATATTATTTTCATAACTGTGAATTTAATAGTTTAAAATTTTTAGTAGAATCACTGCTCTAGTTTTTTCAATTGACCTTACTGCTCTGGATTTTTCTATCATCTATATGTGTAGTATGTATATCAGAGTGATGAAGAAGAGATCATTTTGGTCATTTACGTAATTTATTTTGGCTCCAGTGGGGCAAAGTGTCACACATGAACATTACAAGGGATTATGTGTTACATTCTAAACTACAGGAGGATAAAGTGCCAATGACGCAAACCACAAGGAGACAATATGCAACATTTTAAACTACGGGGATAAAGTGTCACCCACAGAGGCAAACCACCTGTAAAAGATAATTTACCTTTTTATTTTTCTGAGAAACACTAATACTAGCTAGGGGTGCAACTCGAGAGAGACCCAAAGGGTTTTAGCTTTGCCCAAGTCCAAGTCAGAATTCAAGTTGTCTGCCCAAGCCCGAGCCCGAGCCCGACATAAATCCGAACTTGTCAACCCGAGCCTGATTTGTAAATTAGTTCTACAACCCAAGCCCGAGCTCGAGCTCGAATTGAGCCCGATTTGCCAATTTTTTTTTTGCAATTTGATTTTTAGTATGTAAACAACAATATGTAGAGTATCAAATCTATATATATATTTATATATATATTTTTTTGTTTAGATTTGAGAAAAAACATTCATATATTAATTTAGTGCTAGAATAATATCTAATAGTGTATTATTTATTATCACTAAAAACACCAGAATATAATGTAAAAAAATAATACATAAATAGAATTCGGGCTCGGGTTCGAGTTCGGGTTCGGGTTCCACGGGTTAGCAAAATTCTGCCCAAGCCCGGCCTGAATTCAATTCGGGCTTGCATTTTTCTATCCAAGCCCGCCTATGATGAAAGTATCGCGGGTCCAAACCCGATAATTTTTAAACCGGATCCAGATTGACCACATATTGACCCGCCCGAGTTGCACCCTAATAGTAGCAAATTAGTAATAAGTCATTGGCATTTGGCATGGCTGTGCAGTTGTTGGGGAAAATGAGTGTTTCGGCAAACACAGCCCCCTTTGTACACCTTTCTACACCTACCCTTTACACACACCCACCACCTCAACCCACTTTCCTCAACCCTTCTTCTTCTAGTCCCAACCTACCCATCAACGGTGACGGTAAGCACAACCTCACAATCTCATGGACCTCATCAATCGCTCGCCACTGCAAAAGTGGCCATTTAGCCAAAGCAGCCGCCGAGTTCACCCGCATGAGAATCGCCGGTGTCGAACCCAACTACATCACCTTCGTCACTCTTCTCTCCGGTTGCGCCCATTTTCCTTCTCAGACTACTCAATTATGCTTTGGTGCGTCACTGCACGCTTTTGTTCGAAAATTGCGTTTGGATAAGGATAATGTGATGCTCGGGACTGCCCTTGTTGATATGTACTCCAAATGCGGTCGTGTTGATCTTGCTCGATTGAGTTTTGACGAGATTTGTGTGAAGAATAAGGTTTCATGGAATACTATGATTGATGGGTACATGAGAAATGGTAGAATTGATGACGCACTGTTGGTGTTTGATCAAATGCCCCAAAGAGAGAGAGATGCAATTTCTTGGACGGCCTTGATTAATGGGTTTGTGAAGAAAGGTCATTTTGAGCATGCCCTGGAATGTTTTCAGGAAATGCAGCTATCTGGGTTGGAACCCGATTATGTGAGCATCATCCCCGTACTCTCCGCTTGTGCCAATTTGGGAACTCTTGGGTTGGGTTTATGGATGAACCGGTTCGTTATGAAGCAGCATTTTCGGGAAAACATTCGAGTAAACAATTCACTTATAGACATGTATTCTCGATGTGGGTGTATCGAATTTGCTCATCAAGTTTTCGAAAGAATGCCTCGTCGAAGCTTGGTCTCGTGGAATTCGATCATTGTGGGCTTGGCTATTAATGGGCACGCAGAGGAGGCTCTTGAATTCTTCAATTTGATGCAGAAGGAAGGTTTTGAACCAGATGGGGTTAGTTTCACTGGTGCTCTCACCGCGTGTAGCCATGCCGGTTTGGTTGATGATGGGCTCAAGCTTTTCACTAGCATGAAGAGTGCTGTTCATAGAATCGAGCATTATGGGTGCATAGTGGATCTTTATAGCCGTGCAGGAAGGTTAGAGGATGCGCTGAATTTCATAGAAAACATGCCCATGAAGCCAAATGAAGTTGTTCTGGGGTCATTGTTAGCTGCTTGCAGGAGTCACGGGGATGTCAATTTGGCTGAAAGGTTGGTCAAGTACATGGCTGAGTTGGATCCTGATGGGGATTCCAATTATGTTCTCCTCTCGAATTTATACGCAACTGTTGGAAACTGGCACGAGGCTAGTAATGTGAGGATGAATATGAAGGCTCGTGGAATAAAGAAGAAACCAGGAATCAGTTCAATTGAAGTTGATTGTGTCATTCATGAGTTTGTGGCTGGTGATAAATCTCATATGGAAGCAAAGAACATTGATGCAATTCTAGAGCATCTGTTGCTTGAGCTGAAGAAATCTGGATATATTCCAGACACTAATGTGGAAGAATCGTATGAATATGATTGAAACATTTCAGTCCATGTGTCACTGAGACAGGACACTTCACGGGCTCGATTCAATTCCTCAATAACACTGGAGCTCTAGCATCTTTGGAGAGATCTTAACCTTAAAAGCAACCAGCTTGTGGGTGACAACTTTAGAGCTCAATCTTAACGAATTTAACTCAATTGGAATCATTGTGGTTGTTGGATATTATAGAGTGGAAACATTATTAGACCTCCTTTACCAAAATTTCCTGATGGTGTAAAGGTAATCACTAATGGTAATCCACTACTGACTTCTACTGAAATGGAGGGACCTCCCCTATCAATTGCCAGTCCATTTTAAACAGGTCCTTTCCTTGGGTTTAAAACTTGGTTTGCTTTGTTTTGGTCCTTTTGGATGGGACAGGGAGAAGAAACGAAATCAACCAGAGTACTCGTCTGAGGTGGAGGATCGTAGCCTGCTAACTTTAAAGTTGTATTGAGCTCTTCTTCACAATTTAACGCTGTACAAAACCCGGAATTTATATTACATCTCACCTTTCATGTCTGTACGATCATTGATTTGTGCTCACCTGCAAAACGTAAGCAAATTGTTTCGAAAACTGAAAAGCGCTAACAATACTTTTCAGCAATGAGTGTAAGTGAATTGTTCACCTCCAGAGCTTTTGAATGGGCAGTGTAAGCTTAAATAGTAGGTTAAATTCCGAAGAAGTGAACAAAGAATACTTGCGCATTGAAAAGCTGCCATTGATATCAATGTTTTTGAATAAATTTTTTTTTTTTTTTTGGCATGGGGAAGATTTATGGAGATCAATAGCAATGCAGATACTTCTAAATTGTTGTACATAGAGGTGGTTGATGAAGGACAGAAGAGCAGTGAAGTGGCCAAGAAGTCTTTCTGCTATGTACCGCCTGTGCAGCAGAGCACACTGCAGCTCATGGGAGGCAAAGGGTGACAATGCATTTAAGGTAATCTCGAGTAATTTATTTTGTCGTCTTAATTCGTGAATAGCTATTTAGTTATATGTTTGTAGTTTGGGATAATTAACTTTCTATCAATTTTTTGTATAGAATTTAAAAGTCAGTCTATTGCTTTTTCAAAGTCGGTCTATTGCTTTTTCTAAATTAAAAAGTATCAACTTTTTTTGTAAAATGAAAAAGTCATCAAATTTTACATGACATTGTGGAGCAACTCTTCGAAACGTTTGGGAGCAATCATCACAACGTTTAGGTGCAAGTTCACAACGTTGAAAACATAAAATAGACTAAAACACAAAATAACCACTCAAAAGTTGAAAAACTCTTCAAAACGTAGGGAGCAACTTGTTTCAAAGCCGGGTGCAACTCTTCACAACGTTGGGAGCAAGTCTTTCAAACGTTGGGAGCAATCATCACAACGTTTAGGTGCAAGTTCACAACGTTGAAAACATAAAATAGACTAAAACACAAAATAACCACTCAAAAGTTGATGTTTTTTAATTTTGTTGATGACTTTTTAATTTTTTAAATTATTATTGATATTTTTTAAAATTTTTTTTTGTAAAAGTAGTAGACTGAATTTTAAATTTCATACATAAAAGTTGACTGAAATGTAATTATCCCTTTCAATTTTTGGTTGTCAATCATGCTTGTTTAGTAATTATTAGATGGATTCAGGAATCATTGATACCCTAGCAAGTGGCATTTCTGAACGTGTGTTCTAAAGCATGGAAACCTTCTTCCTTTATTTTTTCCAAAAATGCTGAATTTTTAGAAATTGAAAAATCTTTTTGTATCTTCCCTTCATTTTACACAGGAATATGACCAGAGTGACTATAGATGGGGAGTTTATAGAAGGGCCAATGCACATACAGACTTCCGGATTACAGTGTACACTTGCCTTACTCCCTTGCTCCCTTGTTATCATGAATTTCAGAATATGTGGTGTATTTTGTGCATTTTCTCGTTCCACATACCATCATGATATTCGTTCTAGACCTAAGTAGAATGGTATAGTAGCTTCAAATGGGTCCATATTTGTATATGCGTGTTGCATCTTTTACTTTTATGATTTCATTATCATAAACCAGTCTTATTAAATTTTTTAGATTAAAATATTCATTATGGTAGTCGGAAGGATCTTCCAGATAGTGTGTGTGTGTGTGTGTGTGTGTGTGTGTGTGTGTGTGTGTGTGTGATGGATAGCATTAGATATGATAACATGCTCTTGCTGCTCTTTTGTTTCGAGATGCATTGGGGTTAAGTAACAGGTCATTTGCATGTTACCAAGACACTCAATGAAACAATGGGACGGGCAATATTTCTTTTTCAAAATTAGATTTAAAATATGTTGTGTTCAACTTACTCTTTTTTAAGTACTGATTACTGTTTCCAGGGGCTCAAAGTCTCAAATAGTTGATCATGATAGGTCACCTTTTGCCTTTTCTATTCGCCGGATTGAATTTTATTTAAATAGAAATAGCGTTCCCCCACGTGGAACAGACCTGTGCTTGCTAGTTGAGTTGAGTGCATACAATAGCTTCAGCTGATTGCTGTTATTTTAAATTTGTTAAGGTTATCTAAAAGCATTGAGGTCTGCTTCAGGTGGAAGATGTTTCACCGTTTCTAGCTGTTTTTCACTTTTTTGAGGATGATCTTTCCCCGTGAGTTTGTTATTTTCATATTATTCTCTTCTCCACATCCACAATGAGATTTCATGTTTCCTGCATCGAAAGCACGCACTTAGAAGAATTGTTTTACTGGAAGTTCTCTTTTTTGCTCTGATCAGATTAGCCGCAGGGTTTTTGAAGTGATGAAGTTTACGAAAACTCGATTGATGCTTGGATTCCCATTGAAATTGAAGTTTCAGAACTGGTTGAGTCAAATGGACACTATGAGAAAGAAAATAGCTGCTCCTCCGGCAGTAAACCAATTGAATTCTACAAAAGATGCACGGCGAATTCCAAAACATAAGGTCGTTAGTGTCACAATTTAATGTACATTAATTAACTTGTTAAAGAGTACTCTTGATTTGGGAATTCCCACAATATAATAAGTAGTTCTTAATTTGGGAGGGAGGGAAAATGAAAAAGGCAAAAGCATCTTTAGATTGAGGGTTTTCAGTTTGGCTCAGATGTTTGTACTGTCATTTTTACTTATTTAGTCTTACTTATGTAAGCATGTATTAGTTCTTTTTAGAATCTGCTACAAAAAATTAGAAGAACATTAGAGTTTTTTTTTTCCCCTTCCCCCAGAGCATTACTGTTCTTTAGGAACATAATATATAATTGGATGAAATAAACATGTCAGGGTGTTGTCTAAATTATCCAATTACAAGTTGAACAGCCCAGTTAAAGTATGACATCTTCTGGCGTTTTTGGATAATACTTTAATACATTTTTTTTTAGGTACTTCCCACACTATTTATAAAACTTTTTTCCAGCCGGAAAGTGAACAAAGAAACTCTCTTGGGAATTCAACGCCAGTATTATTTGCCAACAATGGTGAATTTAAACAAGAAGAGGGTTATCAACAAAAATTAAATAGGCTAATTAATTAAATCCCAAATCAGCTATATAGTATACGCGCATATGCTCCCTTCTCTTTTCACATGGATGATGGACCATCCTTCCTCTGCATCTTCTCAAGAGTAGCTTGCAATCTTCCAACAAAAGCCCCAAGGGGGGTGTCCCTAGGCATTATTCACGCATCTGTTCCCTTCTATTGGTCTAGATATGTGCCACGTAGACACAATAATACATATGAGTCCAATTACACTACAAAATATAGAAGAATGAAGCATACAATATTTCGAATGTAAATATCCTGTCAAAAAAGATTCAAATAAAATTGTACATATTTTTTATTAGAATTTTTTTGACAGGATATTAAGTTACCTTTCCGAAGAAGGATTAAAAAAAAAAAAAAAAAAAGAAAAAGAACACAGGAGAGGTTTTAGGAAAATTTTATGTTGGTCCCAGATAGATCATGAAATGTTATAACCTCAAAATTAATGTGCATTTAAAAACCAAAATGGTTGCCCAATTTACAATATTTTAAAACTTGGTTAAAATGTTTTGGGATCTAAACGGTGTGAACGATAAGAGCATTTTTGCTCACCCATTTCATTGCTCACTTTTGCTCACCCATTTCATTGCTCACTTAGAGCCTGACTGATATATACTTATGACATATCCTAAACCACTATGATGTTTCATAAAATGATCATTTTTAAGTTGGGCTGGGGTGAATTAACTTATGCTGGCCCAATCTTCTGGGTTGGGCTGTCATTTCCAAAACAAAGAAAGGGTAAATTATGTAAACACTCCATCTACTACAATTGGTTTTCACTAATACCCCTCATCTTTTTTTTTTGAACAAATTGACCCCCTCCATCTATATAAATGGTACAAAATAGTACAAAATGACTTAATTGCCCACATCTATATAAATTGTTTGCATAATTGCCATTCCAATTTCTTGCCCCCCCCCCCTCTCTCTCTCTCTCACACACACACACACACACAAACTCTCACAATACCAATATTTCCATTCATTTACTCTTTTGACCATTTCCTTCTCTCTCTCTCTCTCTCTCTCTCTCTCTCTCTCAGGTACTATTGATTAGCCAAACCTGTTAACACCCCAACACTCATTACTCATTAAGGGAGACCCACAACAAGAAGCAATGCTATGAAATTCAAACTACAATACCGACAACAAGAAACACCCATTAACATACAGAGACCCACTCTGTTGATTAAAAAATTCACAATTTTTTGGAGCAAAACAATCAAACATTGGCGATTGAAGAAGGAGTTCATTTAATTTGGGTGAATCAAACACCCAATGCAAAGATCATCCACTCAAGAGCAGTTCTCCAGGGGGGATCTGTGCGTTTTGTCTCCAAGAAAAGCTCAGGAAATTAGTCTCATCCTCTTTTCCCAAACTCATCTTCATCTTCATCGCCTTCTTTCAGATCTGAATCTGCAATTCCAGTCAGACCCACCTCGATTTCTTCGTCAATCAACAACGATTGTCAGAATCGTAAGTAATATTGCTCGAGGATGACTTAAATTTCAGTTTTATTGACCCAGAAGACGAAGAAGAAACAGAAAGAGTCGAAATGGTGGATCAGGTCAGAACAACGACGTCATTTTGTAGTAGACTGCGATTTCTCATCGGCGGGACATTTTTTGGAGGAAGGTTATAGATATAGTGATATATATAGTCCTCGGGAAAAAAGGGTTCGGTCATTTTTGTATCTCTCGAAGCAATCATCAAATGGTAGAAAATTGATAAGAGTTTCAGAGATCTTAGCTATGGAGGGTCAAGCTCGGCGGTGGACGAGAACGACGACGAATCTCTGGCGAGCTTTGATCTTCTTCTGCTTCTTCTAGGGTTTTATGAGGTGTTTTTCTGAACTGAAGAGGTAGGGGTTTTATGAGCTTTGATCTTCTTCTACTTCTTTGTTACACTTTGTTTGTCAAATTAGAGAGAGAGAGAGACGGAGAGAGGAGGGAGAAGAGGGGCAAAAAAGTTAGAACAATTAATTGGGCCATCTCGTTAAGTTATTGACGGCAAATATAACAGAGGGGGTGTAAGTGGAAAACAGGAAAACTTAAGGGGGTCAGTTTGTTCAAAAAAAAGATGAGGGGATATTAATGAAAACCGGTCATAATAGAGGGGGTGTTTACATAATTTACCCAAGAAGAAAAGGGCATAGCCGCAAATTTCCGGGATATTTTACTATTTTAGCGAAGTTGACAGGAGGAGGAGGGAGAGTATTAGAAAACAACCTCATCCTTTACCTGGCTTTTCAGAATTTTGAGGCAAACCAAGAGTTTCCAGAAAATGGTGCCTCCAAACTCTGTTTATCTACAAAAACACTGAAGTAGGAAGAACCCATATAGTATTATCCCTCACAGTGACACCCAATTGAGAGAAAACCCTCCTATACACACACACACACGCGCACCGCCATATGTACTTCAATGGAAGCAGGAAGGAACTTGCTCTCTTCATCTCCACCACTTCCTCCACGAACCCATCTTAGGAATTGTCCTCCTTCTTCAGGTACATTTCCCAACTTCAATTTTCTTTGACTGATACATGTATGTATATCTCTCTCTCTCTCTGTGTGTGTGTGTGTGTCCTTGTGTACACGTTCCTCTGAAGAAATCAGGTGTATGAAACTCGGGCTGTTTTGACACAGGGTTTGAAATACTATTTTTGGGTTTTCCTACTTTCGTTCACTTCAAGTGACTTATGTTTAGCTATGTCGAAATGGTTGTGTTCGAAATACAGTAATCGTTTGATGTTTTGCTTGTTTAATATTGATATTGAAAGAAGCACTATATTCGAATTAAGAAGTTTTAGAAGTAGCATGTGGATTTTGGAATGAGTTTGTGCGTCAAATTTTACAGCATGTGCTGTCTGCAAACAGCATGTTTCCAATCAGTTCTCGATTCTCATCTGTTTTATCTAGTTTTAGCAATTACCAGACTCTAAGCACAAATATTGTTGGGTTTTGAAATTAAACCATCAGATATACTGATAAGCACAAACCAATTACAATTTGATCAGATTGGTTTGGAATATGGACAATTACAGCTACAAAGTAAGTCTTAGGTTGTGTTTGATAACTCAAATAAGTGGTGACAATGTACCACTTAAATGAAAAAGTAGCTAAAAACCCACTACAATCTTTTAAGTGAAATTTTTTTTAATGAGAATAATCACCGAATGTATTCTATTTCAATACTTGAGACACTTTTTTTGTATTGCAAATTCGATCACTTAAAATTTTCAATAGTTAAAATTCAACACTTAAGTTTCAATTTTATCAAACAGTCCCTTAAGCTCTTAGAATCAAATAAACTGGTGCAATACAATTTGGATGAGTAGTGTTAAGTCACCAATAGCTCTAAAATATTAAGATGTTAGAGAATGGGCCCAACACTGTGTACCAATCTTCAACACCCTCCCTCATGTGTGACGTGGAGAGCCTACAAACTGAGCTCCATTATAGTGGAGACAGATAACAAAGTGCAAATATGCACACCAAAGAGGGGATGGAGAGTCGAACCCGAGACGGCCTCCCACAAACAAGACTCTCATACTATATTAAGTCATTAGTTGCTCCAAAAGCTTAAACTGTTAGAGAATGGGCCCAACAATGTTTATCAAGCTTCCACAAGTAGGTAGTATGGTTTAATTCACATTTGCCCATGAATCGCGGTCCCTCCTCCACGCCCCCTTTCCCGAGATTCATTTGCAAGTTGATGTTCCTTAAGTTGAATTTGTAAGCGATTGGCTTCATATAATTGGGCTTTTATGGTGCCTATGTTGATACAAAGTTTAAATTATTGTACGAAGTATGGTATATATATACAAATATATTTATTGTATGTTAGTATGATGACTTAAATAGTTTTGCAGATGGGTTCTTCTCCTTGTCAAAATCATCTCTAATATAGTAAAACATATCTTTGTTTAGCTCCAAAAGATGTATAATTGCTAGGAGAAAGTAATTCTATTATATTCTACTACCTCATAGTTGTTAAAAAGTTCTGGTTTCCATGACATCAAGTTCAGGCTATTTTGCTAATTGTTTTGTAGTTTTAATGCTTCATGAGCAACCCGCTCCTTCAGTTACCTCTATGGCAACTTCATCATCATTAGCTCAACATTTTCCTACTTCAGTTCTTCTACGAGATCAGAGGGAGGAGAGTAAGCCTTTCTTGCACATAATGAAGGAAGATAGAACATTCCAGGTGAGACTTTTCTAATATATTTTAGCTGCATATATGTGGAAAACCAAACTTAATTCCAGAAACAATTATGATCTTTCATTCAAATAGATCAATTGAGTAAATATTTTCACAAGATCTATTTTTATGTGAAATACAACTATCAAATGCAACTATGAAGTCTCCTCTCTCTCTCTCTCTATGCAACTATGAAGTCTCCTCTCTCTCTCTCTCTCTCTCTCTCTCTCTCTCTCTCTCGTATTGAACGTTTTTCCAGTTTCTCAATATTATCACCTTTGATTTTTTTTCTTGGTAAAGGTGGCACTGGATAGGAGGAGAGTGGAAACTGGGATGGGATATGAAGAAGTTCTTGATTCGGATCAATTCCTTAAGGATTTTCAACACCAGTTGTTTAACTGGCCAGGTTTATGGTATTTGTAAGATTAATCACTCTTTTAATCTTCCTTCGTGCATCAATTTACTTATTTGTTTGATCTTTAAAAAAGTCATAATTACTTATTGCTCATCATTGATCGTATTCTTATTAATTTCTTGTTTAATATCTCTCTGCAGATTGCCATTTGTTCCAAGTAAAACAAAGAATGTTTTGGATTTTGAATCACATGACGCGATTGCCCTTGCTAAGAAAGCTTTGACAGCTTCAAAAGAAGCTGCCCTATTAGCCGAGGACTCACTATTATTTGGAGCAGATCTAGATGGATCTCTTTCTCCTAGGTCAGTTCACTGTGTAACTGCATTCTTTCATAGTTTTATATACTCGCTTCAGGTGAAAAAGATACAGGCTTGATGTCTTGGACTTTTTTTCCAGTTCAAGTTCCCAAAGATTGGGTAAGATTTCATTTGACGAGGCCATAATAGTAAGATCTACACGTCTTCAAGAAAGGCGAACTAAGAGAAGGGGAGTGCCGAAAGTTACGATTCATGAAACTGGCACTTCTAGAAGTCAAGATTTGAAAAGAAATATAAGTCCAGCATTCGATCCTAACGACGCCCTACAATTATTCTTGCGGAAACCGGAAACAAAACAACTTCTGACTGCAAAAGAAGAATCTGAGTTGATTGTTCAAATTCAGGTCTGTTTGTGATTCATGCTATTCTCTAAATCCAAGCCGGTTTGATTAACTGGGAATCATTATTTTTTCTTGTTACTGTCTATTAGGATTTAATGAGACTAGAAGAAATGAAGAGTAGGCTTCAATCTCAGTTTGAACGTGAGCCAACACTGGTTGAATGGGCTGAAGCAGTTGGACTTAATTGTCGTGCCTTGAAGTTGCAACTTCACCGGGGGAATAGCAGCCGGGAGAAGTTAATTTATGCCAATTTTCGTATGGTTGTCCATATTGCTAAACGATATCAGGGGCATGGTCTCAACCTTCAGGATTTGTTGCAGGTAAACCAAAATGGTTATCTTCGGGACATGCATGCCGACTATTGTTTCTCCCTGAAAATGAGTATCACCGACAAAAACGAAGTTGGTCAAACTTATAAAAACAAAGTTGGTCCCTCGAGGCCTGTTTGTCCCGCCCTTTAATGAAGTAATTGCATTCATATTTTCATATAGCATTTTAACTACGAATTGATGATCTTGAATAGTTCTATTTAGGAAATTGTGCTAATTTGAAAATGATGATTAGATATTAGATAATGAGTTTTGATAAATAAAAAAAAAGGCCAGCCCAGTGCACGAGACTTCCGCCATTATGGAGTCTAGGGAGGGTGAGATGTACACAGCCTTACCCCTATAAGCAGAGAGGCTATTTCCAGATTCGGACCCGTGACCTCTAGGTCACAATGGAGCAACCTTACCGTTGCGCCAATGAGTTTTGATATGCGAAGAAAATGCAACACAGAAGAAGAGATATTGTGGAGTTTTTATTTATCTAAATGGATTCATTCACGATGATTGTTTGTACTCTATTATACTATTGGTGTTATGATAGAGGCTTTTCAAATTCTAGTTACAACCAAACATGCTATGCTTGTTTACACGGTTTTTTGGGTGTGAACACTGAAACGTATGGAGGACTTTCTGCTGGGATTCTCTTTTAGCAACACCCATTATGAATGAAGACGTCCGCATCTGTTTGACACACTTTGGAGTTTGGATGCACAATGTGCAATCTTAGATCATGTTGTGGCCTTTTTATGGGATATCTCCTTCATACTGCATATGATTCTACATGTGTTATTAAATACTTGGATTGGTCTTTATGATACTTATCCAAAAATAAAAATAAAACTGAAGGGTTTTTTTTTTCATTATAATCTCCATGGCAGTTGTAACTGTAGTTTCTTTTGCACCAAAAGACAACAAATCCCACAAGTTGTATGGTTTCAGCATATACACACTTATGCTCTGTTTGATCATGTATAAGATATATGAACGGAAATGAAAAACCTTGGTCACTTGTTCTGATTCGGCTTGCAGTTACTGTGTTATGGTTCCTAGGTTTACTTTCTTCCCTTGCCAATCAATAGAGCATGTGCTAGAAGAATGTGACTGATTCAGTTTGCAAATCTTTATAACACTGACTAGAAGTCAAATATATGGTTTCTTTATGATTCACAAGCCGTGTTTTGCAGGAGGGAAGTACGGGTCTTATGAGGAGTGTCGAGAAATTCAAGCCCCAAGTTGGTTGCCGCTTCGCTTCTTATGCTTATTGGTGGATAAGGCAAGCTGTTAGGAAGGCCATATTCCATCATTCTCGGACAATTCGTTTACCAGTAATGACCCTTATATTCCTTCACTCTTCTGTAATTTTCAACACAGTTTTTGCATTATTGACTACAATATCATCTTTTAATTATGCTCATTACAACTATCTTGAAAATTTAGGGCGTGTTTGGAATGATATCGTAAGAATTCATTGTCAACTTCTGTAATTACATTTCCAAATTATTTTCAGGATATTCTCTAGTACAATGTTTTACTTTTTAAAAAAAGCAAGTCTTACTTGTTTTCGCTTTTACTTTGGAGACACTGTTTTACATTATTACATACAAAGGCATGAGTTGGGGGTTCCCAGAACTCCACTCCTCAACTTCTATAGCGAATATTTCTCGCTTTATCATTTTTCTATCTCCATCTCTATACCTCCTTTTCCTGTTTTTTGCTATCTATATCTTAATCCGTTCACGTTCAGTGATTTCTATACAGAATTTCCAAATTTCAACTAAATATGGGATAGCAATCCGAGTTATTGAATTGGTTAGGTTCTGATCCACGGGGAACTTGATGTTGCAGGACAGTGTATATAGCCTCCTGTACAAGGTGACAGAAGCAAAGAGATCGTGCATTCGAGAAGGAAATCATCGACCAACAAAAGAGGAAATTGCGTTACATGCTGGAATTACAGTTGATAAATTGGAAAGGGTGCTATTTTCCGCAAGAATGCCTCTTTCTTTGCAACAGCCTGTGTGGACGGACCAAAGTACCACATTCCAGGTATGATTTTTTCTTCTCTTGACCTCAGTCTGGCCGAACTTAAAATCAAATTTGATTAAAAGATGAAAGTTATGAGGGAAGGTGTGAGGGTACATTCACAAGTATCCAGAGCATTTTTACCAGCTAAAACAGTTATAGAATGTTTGGTTGGAACTTCAATTCAATAGGCTCATTCAAAATTCGTGTAGTATCTTAAATCGATGTTTTATCAAAGCCCTTCTTATGTGATCATTTCTATGTTTTCTTGGAATGACAAGACTCAATGATTTGAAGTATCATTTTTGAAATGAGCACTATTTATCTAACTGGAGCCATTCAAGATCGTCGTCTTTTCAGTTAAAATGTTATGTATTAGTATGGATGCAATATTGCATTCAAAGACGCCCAAACAAGCTCTTTATGGCCTGTTTGTGTGTTCCCATATGGACTGTTTCACAACTTGTAAAACATTTCAAGGGATATCCATCAATATTGAACGAGGCCATTTGGGAAAATGATGGCTATTAGAAATTTTTGCTTAAAGTCATCAATTATATCATCTCAATAAAGTACAAGACGGCGGATTTCTGTATTAATATAATTTACGAATTGTGAATTGACTCGTTTATGTTCATGGGATGCACAAAACATTCCATTATATCTATTATCGGGAATCCTGTGGTAGTTTAGTTTGGGCAGTATAAGTCTGCATTTTACAAATTTTCTACGTAAATTACGGGGAATCTGATATTGTTGTTATGGTTACAGGAAATTACTGCTGACACTGCAGTTGAGAGTCCAGATGTGAGCGTGGCGAAACAGTTTATGAGGCGGCATATATGCAACCTCCTCGGTATTCTCAGCCCTAAAGAGAGGAAAATTATCAGACTCAGGTATGGAATTGAGGATGGCAATCCAAAATCACTTTCAGCAATTGGTGCTGTTTTTGGATTGTCTAAGGAGAGAGTTCGACAGCTAGAAAGCCGGGCTTTGTACAAGCTGAAGCAAAACCTCGACAACCAAGGACTAGATGCCTATGCAGATTTACTTGTTTAGGTCAAAGGCCTGTTTGGGAACAGCGATTGGAGGCCCAATCGCTCAATGGGTCCTCCAATTGCGGATCCAAAGCCGTTTGAGAATTCCGCGATTTGCAACGCAGAATCTTTACCAAACGGGGCCCTGGTGATGCTTCTGGATATTCTTTCAAATTAACCATAGGTTCTTGAAATCTGTCAAGTGTAAAAGGATGAAAAAAAAAAAAAAAAGAAAAGAAAAGAAAAAGAACAGAACAAGTGCAAAAGACTGGCTCTTGAAGGTGAATATTTTTTTGTCCATGTGATTGAATGTACATTATATATTACTGGGAGCATGCCTCTCTCTCTCTCTCTCTCTCTCTCTCTCATAATTTTGTTTGGTTCAGGAGGAACAACTGCAATGCTAATCTTCTATTACCATTGAACTTCTCGAATTTTGATTTCTCTTTCGTTTGAATCATATTTTTCTTGCGTTTGTACCACGTGTAGCGATGTGTGGTACCGTACCACGGATCACTACCACAACTTAACTGGCAAAGCATTTGTGATACAGATTTGGGAATCATGGCATTATTCCAAAATTCGGTTCATAGACCCCCCCCCCCCCCCCCCCCCCCCACCCCAACTTAACTGGCAAAGCATTGGTGATACAGATTCAAAGCATTGGTGATACAGATTTGGAAAGCATAACATTATTCCAAAACATCATGTCATTGCATTCCCCCCCCCCCCCCCCCAAAAAAAAAAAAACAAGAAGAAGAAAAGAACAATTCCAGTTTGAGTCACAGTGCCGGATTATTTTCTTGTCCGGCTTAGACAATACTCCCATCAAATAAAAAGAAAAAAAGAGTTAAAATAAGAAGAAAAGTTAAAAGAGTTCCTCCAAAGTTAGCTTGCTTTTTGACATTTTCAAAGGCCCGAACATAGTGTTATTATATAATAACCTCAAATAATATAAGCATATGCGGCTGAAAACTAAAAATTTCCCTTTCTTTAATTTTTAACACCAACATAGCATATTTGGCCATGGTCTAAACTTGCTCTATTGCCTTATATGTCATATTCAGACGTAAAACAAGAACTTTGTCTTATATTTGTAATCCGCTAGTTGGTTAGCAAATATTAGGGGGGAAAAAAAAACATTATATGGAAAACAAGAAGGAAAGGCGAATTTTCTATTATTTTTCTTCATGCTTAAATAATACGGAGTATTAGAAGTTAACAAGTTTTCAAATCCAATAGGAAAATAAGAAAAAGAAGCAGAGAATTTACTCGTAAAATTCAAAATTCTAATTTACTTTACATCTTATTTTCTGTTGATTCCTTTTTCCGTAGTAACAACAACAAAAAGCGTTTTTGGTTTTTCTTTTTCTCACTAGATCTATGAATCTAATGGAGCCTTTTCGAGTTTTATTATGGACAACATTCCAGTATATTTTCTTGAGTACTTTTTGTCATGTTCTAAAATGTTTAATGGTCGAAACACTTGTACATGTTATCAATCACACTTGAAAACAGTAGAAAAAGTACCTAAAAAATTACCTAAGACTGTTCCTCATGTTGTCGAGTTATAAGAGGTTGTTTAGAAAAGCAAAGAAAGTGTTTGTCGAGTGCCAATTTCTTCTACAAAAGTCTGTGCTTACATTGTTTCTCACAAGAACCTGAAAAAAAGTGAGACGTCCCAAACTGAACCTAGATGAAAAATCCACTGAAGTCTAGTAAAGTTATAAGAAACAAATTCAGATCTAATTACTTTGCCATAGTCCTGCAAAAGATACGGTTGTTTCGAAAAATACAGATCCAAATCAAGACAAAATTGGACAAAATTGCAAATAAAAACCATGGCCTTTGTTTTAAAATTAAACAAACCACGCTTTGAACTTGCGAAAGGGTAAATGAGGATTATAAATATAATTAGAGTCTACATCGAACCCCCAATGCAAGAAAAAAAGGGCATGAGTCCAATGTTTCTCTGCTGGAAAACGAAATTTTTTCATTTGACTTAGTAATATACATTGAGCAGAAACTTGTATATATATAATCACATAGAAACAAAATGAGGGTTGTGGTAAAGAGGCATCAATTCGGTGATTATTGATTTACTGTTACGTGGCTGTGGTAGAAAGGATGAGAACAACCATGTGGGTCGGCCTTTTTCATTTAACCCATGTGTGATTATTGAGATATATATATATATATTTTTTTAAATTTTTTATTTTGGTAATCGGGGCTGTTCGGGTCAGTTTATGCGCACCTCGACTAATCCCCCGAGGTCCTGGAGTCGCCAGGTCAATTCCCCAGTGCCCACACTCCCCATGACTCGAATGCTAAACCTCTTGAGTAAGCTTACCACTCAGCCACAAAGATGTGGTAATTATTGAGATATTATTATATTAATTACACTAATTTGCTATGCCAGAAATTGTTATATTTTTTTTTTCCTGAAATCTACTCTTATTGTGTTTTGGTCTTAATTTACATAGATACTCATAAGCTCAGATGAGAATATGGCTAATTTAGGAAGTTTTTTCATATGACAGTAACGCTAATCACTGTGGGTCCCCCATGAAATGCTCAAATTTGTCACAAGAGTGTGACATTTACATGACATAATTCTCTATGTATTAGATCATCGAGACAAGAAATGTATATATGTTACAACGATTATTTGCTGATGTGGTATCATAAAGTAAAATACTAAATTACTAAGATATTACACAAGTACTGTATCCATGAGTATTAGTGTACGTAGTAATGGTGATTAATTACAGTGGTATCGCCATAATTGAGACACAATAATGTCAATCCAGAATGACGTTGGCATCTCACATGCTTATTATAGAAGAACACACAAAGAATATTAATTTCTAAAATCAATTTAATTATGGATATCAGCAAGAAATTCCAAGAAGCACATCCTTATACTTGCATACCAATTTTGGCAAGTGAACTATATTATGTCCCTCTAGGCTCTAACTCCACAAAAATTGATCTTTGATATGTGCCATGAGACCCTTACATATGTAAATCCAAGATACTTATAACTACCACCCGTTAAAGTCTAAACTTCAAGTTTTGAATATAATAAGTTACACTACAAATATTTGTATATATATATATATATATATACATACATATACAATACATACATGGATAGATAGCATACATGTAATTAACTTTTCATTGATAACTCAAAAAGGAGCTAGCTAGCTAGCTAACACAATGAGTGAGAAAGTAGGCTCTCCTGGGAGCTCGATGCATGGAGTGACAGGCAAAGAACAAACCTTTGCCTTCTCAGTCGCCTCTCAATTTACTGACACAACGGCCAATTTCAAACTGCCCGTTGACTCGGAACACAAAGCCACTGTTTTCAACGTCTTCTCCTTTTCCAACCCCCACATGACAACCTTCCACCTTTCTTGGATCTCCTTCTTCACGTGTTTCGTTTCCACTTTCGCTGCCGCACCACTCATCCCAATCATTAGGGACAACCTTAACCTTAAAAAGAGTGACATAGGAAACGCCGGCATAGCATCGGTCTCCGGTAGCATATTCTCGAGGCTTGTAATGGGTGCGGTGTGTGACTTAGTGGGCCCGCGATACGGTTGCGCGTTCCTTATCATATTGTCGGCACCAACGGTATTTTGTATGACGTTTGTATCATCCGCCGGAGGGTATTGCTATCTTTTTATGTTTCCCAACTTCATAAATTTTAAATTACTAAGGGTCCGTAAGTTGCGGTTTTTGGTCTCCACCTTTTGTTTTTAAATTTTTTCCCCTCAATTAACAAGAACTCACTCAAAAATAAAAAAAATAAAATGAAAAGAAAAGAAATCCGAAAATCAAAAACTGCAACGTTACAGTATGGGCCGTAACAAAATGTATTCTCTTTATGCCACTTTTTCAGTTCTGATATTGATTTCAACTTTAAGTTGAATATGAATTGTTGGTTATTGCTCTAATTACTGCTTGTCCAGTCATGGATTTATATTGTTTCTATAAATCACACTATCTATAACAAGAAATTTTTGATGTGACCGTCACAAAGTACTTAATCATAGCGTTGCGACGGTACATGATAAATTTTTCTTCAACCCATTGCAAATACATAAAAATCCTACAATTGATCTTCCTACTAGTACTTGATCTCATCTCTCTGCATACGTGAACTTGGAGATTAACTGTCAAATGGGTGAATTTTTTTTTTTGAGTTGCTTGGCATTACAACCTTAACGACGAGTTAACGTAAGGGGTCTAAATAAAGTTACTTTTGTCTTACATTTATAATATGACATGTCAGCGTATTTCTTTTACACTTCTCAAGTATAGCACGAAGCATTTTTTTTCACCTCTAGTAGGAGTACTATGCATATCACATACATCACTATGCACTAATTGCAATAAAGGAGATGCACCCGATCTCTGAATTTTGACATAGAGGAAGGTGGTAGACTTACATGCGTTTTATGTGATAATTCCTTACATTAATTAGTTTAGTAAGTTATTTTACCAAGAAAAAAAGGTGAGTAATTTCTCTGTTTTTTTATTTTCGTAACTCAATTCCAAAGTTTTGGTTTGAAAAATTTGATGAGCTAAAACTAACTTTTAAAGCAAAAATTTCTAACAGGTACGTGGCCGTCCGATTCATGATCGGATTCTCACTAGCAACGTTCGTGTCGTGCCAGTATTGGATGAGTACGATGTTTAATAGTAAGATTATAGGGGTTGTCAATGGAACTGCCGCTGGATGGGGTAACATGGGTGGTGGGGCCACTCAGTTACTAATGCCGCTGCTTTACGAGGTGATCCGGCGAGGCGGAACGACACCATTCACGGCGTGGCGAATCGCCTTTTTTGTTCCTGGTTGGTTACATGTGATAATGGGGCTGTTGGTGTTGGGGTTAGGCCAAGACTTGCCTGATGGGAACCTTAGTGCCCTACAAAAGAAAGGAGATGTTCCAAAAGATAAAGTCACCAAGGTCAATTTCTTATCCTAATGCTTCAAATTTTAGGAAGTGCTATTGACATAGAGGATGTCTGACAATAATTTTTGAAGTTTATGAGTGATTATGGAAATTCAACGATTGATTCACATTTTTATTGCAAAAGAATTATGGAATCTAATTTGGCATAAACAATTTCATTTTAATTTTTAAATTTAACCCAAGTGTTTTGTAGCTTCCTCTTCTTGGGATGCTCTAGGTACTAGTTTCTTTAGAGGAGATTAGCTTTTCCTTTCTTGTTGTTGTTTCCAGACTACCAAAAAACTTTTAATCAAAAGCTATCTTGGACAACTTTTAGTCAAAAGCAATTTTATTTCGATTGAGTCGCAGAAAAAGACGGAGTGCTAAACGGGTTCATAAATTCAAAAATTGAAAGAGCATATTTATCAAAGTTTAAGAGTAATTAATCCGAGAGTTTCGAATTTCAATTTTAACATCAAGTTGCGTTATAAGTAGGGCTGCAATTTAAACCAAGCCGAGTTTAAAGCATGTTTGGACAACCTTTTAATTTACAAATTTTTAGACGAGTTTGAAATAGAAATAACAGGCATGACTTAATTTCGTGCTTAGCTCGAACAAAAGTACCAATTAAGCAACAATGCGAGCTCAATCCAATTACATATAAATTGATACGTTATATAAAAAGAATTTGTATAATAAATTTTGCTTCACACGTACGTGGACTAGTTAGACAAACTCAATTAAAACTCAGGCTGAGTTTGAAGAAATTTAAATTCAAACCCTAGTTATAAGAAAACAAATGGAGCCCAAGTCCCAAACTCTTAGGAAAGCTATTGTGAGAATTATTCCAATGTTTCTTTTTTTTTTTTTTGGATAAATGAAGATATTATTAGAATCGGCTAAGAATTAGCCAAACTTTACAAAGTAACTAAAGGAAGCAAGTTCCAGTTTCGGGAAATTTCCCTATTAACTGGAGTAACAACAACTTTTCTCATGCTAAGAACTCTAAATCTAACTGTCTAAAAACATCGTTAACAATTACTGAGACATGTTTAAGAGATTCACAATGCTGCCTAGAACACCTTTCTTGCCATAAAATGTAGATGGTGGCAGCAAAACTCAATTTACCAATATAGTTTAGGAACCAATTTTGTTCTTGAGTTTCGGTAACCCACAGATCGAAGCATTATTCCAATGTTTTCAAGAGTATCTTTCAATTCATTCAACTTTATACAATGTGCACAAGAAAAGATTAAGTTAAGTTTGCCTGACAAATTAACAATTAAAGAATTTAGTACATTTGAACTTAAATTTCTTCTGATAAACAAAATTTGATTTAAACTTTTGACAGGATTATTAATGTTTCTTGTTCAGGTACTTTGGTATGCCATCACAAACTACAGAACATGGATTTTTGTCCTTCTATATGGCATGTCACTTGGCGTAGAGTTAACCACGGATAACGTTATAGCCGAGTACTTCTTCGACAGGTTCATTAAATTCTCTTCATCAGTTTTGGCATTGTCAGACGTGCATATAAACATATATTATATATACCGTCAGGCTCTTAAACTGCGGATTTTTTTAGGCTTAAAAACAAATTCATTTGATAAGTACACTTAAGAACCTGATCGATTATATATATATATATATATAATTGTATATAATTTTCAGGCTTAAGTATTAAATTAAAGCAATATAGTCCAAATGTCCCATTTTATCAAAAAAAAAAAAAAAAAACAATTACACGCTTTTATGCGGGTGAAGAGACTGGCATTGTTCAATTTTTGCCCCAAAAAAGCGTGACAGTATATAAAATGTGAGTAAAATCCGCAAGGACCAAATTGAAAACTTCAAGGACCAAATTGATGATGCAATTGAAACTACATGACTAAAATAAGATAGGGGACAAATTTCAAGGGTGTGTTTTGTAATTAAGCCTAATTTTCAACTTACATAGTACATAATAATTCCTTTGATATTTCCATAAACATAGGTTTGATCTGAATCTGCACACGGCTGGCACAATAGCTGCAACATTTGGCATGGCCAACTTAGTGTCGCGACCCATGGGCGGCCTCATGTCGGATCTAGCAGCCTGCCGGTTTGGCATGCGGGGCCGGTTATGGAACTTATGGATCCTCCAAACCTTAGGAGGTGTCTTCTGTATATGCCTCGGCCGAGCCAACTCACTCTCTCTCTCTATAACATCAATGATCCTCTTCTCCATTGGAGCTCAAGCTGCCTGTGGAGCCACCTTTGGGATTATCCCATTCATTTCTCGACGTTCACTCGGTGCCATCTCGGGTCTAACTGGGGCAGGAGGGAACTTCGGGTCGGGTTTGACTCAGTTGTTGTTCTTTACAAGTTCAAGGTACTCAACTGCAACCGGGTTGTCTCTGATGGGGATCATGATTGTGGTGTGTACGGTGCCGATCACGCTAGTACATTTTCCGCAATGGGGAAGCATGTTCTTGCCAGGTTCTAAAGATTTTGAGAGGTATAATGAAGAGTGCTATTACGGGTCGGAGTGGAATGAAGAGGAGAAGCTAAACGGGTTGCACCATGGGAGTCTCAAGTTTGCGGAGAATAGCAGGTCCGAAAGAGGCAGGCGTGTTGTTTCCGTGCCAACAGCACGTGGTGATTCTTCGCCACCACAACCACAAGTTTAGGAGAAAATATTCGTAACAACGGTTACTTTTGTAGATGTAATATCGCAAATCAATATAAGATGTCACTGGTTAAGCGCACGCTAATCCTAATATGAAGGAAAAGATGTGTTCATTTAAACGCTATACTCATATGTATTAGTGTGGTGGACGTAATATGAACGTTGTATAAAATATTTACTCTCAAGTTTAGAGAGAGAAAATTAAGGGAGATACAAGAGAGTGCCTTGTTCCTAAATTAAAAGAACTTTTTTGCATGTGAATATATCCCAACTATTTGGAACGGTTACTTAATTGTGGTGAAATTTTTAACTTTTCACTATTGTTCTTATTTTGAGTTGAAAAGTATCAAGTCAAAGTATATTGAATTTTTAGATTTTTTGTTTTATTTTATATACATTTAAAATAGGACATCTGAAAATAGAAGAAATTAAAGGACTCTTAAATGAGCATATGAACTAGTGGAGATTAATTAATGTGCGATATAAAAAAGAGTAAACAATTTATCTTTGTTTCGAAAAGAATTCAGTTTTAGAAACAGGGGTCCAGTCGACTGATCGAGGGACCAGTCGACTGAAGACCTGAAGCAGAAAGTTTAAAAAGTTCAACAGCCCTATCCAGTCGATTGGGGCCTCAAATTTTCAGTCGACTGGGGCCTCAAATTTTCAGTCGACTGGTGTTTTGTCCAATCAACTGGGCACTATGCATGCAGAATGTGGTGTTTTCGTGCAGGAAACAATCAAGTGAAAACCTATCCAGTCGACTGAAAGCCCTTGAAAACTGAAAGGAAAAACTGAAGAACACAGAGGTCCAGTCGACTGAAATGCGGACCAGTCGACTGTTTCCTCTCAGCAAAGCCCAATTCTGCAGCTTTCCAAACCAATGATCTCCAAAATCAAATTCCTAATAACAACACGATTAAAACCCATGATTTAACACATTATACAAAAGCGTTTACTAGGAATTACAAGTACTAATCCCACCCAAAACAAGATTCGATTACAACATATTATCAATCCAATTCTTATTACAAGATGTAAAGAAAACAAAAGTATAAACAAGGTGATTCCCCCGGCATTCCTCGGCCTCACTCCTCATACTTTTTCTTTCCTCGTCTCTTATCACCTGCAATGGAGTAAATTTCCACTGCTCAGCTATAAGCTGAGTGTACAATTCTAAATGTGTCATGCCCCAGAGCAGCAAAAATAGAAAAAAATAAATTTCCTTTTTGGGTCCATAGGGAATGATTGGTGAATGTCACTAATGATCCACACCACCCAGTGCTAGTCTTCAATAAGAACAGTAATAAAAACAAACTGGATATACAAAATTGTTGCTTCTATTACAACATCAGAGTTATTACAACAGTAAAGTTACAGCGGAAGTATATAAGGTTTGGAAGCAACATATGCCCAAGTACCAAATATAACAAAACAGTCTAGACCGAAATAAACTAAAAACTATATCCAAATCTTTAGCTGGCGTAAACGTCAACATAGTAGTCCTCCCCGACATATGCGTCATCAGTGGGGCCACTCTGGGTGTATTCCTCTCCCGGATAGTAACCATTGTTGTAGGATCTGTCACCTGTAGAATAAGGTACAAGATAGTCTAGACGGGGGAAGGTCTAAGCAATAAAGGTCGTCAGCTTACTAAGAGCTGAGTGAGTATAAACTAACAAGGTACCAGTTATCTGAAGCAATAACAAGCTTATGAAGACATGAGTTAACATCTTACTATAATAATAATAATATCTTGCTCTTTATTCAACACCGTAAACCAACCCTTATCGTCTTGTTACTTGAAGATCGATACTAACATACTCTGTCTAGAAAGAACAGACTCAATCGTTTTACATATATAGACATACCATCATTCTATTCATTGCTCGTTAAGGATATAAACCATCTACCGCATTCATGGATACCACGTCAATCCATCCCCCGCTCATTAAGGATATAAACCATCCACCGCATGTCAGGGATACAACACTTTGAATTAATAGCACATCAAATCTATTGCCACGACTTCTCATTGTATACCAGTGATCCCCCATCCACCGCTTGTTAAGGATATAAACCATTCACCGCTCGTTAAGGATGTAACATGGATCATCTGGTTACCTTAGGATTACATGGTCTTGCCCACTGCTCGTTAAGGATAAACCATCCATCGCATGTGAAAGCATATTATGACCAGGCGTCTTCCCACATACCATTTCCAGAACTTATCAAACCTACTTAAACTCAATACTTCTATCAATACATGACAATTCCCATGTGGCCTGGCTACTCTTGATTTGAAAGAAACGGATAAATCAAACTCATACATGAACCAAAATCATGTAACGCCATTATATTAATCCATCATTCTTAATCATTCTTTATCTTTATTGTCACATTGTCCCTGATTAACCCCAAATCGCATAGCAAAAGTACGAATCGGGAATGGAACAATTGAACCCTTAATATAATAAATGGGCAAAAGAATCTATGTTCTACCAATACCAATCGATTGGGATAAGGTCTAATCGATTGGGATAAAAATAATGTCAATCGATTGGGATAAAAATAATGTCAATCGAATATTTCTAACAATGGCAATTGATTGGGATGTCAATCGATTGAAATTCTATCCAATCGATTGGGTCTCAACTGATGCAATCGATTGAAATTCTATCCAATCGATTGGGTCCCAACTGATGCAATCGATTGGGTCTCAACTGATGCAATCGATTGGTAATTATGCCAATCGATTGACACTTCTTCTTCACCAACAGATTTATAAAACAACAAATATAAACGTACACCACATACATTTTCTACATCAAAACTTCATAATAACTTGCAAAGACTTCATATAAAGGGACCAAGTGAGTAAGGAACTCACCTAGGGTGTGTTTGGCTTATGTGTTTTTGAAAACCAAAGTTCTCTCTCTCTCTCTCTTCCTCCCCTTCTCTTGCTTTGCCTCTCTCTATCTCCTCTGTCCCTCATTCTCTTCTTCTTCTTGTTCTTCTCTTCTTCCTCTTCACATTCTCTACTGCCAAGCAGTGTGTGTGTGGAGATATAGATATAGATATAGATATAGATATAGATATATATATATAGATATATATATATATATCAAGATATGTGTCTCTCTCCCTCTTAAGCTGTGTAAAATAGGCCCAAGGCCATAAATGAAGACATATATATATATATATAGAGTTGAGAGAGTGCCACACGTTCAAAGCTAAAGAAAAGAAGAAAACTTGTCTCAGTTTATGCCAATCGATTGGTAGCAGATATTTGAAGGCAATCGATTGGAAAGAATGTCAATCGATTGGTATGTTGCCACGTCATTGCTTTTAGTTGGTATAATGGCAATTGATTGGTTTCTGAAAAGTGGCAATCGATTGGGAAACAAGGCAATCGATTGATAACCAAATTTCACCAAAAGAAAGAAAAAGTTTATATAAGTATATAGAACGAAGCTTTATTTATTAATACTCTCCAAAATTTTAGGGAATTACAAAATGTATGCTTATATGACAATTCATGGTTTAAGCATCTAAAACACATAGAAATAGTCTCTAGAGTGAGTGGTACGCATTCATCCAGTAAATGAAACCGATGCCATGGAAGGCCCACCTCTCCCACGCATCCCGTACACTGGTTGAGCCTTCCTCCATACCAAGTACCGTGTCCTGGTTGAGCCTTCCTCCATACCAGACACCACCACAATCAAATTCATCAAATCCTCAAGGTTCGAGGAGTTTACAACCTGGGATGAAATTGCACCAAACTCCCCTTTGACCCAAGTAGACATATAATATGCTCACATAAATAATTATACATGCTTTTATCGCAGTTTTACACGCATAATTAACGGGCCTAATTAACACATGAAGTTTGCCTAGATCCAAAGTATCAAAGTTGATATTCAAAACATGAAATTTCTATATATTTCATAGATCTAGAATTTATACCTCGAGCGATCTCTCCGAAATATTGAAGGATCGACTAGAGGCCCGAATAATCGTCGAATCTCAGATTACACGTGATTCCTACAAGTTTTACTGGGTTTTCCCAAAATTCCTAGAAATTAAATTTTTGAAAATTTTGGCCAAAGACGACCTAAGAAGTATCAAAACGAAGGTCTTACCTCGAGGAGTCCAAATCCAAAATCTGGAGAAAATCTAACAGATGAACGGTCGTCGCCCAGCGTCGCAAAGTCCGTAGCAATGAATCTCCTTTTCTCTCTTCTCCTCTAGATATTTTTAGAAGGTTGTGAGAAATGAAATCTCATCCCTTCTATTTATAGACACAACTTCGTAAATTATGTCTATTTCTCCACGAGTTTTCAAAACTTCTAGTTATCTCGAAACGTCTTAAACGTCTACTTTATTTTTCACTAGTGAAAACTAAAATTTATAAAAAAAATTCGACTATGTCCCGTTTGGGTTCAAAATAAGGATCCAAAACTAAATTCCGTAGAATCTCTACACAATCTACCTTTTTAATTAAGTACGTAACACTCACGTTCTCACCACAGTTCTCAGAATGATCTACTACAATATCAGAATTTTCAGGCATTATGTTACACGGATATAACTTACTATTCACAAAATACCTGATTTGCAAATAATATTTAAATCACATAAATGTCATTTTATCGTGCCAATGCAAAACGAATTTTCAAGTTCCCGTGTCTCCACTGACACCTCATCGTTAACTCACAGTCAACTCCAACTCAAATTATTAATAAACATTAATAATTTCTCAAAACTTCAAATTGTGCACTTTAAAACTATGAAATTTTAGAATGTATGTGACAAAATATATCATTATGATATAACATGTACACATACGTACATAAAAGTTCTCTAAGACCAATAAGCAATATGTAAAATCAACTCACTTTAGCTCATGTCATTACAAAATCAGATTGTTTTTTTTTTTTTTTAAATTTCATTTGTCCAGTGAAAAACTAAAATGAAAGTGCATTAATGGAGGGGTTTCGGTAATAGTACAAAAAAAAAAAAAAAAAGAAAAAGAAAAAGAAAAAGATGAGATTTGGTGTCTGGTGAAACAAATCCGTGATGGGCTATCATTAATTGCTATATTGGGTTAGATGACACGTGGGATATAATGGGCTTGGGCCGAAGATGCCAATTTTAGTGGGTATTTTTTCCCCTTCCCACTGTCTTGCTTGATCAGTTATTGGATTGGGCCATGTTTGACATACACAAAATAGTATCAAGAGCAGCCTTACTTTTATTAAAATTGGTCCTTATGAAAATTAGTATTCTGTTAGTTTGATAAATAATTAATTTTAAAAATAATTTTAAATTGAGCTCCCACTCTCACGCACTCCAAAAGGATCTCTACGAAGCTCTTGAATTTGAATTACTAGTTCGTTTGTGAACCACATACCAATTTTACACCTGAACATAATTTAGTAAATTTAAATTCCCAAGAAAGTATGCAGTCAGGTATTGAATGATGAACATTATGAGAAATAAAATAAAAGATTAGTACATGTGACGTACCATACATTAGAGTTCGGGTTGGGACCCAAAGACTCTTATAATAGGGAACTAGGCCAGCGTTGTAGGTCTTCAAAATCTGTCCCAAGGCCTACCTAACCCAATGATTGCTCTTCATGACTCACCATGCACCTAGTTGATTCTCAAATTTTCCCCCATTAAACAAAGTCCAAATAAGAGGCTAATAAGAGTCTTTCCAGTACTCTTACAGGTGGTTGTGGATTTTGTGGTGTACGTTATTACTGGATAAATTATCATTGTAATATTTGTGTGATTTTTACTATAAGTTGAGTGTTCCGTCAATCATACATATATTCTACCGTAATAAAGAGATCATAATAACAATACGTTATATATATGGTTAGCAACACATGCAGCAGCATTAGGGACACCAAAGCAAACTTTCAGTAAAAATCAAGTGATCAGGTTCATTTTTACGGCTTAGAAATAACATCACAAATTATTGTACATAAGAATTGTAGAGGAGCAAAGCCCATCATAATAAAGACCTAAACTGAAGTCCCAGAAAAGCCAGAGTATAATAGTAGCAACAAACACACCTCTATCATTATCACAACTACAAAGCAAACAACACACCTAAATATTTGAAAAAAAAAAAAAAAAGAAGAAGAAAGAAGAAGAAGAGGAAGAAGAAGAAGAAATCTAATAAGCTCTCATTCAAGGCAAAATGAATGAAAGCAGCCCAAGTTTGAGTACTAGTCAGCAGAATGGAGACTCATGCAGGTGCAGATCATTTGGCCAGAAGTGCAGTCATCTGGTGAAGAAGCAACGTGCCAAATTCTACATCCTCCGGCGTTGCATAGCCATGCTCGTGTGCTGGCGCGAGCGCGGTGACCCTTAAAGGCCTGTTTGTCTTCTTCAAAATTACTATTATTAATCTATTTACGAAATGTATTTAATTAAAAGTAGTACCTGATTTATATATACTACTAGCTAGCTAGTATAGTGTAGTTCAATAATAATTTAATGTTAATTAAGACAATATTTGCATTGTTTTTTATTTTTTTCCCCTTTTTTTTTGAGGAAATTGTGCACTGTTCATTAATTCAGCTTTTTGCATCTATTCTAGATCTGGGTTTTTCTGGGTTCTACCTTCTTCTTCTTCTTTTTTCCCATTCTCCTAAATTTTCTAGGCTGCCAAACAGAGCTCATTTCTGATGTTATTAATTTCCAATAGGCCACTGGGATGTATTTTCTTTATGTTCTTGAATTTAACCAAGGAATTAAGGTGCACTAAAAGCTGTATTAATCGTAACTATTTATGAAACTCTCATAGGTAAAAATATTGAGAATTTACTTACCCATTTGATTGCAACTATAACAACAGCGATACACGCGCGCACACACACACACTCTTGTATGCATTATCTCCAATTGTAGAATATATACCCTTTTCTGGCAAGGAATAAACATTTAATCTTTTGGTTTTGGTTTTTCTTTTTTCTTTTTTCTTCTTTTTCTTTGATTAGTCTTATCATGTGAGAAAGGTTGAATTTTTATGTCAGATTCTGGAAAACGAATTACAAATTCACATATTCTTTCTTGATTTCAGTTCTGCTTTGTCCTTTTTTTTTTTTTTTTTTTTTTCCTTTCTTTTGTGTTTTTTTTTTTCCTCATATAGTTCTTATTCTTATCTAAGGAAAAATAAGTGTAGTTGGCAATAAACAATGAGTGTGAGTTTCTATATACATTCCTTAATTCTTATGTTGTAATGGTAGTTGTTTGGCAGAAATATATATATATATATATATATAAAGAAACTCAGATGGAAAAGTAAGTACTTGTCTCCTTATATATCTATCTTCCTTCCCATTCTCTGCCACTACACTGAGCAAAAATATAACACAATTATAAAATTTTTTCTGGATGAAATGTTATAGTTGTTTTTAAGAATTAATGCAAAAAAATATGGGTAATGCGACGGACACACCCAAAATACACACTCAAATACACATTCTACTCACATTAATTTACAGTGAATCCCAGTGTCTTTCTCTCTTTCCATTAATCCACCTTAAAATATGGACTTGAGTGTGTGAATTGTGAATGTGCCCCAAATTTTAGCCAAAAAAACATATCAAATAGGAATATAGTGACAAATCATATATCAATTAATTTGATATATATGTGGTAGTCTTACATTGCATTAATTATCTCATGGTACCCACAGACCATATAGTACATGATATGTCAACTCAGACAATCCAATCACTAGGTCTTATATATATGCTTCAAAAACATAGACAAGTGCAAATTATCAAGTTTGAATTATTTTATTCGAATCATACTCTTAGTTTAGTTGTTCATAAAATGCATGCCTTGCACCCTCAAATCCCACCTTTTGAGTTAATGTTTCTTTGTGGCCAACAAATTGATGTCCCAAATTGAAAACTAGTCACACCCATGTATACGTATAAAATAGTATTTTCATGCCGTAGATAATTTGCCATAATATGAATGGAACAACCTTTTTCCAAGTTAACAATCTATATAATTGGCATGTATGATAGTTAAGTACTTTCGGATGCTTCTTCGAAGTTGTATTAGTTTGTATTTGATTTCAAGTATGAATTTATTACCTCAAAATGATAGTTTACTATGCATGCGCGAGGAAATTTGTAGTACATGTGACACATTTGTGAGATACTAATATTGACTTTTTCTACACAATTACTTGTATTATATGTAAGCCTTTTATGTGTGTACAAATATATATATGTACACTCACAGTGTGTTGAACATGCGATGGATAGATTCTTCGTCCATGTAGAGAGAGAGAAAAGACCAAAAGAAACGAGAAATTATTGGGAGTGTTTCAATGCCGGCCTTAACCATTTGGGATCCTAACTAGACGAGCTCTACAAGACTACAAGTGAGGTTTCCTATGGCAAACTCACACAGGATGTAGTTGACTCTAGAGCAAATTTTTTCGTTGTTCCATTAATTTATATTTTTAGGGGGTAGGATTTTTGTATCAATTTCTATTTATTTATTTGCATTTTTATGGCCATTTTGATAATTGAGGTTTGGTGTTTATAATTCTCATTGCGTATAGTGAATTTTGAAATTTCTCTAACCCAACCCCTTTGTAGTTCCAGTCTCGCGTGCATACTATCACTTCTTCTTTTTTAAACTTTTAAGGCACTGTTTGGCGCATATATTCAGTGAAAAAAGAAAAAAAAAACTGTAAAAAATCACTTTTCTTTGTTGGGTTAATTAATTAGAAAATTGGTGAGAAAATGGAAAGAAAAAAATAATGATAAATAATTTGAAAATCTTAAATAGTTTTTTGAGGCTCATGTCTCCCTTGTTTTCTTCAACAATGCTACAGACACCAAAAAAGTGCACTGAAATGGTGCACCGAATGATCGGTGCCCTCTATTTCAATGGGGTCCATGTGTGCAGGGCGTGGGTCCTATCGAAATGGAGGGCACCGATCATTCGTTGCACCATTTTGGTGCACTATTTCGGTGCCCCAAGGCTTACTGTTTTTTCTTAAGGTATAATTGAGTGTGTGTGTGTGTGTGTGTGTGTGTGTGTAGGGAAAGGCTCTCTAGTGCACTGGGCTTTTAAGCCTAAAAAATCCGCAAACCGCCCAGCTAACTTGCGAGTTTTTTATGCTTAAAATTAAGTCTAGTGCGCTTACCCAGTAGGGCCAGTACGCTAATTACCCAATTTGCACTGGAGCCTGTCTATATATATATATATATTTAACAGCAAATCATTCTATTGATAAAAGTGAGTTACAAAGCATAAGGGATGGAAGATTAGCTCAAGCAACACCTGTTGAAGATAAGTCACCTTCATATATATATATATATATATATTATAGCTATACAGAAAGAGAACTAACCCAAAATTAGGGATGGCAATGGGGCGGGTATTTCTGGTTCCCCGCCCCGCCCCTAATACGCCAGGTATGGAGTGTATTTAAACGGGATAGGGGCAGGTATGGGATTGGTTTTCAAAACCTGGGTCGGGGCGGGGTTGGGGTAGATTTCCCCGAACCCGCCCAGATTATACATGTTTTTACGTAAATGACCCTTTTAATTATTATATTACCTAAAATTTTGGGGTGTAAATGGTTATGTTTAGGATAATTTACCTCCTCAATCCTCAGTCAAGTTCAGCTCTCTAGTAGAGAGAGAAACCAACACTTTAGAGAGAGAGAGAGAGAGAGAGAGAGAGAGAGGGGGGGGGGGGGGGTTGGGGAGGGGAATGGCAAGATCCGCTCATCATCAACCGATTCCGACGGCGACAATTTGTGACGAGTTCGAGATAGACTTGAAGACTGGGCCGTGCTCGAGACATGACGCCGACAATCGCTGTCCGGGACCACCACCGCCTATGGCATCACCATTTTTCCTCTAACTTGTGTTACTTTTCTACTTTGATCAAAGATATGGTATATACGTACTCTCTGATTGGTAGTATAGATGATCTCTATTTATTTTTTTTGGTCAAAAAAGATGATCTCTAGTTGATGTTCTTACAATTCAAAGAACTAATTGAATGATTAATTGGAGCATATGTATATGTATGTGTGTGTATATATATGTGTATGTGTGTGTATGTATGTGCATGTGTGTGTGTGTGTATATGTATGTGTGTTTAGGATGAGAGAGAATCTGGCATGAGCTTGGGATTGACCAATCGATTGGTACTTTCTCCAATCGATTGTACTTAATTGTTGTCCAATTAATTATGCCTTATAGAATGTTGATGATTCTAGTTAGTTATATTATATAGTTGCTACAATGTCACATGTCATACTATAGCTTCATATAGTTGTACCACTGTGATAAGAGAAAGACTTCAGCATGTTAATAAGGTACGCGATTGAATAATGATACCTAAAACTATTGAATAAGTGAAACATTCGTATAAGGTTATCGTATTGAGAAGCCGACATGCATAGTAATGTGGTCGTGGTAACGGAGGCTTGTCTAGTCATAATGGTATATGCATAAGTGATCACGTAGGTTGTGAGATGTTCTATGTTAAGTATTCATGGGTGGCTGTAATCAGTTTTGGAAAGGCTTACTGTTTGAAGAGTTGGGGCTCCATGCCAGGCTAATGATTGATTGAAAAGATGGGGATCTGTGCCAGGTTTACCACTAGGACAGTTGGGGCTCCATGCCATGCTTACCTTTGGAGAATGAGACAGCTGGGGATTTGTGCCAGGCTTATTGTTACTGCGGTTACTGGAAAGTGAATCAGGATCTTTGGGTGACGTTTGTTATGAGTTCAGTCCAAGAAAAGCATGGTTGGACGTGCATGAGAAGAGTTATGTCAGTACAATGGACCCATAGTCCATGGCATTATTATCCTGTGTTGGATGTCACATATAGTAAGTTGGTGTATGCATGAACGCGAATAACGAGGCAAATTTTTGGTAAAATTGTTGTTGTTGTATAATACTTCATAATTACTGATACTTTGCTAGTTTCACACTCACTCGGCTTTCATAAGATGATGGGGTTATGCCCTGGATATTCCCATGTCTAGCTTTTCAGATATATAATAATGCAGGGAGAGAACCTATTGCGGGGTTTGCTATTCGGAGGAAGGCTACATGTGGATATCGCAATTTTTCCT
The DNA here is from genome assembly GCA_033977485.1 of Hydrangea macrophylla. Taxonomy (NCBI): domain Eukaryota; kingdom Viridiplantae; phylum Streptophyta; class Magnoliopsida; order Cornales; family Hydrangeaceae; genus Hydrangea; species Hydrangea macrophylla. The sequence continues at coordinate 108,045,827 of CM066983.1, read as the reverse complement.
TACCCACAACTCTTTTTATTTAAAATCTCTTCCATTTTCAAAATACTAAACACGAGTCACCACTTAATTTTTTAAAAGGAAAAATTAAGAAAACCATTTAAAGGAAACCGATCTTTTAGGAAACCAAAGATTAACTAGGTTCGGGGATTATGGAATGAGAGAGGAAGGAGCCCGATGGACTAAAACACATTCTCTCATCTTATCTTGCGATAGGCCTCTACTCAACATCCTTTTAATCGAATTATTAATCTAAGTATGCCCTTAATTAATACATAGGTATAGATATACATTACAAAAGCATGTCTAAAGGGAGTAATATTGCAAATGTCAAAATATCATTCAAAAACCATATAATTTCAACTAGCAAGCAATATGATATGCAAATAGAGAACTAGGAAACTTACCCGGGATCCAACTGCAAGTTTGAAACATACAATGCATACAAAAATTAGAAATCCTAATAAAAGGTCTCTAATCACATATATACACATAAGGCAAATCTTAACTCTAAGGTCACACATGAGGTAAAAAAAATGAATAAAATTAAGAAATAATTAAGCTAGAGAAGAGTCAAGAGATCATACCTCATCAGCACTACAAAACAAGGGTTAGTCCACGTGCTTTAGAAAGGATATACAATATCAAATGGCCATCTCTAAATGTCTAGCTTAATTCTATCAAATAGAAGAAATGACATACCAAGAATTCTAAGTATAAGTATCAATCTACATGGATGAGTGTACGTGATTACATGGAAACAAGAACAAGCTATTGGATTATTCTTTGATTTGGACCATTTAGCCTCTGAATTTAAGCTTAACTAATCATTATTGGAGCATGGTTTAAGCCCTAAGTCATAGAAAAGTCATTTGGACCGTTATTTACAAGATTGGTCAAAATTGTGACAAAATTCTAAAAATTGCTAAGAGCAGATCAGAACTTCAAAAAAATAAAAGGCATGGTTCCCATGGTTTGATCTTGATGATTTTTGGACACAAGGTGCCTATGTGAGTCTAGTTTCTAACCCAAAAATAAAATCAAAATTCCAACGGTTAGATTTCTGGGAATTGAATAAACACTAGACATCATTCAGAAATTTCCAACCTTCTATCTGGAGATATTGTACGATTTTCTAAAAATAGTAAGAAAATCTAAAAGACTCTAATCTTTTTAGGGGGTCTTTTTAATACATTAAAGTTCACAGAAAAAATTATTCGGGGTCATCAATACTTGATTAGGGCTCTGATTTACTCATTTTAAAAAAGTGTTGCTGTTCTGAAACTCTGGACAGATTGTTGTGGTTTCACAAAACTCATGACCAAACCACCCTAACCATGGAATCTTATTAAAACAAAAATTGCAGTGGTAGAACTTTGAGTTATGGACACTTTCTTATTGGTTTCATTCAGTTCCAATGGTTTGATATTTAATTAAAAATCTTTGATGAAAATTGGTTGATGAACTCACTGCACATTTGTCTAGTTCATCTTTCACTTACTAATTTTAAATACTAAGCCATTAAACTTGGATTTAGTTAAACTAATTCTCCTATTATTTGATGGTCATGGGAGGCTAATGACTCTTATGCTTATAGATTTCAATGAAGTATGGAGAAACTTCATGAAATCTAAAGGCAATAAACCCAAGTCTTGACTATAGACTTGGACTTATTAACTAAACATGTTAAACATCAACTTTAATCCCCTTGTAAACCATGAAGTTACAAGAGAGCCAAAGGACTTCATATCAAGAGATTCAAATGAGACATTGGAGAGGTCTCATGAATCTCAAGAGGTGAATACAATTAAAATAAATGACTTAAAACTCAAGTATTATCCAAGTTAATACATATTGAAAAACTAATTAGTTTAAAGTCTACCTCCAAATCTTCTCAACTTGGTGATTTTGAGGGGTTTCCACAAGTAAATCAAGTTCTTTGACTCTTAATTTACACACAACTTCCTCTCTCACTCTTATGAAGGTGATTCTTAGGTATGTTTGGAAAATTTGAGAGGTTGCAGATGAAAAGATTCAAGATAAAGTTGGAAGATTCATTTTTTTGCAATGGGATATTCACCCTCTTTATATAGGCAAATTTAAAAGGGTATTTCAGTCATTTCAGGGGCAAAAACACTGATCTCGTATGTCCTTTTGATGGTACAAAATGTGCTGTATTACAACTGTCAGCTAGAAAATGCGGCACTTACTGGAGATGGAAGCGACAGTCAGTGACAGCCGCAGCGGCACTCAATGAATGCCGAAGAGACATTCACTGATTGCCGCACCGGCACTCACTGAATGCCGCGGACAACTCTAGGAACTACTATCTTTTCAGGATTTCCTATTTTCGCGGCATTTGGTGCATTTTAACGATATTCAGTGACTGTCATTGCGGTATTCACCGACTGCTGGTGCGGCAATCTATGACTGCCGCACTGGTAACCCGTAATTACCGCAAGTTCTGCCATGTGCCATTTTCTCTTATCCCCTCTTTTCTCTTTATTTTCCTTCCCTTCTTTCTTTTGTTTAAATCGCAGAGCCTTTTGAAGAGCTTGAATCATTTATGGAAACCTTAGATTAGTTCGGGCATTGTCATCGTCGGATCTGGAGGTAGTACTCCCTTAATTTGACGTTTGGTCCAAATCGGGTCTACACTACATAGAGGTTGGCCATGCCATGGTGGGACACGGAGGGGGAAGCCACTATGCGGATGATGACATCTGTGTCAGTTGAAGATTAGGGCTAGATTGTATTTAACTTCAATTTTATATTTTGAATAATGTTATACTTTATAGTTGACGAGTGTGCCTTAAGACTTAGGATAATGTTCTAACACAGTAGTACGTTCTGTAATAAGATTTAAGTTATGATTTACTTTTATGCCCCAAGTTTAGAACTCCTGTTACAGTTTTTATATATCCCTTATGTGTAGATTCATGTATTGTGGACAATCATGTGATATTTACCAGTCATAACTTATGGGCCTAAAAGGGAATTTTAATTTCTTTATTTTGCTATTTCGGGGAGTGACATTATTCATGGTTGAGTTTGATCATGCCAAACAGTCCCTTATTTGAAGGGTTGTAACCATTGACGAATGGTCTACTTTCTAAGGGGTGTGGCTATTGACGACAATCACGTTACAACCTATATATACATGCATGTTTCTTTCATTTATGTTGTTGATTTTTATTTATGTTTCTTACCTATAGTTAGTGTCGGAGAGAGTACAAACATCAGTAGGTTCACCTTAACATTCTATTTGAAGTGCTTCTATAGGACGGTGGAAGATCGTTATATCTTGGGAGACAAATGCCACAAATCCGTGAGCACCAATGCGGGGCATAATTTTCTTAAGGATAGCGAACACAGTTTGTGACTCGATCTATTGTTTCAGTATTGCATATTTCCAGGTTCTGTTTATTTTTCAGTATTTGTTGTGTTTTTAGATTTCATGTTTATACATTCCAATATATTTAGAAATTTTTTGATTAAATATGTATGGCATTAGTCAACATGACTATGGAGTTACACTAGAACGTAAAGCTAATGACTTTAAGAATGACAAACGTGAACAAGATATGTGAGTATATGAAGTGTCAAAAATTCAATAGAGAAAATTATTTAGACTTGTGAAGTCCCTTTTATGGGTTAAAACAAGTGCCAAAACAATGGCTCGGGAAAATTTGACAATGTTGTTGTGTGATAAATGTGCATGTCAAAAGCACGAAAACCTGTTATGTACATCATTAGTTTCCTCTGTAGACCACTGGAAGGTAATAGTTTGGGTTCTCGAATGTTTGAGACTTACCCTAAACTATGTATTAAACTTTACTAGATATCCAGAAGTACTTGAAAGTACAGTCATGCCATGAAAAACCTCTCAACAGATTTACATTGCCTGATCAATAAAGGAATTTGACTTTAAAATTTTAGATAATGTAAAGTGGCACAAAGTAGTATGATGATAAATCTTGACACATTTGTGGTAGATATAGTACCGTAAAACAGCTGTTCTCGAATGAAGTTATTTCAATTGACCAGGAAAAGTCAAAGAAATGTGTTATGGATTCGTTTACCAATACGGTTTGAAAAGAGAGCAAGTTTGCAATTCATTGAGGGGAATGAAGTTAAAGACTAAATCTAAAGAGTTACCATGATGGCAACCCAACCTAACTGACTGGAGATCCCAAGATCTAGGTTCAACAGGACAACCGAATTGTGTGTAACTCAGAGGTAGCACTGAGGATTTAAATACTCCTACCCATTCCTAGGATGAAAACAGTGCTGACCACAGTGAGAATAGGATAAGCTATGCTTGTAATGATTCTTATACCTTGGATTTTCAAGTAGGGTATATCATAATACTCTTAATAAGAAATCATCCATGTTGCTTCTATGATAATTTTAAAGGCAAAATTCTCCAAAGCACTCATGAATCTAGGAGTTGTTCAGGGCCAAAATGAACACAACCGTGAGAGTTGAAAGTGTTTGGAGTGACTTTGTGTGAATTTTATTGTCTAGGTTTACACCAAAGTCTGAACAATTTAAGACATCGCATTCACTGTTTAGCAGAGTAAATCCAATAGTTCTTCACTGCGGAAAGTTCAAAGCCAATGCTTTCTATCCCAATGCAGTGTCATTCCATTGTACTCTCTTTAGTGTTTGTATTTTTATTTTGCATGTTGTATAAACAATTTTCATTCATGTGGAGAATTATTCAAAAATTGAATGAAACATTGCAAATTTAATGTTGTTCATGGTTGAGTATGGTCATGCCAAATAGTCCCTTATGCAACTGGTCATGATTGTTCATGAATAGTCACTAGTCATGACTATTCACCAACAGTCATCTTGTGGCTTATTTATATGACCATTGTACATTCATTTAGAATGAGTTCAATTAGTCAGATTTCTATAGTTCATACATATTGTATTTTGTGTCTGGGAGAATACAAACAGCAGTAGGTTCACCGTACCATCGTATTTGAAGTACTTTTATAAGAAGGTAAAAGATCGTTGTATCCTTGGAAGCGATTGCTACAAAACTGTGAGCACCAGTGGGGGCAAAATTGTAATAACCTGCATTTCCATTTAATTTTAAAATACATTTTCATATTTAATTGGAAATTGCATTGTCATATTTAATTCATTTGGTATTGACTGCTTCGTTTAATTTCATTTCCCATGTTTTAAATTTTATTCCTTGATTTATTATGAGCTATGAATTCTTTTGGGGTCAAATTGTAATTTTTTATATAGTTAGTAATACCTGTGTGGATTTCAAAATCTGTATTTCAAAACGGTGAAAATAACTTCTATTAACTCAATCAGTATTTTTATAAAACCAGAAAATCAATTCTTAAGTTAAAATGAAATTCCCATATTTTTGTGGTGACCACCGCGCCCCGAAAATACCAGTTTATGTCCAAAACTGTCCGCGCTGTGTGAGCTTCCACAGATTTTGGAAGTGATATAAAGTTTGACATGACACATGCTTTATTTCTATTAATGGCAAGTGATCATTGGGTTGGGCTTGTTTGGGAATGCTTGGTTTGTGTATGTGCTCCTAAGGCCATAAGTTGTTATTCCCAAACAACTCAACTTGACCCCCTACATATCTAGCTTGTCTCTTGGAGAATCTGTGGGTTATACATTTGTGTATATACGTCTGTATATCAGTGTATATATAGCCTATAGTTAATTAGGAAAACAAATCAATTGTTGAGTGTACATCAAAGAACTTGGAGCCCAAGTTCTCCAACTTGTTATTCTATATTTACATCCTCTACACTCTCCCATTACACGTTCTGCACACAAAACATTCAGAGAGAAAAAGAGAGAGAGCTTGAGAGTTAATTTCAGAATTTTAGAGAGAGAGGAGCTCAACCACCATAGCTAGGAGCTTCACTTAGGATTGCTTAATTCTTTATCTTTCTCAACATACACTTCCATCTCTAATCTCAGTGAGTATTCTAAACTCACTAAGAATGTAATTACATGTCTATTTACTGTGTGTTTGCTTAATTTTGTAAAACACCATGATTGATTTACGTATGAACTCCATGGCTTGAAAATCAAGAATTTTCAATCTTAACCAAAACTTGTTTTCAGAGATGATTATGATAGATTACATATCATATATGTTATACCCAAAGTTTTAAAGTCTAATTTGTTCATATGGAAAAGTATATTAAAAATGAAGTTTTGACATCTTTTGAAAACTCATAAAATTTGGGAGCTATAGATTGAATCTTGTAAAATTGATTTCATATTTGGAATCCTTGTTGAAAAACAAAGAAATCCATATATAATAGGACATATATGCTTACAGAATTGAAATGGGTCAAAAAGACCCCTGTTTTGCTGAAACAGGGAAGTCTGGGGGAAGAAGACGAAGCCTCAGCTTCAGGTCGCGCCACGATCGCGCGCGCGAGCGGCCCGCGCGAGCGACCCTTCGCGCGAGCGATCCGCGCGCGCGAGCCTTGTTTCCCCAGGCAGACGGAAGAGTTTTTATATATAATTGGAAATTAGGCTGGTCGCGCGAGCGAGGGTCGCGCGAGAACCCCTTCGCGCGAGCGATCCGCGCGCGCGACCCTGGCTGTTTCAGGCGGTCAGAAAAGTTTATTATAAAAGGAAAAATGGGCATATCGCGCGAGCGGCCCGCGCGAGCGACCTTTCGCGCGAGCGGCCCGCGCGCGCGATTTCCTGCAGTTTGTGGTTTTTGTTATTTTGTGCTAAGGGACTGTTTGGATGAAATTCATATACTGTTAAGGTTCTGTTTGGGTAGTTTATTTAAAACAGAACCCCAATTATTCATGTTTGAACGAGTTGGACGTTGTGTTTTGACTTATCAATTCCCGTACTTGCGTTGTGCCTTTAATTCAGTAAAGTGCTTTATGTTTTAGAGTTTCATGACATTCATGTGGGTCAGTGGTACATGCATGTGGGTGACAGTCAGTGTGGAAAGAGTAATGGTTAGTGTGGAAAAGAGTATGAGATGTGGTTGTGGTTGTGATTGTGGTTGTGGTTGTGATTGTGATTGTGATTGAGATTTCGGTGGTGATTGTAGTTGAAAAAGAGGCGTGGGTATCTTTGAAATGCGACGGTGGCAAATATGGACACTCACTGGCACCCATGGTAGTGCTAAAGTGTGGCCTACGGACACTCCCTGATAACTCAAGTCTGGATACTGCGAGAGGGGTTGCCCCGGTATTTGCATGGCGGTTAGGGTATTCAAAGTGTGAGGCATTGGACACTCCCTGGCGCCCCGTCGCTAAAGTGTGGCTATCTTAGTGTTTCAAAGATACCAGGAGTAGGATAGTGGGTTGTTGTGGCTGTCGAGAGAAAAGCGTCGGCAAGATGAGTGTGGTGCATGGTTCTCATACACGGTCCCATCTGTTTAAATTACCCTCTTTTAATAATGTTGTGAATGTTTTCTAAATGAGCTCCTTACTTCAATAATAAACTTGTGAATTTAAATGGGAATTGGGAAAAGGTAAATGGGTATGTTTTACATTCAAAGTCATGTTTTTAATACTCACCAGCTTCTTGAAGCTGATGACGTTGATGCGTCCTGGACATTCGTGTTCAGGCTTTTCAGGTTTTAACCAGGAAGAAACGTATGACTACGCTAATTGAGGTGGCTGCTGTTGGAATAAAGAAACTGTTTATTTTATGCATTAAGTTTATTTGTTGGAGATTTAAACTGTTTTGTTTTAAGGATGACTGTAACAGACACTAAGCTATTATTTTATTTTCAAGGCGGTTTGTGCCTTAGTGACCCCGGTTTATAAGATGTAATAAGATAGAAAATTTTTGTAAGCCTTGATTGCTTTACTCTGATTATTATGTTTTATTGTTTAACGTTTGGGACGGAATCGATCCTTCAAACTGTCGCGACCTACGGGTCCATAAAGGAAATTAAACGCTTTCCTTATTTATGCTACGTCGGGGCGTGACAAAAATTGTCTTAAGGACAGTGAACCCAATTCGTGACTTGATTTATTATTGTGATTTTGCATCATTACCAGGTTCCATTTAATTTTACAATGTTTGTTTTATTTTAAAGATTTCAGATTTATACATCCCAACATATTTTGGATAACAAAATTTTGATATTATTTAAGCATGAAGTAAAATACAAGGAAAAGACAAGAGAATCAATTTTCCTTATTGGTTTCCTTTCTTCTTAATTTTCGTTTTCTCACTAAAAAAAATTCATGAAGCAAACAAAGCTTAATATGGATGATCGTTGATTGTAATTTGTAAAGTTTGGGCTAGTGTTAAAATAATTTAGATTTGGCTAAACTAAGAAATACGCTAGGACACATGTTTAAGGTGTGTTGGACTTGGTTACAATTGAGCCAATATATCATTTCCTAAAATTTGAGGTGGTCTGTCGAGGCCAGCAATATATAATTTTTTTAGTACTTTGAAATGGGCCCTTATTTATTTGTTTGTTTGTTCAATATGGGACCATAATTAGAGACCAAAAATCGAGAGCCATAAGCGACCGCCTTGGTCGCTTATGCCCATATATGGTTGGCTCTGGGATGCATATGTATAAATGAATATATATACATACATACATTAACGAGTACTCTTCAAAAATAGACAAGAAATTTCATATTATCTCATTAAAGTGATGACACTAAAATAGGTTTTAACTTACCTAACTAAATTACTTCAATAACCTATTGTAAAATTAATTGAGTGTCTTATTTTAAGGAGATGACATGTTTAGGAGTGGAACTGAAGGCTTGGACTGGGGTGCCATATATGGCACCCATCATGTATGTTAAAGAGAGGGCCTCTGTTTTGGCCGTCGGATCGTGTTTTCATTAATGGCAGTTTTGTCATTTCACAGTTTTTAAACACGATCCGACTGCTAAAACAGAGGTCATCTCTTTAATAAAAAGAGAGCGCCCTCTTTAGAGAATCTTTGTATATACATACTTGTATATGTGTGTGTGTGTGTGTGTGTGTGTGTGTTAGGGACTTTCTTTGATACATCCTTGGCTGTTTTGAAGTTACTACACTTGGGCACCATATTTGGTGCCAAAATGTTATAACTTCGTGCCAAATGTAGTTAACTATAATAACCATTTTTTGTCACGACCCATCCCACTACGCGTGGAAATAGGACACGTGGCATGCCACCAAGGCTCATCCAAACATCATCTAATAATACGCAGCGAAAAGAACTTCTATAAAACAACCCTGGGTATATTAAAACTTAGGAAACATTCCTCTCTGAGTTGTAAAATACATTGAAATCAGAGTTATAAAAAGTTTTTGGCTACAGGAGAACACTTTCAAAAGAAATAGTTTTGGAAACAGAGGCTCAGTCGACTGCCCAGTCGACTGTACTAGGGTCCAGTCGACTGCTTCGTCGACTGTGTTATGCAGAACCAAAATTTAACATTTATCAAAAGGGGTCCAGTCGACTGCTTCGGGAACCCAGTCGACTGCTTTTCAATCAAAGGAAGCAGTAGCCAAAATCAACAGTGTTCAGTCGACTGTCCAAGGGGTCAGTCGACTGCTTCTCTTAAAATATACCTTCAGTGTCTCAATCCCACGAGGTCCAGTCGACTGACCCTGGGTCCAGTCGACTGCTCCCCTGCTGGGCAGCCTGTGTTGAAAATTAACAAGTCATGCTACTCAATACCAACAACAACCACGACCACAACTGATTTTTAACGTATTAAAACATAACTACAGACGTTCAATTACAAGATTTCAATACTATAGAACTAATCCAAAGATCTATTACCATATATTACAATATTCAAATCCTTACACAAGTCTAGGATTTAAAACAAAAACATATACAAGTGTGAAATCCTCGGCGTTCCTCGGCCTCACTCATCGCTCTTCTTCTTGTCTTTCTTCTTACCTGCAATGGAGTACATCTCCACTGCTCAGCTATATGCTGAGCGTACAATTCTAAATGTATGCTTATATGACAGTTCATGGTTTAAGCATCTAAAACACATAGAAATAGTCTCTGGGGTGAGTGGTACGCATTCATCCGGTTGATGCCGTAGGAGGCCCACCTCTCCCACGCATCTCGTACACTGGTTGGGCCTTCCTCCATACCAGGTACCGTGTACTGGTTGGCCCACCTCCAATCCAGACACAACCACAAATTCCAATTCCAACAAGATCTCAATCCTCAAGGTTCGAGGAACTTACTCCGAATGAATTTGCACCAAACTCCCCTTTGACCCAAGTAGACACATAACATGCTCACATAAACAGTTATACGTGCTTTTATCATAATTTCACGTGCATAATTAACGGGCCTAACTAACACATGAATTTCGCCCGGATCCAAGAATATCAAAAGTGATGTCCAAAACATGAAATCCATATATTTCATAGATCTAGAATTCATACCTCGTGCGAATCTCTTCAAACTTTGAAGGATCGTCTAGGGGGCTAAATAATCGTCGGATTTCGAATTTGGTATGATTCCTACAAGTTTTACCTGATTTTTCCCAAAAGTCCAAAAATTAAGATTTTACAAAAACTTGGCCAAACACGGCCTAAGTGGTACCAAGACGTAGATCTTACCTCCACGAGTTCAAATCTGAAATCTGGAGAAAAACTGGCAGACGAAAAGTCGTCAAACGGCGTCGCAAAGCCCGAAGAAGACAAATCTCCTTTCTCTCTCCTCTCTCTAGATATTTAGGAGTTTGGATGAGATTTGAAATCTCATACTCATCTATATATAGGCAAGTTTCCGGGAAATTACATTTACCTCCCCGCAAGTTTCTCAAAACTTCTAATTAGCTCTCTAAACTTCGCACACGTTCATTTTATGACTTTACAAGTGAAAACTATAAATTTCAAAAGTTTTCGACTAGGTTTCGTTTGGGTCCAAAATAACGTCCGAAAACTATATTCTGTGAAATCTCTACACAACCTACCTTTTAAATTAACGTGTCACTCACGTTCTCACCACAGTTCTCAAAATGATACTATCATATCAAAGTTTTATCAGAATTATACTACACATGTATAATTACTATTCACAGAATTACCAGATAGAGTCAAATAACATTTAAATCATATAAATGTCATTTACTCATGATTATGCAATATGAACTTCCATGTTCCCGTGTCCTCACTGACACCTTACCGTTGACTCACAGTCAACCTCGTCACCATCATCAATTAACATTGATAAACTCTCAATTTACAATTATGCATGATAAAACTATAAATTTTTGGAACGGGTGTGACAACTCTCCCCTCCAAAAAGGAAGTTTGTCCCCAAACTTTACCTCAAGCGTCGAACAAGTACGGATACTCATTCCGCATGTCTTCCTCACTTTCCCATGTAGCCTCTTCCAACGTATGACTACGCCATAGCACTTTCACCATTGGAATAGTCTTGGTTCTCAAAACTTGTTCTTTGCGGTCCAAGATCTCTACTGGTTGTTCCACATAAGTCAAATCCCCCTGAATTTGCAACGGTTCAGGTACAATGATCTTATTCGCATCCGTCATACATCGTCTCAACATCGACACGTGAAATACATTATGCACATGTGCCAACTCTGATGACAAGGCCAAACGATAAGCTACTGGACCAACCTTCTCTAGGATCTCAAAAGGTCCTATGAATCTTGGATTAAGCTTTCCCCTCTTCCCAAATCGCACAATGCCCTTCGAAGGCGATACCCGCAAGTATACAAAATCTCCCACTTCAAAATTCATCGGTCGTCGTTTAGAATCCGCATAACTCTTATATCGGCTCTGAGCTACCTTGAGTCGCTCTTGAATCAATTTCACCTTCTCAGTAGTCACCTGTATTAACTCAGGTCCTAACAACTTCCTTTCTCCAACCTCGGTCCAACAAACTGGTGATCGACACTTACGTCCATACAAAGCTTCATACGGTGCCATCCCGATACTTGACTGGAATCCATTATTATAAGCAAATTCAATTAACGGCAAGTGGTGTTCCCAATCGTTCCCAAAATCTAATACACAAAGTCTCAACATATCCTCTAGCGTCTGAATCATGCGTTCTGACTGCCCATCGGTCTGAGGATGAAATGCAGTACTGAAACTCAATTTCGTACCCATAGCTTCTTGCAAACTTCCCCAAAACCTTGACGTAAAACTACTATCGCGATCGGATATAATCACAGCTGGGACTCCATGTAGTCTTACGATCTCTTTCACATACAATTCCGCTAACTTGGACGGTTTAGTTGTCTTGATCGGTAGAAAATGAGCTGACTTTGTTAATCGGTCAACTATAACCCAAATCTTATCATTCTTATTGATTGATCGTGGAAATCTTGAAACAAAATCCATCGTAATCTCATCCCATTTCCATTCCGACACTGGCAAAGGTTGTAGTAACCCCGCGGGTACTTGTCTCTCTGCCTTGACCTGTTGACATGCCGAACATTCGGATACAAACTTGGCGACTTCACGCTTCATACCCTTCCACCAAAAGTTTTCTCTCAAGTTTCGGTACATCTTATTACTTCCCGGGTGCACTGAATATTTAGTACTATGAGCTTCTTCTAAGAGTCGTTCCTTTATGTCTTTCACATTCGGTACACATAACCGATTTCCAAACTTCAGAATCCCTTGTTCCAAAACCAAACCAGATCGCTTTCCTAAAGGTATCTCATCTCTCATTTTACACAAGTAAACATCGTTAAATTGTTTCTTCTTGATCTCATCAATAATATCTGGGTGTGCTACAATCGCCATCATCAAGCCATCACAATCCCCTGGTATCACATCCAAGTCTAAACGTTCCATTTTTTTTACCAATTCTTTTTGTTGTGTTAGCTCGTCGGCTAAATTACTCGGCGTCTTCCGGCTTAATGCGTCGGCTACTACATTCGCCTTCCCCGGATGGTACTCAATCGAAAGATCATAATCCTTCATCAACTCCAACCATCTTCGTTTTCTCATGTTCAAGTCCCGTTGGGTGAAAATATATTTCAAACTCTTGTGGTCCGTGAATATCTCACACCTTTCCCCGTATAAGTAATGTCTCCAAATCTTCAAAGCATGAATTACTGCAGCTAACTCCAGGTCATGAGTCGGATAATTAATCTCATGTGTCTTCAACTGTCTAGATGCATAAGCAATCACTTTACCCCCTTGCATCAACACGCATCCCAACCCTTTGTGTGAAGCATCACTATAGATCACAAACCCCTCAGTTCCGGATGGTATTGTCAAAATGGGTGCTCTCGTTAGTCGTGCTTTCAATTCTTGGAAACTGTCTTCACATTCCTGACCCCATTCAAATGTAACTCCCTTTCTCATTAATCTTGTCATCGGCAATGAAATCTTCGAGAAATGCTCAATAAAACGGCGGTAATATCCCGCTAATCCCAAGAAACTTCGAATTTCAGATACGGAAGTCGGCCTTTGCCAATTTGATACAGCTTCTACTTTATGAGGATCCACTGATACTCCATTCTTGTCAATTACATGACCAAGAAAAGTAATACTAGATAACCAAAATTCACATTTCTTAAATTTCCCAAATAACTGCTTCTCTCGTAATCTCTGAAGTATCAACTTCAAGTGGTTCTCGTGTTCTATCTCGCTAGGTGAATAGATAAGGATATCGTCAATGAATACAATCACAAAGTCATCCAAATAATCCTTGAATACTCGATTCATAAGATCCATGAACGCGGCTGGTGCATTGGTAACTCCAAACGGCATAACTAAGAACTCATAGTGTCCATAACGCGTTCTGAAAGCTGTTTTCTCAACATCTTCGGCCTTCACTTTCAATTGGTGATAACCCGATCTCAGGTCTATCTTGGAGAATACTTGTGCCCCACGAAGTTGATCAAATAAATCATCAATTCTGGGTAGTGGATACTTGTTCTTGATTGTCAACTTGTTCAATTCCCGATAATCCACACACATTCTCATTGATCCATCTTTCTTCTTTACAAACAACACTGGAGCTCCCCACGGCGATACACTTGGTCGAATGAAACCCTTGTCAAGTAACTCTTGTAGTTGAAGTTTTAGTTCCTTCAATTCTACTGGTGCCATCCTATACGGTGCCTTTGATACGGGTCTTGAGTCTGGCATTACCTCAATAGTGAACTCGACCTCTTTCTCAATAAGAACATCTGGTAGCTCATCAGGAAATACATCTGGATATTCTCGCACTATAGAAATGTCTTCTACTTTTAATTCGGTCTCCGAGACATCAGTCACTGAACATAGAAATCCCTGACATCCCTTTTTCAATAATTTTCCCGCTCGGATAGCTGAAATCAAATACGGCGGTGATATAACCCCACTCCCTTGGAAACAAAAGCTCCCATGTACTGGTGATCGAAAATTAACTTCTTTCCGTTCACAATCTATTGTAGCTTGGTTAAGGGCTAACCAATCCATTCCCAGTATTACATCAAAATGATTCACCCCAATCGGTATAAGGTCTACAGTCATCGACTTCTCACCTAATTTGATCTCACAGTTCTTATATATAGTAGATGTCACTACTGATTTACTAAGTGGCACTGCAATAGACAATTCATATCCTAGTGGCGCGGACTTAACATTCAAATGTTCAACAAAGTTATGAGATACAAACGAATGCGTAGATCCCGAATCAACGAGTATGCGTGCTAAGTGCGAACATACAAGCACCATACCTGAGACCACTGTATCAGTAGCAGCCACGTCTCCAGGGTTCATCTGAAATGATCTTCCCTGACGTTGCTCTGTCCTTTGTCCTCCGTCACTAAACTGCTTAGGCTTCGAGCCACTAGAAGCCATAGAACTTGCCCCTTGTTGAGGACGCTTCTTTGGGCAATCCTTCGCTCGGTGTCCTAAGGTACCACACTCAAAGCACTTGAGTTGCGAATGAGTCGCAGAACTCGCACTGTTTCCCCCTGTAGATCTGTTCTGAAAGTTGGTCAGAAAACATCGACCGGTGTGTGGTCGGTTGCAAAGCGGACACAACGGTATGTTACTTGGTATTCTCCTGGAATCATTAAAACCAGAACTAGAGCCTCGTGAAAACGGCCTCTTAAAAGATCCCCCCTGACTTCGGTCACCACCCTCATGACTTCACTTTCCTTGGTGATTTTGTCTCGATCTCTCTATTCCACTTTCGGCTACAAGTGCCGTCTGCTGTACTGCTGCAACAGTCGAATGTTCGTAGGTTTCTACCCTCAAACGGATATTTTCCCTTAAGCCTTCTTCAAATTTCCTTGCCCTATCTTCCTCTCCTGGCACTGAACCTTTACCAAATCTCAACAACGCATTATACTTGGAAGTATACTCCGTCACAGTCATGTCTCCTTGCCTCAAGTTATCAAACTCCCTCTTCTTTGCATTGTAGGCGGCTCGCGGAAAGAACCGGCGATTGAATTCCGCCTTGAACCCTTCCCAAGTAATCGGTGCACCCTGATCTAAAACATTTACCCACCAGTTCTGGGCTTCACCCTTCAGTATATCACTTGCGTTCTCAATCTTCTCTCTATCTGTCATCGGAATAGATCGGAAAATTCGTTCCATGTCCATTATCCAATGTTCTGCTAACGTCGTATCGGGTGTCCCATGAAATTCCATCGGTTTCTTTCGAGTAAACTGTTCAGATATTGATCTCATACTCCTATTTTCGGGTGCATGTACTACAGTTATTGGTTCCACTTCGATGTGGGGTGTGGGAGGCAGTCGCTCCGATATATTCCGTATCATTTCCCCCATGTTCCCCATCATTTCTGCCATCTCATTCATACGTCGAGAGTGTGGCGATAGTTCTCGCTCTTCGTCACTCATGATTTTAATCCTGTAGTTCTCAATGCATAAACACTATGCATGTACAATAATAACAATAGTATGTGTGTAAAACAACATCCATATGCATCAAACATCTCTAAGATGCATGAATGTAATTGAAAACATGTGGAAATTCACTCAACACTCCACTCGTCGTCGAACGTTCCCAAAGTTTTGTTACCTCTAGCTCTGATACCAATAAATGTCACGACCCATCCCACTACGCGTGGAAATAGGACACGTGGCACGCCACCAAGGCTCATCCAAACATCATCTAATAATACGCAGCGAAAAGAACTTCTATAAAACAACCCTGGGTATATTAAAACTTAGGAAACATTCCTCTCTGAGTTGTAAAATACATTGAAATCAGAGTTATAAAAAGTTTTTGGCTACAGGAGAACACTTTCAAAAGAAATAGTTTTGGAAACAGAGGCTCAGTCGACTGCCCAGTCGACTGTACTAGGGTCCAGTCGACTGCTTCGTCGACTGTGTTATGCAGAACCAAAATTTAACATTTATCAAAAGGGGTCCAGTCGACTGCTTCGGGAACCCAGTCGACTGCTTTTCAATCAAAGGAAGCAGTAGCCAAAATCAACAGTGTTCAGTCGACTGTCCAAGGGGTCAGTCGACTGCTTCTCTTAAAATATACCTTCAGTGTCTCAATCCCACGAGGTCCAGTCGACTGACCCTAGGTCCAGTCGACTGCTCCCCTGCTGGGCAGCCTGTGTTGAAAATTAACAAGTCATGCTACTCAATACCAACAACAACCACGACCACAACTGATTTTTAACGTATTAAAACATAACTACAGACGTTCAATTACAAGATTTCAATACTATAGAACTAATCCAAAGATCTATTACCATATATTACAATATTCAAATCCTTACACAAGTCTAGGATTTAAAACAAAAACATATACAAGTGTGAAATCCCCGGCGTTCCTCGGCCACACTCATCGCGCTTCTTCTTGTCTTTCTTCTTACCTGCAATGGAGTACATCTCCACTGCTCAGCTATATGCTGAGCGTACAATTCTAAATGTATGCTTATATGACAGTTCATGGTTTAAGCATCTAAAACACATAGAAATAGTCTCTGGGGTGAGTGGTACGCATTCATCCGGTCGATGCCGTAGGAGGCCCACCTCTCCCACGCATCTCGTACACTGGTTGGGCCTTCCTCCATACCAGGTACCGTGTACTGGTTGGGCCCACCTCCAATCCAGACACAACCACAAATTCCAATTCCAACAAGATCTCAATCCTCAAGGTTCGAGGAGCTTACTCCGAATGAATTTGCACCAAACTCCCCTTTGACCCAAGTAGACACATAACATGCTCACATAAACAGTTATACGTGCTTTTATCATAATTTCACGTGCATAATTAACGGGCCTAACTAACACATGAATTTCGCCCGGATCCAAGAATATCAAAAGTGATGTCCAAAACATGAAATCCATATATTTCATAGATCTAGAATTCATACCTCGTGCGAATCTCTTCAAACTTTGAAGGATCGTCTAGGGGGCTAAATAATCGTCGGATTTCGAATTTGGTATGATTCCTACAAGTTTTACCTGATTTTTCCCAAAAGTCCAAAAATTAAGATTTTACAAAAACTTGGCCAAACACGGCCTAAGTGGTACCAAGACGTAGATCTTACCTCCACGAGTTCAAATCTGAAATCTGGAGAAAAACTGGCAGACGAAAAGTCGTCAAACGGCGTCGCAAAGCCCGAAGAAGACAAATCTCCTTTCTCTCTCCTCTCTCTAGATATTTAGGAGTTTGGATGAGATTTGAAATCTCATACTCATCTATATATAGGCAAGTTTCCGGGAAATTACATTTACCTCCCTGCAAGTTTCTCAAAACTTCTAATTAGCTCTCTAAACTTCGCACACGTTCATTTTATGACTTTACAAGTGAAAACTATAAATTTCAAAAGTTTTCGACTAGGTTTCGTTTGGGTCCAAAATAACGTCCGAAAACTATATTCTGTGAAATCTCTACACAACCTACCTTTTAAATTAACGTGTCACTCACGTTCTCACCACAGTTCTCAAAATGATACTATCATATCAAAGTTTTATCAGAATTATACTACACATGTATAATTACTATTCACAGAATTACCAGATAGAGTCAAATAACATTTAAATCATATAAATGTCATTTACTCATGATTATGCAATATGAACTTCCATGTTCCCGTGTCCTCACTGACACCTTACCGTTGACTCACAGTCAACCTCGTCACCATCATCAATTAACATTGATAAACTCTCAATTTACAATTATATATGCATGATAAAACTATAAATTTTTGGAACGGGTGTGACATTTTTTGTTTTGAAAAAAATCACGTTACTATTAAAAATCAATTTTTCTTAGTGTTTATACACTTTGGCACCAAAGTTACAGTATTATAGGACCAAAAGTTTAGTCTGTATGATACATCAATCCAAAACCACTACAATGTGTTCTAGAATTTTCTTGTATACTAATGTATATTAGTGTATGTGTCCAATTTTTTTTTTGGTCTTCTATTGACACTCCCAGAATAAGTAAAATACGTTACTCTCTTTAGTCTCCTATGATAGAACAAAAGCAAGGTAACCAAACTTGATTTAAAAAAATATATATAAATAGATAAGTAGGTAATTATACATGTATATATTGTATTATTTTTCAAATTTTTGCACCCCAGGAGACATAATCCTGGTTCCGCACATGTACATGTTATCTTTCTTTTTCACTTAAAATTGAAGACAAGCTAATATACAACATATCGCAGGAATCCAAGACCCATACTAACAAATACACACACACACACACACACACACACACACACACATATTTATAAGGCTGCGCGAGGCGGCCCGCGGATTTTTTTTATGCTTAAAAGCCCAGTGTACTGGATATCCTTTCCATAAGTGGTAGAAAAATAAAACATGCAGGGGGTATTTCGACCGATCGAGATGCCCCGTTCGACCGGTCGAATGACCCCTCGGCAGTAATCATTCACAGTAGATGGCACTTCGACCGGTTCAGCTGTCCCCTTCGATCGAGCGAATGACCCCCTGACAACAATCCTTCTTGCACTAGGCTATTGTCTAAGGTCACGTGACCCTTGCAATCGTTAACTACTTTAATCATTAAACCAAAACATTAAGTCGATAAGTAAAACATTCAAAACGCAAACTCGAGGGTTTGGATTTATAATAACTCAACCAACCCATTCCATGTTTTCCAAGTCAATACAAAATGTATTTCTAGTTACTCGGAAGTAATTCCTTACAACATTTGGAAATAAAATAAAACATATACAAGACTGTTATCCACTTCTATTACAAAACTACGAAATGAAATGTGATGAGTCGCCTTCTAATTGAATTCCCAACATCTCGTCATCACCTCCCCGATTTTTTGCCGGTATTGACACTTGAAATGATTATTTGAACAACCACACATATTTCAATTTGTTTAAGCCAATGCTTAGTGAATAAATCAGTGATGCACTTGAATGATAAAAATGCTCGCATTTACATCACTACACTTCATACTAGTCTCTGGAGTCTCACATGTACGGTCCCCACTGCTAGTCTGTGACTCCTCGCCGTATAGGTAATGATGCCAAATTAATCTTTAATGCAAAAATCACAGTGGCCAATTCTAAATCATGTGTCGGATAGTTCTTCTCGTGCGGTCTAAGTTATCTCGACGCATATGGAATGACCTTGTCATGTTGCATAAGTACGCAACCTAAACCTCTATATAAAGCATCACTGTAAATGATAAACCCTTCAGTCCCCGTTGGAATAGCTAAGATCGGTGCCTTCACTAATCGACTCTTCAGCTCTCGAAAATTTTCCTCACATTCCGGACTCCATACAAAAGCAACATCTTTCCTCATCAATTGTGTCATCAGCATTGCAATATGTGAAGTCTTTCACAAACCTCCAATAATAACAAACTGATCCCAGAAAACTTTAGATCTCTGTCACATATATGTCTGAGGAAAGCAATCTCCGTTCACCAAAACTCACACTTCTTCAATTTTCCAAACAAACTCTTCTCACGTAATCGGTGTAAGACTAATCGCAGATGGTGTTCGTGATCTTCAACACTCTTGGAATAGATTAGGATGTCATCTACGAATACAATAACAAGCTCATCTAAATAGTCCTTGAAAACACAATTCATCAAATCCATGAAAGCTACTGGCGCGTTAGTCACAGGGCCGGAACTGAGATATTAGGGACCCCATGCGAATTAGTATATTAGGGCCCTTTACACAATCAGGGTTTGGGGGCAACGCCCCCGAAGCAATTTTTTTTTGTCTATTTACATATATTTACAAGTATATTTAAATATTATAGTTTGATTTGTGAGTTATTTATTGGTATTTTGAGAAATCAAATGTTTAGTTAATGTAGTATGTATCAAGAATCAAATGCACAAAGACAACATATGTATATATATATAAGCCTGGAGAGCAATTTGGGGGCCCTTTTGTATGGTAGGCCCCAAACCCATGCACGTGTCGCATGTGCTCAGGGCCAGCCTTGGTTAGTTACTCCGAATGGCAAACATAACCAAAAATTTAAAGTGACCATATCGGGTTTTGAAAGCTATCTTCTCAACGTCTTCTTCTTTAACCTTCAACTTATTATAACCGGATCTCAAGTCAATCTTCAAAAATACCTTAGCCCCTTGCAATTGATCAAACAAGTCATTTATTCGCGGTAACAGATATTTATTCTTGACAGTCAACTATCAACTCTCGATAGTCGATGCACATACGCATTGTCCCATCCTTCTTCTTCACAAACAAAACTGGAGCTCCCTAAAGCAAAATACTAGGTTAGAGAAAACCCTTCTCAAGCAGGTCCTATAACTGAACCTTCAATTCTTTCACTTCTAACGGTGCCACTCGATACGGTGATTTGGGTACCGATTATGACCCTGGTTCTACATCTATCATGAACTCAAGCTCTCTATCAATTAAAACGTCGGGAAACTCATCAGGAAAAATATCTGAAAATTCTTGAACTATTGGAATGTCTTCTACTAGTGGTCCAATAACACGAGTATCACTAATTGGACATAAGAAACCCGAACAACCTTTTTTTAACATCGTACTGGCTTGAATTATCGATATCAAGCATGGAGGTGCGATCACACCCTTACCTTGAAAAGTAAACTCTTCTCGACCTGATGGATAGAAACTAACCCGTTTATGCTCATAATCAATTTAGCTTGATTGAGCGACAATCAATCCATACCAAAGATAACGTCGAAGTAATTTACTGTCAATGGAATCAAATCGATGCTCAAGACCTTATTTCCTATCTTGATATCACACGACTTGAATACCGAAGAAGTTACCATAGATTCACTAGTAGGTACTAATTTATATTAATATATTGTTCGACGTTTGGGACGGAACCGATCCTTCAAACCGTCGTGACCTACGGGTCCATAAAGGAAATTAAATGCTTTTCTTATTTATGCTATGTCGAGGCATGACATGTAGGAACTTGGTAGACGCGCATGATGCTGCCTCATTAAAACCTTGATAAGAGAAAACCCTGAGGAAAAAACTTTAATCGAAGAAAAAAGAGTACAGCCAGCCTAAAATTCAAATGCTGCATACTTTAGGATGCTACTTTTATGATCACTCCCCCTCATCTAGAG
This sequence comes from Hydrangea macrophylla, assembly GCA_033977485.1. Classification (NCBI taxonomy): domain Eukaryota; kingdom Viridiplantae; phylum Streptophyta; class Magnoliopsida; order Cornales; family Hydrangeaceae; genus Hydrangea; species Hydrangea macrophylla. The sequence continues at coordinate 108,024,322 of CM066983.1, read as the reverse complement.
AAAACTTCAGTTGGTCTGATGATTGAGACGACGCATGCCAATTTTGTACACTAATTTCTAAAAAGTTTACTTGGGTAATGCCTTAGTAAAGAGATCAGCAAGGTTATCGCTTGATCGAATCTGTTTGACTTCAATTTCACGAGTCTCTTGAAGTTTATGTGTGAAGAAAAATTAAGGTAAAATGTGCTTGATCTGATCTCTCTTGATAAAACCTCCTTGAATTTGAGCAATATATGCAGAATTGTTTTCATAGATTGTAGTTGGTTCATCAATGACTAGAGTTAATTAACAAATACTTCGTATATGCTGGACTAATGATCTTAATTAGACACACTGCCACGCCCCAGAATAGCATAAATAGAGAAAAATAAATTTCCTTTATGGGTCCATAGGGAATGACCGGTGAATGTCACTATCTTCCACACCACGCAGTACTAGTCCAAACAAGAATAGTAACCAATTGAAATATAACAATAGTAATACTATTACACACTATCAGAGTGTGGTCCACAGGATCACAATAGGTCTATAGACAACATATGCCCAAGTACCCGCTAAACAAAACAAGTTCAATAGTAATAATAAGCTTAACCATAAACTAGATAAACTATCTTTAGATCTTTAGATCTTCAGCTGGCGTAAGGGTAGTCGTTGGCGTAGTAGCCTTCTCTGGCATAACCGGCATCTGTGGGGCCACCATCTGTAAAATCACCCTCAGTGTAGTAGCTATCATCATAAGTGTCCTCACTTGCAGAATAAGGTACATGACAGTCTGGACGGGGAAAAGTCCAGGCAATAAAAGGCCGTCAGCTTACTGAGAGTTGAATGAGTATAAACTAACAAGGTACCAGTTATCTGAAGTAAACACGAGCTTATGAAAACATGAGTTAACAATCTTATTATAATGATCATTAGAATTTGTTTCTTTATTAAAATCGTAAACCAACCCTTATCGTCTTGTTACTCGAAGACCGATGATTAACAATACTCTCTAAAAAGAACAGACTCAATCATTTCATATATGTAGATATACCATCATTTTGTCCATTGCTCGTTAAGGATATAAGCCATCCACCGCATTATGGACACCACGTCAGTCCTATTGGGTTTGTGCCCTCAAACCATTACTTTATATTTGAGACATTGACATTTTAATATATGGATATCAGCTTCACATTTAGTTATGTATGTTTCTTTCATGAGATGATTGTTATCCTTAAGTATCATAGTAAGTAATTTGTATATGTATGAGATACGTACAAGTGAGATATGAATTACTATTCTTTGTTACTTAGAACTTGTCATAGTGGATGATGAGATTGGATATCTCATCAGGTTTACACTGTAGTATGATTAACTACCATTGGATAGAGTGGATAATCTCAATCACTAGAGTGTAACTCTTAGTTAATATGCTAGTGCTTATAGTGCATTGACGGACCTGAGCTTTCCTATTGACACTCAAGACTGTCAATCAGTCGATAGGAACTCATAACTTGTATAAGGTACGCGTTCTTAATCTTGAGACGATTATGAACACAGACTGTGGATATGGCTGCTTTGACTTACCAATCAATGAGGTCTATAGAAGATCAACACTTGGGTATCTTGGGTATGTCATGTTCATAGGGTTGTGAACATATATTGTAATGATAGAATCTACCCTCCGATTCAGAGTAAGCATTCCCTTGAGAATGTCACAAAGTTGATTACTGAGAAGTGCAGTCTTGTCGATAAGTAGTTATCAACATGTTTGGAAATCATGAGTGGTGAATGAGACTCAAGGAATATAAGAAGAAATCATGATTCAGGTTGACAGCAACCAGTTATCCGACTACCTGATTATGAATGATGACGGTAGAGGGACATTAGTACACCATACAATTCTAGTTATCGCTTCGGATATGTTATTTTACGTTGGAGTTCAGTTATCGTTTTATAGTGGAGTAAACGTTAATTGACCAGTTAGTTAATTTGCTGATCAAAGAGTTTGGTCATGGTAATTAACAAACTAGTCTGAGCCAACAATCAAGAGCCTAGGAGGTCCTACTCTTAGCTCCACTAAAATGCTTGGAAAGGCACATGAGGACCTATTCAAGGCGGTTTCGATCGATCGAAGGTGTCTCGATCGATTGAAGTCTTGGCGGGTTCGATCGATCTAAGGTGGTTTGATCGATCGAATGCACTTCAATTGCTCGAACATTAGGTCGGTTCTGGGAATCTATAAATAGGGCAGCTGTGTCTAGAAAAAAGAGTTCGTCATTTTGAACGTCAGAAGCTGCAGAAACTGTTTTAGAGCTCCTAAACCCTCCTTATCCTCTCCGTTAGAGATCCCACCGTCTCTAGCCTATCCGGAAAGCATTCGTAGGAGACATAAGGGTGAAGACAACCTAGTGAAGGCTGTTGCACCATCCTGGAGAAAGAAAATCAGAATTGGGTTCAAGACCTGAGGTATATTTCTTCTCCCTCTTTAGTATACGCATCTATGGAATTAATGAGTAGTAGATCCTGGGATACCAAAAGTTTATTTTTGAAACTCAATCTTTCCGCTGCACGTTTAAAATGAATTTAAAACCTGCTTTTCCATCAAGTCCATCCCCCGCTCGTCAAGGATATAAACCATTCACCGCATGTCACGGATATAACGCTTTGAATAACAGCACATCAAATCTATTGCCACGACTTATCGCTGTATACCAGTGATCACCCATCCACCGCTCATTAAGGATATAAACCATCCACCGCTCGTTAATGATATATTGCAGATCATCTGGATACCTTAGGACTACATGGTCCCACTCACTACTCGTTAAGGATATAAACCATCCACCACATGTGAACGCATAACATGACCAGGCGTCATCCCACGTACCACTTCAGAACTTATCAAACCTACCTGAGTTACGTTCTAATATCGACACAACAATTCCCAATGTTGCCTGACTACTTAGATTAAAAGAAAATGGATATCGAACTCATACCAGAATCAACGGGTTACCCACGTTATTACTTTTATCCATTCTGTATAATTATACTTAACTTTGTTGTCACATTATCCCGGTCTAACCAAAATCGCATAACGAAAGTCCAAATCAAGAATCGAACAACCGAACCCTTAATATAATAAACAAGCAAAGGAATTCATGTTCTGCCCATACCAATTGATTGGTATAAGGTCCAATAGATTGGGATAAAAATGGCAATCGATTGAGGAAACTGGCAATCGATTGGGATAAAAATAATTTCAATCGATTGTTATCATTGGCAATCGATTGGGATAAAAATAATGTCAATCGATTGGAATTCTGTCGGTCCAGACTGACGGCAATCGATTGGTAATTATGCCAATCAATTGGTACTTCATCTTCACCAGCAGATTGCAAAACAGAATATATAAACGTACACCTCATGCATAAAACACGTCTAAGCTTCATAATAACTTGTGTATACATCGAATAAAGAGACCAAGTGAGCTAGAAACTCACCAAGGGTGTGTTTGGGTGTGTGTTCTTGAAAAACCAAATCTCTCTCTCTCTCTTCTCCTCTCTGCCCAGCTCTTTCTCTATCTCTCATCCTTCTTTCTTTTCCTTTCTTCTCCTTCTCCTTATTCTTCTTCTTGTTCTCCTTCTCTGCCAAAGGGCAGTGAGTGTGTGTGAGGGTGTGTATAGATATAGACATATAGATATATGTGTGTGTATATATGATATACAATCTCTCTCTCTCTCTCTCTCTCTCAAGGCTAACAAAATTGGCCCAAGGCCATAAATGATGATATATATATATATATATATAGAGTTGAGAGAGTGCCACACGTTCAAAGGAAGACTAATATTTGTCAATCGATTGGTAACAAATATTTGAAGGCAATCGATTAGAAAGAATGGCAATTGATTGGGATGTTGCCACGTCATTACTTTTAGTCGATATAATGGCAATCAATTGGGAATATGTCAATCGATTGGTATCAAAAAGTGGCAATCGATTGGGAATTAAGGCAATCGATTGGTAACCAAATTTTACCAAAAAGGAAAGAAAAGTTTATAGAATGAAGTTTTATTTTATATATATACTCTCCAAAAATTCAAGGTATTACACACACTCTCGGCTTGCTTCATGGAGTGCTAGAATTTCATAATGGTTGGAGGATGTAGCTACTAAAGCTTGTTTAGTAGAGCGCCAAGAAATAGTTGCATTATTGTTCATAAATATATAACCTGTTTGTGAGCGACCTTATGAGGGTCGGACAGATAACTTGAATCTGCATAACTAGCTAAGTGGGAATGATTAGATAAATCAGATGAATAAAACAAGCCCATATCAATGGTCCCATGAAGGTATCTAAAAATGTGTTTTATTCCAGTCCAATGCCTATAGGTAGGGGTAGAACTAAATCTTGCAAGCATATTCATAGAAAATGTAATGTCTGGTCTTGTACTTTGAGGCAAGTACAATAGTGCACCAATTGCACTCATGTATGGTACTTCAGGACCAAGGATTTCTTCGTTTTATTCGTTTGGTCGGTATGGATCTTTCTTGACATCTAGGGACCTGATGATCGTGGGTGTACTTAGTGGATGAGATTTGTCCATATTAAAGCGCTTCAACATATTTTCAGAATAGCTTGATTGATGAACTAATATTCTACTAGTACTTCTCTCGAGCTGCAGGTCGGGACAAAATTTTGCTTCCCCAAGGTCCTTCATTTCAAACTCTTTCTTTAAATAAATATTCACTAAGACAGTTGTACCACATTCTTCCGGATTGTTTAAAATCGTACAATGCACGTCTTAGTGTGGACATGCGGAATCGGTCATCCACTCTTTCAGTTTGTTTGAAATTGATTCAGATCAAAGAAACAAAAAGAAGGTCTGTTGAAAACAGATACAGAGTCGCCACTCGGTCTTTAAGAAACCAAGAAACCTAATTTTGACTCACTCAAATGGATAAAGGGCATCGACCCTTCATAACCAAAGAACTTGGCTCGAGGTTTTGGTACGAGAGATGAGGGAGCCTCTGTCACGACTAAAACACCCTCAACTCGTCCTGTCTTTCGACGGGCCTCAATTAGCATCCAAATAATCATCTTTTACTATGCTTGGTTTGACAATTAATACTATGATAGTATATTACATCACATAAGAATCTTGAAATGGAAGATATAAAGATAAGATATCATTCATAAGATCTAAGCCAAATACCACACAATGTAAAGGTGAAAGATCACACAAACAAATCTAGGAAAAATCGTCTAATCTCATATCAAGTAATCAAGTTTTCCTAATCTAAAGGGGACATGAATTGTTCTTGAAACAAATAATCAAAGAAAATAAAATATACTTAGCAAGCTAGAATGATGCATGTTAATCTTTGAGAAAAGAAGATCTCTCAATCCCCGGGACGGATGAGAAATGATGAATAGATCAAAAGTGGAAGCATGAACGTATGATCAAGTTCATTCCTTATAATCTCCTTAGATTAGGTGTCACAAAAACTCCAAATCTTGCATGGATGCAATGTATGATCATAGAATGTGCAAAGGCTGTAGTGTGTTTGTGTACATGGACTTTCTAAAGTGAATTGGGAGTCTAAAATATGCATGAATGCATGAAGGAAATCATCATAGGATATGTAAAAATGTAGTATGGACTACTTCTTAAGACATGAACTAATTTGGAGTGCATGTGAGCATCAAATCAAAGAATGAAAGTAAAATTATGCTTGCTGTGAACAGTGGACAGAATAGTGAGTTGATATTGTAAAAATGGAAAAGTGGGGTTAAAAATGTTTTTAGTTCATGATATTTTTTTATGGAGATCATCCTTATTGTGCCTAGAACATATATCAAAAGACCAATCTTTAATAACTATTATAAATTGAGAGAAATCATATCAAGAATAGAGGTTACTCAGAAACAGAGTCCGTACTGTCGACTGAAATGTTGAAAAATCTTAGAAAATGAAAACAAAACATCTAGAGCCTCATATTATACCTAAAGTTCCCTAAGACACTGAAGTTCAAGGGAAAAATGAGTTGGGACCACCCCTTTTGGAAAAGGTTTATGGAAAACAAGTTGAAAGTCAACCAAGCTGTTGTGATAGCAAAAACAGAATGTCTGGAAGGAATGTTTGGGCCAAAATGGAACTCTTCCATGTGTTTCCAAACCAAACCAAAAATCATGGGTGTTCTCTAATGAGTTAAGAAGACTTTTCAAGTGGTCATGCATCCATACATTGAGTATTGAACTCAGAATAATATTTTAAAGTTGAAGAACTCATTGTTTTGAAGGTTTCTTGAGAAAACAAGGTTTATTTCTTGGAATCCAAATATTGGGGGTTTAGAGGGGTTTTGAAATAGAGGTTTTTAAAGCATATTTTCAATATCAAATGGAGATTATAACCTCTTGGAATATCAACATCAAACTCAAGTCAAGAACTTCCAAGATTGTTGGAGAGATTTGTTTTCATTTGAGCATAATTTTAAGAATACTTTTGGAAGTATTGAAGTTTTAATCATCATCTATCAAACATGTTTTTGAGGTTAAGAGCTACTATCCATAAGGATTCATTCACCTCAAACTTCATGTCATCACTTAGATGATGATGAACTAGAAAGTAATCAAAGAAAAATCAAGAAGAAATAGGGGAAGAAGAGATAAACATATATATATATATATGTAAACAAGCAAGTAAATAGCAATCAATTATAGATGATAATCAATGTGATATTGGGCTTGTAGCTTGGTGTTTCACTCATAGATATTGACATTTGGACATGGAAGTAGCTTTCTAACTCAAGAATGCTCAAGAATGGTGATTGGGGGTGGGGTGGGGGGTATTTGAATGTGAAGTGTATGAGAGATAATGGAAGAAAACAAGATTAAAACTCACTTTCTTATAGAAAATCAGTGGGAGAAGCTCCTTTCTCTCTTCTAAACCTATTTCTATCTCTCTTTCTCTTTATAACTTTCTCAAGCTTTGCACTTGGCCCCCCCAAAATGAAGAGCAAAGGGGGGGGGGGGGGGGGGGGGGGTTTATATAGGCCAATTTGGGGTGGTTTTGGGATTTAGAAAGTGTTCTCATTGGTCCTAAACATCTGTGAACAAGAAACTACGTCGTTTTGACTTTCAATTATTCAATTTGGACCCCCAAAATAAATTAAAAAAGAGATTTTGCGATGGTTGAGTGCGGCTCCTCAGATGCCCAAAAAATTATGTTTAGACCCCCAGAGGTTTCGATATTCGCGAAAAGGCCCTATTTCGTCCGAAATTCATAGAAAATGCATATGAACTCCAAATTGAGCTTGTGATATACCGTTGGAAAGGTAATGAAGTCTACTTTTCATAAAAAAAAATTTGGAGTTAGGTCACTTTGAAAAGTTATGCTGTATTTGCGATAAAAGCCGATTTGATCGTCTTTTTCACCTTCGAAAATCCATAGTAAATTTGTTTTGAATTCAGAAATTATATGTGATAAACCATTGGAAAGCTATTGACCTCTAGTATCCATGAAAAATGTTTGAAAAATGACACGGTGCTCTGATTTCAAAGTCAACTTTTTGGTCAATCGGTCAAACCTAGAATCTCTAGGAAGTTCTGGGAACCTCTAGGAGCTCCTAGGAGTTGACGTTTTCGTCCTATTTTCTTTTAAAACTAATTTTAGTACTTTTCACATGATCTAAAATGATCTCGAAACTTTTCGGTGAATTTAGACGATTTTGGTCAAACTTTGGTCAAACCTGGTCAAACTAGGGTCAAACCGGTCAACGAGGACTTTCCAGGAACTTTCGAGGGTCTCTGGGAGCTGACGATTTTATTTGATTTTGCTTCAAAACTCATTTTTAGTACTTTTTTTTATGAAGTAGCATGTTTCCAGATCTTTCGGTCCAAATCTGGGAGTGTTTGGACTTTCAAGGGCATTTTGGTCATTCAGAGCATTTTGAGAGATATAACTAACTTCCAGGAGTTCTTTGAGTCTTTTTTTATCGTTGTGAACCACCAAGCTATGGGTCTCCTAAATCTGATAGTCGACAAAATGGGGTGTCTACACTTAGTTTGATCGAGTACGTACTCCTTGGTTTTGATTTAAGCAAAGCCAATCCTTCAGGGATCTTTGTGTAAATATCTGTGTCTAAGTCCCCACATAGATATGCAGTTACTACATCCATAAGTCTCATATCTAGTTTTTCAGAAACTGCAAGACTTATTAAATCTGAAAGTGATTGCATCCATAAAAGGGGAATACGTTTCTTCATAATCAATCCCAGGTTTTTGCAAGAAACCTTGTGCTACAAGACGTGCCTTATATCATGCAATATTATTTTTCTCATTCCTTTTTCTCACAAACACCCATTTAAAACCTACCAGATTTACATTCTTTGGTGTTTGTGGTATAGGTCCAAATACACCACGTTTTTCAAGAGATTTCAATTTTGCTTGAACTACTTCTTTCCATTTTGGCCAATCATTTCTTTACCGACATTCATTTATACTACGTGGTTCAGTATCATCATTTTTATCATTACTCTTGGATATTCAGTAGCTACTACATAAGTAAATATGTCATCGATGACTAATTTCTTTCGCTCCCACAGTTCTTCTAAAAATGTATGGAATATTGAGATCTCACTATTACCAGGTATCTGAGTTTCTTCAAAGACTAGTGCCTTTTCTAAGGTATTATCTTCCGCGGAGATTTCAAGAAAATTGGGCTTTTGGTACATAACTTCTTCTAGAGCGCTATGAATATCTTCTTCTAGAGTTTTATTAGGGCATGATTTCTCATTCACTCTCCGCTTGCGGGGAGCTGAATCTTTGGAACCTATAGGTCTGCCACGCTTCTAGCGTGCAACATATTCATTTGTTGCTGTATTCGAAGTTCATCCTACAAGGACACTAATTCAAGCGAGTGCATTTATAGCAGGCACATGTGACTTTGTCACTTTAGCTGTATCATTACATGAGTCAGGTAATTGGTTTGCAATTTCCTTTAAATGTAATATTCTCTTTATCTCATAATCACATTGACGAGTTCTTGGATCTAGATGAGATAAAGTGAAAGTATTCCATGACAATTCATGTCTTTCTTCAAGAACAAGTCGTTCGCTATTAACGATCTTTTCTCCCCCTAATGGCAGAAAGACTGTCTCATCAAATTGACAATCTGCACACCTGACAGTAAATACATCACCTGGTAATGGTTCTAGGTAATAGATAATAAAAGGTGAGTCAAAATCAAAATAAATTCCCAAACGCCTTTGGGGGCCCATCTTAGTACATTTTGGGGGTAGTATAGGAACATGTACTGCAGAACCAAAATTTCGTATGTATGAAATGTTAGGCTTACAACCTATCACAAGTTGTGCAGGTGAGAACTGATTATAAGAAGTAGGTCTAAGTCTAAGTAACACTTCAGCATGCAAGATAGTATGTCCCCAAGCACTAACAGGGAGTCTAGAATGCATAAGCAAGGGCCTCGCAACAAGTTGAAGGCATTCAATTAGGGATTCTGCTAAACCATTTTGTGTGTATACATGCGGGACAGAATGTTCAACATCAATTCCCATAGATGAAGAATAGTCATCAAAAACTTGAGAGGTAAATTCGGACGCATTGTCAAGGCGAATAAACTTAATTGGTTGGTCCGGAAAATGTGCCTTAAGTTTGATAATTTAACTAAGTAATCTGGCAAAGGCAATATTACACGTAAAGAGTAGACACATATGTGACCATCTTGTGGAAGCATATAATAAGACCATGTAATATCTAAATGGGCCACTAGTAGGGTGAATTGAACCACAAATGTCACCTTGTATCCTTTGCAAGAAGGATGGCGACTCAGAATCAATTTTAAGAAATGATGGTCTAGTAATAAATTTTCTTGTGAACAAGGAATACAAAGGTGTCCACTAGACAAAATTAAATGTTGGTTTGCTAGAGTATGCCCATTTGAGTTATCCACTATCTTCTTCCACATTGTAGATCCAGGATGACCCAAACAGGCCAAACGATCATGCCAAAGAATTAAATTACTTGATTCTTTGAGCTTCTTGCTCCCTTTAAGCTTCTGGCTCATAGTGGCATGTGATTCAACAATCTCAATTTTTATGTAATATAATCCCAATGAGATAATAGAGAATTTTTCTAATGTAAGTTGCTGGCTTCCAACATAAGAAATTATACATAAAAGTTCTTTGTTATCTTCATTTTTAGTTTCAATATGATACACATTCATGTATATATCTTTAAAACGTAGAAAGTTTCTTCGGGAACTACTTGAATATAACACATTTTGAATAACTAGATGAGTACCATTTTGTAACACACATATGGGTTCTTCCGAATCCTTCAATAATGTGTGCAGACCCAGCTATAGTAGATACATTTTGTTTGTTATTAAGTTCTAGTGTAGAGAAAAATTTTTGACACTTAAGTATGGTGTGAGTTGTCTCACTATCGACTAGGCATATATCAACCTCGCATTTTTTCCATTCTAATATCCATACCTTAAAAAAAATAAAGGGAAGAATAATAAACTATTAGAGATTTTATTCAAAGAACAATTATTCAAATATCCCAAATAAAACTTGTTCCATGCAAATAAATAATTCAAAAAATTCAACATTAACTAAATAAATTATTCATGCATTGAGAAGTATGACCATGTCCTTATGGTCATACCTGTCCTTCAGGGACTTTCACATGCTCAAGGGATCTTCCTCAGCTAAGTACTTGTTCTCGAGGTTATCATGAATATGGTGACGCAAGAAGATAAGTGCAGATGTTTTCTTTTCTTGAGACATTTTATTTTCTTCTTTAATAGCGTCACCTAATTTTTATTTTTTTAGAATATAATTGAAGTTTGACATCAAGTTGCCAAGACAAATAGTTCCCTCCATTGACATCAAGAGCTTTAAATTCAAGTTTTGTAAAACTCGACATCTGAAGGGAGAAAAATAAATAAATAAACAAGTAAAGAAGAGATACAATTGGGCATGATAAAAAGTAGAATGCTTTAGGATTTCAGATCTTATCATGTGAAAGTTCTAGTTTGAACTAACCCTATAATTTGCAACAAGTCCTTCTATTAACTAGAAAACAACCTTGGGTCACCTTTACATCGTGCAAATAATAAAACTGAACGTAACATTGATCAATGATAAAGAGCCAATAATATTGTGCAAGAATTAAAAACTCAATAAATAAAGGACCATTTGGTAACCCCAACACTGTTAGATGACTGCAGCACATAATCTAGGTATCAATACCATGTTTAGCCATTAATCATATTTACAAACAAACGAGATCAAAACATAATAGTTGCGACTGAATTGAATTTTAAAAATTGATATGGCCTAACCATTGTATGGTTGTTAAAAAAATACAAAAGTTAATCCTAGCATGAAAATAAAGTTAATCCTAGCATGAAATCACATTATATTGATGTCTAATCATACTATGATCCATCAAAAAAAAATATTGTTTCATATAGAATTTCTGGTTCTAGAGATACAAAAATATATATTATTTAATTAATTCAGAACTTCAGATTCTGATATCCTTCTAACATATATACAAAAATAATATACCTCTCACAGATCTTCAAGTCTGGATTATTTATTTATAGGAAACTTTAAATTCTAATAAATCTATCACAGATCTACAGATCTAGATTATATATTTCATATAGAACTTTAGGTTCTAATATAATTTTCACAAATCTTATGGTTTGTATTATTTATTTTTATTCAGAACTTCAAGGTCTAATATGCGCATTACAGATCTACGGGCCTCGAAGAAGAAGTGAACTAAATTATTTCTTACCTTTGGTTCTTTGTACTGAAGAAGAATGGAAGACAGAATTTGTTTTTAATATCTAGAGTTTTTTTTTTAGAGACTATCGTGCTGATAACGTATTATAATAGAGAGAGAATAAAGAGAGCAGAATACGAACCAAGAATCAAAAGTAACTTTTATTTATTTATTTATTAATATGTTTCCTATTTATAGGGTGGGGCAGGGATGTATAGATAAATATCACTTTACAATTAGATCCCTAATTTAATACAAAATGTGGACAGTCACACATAAATATAAAATATTTACAACATTTCAAGTAGTAATATCATTGCGCTGACTTTTTTAGATATTTTTAGAACTACTCTTTAAATATTCAAATTCAATCTTATTTGTTAATTTTAGGTTGCTCCAACTTAGATATTGGTTCTACCCATGTGTACGAGTTTAGAATATTAGTCTAAGAATCTAAATTCATCTCTAGTCTAAGACTCTAAGTTCATGCATTGTTGTATTAGCCTAATAGTATGGATGAACTTAGACTCCTAGATTAATATTCTAACATGTCTAATAGCACATATGTAAAACCAATATCATTTTAACACGTTTTTAACAAGTTTTGAAACATATTTTTGCCAATCGATTATCGATCAATAGCCTCAACTGATCATGTCGTTGAAAAGTCTTATGATTTTAAAACACAGATATACTCATATGATCACAAAAGAATTTAAAATTAGGGGCTCACAACTCACTTCTTTTGTCTATTTTTTTTTTATATAAAAAGGATAAATTGATCTTAAAAAAGGTACATCACAGATTCATAGCTTTGTCTTGGATTAAAAATCAAGAACAAATTATAAGTCCTAAAAATTATATTATGAATTAAAGTTAAAGGTGGATATGTTTCTAGTTTTTATTTTACCTCCCTTGCGTAAGACTAACTCCAAAATATACGTCAAAATTAAATTTGATGTATACTTCGTCACCCGATCAAATACATTAAATTAATCTTGTATATTTTATTATCTTTTATCCTTTCTACCATTTTTGTTTGTATTCTACTCTGCCCAAATCTTAGAACAAAATAATTCTCAAAACATTTGTTGCTTCTTGTTTCATATACTATAAAGTTGCTTCTAGTTTGACGTATCTCGTGGAGCAAAACAGTCATAGTTGTCAAATTAAATATGGTGCAATCTCATTTGTTGTATCATTTAGAGATAGTTTAATTATGTGATTCAACCGCAAATAAAATATTTTTTTGTCAATAGTTGTCCAGCGTAGTTTTTTGTCAAATAATAAATTTTTGTAATTGACTCACATTTTTTTTAGTCATTCAATTGCAATAGCCGGTTAACTTTTGAGACTCATCAATCATTAAATAAAGAAGATCACCAAAATTTTGTAATTCGCTGTCGAATTGATTCCAATTCAAGAGCTCGGATCGAATTGGTATTGAAATACAATACTGAGTCGATCCGGACTCCCTTATTGAATTGAAGTTGTTGCCAAACGCAGATTAGTGAGAAAAAGAGGATGGTGGAAGTGGGCCCAAATTAGACTAAATGGGCAAGTTAGCCGACAGCAGGAATCGTAGCAAAGAACGCGACGATTGGGGGTACGTACAAAACCCTCTGCACCTGCACCTGCACCTGGCACCTTTTATTTACTGATGGCCACCCCCTCGTGCGCCTTCTCTTTTACTTTTATGTATCTCAACCTTGTGGGACCAACAATATATATATATATATATATATTTCACTCTTTTCTTAGTCTTATTAGGGTGATGTTATTGTCATTCCATCACTGAATTAGTACACTCTATAGTACCACTTTTAAAACATGTAATATCATACGTGTCATACATTGCATCCATGATACCACATGCTCTGAGAGTGGTACCATAGAGTGCATTAGTTCAATAATAGAGTGACAATAACAATTCCTTATTATTATTATTATTATTTTTTGCTAAGAACTCTTTTCTTAGCAAATTATACTACTCCACATTCTACCACCCATGACCACTACCATGGATTATAATTTATAAAGCTCGACTGATAGCTGAACTACCATTAGTAGTAATAACATTTTGGGAACTAAATTATACTACTCCACATTCTACCACCCATGACCACTACCATGGATTATTTAGATGGGAATTGCTCTTCGTACTCAATGGATTACTAACTATACTTTATGGAGTGTATGATAATGATAATACCACACATGCTTTGGGAGTGGTACAATAGAATACATTTAGTATATAATGTTAGGAGTGCGAATAACATTTCCCTATATATATATATATATATATATTCAAAGTCCATAAATCTAACTTAGGGGAAGCAAGCTTAATAATTTTTAAAATATTTAAAGGGTGCAAGTCTGCATGCTTAAAGCATATTTACAAATAATACTGCAGTAAATGATTTTTTTTATCAAATCTAGTAGGGCGGTCGCCCATGCATACTACCTTACTTCCCTCGGATCCATCCTTGTGTTTGTTTGACATGGATTAAACTATCATGACTCGTTAATTTCGAAACCGTTCTCCAAAACGTGTTTGGAGCACTGCAATCTATCCAAACGACTCCAAAGACAATTATCACATTGTAGGTTTTTTTTTTTCATTTAAATAATAGCATGTTAAAGCAAGATCATTAGAACGGCCAAATTTCTCGTATCTTTTTGTACAAAGAAATTAATAATGGTTCTCTCTCTCTTTTTTTTTTTTTTTTTTTTTTTGAGAAGAATTAATAATGGTTCTTGATAGTATGAAAATCTTCTATTCTTTTAGGAATAATGTTTACCAAATTTGTATCTAAAATGCGGTTTATAACACATCTGGTAGTAGACCCAGTTTCATCATCCTCGAATTAAAACCAAGTCCATTTTCACATGTGTTGAAAATCACATTTGAGATAAAATTTGGGGAACATAGCATTACTCTCTTTCAATGAAATGAAAGTGGTCTCTTTTTATTTTCAAAATGGGCTTTAAATGTGTTAGTTTCAACCTTTTAAAGCCGCAAATTTAGCTATATCTGATGCCTCAAGATGGGCGTTACATGTGTTATTTTTTAGGGTGACTCCCTTCTTGTTTGCTCTACGTTGGCTTCAAATTCCTGAATGGGCCATTGAACATCTCATTTTGGAAGGGAAATGGTTGCTCTCTAGCTGCTTCATTTCTTGGTTGGAATGTTTTTCATGTCTCTACATCTGTTAATTCTATAACTCACGAACTAACCAAATAGGCAGCTGATTGTAATTTTTCTTGGCCCATTTTAATTGATGATCTTCCTCTTGATTTGGAGGAAAATCCTCAAAAGAATTTTGTGACTGTTGTTCCTGGTTTTGTTATTCAATAATATTGACTCTATTTAAGCCCCCAAAAAAAAAAAAAAAAAAAAACACTCTTTAACTATGGTTTGCGTGCCTTGGCTTTCTTCCAAAAGGACACCAACGTACGTATCATTTACACGGAGCCACTAATTTACCTCTCTACTTGAGCTACTTGAGGTTGTTATGTAAATGACCTAGGAATTAAATCCACTAGCTATGGCATGATACATTAATTAATTTCGAAAATTAAACCATTCAGAAAATTGGTGAATTTTAATTATTGAACCTTTATGGTTGTACGTTCGCCATTAAATTGTCAGTGTAAAAATATTTAAAATTACAAAGAAGAAACTAGGTTAGTACTATGATTCATCCGGCCTATATTTTTAAATACTCCCTCCGTCCTATATTAAGGGTCTCTTTTGGGAATTTCAACTTATTAAGGGGACTCTTAAAATAGACCTTGATTTTGGTGAGATTTTCAACTTTTCAATATTGCCCTTTTTAAAATTCAAAATTATAGTGTCACATCAAAAAAAAGATAGGGAAGAGTTGGATGTAATAAAGGGTAAATTTGGAAAGTGTGTATTAAAGTACTTTGACTTTTTAAAGAGGTTTCTTAAAATGGGACATCAAAAAATGACATCAATGACTCTTAATATGAGACAGAGGGAGTATAAACATCTTATTGTGTGCATCAAATATTGAAATGGAAAATAATATTCCTTTTATTTTTATTTTTTTGTTAAGACTTGGGAATAAAAAAAAAAATCTGAAAATTTCGGATGATTGTGTGTTTGTTTTTTTTTTTTTTGAATCGCTTGAAATTTTTTACTAACAGTTTGAGGGGCGATTAGAAAATGGAGAGCGGCAAATAGCAATGTAGTAAATGGTGGGACCCAAGTGTAAGGCTAACACGTGCATTTCTGACAACGTTGAAATATAGGTGCTCTATATATAGTGCATATATATACATATATACACATATGTCTGAAGTCGATCTGATGTGGCAATTTAAGGTCTTGTTCTTGTTGATTGCTGCAACGCTCTGCCTTTTTATAGGTTCTCACGTGGGAATGAATGCACGTGTGGGTCATACATAAAAAGGTCGCACAGGAAAAGAGTCCTCCAATGTCTCTTGCTGTCATGTCATCTATTTTTCCAGTTGTCCCATGATGTGTAGGACTGAGATTTTCTTTGGAAAAATGGCATCCATATGTGTATATGTATATACATATATATTGAGGATGTACAGCTATACACATATACATTGCGCAGAATTTTGGTTCTGTTCAAGTCTGAGCTCGATTTCAAAGAGTCTGTTTAAATTTGAGCCCGAGCTCGACATAAATTTGAATTTGTCAACCCCGAATCCGGTTTGTGAATTAATACTAAAACCCGAGCCCGAGCCCGAGCCTGAATTGCAAATTTTTTTTTGTGCAATCCGATTTTTAGTATGTAAACAACAATATATAGAGTATCAAATCTAATTTTTTTTGTTTAGATTTGAGAAAAAATATTTATCTATTAATTTAATGCTAGAATAATATCTAATAGTGTATTATTATCACTAAAAAAAATACTTGAATATGATATAAAAAATAATACATAAATAGAATTCTGGCTCGGACTCAGGCTCGGACTCGATTTTCAGGGGTTAGCAAACTTCTGTCCAAACGTAGCCCGAATTGATATTTTTCTATCCAAGCCCGATCATAGTGAAATACCACGAACCCAAACCCGATAATTTTCAAATCGGACCCAAACTGACCACAGATTGCGTTTCGTCTCCTGAATTCCGAACGGGACCCGCGCGCATTGCACCCTTACACTGATATATTCCCTCTTATAACACAACATTAGCGGCAGTGATCTCCCAATATTTAAGTGATTTTAGTTTTATTTAATTATTTATGGTAAAATATATGTACCAGAGTTTGCTCCATTATTGTAACAATATGTACAAGAGAGTGTAGGCCACTCAGAGCTAGTACTCCAATGCAAGGAATCAAACTTTCAGTTTGATACGGCACCTAGACTAGAAACGCTCCAAGGGAAACAATAGATGAGTATATAGTTTGTTGTCTCTCTTGTTGAATGTCAATAATGCTAAGTGTATATATTTTTTGACATATTATTTTAAATGTATATATTATATATTGTATAAGTAGTGTACTAAAAAAATATGTGAAAAAATGTAAAAAAAAATTCAAACAAATGTACACATAATACATGTATATAAAGTATAGTATGTCAAAAAATATGTACAAAAGTATGTACACCTAACATTGTTGAATGTATTAAACTAAAGTCAATTGAGTGAAGCAAAAAAAAATATTTTAATGATACTGACCAATTAATACACAGTGAAGGAAATGCACAATTATCACCTATAGTGGAATATAATTAAAGTTTTGGTATGCCTTTTGCACTGCGTAATTAAGTTTTATGTAGCAAATTGAAAAGTTAATGAGTGGAATTTGATGCTAGCATTGGAGATGAGAGAATTTTTGCTCACCCAATTTTGGTTCATCATTGTTCATTCATACTTTTATGTTAATAGTACAGGGACAAAATGGAAATAAAATGAGACACATATCACCTAGTGAAAGCTTGGATAAACAATGATGAACCAAAATTAGGTGAACAAAAATGCTCTC
Organism: Hydrangea macrophylla; assembly: GCA_033977485.1. NCBI lineage: Eukaryota > Viridiplantae > Streptophyta > Magnoliopsida > Cornales > Hydrangeaceae > Hydrangea > Hydrangea macrophylla. The sequence goes on along the minus strand of CM066983.1, from coordinate 108,006,524 downwards.
CTTGGAGATGATTTTATATAATTGCTATATATTGTCTAATGTTTTTAAACACAACACAATTAATATGTCATTCTTCTTTTTGCACATGATTTCATAGCTGTTGTTTCTTCTGTATTAGCCTTGACCATGCACTTTAGCTCCCTGAGAAATTATTCAGTGAACTTGTCACACCACGTTATCACACTAACGTGATATGATTACTCACTCAATCTTAAGTTCCACACATCCCTTATTTCGAGAGGAATCTTGATAAATGGGGCTAAATCTGGGCTATTCAAAATTACCCAAAACCCGACCCGACTCGACCCGATCGAGCCCGACCGAAAAATTCGGTCTCCCAAGGTATCGATCGGTGATCAGTCATATGATATATACAAAAATCGAATTTTCGGTTTGGCGGTGGGGATGTAAAATATCGGCCCAAAATCGATCGAAACACCATATAATTTCTCTTATTCCCTACTTATATTCTCAACCATTTTAATAGTCAATACAAATACAAAAATCGTGATGCCACATTCCTCCTTCGCTCTTTTATTTATTTATTTATTTCTCTCTCTCTCTCTCTCTCTCTCTCTCTCACATCCTTACCCTAAACTATGCACTACCACCATCAAATGACACCACCACTACAATCAACCCTAGCTTTAACTCCTCTCTCCACCACAATCAACCACCACTGCCACTTGACCACCACGATCTGCTACCACTACCACTACTACCACCACGATCTGCTAGCACTGCCACCGCCACCACCACCACCATCACCACGATCTGCTACCAGGACCACCAATCTCTCGATCTCAGTCTTATTTCCCCTTACATTGGCCACGATACTTTGATTTAGTGTATATGTGCTTTGATTATGTATGTATATGTGTGTGTGTGTGTGTGTGTGTGTGTGTGTGTGTGTGTGTGTGTGTGTATGTGAATGTTTGTGTTCTTTGATTTTTTGACCACCACTCTTGGCCACCACCACTACTCAGTGAACCCTAACCCTCTCTCTTCTCATTCTTCTCATAGCCACCACCAAACGAGTCTCAGATCTAAAGCCACAGTTTGAGATTCTATGTCACACCTATTCCCAGAAAATCAAATGTTTTAACATGAATAATTAAAATTTTGAGAATTATTAATGTCAATTAATAATTGTGGAAGTGGTTGACGGTGGGTCAACGTTGAGTGTCAGTGGAGGACACGGTAGTCGAAAAATCATGAGGAAGTAACACGATTTAAATGACATTTATATGATTAAATATTATTTGTTTTATCTAGTAAATGTGAATAGTAAATTACATGTGTAGTGTGATTTCTGATAGTTTTAATCCTATATAGGATCAGTTTGATTGTTTTAACCATAACCAATAGGATGCATTGCATAAAAGGTATGTTATCTAGAGATTCCACGAAATTAGTTTTCTAAACGTGATTACGACGACTTGGGAATGTGTTTGATTTGTGTAATTGGTCCTTGAATGTGTTGGGATAGCATTAGAGGTAGAAATTTTGCACAATGTGCTATTGGGGGAAAACTAGTCTACTGGGTTCTCGACATAGTCAACTGGAGCCCTTGGGGGAGAAATGTTACTTTCGTTCGGTGAAAAAAATAGTTGGCTGGGTTGAGAGAACAGTCGACTGGATTGTGTTTCAGAATGGGAGGTTTTTCCTGAATAGGGTACCAGTCGACCGGACAAGTGCCAATCGACTGGGATTTGGATAGCACAGTCGACTGGGCCCCCGACACAATCGACTAATTTCGACTGTTGATTTATTGTAAGCTTTGAGATAAAAAGCAGTCGACTGGGTCCCCGACACAGTCGACTAGATTGATGTTTTCAAAATGGTTGTTGTTGAAGGTGTGTTCAATTAAGCAAAACTTTTAATGACTCTGATTTTATGGATCGTACTTATGATTTTCGCTGCTATTTTACTTTAATAGAATTGGATGAGCCTTGGTGGCGCGCCACGTGTCCTATTTTCGCGTTTAGCAGGATGGATCATGACATTCTATTTATAAAAGCAGTCCACTTAAAGCCTAGGAAAGCTCAAGTCAGTAGCCCAAACAAGTGGCCCCACTACCCCGAACCACCCGAACCACCCCGATCAAAACCGACGAAATCAAAACCGACTGACTGTTGGTCAGTTTCAGTTCCAGTAGTCAATACCCCGAGCCCCTCGGTTCGGTCCCACATCATCACCAAACCCTGACCGAAACTGACCGAGTACACCCCTAGGCTAAATATTGAATGCAATTGTTGCATAATCCTATATGGTATCACAAACTAATAAGGAGTATGCATTAATCCATCTGGCCACCTATTTCTATGGGCCAACTCAGCAAAAAATTGATCCAACACAACAAATTTTAAATCTTGTGAGTGGGGATAAAATCTCACATGGTATCCCTGTGATACCCAATATTCACTCAACAAATGGTTGGCAACATTTCAAATTAAAACCACCTATCACTTATGTAACACCCTGTATTTCTTTTTCTTTAATAAATAAATATTAAATTTCATTTCCATGAATACTTCTTTTTACTTCTTTTTATAAATATTTGTTTGGGGTCAAATCGTAATTTTCATGAATATATAAAATTACTTTCTATGATTTAAAAAAAAAACTGTATTTTACTTTTGTACAACTGGGAATTTAATTCCTACACTAACATGGTTTTCTGTATTTTTTTCATTTCAATCGGATAATACCAATTTTTATTTTAATCTGCGACTATATTGCGTTTTGGGTGTGGGAGCACGTGAGCTTAACCACACTGGGTGATTTTCCCCCAATTCCTTGGAGACCACAATAGTGAGTTTATATATATATATATATATGTATATACCTCTCAACTCTCATATCATTCACTGTCTCTCTCAAATTCTATCAACTCTCTCTCGTCCTCTCAAGAAATAGACACACACATACATAATCAGTATACAGATATACACACACATATATAGTTATACATAATACTTGTATCAACATCAAGAACAGATTGAATTCTTAATGACGGAATTCACAGCGGAAAATTCTCGGTCTCAAATTCTCTGAATAATCACCTCTATGAGTATTATAAACTCACTCACCATGTTTATATATGTATATTTCAGTATATGTATGTGTGTATATACATATATATATACATACACCATGAGAGCTTGAAAGTTGAAATTTTATGAAACTCAACCAAAACCATTCTGTAAGTTGGGAATAAAAGATCTTAGTCCCAATAAGCTGTGGTTCGAATCCTACGAAGTAATTCATCCGTATCGCGACGTATTGTTAATTTAAAGTTTCGTCACCTCTCGGTTTTTCGTAAAATTTGAGAGCTACGATTGAAATTAGTTAAAATCGATCGCGTATTCATAATCCTTGCGAAAAAACGGAGAGAACCATATATTACAAGTCATGTTTGCATTCGGATTTCAAAATGGGTAAAAAATATGCTTTAAATTCGTAACAGGGGAGAAACTGTTGATACCAATCGATTGACATGTTTCAACACTGACGACTTTTACTAAAACTGTCATAACTTCCTCTAGAAAACTCGAAAATGCGCACCGTTCAAAGCGTTGGAAACTAGACTCAAAGACCTTTCATTTGATATGTAATTCATCCACAAAAATTATAACTCATTTTTAAGGGCATTGCTTCAAAGCGGACATGCTTATGTACTAGTAGCTGTAAAAGCATATCAAAGTAGTGTTTGATGAATTTACCTACTGTTTTATATATGACTTGATAATTTAGATCGTGGGTGCTAACTCAATGATTCTAAGTACATTGTACCTTGTTAATAAAGAAAAATAAAAAGACTTAATTTTCTCGTACGTTTGTTTGGTGTTACAATTTCATGAACATTGACATGCATGACAGGGTCCAGGTGGAGTTGACATGCATAGTATGTGGGAAAAGTGTGAAAAGAGTAAAAGGGATTGTGTATTAGTATAGATCGCCTCCATGGACACTCCCTAATCCCCGAGTTTCGGATATTGATCGAGGTTATCTCTGGTATGTCATGGTGGTATTATAGTGACACTCCCTAGTACCCGAGTTCCGGATACTGATCGAGGTAATCTCTGGTATGCCGTGGTAGTACTATAGTGTGATGCCATGGGTTGAGGCAGTGGATATCACGAAGATGTGATTTTAGGGTACCTTTTTTATATAACGGTGGTAAATCGGACACTCTCTGGCACCCGTGGTAGTGCTATAGTGTGTGATGCCTCCATGGACACTCCTTGGTACCCGAGTTCTGGATACAGATCGAGGTAATCTTTGGTATGCCGTGGTGGTACTATAGTATGATGCCGTGGATCAAGGCTGATTGGACATTCCCTAGTAATTGTTGTACTATAGTGTGGCTGCTCGAGTATTTTCAAGGTACTAGAAAGAGGGAGTTTTGGACAATGTGACCTTGTGTGTTGTCGAGAGAAAAGAGTCAGTAAGATGAGATACTACATTGTTCATGCATGGTCTCATATTGATTTGATGATTGTCTTTCCATGTTAATATAATAGTTGATGTTATCACCTTGATTTATTGCTTCAAGTTTAAGTAGTAATGTTGTGATATATGTTCATATATATATATATGTACATTACGAGCATTTGTTTATTTTGCTCACCAGCTTGCATAAGCTGACGACGTTGATGCGTCCTGGACTCTATGTCCAGATTTTTCAGGTCAGGAGCAGTCAGAGTATTTTGACTATGCTAGTTAGAAGCGGGAGTCTTTCCAGGAGGACTGTTTTATATTTCTTATCTCTTTTATTTTGGAGTTATAACAGACTTTATTAGAATTTGAATAAGGTGGTTTGTGCCTAAGACTTAAATGATGTAATAGTTTAGTAAATTTTAATTTGGGAACTTATGTTTATTAGTATCATTTTCTCTAGAAATGATGTTTAAGTTATTTGTTGCAGGGACAATTGGTCATACTCATTTGTCACGACCTATGAGTCTATAAAGGAAATTAAATGCTTTCCTGAATCATGCTACGTCGGGGCGTGACAACTTAGGATGATCCCTTGAAAATAAGGTACATGTATGTCACGCCCCGACGTAGCATAAATAAGGAAAGCGTTTAATTTCCTTTATGGACCCGTAGGTCGCGACAATTTGAAGGATCGATTCCGTCCCAAACGTCGAACAACAATAATATAATAATCAGAGTAGAGCAATCAAAACTTACAAATATTTTTCTAACTTATTACATATTATAGCACGGGGTCTCTAAAGGCACAAACCGCCTTAAATCAAAACAATAACTTAGTGTCCATTACAGTCATCCTTAACAGTTCAACTTAAAGCATAACAGTAAACTCTTCATTAGATAGTTGTTCTCAGTTTGCATAGTCATAACGTTCAGCCTAGTCATAACCTGAAAAACCTGAACACGAATGTCCAGGACGCATCAACGTCGTCAGCTTCAAGAAGCTGGTGAGTATTAAAAAAACATAACTTTGAATGTAAAACATACTCATTTACCATTTTTCAATTCTCATTTAATCCAATAAGTTTATATTAAAGCAAAGAGGTCATATTGGGAAACAAGCACAATATTATTTAAAAGATGTAATTCACATATATGTGACCGTGTATGAGAACAATGCACCATCTCATCTTACCGACTCTTTTCTCTCGACAAAACCCAACAATCCACCATCACACATCGGTATCTTTGAAATACTCTGATAGCCATACTTTAGCACAGGGGTGACAGGGAATGTCCAGTTTGCCTCACACTTTGGTCCGGGGTACCAGGGAGTGTCCATTGCCTCACACTTTGACTACCTAATCCGCCATGCAAATATCGGAGGAACCCTCACGCAGTATCCAGACTCGGGTATCAGGGAGTGTCCGTAGGCCACACTTTAGCACTTCCATGGGTGCCAGGGAATGTCCAAGTTCGGCTTCACACACTTTGACGCTACCATGGTCGTCAGGGAGTGTCCAGTTTTGCCACCGTCGCATTTCAAAGACACTCTCGCCGCAATCTCAATCACAACACACTTTGGTACTCACTTACCAGGGAGTGTCCACATCACAAATCTCAATCGCACTCATTATACCACACTGTCCATTACTCTTTTTCATACTGACCAACATTCACACTCACCATGCATGTACAACCGACTCCACATGTATGTCATGAAACTTTAAAAACATGAGGCAAATCACTGAATTATATAAACAACGAGCGTACGGGGATTGATAAGTCACAATACAACGTTTTAATTGTTCAAACATAACCAATTGAGATTATGATTTAATGAATTCCTAAACAGAGCTTAAACAGTATATAAATTTTATCCTAAACAGTCCCTTATCACAAAACAGGCAAAAACTAGAAACTGCCAGAAGTCGCGCGTGCGGGCCGCTCGCGCGAGGGGTCGCTCGCGCGGTCCGCTCGCGCGATCTGCCTAATTTTCATTTTTCTAATTAAAATCTTTTTTGTCTGCCTGAAATTGCACAGCTCGCGCGCGCGGGTCGCTCGCGCAAGCCGCTCGCGCGACCCTCGCTCGCGCGCGCGAGATGAAGCAGAGACTTCATCTTCTTCGTCAGAACTGCTCTGTTTCAGAAATTCAGGGTCTTTTTGATCCATTTCCAAATCTGTTAGTATATATATCATATTATATATTGATCTCTTTAATTTTTCAAAAGGATTATGAATGTGTAATCATTTTAACATAAAACAAACTATAGCTCTCAAATTTTATGAAATTTCAAAAGACATCAAAACTTCATTTTCAATATACGTTGTGATATGAACGAATTAAGCTCTATAACTTAAACCATAGACTTTATATACTATATTCTATCAAAATCATCTCTAAAAACTAAATTTGGTTGAGGTTGAAAAGTTATGATTTTCAAGCTATGGAACTTCCAACGTGAACTCAAAAATGGTGATCACAAATTAACTATACAAAACAGTAAATCAATGGTGAATTACATTCTGAGTGAGTTAGTAATACTCACTGAGATTAGAGATAGAAGTATTGTTGAGAGAGGAAATCAAATAAGCAAGACCCACTTGAGCTCTAGCTATGAAGGTTGAGTTATCTCTCTTTCTAAAATCTGTATCAAACTCTCTGTGTCTCTCTCTCTGAACTCACTCTTTTCTCTCTGTATCTCAGTCTCCCAAGTGAGCTGAAAGTGTGTGTGAGTAGTGTATATAAGGAGAACCAAAGTTAAGAACTTGGCCTCCAAGTTCTCTCTCAAATACTCAACAAAAGAATTATGTTTTTAATTAACTAAAATCAAAATATACACAGATATATCCATACGTATATACATTCTCAGATTTTGAAGAGACAAGTTAGACTCATAGGGGCAATTGCTAGATGTTTGGGAAAAGTAGATTATGGCCTTAACACTACACACACCAAATAAGCATAGTCAAACAAGGCACTAACTAATCATGAGTTTCCATATATGGAAAGTAAGGCACAAGTCACTTCCATCTTTACGTCCAATCCAAAGTCTGTGCAAGTTTAATGCGGCGCAGACAGTTTTAAACATAAATTGGCATTTTCGTGACGCGGTGTCCGTCACAAAAATACAGAAAATTCATTTTAATGTAGGAAATGATTTTCCGGTTTTATAAAAATACTGATTGGGTCCAAAGTAAATATTTTCACCGTTTTGAAGTACAGTTTTAAAATCCAACACAGGTATTACAAATTTTGTAAAATTGCAGTTTGGCCCCAATAAGAATTTCAAATATGAAATCAAGCAAGAAATAAATTCTACACATAAGAATTGTAAATAAAATAAAAGTAGACAATGTATGTTAAATATGACAATGCAAATAAATGAAAATGCAGGTTATTACACCCTTCCTCCCTTAAACAGGATTTCGTCCCCGAAATCAAGACTAACTAGTCATGAAACAATTATGGGTCCTTTGTCCTCATGTCAGCTTCAACTTCCCACGATGCTTCATTCTCGTCATGGTGATTCAACTGAACCTTCACCAACGGGATATCCTTATTCCTCAACTTCTTGATACTCTGATCCAGAATCTTCACAGGCCTCTCCTTGTAAGAAACATTATGACTTGTCTCAATATCATCATAACTAACCACATGCGAGGGGTCTCGTATGTACTTTCTCAACATACTCACATGAAATACATTGTGAACCCCAGACATTTTCGGTGGTAGCGCGAGTCGATATGCCACTTTCCCAACACGATCCAAAATCTCGAATGGTCCAATGAAATATGGAGCTAACTTTTCCCTCTTAAGACCGAAGCGTACTACTCCTCGGGTCGGTGAAACTTTAAGAAGTACGTGATCTCCGACACTGAACTCCAAATCTTTCCGGCGTCGATCGGCATAACTCTTATACCTGCTTTGAGTGGTTCTCATCCTTTCCTTGACCAAAGAAATCTTCTCGTTGGTTTCTCTAACCAAATCTGGTCCCAACAACTCGGTGTCCCCAACCTCTGCCCAACACAATGGAGAACGGCATGGTCGTCCGTACAATGCTTCGAACGGAGCCATCCCGATACTCGTGTGATAACTGTTGTTATAGGCAAATTCGACCAAAGGCAAGTGTGTCTCCCAAGATTCTTCGAAATCAATAACACAAGCCCTAGGCATATCTTCTATGATCTGATTAACACGCTCAGTTTGCCCATCTGTCTGAGGGTGAAAAGCAGTACTCATCTTGAGCGAAGTTCCCATAGCTTCTTGCAGACTTTCCCAAAATCCAGAAGTAAAACGCGCATCACGGTCTGACACAATTAACACAGGTGCACCGTGAAGTCGCACAACTTGTTATATGTACATTTGGCTCATCTTTTCCACTGGGTATGTCATACTATAAGCAATGAAATGAGCTGATTTTGTCAATCGATCCACGATTACCCAAATGGCATCATGATTCTGCTGCGATTTAGGCAATCCTACTACAAAATCCATCGTGATGTGCTCCCACTTCCAACCAGGAATAGGTAGCGGTTGCAACAATCCTGACGGTCTCTGATGTTCGGCCTTAACTTGTTGACATGTCAAACACTTGGATACAAATTCGGCCACATCCTTCTTCATACCTTCCCACTAGAAATTTCTCTTCAAATCCTTGTACATTTTCGTTCCTCCCGGGTGAACCATATATCTTGACTTATGTGCTTCTTCCAAAATGTCTTTCCTTAATTCACCACAATCCAGCACACATAATCTATCTCTGCACCGATATCCTCCATCAATTCCTACCTTCCATTCTGTCGGATCTTTCTCTGACATCTTCGCAAACCATGTCTGAAACTTCTCATCTTCTTTCTGAGCTCCAATAATGCGGTCGATAAGAGCAGGTTGTAGGATAAGACATCCAAAAAGTTGTCCTTCTCCTTCCTCAGCACTCTGTACGTTGAACTCCGCCATCATCTCCAATGCTCACCATTCTCTAACCATTAAGGAGGCGATTGTCTCCCGAGTCTGTCGGCTTAAAGCATCAGCGACCACATTAGCTTTATCAGGGTGGTATTCTAACGTGAAGTCGTAATCTTTGATCAGCTCCATCCATCTGCGTTGCCTCATGTTCAACTTTTTCTGTGTGAATAAATATTTCAGGCTCTTGTGATCGGAGAATAAATTAAACTTCTCACCGTAGAGATAGTGTCTCCAAATCTTGAGTGCAAATACTACTGCTGCCAATTCCAAGTCATGAATGGGGTAATTTAACTCATTCGGCTTCAACTGTCTTGATCCATAGGCGATAACTCTACCATCTTGCATAAGTACACACCCTAGTCCCTGATATGACACGTCACTAAAAATAGTGAACTTCTCATCAGGCTTGGGTATAGCTAGTACCGGTGCGGTAGCGAGTCTCTCTTTCAACTGTAGAAAGGCATGCTCATGCTTCTCTGTCCAGTCGAACTTCAAATTCTTCTTTGTCAATCCAGTCAATGGTGCAGCTATATAGGAGAATCCCTCAACAAATCTTCTGTAATAGCCTGCGAGTCCAAGAAAACTCCGAACTTCCGTGGGGTTGCTCGGCCTAACCCAGTTCGACATAGCATCTGTCTTGGATGAATCCACAGAAATTCCTTGAGATGACACCTTGTGTCCCAAAAATTTCACCTCTTGCAACCAGAACTCATACTTACTGAACTTGGCATACAAGTGGTGGTCCTTGAGCGTCTGTATCGCAATCCGTAGGTGTTGCTCGTGTTCCTCTGCTGACTTAGAATAGATCAAAATATCATCTATAAAGACGATGACAAACTGATCCAAATAAGGCTTGAACACTCTGTTCATTAGATCCATGAAGATTATCGGGGCATTCGTCATTCCGAACGGCATCACCAAAAATTCATAATGACCATATCGGGTTCTGAATGCGGTCTTAGGTATGTCTTCCTTCCGTACCCTCAACTGATGATATCCCGACCTTAGGTCTATCTTGGAAAATGTCGTAGCTCCTTGTAGTTGATCAAACAAATCGTTAATCTGCGGTAAGGGATACTTGTTCTTGATAGTTACTCGGTTCAGTTCTCTGTAATCGATGCACAACCTGAGCGTCCCATCCTTCTTCTTCACAAATAACACCGGTGCTCCCCAAGGGGATGTACTTGGACGTACAAAACCTAGGTTCTCGAGCTCTTGAACTTGTTCCTTCAATTCTAACAGTTCGGTGGGGCCATTCTGTAGGGAACCGTCGTGATTGGTACGGTACCCGGTATAAGCTCAATACAGAACTCTATACTTTTCTCGGGCGACAAACCAGAAATGTCTTGAAATACTTCTTTGAAATCCTTGACTACAGGTATAGACGACACTGTCGCTTCTATACTGACGACTTCGATGTTAGCCAAACACCTTGTGAGGAACATATCTCCCGAAGGGTTACATTGAAATTCAAAGTGTTGATTCTCATTGTCGGGGAATGTAATTCTCTTCCTCGCACAATCCAACTTCACTTGATTCTGAGAGAGCCAATCCATTCCTAGGATTATGTCAAACTCCTTCATCGATAGGACAATCAACCTTGCAGGGATTTCACGGTCTCCTAGTCGTAAAGGACAATCCTTGCACACGTGTTCTAATCTGACTGCGGCTCCTAATGGTGAAGTAGCCCTCAAAGCTTTCTCTAAACGATGAGGTAAGATACCCAATCTCTGAATTGTATTAACAGATATGAACGAAATAGCAGCACCCGTATCAAATAACACTTTAACATGAGAGTTAAACAGAGTCAATGTACCTTCCACTACTTGCTGATCAGGTTGAGCTTCTCCATAATCTCCTTCTTCGTACACAGTCCCATCATATCCAGCGGCATCAGGAATAACAACATTCAAGCGAGTTTGATTCTGTTGACCATACATCATTTGCTTAGGGGCAGTACAGAACTTACTGATGTGACCTGGTTCACCACAGTTGTAGCAGACTATGCCTTGCTGAGCAACACGCCTTGGTGCCTTGCAATCTCGAGCCAGATGACCAGGGTTGCCACAATTGAAACATTTTCCAGCATTACTACCTTCTCCCACTCGGGGTTGAGTCGGATAGGTGATTGCTTGGATCCTCTTGCTTCCGTCAAAATTCCTCTTCTGCCCTTGGGTACGGTTCATTGGTGGTCTATTTCCAAAGTTACCCCTTTGAGGCAGTCGGAATTCAAATTGCTTACAGTTCACTCGAGCGTCTTCTTCTAGATCAGTAGCCAAGCCAACCAATCCCTCAAACGACTTATCCAGGTGACCGAGTCAGGCGGCGAATCTGCAGTGTCAGCCCTTGGTTGTACTTCCATATCTTCTTCTCCTCAGTATCCACCAGGTATGGAGCGAACCGAGACAGTCTCTCGAACTGTGTGGTATACTCTTGCACCGACTTGGTTCCTTGCGTCAGATCCATGAACTCCTTCTCTCTTCTGTGCCTCTCCGTAGCTGGGAAATACTTCTCCAAAAATCTCCCCTTGAACGTAGTCCACGTCATTCCCGTCGCAGCTATGTTCCCAATAGTGGCTATCATCGAGTCCCACCAATCTGCGGCCGCGTCGGTCAATTGAAATGTAGCCAACCTCCTCTTGTCCATCTCGTTGCACTGGACAGCTTCGAACATGCGGTCCATCTGTCTTAACTACTGTTTTGCTTTCCAGGGTTCTGCGGTACCCGCAAACTGCTAGAGCTTGAGTGCACGGAATCTCTCCAGTAGCTTATCTCCAGTCTAGTGGTCTCGTCGATTTTCATTCTGATTGCTAACCCTTTCGAGACGTCTGACGAAAGCTTCAAACATTCCTGTGGGATCGGCAGCCTCAGGTGCTCCCTCAATCAAATCCCTGTTCCTCCTTAGTCCTCCAGCCATTCTATGCATGATAGTGATAGCAGAATGAGAAACACGCATGAAGTAGTACTATGAAGCAATTTAAATGACGACAACATTCAAAAGAGTATATCTTATATATAACTTCTTGTCAAGTTGATACAAAAAGTATGTATAATCAGGTCAATGCCTACCCTATCTATATGGGTTAGGACGCATATATCCATATAAGAGTTAATGCCAAAAATGGGGTTATTGCCCTATGCTCTAATGTATGTAATTATAGATTGCAAAAAGAGGTAGAGCTAATAGTCAAAAGTAGTTAATATGTACAAAGTGATATCTAAGAAATCAGTCGTCTCTGTAAGCAGCTATCAGGAGATCTAACGAGTCGATGGGGCAAAATTGCTGAACAAGGTACGGGCCCACCAAATCAAAATCAGAGCTCTGAGAGGTCGTCGAGGAAATAGGCGCTGGAGCATCTGCCTCAACTGGCACCTCCTCAGACAGAACTAGCTCAAGTGCTAGCTCCTCCTCGAGCTCAGCGGCGAGATCATCTAGACCTATGCCATCCTCTACATCCTCTCCACCTACTGGCACCAAATGACAGCCTCAGCATCGTCCTCGGCGATGGGAACTACTGGCGGGGGCATCTCCAGCTGTGCGAGGTGAGCGTGCACAACCTGGATCTCGAGGGGAATATAGAAGGCATCACTATCGATCAACCTCAAAACCTCAACCAAAACCAAGCGCTGAGCCTCTGCAAAGTAACGAAGCTCTAGGCGGATACGAGTCAAGTCAACTAAGCCTACCACATGAACCTGGTGCCACAGATCTGATACTATAGTCGCTGTGGCCAACTGTTCAACGGCCGCATGATACAAGTCGATGAAGGCTGGGACCACTGCCCCAAGTGTCACAAAGTGTCCCCCAAATTCGTCTGGTACATATAGTGGGTGAGCTGGATCCATACCTGAAAAAGGTACTAACTTAAATCAGGAAAGAGATAATCTTAGGCGTCTGGGTTCTGAGTCTATCCTCCCTGTCGTATCATCGGGGTGCAAAGCTTAAGCTAACAGATCGTGGAATCGGGTCTAAACGGGTAAACCCTAACCTGGCTAAACTATCTTGAGATAAATAATAACCTGGCTCTGATACCACTAAATCCTGTCACGCCCCGACGTAGCATAAATAAGGAAAGCGTTTAATTTCCTTTATAGACCCGTAGGTCGCGACAGTTTGAAGGATCGATTCAATCCCAAACGTCGAACAACAATAATATAATAATCAGAGTAGAGCAATCAAAGCTTACAAATATTTTTCTAACTTATTACATATTACAGCATGGGGTCTCTAAAGGCACAAACCACCTTAAATCAAAACAATAACTTAGTGTCCATTACAGTCATCCTTAACAGTTCAACTTAAAGCATAACAGTAAACTCTTCATCAGATAGTTGTTCTCAGTTTGCATAGTCATAACGTTCAGCCTAATCATAACCTGAAAAACCTGAACACGAATGTCCAGGATGCATCAACGTCGTCAGCTTCATGAAGTTGGTGAGTATTAAAAAAACATAACTTTGAATGTAAAACATACTCATTTACCATTTTCCAATTCTCATTTAATCCAATAAGTTTATATTAAAGCAAAGAGGTCATATTGGGGAAACAAGCACAATATTATTTAAAAGATGTAATTCACATATATGTGACCGTGTATGAGAACAATGCACTATCTCATCTTACAGACTCTTTTCTCTCGACAAAACCCAACAACCCACCATCACACATCGGTATCTTTGAAATACTCCGATAGCCACACTTTAGCACAGGGGTGACAGGGAATGTCCAGTTTGCCTCACACTTTGGTCCGGGGTACCAGGGAGTGTCCATTGCCTCACACTTTGACTACCTAATCCGCCATGCAAATACCGGAGGAACCCTCACGCAGTATCCAGACTCTTTTCTTACAGACTCTTTTATCTCGACAAAACCCAACAACCCACCATCACACATCGGTATCTTTGAAATACTCCGATAGCCACACGTTAGCACAGGGGTGTCAGGGAATGTCCAGTTTGCCTCACACTTTGGTCCGGGGTACCAGGGAGTGTCCATTGCCTCACACTTTGAATACCTAATCCGCCATGCAAATACCGGAGGAACCCTCACGCAGTATCCAGACTCGGGTATCAGGGAGTGTCCATAGGCCACACTTTAGCACTTCCATGGGTGCCAGGGAATGTCCAAGTTCGGCTTCACACACTTTGACGCTACCATGGTCGTCAGGGAGTGTCCAGTTTTGCCACCATCGCATTTCAAAGACACCCTCGCCGCAATCTCAATCACAACACACTTTGGTACTCACTTACCAGGGAGTGTCCACATCACAAATCTCAATCGCACTCACTATACCACACTGTCCATTACTCTTATCCATACTGACCAACATTCACACTCACCATGCATGTACAACCGACTCCACATGTATGTCATGAAACTTTAAAAACATGAGGCAAATCACTGAATTATATATACAACGAGCGTACGGGGATTGATAAGTCACAATACAACGTTTTAATCGTTCAAACATAACCAATTGAGATTTTGATTTAATGAATTCCCAAATAGAGCTTAAACAGTATATAAATTTTATCCTAAACAGTCCCTTATCACAAAACAGGCAAAAACTAGAAACTGCCAGAAGTCGCGCGCGCAGGCCGATCGCGCGAGGGGTCGCTCGCGCGAATCGGTCGCGCGATCTGCCTAATTTTCATTTTTCTAATTAAAATCTTTTCTGTCTGCCTGAAATTGCACAGCTCGCGCGCACGGGTCGCTTGCGCGACCCTCGCTCGCGCGCGCGAGATGAAGCAGAGACTTCATCTTCTTCGTCAGAACTGCTCTGTTTCAGAAATTCAGGGTCTTTTTGATCCATTTCTAAATCTGTTAGTATATATATCATATTATATATGGATCTCTTAAGTTTTTCACAAGGATTATGAATGTGTAATCATTTTAACATGAAACAAACTATAGCTCTCAAATTTATGAAATTTCAAAAGACATCAAAACTTCATTTTCAATATACGTTGTGATATGAACGAATTAAGCTCTATAACTTAAACCATAGACTTTATATACTATATTCTATCAAAATCATCTCTAAAAACTAAATTTGGTTGAGGTTGAAAAGTTATGATTTTCAAGCTATGGAACTTCCAACGTGAACTCAAAAATGGTGATCACAAATTAACTATACAAAACAGTAAATCAATGGTGAATTACATTCTGAGTGAGTTAGTAATACTCACTGAGATTAGAGATAGAAGTATTGTTGAGAGAGGAAATCAAATAAGCAAGACCCACTTGAGCTCTAGCTATGGAGGTTGAGTTATCTCTCTTTCTAAAATCTGTATCAAACTCTCTGTGTCTCTCTCTCTGAACTCACTCTTTTCTCTCTGTATCTCAGTCTCCCAAGTGAG
Source organism: Hydrangea macrophylla (assembly GCA_033977485.1). Taxonomy (NCBI): domain Eukaryota; kingdom Viridiplantae; phylum Streptophyta; class Magnoliopsida; order Cornales; family Hydrangeaceae; genus Hydrangea; species Hydrangea macrophylla. Next base: position 107,990,756 of record CM066983.1, on the reverse strand, counting down.
CTGAAAGTGTGTGTGAGTAGTGTATATAAGGAGAACCAAAGTTAAGAACTTGGCCTCCAAGTTCTCTCTCAAATACTCAACAAAAGAATTATGTTTTTAATTAACTAAAATCAAAATATACGCAGATATATCCATACGTATATACATTCTCATATTTTGAAGAGGCAAGTTAGACTCATAGGGGCAATTGCTAGATGTTTGGGAAAAGTAGATTATGGCCTTAACACTACACACACCAAATAAACATAGTCAAACAAGGCACTAACTAATCATGAGTTTCCATAAATGGAAAGTAAGGCACAAGTCACTTCCATCTTTATGTCCAATCCAAATTCTGTGCAAGTTTAACGCGGCGCAGACAGTTTTAAACATAAACTGACATTTTCGTGACGCGGTGTCCGTCACAAAAATACAGAAAATTCATTTTAATGTAGGAAATGATTTTCCGGTTTTATAAAAATACTGATTGAGTCCAAAGTAAATATTTTCACCGTTTTGAAGTACAGTTTTAAAATCCAACACAGGTATTACTAATTTTGTAAAATTGCAATTTGGCCCCAATAAGAATTTCAAATATGAAATCAAGCAAGAAATAAATTCTACACATAAGAATTGTAATTAAAATAAAAGTAGACAATGTATGTTAAATATGACAATGCAAATAAATGAAAATGCAGGTTATTACAATGTATGTGTATTAGGGGTGCACATGGCTCAGGTCGGATCACGTCTTAGGCATACCCCAAAATCGAACCATCAATGACTGGTTCTTAAGTCACAAATCCGGACCCGAACTGCCATAGATTTGGAACCGGCCCAACGGAGCCAAAACTTTTTTGGGGTCGGGTTGGGTTCTCTCTCCCCCAAAAAACCAGATTCTAAATTCCACAATCTCATATGGTCATACCTGAAATAACAACTCAAACTATTTACACATGGACAAAATTAAAACACTGATGTATTATTACGTTGGCAACAACCCAACAACTCAGACCAAAAATACAACCCACGGATGAGTTGATTTTTTTTAGACTAAAAAACATCACTGGTATGTTTACTCAACCCTGTTCACTTAAGAGCATCACCGTGTATTATCGATCTCCATATATCTATATATAATAACATACATATATATATGATTCTATACATGCATATACATATAGATAGATATATATAATACAGATATACATATACAATTCTAGATATATATATATACATATACAAATGGATAAAATGCTTGAGAGATAAATGGAAGGGCACTATATATTCAATGGATCAAAGAAGTTTATATATATATATATACGTGCAAACTCTAGAGTGAACATACCCAGTGAACATTCTCTTTTTTTTGCCTAAAAAATTCGCTGACCCACTCGCACCCCACTGACCCGCGGGTTTTTTTAGGCAAAAAAAATGTTCACTCGGTATGTTCACTCTAGAGCCTGACTGTATATATACACACACACACACACACATATATACAAATACATTACATGTTGTCATTGTGCTAAAATTAGCATCTATTTTTAATCTTGCTCAATTACGATTAAACTTAAACATGATGTTCTCATTTGAGATGAAAAGATGGGTTTTGTTTTCTACACTTTCAGTTTAGTTGAGAGAGAGAGAGAGAGAGAGAGAGAGAGAGAGAGAGAGAGAAAGAGAGAGAGAGAAATAAGGCAACAAAATGAGGAGACCCGAGACCCAAACCAGGGGTGGACCCCAGGAGTTTTGTTCAAGGGGGCAAAAAACTTATGCGGGGGTTCGAGGCATGCCCCCGACCCAATTTTTATTTTTATTTTTTGAAAAGTTGAGGGAATAAGGGGAAAAAATAAATAAAGTATGAAATATGTAAGGTAAATAATTATTTTAACAAGTTGAGGGGGAAAAAAATAATAAAGTATGAAATATATAAGGTAAAAGAATTATTTTAAAAAAAAGTTGGAGGGGCAATTAAGGGGCAAAAATGACTAACGTATGAAATATATAAGGTAAAAAAAGTGATTTTGAAAATTTGAGAGGGGGTAATTAAGGGGCAAAAATGAATAATGCATAAATCTATAAGGTAAAATAGTGATTTTGAAAAGTTTGCCCCCTCTTGCCCCTATGTGCATCCGGCCCTGACCTGAGCCTAATCGCCCCGGCACTTGTCGCTTTTGAATTTTTAGAACCAGAATCAGAACCGTGCACTCTTAGACTCGAATCGAGAGTGTCGGGTCGGGTCTCCGGGTCCATGGCTAGTTTGTGCACCCCAAATGTGTATGAATATGATTGAGTGATGACGTAGTGTGACGGGCTCACTAAAGAATTTTGCCTCCTTCGGTTGCGTTTGTCCCAAAACCATTGTTCATTAAGAGTATTTAATGATAATTTTTTTAGTTGCTTTTTAAAATTACCCTTAATGGCTAAATCTGAGAAAAAAAAAATAATAAGGAAAAAAAGTCAAGAAGGGGAAATTTTGGAATTAAGGCATTACTTTCATGCATAGAAATGCAATCATTAATGTTCCAATACAAAATTAAATTTCCAAATATTGAGACATAAAATAGGACATAAAGAGAAATTACAGTGGTAGAAACAAGGTGCAGCAAAAAGGCAAATTGTTGACTGAAGTTAAGCTGTGTTTGGGTGACATTTTCAGAGTGCATTTTTGTGAAATTTTAAATTATTTGCACTTAGTTTTTGGCAATGTTTTAAAAACCAGGCCGTTCATCGAACCGGAAAATGACTGGGTCACGGATTATCGGTTCAACCGTCGAGTGAACCAGAATTAATCCGTGACATCATAATTTCATAATAAATATATATTTATAAATATAAGTAATAATACAAATTTGAAAAACATTTAAAAAAATTTTACACAAAAAAATATACTATTAGAATAATAAATACTTTTTACAAATAAATTTCATCAAGTCCTAACTTATCCAAGTATAGGTTTTTTTTTTCTCGCTAAAGTCCAAGTCTCAGTACTAACTTTCAAAGAAAATCTTGGTTTTGACATGTCTAAATATATTTTGGGTAAAATATATTGACACCCCTTGAGGTTTCGTACTTTATCACTTACACCCCCTGAGATTTTTGAAGTTACACTGACCTCCCTTCAGGTTTGTATGTTCGTAACAATTACTCCCATGTTGTTAACTAGCGTTAGAAACAGAAACATTTTGGCTGACATAAGCAAGTCAAATTCTTCAAAATGCCAAAATACCCTTAACTACTACTTCTTCTTCCTAGCTCACCTCTCTCTATGCAACTCCTCAATTCAATTCACTCTTCAAAAGCAACACACACACATATCTAATCCATATATCTATATATTTGTATCTACATCCCACATTTCAAACCCAACCCACCCAAAAACAGAGACCCATTACGCCAATATTCCTTTGTATTTCTCCAAAGCTCTGCAACTCTGCTCCAATGGAGACCAAATCAAACCCACAACAAGAGAAAAAAGAGAAGGTCAAAAGTGGAAGCAAAAATTGGAGGGACATAAAAAGGGGGTTTCGAGACAAATTTTAGGGTTCCATCTCAGAAGGAATGAGGCTAAAACCAGAGAGATGGGATGTTTCTTTAGGGTGGTTGCTCCTCTCTGTAAAACTCGATGATCTCTAATCCAAATCATCATAGATGATGATTTTACCCCCAAAAGTAACATCCCTTAAATCTCTATTGCTTTCTCTCTCCAGGGAAGTGATTGTAGATGAATATATAGATATATACACATATATAAAGAGAGAGATACAGAGAGAGATCTACTCGATGATTTCTAATCCAGATCATCATAACCGATGATTTCACCCCCAAAAGTAACATCCCTTAAATCTCTATTGCTTTCTCTCTCCAGAGAAGTGATTGTAGATGCATATATAGATATACACACATATATATAGAGAGAGATACAGAGAGAGATCTACTCGATGATCTCTAATCCAGATCATCATAGCCGATGATTTACCCCCAAAATTAACATCCTTTAAATCTCTATTTCTTTCTCTCTCCAGAGAAGTTGTCATACTCGCTCCCGTAGCATTTAATTATATTATTTTAGCATACGTGGTATGATTACTGTTGTGTTAATGAACACTTGTGAAGTGAGTGATGACGCACTGTTGGAGGGTGTCTCTTGAGAACCCGGTATTTAGCCTTGAAGGCAGTCCAGAAGGTGGGCATGTGAGAATTCCCTACGATCGGGAAAATGAGTAATAACTCATAATTATGTGCTTAAATTTTTATTTAGGCATATGTGAATATAAGTTATTATTATATTGTTGACAGCGACTCATCGGAGTCATTAGATGCCTGGTGAGGATGAAATTGAACATGTTACGTAATTTGGTAAGCTAATTAGCAATTTCATAAAAGTATGTAGAAACTTGCATTTTAGCAACCAAACGGAACTTAGTCGGAAACCTTTATAATTTTGAGGTTTCACCTGTAGAGCTATGCATTAGCTGTGTAGAAAGTGTAAGAGACTAATTAAAAGTTTTGAAAACTCGTGGGGAGGTAAACACAATTTCTGAAAGTGTTGCCTATATATAGATAGAGATGACTTTCATAATTTTATAAACTTTTAACCTAAGTTCAAGAAAGAGGCCAAATGGAGGATTTGATTGCTTAGAGCTTCTTGACGCCAAACGACGACCATTCGTCCGCTGGTTTTTCACCAAATTTCGTATTTGAACTCTACGAGGTAAGGCCGTCGTTTTGATACCTATTAGGCCTTGTTTGGTTAAGTTTTTCTGAAAACTCATTTTCTAAAATTTTCATAAAAAGTTGATAATCGGATTTTTAATTAATAGGAATTATATTAGAAGAATTACTGCACGTTCTTTGTGCTTGAGTTTTCCTTGGATCGATGTTTAAGAGCATAAATCGGAGGTGAGTGATATTAATCTTGAGTTTTGGATGATTCTATGGTTTAATGCATTTGATATGTTAGGAATGTATATAGTTACCATGTGTAGTTCATATTGGGCAAAACTCATGTATAAAGTAGGCCCAAAGTATGTTGAAATGAAAAATATGGTGATATGTGTTAAATGAGCATGTTTATGTGCCTATGTGGGTTAAAGGGGGATTTGTGCTAATTCACCGTGAGACGTCCTCTCGAAGGGTAAGGATTAGTAATGACGACGGTCACTTGCCGACAAAGGCATTAACGCGACATGTCGAAGGGGCATGGGTGTGGTTGAGTCTTAAGACTTTGGATGGGTGAAGGTGCATTTATTCCCTAGAGACCAATAGTTATGTGTTATGATGGATTGGAACATATTTGTCATCCGTATGCTTGATTCATATTATTCGCTAAGCGTTAGCTTAAACAAATCCATAGATCTGTGGTTATATAAATAACCATTCAAGAGCAAGGACCGGAGGAGAGAATCGCAGGTAATGAGGCAAGGAAGGGCTGGGAGTTCCTTATGTTTATAGCACTTGAATCATGTTTGTAATATATATGTTTAACTTATGCCGGTTGTTCAATCGTGCAACTTGTAAAAAGACTTGTTTTTTATGCGAGTATGGCACTTGGTTCATCTTAGGACCTTGTTTGCCAAGACGTGTGAAGCTTGTACTTTTGATACTTGTAAACTGGGGGTCTTTGGTTTATTGTATTAATGGTTTGTGTGGTTATGCAAGATCTTAAAATGGTTATCAAAGCTTTTGAAAATGGTTTTGGTTTGAAATGATTTGATTTGAAATGGTTTGGTTTGAAATGCATGGATTTGAGATGGTTTTGTTGGTTTGGTTCTTTTGGTAAAATGAGTATTATTTTATTAGCGGCGTTTATGCGGAAGCGCCGGGAATTAACGACGTTTATTAGAGAAGCGCCGGTAATTAACGGGGTTTGCGAAAAAGAGCCGGCAATTGTGAAAACGGTCAAGTGGAGGTTTGGATTCTACCCAGACCCCATTCGATCGGTCGAGCGGGGCAATTCGACCGGTCGAAATGTCCCCCTGCCAGAAATTTCAAACTCCTACTTCCAATGTTCGGAGCAACTTGTAATTAGGCATGGGGGTACCTTTGGGGACCCTTTGACCTATGAAACTGTTACTTTTGAAAACGAAATTTGTTAAGGCGTGTTTGGGCACGTGTATAATATAACCTTTGGAAATCTTTTTGGAAGTTGGTTATTTGGGAGCAAAACTTTTATTAAGGTTACTTTTGAAACTTTAATCAGTGTTGGTAAGCCTTGATGGTGTGCCACGTGACCTGGGACCATCTTGTTGGTTCCGGGGCGTGACAGAAGTGATTGTAGATACATATATATATACATGTATATATATATAGAGAGAGAGAGATACATAGAGAGCTCTTCTATGGTCACATACTAGCAACGACGATGGTGGTGGTGGTGATGATATTGAAAAAAAAGAGGCAGTGACGATGGATTCTGAGTAAATCAGATAGTGCGAATGGGGCACATTCATGGCGGGGCAACTCAGAGAGGTAATCTTCTCTGTCTTAGGCTTTGCAGCCATGGTATAATCTTCTCTTTCTTGGGGATTGCAAAGTAGGGAATTAGAGTTTTGATTTGCTAGCTTGAGGGTAATATAGTCTTTTACAATAGTCGTTAACGGCGTTAAGCAGATAACTCTGACAAGGGGTGTCACTGTCATGTTAGAAATCTCAAGGAGGTTTGTGACAAAAAGCCAAACCTCAGGGGGTGTTAGTGTAATTTACCTATATATTTTTAGTTTGCCACATGATATCACGTGCCACTTGAGGGCAAATGTGGAACTTTACCAACTTTTTGTTATTAACTTCATTTGAGTCTTGACCTAAAGGCAACTATGTGCCCTGCGCCTCTGCCGCCCACATTCTCTGGTCTGAGAATAAAGTAAATGAGAGTGAGAGAGAGAGAGAGAGAGAGAGAGAGAGAGAGAGAGAGAGAGAGAGAGAGAGATGCACGATGAGAAGGGGAAGAAGATGATTGTGCATGGAAGGCCGTAAGGACCAGTGAAGAAGGCCGCGACGGCCAGTGAAGAAGGCGGTGTTGGCCGGTGAAGCAAATAGGCGACTTCTCAACGACAGTTCCGTTAAACCGTGAGCTGTTTTTCAAAATCCCGATTCGACCGTCCGATTTGGACGATTCTTGCTTTACAGAGCAGTTTTCCTTCCAACGACGGTTTTTAGCTCTAACCGGCCCATTTCTAGGTCCGGTCAAGGTCCTTCCGGTCCGACTGGCCGATTTTGTTTGGATCTCAAAACCTTGGTTTTTGGTTAGACATGGGATCCACACTGAATTATGAGAATTATCAATGGACTAAATTGAACTCCCTATTCCCCAATCTATTCTGCAAGTATAAGTATATTCTTACAGATCATTTTTTATTTCAATATTTACCTTTCTCTTTCTCACTTTTTCTGTCAGTGTATAATTGAAGTTAATTTATACTTAAAATGAAGGAGATATATAGAAAATTAGAATGGCGAGCTCTATTGTCAATTTGTCAGAGTAAAAATGGTTAATGCTTGAGGACAAAGTGTGGCTAAAAGTTTTAGCGACACTTTTTATTCTGATATTAGCCATTACTACTCTGATAATAACATTACCCAATTAGAATTCCTTTTAGACACTTCCTAAATAAAGTACCACAAAAAAGTTTGATTAGATGTTTGGGTAGGGTTAAATCAAATGACTTTTAGACACGGGACCTATTACAGTTGAAATGTTAGAGCCTCTATAATGATGCTTGTTTGGAGTGAGCTTTTGTATCAGTATTAGATAATGATATGAAAAACACTCATAATGGGCTAGCGAAACACATCTCTAACTGTGTCAATGGCTAAATTATTTGCTAACTGCAGTCACAATTTCAGCGAGTCAAATAACAATTTAAACCAAAAAGCTTGTCTTTATTTGAGCAAAAGTAATGATGATTTGTCTTGAACACTTATACTAAATTAATGATCTAAAACTAATAAAATTAAATATAACACTAACCACTCTTTAACTCAAGTATATTACAGAGCACTATATAACCTAACACAAAACATATATTTGTGTCGTGCAATGTACTTATATGTATACTTTAGCCCACCAAAAAATACAGTGATTACTGGAATTAGCTCTTAAACTAGCTAGACATGACTAGAGGAAAAGGATCAGAGTGGTAATGTGGTGGGGTACAAACTATGCCCCCAGCATGATTGACATTTATATACCTGCATTATAATTTATATGATATGATGTGCTTCTTACCATTATTATTTTGGTCTATGATATGATTTGATGGGTTTGTGACAACCATATTAGCAGCGACCGATCAATGAGGCAATGAGTGTAATTTAGTGGGCGAGTATAATAATTTTTCAAAAATTAGGGGACGAGTTTACATACTTGGAACATATTTATAAGTGCTACTACTATGAACTGACTTTTTTTTTTTTTTTTCAAATCCAAGGGTGGTCACCCCTATTGGCCCCTCTGAATCCATCATTGTATATAGCATCCCCAACATAGACATATGATGCCCAAGTGACCATCCCCCCTCATCCCTGTTACTAGTACCTTAGCTTGTTTGGTTTTCATACAAAGTGTGTCTTTTTTCCTTTTAGTGGCACGGATGATTGGTTGTTATGAAATGAAATTATATTTAGGGATAAATATCACTTATCTCCATCGCCTAAACTTGACTTAATATATATGAGACAGTTTTTGAAGTTCAACAAAATTTATTGACCTCCCTTCAAGTTGATGAACTAAGCAGAATAAACGAAATGACTATAATTCACCCATCGTATTATTATTATAAATAAATAAATAAATAATTTAAAATTTGAGAAAAAAACAAACATGTCCTTACACGTGTAGATCAAATTTATATCACTCAACCTCATAAGTTTAGGGGCATATTTGTTATTCTCATACTTAAACAGATTCTTGAAAGGAAATTTTTTGACACTTTAAAAACATTTATTGACGTTAGCATAATGTCAGATTTTTCGCCGAGTCTTTTATAGTATGACGAGATTAACTGAAACACAAATATAAACCTTTTAAGGGAAGTCGGTGAAATTTCGTTACACTTTGAGGTATAGCTAGCTAGTAAGCTAAATGAGGGTGATATATATATATATATATCTCCTAAATATAAGGGCTCGTAGGGTAACATTGTGATTTTAGTTTTTCAATTTTTGTTTTTATTTTTTTTATTAATAAATTAAAATATTACCATGTGAGTCCTAAAATATCAACTACAAATTTTATATATTGACAGAACAACTGATTTGGTGAAATGCAAGATATGAAGATCTCACATGAAAGACAATTAAGAAATTAAGCTTGCAAAAAAAATTTGATCCACTCCTAAGATATTTTATTTTTAAGGGGCCATGGACATCACTAGTTGCAGTTCAGTTGAAAGCCAATATGAGAGGTTAGGATCAACGCTTTCAAAGACCAAAGACAAAGAAGCTTGCAAATTTGTACAAACTTTGATGATCACATTACCAAAAATGAGAGGCAATAGTCAAATATATGTCTTGATGTGGGGTTAATTGTTTGGCCCCAACTAAGTCGGTGAGTCTAATCAATACCTAACAAACACACCCTTCATCCCTTGCCCTGCTTTACTTTCAGGGACATGACTCACTTTCTCCTACATTTAAATTCTTGCCCTATGCCAAAACCCCAACCCGAAACAGCTGTGGTTCGGGTTGACCCGACACATGCAATCTTAGTCCAATATCACTAGTTTGATAAATAACTTTGTTGAACCATACAATATCTTAATAGATTTCTCTCCCCCATATGACAGTTCCTATAATACACATATACTACTATATATGATTCACTGTGGATATGTGTTTCAAGTGGAGGTATACAAGTTTAACCCATTCAACAAGTTCTTGCGAACATATTGGATAAGGGCTCACCTAAACTCAGCTCGTTTAATAGTCAAGCATACATGAACTCAACTCGTTATACGAGTCAATGTTAAGCCTGAATAAAATGTTATTGATCCAACTATAGCTAGGGGTGGACAAATAGTTCAGTTAACCGAAATTCAAACCAAACCGAACTGAACCGAATTTTAAATTTCAGTTCATTTAAAAATTTCAGATCAATTAAAAACCAAACCGAAATAAAAATTACAGTTCAGTTTTCGGTACCATATTCCCAAATCGAACAGAACCAAAAAACCGAATTTTTTTAGTTTATATATTATTAATATATTTTATATACAACTATATATAATATAAAAATATAAGTATTTTATATATAACTAAATATAAATATATATTTTCTTTGCAATATGAAAGAAAAAATGGGGAAAAAACATAAAATAAAAATAAAGTAAAGAAAAGAAAGCATTTTTTTTTTAAATTCAGTTAACCGAATATCCGAACCGAACCAAATTGACCAAAACCGAACTGAACCGAACATAAACATAATTCAGTTCAGTTTTAGTTTCCTTTTCTCCAAACCGAACTAAATTTGTCCAAACCGAACTGACCGAATGCCCACCCTAACTATAGCTTATATAAGTCAAACTCAAGCTTAAATTTCAGGCTCGTTTAATAAACAAGTCAAGTTCAAGCATACATGAGCTCGTCTCGGGCTCGACCCGTTTGATAAACAAGTCAAGTTCAAACCTGAGTTTTAGGCTCGTCTAATTCATGAGCTTTGCTTGACTCGTATACACCCCTAATTTCATGTAATAAGTCAAACCGTTCTATATATGGCAATTACTTGGGCCTTTTCACGGGCAAAGCTAAACACTTGAAGAGCCAAGCATAAAAGTACTTCTTGTGACCATAAAACTCAAGTCTTCGTTTAACTTGCAATACAGGGTAATACTTGGAACATACCTAAATATACAACTTTTGGAACACAACTCAATAAATATGTCTATCTCTCTCATATATTACTGTGGGATCCAATGACATCACAGAAGAGATATAATCACATCTTTTAAGTTGTATCCTAAAAATTGTGTCTTTTGAGTGTGCTCCAATCTTTACTCTGCAATAAATAAAGAGAAAGCGGTTCAACATGTGTGGTAAAGGACACCAGGCAAAGTGTGACACTCTTCATCCGGTTGTGGATTCAATCCCTCTCACCCCCTTTCCACAACTTTCACTGGCACACTAAAAATTAAATTGATGTATTCCTGAGACCCAAAAAAAAAAGAACATTCAAACATGCCATAAAAAATACATCATCACTGTAGTGCTACCTTTATCAAGGGGGCGGAGCCGTGCATAGGATAGGGTGGGCTGTAACCCCTCAGAGATTGGAAATTTTTACAACATGGTAGTGTAATATTTTTGGTAAGCCCACACCTAAACTTCTTGCTTTCCAATTTTAAACCTCGAAATGACAAAAATCTTTATGAGTCCGCCTGGTTTATCAAACCCCTCTCTTTCTTTATCTTAGATAGAAAAACTGATCACGTGAAAACGTACTGTTGGCAGTCTTGGTGGCTATAGCCTATAATGCTTGGTCATTTTATCTTTACGTAATTTTACTGTAGTTGGAACTCAGAGTGAGTGTGTGTGTGTGTGTGTGTGTGTGTGTGAGAGAGAGAGAGAGAGAGAGAGAGAGGGGCTAGTTGATCTCACAAGTCTATTCTGCTTTCCCCTCACATGGAATTGTTCCCTTTCAACTTGCACAAGTTTTCTTTAAAAGAAAGTAGTCAAAGAGAGCCACTGCTCGTGATAATGATCCACACACTGTTTTGTCTTATCATTTGGCATAAACGTGCCTTCAATTTCATTTTTACCTTCCCCCCGTACTAGTAAGAAATAATTATATGCAATTCCTTCCGGACCGCATTTCACCAATAAAACACACGTGACTCTATTTCATTGCTCAGAAACAACTTAATTAGATATGGTGGTTGTAAAGAAATTCAAATTCATTAAAAGCGCCAACCCATCAGGGGGAGGAGGCATTGCTCTCAGATATAAGTGTCAGTGTGAAAAAAAGTTGGCATTATTTGCAGAAGCATTTCACAAAGCTTTTGGTTTTGGTTTTACATTCAAACGGTCAAAGTCCAAAGTCATATAACCTTAATAAGTGTCTGAAGAGTGTCAGTACAAGAAAACTGGGTCTAGTTGCTGCTGGTTCATAAATCGTATCAGACTCAGTTTTGCTCTTTAACCTTTCCAAGAAAGAATACAAATATTTACACTTGAGGTGTAAAACAAATCCATAAAGAAAACCCCATTGTGTTGTTCACACCAAGAAAACAACAACACACACAGCACATGAACATTACATTCACTATAGAACAAAGCAATTTTCGGATTACACAAAAACATTGACCGAGACTATGCAATAATGATACACACTGTTGTATACACACATACACACTGCAAAGTTTCTTTGGACGATGTGATTAAATGAATATGAGAATCACCCTCCAGAACTCAAAAAATTTGGCTGTGCTTTCACTAATTGATAAACAATCATTCTGCCACGTCACACAATGACTTGTTCATTCCTTTCCAAAAGCATATGGAAATGACTTTCCTGTCCCCCTAGAAAGGGCACACAGCTAATGGGTGCATTGTCTAGACTTTCCCAGCGGAGGTCAAGTGTTCGAAGAAGCCCTCTAAGAATCGAAGTACGCTAATTTTAGAAAGACGGACCCCAAGATGGACAAAAGTTTACAGCTGGGAGTAAGTTTGGATCCTAATACTAGCCTCTAACGAAATTGGAGTGTGTTGTGAAGTCGGTGCACGTACTCGGGTTTCCCTCTATTCTACTCCCCACTAAAATGACAATAAATAAACCGTCTGAAATACCAACATGGATCAGGAAGTCACAGAGGACAAATTAGAGGATTTGACCGGAAGGAGGGAAAAAAAATTATGAATAGGACTGATACATCAGCAATAAAATTTCAGTATCACTTCAAACTCAACCAAAATCTCCAGAGGGGGAAAAAACCTTGGCAAGCATAAAGTGAACTGAAAACAATACAAAGAAAACGATTCACAAAGAATCGGTGAATTTTAAGAGAGGCCGGGGGGGGGGGGGGGGGGGGGGGGGGGGGGGGTTGTGAACAAGATCATTGAAAATAAGGAACCAAAAATTGCAATAACTAAATTTTAAAGTTCCTAGTCATCCAACATCCATTACAACCTTCAGGATAACAAACACTCTTATGAAATACTCAACTGTACCAGGAGTGTCACTCATCCACCAGTGAAATCCCAAAAGTCTTCAATAGTTATCCCATAGAAGCTTATACCCCATTATACAGGGAAGCAGAAATATTACACATATTATGGCATATCGTAAGATACAGATTAACATCGCACATATAACCTAACTATACAGGTCATCTTCATCAGCCCCACCTGCCGAGGCCGCAAAAGGGTCAGACCCACCAGCAGCAGCAGCTCCGGCACTGGTCTCAGAGAAACGGAATTCAGAACCGAACCCTCTAGACTGCTGCAAGGTTGAAGCAAATGCCTGGTACTTGCGGATGTCAGCATCGCTCACACTCCTTCGGGCAAATTTCATTGATTCCTCGAAATGGGCAGCCCTGATCTCCGACACCTCATCTTCGACATCCTCCTCCATAGCCTCGGGATTCTCCGTCCTCCTCCTCTCTTTCTCAATATCCTGCAAAACAAAATAATTCAATCTTAAATTTCTGCACACCGCACTATACACTCGGATTAATTACATATCAGGGCAGATGCTAAGTCACAAGAGTTTCACAGGTGAGACGAGAGCCCATTGTGTCTTCGAAAGAGTGAATTTTCCAATTCTACCCAAATTAAAAGCAACCACATAAGAACCCACGTAACATAATATTGTCACACCATGCCAAACGAGTTAAGGAGTCTTCGAATTTGATTGGACCACACCGGCACAAAGCCAGTGCTCGCTCATTTATCCAACCATTCAAGACATTCAAAACAAGGACCAAATCCAAGGGGCCAAAACCCAAAATTATAGCACGAAGATGATTAAAAGGTTCCAAGACTTGTAGCTGTGAATACCATGAAAACTAATGATGCAAGCTTAATTGTTAAGTTTCAAATAGTACATCAAATAGGCTCCCATCAATATCATCCACCAAATATACTGTTGTTCTCAGTTTGTCTATTGTATGTTAATTATGCAGCAAGAAGACAACACCATGTGACCAGGTGGTAGAGCATTGACTGCTGTACCCCCACACCTGGGTTCGCCCTCAAAACAAGCAAGCCGCACTCACATATTTCACACTCCTAACCATACTTGCTGGCTCTGCTGTTCTCTGAGTATATGCACATCGAATATAAGGATATGTAAAATTATACAAACAAACAACATGCATCAAGAAACTTCAAAGACATGCGTGTAGACAATAGGTGATTGTTCCCTGCCAGAGAAAAGAAGAGCAATTCTCTTTCCTGAGACAAAGCAGTTGCCACAGCCTATGTGAAACAAGGCACAATGTCATTGGCCCAAATGTGTGGACTTAAAAATCCCTAAACGGAATCAGCTCTAAACTACCGCTATTAAGGGGAAGACAAGGGAGTTGCCATTTAAAAAAAAGGGCAGCCCGGTGCACAAAGCTCCCGCAGTGCGGGGTCCGGGGAAGGGTTAGACCACATTGGGTCAATTGTTTAATAAATAAATAAAACAACATATGCAGCAACTTACTTTCTCAATGTTCTCTCTAATGGCATATTTGCATGCCCGTTGACAAATTTCCGTAATATCAGCACCGCTGAAGCCTTGAGTGTACTTAGCAAGGGCTCTCAGGTCTACATCTTTGGAAACTGGGGATTTCCTAAGACAAGCCCTGAAGATCTGAAGGCGAGACTCCTCATCTGGAAGAGGGATATAAATCAACTGATCCAACCGGCCAGGCCTCAGAAGTGCAGGATCAATAATATCAGGCCTATTGGTTGCCCCAATAATGAAAACAGTTTTCTTGGCAGACATTCCATCCATTTCAGTGAGGAGTTGATTCAAAACCCTATCAGCAGCACCCCCAGCATCTCCTACGCTACTTCCCCTCTGCAAGAAATGGCCAAATAGAGACTAAGCTGCGAGCACAAACAAACATCATAGCTATAACTCTCAGTTGGAAACAATAAAACAAACCTGGGTAGCAATTGAGTCAAGTTCATCAAAGAATAGGACACAAGGAGCAGATTGGCGAGCCTTGTCAAATATTTCTCGTACATTTGCCTCACTCTCACCAAACCACATAGTCAGCAATTCGGGACCCTTGATACTGATAAAGTTAGCCTGACACTCATTGGCAATAGCCTTGGCCAGCAAAGTTTTCCCACAACCAGGTGGGCCATAGAAAAGAACTCCCTTTGATGGCGACATGCCAAACTTCTCAAACTTCTCAGGATGCTCCACAGGATATTGAACAGTCTGCATGAATAGGCAACAAATTATGAATTAAAAAAAATTCATGAGGTGGGGAAAGAGGAATATATACATATATTGATGCAATGCAGCAACTAGAATTACCTCTTGAAGCTCCCTTTTAACATTTTCAAGGCCTCCAATATCTTGCCAACTGACATTAGGCACCTCAACAACCTGGCTCACCGGAAGATTCACAGTTAGCACTGATCAATGTTTTGAAAACCAAACCGTTCATCAAACCGTAAAAATGATCGGGTCACGGGTTACTGGTTCAACCGTCGGGTGAACCGGAATCAAACCGTGACATCATAATTAATTAACAATATATTTATATATATATTATTAATAATATAAAGCTAGAAAATATAAAAAAAAAATTATTAAACTGATACATCTTAGTGGTTTATGTGGTATCAAACATCCTAAAATAGTGTCAAGCGGTGTACCATATAATTTTTCATCGGGATGCAGTCATATAGATATGATCTTTTGGTCATGTGCGTGCTAGCTGGGTTGCGTATATGACATAGGAAGTTGTGGCCCCAAATTTCTCTCTCTAAAACAACTTTTGGTTTACTTTTAAAAAGGCTAGGAAACAAATAGAGGGTTTCATTTACAAAGTAAAAACCTCACCTCTTTACAGATTTGAGATCACAGACGGCGCAAGGCAAGGAGGGGGAAGCCACGGCGATAAAGGAGGAAGAGAGAGATAAATGTTTTCTCTCCACAGATCGATGGTGGCGCACAAGAGGCGATAGGGACGGCCAGACTGGACGAAGGCGATGGCTGAAATATTTGTGGAATCTTACTTCTCGTTCTTCTCTTTCATTACAGAGTGACCCGCTCCGGTTTTGTTAAAACCGTGGACGGTTTTTTAATTTAGCGGTTCGACCGTCCGGTCTGAACGGTTCTTGCATTCCAGAACGGTTTTGGATTCATGAATGATTTCCGGTCTGAACCAGTTCATTTTAGTGACCGATTGACGGTTCTACCAGTCCGACTGTCCAGTCCGGTCCGGTCCGGGTTTTACAACATTGGCACTGATGTCTAAAAAGCAAAGAAACTCTAGTTCAAGTGTTCAACAATCAAAAAATAAAGAAACCACTTACTGTTTCACGCAGAGCAGACGGATTGCTTGTTCCGAGAGCAGTCTGGAAGTGCTCGTTTGTAACAGACATGGAGTTGAGTATCTCGGCATCTATGGTCTCATCTTCCAAGTCAATCACATCCATCTTTTCTCTGATGCATTGAAGAGCAGCCTCAGTGCACAGAGCTGCTAAATCCGCACCAACATAGCCATGTGTGTCTTTGGAAATTCTTTCTAAATCAACCTGCATAATAAAACAAGAAGTTCGGGAAATTTGCACAGATTATTACTCTATACAATATGGAAGCGAATTTGGTGAGCGATTTTACATCTTCAGAGAGCTTCATGTTCTTTGTATGGATGCGAAGAACCTCAAGACGCCCAACTTCATCAGGAACACCGATATCTATTTCCCTATCAAATCTCCCAAATCTTCTCAGGGCTGGGTCGATGCTGTTGGGACGATTTGTAGCACCAATAACAATGACATGGGCACGGGATTTAAGTCCATCCATTAGTGTCAAGAGCTGGGAAACGATCCTCCTCTCAACTTCACCATGTGTCTTCTCACGCTTTGGGGCAATGGAATCTATCTCGTCAATAAATATAATGGATGGAGCATTTTTCTCTGCTTCCTCGAATGCTTTCCTGAGATTGCTTTCACTCTCTCCAGCCAATTTTGACATGATCTCTGGCCCATTAATACAGAAGAAGAAAGCACCAGTTTCATTAGCAACAGCACGGGCTATTAAAGTCTTTCCGGATCCGGGAGGTCCATACAAAAGGATGCCTTTCGGTGGCTTCACACCAATTGATTTAAAGAGCTGAGGATGTCTTAATGGAAGCTCCACCAACTCCCGAATTTGTGCCATCTGCTTACGGACCCCGCCAACATCATCATAGCCAACCTCATCCAACCTATCTTCATCCTCCCTTCTCACGGGCTCTCCCTCGCAGAATATCTCAGTGTCAGGGGCAACCACACAGTACTCTGGAGGATCAGTCTCAATAACCTTGAATTCTACACTCCTCATTCCACCCCTTACAAGAAAGAGATCACCCTTTCTCACAGGGCGGTAAGCCTCCAGGAAATAAGCTGCAGATATTACAGAAGCGAGCTCAATAATTGTGTGGAACATTCAAAAAATCATAACAATAATAATACTACTAATAACACCTAGTAACGGAAGTGTTTTTCATCAAAAAATTCATACAACTAATAGAACTATAGAAGAAGAAAGTATAAAAGTGATAAAAACTAGTATCACAATAAAGCATTAAAAAGTTGTGATAAGAAATTATATTTGTATTTTGATGTTACCTAAAAATTGCTAGAAAGAACTTCAAATCCTTACACTTCAAATCCTTGAGGAGGGTAATACAGGTAACTTGTGACGAGAAATATACTTTCGAACCAATTCACTCACCCTATTGGACCAACCACAATCAACTAGATAGGACCTTAAAGAGCGAAGTTCTGCTTCACACAAACGTCAAAACAACGAAGCAGGCCAATGGCAGCAGGGTCAGATGTAACGTTAAGTTTAATCATCAGCAACTCATTGATACTTAGATGACAAATTAAACATCACATTTTGCATAAAAATAACATTTGTTTCCAGAATTGTGAAAATTAGAACTAGCTGTCAAACGATCACTTGATATTTAAAAAAAAAAAAATAGAATGCCGCTTCAAAGTTGGCAAGGGCTACAACTAGCTGTTAATATTTCTAAATTATTATCCTAGTTCTGACAATTTAAAATTTTTGAAGGATGGGCTACAAAAATCTTTGCAATGCTGGATGGTTGTTTTGCTCAAGCAGTCAGTGAAACCTTTGACTGGTTATAGCTGTTTCTCTTTTGCACATGAGCTATCCCCCTGCTTTTGAACTCTTTCAATTAAAAAAAAAATGTTTTGACACCTTTAGAGTATGTCTTCACCAGAATGAACAGCTTCCCTCTATTACAGGTCTTAGTGAACAGCGTCGACGTTGACATACCATTATGTTTGCCACCACCAAAGAAAACAAAATTTTCACTAATTAAAGGTACATCATGCGCTTTATTGGAAAATGTACTAAAAACTTGGATATTTAAAAATCTGGGACAAATACTTTCCCATCAAAAGTTTTTAAAAAATAAAATAAATAAAAATACCACCTCTTCTATAATTCTATTAGAGGCAAAGAGATGACTCTCCTGTAGAGCAGTCATTACAATTAAAAATCAAAAAGTAAGTGATGTGGTCAAATTAGAGATACGGTAAGATACTTCAATCCTCTGTACTAATAGAACAGAATAGAGAGGTTTAAAAAATCAAGAAACTCACGTTTCAAGTATGCGTCAAAAAGATTCCCAGTGACCCCTTCAATAGTGTCGTCCACGGGAAGAATGTGCACACGTTTTCCATATTTGACATCAGCACACTGATGCACAGAGACCACATCCCCGAGCCTAACCCTCAGGTTTGATCTGACAACCTTGTTCATCCTAATCTTTGGTTCATCGCAGGTGTCATCTGCAAGGGCAATGCAGACCGTATCTTTTCTTTTCTTTCCCTGGAAACCGAAAGGAAATGATAAATAGATGAAAATGAAAGTTATTAACATACATTTATTAAGAAAACTCAAGCATTCAACACAGTAAAGTGTGCTTTTAGAACCCATGAATAATTTCATAAACCACATTCCATCTTTTGACCACCAGAATTGAAGACAGAGTAGACCTCACAGACATAAAAAGCATGCACACTACAAAATCAGCAACTAGCATGTACCAACAGGTCCAACACCCAACACTTACTAAAATTCCCTTCTACAAACTGTCAAACACGAGAAAATTTATGTATTGACATTTGCCCTGGATCCGAAACCTCTTCAAAGGTCCAAAGAAACCCAAGTTTTTTTTCAAAAAACAAATCTAAATGATCATATCCTCATGTGTGCACCTATGTTACCTGAACTTGGCATAAAAGGTGTCGTGTCCGTGTCGACGTGGGTATGACAAGGATATCGACACGGGATGTGTCGGACTTGTTTCGTACCATGTCGGACATGGCTTGCTATCAAAAAAATCATCTAAAGACACAAATTGTTTCCTACACTCAAGGTCTTGTTTTTATATTTAGATTGTCAGTACATTAAATAGAATCATATCCTAGTGTTAACATTTATAGACGTCTAAGTAGAGCTACTTTTTAAAAATTTATTTAAACCCCGTCAAAATCATGTGCGAAATAACAATAAAATAAGAGTAATGCTATGCTTTTAGGTTTATAAACATAAGAATATTGCTAATTTTTATAATATGTCTTGTTCTATTTCTTGTTTGACATGTCCTCGTACCCGTACCTAAATTTGGATCATTTATGGCTAAGTCCCCTTATCCTAAATTATTGGAATCTACCGAGCCCGACTACCAGATTCATATCCACACCCGACACACGTACCTGAGTCCAGGTAACATAGCTGTGCACATGGTTGTCAAATCATGAATCGGTTGGCCAAAATTATGACTTGTGAATCAAAGCGAATCGTGAATTGTAAGATTCACACTATTTTCGAAAATAAAAGTTTATGTATATATATATATATGTATACACACATGAAAACACATATAATAATTTATAATTCATTGATATAAATAATACTTGTATAATTTATATTGGGAAATGCTAATGCCAAAGCATAAATTACTAATTCTAAAGCAGAAAGTGTCGCTAAAAGTTTTAGTGACAAAAAATAACTGTCGCTAAAACTTTTAACGACACTTTCTGCTTTGGCATTAGCATTAGTCTTTATATTAACCTTTTTGTCTGCCATAACCATAACAAGTAACATATATTAAAGTTAAATTAATGGTTTAAGCAAAAGTCTAATGGAATGCTACAGACTGTCTACATATATATTTATATACACTGACTTCAAGGTTGGGGGTTGGGGGGGGGGGAAGAAAATGGGTTACAACTTACATTATTATATAATTATATTATATTATATACAAACACAACACTCCAAAGTTTTTTAATAAAGTAATAACTAAAAAAAGGGAATGTGGTCTTATCTCAAAAAAAAAAAAAACAAAGGGAAAGTGGGTTACTACTGATTGCAACCCAACAACAGCGAAGAGAGGGAGAGAGAGAGAGAGAGAGAGAGAGAGAGAGAGAGAGAGAGTCATACGACTCATACCTTCGCAACAGAGGACAACGACGACGGCGACACCAGTCAACGACGACGGCGGCAACGGTGCAATCAGAAGGCCACAAGAAATCGCGACTACATTAGGGCTTTTCGCAAAGGGGTTAGGCTATGGTCCCCGATTTTAACTTTTGTGGATTTGCTTGGACAAATTTATAATAAAGGTAAGTTTGATAAAACTACGTCGTTTCCCCAAAAAAAATTTGGATTTCGCAAATCGACTGAATCGTTTGAATCGATCGATTCTTACGATTCCGAATCGATTCAGAACGATTCAGTCCAGTTTGCGATTCCTATCATCGATACGAATCGTTAAGCACAAGAAGCGAAGCGAATCGCATGAATCGATTTGTGAATCGTACGATTCTAACAAACCATGGATGGGCTGATGTGCACTAACAAATAAAGAACTCAATAAATGTTACATTTCAAGTCCATAGTTCGCGAAGAATGCCAAACCACTAACGTACAACGCTATTAGTACACAGTGCTCTAACTTCACTCCAACCC
Source organism: Hydrangea macrophylla (assembly GCA_033977485.1). Classification (NCBI taxonomy): domain Eukaryota; kingdom Viridiplantae; phylum Streptophyta; class Magnoliopsida; order Cornales; family Hydrangeaceae; genus Hydrangea; species Hydrangea macrophylla. The sequence goes on along the minus strand of CM066983.1, from coordinate 107,969,617 downwards.
ATAGTTCAAAAGTCGTGGCTGCGGACACCATTGTGGAGACCTCCGAGACGACTCGGTCGCCGCAACGCAGCCCCATATCAAGGCGATACGCAAATGATACACTAATTTAAGACTTTTTTTTTTAATGAAAATTTCTAAAATAATAAGACTAAAAAAATAGGTCCAATAGATCATCACAGTACACATCCTACCAACTATAACATCACATAAAAATCCAATATACACGTTGTCAATCTGGTGTGAGAATACTACACCCAATTAGGTAGCAATCGCTCAACACAAAAGTCTTAAATTTTAAAATAACAAACTAAATTTCAAGATAAAAAAATAGGGCGGGGCTAAATACAACCATGGTTTTGCTATGTACACCCACATTTCATTGTTTAATATTTTTAAAACAATACAAATTCCTTAAAAAAATGCATAAATATAAAGTGGGATGGGTGTACATAGCAAAAATATGAGTGTACTTAGCTAGTTAGCTCCACCCAAAATATATTGTTCGATATTTTCTTATTTCAAATTTCATCCTAATGTACACAAAAGTAATAGGGCTATTTGATATATAATATATATGAACAATCATCACGTTTCATTCAAAGAAAGATATAATATTAACATACATCGGCATGTATCACAAGCAATACACCAACATCTCGGCCGATACGGGCGATTCTACAACCTATAGGTCCTATACGACATAGTTTGGGGACAAGATTGTATCAGAAGTATATATCATACATGCCCCTCAATACCAATACGTCTTGGTATCTGCTGATACCTAGAAACCTTGTTCCAACCAGATGTCAAAAAACTGAGATCAACCCAAGGAAGTATAGCTCCAGTCTTTACTAAAGTTTTTCACATACCCACGCACTTTATGAGAGAACAAAAGAATTTCCGTAAGAGAAGCTTTAAATGCAAAACTTTGGTAGACTCAGGTCAGCACAGCCTTGTAGCCCAACTACTCTTGCTTAGGCACAAAACATATCTTCACCAATAAAATAGAATCATATCAGCCTCGTACAAGTGTGTTTTCTATTTTATTTTTTTTTTCTTTTGCATCCATTAATCGAGAGTGTTCGAGTACATTTGCATGCATGAATCCTATATTCTGCAAGTATCTATTGCACATATACACATCAAAGGTTAAACAGATTCTCTAAAGCTGGAACTTTTATTTATAGCAATCTACATAGAGCATGCACTGAACAAGAGTACCACCAACCAAATTGAACATTTAAAATTTCATCTTTTGTGGGACAATCTTGCAACCAATTTAAAATCCCAAAACCCCTAGAATTGCACAGAAAGATAAACATTCGAGAAATAACCCTCTTGCCAAAACCCTAATTGCAACAACCCTAACAACCCCCACAGAACAGAAATTCAAAGCAAACGCAAAATTATGCGAGAGAACTGATAATAATTGACAATAATCGAACCTTGATCAAGATTGTATCCCCGCGGAAAAGCTGAAGCTTCTCCATTGTGTCGGGATGAAGAGAAACGACGGAGTTGTCATCGTTCACTGCCTCATCAACCACAAGCCGATTTGCCGCCTTTTTGCGCTCCAAAATCGCAGTACTGAAGTCCCTCTTTGGTCCCTTACTGCAAATCAATTACGAAAATCTACATTAGAACCCCCAAAAGATACACGAAATTATATATAATTGCAAGTAAATATATATATATATATATACACACACACATATAAATGTGTAAGCATGTGTGTGTTGAAGATTTGAAATATCAAGGACTTACGAGTCGGATGATTCAGCTGGGTTACTCATCTTCTCAGAATAGAGATGAACTTGAATGAATTCCCCACTTATAGAGAAAGAATGTTGGGCGAAGAAATGGAAGATGGGGTTTTATTTATTTATAAGGTCTCTTTTCTTGTTAGGAAAGAAAAGGTTTGTTTATTTTGCTTTTTTAGTTCCGGATAGTATTTCTTTTTTTTTTTTTAGGTAAATTACATTTTGTAGTCTTATAGCTTGCTTGTGATTTTATTTTGGTCTTTATAATTTTAATTATGTCACTTTGGTTATTATATATAATTTTAATTTAAGTTTAATATATATAGTTCATTCATCAATTTTCCGTATTTAAGTTCAATATAGATGTATAAAGTGTAATTTTTTTAAGTAGATTTACCATTATGCCCCTAATAATACTTCATGTGTGCATCACATTATCTATTTGTTTTGTCAAAAATTGTAGAAATTTTCATGACTAGACTATAATTGAACCTAAACTGAAATTATAAGAGCTAAATTGACAAAATAGAACTACAAAGACCAGAATGACATCACATCCAAACTACGAGGATGTAAAATATAATTTACCCTTATTTTATTTTTTCCTGGTTGCGTAAAGCATTATTTATTGAAGAATGACCAAATTTTTTTTTTTTTTTATTAATGTTGTTTATTTAGATCAAAGCTAGCTCATGAAAAAAAAATAATTAACCAAAAATCAGATGTTCAATCTACGCACCACTTTTCAAATTTAACACTTACCCCAGGTCCCCAACAAATTAAAAACAAGAAAAATCACTTCCAATAAAGTAATAACTCTCTAGAATCTCAACCTTTCTCTCTCTTTGGCCTTCAAATTTCAAATCGAGATGTTTAAATGAGTCTAATGGGGGTAAAAACTTAGTAAGGATACTCTTATGGAGATAGGAACCTGGAATGTACATTTGAGTTTATTGGTGTAGTTTGTTGTCTTTGAGCCAAAAAAAAAAAAAGAGTTTATTTTCGTATTTGGAAAACAAGACTCGCTGGGAGGGGGAGGGTTAAATTCGGTAAATAGGACCTAATGATTCATATTTAGGATATATGGTATTTTCGTATCAGCAAAAAATACAATTTTTATTGTATGAGGTTTTCTAGTCGTTCTGATGTTGAGAGTTTTATTTTCATTGAGTTCGTCGAATTTTGATCTCTTATTCACATCCATTACTCTATCAATGGTTTAGGATGAATGGGATTATAATTAGTGTTGCAATATGTGTTGGAATTGTGGAGCCTAATTCTATCAAAAGTGTTTTCAAACAAAGGCGAAAGATTCGAAGAACTGGACCCACCTGAGTAACTGGCCCCGCACGGACGCGGTGATTTTGGGTTTGAGGATAAAGTAAAACTCTCTGGAAAGTCGATCGCATAGAAGCTGGCGCTAGCAAGGCCCGCTCGAGTAAAACGTGCAGTTTAGGTGTTTGTTTCCTGTTTTGATTGAGAAACTGTGTTGGGTTAGGAAACTGTATAGACTTATTTATTCCAAATTTTCTCTGTATTTTTGTGTGTAGTGTCATAAGTGATAACATTTGTGAAAGCCACTCTTGAAACCCTAAAGCATAATACAACTCTGCAAGGTGTAGACGTCAGCATACTTGGTCGAGCCACGTAGAAATATGGTGTTCTTGTGTCCTTGATTATTTTTCCTATTTTTCTTTTGCTTGTTTGCACCTCACAAGATCCTTGGGAGGGGATTTGATTGTTCCGCACTAATCTAATGCCTAACAATATGTGTATTTATATGGATCATATTGTAGTTAAACATTTAGATGGACTAACACACATAAATTAATTTCATTTTGTAAACACCTTTTCAATTGTGTGTCAAAGATCATGCCAAAGTTAGCACAACAAGTAACATTGTTATAATCTGATACGACCTTAGGCACATTATTTAAAATGTGTTTTTCGAGGGTCATGCTATGATTTTACAGTAACAAGTGTGCCAAAGCTTATGCCGAGTTATTGCAGTGTCAAATAATTTGACATCAAGTTTATTAGATCATTGGAGGAGGAATAATGCTATGATTCTCAAATTTGAAACCTATCAAAATAGTTGAAAATAAAATTTGAGACTCAAATTTGAGAACTACAATATTACTCTTGTACCATTACTCTTGGAGGAGTGCATTTAAAAACATATGAATGATGTGTATATATATATAGGGATTTGCTAACTTACAGCAGAGGAGACTTTTAGCGACGAAAAACAAGGTTTTAGTGACGAAATTTTTCGTCGCTAAAAGTTGGAATCTTTAGCGACAAAATTTTCGTCGCTAAAAGGGCTATTGTATGCTGCTAACTTACAACTATCATGTTGTAAGTTAGCAGTCCCCACATATATATATATATATATATACTTTTCTTGATACAAACATATGAATGATATATATATATATATATATACACAACAATACTAGGGGCATTAACAAATCTCACTAACAGTCTCACCCACACTTTACCTAGGAGAGAGATAGAATGTGAGTGTGAGTGTTAGTGAGATTTGTTAGTGTCCCAAATATTACTCATATATTATATATATAAATATATATATATATATATATATTTCAGAATGCACTATCGGAGCAAATATGATAATAATAAATAAAATAAAATAAACAATTTGACATTGTTAGTGCCAGTATAAATTTGGCACCAAGAAAATAACATTTATTGTAGAAGTTATAAATGTTTTTAGGGTAAATTACACTTTGCACCATTGTAGTTTGGATGTGATGTCATTTTAGTTCCTCTAGTTTCAATTTTGTCAATATGATCCTTACAGTTTCAATTTTGGTTCAATTTAGTCCATGCATGAAAATTTCCTACAGTTTTTGACAGAAATGGGTCATGCGATGCACACGTGAGGTACCATTAGGGGCTTAATGATAAATTTACTTGGAGAAATTATACTTTACACACCTATTCTGATCCTAAATCTGCCAAAAACTGTAGGAAATTTTCTTGAATGGGCTAAATTGAACCTCAAATGAAACTGTAAGGACGAAATTGATGAAATTGAAACTACAAGGACCAAAATGAAATCACATCCAAACTATAAGGGCCTGTTTGGTTGTCCTTGAATGAAATAATTTCATTCATGTTTCCGTACACAATTTTATACAAAAAGATGAAGAGCATGAATGGTTTCATTTAGAAAACGGATGCTCGTCTCAAAAATGAGGCTTGCAATCATGAATTTTGGCATTCTAGAAAAATGAACAAATTGCATCATAAGAAGAAATATGGTGAAATCTCCCATATTTGTAAATGGATTCATTCATGGTGATGAATTTTGCCTTTACCTTCTATACAAAATTTGAATAGAACCATTCAATTTGAATGGACAACCAAACAGTCCCTAAGGGTACAAAATATAATTTACCCTAGTTTTTATCTAATTTTTCTAACTCGACTAATGACCCATTTGGTCCAATAGGTTATTGGATTGAATAGATAACAATTCTGTACCCAGAGTGCTCGTTCGGACCACTGAATGTGGTCCTTATATGTCCTGAAACATTGCTAATCTCTTTTAATTTCTCAAGTCTCCACATACATAAATCCCTACAATGAGAGCTATCATCTTAATAAATATTTTTTCCTTTTTATTTCAGAAAAAAAATGAAAATAGATTAGACAAATGAAATGTCCAAGAATTCACTCTCTCCTACCTTGCTTGCTTGTGTTTACTTGTAGACATTCTCTATTTCTTTATGCTTTCATTTCTTATCCTCTTAGAATCAGAAGAAGAAAAGTAGGAATTATATCCTTTAACTCTCAATCAAGTTAGGTTTTTAAATTTTCTAATTTATGACAACATAAATCATTTACTTGACATAAATATCTTATTCAGACAGCCCACAAATTTTTCGTCTGGGATCAATTTCGTGCACAGGGTTTATGGTCTTTGCTATAGTCCCGTGATCCAATGTTGCCACATTTATTTATGTGAATATAGGAAATGTAACAATTTATGAGTGTCTGAATTAATTTGAAGGAAATTTGGTTCAAGTGAAGACTACTAATTATTACAATTTTCAATTAGAATCATTGGATATGTTCATTAACTACGAGAAATTATTCAGTGAGCCCGTCACGCCACGTCAGCATGCTGACGTGGTGTGATAATTTAATCTTAACCACTCACTTGCCTCCTCCTTTTAGGAGGATCATGACAAATGGTTATCTTATTTGAAATTTGAAATTCTACTAACCACTTGTCATGATCTCCTTAAAAATAAGGGGCAAGTGGGTGGTTAAGATTAAATGGTCACACCACGTCAGCATGCTGACGTGGTGTGACAGACTCACTGAATAACTTCTCGTAAACTACACCACCAAAAAAAAAAATTACACATGGTAAAACACGTGTGAACTTTTATGTATGTATATATATAGGGAAATGTTTGGTACACACACTTTTTGACACACTATGCTTTAAACACATGTACCTTATGCTGTTTGAATTTTTCACATTTTTCTATGCACCACTTACACAACACAGGGTACATGCATTTAAAGCAGTGTGTCAAAAAATGTGTGTATGTAGCACTACTCATATATATATATATATATATATATACTCCTATGTTTGTCTGCCTAGGAAGATTCAGAAGGTTGTTGCATTAATATAGGTCGCTAAACCATAATTTTTATGGTAGAGCAATTAATTAATTTATTTGTTGAAAAAGCAATGGCTAAAAAAAAAATTTGTACAATCATATGATCAAACAAAAATGTTATACACACAACATGAAATCATAACACATTCCACAATAAGGTATTTTGCCAAAAAAAAAAATATAAATAAAAAAATTATTGTGAGACTCACTCTATTGTAGTATATCAGTCCCTAATGAACAAAACATAAAAATCTCACAATCACTTGTTCTTTCACGTTAGAACTCCAAATCGCCACCTAGTTGATCGAAATCATCAACCACATAATCAACCACCACCAAATCACCGGCATCAACCCTCCATCGATAGCCACATAAATGCCTTCTCTCTCTCTCTCAATATATATATACACACACATATATACCAATACAACACCAAAACAGAAATTGAAAACGCTCGAACAAAAACCCAGAATTGGGTTACAAGCAAAGATGAATAAGTGGGATTAATCTCCCAACTAGAATGTGTTAGGAAACCGCATTCCCAGAATTCGTTGACAGTGTGTATAAGTTAGTATTGCAGAAAATTACGTGAAAGCTATAATAATCCTACAAGAGCGGAACTAGGGTTACCTTGAACTGCAAAAACGAATTGTTGTAGTAAACGAATCGAGAACACGGACTCGATAACAGCTCACGATCTTCTACCGTATTCCTCTGCTGCCAGAATATCGAACTGAGTGTGGGCTCTTTCGAAATCCTTTATGTTTTCTGCTCTCCCTTTTTATACGCTCTCTTTTGCATTCGAAGTTATAATAGTACTCTTGATGGAAAAATGCAAACTGTGAAGAGAGCCAAAGCAACATATAAATAGGCTATGATAGAGACCATAAGAAGTCAATAAGGAATAAGCTTCCTTATGGAATTAAGAAACCCTAATTCGAACTGAATTATATTCCTATTTCCATAAATTATAATTCATACCTCTACAGAATTACAATTACACTCCTACCATTATCTCAAAAATATATTTCGAGCTCCATGTTATTAAATGCTTATTATCTCTCCACGTTAAGATTACAGATATCAATTAATTAAATATAATTACTAACAGCCTTATTTAATTAATCTCTTAAAATTCTTTGAGATCCTCTGCTTAACTTATCTGATATGTCGGATACAAAATTCACATGCAGGGTTTGACATAATCAAAACTTATAACCTTTCTCACAGGGATTTCTTCAATCCCAAAATTGAGACATGGATTTCATCATTAATTAATATTCATCATACAATTAATATTGTCACCCAATCCAATGCAATATTGACCCATTTAAGGATCTCGCCCTTTTAGGGATCAAAGCGTAAACATCAAATGTACATGTCTATAAAATAACTTAGGATTTAGAGCATAAACACTCATAAAAGCCATGATGTATTAATTATCTTATAAGTTAGTACAAAGATAATTACCCCAAGTAGGTCCCGTTTAATACACAAAGTGTACCAGCATAGTGAGTTGAAACTATACCGTTTTTCGCAGTCAACACAAACCTACTATATCACCATACTGCAGTCCTATCGATGGTGTGTTTAATCTCATCTAAAACTGTAAACCAAAATTTTACATTCTATAAGATTTTTTCGACAGATCGGTTCATGGATGGGCTCTGTTCACAATTATAGTGCTTTTGGAGTGATCTTTACTTAAATTTATTGGCAACTTTCTCTTTTAGCCCTGACTCCTTGTTGAGTTACACCACATTCCAAGATATATTTAGATTTAGAGATTGCAGTACATCTTAGGAGATTGTTGTGCTTTACTTTATAATTTTCTTTCTTTTGATTTATACTTACTTCTTTTAAAACTTGTATTTATTCTAGTGAAATGAAACGTCCTAATGTTGTTATAATATATATATATATATATATATATATATATATCAATTTTGGGGTGACTTATCATGCACATATACTTGGCTGCCATTCAAAGTGACACATTAGAATTCAATGGTAAATAGATCCTACGTACCTTAGAGGTTGTAGGTCAATTCCCCACCCAAGTAGCTAGGGGGTGTGTTTGATTTTTCCTCCTCCAATGGCACAAAAAAGAATTCAATGGTAAATTGGTAATATATGACAACATATCAGGTACAAGCAGCCAATTCTGCTGAGCCTTCTAGCCCACAAACTTTATTATCATCCACAAAGGGACAGAAATTGAAAACAACAATTTTGACTAAGTGGAATAAAGCTAAGCATGGTTGTTTGTAGAATTGTCAAGTTGCCACGTGGCAAGCCCTTGTCTCTTTCTTTATTTGGGCTTTCACATCCCTGATGAATTGAGTGAAATTTCTATCCGATGATCCATTAATGGCCCAAGCATTTTCAAGTGTCTCTTTCACTTTTTTAATTTCAGTCCTCAAATTATCAGATGCTTTTCCACCCATCATAAGGTTGATCTTCTCTGCTACTTCCTCTCTCGTCACAACCTTTTTATCGCAAAGATTAAGCCCGATCCTCCAATCATTTACCACTAATTTACGATTAGTGAATTGATCGGTCAACAGAGGGAAACAAATCAATGGAAGGTTACACCATATGCTCTCTAATATGGAATTCCATCCACAATGCGTTAAGAACCCTCCGATTGCACGATTAGAGATCACCTCAATCTGACAGCACCATGGCACAATCAACCCTCGGTCTCTAATTTTGTCTTCAAATCCAACGGGCAAGAAATCAGTATCATTAGAGCTCACGATATCAGGGCGAAGCACCCAAATAAAAGTCACTTCACTAAGCAATAGCCCATGGGCTATCTCCACAATGTCACGTTTACTAGTATGAGCATAGCTACCAAATGAGACATATAATACCGAGCCATGAGGCTTGGTGTTGAGCCATTGGGTGCAGTCAGACTCGGACCACAGGCTCGTAGCCACAGTGCTCTTGGTGAACCCAATGGGGAAAATAGGCCCAATTGCATAGGTGGGCTGCTTTTGATGTAGGGCTGAGATTGTTTCAGATTCTAGCTCTTCTACTGTGTTACACAGAATAACATCAGCTCTTTTCACGTCTTCGAATGCCTTGTATATTATTCTGTGTACAACTGTTGATATGTCTGTGGCTTGAAGATATGACATCGTGTCCGTTGGCTCGATCGCTCGAACTCCAGGTATGTAATCTATGGTGTCCACACGTTTATCTAATAATAATAATAATCATCATCATCATCATCATATACCACATAATTAAGTATATGTATTTGTGTATTAGCCTAGGGAGAAAAAAATCATGTATTCTTAGTAAATACATACGTACTTAATTGCATATGTTTGTGTGCTTCTTATGAGTGTATATACATATTGCCCTTTAGTTTAACACTTCTCAAAATTTATAAATTAATTGACACATTTTACCAACTTTAATGGCTGGTTTGACTAATTATATATGTGAATCTTATGATCAAATTTTAAGTTAATTGGAAATCATTAATTTGTCCTTTTATATGAATTATTACAATCAAATTTAACTAACGGTATGATAAAATTTGATTGTCCGAACTCTATTCTAGGTAGTATAAATGAAATTGACTTAATTTTTTAGTCAGTACAACGATTATTTTATTATGTATAGCCCCATTTGGAAACCGGCCACTTGAGCGATTTAAAATTCTAAAAGCTAAAATAAAATTGTATGGCAAATTAGCTTCTGCATTTCAATCACAGAGAGTTCAATACGCGCAGAAATTTGTGAATAGCCAAAAGTTACATTGGATAACTTTAGTCTAAAAGCAATTTTATTTGTGACTGAATTCGCTGGATTAGTTATTGCCAAACATGCGCTATGGTACAAATAGTTGATTGATTTTGAATCCAAAAGATCGAAAAAACACAAAAACGTCAGTATCAACAAGTCATGTTAGCAAAATGACTTAAACTTCAATATAATGATTAAGGTACATATAATAAATTTAATTGATTTTGGAAAAGTAAATCCACAAAAAGATAAAGGAAAAAAAAAAAAAAGGACGACATTTTTTTTAGGGGTGTTAATTAAACTTTCTAATTTTACACTCATTTGGTTCGATCTCCATCTATATATAACTGCGTTTGTGAGATAATATACATACACAAGATCTAGAGAGAGAGAGGGGCAGCGTACGTACCAGGTGAACCAAAATGACCATTTTTTCTAAGCAGGTCCAAGTGATAGTACAAACTTAAAACCAAAGCCGGTTCAGTCCAGAACGATACATTCACAAGCTTATACTTCTTTGCTATCATTGACGGCCACACGTAGAACGTGTCGGCGATCAAGCAAGTGACCGTTGGATCTGATGACATCACAATCTCTCCGACAAGTTCATCCACGTGGGCCGAGAACACGTGTAGCACACACTCCATGAACTGGTCGTGGTTCAGTGACCGGTCGAACGTTAGTGGAAGACCGTCGCTAACTGTTTTATACCGTATGTCGAGACCAGACTTGCGTGCTTCGAAAAAGATGTCCTCTTTGTTGTGATGTGTTACTTGGGATTTGGAGATCTGTTGGTGGATTGATTGGGTGTTGATGAAAGTGATTTTGAAGCCGTTGGATGCGAGCTTGATGGCCAGATGGACGAACGGTATTATATGACCTTGGAGAGGGTATGGGATCATGATAGCATGAGGGTTTTGGTAATTGTTCTCCATTTTTGTTTTGTTCTAATTGTGTGTTTTTGAGAGAGAAAAAACAGAGTGAGTAAAAGAGAGAGAGAGCACATGTATATATATATATATATATATATGAAATTGTTATTTTCACTCCATCATTGAACCAATGCACTCCATAGTACCACTATCAAAGCATGTGGTACCATGTATGTAATGCATGACATGCATGTACCACATACTTTAAGAATGGTACCATAAAGTGCCTTGATTCAATGATGGAGTGGCAATTACATCACCCTATATATATATATATATATATGTCCCTTTCTTATATATATATATATATATATTAACTTATTAATGAAATTAATAGAGCACAATAATAGAGTAAATAAGTAATGTTTATCATATAGTATCAAGTGACTTTATTTTGGTAGTGCATGTTTCATTATCTATTTATTATTATTTTTTTTCGGTAATCGGGGGTGTCCGGGCTAGCTTGCGCGCACCTCGACTAATTCCCCGAGGCCTGGAGACGCCGAGTGAATACTCCAGTGGCCACGCTCCCCATGACTTGAACACTAAACCTCTTGGGTAGTACACCCAAGAAGCTTACCACTCGGCCATAAAGGACTTGGTTATGTTTCAATATCTATATACATATATAAAGGGAAAGGGAGGGGTACTATGAAAAAATTTTCTACCATCAATAATTATAGAAAAACCATTAAATTTCTTTACCTAATAAATATATACAATGGACTAAAATGTAGAGGTGTCAATCGGGTCGGGTTGGTCCGGCCCGGCCCGAGCCCGGCCCGATTTTTCAGGGCTAAAAGCCCGGCCCGGCCCGGCATAGGCCCGGCCCGCTAAGCCCGAGCACTTTTGACCGGTCCGGGGTGGACACCCTTGGTCCCGTCCACGGCCCGGCCCGGCCCGGCCCGCTCCTTTGCCCGAAACCCGGCCCGGCCCGCTAGCCCGCTAGCCCGGCCCGCTAGCCCGGATAAGCTAGCCGTTGTGGCCCGGCCCGGCCCGAAGCCCGGCCCGGTAGGCCCGCCCGTGGCCATAACGGCTAGTTTGGCCCCTTTTCAATTTTTTTTCCATTTTTTACCCCTCTAACGGCTATAAAACGGCTAGTTTTGGGGGTAAAAAGGTAAATGTGCTTTTTGACTTCCCAAAATACCCCTTAGCCCATTTTCTATAAATACTAAACCTCCCACAACATATTTTCTCATACAAAAATCAATTATCTCTCTCTATTCTCTACTTTCTCTATACTACTCCATAAACTACAAGTCTACAAGCACTTCTACTCTACAAGTTGGTGATTCAATTATCAAAGCTCTAATTTGTAAAGGCACTTCTAGTCTTCTACAACTTGAACTTACAAGCTCTCAAGTCTCAAGTCTTATTATAATTTATAGTTGTTCACTTCTTCTTTTACTACTATAAGTTGAGGTAAATTTATTTATTGTTTCACTTCTTGCTTTATTAGTTGCTTATTTAATTGTTAGTATTTTTAATCTTTTATATTTCTTTCCCCTCTTTTTTTTTATTTAAAAAAAAAATGGCATCTCACTCAAGATCTTCAAAAACTAGGGAAGGCCCAACTTATGACTTTGAAAATTTAGATTATGGGGAAAGAAATGAGATTAATGATTTGGAATTGGAGGATGATGACGACGTTGAAATTATGGGGTCTATTCCATCTGAACCATCTCCTTCAAATCCTAATGATCCAAGTCCCACCACTGAAAGAAAATTAAAATCACCTGTTTGGTTATTTTTTAAATTAAATGACGAAAAAAATGGAGCTATTTGCAAAATATGCGGACTCAAATTTTCTTACAAAGGTGGAGGAAATAATACACTTAAAAGGCACATCATGAGCAAACATAAAGGTGCATGGGAAGCAGGTACCGCTCAAGCGGACGGCCTAGTACAATCCCAAATTTCTGCTTCTACTGGCACAAGTGTTGGAACTTTTCTTTATAATAAAAAAAAAATGAGGGAAGGCTTGGCAAAATTTGTTTGTGCATCCGATATGCCTTTTACTTTAGTTGAAGAAGAGTGTTTTACACGTTTTATTCAAACTTTTTTACAACCAGCCTACCAACCTATTACTAGAAATACTCTTAGAAGTGATATACAATCTGTTTTTCAACAAACCAAAAAAAAATTAATTGAGAATTTTTCTACTTTTAATTGTACAATTGCATGCACTTCCGATTTGTGGACTGGTTGTAATAAAACGGGATATATATGTATAACGGCGCATTTTGTAGATGAAAATTGGAATATGAATAAAAATATCATTGCTTTTCGTGCATTAGACTATCCTCATACTAGTGAAAATATATATAACTATATAATCAATGTTTTTAATGAGTATGATATTATGAAAAAAAATTATAAGCATTACTTTTGACAATGCTAGTGCTAATACAAATGCTATTAATATGTTTAAAGATCTTATGCGCCCAATGTTGAATGGAAAATTATTTCATGGTCGTTGTGTATGTCATATCATTAATTTGATTATCCAAGATGGATTAACAAAAATTGATGATCACATACTTAAAATTAGAGAGGCAGTGGTCTTTTGTTGTTCAACGCCTAAGCGTCTACAAGCATTTTATGGTGTTTGCAAACAAAATCGTCTTAATCCAAAGAAATTGCAAACTGATATTAAAACTCGTTGGAATTCTACTTATCTTATGATAGATTCTTGTAAAAAGTATAGTAATATTATTACTCAATTTGTTAATTTTAATTATCCATCACTAAACTTGACTTCAAACGATTGGGATATGGCATTTGACTTTCATGGATTTTTAGAAGTATTTTACAATGCTACAAATAAACTTTCCGGTGTTTACTATTCTACTTCTTGTTTAGTTCTTATGGAATTATATAATATGGCTCATACATTTCATAGTTATAAACAAAAAAATGACATTTTTATTGATATTTGCGAGAAAATGGAAAAAAAGTTTAAAAAATATTGGTCTTACATTCCACCTGTATTTTACTTATCTGCAATCTTGGATCCTAGAATCAATTTTGATGGTGTTTGTGAAATGGTTAAACAAATATCTGAATTGATGCAAGGACCAGATGGTGAGCCTGGTCTAGAAATAACTACTTCTGAAATGGAAAATACTTTGGAATCTTTATTTCGTATTTACTATGAAAAATATACAAATAAAGAAAGTGCTACTTCTTCTTCTACTTCTAATATTGAGTTAAGTTCGGGAGCGTCAGGTGGTTCTTGGGCGAGCCAGTTTCTCAGTCGAAAGAAACAAAAGGGTGTTAGTCAATCATTTGTAAGTAGCTCTAACATTCTTGGTGAATTAAATAAGTATCGAGAAACAGAGTGGGAAAGTCGATTAACCAACGAGGAAATGGTCGATTTAAATCTTTTGACATGGTGGAAAGAACATGTAAGAACTTTCCCTGTTCTTTCCATCATGGCTCGTGATCTACTAACTCCTCCGGCTTCCACAGTTGCATCGGAGTCTGCTTTTAGTGTAGGTGGAAGGGTGCTAGAGGAAAGGAGGAGCAGATTATCTCCTGATATGCTTGACTGCTTGATGTGCTTGAAGGATTGGGACCGTGCACAATATCGAACTCAAAACCGCCAAGATCCTATTCTTGAAGACTTCGCAAATTTGGAAGTTACGGAAGAAAATTGAAGAATCAAGAATTGAAGAATGAATATAGTTGAAGATCATTTAGTTCCAAACAAATCAATTGTAATACTCCTGGCCCGCATGAGTATAAACTGTGAACGGCCTTTTTTTAAAAAAATCCAATTCTGTAAAATGTAGTCTTTACTTTTTATTATACAAATTAATGATAAGTAATCTTTATTTTTTATTAGACTATAATTTTAAATATCAAATAGTAGTAATCTCTTTAATTTTTATTGAATAATGAAAATTCTTTACTATTTTTTTTTAATGAACTTTTTTTAAACTTTTAGTAATCACTAATCATTAATGAATAAATATTTACTTTTTATTATACAAATTATTGAAATTAATGATAATAATATTTATTTTTTATTAGACTACAATTTTTAAATATCAAATACTAGTAATCTCTTTAATTTTTATTGAATAATAAATATTCTTTACTTTTTTTTTTTAATGAACTTTTTTTAGTAATCACTAATCAATGTAATCATTAATGAATAAATCTTTACTTTTTATTGTACAATTTATGATAAGTAATCTTTATATTTTATTAGACTATAATTTTTAAATATCAAATAATAGTAATCTCATTAATTTTTATTGAATAATAAATATTATTTACTTTTTTTTTTTTTGTTAAACAAATTTTTTTTAGTAATCACTAATCATTAGTGCATAAACTAAACATATAAAAAAAAAAGAGTAAAAGTCAAAACTCCCCCCAATTCCCAAACATTAAAGTTTAAAAGAAAAACTTTTCCCCCCCAAAACTCCGGCCCGGCCCGGCCCGGCCCGTTTATGGGCCCGTCCACGAACCCGTCCACGAGCCCGTCCATGAGCCCGTCCACGAGCCCGGCCCGGCCCGGCCCTAAGCCCGGCCCTAGTGAGCCCGGGCCACCGGTCCGGGGCGGACATCCCCCCTCCCTTCCCAAGCCCGGCCCGGCCCGGCCCGATTTTAAGTTAAGCTCGGCCCGGCCCGGCCCGAAGCCCGGTCAAGCCCGCTTTGACCGAGCCCGGCCCGGCCCGGCCCGTTTGACACCACTACTAAAATGTCAAAAAAATATCAAAGAGAAACTACTTTTAACTTCCCTAAAATCTCTCCACTCACAAAGTGAGTGGGCCCCTACTAGTTAATAATAATTTGAAAGAGTTGTAAAGATCGAAATATAAAATAGGTTGACATAGCTCAAGTGACAGAGTTTGGTATATATGAGTCCCCTCTAATGTATAGATTCGAGGTTCGAATTTCATCCCTTCCCTCATATCAATATATATATATATATATCTAGGCTCTTAAGCGGACCTTAAAAAAACGGACCAAAAAAGACGGACCGTGTAAAAAGTAAAAATTTCTCACAATAAAGTGAGAATTTCTCACATTTTCAAATTTCTCACTCTTTTGAAAATGTGAGAAATTCTCACTTTTTTGTGAGAAATTCTCACTTTTTACATCTTTTAGGTCCGTTTTTTTACGATTCGCTTAAGAGACGGCCTCTATATATATATATATATATATATAGATAATTGACAAAAATAAATTTGCTAGTCATACTCATACTGTACAAGTTGTGGAGTATCTTCAACTTAAAAACAAAGTAAGGCTTACTTTATTTCATTTTTTTGGAAAAAAAAACTAATAAATGCATTTTTGAAGTAAGTTAAAAATAGAAAGATAATAATTGTAATTGGTGACAGCGAATGCTAAATATGTCATTTGAATGTTAATCTATGTAATCTCATGTGTCGGTCATAGACATAAAGTTAGTACACCACGATCATGTGTCGGTCATAGACATAAAGTTAGTACACCACGATAAATTTGTAACTTATTCATAAATTTAAAATTTTTGATAATGTAGAGAAAAATTTCCCTAAAAATAAAGAGACCATATTTGCAAATAAAAGAATCCTATTAAATTGGTATACCATGTCAGTTGTCACCAAAATAAATGAGAATATTGAATATTTACTCTTTTTTTTTTGGTAACCGTAGGTATTCGGACCAGCTTGCAGTGTGGAAGTAAAGGTCGAACCCACAGAGATTGATTACTACAGCGACTTAATTTTAAAACCTAAGTCTAATTAATTAGGAAAAACGGATTTTGATTTGGATTTAGTTAAATTAATAACAATAAAATAAATCTAAATTATGAAAGCGATTTAAAAGTATTTTTCTAAATATGTTTAAAGGAACCTAGGATTGCAAATCCACCACTAGCTTCATAATAGGAATATTTATGAATTACTTTAGCTTATTACGTTGGATGAATATGGGGAATTGTAGCTACAAGCCCAATTCCTCCGACGAGAAGATAATCATGGTTCAAGCACCAACATAATCCATCTGCGGATAGCACGAATTATCTCACACTAAACTAGGGTTGTGATCTAATCCGTCTAACCTAGGCATGGACTATTCGGATACTTGATAGCACGAATCAATAAAGCACCATCACATGTAAACAACCTAAACAAGCACAGCAAGAATAGATCGTTGAGCACATCACAGTCAAAATAGATCTAAGACAAGAATAAATTCTGAAAGCAATGATTTAATCAATAGTAGTACGATTTATTTATAAAAATCCTCTAAACAAGTGACTGTCATCCATACATAATACAACTAAAATAAAAGCATAAATAAAACCCTATTACTCATCTAGGGCTTCATTGAAACCCTAGATCGATGATCTAAGCTGCCATAGAAGTAGAGATCGGCAAGTAGTTGATGGAGGAGGCCATGGAAATCCTTGGTCTTCTTCTTCTTCTCCTTGCTTCTCCCTCTTCAAGGGCTGAAAGTGTGTGTATATGGCTGTATATGAATGTGTATATTAGTTGCCAACCCTCTAATTGAAGTAAAATAGAGTTTATATAGATTTACAACATGTTTTGGAAGCCTTTACAACTCGAAACGGACTGAAACTGATGTAATTTACAGTCTGGACGTCGTTTAGCAGTCTCGTTTGCACAGGAGTCTTCAGTATACTGAATTACGCAACATTGATTTTTGGGCATATCGCGCGAGCGGGTCGCGCGAGCGCGACTTTTGGTCCTTCGCGCGCGCGGATCGCGCGAGCGAGTTATTGGGGGTCTCGCGCGAGCGATTCTCTGATTTTCGCGCCCGCGAACCGCGCGCGCGACTTGGATTTTTCAGCTTCTTTAGCTCTGCTTTTTCACCCTGTTTAGCCTGGTTTAGTTGATTTCTTCCAAAACCTGTCAGAAAATAGAAAACGAAGTAAAAATATACAAAAACAGGATAAAAAGGTACTAACAAATGCTCGTTAAGGCGTATAAATAGGATTAGTTCTCTCCCGATCACACCCACAAACCTACATTTTGCTAGTCCTCGAGCAAAACTAAAATAAAAACTACTAATAAAAATCTATTCCATTTTCGTATGGATCACAATTGCATTTAGCGTATGCAACAAGCCTTTTAAACCCCTAGGTGTCCCTAGTCGGACGAGTGAAGTCTCGTGAGGGTTCTCATCAACAAGTTACCCACAACCATCTTTATTAACTTATTAATTTAAAAACTTTTATTAAAAACAAAGAACATAATATTCAATACTCCTTATTATAACACAATGATTTGAAATAGGATAACGAACAAGAAGAAACAGAATCAAACGTCTACCTACATCATGAAAAACCATCTCAAGCACATGCATCGTATAAATCAATAGAGTTTCTCATAAAATCGCACATGTGTGATGAGGTAGTCAAATGAACACGCGTATGTCATAAACTTGGAATATAACTCGGATGACCATCAAACTATGTCTTGACTACGAATCTCACAATGAATTACACTCTCAAATAAAACACTCAGGAACAGGTGTAATTTCTCTAGTATACGTGAGCAACGGAAATATATTTTCAAAACGATAAATGCTCACATATGACTCGAAAAAAAACGCATGACACGAAAGAACAGTAGTCTCATGGATAAGATGCCAATAATCAAGAAAAATTAATCAATACCATGTTTTAACCCCCTCCCATCATTTACATATCAAAACCATGTTTCTCTAGGATCAAATAAGACTTTTTAAAGGTTGTAACGTGGCTCAGGTAATGAAAAATGATAGAACGGATTAATTGGGTAGGTTTAGAATGGCATTGTAAAGCATGTTCAATTTCTTTCATTCGTCTCTTCTTTTCATTCTTTTCAATCAATATTTTTTCAACCTTCCTCTTCTTTATTTTTTTTTCTTTATTCTTTTCCTCCTCGTTGCTTTTGAAACGAATATTCAATAAATAACAAGGCAACCACCCCAAACATCATCTTATTTTCTTCTTCTTCTCAATCACACATCGCCTTAACACCACTAAAAGGTGATCAATCTTTCAGAAGTGAACTCCAAGTTGGCCAAATTGGAGCAAAAACAAGGATAATGGTAATTTAAGAAAGAAATGGCATTTTAATGGCTCAAAGGGCGAACTAAGGAAATTTTATCTTTTATCGGCCGGCAGTAAACAAAGAAGGCCTAAAATCATGTCCTAGGGTTATATGGTTCTTCAATGTTTACGACGGAAGATTATTTAGCATGGTAACAAATATTTTAACTTGACTATTAACCAAAACAAGAATAATGAGACTAAACAACAAGTAGATGCGCTATTTCAATGAAATTCGACAAACACAATGTATTTATAACCCTCTAAAAAGAAAGGATAGGCTCAAAAGCTCACCGGACTTAGTCTCCACCATGTGTTATCTAGAAATCCGAATCATATTATAGTTCACATCAAACATGTATTCAAGCGACTACGTGCAGTGCATAGGTTAGTGTGCAAATCTATGATATAAAACTACGATTCAAACAATACATAACTTAAAACGTCATATCATAACTTCAGCAAATGTTTAATCACATCTTCTCTGGTTTACCATTCTATAACAATTCAAAGTTCTCTAACAAAAAGTATCAAATTAATATTGCAAAAACGTCGGTAATCATCATTTATTTAAACACACTTATTTAAAAATTTTCAAAATTAGTGCATAATATATGCATGTGTGTGCATACCCCCAAACCTAAACCTTTCATTGTCCCCAATGAAACAATAAATCGAAAGAAAGGGAAGTACGTAAGAAAGGAACGATAATACCTCGATCTTGACAAGCCTAGAACAGGTGAACACAAAGGAATATGGCAATAAAATTCAATGTTACCTGTTACTTCTTAACAAAAGAAAATTAAACAGACAAAATAATAAAAACAGCTAAAAGAATTATAACTAAGCTAAACGAAACTAAATAAACTATAAGAAGAAACAAAACTATGAAGACAACACGAAAATAAACTATAAAAGGAAATAAAACATAACCAGAATTATGAAAACAATTAAAGACTCGATCTAAAAGTACCTAAGAAACAAAAACAAAAAAAGTAAAAACTATGTGACAGGTGTGGGAGGAAGATATAAGAAAATAAAAGAAGAAAATGCAGAAATGGGGGGTCGCGCGAGCGGTCTGCGCGAGCGACCGTCGCGCGCGCGAATCCCCAGCGAGGTTTTTTTTTTTTTTTTTTTTAACAATAAATCTCGCGCGAGCGAGACTTCCTCGCGCCCGCGAAACCAGGTGCCCGTGAAACCAGGCATGAGAAGAACCCAAGGCATCATATAAGAAAAAGAAAGAAAATACCACTAAGTCACAAACTCGCGCGAGCGGATCGCGCGCGCGATTCGGGTTTTTTTTTTTTTTTTCCATTTTTTGGCTAAAATTATGTATATAATATTAAAATAAATTAATTCCAACCCCCAAACATGTCCAGAAAAACTCCAAAACTGACAAAAACGACCAAAAACAAAGAAAACAGACGAAATTAAGCTTGGGTTGCCTCCCAAGAAGCGCTAACTTTTACGTCTTCAGCTAGACCTTTCTAGCTCAAGATTCATGGAGGCTGAAACTCGGATTGTGTATCCCGTAGGATATCAGGAAAAGCTCGGTGATATGCAGAAATCACGTTGCTTCGAATTAATTCAATCGACGGTTTGTCAGTATGTTCAAATCGATTTCTTACCTTCCGAGTAGATTCAGCATTAGGGTCCTGTCACACCCCGATTTTTGGAAAGCCAAATAATAAGCATAAAACTAAATCTAGACTACTATTCGACTGCCCAACTATCGGAGTGAATACCACGAAGCCCATCCTAATAAAACTTTTTAATGAAAATAGATGTTCTTAAAAACCTGGTTAAAACATTTGTAATAAATCTTTATTTATGTTTTTAAAACAAAACCACCACATTTCCATTTTAAAAAAAAACACTCATGCGGTTCCGAAAAATACTCAAATATATTTGATTAAAGGTACAACTACTAAATCACTTATATTGAAAAGCAGAAGCTGAATAAATATTTCTCAATTCTCATTAAGAATAAAAATCTTTTCATTTACAAGTAAAGCTTTGAAAGAATAACCTCTATTACAACCTTTGGTCAGAGCTACTAAAACGTTCCCAGTACACAATATACAATACATGCTACAATAATCCAAATACGGCCACAATGCCTAAAATAAATAAATAAATAAAAATACAACCAAATACAAACTACACTTCTACACAACTGCAACTCCAAGACATCAAAAGCTCCACAGGAAATGTCCAAATACTAAACCTGCACAAGTGCATCCAACTACGTTTCATATAGAAACGCACCCGAATGCATAACACACTCGGGTCAGTCACATGACTGGTATGAGTTAAACAAAACAACAAGTCTTCGGGATCCAACTTGAATCCGTAGACAACAAATTACACTACAACACTTTTGGGCCAAGACAAGTAGTTCCACACACATATTTGGACAAAAGAGTAGTTTCCATTTATGTGGTGGCAAGTAGTTTCTTGCCCAAAAATCCAAAGCTACTACGAATTTCATACTTACCCATTACTTATGGTGAGCCAAACCTGTAATACGTTAGTGGGCCCACCATCCTGCAAATTGAATGATCATAAACCAAGCAAACAATTCCGTATACAAACCGCCCACATTCTAACTCAAACGTCGCATTCATTTTTCCACGCTTATCAGTCTTATGAAATAATCCATGTTCATTACTTATTAACTTTAAATTTATCTTTGCATTCCCTAGCTTCACCACTTGGCCACCCTCCATGGTACACCCACAAATATATCCCATGTGTGCCCGGACATACTACCAACATCCACTCTGGTGCTAGTTTGGTTGGGGTATCAACCAAACCAGGTATACACACAGAAGGCCAGTCAATATGCCTAGACGTCTAACAAATAAGCCGGGCATAAGGCTTAGGCCAGCTTGATCACGAAGTCACTGGCAAAAGGGTACACTCAGCAAGTCGAGCTACCAAAAAAAACATATCACACAACGGGGAGCGGTGAACACTAAAGAACTATGTTGCAATTATTGTTTATCGTTCGTATTATCCCAATAATTGTGAATTTCATGTTTATCACATAGTTCCGTCTCATCATAGTCTAATCACATCTCTAACTTTTAGATGCATTCTGATTTCTTACAATAAAGGGTTTTATCAATTAACCCATAATAATCTTCCCTCATAAATTTCCAATCAAATTATAAGATCCCCAATATATTATTCAACGAATCTATTTTACTCCTTTTTATCAAAATGACCACAAAATAAGGTCAGTTATTTCATATACAATAATCTCAACCCAACATTCAATATTAGCATACATAAAGCACATAATAAGAAATCATATTCTCCAATTTTGCACGTTTAACTACATTGAAAACTGCTACTGTAATCTTAAATTTCTGCCCAAACGGTGTAGAATCAGGAAAAATACCATTAGACGAAAAACGTGCAGAATCACGTTTTACATGAGACACACGGACAGAATGTTCAAATTCAAAGCCACGATTTTCTAATAATTTTCTAAAGTTTCTGCGACTGTGTGAATTACACATAAAACGAATTTCACATATATTTTCTAACAAACATGAATATTTCACCTATAGTTTTGATTAAACTAACGATTCACCTAACCCTTTCGAATACCCTAATGCCATGATCGCAAAGTCACACGAAGGGAAAGAATGTATCTAAATCACTTCAACCATAACAACGTGTATCGATCTATTACAAAGATCTAACCCTAACAATTAAATTTTAACATACACTACTTTACTCCCATACACATACATATGTATACATACGTGTATATATATATATTCGGATACACAAAGTTTAACTCACCTCGTTGATCAAAAATTGGCACCCACGAATGCTCCGCGATTCCCCACGTGCCCACGAAATTCTTCTTCTTCTTCTTCTTCTTCTTCTTCTTCTTCTTCTTCTTCTCTCTCTCACTCTCTCTCACACACACACACACACACACACATCTGTTATCTCTTTTGGGTGGCTAGGGTTTTTAATATAAGAATATATGTACACTACACATACACAACACATGCCAATAAAACACAAACAAATATATAAATCCCGTTTTTCTCTTTATGGGCTCACAAAAGAGACTCATATGAGCCCAGAATGCAGTACAAAGTGTTAAAATGAGTAGCCCAATGGGTACCCATGACCCCGGTACTAAGTTTTAATGTTAATTACATTATTTAACACATTCGCGGACCTGTAAACACTATATAACAAAAATACATATCAACCCTTCATTTTTATTTTTTTAACAAATATAAATTAATAAAATATAACTCCCAAACTAAACGTGCTCACTCATGATTTAATTTATATGTCCACCAAACACTAAAATTTTTTCAAACACATGTCTTACATAGGCACACTCATATAACATTGCTAACAGGAAAAATAATTAAAATAATTATTTACATAGAAATTTTAGGGTTGTTACAGGTCCGAGGTATTAGGGTTCATCCACTCATCATCCGCTATATCTTTGTCGTTACTCACATTTATTGCTTTGTTAGGCTCAATATTCCGTCTTACCTCACCTTCCGCCTCACATAGGTAATCGTCATCTTTAGGAGGTTGATCCATAGTATTAAAAACATTTAATTTTAAGTTCATGTTCCCAAACGACACTTTCATTACCCCCGTCCGGCAGTTGACACGTGCGTTAGCGGTTGCTAAGAATGGACGGCCTAAAATGACAGGAGTATGTTTCCTAGCATCTAGCACGGGTTCAGTGTCAAGGACCATGAAGTCGACAGGATAATAGCATTTATCAACCTTAACCAAAACGTCCTCGATGATTCCTCTAGGTATTTTAATAGAACGATCCGCTAATTGAATAGTAGCGGCCGTAGGTTTAAGTTCACCTAAACCTAATTGTTTATAGACGTGATAAGGTATGAGATTAACACTAGCTCCTAAGTCAAGGAGAGCTCTATGGATGATAGTGTCACCTATGACACATGAAATCGTAGGCGTACCAGGATCCTTATACTTTGGAGGTGAGTGTTGAAAAATAGAACTTACTTTTTCCGTGAGGAAGACCTTTTTAGGAGTATGACTGCGTATTTTGCGTTTTTGTGTGCATAGGTCTTTAAGACATTTAGCGTAAGCGGGAATTTGTTTAATAGCATCGAGGAAAGGAATATTGATTTTAACTTGTTTAAACACCTCAAGTATATCCTCAACCTTAGACCCTTTCTTAGGCAAATGTGACGGTCCCTCAACGTTTGGTGGATATGGCATTCTCGGAATATAATTTGTTGAGACCAGTTCATTTTCTTTTCTACTTTGATTCACATCCTCACCTTTTTCTTTATTCAAATTTAAATTTTTATTTTTCTCACCCCCATCCGGAATTACAACAACTTCCTCATCTCGAGTAGTCGTCCTAGTCGAAACAGCGTTCACGCTCTCACTCGTACTACCCACTGCGTATTGCCCCTTAGGTTGCTAAGTAGGTTGACTCGGCAACTTACTCTCAGTTAAACGGTTTAATGTATTAACAATTTGCCCTACTTGGGACTCCAGTTTTGCGATGGATTGTGTGTGAGAGTGTACTAACTGAACCACCGAACCAAAGTTTTCAAGTGAGGCCAACACCTTCTCCTCAAATGCATTATTGCGTGGAGGTGGAGAAGGTAGTTGGTATTGACCTTGTTGATATTGGGGTCGGTACATATTAGGAAAATTAGTCGTCCTAGGATTATAATTATTTTGTGGGAATTGCTGCATAGAATTAACGTGTTGCTCAACAAATTCCGGATATTGAGATGCAGAAGGACATGCAAAGATATTATGAGACGGTTCAGAACATAATGCACATACTTCTAAAGAGGGTGGATTGGACGTTTTGTTCATTTGCATAAGTCGGTCAAGTTTTCTATTTAATTCTTGTATTTGAATTGATTGACTTGACTCAACTGTCACCTCTCGCTTAGGTTGAAGATGATATCCCTCTAAACGTACCGACACAGCCTGATGCATCGAATTCTCTCTTAGTGTTTCAAAAATCTTCCAAGCCTCGTCGGCGTTTTTGTGTAGGAAAGTTCCCGCACAAATGGCATCGACGGTATTCCTAATAGAGGGAATAAGCCCCTCGTAGAAGACCTGAACAAGTTGCCACTTAGGAACCTGATGATGTGGGCAAGAGCGTAATAATTCTTTGAATTTCTCCCAAGTATCATAAAGTGTTTCCCCATCTTGCATTACAAAGTTTGTTATGGATTTCCTTATCTGATTTGTACGCATAATAGGGAAAAACTTTTGTAAAAATGCGGTGTGTAAGGCTTCCCATGTTTTAATTGTGTTTGGCTCAAGTGATTGAAGCCAATACTTAGCTTTATCTTTTAAAGAGAATGGAAAGAGCCGCAACTTTAATTCATTATCAGTTAAGTTTTGGATTTTCAAAGTAGAACATATATCTTGAAAATCTCCTAAGTGTTTATATGGATCTTCATTTAAACGGCCATGGAAAGATGGTAGTAGCGAGATCGTAGACGACTTTATCTCAAAGTGAGATGCTGTCGCCTCAGGTAATTCGATATCGGCTTGTGGCGTGTAAGTAGTAGGAATAAAATAATTTATAAGTGGAGGAGGTGGCGGTATATTAAGATTATTCATATTAGCACCGTCGTTTTGATTGTTATTGTTATTTCCACCGTCAGCCATTTTAATCGGTTCGATTTTAAAAGTTCGAGTTTTCCTTAACCGTTCACGGGTACTTTGAATTTCGGCCTCAAACAACGACGACGGAATCGGAGTTGATTCGTCGTCTTGCAACCTAGCTATAGAAGCTTGGGTTGTGGACTTACTAGTTTTTAAGGTACGTTCAAGTTCAAGATCGAAAGATTTTAAATCTGGTTTATTTGAACGTGTACCCAACATAAACTAAAATAAAGAAAAAGAAACTAAAAACAAAGACTAACTAAACAAAATAAACAAATAGCAAGCAATCACGCAAGTAAGATAACAAGCACTCAACTACTATGATGCATGCAAATTATCCTGTAATGCAATGACCGCGTCAAGCCCAGTGCCCCGGGTTTCCTAGCTAATGCAGTGCAATTAACCCTAAACTAATGCAAATAGTGCGTCACAGCGCCCTGACTTACAGCGGTTTAAAGCGAATTCCAAAGGAAGCAATTTATTTAATTTTTATTTTTATTTTTATTTGCGTAAGCTCCTTTGATGTAATTAGCTGCTCCACTCGGAAACGTTGACTACAAAATAAAAAAAAAAGTTAGTAACTAAAAACAAAAACAGAAAAACAGAAAATAAAAACTAATCTAATATTTACGAATTAACTAAACTACGATTATAAAACTAAGAGTAGTAATGCAATCCCCGGCAACGGCGCCAAAAATTGATGTTGTCAATATCAAGATATAAAAGTATTCTTTACTTTTCAAAGGATTTGCAGTGTGGAAGTAAAGGTCGAACCCACAGAGATTGATTACTACAGCGACTTAATTTTAAAACCTAAGTCTAATTAATTAGGAAAAACGGATTTTGATTTGGATTTAGTTAAACTAATAACAATAAAATAAATCTAAATTATGAAAGCGATTTAAAAGTATTTTTCTAAATATGTTTAAAGGAACCTAGGATTGCAAATCCACCACTAGCTTCATAATAGGAATATTTATGAATTACTTTAGCTTATTACGTTGGATGAATATGGGGAATTGTAGCTACAAGCCCAATTCCTCCGACGAGAAGATAATCATGGTTCAAGCACCAACATAATCCATCTGCGGATAGCACGAATTATCTCACACTAAACTAGGGTTGTGATCTAATCCGTCTAACCTAGGCATGGACTATTCGGATACTTGATAGCACGAATCAATAAAGCACCATCACATGTAAACAACCTAAACAAGCACAGCAAGAATAGATCGTTGAACACATCACAGTCAAAATAGATCTAAGACAAGAATAAATTCTGAAAGCAATGATTTAATCAATAGTAGTACGATTTATTTATAAAAATCCTCTAAACATGTGACTGTCATCCATACATAATACAACTAAAATAAAAGCATAAATAAAACCCTATTACTCATCTAGGGCTTCATTGAAACCCTAGATCGATGATCTAAGCTGCCATAGAAGTAGAGATCGGCAAGTAGTTGATGGAGGAGGCCATGGAAATCCTTGGTCTTCTTCTTCTTCTCCTTGCTTCTCCCTCTTCAAGGGCTGAAAGTGTGTGTATATGGCTGTATATGAATGTGTATATTAGTTGCCAACCCTCTAATTGAAGTAAAATAGAGTTTATATAGATTTACAACATGTTTTGGAAGCCTTTACAACTCGAAACGGACTGAAACTGATGTAATTTACAGTCTGGACGTCGTTTAGCAGTCTCGTTTGCACAGGAGTCTTCAGTATACTGAAATACGCAACATTGATTTTTGGGCATATCGCGCGAGCGGGTCGCGCGAGCGCGACTTTTGGTCCTTCGCGCGCGCGGATCGCGCGAGCGAGTTATTGGGGGTCTCGCGCGAGCGATTCTCTGATTTTCGCGCCCGCGAACCGCGCACGCGACTTGGATTTTTCAGCTTCTTTAGCTCTGCTTTTTCACCCTGTTTAGCCTGGTTTAGTTGATTTCTTCCAAAACCTGTCAGAAAATAGAAAACGAAGTAAAAATATACAAAAACAGGATAAAAAGGTACTAACAAATGCTCGTTAAGGCGTATAAATAGGATTAGTTCTCTCCCGATCAACTCTCATCAAGCAACTTCCAACACCTACCAAACAGGTAATCCAAATACAATCTTAATTTTGATATTTATTACTACAATATTACCTCAACAATTCCAATATATTAACCAAACCAACATCATATCTCCAGAAACAGATATGATGGGTTAAAGCACAAGCAACAATAATGAATTATAACCAAAGGTTCTGGTTTTTAAGTTGCAACTTTTGCCATCAACTAATTCGAGGAGAAAGAGCTGAAGTTACAATATGCCCCAGATGTGAAAAACTAACCCATATAGAACCAAGGTGAATTTCTACCCACATAAACAACCAAAAACTAGACACCCCGTAAATATTTATAACCTTCCACTTACTTTCTCTACAAATATATACAAATGCCGAGTGGAAATTGTACTAGAAGATGCAAGTGGAGATGCAGATGTTCTAATTTACGGAGAACTTGCTGAGAAATTGCTTCACATCAAGACAACAACTCTAACAGATTATACCTCAGAAGAAAACAACATAATTGCAATGGAAGCATTCAACCCACTTGCACCAACAAAAATGCATGCTATACAACTTCAACTACTGGAAAGAGAAAGAAGACAGGACACAACCCCCACAATTATTGTTCTTTCGGTTGATTTAGAAGATGAAGAGCCCACCAATATCAATACTTCCACAACTTCAAGCAAAGCCGATCACACTACAAAGCGCGGCCGTCCTCCTTCAACCATCTCAAATACAGGCACAACTACCTCCACAAGCCAACCAACCACAACAAGCCAACAAAAACCCAAAAAAAAAAAACAACCATAACCAAAAAACCTAGCACTCTTGTATACATATTTTTCAATCCAAGTTTGGTTTTACTTCGGTTCCACTAGGGAAAATATATATGGTGGTTGTAATAACATACATTATGGAGGTTATTTATGTAATAAGCTTACAAGTGCTTATTGCTTTCAAGAATTCCTGAATATCCATGTACAATTCTTTGGCAATATTTTGGCAATTTGTATCCAGCCAACATCAAGCTCCTATTAACGCAAGCATGTGCAGCCAAAGTAAAAAACCACAAGCATAAACACACAACCATTACTACGTGCAACGCACGCAGTCCCAACTAGTATATATATATATATAAACATGCCTTTTGTGAGGATAGTTTTTGTGACGGATATAATTCCATCACCAAAAATTTACTAGTGACAGATTCTGTGATGGAAATATATTCGACATAAATACATTTCTATTTGTGACAGAAACGCACCTTTCCGACACAAAGCAATTTCTAATTGTGACAGAAACGCACCTATCCGACACAAATATGTTTATATTTGCGACGGAAACGCAACTAACCGACACAAATAATTTTTGTTTGCAAAAAAAAAAAAATGCTTGGCTATTAGGCACGAGATTTGGGCTCATGCCCTAGATTCCCAAATCGACTCCCGGCTATCTCTCTCTCTCTCTCTCTCTCTCTCTCTCTTCTACTCCCGGTGACTCCACCTTCGGCGATTCCACTCCCGACGACTCTATTCTCCTTCGAATCTGAATCGGTACTCCTTTTGGTCAGACCTGAGGTTCTATTTTCTTATCATTATCTAATTTGGTCAGACATCTATATCTATCTATCTATATATATGTACAATCGAAATAGATTTTGGAAAAGAGACATCTATATATACATATATATCTCAGATCTGTGTGAGTCTCTCTCTCTCTCTCTATATATATATATATATATAAACATATGTGTTTTGCTTCGCGAATTGAATTTGGCAAGACGATTTAGTTCGAGTTAGGGCTTTGTAAAGTGATGTAGTTTCTGCTGATGTTGCATCAAATTGTAAGATTTTGAATTGGCATGGGTTCAATGATGATTTGTATTCATTTCTATATATTTGTGTATCTGTTTTTTGATTTATATGCTTAAAAGTGGTTAAGATATATAGTTGAATTCTTTATTTTATTGGAGGAAGTTTATAGAAATTTGTCACTCTCTTGCTTATTTTTATTTGATTTGAAGAAGCTCAATGGATTGATTTTTGTTTCTATTTGTTTATGTATGTGTTTTTGGATATATATATATATATATATGCGTAAAATTGGTTAAGATATGTTGTTGGATTATTGATTTTAATGGAGGAAATAGACAGAAAATTTGTCACTCTTGCTTGTTTTATTTGATCCAAGAAGAAGAAGTTAAACTGGATTATACATACATAGACACTCATAAGCAAGAGAGGTACGTGATTATTTCCCATTAGTATATTTTGCTTTTAGATTTAAATTTATAAGCCAATTTTCGGTTATCTATTCTGTGGTTGAGTTTAGTGATCTAAAAATTATCGAAAGATTGTTGAAAATTTGCATATTTCCAATGTCAATCCTCGATTCTGAATGTCACTAAGCATTGCTGACTCTTTCTTTGGTGTGGTCACTAAGTATTGCTGATTCTAATTTTTGTAAATTACGCTTGTTTTTCATTAATTTAGCACTTTATGTAATCATATACATAGATTATATATATATATATTTAAAAAATCCTCTAGGTCAATTACTTTATAAAAAGAATAATGTTTGGGCCACACTCATTCACACCCAAAAAGCATCCACACCCTGAAGTGACCAATGAGAAGAGAGATAGAGACTGCGGGGTCCACTGTCAGTCTCTTCTCATTGGTCCACCTCAAGGTGTGGATGCTTTTTGGGTATGGATGGGTGTGGCCCAAGCATTGTTATAAAAATTGAGAAGATTGAAAACCATTTTAAATCATTTTTCCTTTCTTCCACCAATCTGGTCTGAGAAAGAAACGCTGTCCAAGTAGTACTTCTCAGTTCATGTGTCGTAGCAACATGGTAGAGATGCTTTGTTGATGGCTTTTGAATTCGTTGTTTTGTTTTTATTCAGCTGGTGATCCTGAGGAGACTGGATTAGTACAGAATGAGAAAAATTGTCAGAATTTATCCACTGTTATGCAAAAGTACACTGATGATGCCAAAAATTGGTAAGAGTAAAGTAGAGCAATTTTAGGAGAGAGAGAGAGAGAGAGAGAGAGAGAGTGAGTGAGAGACTAGTTTTTTTTGTATGTGGTTCGGCCCTATTAATGAAGGTACCTACGTCTACGGCTGTGTCTGAGCACGTTCACCATACTGTAAAAGAGCCGGGGGCCTGTGGTGAACCAACAAGTCTGGAGCTACCGTAGGCCGGCCGGGCATGTAGATGAATGCTATAGAGGTGCTGTGTAGACTAAAAAGTCGGCCCCCTCAATGGGGGGTGAGAGGTCTCTTTTATAGATGTAAGAGACATACTCGTACATGGATAAGGAAATATAATCCAATTAGGATGTGATTGTCATCAATTGTGGAGGTTTCCTAATTGGATTAAGAAATAGTTTGCACTTTTCATAGTCTTCTAGCTTGAGTAGGAAACTGCCTGTAATGCTCGGGATCATGCATGTGGGCATGGATGAGATGTTCCCGCGGTGGGATGTGCCCGTGCGGTTTTCCCGACCTGTTGGCCGGGTCGTGGATAAACCGCTCGTGATGATGAGTTTCGGGTAGACTAGACCGCTCGGGCTGATGCTTGTCCGAGGAGTTGTGCATGCTTTGACCGGGACATGGACTGGCTGCTGATTTGAACCGCCCGGTCATAGGATAGAGTCAATTTTGGGTGTATCATACACTAATTGTTAGGGATATATACTAAAAGCCATGATTTAAGTAGTTGATTTATTATTCATTTAATAAAATCAGTTAATCCATTTTTTTATGAGAATCTGTGTGGGCAATGTTTGTATTATATTATTTATTTAATATTATGCATGTGTGTCTCTCATTCTATATAGTAGGTGGTTTGGTGTGTAGAGTTCGGCTTACACACGGAAGATCAGGCCATCAGATATTATAGAATGTAAGATTTTGGTTTACAGTCTTAGATGGGATTGGACACACCATCGGTAGGACTGTAGCATGGTGTTGTATTAGGTTTGTCTTGACTACGAAAAACGGTATAGTTTCAACTCACTATGCTGGTACACTTTGTGTATTAAACGGGACTGACTTGGGGTAATTATCTTTATACTGACTTATAAGATAATTAATACCTCATGGCGATTATGAGTGCTTATGCTCTAAATCCTAAGTTAATTTGTAGACACGTACATTTGATATTTACACTTTGATCCCTAAAAGGGTGAGATCCTTAAATGGGTCAATATCTCATTGGATTGGGTGACAATATTAATTGTGTGGTGGATATTAATTAATGATGGAATCCATGTCTCAATTTTGGGATTGATGATATCCCCTTGAGAAATTAAGCTTATAAGTTTTGATTATGTCAAACCCTGCAGGTGGATTTTGTATCCGACATATCAGATAAGTTAAGCAGAGGATCTCAAGGAATTTTAAGAGATTAATTAAATATGATTGTCAGTAATTATATTTAATTAATGGATATTTGTAATCTTAACATGGGGAGATAATAGGCATTTAATAACATGGAGCTCGAAATATATTTTTGAGATAAGGGTAGGAGTGCAATTATAATTCTTTAGTGGTATGAATTATAATTTATGGAAATAGGAATCTGATTCAGTTCGAATTAGGGTTTCCTAATTCCATAAGGAAGTCTATTCCTTATTGACTTCTTATGGTCCATATCGTAGCCTATATATATGCTGCTTTGGCTCTCTTCTCAGTTTGCGTTTTTCCATATAGAGAATTATAACTCGGAATAGAAAAGAGAGCGTAAAAAGAGGGAAAGCAGAAAACAGAAAGGATTTCGAAAGAGCCCACACTCAGTTCAATATTTTGGCAGCAAAGGAATACGGTAGAAGATCGTGAGCTGTTATCGAGCCCGTGTTCTCGATTCCTCTACTCCAGCAATCCGTTTTAGCAGTTTAAGGTAACCCTAGTTCCGCCCTTGTAGGGTTATTGTAGTTTTCACGTAATTTTTTTTGCAGTACCAACTTATACGCGCTGTCAATGGATTCTGGGAACGCAGTTTCCTAACACTAATAAGCGAGTTGAGAGATTGGTGGTATTCCATTTTGCCCTTAAAAGGTGTGACAATGCAAAGTATGTGAGTAAGTTATGTTAATTTTTCTCAAACAATTGAACATTTGGGTCAAATTGCTTCAATTTAAAACTTCAGGGCCCAAATTGACCCAATTGAAACTGCAGGGATTAAAATGACACAAAAAACCAAACTTTCAGGGGTATTTATGTATATTTATTTATGTCAGTCCGTCATTTTTTTAATGATGAATTGACGGAGGGGGTCAAGGTGATACGCGCTTCAAACCTCAGGGGGTGTAGGTGATATTACTGAGACGTGGGGGGGTCTAAGTGTGATTATAGCAAACCTCAGAGGGTCTAGGTGATATTTGTCCCTTTTTTTATCGGAGTGTTGCTTACTTATTTCCATGGTCGGTCATGAGCACAAGCCACCCAAACAACCGTTTTGGGTCACCACTCAAAATATTTTCGTAATATATGTATCCCATGATGGCACATATCAAAAAAAATTTGAGTAATTCTATCTACACCCACCTTCTTTACTCTCTACACCCATATTTTAATGAATTTTTCTTGTTACAATTATATCCCTATACAAAATGACATATTAGGACAAATTGATAAAATGAATTCTAAAAAATTGCTCTCTACACCCATCAATCTCAACAAACCCTAACTCACTGACACCTTTGTATTTTATGATATTTGAATATATATATATACACACACATACACTTTGTTAATAGATGTTTAAATACACATACAAAAAATGAATAAATTGCACCCGTTGAAGATGTTGACTGTGACACAAATTTCCAACAAAACTTTCATTCTTATTAATTTTTCGAGATTATTGAAGAAACTGAAAAATGTAAACCAAACCCTTATATAACCCTTAGTTAAGGGTGTGCTTGATTTAGGAGTCGTGATTAGCTTATTACTCAAAAATCGGTAACACCCAATTTGTGAAACATTTTATGTCTGCTTTTCCATTCAAATGTGTATGGATGTGTGCGTGTGTAATTGTATAGTACCAAATAGGATGAAATCATAGAAGATGTCAGGTGTGGAGATATGAATATTAGGAATATTTTAGGAATGAGATGGTAGATGTAGAAGGTTAGGGTTATTTTTGGAGACGTAAGATGAAGGTAAGGGTTATTTTGGAATGAAGGGTGGGTGTAGAGAATAGTTTGTTTTTAATTTAGATTAAGGTGATGGGTGTAGAGAGTAAACATGTGTAGAGAGCAAAATAAGTGGGTGTAAATAGATTTACCCATAAAATTTTCTAACAAATATTTGTACGTAGAGGGGCCCATCTTAGTAATTTGCTTAGGACCCCCAAAAAATGTCAAGACCAACATTGCTTATGTCCTTCACTAGATCCAAAAACGTAGCAAAACATTAGTGATTACCAACCAGGGCCGGCCCTGAGGCAATTTTGCGAAGCAATCACATGGGGTCTCGATTTTAAGCCTCATTTTTAGGCTTATTTCTTCCCTAATTTCTTTCTAATTTTTATGAAACTTATAATTTGTAGGCCTATTTTCTTCTAAATTCTTTATAATTTCTATGAAACTTGTCATTTTTAGGCCTATTTTATTCCTAATTTCTATGAAACTTATCATTTTTAGGCCAATTTTCTTTTAATTTCTTTCTAATTTCTATGAAACTTATCATTTTTAGGTCTATTTTCTTCTAATTTCAATGAAACTTATTATAGAGGCCTCATTTTTTCGGCCCCTTTGAAAATTCGCTTGAGGCCTCGGACAATTTTTGTCACTCAAGACCAGCCTTGTTACCAACTAGCTAGATCGAGGACGTACATGTGAATCCATCAAATGCAACCTTGTATCGACGGAACTCTGTGTGCATATGTATACAGATTATGCAAGAAAATATTACGTACGTACTTCAACCCATTTTTCTTAAATCTACGTTTAGTTCATGGATTTAGAAGTGGAGAAGAAAGACATAGATCTTTTTTTTTTGACAAGTCACGATAGCTCTTTGCCAAATAGTTATGCAGCATGACTATTAGTTGTGACCAATGCCTAACAAAAAGAGTATTGAGAAAAGTTAGTAGAAAAAGTTAATAAAAGAACTATACGTATCTTCATTTAATTTCCTTAAATTACCATTATATTCTAAAAGTTATTAATATTAAATGTCATGTAGTAAATTAAAAAATTAAAAATAAAAAATCAGAGAATAGTTTCCTTTGATAAGGCAAGTTCATGTTTCTGGTGAGTTTTGAATGTAACTTCTTTGATGAACTGATTAAAATTTTCCTCTGATGATCCATTGGCTGTCAATGCATTCTCTAGTGTCCTTTTCATGTTCTTGATCTCAACCCTCAATTCATCACCTCTTTTTCCGCTCATCAGACGGTTGATATTCTCCCTAACTTCCTCTCTTTTGATTGGCTTCTCATCACAAAGATTCATTCCAATCCTCCAATCATCAACCACTAATTTCCTATTAGTGATTTGGTCTACAAACACAGGGAAACAAAGCAATGGAACAGTACACCATACACTCTCCAGCACTGAATTCCACCCACAGTGAGTTAAGAACCCTCCGATCGACGGATGCGAGATCACTTCGATCTGAGAGCACCACGTCACGATCAACCCTTTGTCCTTGATTTCTTCTTCAAATCCAACGGGCAAGATTTGGGTCTCACCAGTGCTTTCAATGCCCCACCGAAGCACCCAAATAAAATCAACCCCACTAAGAGAGAGACCATGGGCTATCTCAACAATGTCATTTTTACTAACTTGGGCCACACTACCGAATGAGACGTACAAAACCGAGCCATGTGGTTTGTTATTGAGCCACTGGGTGCAGTCTGACTTGGACCAAAGGCTCGTGGCCACAGTGCTCTTGGTGAAACCAGATGGCAAGAGGGGCCCAATTGCGAAAATTGGCTGGTTTTGATGTAGGGCTGAGATTGCTTCTGATTCTAGCTCTAGATCTTGTACGGTGTTACAGATTATGAAATCCACTCTCTTGACGTCATCAAAGGCCTTGCAAATGATCTGGTGTGTCGTGGTTGATGTATCCGTCTCTTGAAGAATTGATATCAAGTCTGTTGGTTTGATTGCTTGAACCCCGGGTATGTAATCTATGATGTCCTCGCGATTATCTATAATTATCACAAAAAGCTTTCCCCACAAATTACTAAACGCATGTTATATAAAGTACCTTTGAGAAGGAAAAAAGAAGAAGTAATAGTCAAATCCTATATTTTTTTCACTCTAATGGGATTTCTTTAAAAAATCAAATGGAACACCAAACACATATTCACACTTGACCTTAAGGATCGATACAGATCGAAGTTGATATATTTCTGTATATGTATATACTAGGGGCGTAGCATGCGCGTTGCGCATGTCCGTCGGTAAGTGTGGATAAAATTTGTGATATATGCGTGTTTTGGGTAAATTGAGGAAAAGTTAAGTGATATATGTGTGACAATTATAATATTTAACAATTTAATAAATATTTAAATAATCATTTCTGTCACCATAACTACTTTTGCTATCATAAAATGCAAGTTTTTCTACAAGATAGTGGAGTATTATTTACACCCTTCATTATTAAGGGGATGAATAACACCACATCTCTCATAGGATTAATAATTAATCTGTAATATTTTTGTGTAAATGTTATTTATTTTTGAGTAATATTTGGGACACAACCTTCATACAACTTTCATACAACCTCCCCAAAAGATGTGTCTATCTCTCTCCTATGATGTCACTGGACCCCACAGTGACACAGGAAAGAGATAGACACATCTTTTGGGGAGGTTGTATGAAAGTTGTATGAAGGTTGTGCCTCAAGTATTACCCTTTATTTTTTGGTAGTATTTGCTGTGAAGTGTTTCTTTTTTGTTGAGTTCTAGCTGTCATGGTGGTTGTATTTTTACCCTACACAGCTCTTAGCTATGAATTAAACCTCCATTTATTATACACTAAAAATTTATGATATATGTGCTCCTAGTCTGTGTTTGATCATTATTTTTTAGTGTATGGTTTGGTTTGACGTTTCCTATTTCTTGTCACGTTTTTTTATTTCTTTTTTCATTCCTGGTAGTATTTGTTACATTTTATAGTAGTAGTAGATAATCTTGATACAAATATTTAGAGCATTTCAACTTTTTAAAACTAAACTATATTTTGGTGTTTTTTTTTTATTTCTTTTCATTTCTTTTCTTTTTTTTTAATTATTTATTGTTGGTAGTATTTTTTCCATTTTAAAATGGTAGTTGATAAATTTGTTGATTCAGTATGTTTGAGTAAAAGTCAATTTGCTATGTTTTTTCAGATTTTATTTTGTTAATACTTTTAATACCAAAGTTAAACTAAATATATAATTATGTCCATCAAACACCAAATACCCGAAATATAGTAAATTGACTTCTAAATTTGAAGTTCATTGAAATGCTATTATTTATATGAAATGACACCAGCAACAAAATAGCCGCCATAAGTTCACTGAAATGTAATTTTGTCTACAAATGTTGGTTGAATTGATAACAAATTGACTGAATGTAATAGACAAGAAAAAGTTGACATAAATGTAATTATTCATGTAAAGTTGACCAAGATGTAATTAGTTATCCTATTGTTGACCTAAATATAATTAGCCATCATATTGTTGACCTAAATATAATTAGCCGTCATTGTTGACCAATACTATTGACCTAAATATAATTAGCTAGCATATTGTTGACCTAAACGTAATAAGACATAATATAGTTGATTCATTAGTATTTTTTAGATTAATTTAATTTTGAAAAGTTGACTTGAACATAATTATTAGTCAACCTCGGGCAAATCAATAAATCATTATGTAACTACATAGATGCATGAGTAATTATGGTATAATAAAAGGATATTATGGTATCTGATTAACTAAACAATTTACCTAACGCCCGGGTCAAAATAAGACGGATGAGGTGAGCTGAGCAGTGAGAACTTGTCCCATAACACCCGAGCCGAAGATTATGAATTACTTTCTAAGGCTTAATTGACCCACTAGCTATATGGAATAAGTTAGGCCTTTTAAAACCGTGAGGGAACCAAATACAAAAGAAACTGTGCAGTTAAGCATGCTGATACTACAGTCTGTAGCATTATCAGGCTGGGTTACCCATTGGAAAGTCCTTTATATTTAGACCTAAAATGAACAATATTGTTAATTGTTGATAAAAAGAAGAGAATGAGCATTACGGAGATGAAGTTTTACGCTGTATGTTTGTATTTAATTTCATGCATATAATATATAAATGGAATAATTTAATGCAGCCCACAATTTTTCTTTATATTTTTGACTTTTTAACCCCTCTATCTTGATAGAAAGAGGAAAGGGCTAGGGATAGAGAAATACATACATACCAGTAGCAGAAGCAGAAGCATAATGACCATGACTTTTTAAAAGATCCAAATGATAGTAGAGATCGAGTAAGGACCAAAGCTGGTTGAGTCCATAATGAAACACTAACAAGACCATA
The DNA here is from genome assembly GCA_033977485.1 of Hydrangea macrophylla. Classification (NCBI taxonomy): domain Eukaryota; kingdom Viridiplantae; phylum Streptophyta; class Magnoliopsida; order Cornales; family Hydrangeaceae; genus Hydrangea; species Hydrangea macrophylla. Next base: position 107,931,176 of record CM066983.1, on the reverse strand, counting down.
CTTGTTGGCAACCTCCAAAAGGCCAACATGGAGAGTATCGGCGATCAAGAAAGTCACCGGCGGCGTTGAAGTCCGAACAAGTTCTCCCACGAGCTCATCAGCAAATTCTAAGAACTCATGCAACATACGCTCCAGAAATTCAACTATATTGCCATTCCGATTGAACTCTAGTGGAAGGCCATCGCCGACCGTCCGGTAACGTATGTCGAGACCCGATTGACGGGATCCGGCAAATATGTCGTCATCGCCGTCGTCCGGTTGGGCTTTGCTGAGCTGATGATGAATTGATTGAGTGTTGACGAAGGTGATTGTGAAGCCATTGGATGCAAGCTTGATGGCCAGGTGGACGGCTGGGATTACATGTCCTTGAAAAGGATATGCAAACACTATACCGTGACGCTTTTGATCATTCTCTGCCATTTTTTACTTCTTTTTTTTTTTTTTTTAATCAATTGTGCCTTTCACAGAGAGAAAGAGAGGCCGGGGATCGAGTGAGGGTTGATTTATTATGATATCATGGTCAGTTTTGGGTTACCTATATTTTTCCTTGTCTTTGTATTGGTTGAGAGAGAGAGAGAGAGAGAGAGAGAGAGAGGGGAGGGGGGTGCGGGTGTTGATTGGTTATGATCTCATGCTCATTTTTGTGATTCCTATTTTACTTATCTTTGTTTTGGTTTCAAGTTTTCAACATATGTGGTTGGAGTAATACGATACTCACAATCTTTAATATAATTGTACATTCTATTTTTTATTTTTATTTTGGTAGACCCATTATGGAATCCATTGAAATCAAGGGTCAAGATGTGTTGGTTATGAAAAAGTTTATGAATGTAGCATTTTTGATGTGATAATGACTCACTTGATTTTTATTGGAAAATGTTAAAATGATCCCACAATCAGGGACAGTCTTACTATAAGACGGGTACATAGTAGATGCAACCCCCCCCCCCCCCCCCCCCCCCCCTTGATTTAGCCAACAAATTTTTAGAATTTAAAGGTATTATATATATATATATATATATTGCCCTCTGATGTCAATCGATTGATATCTAATTTCAATCGATTGACATTAGGGTTCAATCGATTGGAAGTAATCTTCAATCGATTGACAATTTATGTCAATCGATTGACATAAACAGAGAAGCAGAGTCTTTCTTTTCTTATCCTAACTCTCTGTTTTGCTTCCGTTTTTCAGTTCCATGGCTCCCAAGCTAAAAGACACAGGACCCCACCCTGAAAAATCAACTTCTCTTGAGATTCCTGATCCACCGCTCGCTCACGGGTTTAGGAATGACAAGGAAAACACATGGTTCACTAAATACTTCCGAACCCGCGAGATTATGGTAGAGAGACGATTTGAAAATTTGTGGAGTGACGATAAAATTCCATTTTACCTAGCCCGCCTTCAAGCTTATCCTGATTGGCTCCCGGTTCTCACAGCAGCTAAACAAGTGCTACCTTCTTGGATTCGATCGGCTTGTGCGAGCATGGTCAAGGCACCGAACGTTCCATATACATATTTTTCTTGCGTTCAGGGATGCCAGATTGAGTTTAGCCCTATCACAGTGGCCAGAGCTCTGGGTATTGCTGAGGTGCCAGATCACCTGTATCCGATCCATGCTGATCGTCCATTCCCATCCTTTGATGTCATTGCCACAGAAATTTCTGGCAGAAAAATCAAGAAGTATTCGGGGATTCCAGTATTCGATGATCATGATCTGACTATGGACTACCACCTTCTCCACTTAGCTCTTTGCAGCTGTATCCTCCCTACTACCTATAAGTTAGACTTTGCTGGGTGGTATACGCGAGTTCTTTATGCCATTGGGACCGGTTTACCCATTTGCCTTGCCCGGCTCTTCATTGAGTTCTTCATTGAGCCCACACGACATCCTAGTAAGGCCCAGCACCTCAAAGGTGCTTGGGTAATCCATAGAGTGTGTGAGGAGGCAGGATTGGAGGTACCAGCAGGAGAGGCATTGCAGAAGTCAAAAATTGGGGTTTTTGGTGAATCTGCTGCGAGACGGTCAACAACACAATTTAAAAAATTATCAAAAGGTAAAGGGAAAATGGGAGAGAGTAGTAAGAAAAAGAAGAGAAAGAGGGGAGATTTGTCGTCTGAGGAAGAAGATGAGGACCCAGGGACGCCTGAGGCGGAGGGTCAAGATACAGTTGTAGTCGAGGAAGAGGAAGATGAGGACTCAGGGACGCCGACTGCGGCTGAGGGTCAGTATGAGTTGAGGAAGCGTGAGCCACCTGCAGCCTCTACATCTACCCCTCCGTCTCTCCAGACCATTTACGATCTTTTAATAGAGGAGCGAGAGGCGAGAGTGCAGCTTCATGGGATGATTCGGGAGGTAACCGCACAGCAGGAGTTGATGGTTGCGCAAATGGCTTCTGATCGTGATTTTATTCATTCGAGAGTTGAGCAGCTCGGTAGCCAGATTGAGCAGATATTGGTGTTGCTCGGGATCGAGCAGTCCTTGCGCTCATCTATGCCACCTCCTCCGATGGCTCCAGCCTCTACGTCAGCTCCACCTGAGGGTGATATTTCAGAGGCACCTCCACCGCCACCACCTCCAGCTACTGCTGCGAGTGACCAGGCAGCTGTCGCCCAGACTGGAACAGATGCTAAGGGTAACAGTGAGATAGCTGATGATCCAGATCATGGCAGTACACCTACGCTATCTGGTGATCCGACTTTTGGGCCTTAGGAGGGAGTTTTAGAAAGTGAGAGAGTATTTCATTGTTTCTTATCTTGTGATCTCTCTTGCCTTATTTGTGTTTTAACTTGTGGATATTTTTGGTACCTTTGTGGATACTATATTTTTGTTGGTTGGATAGTTTCACTACAAGGAAAAATGCCTTTTATGTCACTTTTCAAATTGTATTTATGTCACTTTTATTTCGAGTGACATAATTATTTCTTACGTGAGCTTTTTATGTCGCTTTTTAAGTTTTTATGTCACTTTTTACAAAAGTGACATAAATACTTGATTATTTATGTCAATTTTTTGAAAAAGTGACATAAATAATAAAGTGTTTATGTCACTTTTATAAAAACTGACATAAGTAATGAAGTATTTATGTCACTTTTTAAAAACCGACATAAATAAAAACGCGGTGGCAATTTTGTAAATAAAACAGTTTTTTTTATGTCACTCTGTGTAAAAGTGACATAAATAACAAAATATTTATGTCACTTTTACAAAAATCGACCTAAATGATGTTTTTAAGTTTACTTCTTCCGCGTATCACAAAAAAGTGACATAAAAAGGGTACCTATATAAATTTTCTAATTCACAACCTAGGGTTCCCTCGCTCCATATCTCCCTCTCTTCAGTTCTTCACCCTCTTGCAGCGCCACTCTCTATCTCTCTCTCTCTCTCTCTCTCTCTCTCTCTCTCTTTCTCTCTCATGGTTGAGCATGGAGGAAGGATAATGACGAAGCCATGGATTCACCGGTAGATATTCCCCTCCCTCTCAAGCAGTAGGTCAATTTTCACCATCCCTCTTTCCCTCTGTTCCCCGCAACCCACATCGTCGCCGCTCGCCTGCCGCCGCCGCATGCACGTTGCCGCGCCGCCGCTCCTGCTTTTGAGTTTCAACTAGGTCTATCTCTCTCTCTCTCTCTCTCTCTCTCTCTCTCTCTCTTGCATATATATATATATATATATATATATGTGTTAGGGTTTTTGAAATCCCAATGTTATGCGATAATTCAAATGCTAGAATGGTTTTGTTGCATTTTGTAGATTTGTATTTTTAGGGTTTTTTTGTGAATCTGTAATTTTTCATTTCTTCGGAGGTAGGAGCCGTGAATCTGTAATTTTTTGCAGGTCCCTGTGGTTTCGTCACTGCCAAACAGGTTCTCTATCCTTTTCCAAGCTCTCTATTTTCATAAAAACCCTCTTTCTTAGAACCCCAAACCTTTCAGTCTCTCTCTTTACTCTCTCACAGTCCCCCCCTCCTCTCTCTCATATTTTTTCTCTCTTCAATTTGCTCTTCTGGGGTTTTCAATTTCAATGTTTTTTCCTTAATTTTTGCTGATCAATCGAGCTGTTAGCTCACTGAGTTGGGTTTTTTTTTGGACCAACCCTTTCCATTTAGTATATTGCATTTGAGGCTTAATTTGTGAATTTTAAATGCACAACTAACAACCTCAATTGGATGGAAGTGACCCCTTTTCATTTTTTTAGCTTTCTTTAATTTTGTAGTTTTTCTTCAGCTTTCTGTTACCAAAGGCAATGCTTTAGCTTCCAGTACACTTATATTCATTTGCTTTCGATAGAATTGCCAAAATTTAAATAAGTTGGATGGATACCTATATTTTACATGTATATAACCAAGCAAATTGGTGACTGGGCCATCTCTCAAGTTCATAGTTGCTTACCTTGGAGACTATTGAGGATTGCGTAATTGGTTATTACTAAAATATCTCTCTGTTTTAATTTTATATTTCAGTCTAAAAGGCTCTTTGGGTTGAATTTCTTCAAAGACTTGCCCCTTCCTGTCCCTTAACTTCAAATTCAATTTCTCCCTCTAAACTAATTTAGGTAACTGCCATTGACAGGAATGTGAAGCATTAATCCAACAAAATTCAGGTAATTTAGTCTTTACCCTCACTAATCCTCTATCAATTGCTTTGTCTTTGTCTGATATTTTCTCTTACTTTGATTTCGTTGTTCTGTCTCTCATAAAATTGATCCTATTTTATATAAAATGCCTTAAAACCATCTCAATCTAACCGAAACGTAAACAATGATTAAACCAAGGAGTGTTTAATTTTCATTTTACTGAAGTTTCACTCTTGACTCATAAAGTCATAATCATTTTGATGTGTTGCAAATAGATACACACAGGAACATGTGTATATTCTTATTGGGTGATTGTACGTTTTACATTTCCTTGTTTGATTGAATTTGGGAGTTCAAGTAGTGTTGATTCTTGGTTTTTTTCCTTCTTTTTTATGCATGTGCATATATCACTTCAACATCCTCTGTCCAAACAACTTCCAAACTCCCAATTGATGTGCTTTGTGCTTCTTCCAGGTATATCCCCGACTTCCATTTATGCTTCCATTTTTAGACTTACTGGAACATTGAATGTGGTTTGTTTCATAGCTGTGGCTTCCAATATGATTTTGTATATTCTTATTGGGTGATTGTTTTAAATTTCCTTGGTTGATTGAATTTGGGAGTTCAAGTAGCGTTGATTCTTGATTTTTTTTCCTTCTTTTTTTTAATGTGATGATGATTTTTGAAAACTTTCTCCACTTAATTGGATATAAAGCCTTTGTGTTAGGTTTATGCTAGATTGTTAATACTTCATCCTTTCCTTAATATCAACTCATTAAAGATTAACACAAACCAAAACCAAATTGTGATACAATGGCAAAAACTCATCTTGATGGTCATAGATTTAAGTAATGTTTTTTAGAGTTGATGTATAAGCTAATCAATTATGTTCCCAAATCTCACGGCCAAACCCATAGGCAATCATTTAGAAGCCATGAGTTCCTTTTCTCCCTTTTTGTACACTATATGAATTTGTAATATTTTTGATGATTTAATTGCGATTACTTCACAATTGTTATGCAAATAGGATGTACATAACTTATATCTTAAAAACGAATAACTTAAACTAACAAATGAAAATATATTGCATGCCTTAAGAGATGCCCAAGATATACTTATAACAACAAGCTAATTAATCAGATCTCATTGCCGCCATATTTGCTCAAGGAGTGTGTTGTTTACGTATGTTTTAAGTTGTTGATAATTTGAAAAGCTAAAGAGTTTACACGGTTAAGTGAGATTATAGACCCAAATTATGAAATGTGTCATTAAATAACCTTATCGGTGTTATCTTCCTGGTGCTGGAAAAAACAAGAAGAGAAAATTAAGTCCATGGCAACTACATGTCTTCAGTAATTTTCAGTGAACTAGCTTCTAACCCCGTGCATTACACGGGAAAATGTTACATGATGACTAAAGACGATTAAGAAGTTGGCTAGATGTGGTAAAGCAATTTTCCCTACAAATCAACTACTTTGCATAGACCAATGTTTGTACACTCTATACGGCCAGTCCTGAGATTCCAAAAATTGTCTGAGGCCACAAGCGAACTTTCAAATTAAGGCAGGCCCCTCAATACTAAGTTTCATAGAAATTAGGAAGAAATTATTAAGAAATTAGAAGAAAATTGAAGTTGCTTCGCTGCATGGCCTCTGGGTATGAAATTACTATTGTGTCCTTTATTACAGCTTTCTTTTGATTTTTCATTTTGGGTGTTTTTGGTCATTTTCCATTTCATTGGCAAGGGTCCACGTATGTATTGTTTTCTGCAGTTGTTACAGAATTGGTTCCTCCGTCACTTCCTTCATAACAGAAGATTGACATCTAGTTTCTATAGCTTCTCTTTATCCTCCATCACTCACTCTCTTTCTCTCTCAATCTCGATCTTGGTCCAGCAGGTACGTGCTTCGCCTCTTCTTCTTCTCCAATTTTCCTATAATTTGGATATTTTTATGGGCATATTGACTTTATCCAAGAATGTTCATATTTCCCATACTTGAAATCCTATAAATTCACATGTAAATTTTGAGCAGCATGACAATGGGGTTAAGGCACAATTTAGAGAAGATACAAGGTTTTCACATATGAATAAAACAACGGAAATTTTTACATCCTTAACTTGTTTAACATGGGACTTTTCATTTATCAATAATTAAAATTAGCAGCTTAGGTATTCAAGTATTCAAAATATCTGAAAGCTAATTCTATACAATATTTATCTTAAGAAAACTATATTTGAACATTTAAGGAATGATTTGACATTCAGATATTAGAACAAGTAATAGCCCCTTCGTGAAAAAGAAGCAAATCACAAGTATGAGAAACAAGGTACAATGATATCAATTTAGGTTATGAAATCTTTAAAAGGGATCCATTTTTGTTATTTTCGGTAATTCTTTTTATTAAAGTACTAACTTTAAATATAAAAAACTGAAGTTCTTGTCAAATCAATTAGATGTAGGTAAATCAAAATATACACTTTTACAGATATGACAGCTATATACATATTACAGCTTCAGTTTCTAAATTCTTAATTTTTGTCTATATAAACTTTTCCACTTTCGAACATTCAACTTGAGGTTACTACATAATTACATGAACTCATGCAATAACAGGAGGATGAAGAGATGGGGATTCTGCACGACGACGTCCATCGTTTCGTGCCAAATGGCTTTGTGAGTGCCGTTTGGTCACTATACCAATTCAAGTGTCCCCTTTCTGTACATTAAACTTAAGCTAATTTTTCCTTAAGTTTATCCTACCCACTATGGATACTCTAATATCCTTTTCACCAATTGTCCTATATAATAATGGGGTTGGGATCGTCGGCTGCCTTTGTGAACATCATCCATGTGGTACTTATAAGACTACATGGATACTGCCCAAAGTGCTGCCCACAATGGTGCTGCAGAGAATTGTTAGGCATAATAATCACCATCAATTTCTTTTGTTAAAATCAGCAAGCCAACACGTATCACACACAGTTGCGGCGGCTGAGTTTGAATGGTTTTTTTTTATAAACAAAGATTAATTGAAATGGCATTTAGTCCCCTAAAAAAATGGTATTTAGTCATAATGTAAATGTTAATTAGAAAGGATTATAATAATACTAGCAAGTGCCAATTATTGCAGGAGCCTAAAGATTTTGAATTGATTTAGTCCAATGACCAGGGAACTATTAGGTCATTGCACCGCGAAATAAATGAAAGGAAAATTATTTAAAAGTCCATTAAAATAACATTTTTTTGTTTAGAACCCCTAAACTAATACTTATTAATTAACCAAAGTTCATTCCAACTTTTATTTAATCCAAGAAAGATAGTACTAGATATGAATTTAATTTGCTTGAAAGTGGGGCCCATATGTTACTACGTGGCTGAGTTGGACATGCATCTTTGTGTGCAATCCAATTCTCAAACAGGTTATGCTTCTCTCTAAGCATGTTTGTTACTGGTTTCTCCTGATATTGTTCGAGTGTACAACGGTTATGCTTCTCTCTAAGCTTGTTTTACAACATTTTTTTTTAGTATCTTTTTCTGGTGTTTCAGTTTTTGGACTTAATAGACTGTTTTGTTTGTGAGAAAATCTTTTAACTGAATGTATAATTGCTAACTTCTCTCGTGCACACTTGACATGCTCACTGATCCTGCTAATGGTACTTATTCTTCTTCAAATTGTTTTTAAGTTTAACTCTCTCTTGATAACAGGGATGGTTGCCCGGATTGAAAACTGATGGAGATTCAAATCACCTTCCGACCATCGCTGTAGTGGCTTCATATGACACATTTGGGGCTGCAACGGTGTTTACCTTAATTTACTTTTATTTGGACAAAATATCTGTACTCAAGCCTAAGAATTTTCTTGTTATTTTAAAATTTTTGTAGGCATTATCGGTGGGAAGCAATAGCAACGGAAGTGGCATTGCAGCTCTTCTTGAAATAGCTAGGTTATTCTCTCTTCTATACTCAAATCCAATAGTTTACTGAAGGTTCACTTGACTTCTCTGCGTGTTATTCTTAGCAAATCCACTCAGAGGAGAAACTTTTGCAGCCCTTGCACATCTTTAGGTATTGTTGTGAGAGGTACCATGCGTGAACATGAAAAGGGTTTCCTTTCGCACTCTTCTTACTCCAATTAGCAAATGCATTACTCCAAATACGAAAAAAGAAAGAAAGATGATGAATGTAATTTACCTTCTTTAGCACCAACCCCTTAATCCCCTCTGCAAAAAAATAGTAAAAGAAAAAAAAAACTCTCAAGGCTCTCTCCCTTCCCCCTATCTCTCTCCCTGCCTTACCCTAATCTCTCTCTCTCCCCAAAGACCACCCCCTAACCTCCCTAAACAACTCCCTAACTCCCCCTTTCCCCGACCAAAAGGGAAAAAAAACACAAAAAATATAGGGCTGCCTAGGCAGCACAGTGCGCAGCCCACGCGTGCACAGCACTCACATGTGAGACCCTCCTCCGTGCACATTAATTTTAAGACCCTCCTCCGTCAATTTGAGCAATGGTTTAAGGTTGGTATAATACTTCTAGTTATGCAAATGAACATTCATGTAAACATATAGCATTTCTCATTCATAACATGGATGTAAATTCAATCTCTTCCCTATTGGCTGGAGCCTTGTGCCTCGAAAAGGGATTTAAGGAACAAGGTTTATTAGATTGGGCAAGTGGTAAAGCTTCCATACATGTGGTAACAAGTTAACAACGTAGAGTTCAACTGTTTATCCATTTGGCTCCTTTTGAAGCACCACTTAATAAACTCTTGCTGTCCCCCTTAGCCAACAAATTTGATTGAGTACATGGATATACAAAACTGAATTTGCAGATTAGGATTGTCGATCCACTGATTAAGGTCACATTCGCATCCAATTTACCAATCTGTGACTATAATTTTGCTGAATACGTGCCCTCGTTTATCTAATATTGAGACAACTAGTAAAGATATGCAGAAACCAATCTGCACTTTTAAAAATTATTCCTTTGAAAATACAGATCTTTGATATATATATATAAGCTCATTTAATATATATATATATGCAAACACAATTGAAGAAACTGTCAAATCTCTGTATATTGGAAATATAAAAGCTTACTGTGTCTACATCACACTTTTTTCCTCATGTTGGATGTTGATTATTATGTTTTCCTCATTTGTATTTGATATGTTGGACTTGACTTGACATATACAATATGCTAGTTGTTTATCCTAACTACTACCTATATACTAGGAGTACTTCATAAAGAGAATATGGAGACTCTGTTTGCTTCAAAACTAAAACTAATCTGCACCAAAAAAAAAAAAACTAAAATTACTTTTCTATGCTAATTGTTGAGAAAAACAGTGAATAAATATGATGTTGCTTTAATTGTGAAAACACTTGATTATATAACTATTGAATATTGATGTTGCTTTGAAATAGGGGAAGTTCTAATTTTCTTATACCTTTGTTTCTTTTCCTCACTCTTAGAAATTGTTATGGTTTTGGCAGCTCCTGCAGCGGAAGGAGTATTTTGGTCAGTATGGAAAAGTTACCAAGCTCGCCCTATCTCGAACAGCTGGTGGATCTGTGCAGCAATTTGTCAATGACACTTGTAGTGTGTAAGTTCAACCCCTTTGACCTTAAGTAGAAGCCCTTTGAATTAACATACTTCCCAAACAGTCTGAGCTTCAATTCCATATATCTTGTTTTTTTTATGCAGATTGATTAAAATGTGGCGAGAGAGATCATAAATCACAGATCGCTTCGACACCCAAATATAATTCAATTCAAGGAGGCTAGTTTTTTGATGAATATGTTATATGTATATATTATTAGTTTAGCACTTGACTCGGATCGATTGTATATGTTTTTGTTCATTCCAATATATTAACTGGTTGATATTTAGATGAATCGATAAAATTTAGTAGTTGAAATAGATCATTAATTGAGTTGGATTTAATTTTGTACAGGGTGATATTGTATATATGTACAGGGTGGTATATATTGTTTTTACAGGGTGGTATTTATGTCACTTTTACAGTATTTATGTCACTTTTAAGACTTTAATGTAATAATTTTGTTTTGAATTTATGTCACTTTTTACTTTTATGTCACTTTAGGTTAAAAGTGACATAAATAAAATTATATTTATGTCACTTTTAAGTATTTATGTCACTTTTAAGACTTTGATGCAATAATTTTGTTTGGTATTTATGTCACTTTTCTACTTTTATATCACTTTAGGTTAAAAGTGACATAAATAGGTATTTATGTCACTTTTTATTAACAAATGTGATAGTTTTATGAAACATTTATGTCACTTTTAAAACATTTATGTCACCTCCATTTATGTCACTTTAAAAGTGACATAAATACCTATTTATGTCACTTTTTAAGTGACATAAAAAGCCTCCATTTATGTCACTTTTAAAACATTTATGTCGTCTCCATTTATGTCACTTTTTACTGGAAAAAAAAGTGACATAAATACCTATTTATGTCACTTTTTAAGTGACATAAAAAGCCTTTTTCCTTGTAGTGTTTGGTCTTCAGTTATATCTGTACGTGGACTTTATTGATTTCTTTTTGGACATTTCTATTACAGATAGTTCTTTTGCTCATGGATTGTGTTTCTATTGTCTATACTTTCGATTATTATCCATAATATTCTTGATCTTGGTTGTTTGCGGAGATTGTTTTGTTAAAACAGGTGAATTCTCAGAGTTGTGCTGAATCGCGTGAATCAGGTGATATCTTCTGTTACTTGAATCTCTTCCATTGAGGACAATGTCGATTTCAGTTGGGGGTAGGGAGTAGATATCCACCTGTGTATTCTTGAGTTCATAATGCATACGTGTTTAATATTATAATCTCCATTTTTGTCAAGTTTTCTTCTAGTTAAAAAAAAAAAACTGTTGTTAAGCTTCTAACTTTCAAAACCTCGTTTCTCCTAGCTAATTTCATTGTGCAATGATGCATTCATGTCTTTCTTGTCATATTATGGACTTCAATTACATATTACTTTGTCACTAATCTAGTTTTACATTCATAGCATAAATATATCCTGAAAGCATTTGCACGAGTTAACAATCACGAAAGAATCTTTGAATTAGAGTGAAATACGATTGTCATGTGATTGGATTAATAATAAAACTTTTAACCCTAGTGAGTTTCGAGCCATTCTTTTATTCTGAGGATTAATCGCAAAAATTCGTGTCAATTCTTGAAATGCACTTTTATCTCGTTGAGAGTCTCATTCTTGTTTCATTTTGCTGATGCTTCAAGAGAACGTTCAGGATCTACTAATTTAAAAACTCAGGAAATACTCGAGAAAAGTTATTATGTTTAGAAGATGATTTAGGCCATTGTTTTCTCGCCTCATCACCAGAGAAAGTCTAAATTCCCACTTACCTATCACAAATCAATACCTCTACCTAAAATTACATATTTATAGTCGAACATGTGACGGTTTTGTGAGAATAGTTAAAGGAGGAAAAGAAGAAGTAAAATTAAAGGGGGGGGGGGGGGGGGGGAAGAAGAATTGGTGAAAATGAAAGATAAAAGAAATTGGAGGTTGGATAAATAAAAAATTGCAAAGTGAAGTTGATATTACCGTGTCACATGTTTGAATCCATTTCCGCATTTCACCATCTTTTACCTTTCTTCATATTTCTGTCACAAGTCCTAAGGATTCTAGATAATTTTAATAAAATCTCGAGTATAAATGAGTTTCTCCACAGTAGATCGCTCATGTAGTAATTGGTATCCCATTCATGAGACTCATGCACCTCAAAACAAGCGTTTTTCAGTGTCTAGTATGTAAGCATGTTTGATCGCCTCTACATTTACTCATTTGGGCTTCATACTATGAGTGCATAATTTTTACGCTAGTTTCAGAGCAATTTTATTTTGAGCGTAAACCGTGTGAGAATTGAGTTGAAACTATGAAATCTTGAACATGTCAATCTAAACTAATTCTGAGACGAAGATTTCAATCATAGTTGTTAACTCCACACACATATACACAAGGATATATAAAGGCTGTGGATGTAGTTTTGACTTGGATAAGTTACTTTGTAACATGTTTATTTCCATAGCATGATAAAGGAATTTATGTCATTGTTAAGCAGAATTTTTAGCATAAAGGAGAGAATGAAGTTCTTTGTTGAGTTTAGAAAGCTTGACAGTTGAATTTTGTGGGTAAATTCTCTGAAAACCCTCACGAGACACAACTCGTCCATTAGGATTAACCTAAGGGTTCAAAGGCTTGTTGCAAACGCTAAATGCAACCGCGATTCCTGCGAAAGTGAGAAAGGATTGTTCTTTTTGTTTTAGTTCAATAAAATTGTAACGTTGGAATTTATTGTCTTAGCTTGATTTATTTTCGCTTCATTGCTAGAGACTAGCAATACGCTAGTTGGGGGTCGTGATGAGGGCTGATAGTTGTTAGATATTGGCCCGATAAAGAGAAAAATTGGTTAAATTTGGTCCTCGATCTCTAGTTTTACTTGTACTTGTGTTCTAATTCATCTCTTTACACAATGGTGCATTTTCTGTGGTATATTGTTGTGTTTTGTTCTTTAAATGCAGGTTCCAAAGTTTGAATGAATAACAAGATGAAAGGAATAAATCAAGAAACAAGTAGATGAAGTCTTGGTACCAATCGATTGACATCATATCAATCGATTGACATATCTTATGATCAATCGATTGGTCTTTATACCAATCGATTGGAATGTTTACCAATCAATTGATAGTTTTGTCAATCGATTGGTTAAAGCTGGAAACAATCTGCGTTAATGGTGCAAGATCTCAGCAATTAGGACGACGACCAGCCGTTATGAAATGAACCTAGACGCCTTCAGCTCGTGGATTTGACATTATATATAGAGGGGAGTGAAAAAGGTCAAGGGTTGGCTAATATTGTATTGTTTTGTAGGGATTTCTCCATAGTTGTTTTTGAGTCCAAACTTGAAGTTCTTATATTTTGTATTCAATCTCAAGTTCATGTTTTCGTTCTTGCTTCTAGGTGTTTTAGGAATTGCTTGATTGTGAATCTCATTCTAGTTTTAGTTTAATTTCAAGATTTTTAGTTCAAAAATTTAATTCATGACAATATTTGATCCCACTTTTCAGTTTATTTACATTTATGCAGTCCTAAGTATGCTTGAGTAGAATTCTGGTTGGGAATAATGTGAAGAAACATTGTTCCCAGCCTACTGCCATGATTCTGTTTAAGAATCAGTGTCAATCGATTGGAAGCAGAACCCAATCGATTGACATTGATTCCAAGTCAATCGATTGATTATATTTCAATCGATTGAGAGTCATTTCATTTCAATCGATTGACATCATCACCAATCGATTGATATGTAAATGACTTGGGTTGAATTCTTTTTGTATTTCAGTAACTTCTATTTCAGAAACTAAGCTCAAATCGTCCTTTTTAAGTTCGAATTGAAAATTGATTTTGAGATATAAGCTCTTTAGATTAATTAACTCAATGAACGTTTGAGATAAACACATCGAATATTTCATACTCAATCTGTTGGTTATTGTTCATGGTTTTAATTAACTAATATTTCAGTCCTTCATAAATAAGTTAGGTAAACAAACCACTAAGTATGTGAGAATCACATACCTAGTGACTAGGATGCTTAACTTAATCATCTTTGAAATAAGGAATACTCTAAGGATAAAACCCCAGCTGTTCGTTATTGTTAAAACATGGTAGTGGATGGGGCTATGTGGATTTACATGTTCCCAACACCTTTTCATAAGTAATTTAAATTGCATTGTTTATTCCTGTTTAATTTGATTGTCGTTTTTTTTGTTCTTTCATTACTTAATTTCAATTTCAATAGGACTGCTAGATCTTCCACTTTAAAGAAATCATCTTTTATTTTATTTAGGATTCAATCTAGATCTTTCTGCCTTGTATCTTCCGTCCCTTGGGAAAACGACTCGGTTTTACTGGTTTTTACTCGACGCGACCGTCTGCACTTGGACGTACTCTTTAGAGAACACATTTCCAGTCGTGTCAGCAAGTACTACTGCTAGAAGCCGCTGTATCCTAGGAGACAGATGCCGACGATTTCCTCAAGCACATCCGGTGAGGCGGCGAATTTGTTTTAAGGAAACTGTGAATAAAATCACAGGCCTCGGTTTGATAATTCTCCTGTTTATTTTTCTGTTTATGTCCAAGTGTAATTTTTCTGTTTTCATTAGTTATAATCATAAACTGTTTCTGTTTCCAATTATATCAATGAAATATTTCCAACAATCTTAAAACAGATTATATATATTTTACAAAACAAAAATAGATTCGGTTTGGGAAAATAGAAAATATTTTGAAAAACAGTTTACAAAAACTACTACTGTAATTCTCATTTTCTGCCCAAACGGTGCAGAATCAGGGAAAATTGCATTAGACAAAAAGTGTGCAGAATCTTGTTTTGCTTGAGACAATGTGAGCAGAATCTTAAAATTCCTTCGTTTTCCTAATAATTTTTTGAAAACGAAATTCTGCTACTGTTAAAAATTAAGAGGAGGAAAAAAATAAAATATTAGATTTAATTTATTTTCTCCTTTGATAATATTTTTCAGAAATGGAAAATCAGAATGTGAACACTGCTGCAAACCCACCTATTGCAAACGATGGTGCTACAGGCTCCAACACTGTGGTGATTGGCTCCATACCTGTGAAGGTTCCCTCAATCCAAACGGTTCCTGTGAACCACGGGGAGAAACCCGAGAAGTTTAATGGTGTGGATTTCAAAAGGTGGCAGCAAAAGATGCTGTTCTATCTTACCACCTTGAACCTTGCGAGGTTCTTGAAGGAAGAGGCTCCTGTGCCTAATGAAAATGAACAAGACCGAGAGGTTGTGCTAGCTATTGATGCTTGGAAGCACTCGAACTTTCTGTGCCGAAATTATGTGTTGAATGGCCTACACGACACACTCTATAATGTGTATAGTGTTAAGGCCACTGCTAAGGAACTGTGGGAATCCTTAGACAGAAAGTACAAAACCGAGGATGCTGGGTCAAAGAAATTTGTAGTGGGGAGATTCCTCGACTATAAGATGGTGGACTCGAAGACTGTGATCAGTCAAGTTCAAGAGCTGCAAGTAATCTTGCATGAAATCCATACTGAAGGGATGACCTTGAGCGAAACTTTTCAAGTTGCTGCTATAATTGAGAAGCTACCCCCTGCTTGGAAGGACTTCAAGAACTATTTGAAGCACAAGCGAAAGGAGATGAAATTTGAAGATCTCATCGTCAGGCTTCGAATTGAAGAAGACAACAAAGGGGCTGACAAGAATTTGGGGAACTTTGTGGCCAAGGCTAATGTGGTTGAGCATGGTCAAAGTTCAAAAGTGAAGAAGAAATCCTTTTCTGGCAAAGGATACAAAATGGGGCCAAAAGGTGGTATCGCCAAGAAGCCAAAATTTCAGTTTCAAGGAAAGTGCTACAACTGTGGCAAAACTGGACACCGGGCTTCTGAATGTCGTCTACCACAAAAGAAAGTCCAAAATAATCAAGCTAATATGACGGAGTTAGATTCTCAAGGGATGTCTCTGACATTAATCTGTCTGCTGTGATCTCTGAAGTGAATTTGGTGGATTCAAACCCAAGGGAATGGTGGATAGACACAGGTGCTACTCGCCACATATACTCCGACAAAGCTATGTTCACTTCCTTCGAACCAATTACAAGTGGTGAGAAGATGTATATGGAAAATTCTGCTACCTCGGATGTTCAAGGCCAAGGAAAAATAATTCTGAAAATGACTTCAGGAAAGGAGCTAACTCTCAACAATGTCCTTTATGTACCGGAAATTCGCAAGAATTTGGTATCCGGATCTCTCCTAAGCAAGCATGGCTTTCGAATGGTCTTTGAGTCAGACAAGGTGGTGTTGACCAAAGCGGGAATGTATGTGGGGAAGGAGTATATGTGTAATGGGATGTTCAAACTTAATGTAGCAACTGTATTCCCAAAAGTTAATAAAATGAGTACCTCTTCTGTTTACTTGCTTGAGTCTTCCAATTTGTGGCATGGTAGACTAGGACATGTTAATTTTAATTCTTTGCGAAGATTAATTAAATTAGACCACATACCAAACTTTCATATTGATGCAAGTTATAAATGTGAAACTTGTGTTGAACCAAAGTTAACAAAGACTTCATTTCAATCAATTGAAAGAAGCACTGAACCTCTGGAATTAATCCACACTGATGTATGTGATTTAAAAATGGTTCAATCTAGAGGTGGCAATAAGTATTTTATTATTTTTGTTGATGATTGCACTAAATATTGTTATGTGTATTTGCTAAAAAGTAAGGATGAAGCTTTGGATAAGTTCATTCTATACAAGACAGAGGTTGAGAATCAACTAAGTAAAAAGATTAAGGTGTTGAGAAGTGATAGGGGTGGTGAATATGTAGCGTCATATGGTGAGTTTTGTGCACAAAATGGAATTATTCACCAAACCACCGCACCTTATTTACCTCCATCAAATGGAGTTGCTGAAAGGAAAAATCGTACCTTAAAAGAAATGATGAATGCTATGTTAATAAGTTCTGGATTGCCACAGAACTTATGGGGGGAGGCAATTCTCTCCGCAAATTATATTTTAAATAAGGTACCTCGAAAGAAAGTTGATCAAACCCCGTATGAACAATGGAATGGTCGAAAACCTTCCTACAAGTTCTTACGAATGTGGGGGTGTCTTGCAAAAGTTCTTGTACCTACTCCTAAGAAAGAAAGGATAGGTCCAAAAACTGTTGATTGTTTATTTATTGGCTATGCACATAATAGTAGTGCGTATCGGTTTCTTGTACATAAATCTGAAAACCCAAATATACACAAGAACACGATCATGGAGTCTAGAAATGCGTCTTTCTTTGAGAATATATTTCCTTGTAAAGAGGAATATAGTTCTAAAAAATGCACATTTGAGACTATTGGGTAAACTAGTAAAACCCAAGAAGAAAATGTTGATATTGAGCCTAGACGTGGGAAACGAGCTAGAACCTCAAAATCTTTTGGTCCAGACTTTCTAACTTATGTTATAGAAAGTGAGCCCCAAAGCTATAATGAAGCTATTAGATCACCAGATGGTCCATTGTGGAAAGAAGCAATCAAGAGTGAAATTGATTCTATCCTACAAAACCATACTTGGGAACTGGTAGATCTTCCTCCTGGTTGTAAGCCATTGGGCTACAAATGGATTTTTAAAAAGAAAATGAAGACGGATGGTACTATTGATAAGTATAAAGCAAGGCTTGTCATCAAAGGGTATAGACAAAAGGAAGGTCTAGACTACTTTGATACGTATTCTCCTGTTACGAGAATAACATCCATTCGTATGATTATTGCAATCGCAGCGTTGCGAGGTCTCGAAATACATCAAATGGATGTTAAGACTGCCTTTCTTAATGGAGATTTGAATGAAGAAATCTACATAGAACAACCTGGAGGATTTTCTGCTCCAGGGCAAGAAAATAAAGTGTGTAAGCTTGTCAAATCATTGTATGGCTTAAAGCAAGCTCCAAAACAATGGCATGAAAAATTTGACCAAGCTATACTTTCTAGTGGATTTAAAATCAATGAGTGTGATAAATGTGTTTATGTCAAAGACACAATTGAAGGCTATGTCATCTTATGTCTTTATGTTGATGACATGCTCTTAGTGGGTAGTAATGATAAGATCATTAAATCCACTAAGAAAAGGTTGAATTCTAAATTTGACATGAAAGATATGGGACTTGCTGATGTTATATTGGGCATCAAGATCTCTAGAAATACTAATGGACTTGTTCTGTCACAGTCACATTATGTAGACAAGATTCTAGAGAAGTTCAACAAGTCTGATACTAGTATAGCCCAGACGCCTGTGGACTTAAGTCTACACCTATCTAAGAATACTGGTGAGAGTGTTTCTCAACTAGAATATTCTCGAGTGATAGGAAGTTTGATGTACTTAATGAGTTGTACAAGGCCTGACATTGCTTATTCTGTTAGTAGACTAAGTAGATATACTAGTAATCCTAGTGCAAAACACTGGAAAGGGATAGTAAGGGTACTGCGGTACTTACGATATACACGTGATCAGGGACTGCACTATATGAGATATCCAGCTGTATTGGAAGGATACAGTGATGCAAACTGGATATCCGATATGAAAGATTCAAAATCTATAAGTGGATATGTTTTCACACTTAGTGGTGCAGTTGTATCATGGAAATCTTCAAAACAAACTTGTATTGCTAGATCGACAATGGAATCTGAATTCATTGCGCTAGACAAGGCAGCTGAAGAGGCTGAATGGCTTCGCCATTTTGTAGAAGATATTCCTAGATGGTCAAAACCTGTGCCAGCTATTTGCATACACTGCGATAGCCAATCTGCTATTGGAAGGGCACAAAGTAATATGTATAATGGTAAGTCTAGACATATTCGTCATAGACATAATACCATTAAACAACTACTCTCAAGTGGGATTGTCACAATTGACTATGTAAAGTCAAAGGACAATATTGCGGATCCGCTAACCAAAGGGTTAAATCGAGAGTTAGTTAATAAATCATCTAGAGGAATGGGACTAAAGCCTATGACGTTACAAGGGAATGTAATGGAAACCCAACCTAGTTGACTGGAGATCCCAAGATCTAGGTTCAAAGGGACAACCTAATTTCATGTACCTTAAGAGAATCACTGAGAAGAAATGATCTTCTGCCCATTTCTATAATTCAACAGTGATACCTGCATGGCGTGAGGGTAAGCTTAGCTTTTAATGACTATGTGCGTTGGTATAACCAAGTAGAGTATAGCAGGATACTCTAAATAGTCACCTATGTGAATGTGAAGTGGGGCCGCTTCTAAAAGAATTTGAGAATGGCAAAATTCTTTGATAAACATTTACTGAACCAGGCGAGTGTTCAAGGCCAAAATGAACACAAGTGTAATAACTAAACTATGTTTGGAAAGCTCCTGTGTGAGGTCTGTCAGTTGTTTACACTAATGGCAATCAGTTCAAGACTATACGTTCACTGGTCAGCCAGTAAATCTGATAGATTGTCACAAGGGAAGGTTCAAAGCCAAAAGCTACCTATCCTTTGCAGGAGTGATCCGTTGTGCTCTCTCTATGTTGTCGAGTCACTGTCTCACATCGTTTCGGTTAATTTCATTCATGTGGGGGATTGTTGAATAAATATGTATTTTGGCCATGTTTAAGGGCTAATAAAAGTGGGACCCACTTAGAGTTTAAGTGAGGTCCTTGTGGATTTGTGTTCTCCTCCATGAGGAGATGAAGTTTGGATATTCACATGTCCAAAACTATTAATGGGTGAATGAGAAATTAATGGTTAAAGGTTGCCCCATACAAGGAGTTGTTGAAATGAAAGAGGTTCACAACTTGCCTTGTCCCACATAGGAAAACTAGAAGTAGCCTTTAGTGTATTTATAAGGCTACTTCATGTTTTGGGTTTGGGCCCCAAGGGGTACCCAGTTTTGTGGAAGGGGGAGGACCTAAGGCCCTTTGGGTTTGCTCCACACACGCGCGCGCCGCCGCCGTCCGGCCGAGCCGAGTCGAGTCGCGGTCGTGGGTGCGGGTGCGGCCCGCATAGAATATTTCTTTTTAGACCGCTCAAGTTTTAGTTACAGAAAATGGAAAGGCATATGACTATCCTATATATATCACAGCTCCCCCTCAATCTAGATATACGAAATTACAGAGTCTTCTTCTACTGTCATATTCTGTCCTAGGTTTCCTGAGAGAGCACGAAGCATAAAAAGTTCGCCGGAGCAGTTCTATTTTGTGCAAGTACTACTGCTAGAAGCCGCTGCATCCTGGGAGACAGACGCCGACGATTTCCTCGGGTGAGGCGGCGAATCTGTTTTAAGGAAACTGTGAATAAAATCACAGGCCTCGGTTTGATAATTCTCCTGTTTATTTTTCTGTTTATGTCCAAGTGTAATTTTCCTGTTTTCATTAGTTATAATCATAAACTGTTTCTGTTTCCAGTTATATCAATGAAATATTTCCAACACACGTAAAAGTGTAACTTATCCATTGGAGTTGTTTTCTTGGTGCACTACCTAGCGTCTGACACAATCATGTAATAAAAACCTTCATTGCTGTTGCTCTAAAGTATTGAAAATTCTATGATACAATCAAGTGATTTAGGATAGATTTATGATTGTAGTCCTAACATGTTGAACTTGGGTGCTACCATCCAAAATGTTGTTGGTTTCAATAAGTGAGGCAATTTTCTATGTTATAACATTTTGGCAATAAAGTAGTGTCAAAAGTATTGTAAGTTAAGATGTATGATATATCCTAAACTATTAGGATGTATCATAAATGTTCCAATAAAGTATATGGTTCCACTTGAACTTTTACGTTTAGGTAAAAACAAAGGCAAAAGTAGAGAAGCCACAATCAAAAGGGTACCATAAAAATTTTAAAAAGATCATTCATGTGCAAAATTTGCTTTGAAGCTTTAAAATGCTTCTTAAAATTTGATCAAAAAGGCTAAACATTAGCTTTTTGAGTTTCGTTTGAATCAACACGTACATTTAAAAAGAAATTTTGAACAAGACCGGACCTATGTCATTATTTCAGAATTGATTTGTTATTCAAAATGTGCGTTAATCTCGGCCATTTTGAACAATCTATCTATTCTAATACATAATAGTGGAGAGTTTTAGCTGTGTTTCATGTGAGAATGACACGTGTATAAGTCCTCCATACCCAACAATCAAAATATGAGTCTGGCAAGTCAAAATCAAAGCAAAGTATTACAAGGGCTTTTCCACCCAACAGCCTTTGACGTTACATCTTCCTCTTCTTCTCCCCATCTCTTAATGTTTTCCTATTATTCATACATTGTACAGAAACTGAAGAGAAGCCACCCTCTCCCTCTTTCTTGTGAGTAAATTTCTAAAAATTGCATCTCCATGACAGTGCTTATACCCCAATCAGTAAACCCTAACATGTAAGCAATAAGATCTCATGATTTATTGGTTTTGTTTTAATTGTTTTGTTTTGTTTTGCTTTTTTTGTTTTTTTTTTTTTTGGGTTTTTTTTTTCTTCTACCTTTTGGTGCAGTCCATGGAAATTATGTAAAATTTTCCCATTTCTCTCTAGCTTGTGCTCCCGAGGGTTTTTTCAAGAGCCCAATCCTAATTATTTGGCATTTTATTCTGTA
The DNA here is from genome assembly GCA_033977485.1 of Hydrangea macrophylla. Lineage (NCBI taxonomy): Eukaryota > Viridiplantae > Streptophyta > Magnoliopsida > Cornales > Hydrangeaceae > Hydrangea > Hydrangea macrophylla. The sequence continues at coordinate 107,909,402 of CM066983.1, read as the reverse complement.
GGTTGGGCATGTTCGAGCATCTTTTGGAGTTGAAACAAGATCACATACTAAATTAGAGGATTCTAACATCAACTTTTCTATTGAAGCTGCTTTGCAAGGAAAACCAAAAAGGTATTTGGGGCCAGAGTGTTTGAAATTTCGTCTTGTGTTTTTCGATTTTCAATCCAAGTTGTTGAATTATTCGTTGCTACATTATAGATTAGACCCGTATGTTAAAGAAGCATCCAAACGTTAGTGGATGGGAGGAACGTCACCCATTTAGGTCATATGAAGATATTTTTCAATCCATTTATGGCTTATACTTGCTATGTTAATTTGAATGTATGTGTGTGCATATATACACACACACATATATATATGGGGGCTGCTAACTTACAACATAATGGTTATAAGTTAGCAGCATACAACAGCCTTTTAGCGACGAAAAATAGGTTTTTAGCGACAAAATTTTTGTCGCTAAAGGTTCCAACTTTTAGAGACGAAAAATTTTGTCACTAAAACCTTATTTTTCGTCGCTAAAAGTCTCCTATGCTGTAAGTTAGCAAATCCCTATATATATATATATGTGTGTGTGTGTGTGGTTGGAATAATTTTTTTTTTTTAGGGGTCTATCATCTGGGTACTATATTGAACTCTAGAAACATGAAGTGGAGCTGATACGCTGTACATAGCACTAGAGGGTTTGTTGTGGGTACCCACTTAGAGCCCATTGGGTATTGGCGTGGAAAATTCTATAAAAAGTAGTATTAATTGCGTGTTGTTTTTGATTTAAATTACTTTTTTAGATTTAAATTGCTTTTTTAGCTTTAAAATACACATTTTTAGAAAACCTGTGAATTATTTTTTTATTTTTTTTGGGGGGGTTAGGGTGCAAATTGAGTCTAAACTCTCAATCTATTAAGCATGGACGCGGATATGTTTATATGGATATGACACGATGTAATACCTATACCTGAAAAAGAAGGCTAATATATTATTAATATGTGTTAATTAGTATTATTAAGGGGAAATTATTGGAAAATCACACGGTATAAGCGTGAGCACCATACGATATCCCATGATTCCTATGCCCCCCAACCGCCTCAGAGCAACTCCAAAGGTAATCATCAAATTTGGGTATCCAAAATGCTATTTGGTTACTTGAATAGTGTTTTACATACCAAATAAGTCTCATGCACTCCAACTATAGTAACCAAAACTAGTAGCCATTTTATTGTTTAATATATTTTGATGTATCTCAACCATAGATACACTAAAAATGTTATTTTATTCTCAAACCAATGGCTAGGATCAACCCACCAAATATGCATCCCCTCACTTTCTCTCTCCAAATGCTATAAGTTTGGAGACTCAAACCATGAGTTTGCATAATGGATCCCCCATTGGAGTGCATTTTCTATGATGAAGGGATCTATTTTAGCATCTTTTGGATTTGGATACCCATATGCATCCCCCATTGGAGTTGCTCTCACGCACGCAATTCTTGCCTTCAGCCACTCACACCGTGTGAGAGGCTGTACCATATGAGATCCATTTTGAAAATGTATTTTAAAACTTTAAACCCCCATAACTTTTGAACTACAACTCTATTTTTTTACAAATTTTATACCATTGGAACTGTGTCGATGAGAGCTACAAAACTAGTACCATTGTTGATATGTTTTGAGCAAAAAAAAGAAGACATTTTCCTGCCTTGTTCAGTTGTTCCTGAAAAACTTAAACTTTCACTTGATATTTGTGTATGCGTTCAATGACATTTCACTGACTTTCATGTATGTCAGGTGAAATTTCACTAGAAGTAACTGACTAGATTTTAAAATCTAATTTGATTATTAATTTGTTAAAAAGTCTCTTAAATGCAAAGTTAAGTGAAATTTCACTTAATGTTCATATATGAGTTAAGCGAAATTTCACTAAATATTCATATATGCATGGTGAAATTTCACTTCTTCTTCTTTTTTTTGGGCATATTAAACAATACATATTTTGTTAAAAGAAGCAAATTTTCCAATCAATTATAAAATACAAATTTTCAACCAAAACAAGTGTAGGAATTCTTATTAAAAATCGTCCTTTTTTTTTCTTCTCAAAACATGCAAATTTCATGTTTTTACATACATAAATAATAAGTGAAATTTCACTTGATATATATAAAATATTAAGTGAAATTTCACTCAATTCTAGAGCTTTTAAAATCTCTCCCCAAAAAAGTCATAAGTTCAATTTTTGCAAAGCTCATAAACTAGTTACCAAATGAATTAACATGAAATTATGCTTTAAAAAAGAAGAAGCACCAAAATGGCGGCCAAACTAAGCCTTAATGAGGTAGCAATGGCTTTATTGCTATTCGTTTTTTTTTTAATTTTTTTTTTCTCAAAACATATAAATTTGGCATACATAAATATTAAGTGAAAATTCACTGAACTCGTACATGCCTTCTTCTTGAAAAACTTGAAGTTAAACTTAACATTTGTGTATTCGTTCAGTGAGATTTCACTTAGTATGTCAAGTGAAAATTCACTAACTAACCCAAAAGTCTATAGAAGTAACTCTCTAGAGTTTAAGGTCTAATTTGATACTTACTTTGTTAAAAAGTCCCTCAAATGTCAATTTAAGTAAAATTTCACTAAATATTCATGTACAAGTTCAGTGAAATTTCACTTAAGATTCATGTATGCCAAGTGAAATTTCACTATTTTTTTTTCTCTTTCATATTAAACAATGCATATTTTGTTCAAAAAAAATAATCAAATTTCACAAATCAATCAATTATAAAACATAGTTTTTCAACCCAAACAAATGCAAAATTCATGTGAAATTTCACTAAAACTCTCCTTAAGAACAAAGTGAACATTCGGTTTTTTTTTTCTCAAGACATATCAACTTGGCATACGTGAATATTACGTGAAAATTCAATAAACCATACACGAATATTATGTGAAAATTCTATTAGGTTCGTCTGGATCATGGCATGTAAAAAAAAGAGTTTTTTTTTCTTTTGCTCAAAGGTATCAACAATAATACTAGTTTTGTAGCTCTCGTCGACACGGTTCCAACGGAATAAAATCGGTAAGAAACAGAGTTGTAGATCAAAAGTTATGGAGGTTTAAAGTTAAAAAAAAAACATTTTCAAAATGGATATCATATGGTATAGCCACTCACATGGTGTGAGTGGCTGAAAGAAGCATGCGCGCGTGTGAGGGCTCGGAGCCACGTGGATCTTCTATGGTGCGTGCACTTATACTGTGTAAGCACTGACTTAGATTCCTTTTGTCCTTTTTAGAAAATGGTCAAACCAATTGGAGTTTAAACTTTTGAGGGTTACTTGTAGAGATTTTCCAATAATTTTCTATATTATTAATGCATATGTTGATTTAAGGTGTTATGAACTCACCAGTGAAAAGTGAAAAGGTGTTCAGATGGGAACATAGATGAAAGTCCTATGTCTAGTCCCTGGAGGGACAGATATAAAAGTGGGACTCTTGTGGGGTTTGAATTACATAAATTGCATTTAGTTGCATTTATATGTCTAAATGATTAATTGTTTAATTGTTTCAGTATTACATTATTATTCTTGATTAGTTTTGGGACCAGTTTGGGTACCCTTGTGAGAGCGTAAATGGACACGGTTACATGTGATAAAATAATTGGAACCACATGCTGGGTGCATTAGATAAATTAATTTGGACCCATTCGAAAGTGGGTAAAATACACAAGTCTTGGGGGTGCAAATGAAAATTAGGAAGGATGATTTTGTGGGTTTTCCTATAATCATTTTGAAGGTTATAAAAAAAAAAGGTGTGAGAAAGACTTCACTAATGTAAGCATTTAACATAAACAAATAGATGTATATTGATTTTAGTTAAATAAATGTAGACAAGGACACCTAGCCTATCTTTTTTTTTTTTTTTTTTGAGAAGAAAAGGGGAAATATTATATCATTTTGTCCAACAAGACAGAATTTAGAACACAAGGAGGGCATCTGTTATACCAAACAGTTTTGTCCTCGATCGACAAACTAAATTTTGCTAAAGTGTGAGCAACAACATTACATTTTCTGTTAGCATATTGGATTACAACCTCCTTGAAACATCGAAACAAGTTTTTTATGTCATCAATGATTTGCCCGTGAGACGCCATACAAGGAGCTCCATCTTTGACTTGACTTGTGATTGTAGTCCAGTCCACTTCAAAAATAACTTTTCGTAAGTGAAGGTCGATTGCAAATTGAGTTGCAGCTTTCAGCGATTGTGCCTCGACCATAGCCACAGATGTGCAAGGTTTCCCTTTAATGGCAATAGCACCAATCACTTCACCTTTAAAGTTTCTGACCATGGCCCCCATCCCTGTTAGTTTCCCTTCATTAAGGAACGCACCGTCGTTAATTTTCACAAAGCCAAAGGGTGGAGGCTGCCATTTAAAGGAGGCCACATCCCTAGATAACACAAACTCATGCCTCTGTGAGATCTCAAACTCATCAGCCAAGCTGGTTGCAAGGCTCACTGCTTCATTCGGGTCGCACCTAAACCCCTCGTGCACCAACTTATTACGTTGTAATCAAATAACCCAGATTGTGTAAGAAAGAAAGTTCAAATTTCTTGACCCAACCACATCCAGTAAATTGTCCCACCACGTTCGAAAATCTGGGTACGGGGTATATATTAACCCCCTATCGTTTAAAACCTTCTTCCAGATTTTCTTTGCCCATTTACAGTCCCGTAACGCGTGAAGCGTTGACTCTCTAACCCTTTTACATCCAGGACACCAAACTTCGAGTTGAACTCCTCTCCCAACAAGATTTTCAAAAACTGGTATAATTCCTCTACCAGCTCTCCAAATGAAATGACGTACCTTCGGAATAATCTTCGCTTTCCAAATATGCTTCCATGAATGTGTATCAGATTGGCCACCTGACGTGCTTGCTCCACCTTTCTCTTCATCACGCCAAGCATTAAGAAAAAGATAGGCACTTTTCACAGAAAACATCCCCTGGTCATTTCCTTGCCAAATAAGAGTATCTTCATGATTTGCATCCACTGGTAATTTAAGAATTTGTTCTGCCTCATGCTCCAGGAAAGTTTGTTTGACTAGGTTGAGTTTCCACCAGTTTGTGTGATAGTCAATTAGAGTAGAAACTTTAGCATCCACTGGCAACGAACCTTGTTCTCTACAAAATGAACACCTAGTTGATGTGTCAACAAAGAATAAACTTTTAACTCTCTTAATTGTACTGGTAATGGAATTGATATCATGGACTAAAGCAGTGTTAGGGACTGTTTGGTTCTTGTTTTAGATTCACTTGACTACTGAAGTTGTCTCTAATTTATCATGTGTTTATTTGGGGGTATATTATGTTTGGGATATGGATAGTTAGTGGATGAGTCATGGGGACACATGTCCATTTTATAGGCTTGTACTTTGTATTGTGAGTAAATCAAAAGAAAACAAAATGTAGAATGAAATAGGTAGTAGAAGTCATTTGACTTCTTTAGATCGTTACAGATTTTATATGGGCTGGAGGAAGACCAAGAGCTGTCCATAAGCTCTTGGAAAAACTAAAATAGAAGGAAAATAGAAAAGAAAGAAAGAAAAGAGGAAAAAAAAAGGAAGAAGAAGTACTAGTGAGGAAAGAAATCGTACGGACTAGTGAGCCAAGGGTGTTTCACCACGACGCCGTTGTTCCGTCATTTGATGTCCGTTCTCAACATGAAAGTTATAGTTGGACTCGTGGAGATAAGCCTAACCTTATGGTATAATTTATTTTCAGATTTATGATAGATTTTTCGTGACCCAAATGGGTGGGTAACCATAGTTCATCAAACTCATATGTAGGAACACATGCAGATTTATATATTGAGTTGGGCTTTGCTAAGATTCGATTTCTAGGACTTCAATTTGCTAATAGTCGCTAAGGTGAGTGTTCTAATCCTAAAATTTGGTGTTTAATGTGATGATGTGATAATTGATGGTTTAGAATGTTTAATTAATGATTATTATGCCAAGTATGTGATTAAAGTGATGTTTACATATCAATTATATGAAAGATTGCCATATTTATGTGATTAGTTTCTTGCATATGCTTATGTGGGTCAAAGGGAAGTCAAGTAGTGGTCACCATTTATAGGTCCCATATATAAGGGATAGAAAGCCCTTAATGAGGGGGCGTGGTGACGACCACAATGAAATGCCGATGACGCCTTCGGGGTCACAAATGAGAGAAATGCTATATGCGATAAAAGAGTGAAAAGATCCGGGGTAGAAGGTTCGGGGGTGGTGATTCGATTACTTGACATTCCGGAGACTAGTTTGGATGATTCATATATATTTAATTAATGCATTTCACGATTAAACATACCGATAGCATGATTAATTCTCTCACTAAGCGAAAGCTTAAACAAATGTTATTTTATGTGTGGTTATTGAATAACCACTGTAGGTACAGATCAAGGTGAAGAAATGAAAAGGCGATGGGTTAGGTTCGAGAGTTGTAGATATGTTCATATGTTTAGATACTTGACCTACAGTTTGTAACTTATATTTTTGTAGAACTTGTAATATGTCAAGTTAACATGTAATTCTGGCTCGTTGGGCCTATGAGTCGAGTGTGGTTGTGCTTAGTCTTGAAACTCGTGTTAAACTTGTGTCATGTTTCAAAAGGAAGGATGAAGTTTATGTTTATAGTAAAAGAGTTATGAACTTATTATTTAGTTTTAAAACCATGTGTTGGGGTGAGTTACTTGTAAAAATGTTTTAAATGCACACGGATTGGAATCTAGATGTTTCATATTGTATTTGGAAAATGTTGGGTAAGGACTACTTGTAGTTTAAACTTGTTGACAACAGAATTTAGCAGAAAAGCTAGTAACAAGTACCTAGGGCTGATCGATTGTACCCTAGGACCGATGGAAGGTACCCTTGACTTGGTTTTTAAATTTTGATACTTTCAACTTCTAATTTGATAAAAGGGTACCTAAAGAGCTCTAATAATCCTCAAAAATAGTACTTTTGATTATTAAAGCTTGGAAGTATTTTAAATGGAATTTTCACTCACTTAAGGCGTAACTGTAAGGCCTTAGATAACTGGCTTCAAACTTATTTCAAAACATTACTTATGTTTAATTAGGCCTTGGTGGTATTGTTACACGTGCCTTAATTTGCCCGTGGCGGGTTGGGGTGTGACAATTTTTGGTAACAGAGCAATAGGCTAAAGCCTTGGGACGAGTGACGAATACGACGTATAAGTTGAATAAAATGACGTGAAGTTGCACGATCATGCATACACATTTATATTAGCATCCTTCAAATGTTATTTAGCATGCACACTACGTCGCATGTTGTAATACCCTGTATTTTTGGTATATTAATAATGTCACGCCCCGACGTAGCATAATTCAGGAAAGCATTTAATTTCCTTTATGGACTCGTAGGTCGTGACAAGTGAGTATGACCAATTGTCCCTGCAACAAATAACTTAACAACATTTCTAAAATAAAGGATACTAATAAACATAAGTTCCGAAATTTAAAACTTGCTAAACTATTACATAAGTCAATGTCTTAGGCACAAAACGCCCTTATTCAAAAGCTATTCTCCAGTCTATTACAACTTCAGAAATGAAAGACATAGGAAAATAATAAGCAGCCTCCTGGAAAGTTCCCTGCCTCTAACTAGCATAGTCGAAGTACCCTGGCTGCTCCTGCCCCTGAAAATCTGGACATACAGTCCAGGACGCATCAACGCCGTCAGCTTATGAAAGCTGGTGAGTAAAATAAACAAGTGCTCGCAATGTATATATAAGCAAATAAACAACGGTACCATTTAACTTTAACAGTAATATATTCAAGGTTCCAATTCCAACATAATTCACGGGGGAATATAGTAAGAATTAAATACGAAATTGTACATGAATTGTGAAACATCTTATTTTGCCAATTCTTTCCTTTAGAACAATCTAATTAAATCAACACATCATTTCAGCTACCAGGAGTAATAAGTATTCAGTCATCCAATTCACACGCTACACTATCGCCTCCAATACCATGAATACTATCCGATCGGTATTGAAGTCACACACCACACTACTGCCTCAGATATCAGGAATACTATCCGATCGATATCTAGACCGATCACAACCAACCATCGCTCCGGATATCAGGAATACTATCCGATCAATATCCGAAACGCGCGCCTTAGATACCAGGAATACTATCCGATCGATATCTAAGTCGTACACAACACTATTACCATCGCTTCGGATATCAGGAATACTATCCGATCAATATCCGAAACACGCGCCTTAGATACCAGGAATACTATCCGATCGATATCTAAGTCGTACACAACACTATCACCTCCAATACCAGGAATACTATCCGATCGGTATTGAAGTCACACGCCAAACTGCCACCCTTTACTCTTTTCACGCTTTCTCACACACATGCATGTTGACCCAACCTCAATCCTTTTATGTATGTCAATGTTTCATAAATAACACCCTTAATAAATCACAAAGCCGGATAATCGTACGAGCATAAATTTCGATCTAAGTTGTTCTTGTTTCGTACAATCATTAAAACATAGACCTTTAAAACAATATTTTTGCCAAACTGTTCTTTAAAACCTTTTAAAACATTTTCCAAACAGTCCCTACTAAGGAAACATAGAAACTGCTCAAACTGCCAGGTCGCGCGAGCGGGTCGCGCGAGCGGGAGAGAGGTGATGTCGCGCGCGCGGGTCGCGCGAGCGAAGGGGAAGGCCAGATCGCGCGAGCGGGGGAGCTGGACAGGTCGCGCGCGCGAAGGTGGGAAATGGTCCGCGCGAGCGGGCCGCGCGAGCGAGCCTCGCGCGAGCGGGTCGCGCGCGCGAGTTCTTGCAGAATGTCATCTTCTTCGTTTTCTCCCCTGTTTTCAATTTCTGGACTGAAATTACCCATTTTCAGATTCTGTTCGTACCAGGACATGTGATATATGGTTCTCCTCGGTTTTCCGCGTAGATTAAGAATACGCGATCAATTTTAACTAATACGGATTATATCTCTAAATATTCGCGATTAAAGTGAGGGTGTCAAAACTTAAAATCAACGGTTCGTCGCGATACGGATAAATTAAGTCGTAGGATTCGAACCGTAGCCTATTGGCATCGATATCTTTCATTTCCAATTTACAGAATTGATTTTGGTTACGATTTCTAAAGCTCCAATTCTCAAGCTTCAATGGTGTATTGATATATATACACATATACACACCTATATACACTGAAATTTACATATATATACGTGGTGAGTGAGTTTATAATACTCACAGAGGGTGCTAGTACAAAAATTTGAGACCGAGAATATCCGCCGAGAATTCCGTCGTTGTGAGAATTTCCTCCTCCGTTCTTGATATTGATATATATATATATAACTATGTATGTGACTGAATATATGTATATATATAATCTGTATGTGTGTTATATGTGTGTGTTCTTGAGAGAGTTGAGAGATTGGAGAGAATTTGAGAGAAATGAGGGAGATTGAGAGAGACACAGTGAGTGAGAGAGAGAGACACTGTTATACACACACATATATAGACTGCCCAAAAATTGGGCTCCAAGAAAGAGGTGGAAAATGCACGGTATGGTTGAGCTCACGTGCTCCCACACCTAAAACGCGATATAAGGCGCATTTTGAAATTAAAACTGGTATTTTACGGTTGAAAATAAAATGCAGAAAATTATATTAACATAGGAATTAAATTCCCGGTTATACAAAATTATAGATATCGATTTTGAAACCATAGAAAATATTTTCCATATTTTCAAATATTACGGTTTGGCCCCAGATAATTATATTAAATCAACTACTCATGGAAATAAAATGCAATATTTATTTATTAATGATAATAAAATACAGGGCGTTACACCCTACCCACCTTAACAGAGATTTCGCCCCGAAATCTGAGCTAACTAATCCTGAAACAACTCGGGGTATCTAATCCTCATGTCTGACTCTAACTCCCACGACGCCTCTCCTTCGTCATGATGCCTCCACTGAACTTTAACCAAAGGAACGTCTCTTCTCCTCAGCCTCTTGATACTCTGGTCGAGAATTCTCACAGGTCTATCCTTGTAAACAACATTCTGACTTGTCTCAATATCATCAAAATTAACCACATGTGAAGGATATGTATTTCCTTAACATACTGACATGGAACACATTATGAACACCAGACATCTTTGGTGGCAACGCGAGTCGATAAGCCACTCTCCCAACACGCTCCAATACCTCGAATGGTCCGATGAAACGAGGTGCCAACTTTCCTCTTTTCTGACCAAAACGTACTACTCCCCGAACAGGTGAAACCTTAAGGAGTACGTGATCTCCGATACTGAACTCCAAGTCCTTTCGTCGCCGATCCGCATAACTCTTATGCCTGCTCTGTGCAGTTTTCATCCTTTCCTTGACCAGTGAAATCTTCTCATTGGTCTCTCTCACCAAATCTGGTCCCAAAAGTTCTGTGTCTCCCACTTCAGCCCAACACAACGGAGATCGACATGGCCGTCCGTACAAAGCTTCGAACGGCGCCATTCCAATACTCGAGTGATAACTGTTGTTATACGCAAATTCAACCAAAGGTAAGTGCGTCTCCCAAGACTCTTCAAAGTCGATTGCACAAGCTCTGAGCATATCTTCCATAATCTGATTAACACGCTCGGTCTGCCCATCGGTCTGAGGATGGAATGCAGTACTCATCTTGAGCGAAGTTCCCATAGCCTTCTGCAGACTTTCCCAAAATCCCGAGGTAAAACGTGCATCACGATCTGATACAATCGACACAGGCGCACCGTGCAGTCGCACCACTTGCTGTAGGTACATTCGACTCATCCTTTCTACTGGGTAAGTCATATTGTACGCGATAAAGTGTGCAGACTTCGTCAAACGATCCACAATTACCCAAATCGCGTCATGATTCTGTTGTGACCGGGGTAATCCAACCACGAAATCCATAGTTATGTGTTCCCACTTCCATCCCGGAACAGGTAAGGGTTGCAACAATCCCGAGGGTCTCTGATGTTCGGCCTTCACTTGTTGACAAGTCAAACATTTAGACACAAACTCGGCTACTTCTTGTTTCATCCCTTCCCACCAGAAATTCCTCTTCAGGTCCTTATACATCTTTGTTCCTCCTGGGTGTACTGTCAGTCTCGATTTATGTGCTTCTTCGAGAATATCTTTTCTCAAATCTCCTGAATCTGGTACACACAATCTGTCTCGACATCGGTATCCTCCACGGCCCCAACCTTCCATTCTATAGGGTCTTTTTCTGACATCTTGGCGAACCATGCTTGAAATTTCTCATCTTCCTTCTGGGCTTCGATAATTCGACTCACAAGTGTTGGTTGTACCATGAGGCATCCAAAGTGTTGCCCGACACTTTCCTCAGAAATCTGCATATCAAATTCTGCGATTGTCTCTAAAGCTTTCCATTCCCTCAACATCAATGAAGCAATCATTCCTCGAGGTTTCCGGCTTAGGGCGTCAGCGACTACGTTAGCCTTACCGGGGTGGTACTCTAATGTAAAGTCGTAATCCTTAATCAGCTTCATCCACCTACATTGCCTCATGTTCAACTCCTTCTGAGTAAACAAATACTTAAGGCTCTTGTGGTCTGAGAACAAATCAAACTTCTCCTCATAGAGGTAATGTCTCCAGATCTTGAGCGCAAACACAACGGCTGCCAGCTCCAAATCATGAGTTGGGTAGTTCAATTCATTCGGCTTCAACTGGCGTGAACCATATGCGATAACCTTTCCGTCTTGCATAAGGACACAACCCAATCCTTGATACGAGGCGTCACTGAAAATAGTGAACTTCTCACCATCCCTTGGTATCGCAAGCACTGGCGCTGTTGTCAATCTCTCTTTCAATTCCAGAAAAGCGCGTTCATGCTTATCAGTCCATTCAAACTTCAAATCTTTCTTAGTCAAACCAGTTAACGGGGCTGCTATCTTCGAGAAACCCTCTACAAATCTCCGATAGTAACCAGCTAGTCCCAGAAAACTTCTGACTTCTGTAGCATTGGTCGGCCGAGTCCAATTCGCCACTGCATCGGTCTTTGATGAGTCAACCGCGATTCCTTGTTGAGAGATCACATGCCCGAGAAACTTAACTTCCTGAAGCCAGAATTCACACTTGCTGAATTTAGCATACAGGCGGTGATCCTTGAGAGTCTGCAACGCGATCCTCAGGTGTTGCTCATGCTCTTCCTCTGACTTGGAATAGATCAAAATATCATCAATAAAGACAATAACGAATTGATCCAAATAGGGCTTGAATACTCTGTTCATCAAGTCCATAAACACAGCCGGAGCATTCGTCATCCCAAACGGCATCACTAAAAACTCATAGTGTCCGTATCTCGTCCTGAAAGCAGTCTTAGGTATGTCTTCCTTCCGCACCCTCAACTGGTGATACCCTGACCGTAGATCAATCTTAGAAAAGGTCGTGGCTCCTTGCAACTGATCAAACAGATCGTCTATCCGAGGTAAAGGATACTTATTCTTGATAGTAACCTTATTCAGTTCTCGGTAGTCAATACACAGCCGCATTGACCCATCCTTCTTCTTCACAAACAACACTGGTGCTCCCCAGGGTGAAGTACTTGGACGAACAAAACCCAACTTCTCAAGTTCTTGAACTTGTTCCTTCAGCTCCAACAACTCTGTAGGGGCCATCCTGTAGGGAACCTTGGTTATAGGTCGAGTACCTGGCACCAATTCCACACAGAATTCTATGCCCCTTTCCGGCGGTAATCCTGAAATATCTCGGAATACTTCCTCGAACTCTTTGATTACCGGTATAGATGATACTGTCACCTCTGCACTGACAACCTCAATGTTTGCTAGGCATCTAGTGAGGAACATATCACCCGAAGGGTTACATTGGAAATCGAAGAGTCGATTCCCCTTGTCCGCAAATGTGATCCTCTTCCTTGCACAATCCAACTTCGCATCATTCTTCTCGAGCCAATCCATTCCCAGGATTATATCGAACTCCTTCATCGACAGAACCACCAATCTTGCCAAAAGTTCGCGGTCTCCTAACCGAAGAGGACAATCCTTACACACATGTAATAACTTGACTGTGGTCCCTAAGGGTGAGACAGCACTCAAAGCTTCCTCTAAACGATGCGGTACGATACCCAAGTTCTGAACGATCTTCACAGATATAAAGGAATGTGTAGCACCCGTGTCAAATAAAACTTTAACATGAGAGTTAAACAAGGTTAGAGTACCTTCCACTGCTCGTTGCTCAGGCAGTCCCTCCTCATAAGCACCTCCTTCATACCCTGTTTCTTCATAACCAGCAGCCTCGGGAATAACAGCATTCAGGCGGGCCTGTCCTTGTTGACCATAGTTGCCTTTCCTAGGAGCCTTGCATTCCGGACTTATGTGACCTGGCATGCCACAGTTATAGCACACGACTCCTGGACGATCCGCACGCCTAGGTGCTCTGCAATCTTTAGCTCGGTGACCGGGAACTCCACAATTGAAGCAGTTATTGTTTTTGGCCCCTTCTATTGCTAGAGGCTGATACTGCTGAACTGCTTGTGTCTGTTGAGGTTTCTTCCCTCCATCCCAGGTCCTTTTCTGTCCTTGAGGGTACCCTGATTTCTGTCCTGAATAACCCTTCTGCGGAGGTCGATTTCCAAGTGGCTTCGAGTTCTGACAACCATCATTCTCTAACCCCGTAGCTAATCTCACTAGGGCTTCAAATGACTGGCCCAGATGCCCCATAGTCAGATGTCGAAGGGACAGGTTGAGACCCCGGTGATACTTCTTGATTTTCTTCTGGGGTGTGTCCACCATATGTGGAGCAAAGCGAGACAGACGCTCAAATCGAGTAGTGTACTCTCGGACAGTCAGATTCTCTTGAGTCAGCTCCATAAACTCTTTCTCTCTCTTGTCCTTCTCTTCTTCAAGAAAATACTTTTCGAGAAATCTTTCTTTAAACACCACCCACGGCATTCTCCTTGCAGCTTCTTCCCCTATGGTCGCTTTTTCAGCATCCCACCAATCAGCCGCTGCATAAGACAGCTGAAAGATAGCCAGACGCTTCTTCTCCAGATCAGTGCACTCTATGGTCTCAAAGATACGCTCCATCTGGCGTAGCCACTGTTCCGCTTGCCAGGGTTCATCAGTCCCCGCAAAATACTCAGGTCGCAGGGCGCGAAACTCTTTGAGAAGCCTGTCTCCAGTTTGGTGGGCTTGCCTTCCATTCCCGTTGTAATTCCCATTCTGATTATTGTTCCTCGCATTTTGATCACTAACCCTCTCCAATCTTCTTACAAAAGCCTCGAACATTCCGGTTGGATCTATTACCAGGGGTGCATCTTCAATAGCGGGACGATTCCTGAGATTTCTTCCATCCATCTGATCGAGAGAACGGTACCTATCCATCAATCAATAGAATTCGGTCAACCCCTCGAGAAGAAAGAAAACTCTAAACGATAGAAAGCGACTAGACACGGAATAAAGTCGAACTATCTTATCTTAATTCTATCTTAACGGCAGATCCTAGGTGTCTGGACAATTGGTCGAGCCATAACCTGGCTCTGATACCAAAAAGCCTGTCACGCCCCGACGTAGCATAATTCAGGAAAGCATTTAATTTCCTTTATGGACTCGTAGGTCGTGACAAGTGAGTATGACCAATTGTCCCTGCAACAAATAACTTAACAACATTTCTAAAATAAAGGATACTAATAAACATAAGCTCCGAAATTTAAAACTTGCTAAACTATTACATAAGTCAATGTCTTAGGCACAAAACGCCCTTATTCAAAAGCTATTCTCTAGTCTATTACAACTTCAGAAATGAAAGACATAGGAAAATAATAAGCAGCCTCCTGGAAAGTTCCCTGCCTCTAACTAGCATAGTCGAAGTACCCTGGCTGCTCCTGCCCCTGAAAATCTGGACATACAGTCCAGGACGCATCAACGACGTCAGCTTATGAAAGCTGGTGAGTAAAATAAACAAGTGCTCGCAATGTATATATAAGCAAATAAACAACGGTACCATTTAACTTTAACAGTAATATATTCAAGGTTCCAATTCCAACATAATTCACGGGGGAATATAGTAAGAATTAAATACGAAATTGTACATGAATTGTGAAACATCTTATTTTGCCAATTCTTTCCTTTAGAACAATCTAATTAAATCAACACATCATTTCAGCTACCAGGAGTAATAAGTATTCAGTCATCCAATTCACACGCTACACTATCGCCTCCAATACCAGGAATACTATCCGATCGGTATTGAAGTCACACACCACACTACTGCCTCAGATATCAGGAATACTATCCGATCGATATCTAGACCGATCACAACCAACCATCGCTCCGGATATCAGGAATACTATCCGATCAATATCCGAAACGCGCGCCTTAGATACCAGGAATACTATCCGATCGATATCTAAGTCGTACACAACACTATTACCATCGCTTCGGATATCAGGAATACTATCCGATCAATATCCGAAACACGCGCCTTAGATACCAGGAATACTATCCGATCGATATCTAAGTCGTACACAACACTATCACCTCCAATACCAGGAATACTATCCGATCGGTATTGAAGTCACACGCCAAACTGCCACCCTTTACTCTTTTCACGCTTTCTCACACACATGCATGTTGACCCAACCTCAACCCTTTTATGTATGTCAATGTTTCATAAATAACACCCTTAATAAATCACAAAGCCGGATAATCGTACGAGCATAAATTTCGATCTAAGTTGTTCTTGTTTCGTACAATCATTAAAACATAGACCTTTAAAACAATATTTTTGCCAAACTGTTCTTTAAAAACTTTTAAAACATTTTCCAAACAGTCCCTACTAAGGAAACATAGAAACTGCTCAAACTGCCAGGTCGCGCGAGCGGGTCGCGCGAGCGGGAGAGAGGTGATGTCGCGCGCGCGGGTCGCGCGAGCGAAGGGGAAGGCCAGATCGCGCGAGCGGGGGAGCTGGACAGGTCGCGCGCGCGAAGGTGGGAAATGGTCCGTGCGAGCGGGCCGCGCGAGCGGGTCGCGCGCGCGAGTTCTTGCAGAATGTCATCTTCTTCGTTTTCTCCCCTGTTTTCAATTTCTGGACTGAAATTACCCATTTTCAGATTCTGTTCGTACCAGGACATGTGATATATGGTTCTCCTCGGTTTTCTGCGTAGATTAAGAATACGCGATCAATTTTAACTAATACGGATTATATCTCTAAATATTCGCGATTAAAGTGAGGGTGTCAAAACTTAAAATCAACGGTTCGTCGCGATACGGATAAATTAAGTCGTAGGATTCGAACCGTAGCCTATTGGCATCGATATCTTTCATTTCCAATTTACAGAATTGATTTTGGTTACGATTTCTAAAGCTCCAATTCTCAAGCTTCAATGGTGTATTGATATATATACACATATACACACCTATATACACTGAAATTTACATATATATACGTGGCGAGTGAGTTTATAATACTCACAGAGGGTGCTAGTACAAAAATTTGAGACCGAGAATATCCGCCGAGAATTCCGTCGTTGTGAGAATTTCCTCCTCTGTTCTTGATATTGATATATATATATATATAACTATGTATGTGACTGAATATATGTATATATATAATCTGTATGTGTGTTATATGTGTGTGTTCTTGAGAGAGTTGAGAGATTGGAGAGAATTTGAGAGAAATGAGGGAGATTGAGAGAGACACAGTGAGTGAGAGAGAGAGACACTGTTATACACACACATATATAGACTGCCCAAAAATTGGGCTCCAAGAAAGAGGTGGAAAATGCACGGTATGGTTGAGCTCACGTGCTCCCACACCTAAAACGCGATATAAGGCGCATTTTGAAATTAAAACTGGTATTTTACGGTTGAAAATAAAATGCAGAAAATTATATTAACATAGGAATTAAATTCCCGGTTATACAAAATTATAGATATCGATTTTGAAACCATAGAAAATATTTTCCATATTTTCAAATATTACGGTTTGGCCCCAGATAATTATATTAAATCAACTACTCATGGAAATAAAATGCAATATTTATTTATTAATGATAATAAAATACAGGGCGTTACAAATAAGACCTGGTATTTCATTTCTATACTCGTATAAACTTCCTTTTCCTTTTAGTGAATTTTGATACCAACCGATTGACATATTCCCAATCGATTGACACTTTTTGATACCAATCGATTGATAAGTTATCCCAATCGATTTACATTCAACCGACTAAAAGTGATGACGTGTCAACATCCCAATCGATTGCTATTCATCTCAATCGATTGACATCGTTTTCAATCGATTGACTACAAATATCTGTTACCAATCGATTGACTTGTGTCTCAATCGATTGACATAACCTGAGAAATGTTTTCTTCTTTCCTTCAGCTTTAAACGCGTGGCACTCTTAACCCCTATATATATGTTCCATATTTATGGTCTTGGGGCTGTTTTTCAGACCTTGGGAGAGAGAGATATATACTCTTGTGAGATATATACATATATATATCTATATCTACACATATATACACCCTCATACACACACACTACCTTGGCAGCTGGGAGAAGAAGAGAAGAGAAGAAAGAAGAAGAAAGAAAAGAAAGGAGCAGACAGAGAGGGAAGACAGAGACAGAGAAGATCAAGAAGGAGAGAAAGAGGATTTTGAAGTTTTAAAGCTTTGAACACACCCAAACGCACCCTAGGTGAGTCCTAACTCACTTGGTCCCTTTATATGAAGTTTATATAAGCTATTATGATGTTTAGATGGATTACATGCATGTTGTGTACGTTTATATATGCTATTTTTACAATCTGCTGGAGAAGACGTAGTACCAATCGATTGACATAAATCTCAATCGATTGACATCAGTTGCATCCCAATCGATTGAATAGGATTTCAATCGATTGACATGTTTATCAATCGATTGATATAACTTTTGTTCCAATCGATTGAACCTCTGTTCCAATCGATTGACATGATCAGTACGTGGGTTCCTTTGCCTATTTATTTTATAAGAGGTTTGGTTATTCGATTTCTGATTCGGAAATTCCATTATGCGACTATGGGGTAGATAGGAGTAATGTGACACCAAAGATTTATGGATAATGAATAAAAAGGAATATGAAGACGTGGGTGACGTGTTGTTTCTGATATCAATTTGATGTCCGTTTTCTTTTAATCCGAGTAGTCAGGCCACATTGGGAATTTGTCATGTGTCGATGTAGAATGGAACGTAAGTAGGTTTGGTAAGTTCTGGGAATGGTACGTGGATGGACGATTGGTCATGATATGCTCTTAAAAGCGGTGAACCGGACCATGGTTCTTAAAAGCGGTGAGCTGGACCAAGAAGTCTTAAGATAGACTGGATGATCTGTGATATGCTCTTAAAAGCGGTGAACCGGACCATGGTTCTTAAAAGCGGTGAGCTGGAATCACTAGTAGATGACGTTAAGTCGTGGCAATAGATTGATATACCTTGTTCGAAACGTTATATCCCTGAAATGCGGTGAACAGGACCATTGTTCTTAAAAGCTGGGGACAGACTAACGTGGAGTCCATGACATGCGGTGAGCAGGACCATTGCTCTTAAAAGCGATGGGCAGAATAAGGGTGTATCCCTAGAGTTAAACGATTGAGTCTGTTCATGACATCTGAATATGTTGAGTTCGGTATTTGAGTAACAAGACGATAAGGGTCGGTTTACAAGAATGAATAGAGGAACAAGATAATGTTATTTATATAATAAGATGTTAACTCGTGTTTTATAAACTTGTGTTTACTTCAGATAACTGGTACCTCGTTAGTTTATGCTCACTCAGCTCTCCGTAAGCTGACGGCCTTTTATTGCCTGGACATTCCCCGTCCAGAATATCCTGCCCCTTATTCTGCAGGTAAGGACCAGTACACTGAAGATTATTATCCAGAGGAGGGCCCCACCGATGACGGTTACACCAGGAAGGATTATCCTTATGCCAGTTGAAGACTGATAGTTAGATTTAATTTCAGTTGTTCTGTTAAACTTTTGTTAACGGGTACTTGGGCATTTGTTGTCTTCAGACCTGTTGTGATCCTGTGGACCATACTCTGATATTTTGTAATAGTTAGCACTGTGTGCTATTTTTCAGTTGAGTACTGTTGCTTTTCTTTTGGACTAGTACTGTGTGGTGTGGATTATTAGTGACTTTCACCTGTCATTCATTATGGACCCATAAAGGAAATTTATTTTTCTCTATTTATGCTGCTCCGGGGCGTGACAGGGTTTTTGGTATCAGAGCCTGCATTTGGTACTCTAGGTTGTGATACTTTTGTTCACTAAGTCTTTCCACACCATCTGGTCCTAGTGTTGTTAAGATTCTTTGAGATGAGATATGAGTATAAGATAAGTTCGTCTTCCTGACGATAGATAGTTTCCTTTGCAGGATAGCATGGATCCGGAGTTTCACCAGTTTGTGACTGATGCTTATGGAGGTCATGTTATCCATGGAGATACCGTGGAGCCAGCTGACCCAGAGTTTTATCGTGAGCGTGTGTGCCAGATAGCTAGTCGACATTTAGAGGAGGACATGTGGAGAGCGCTTTATGTGACCGGGAGTACTCATCCGACACAGATGCGCATGGATGCTTACCACTTAGCGAGGGTCGGTAGAGACATTTGCCAGGAGATGTTGCGACTAGTTTTGAGTAAGCCAGAGATGGATGAGATTGAGTTGAGAGCCATTGTAGCCGGTCCACCAGAGCCCGTAGTTGCAGCAGCAGCAGCAGTCCCACCATCACCAGTGCCCGACGTACCTGTCCCAGAGCCAGAGCCTGAGCCGATTGAGGATGAGGAGGATTTAGAGCCTGAGGATGAGCATCCCGATGAGGACATGGATGGAGATGGAGAGGAGGAGCCGATAGATGAGGAGGACGACCCCGAGGAGCCAGAGTTTGAGCCAGAGGATCCAGTACCAGACCCAGAGGCTATTGAGGCAGATGTAGTAGTAGATGAGGAGGATGACCCCGAGGAGATAGTTGTGCCAGAGGTACCCGTTGTGCTTCAGATACCAGCTGGACCTATTATGCATATGGCAGCCATGGCCGATATGGCAGTAGGATGGATAGCTCAGATGATAGCACAGCCAGCAGATTTTGTTATGGGAGAGGTGGCTATAGCAGGAGCTCTTGACATAGTTGACGGTTTTGCTGCAGTAGCTGTTGATGTCGCTAACCAGGCGATAGCAGATGGGATGGAGGACGATGATGCAGAGATGATAGAGGATTGGGATATAGGGGTAGTAGTCGGAGATCTTGTCGCACCAATTGAGGATGATCCACTCGAGGAGATGGATATAGATCCAGAGGACGAGGCACCACCAGTAGGATCAGATGCTGACGACTTTTGAGTCAGGATCGGTAGGGTGTAGATTTTGTTAGTTTATATTAGGACATGTTGTCCACCAGATTTTTGGAAGCTTGAGAGATAGCTATTGACCATAGCTTTGTATAGTATTAGCTGACTTTAGTTGTTGTAACTCTTGTCCCATATGGTACACAGTTTGATTTGTGTGTACTATACGGTACATCTTTTGATATATATATATACGAGCAGTACTTTTGTTATTGGTTGTTGCGTTGTGCTGTGTTGTTTAGTAGAATTGTTAGTTTTGCTGTTTCTTATTCTATCTTGAGTTCGTTTCTACGAGAAGACTTTCAGCTGATCAATATGTCTCTTGTAGGCGATACTCATTATCATCATGGTAGGACCCTTGAGAAATCACCAAGCACGTAATGGAGCACCTATTCCGGAAGGGATGGATCCGACGGGAATTTTCGAAGCATTTATGCAGAGGATGGAGCATGTGGGGGATACATATAATCACTCCACCCACCAGAGACCTTTTGCACCCCCGCCACCAAGACAGACTGGAGATAAGTTGTTAGCAAATTTTCGTGGGTTACGTCCCGAAAAGTTCGATGGACTAACAGAACCATGGAAAGCAGAACAATGGATAAGAGAGATGGAGTTAATATTTGAAGCATTGGAATGCAGCGAACAAGAGAAACGTCGCCTTGCTACGTTTCAGCTCACTTATGCCGCCGCAGATTGGTGGGAAGCTGAGCAAGCCACAATTGGGATCAATGCCGCTAGAGCTATGTCGTGGGAGACATTCAAAGGCAGATTTTTGGATAAGTATTTTCCAAAAGATGAGAGAGATCAACAGGAAAGGAACTTTCTCAATTTGATCCAAGGAGGATGGAATGTACGGGAATACACAACACAGTTCGAGCGTTTATCCAGATTTGCTCAGCATATGATAGACACTCCGCAGAAGAAGGTGAAGAGATTTCACCAAGGACTGAACCCCCACCTCAGACATATGATGGTTGGTCATCTGAACCAGTCGTATGAGGAAATTGTTAGATTTGCTACAGGATTAGAAAAGGATGCTAATCCAGTACAGCAACCACAGACAAATCGACCTCAGTTGTCACGAGGGTTTCAACAGAGAAATTTCCATAATCGACTACCGAGAAATACCCAAGGATGGAGACCTCAGGAAAATTTTCAAGGAAACAAGAGAATCTGGGAAGGAACCAGGAAACCTCAGCAAGGTTATAATCGACCCCAGCAAATTCAACAGCGAGGACTACAGCCGCAGGCATTACTAACAGCCTCGCCAAGCAATAATGGAGGATGTTTTAACTGTGGAAAGCCTGGACATATTGCAAGGAACTGCACCGTCTACAGACCTAATCGCAGGCCAGATATCGTCTGTCGCAACTGCAACAAACCCGGACACTTGAGCAAGGATTGTCGTGCGCCACGAGGAGGATACTACGGGGCACCAGTGCAAGGAATTCAAGGACCTCCAGATCAGACGAGGATGAATGCTATTATTCCGGGAAAAGCAGGCTTTAATGCTGATGAGCAGCAACATTTGGAAGGTACACTTGTACTCTTTCACAGTCCAGTTAAAGCTTTATTTGATACTGGAGCCGCATGTTCTTTTATTGCTGTTAAGATTATACGTCAATTGGGTTTAGAACCCCAGACACTTGAGTCAACACTGAATGCTGTGTCACCTTTGGGAGTGACAGTTAAGTTGAGTAAAGTGTGTAAAGATTGCCCATTGACTTTGGGAGATAGGAATCTTCCCGCAGACTTGGTAGTTCTGTCAATGTCAGAATTCGATGTTATCCTAGGGATGGATTGGTTAATTAAGTACAATGCCAATTTGGATTGCCCTACTAGGACGATTGTATTTCCAATACAAGGAAAACCGACGATCAGATTTCAGTGTCAACCGACAAGCGACCTGTTTCTTACGAGTGGTTTGGCTACGATCATTAGTACGAGTACGGAGCCTACAATGGATCAAATACCTATCGCACGAGACTTTCTAGATGTATTTCAGGATATTAAAGGACTTCCACCAAAAAGAGAAATAGACTTCTGTGTGGAATTAGTACCTGGTACATTGCCTATTTCTAAGACTCTATACAGGATGGCACCAACTGAGATGTTAGAACTGAAGAAGCAAGTTCAAGAGCTTGAAGATCTAGGATTTGTTCGACCGAGTACGTCGCCTTGGGGAGCACCAGTTCTGTTTGTAAAGAAGAAGGACGGAACACTTCGACTCTGTATAGACTACAGGGAGTTGAACAAGGTTACGATTAAGAATAGATATCCGTTACCTCGGATAGATGATCTATTCGACCAGTTACAAGGATCTAGGATCTTTTCCAAGATCGATTTACGTTCAGGATACCACCAATTGTTAGTTCGACCAGACGATGTATCGAAGACTGCATTCAGGACAAGATACGGGCATTACGAGTTTTTAGTTATGCCTTTTGGATTGACGAATGCCCCAGCAGTATTTATGGACTTGATGAATAGAGTATTCAGACTATATCTGGATAAATTCATTATTGTGTTCATTGATGATATACTGATCTACTCAAAGACAGAAGAGGATCACAAGGAGCATTTACAAGTTGCCTTGCAGACACTTCGAGATAGTAAGTTGTATGCAAAGTTCAGCAAGTGTGAGTTTTGGCTACAGGAAGTCAAGTTCTTGGGACACGTTATATCTCAGAAAGGTATTTTGGTAGACTCATCTAAGATTGATGCAGTCTTAAGCTGGAACAGACCGACGAATGCGACCGAAGTCAGAAGTTTTCTGGGCTTAGCAGGATATTACAGAAGATTTGTCGAAGGATTTTCCAAGATAGCAGGACCCTTGACAAACTTGACAAGAAAGGAGACGAAGTATGAATGGACAGACAAGCATGAGGGTGCATTTCAGGAGTTAAGAGAAAGATTGACTTCTGCACCAGTACTTGCATTACCTAAGAGTGGAGAAAAGTACGTGATCTACAGTGATGCATCGTACCAAGGACTTGGGTGTGTGCTTATGCAAGATGGAAATGTTATCGCATATGGATCAAGACAATTGAAGGTACATGAGAAGAATTATCCTACGCATGATCTGGAATTAGCAGCAATAGTGTTTGCATTGAAAATTTGGAGACACTATCACTATGGAGAAAAGTTTGATCTATTTTCCGATCATAAGAGCTTGAAGTATTTGTTCTCTCAAAAGGAGTTGAACATGCGACAAAGAAGATGGATGGAGTTACTCAAAGACTATGACTTTTCTTTGCAATACCATCCCGGCAAAGCAAACGTAGTAGCAGACGCTTTGAGCCGTAAACCTCGATTAGTGATCGCTGCATTACTAATTAGAGAATGGAGAGCGTTAGAAGAAATTACTGAATTTGATCTTCAGCCAGTGGAGCCAATGAAAGGACAACATTTTGGATGTCTTATGGTACAACCAACTTTGATCAGTCGTATCACGGAGGCTCAACAGACAGCAGAGGATTTGAAATTATGGTTCGCCAAGATGTCAGCCAAGGAACCAGAAGTTTGGAGTATTAGTACCGACGGAGCTTTACGATGTAAAGGTAGACTCTGTGTACCTAATAAAGAAAATCTCCGGAATGAAATATTGGATGAAGCTCATAAGTCACGAATGACTATTCACCCCGGGAGTACGAAGATGTACAAGGATCTAAAGAGAAATTTTTGGTGGGAAGGAATGAAGCGAGAGGTAGCAGAGTATGTAGCTCAGTGTCTTACTTGTAAACAAGTAAAGGCAGAACATCAGAAACCACCTGGACTTCTACAGCCGTTACCTATTCCTCAATGGAAATGGGAACACATAACCATGGATTTCGTGGTAGGATTGCCGAAGTCACAACAGAATCACGATGCCATATGGGTAATCGTGGATCGACTTACTAAGACGGCACATTTTATTGCCTATAGCATGACGTATTCAGTAGAACGTTTGAGCCGAATGTATCTACAACACGTTGTACGGTTACATGGAGTGCCTGTATCTATTGTGTCAGACCGAGATTCGCGCTTTACTGCAAAATTCTGGAAGAGTCTCCAGACGGCGATGGGAATGACATTGAACTTGAGTTCAGCTTTTCATCCGTAGACAGATGGACAGACGAAAAGAATTAATCAAGTGATGGAAGATATGTTACGCGCTTGTGTCATTGATTTTGAGAGTTCTTGGGAGATACACTTACCTCTGATTGAGTTCGCCTATAATAATAGTTATCATTCAAGTATAGAGATGGCGCCATTCGAAGCTTTGTACGGAAGACCTTGCCGATCGCCGCTATGTTGGACCGAAGTCGGAGATAGTCAACTTCTTGGGCCAGAGATGGTACGAGAAACCAGTGAGAAGATTCAAGTCGTACGTGAGAAGATGAAGACAGCCCAGACCAGATACAAGAGTTATGCTGACAAACGACGCAAAGACTTGGAGTTTGCCGTTGGAGATCACGTATTACTCAAGGTTTCACCTGTTCGAGGAATCGTTAGATTTGGTCAGAAAAGGGGCAAATTATCGCCACGTTTCATCGGACCATTCGAGATACTGGAGCGTGTTGGAAAAGTTGCTTATCGCCTTGCGTTGCCACCAAAGATGTCAGGAGTGCACAACGTTTTTCACATCAGTATGCTGAGGAAGTATGTTCACAACCCAGCGCACGAGATCAACTTTGAGGATATCGAAGTCAACAGCGACGTTACGTTCAATGAAGGACTTGTTCGCATTCTAGATCGAGGAATCAAGAAACTCAGGAACAAGGAGATTCCGTTAGTAAAGATTCAGTGGAAACATCACGATGAAGGAGAAGCTTCGTGGGAGCTAGAGTCAGAGATGCGCGAGAAGTTTTCGTTTTTATTTTAGACCTTGTTGCTTTTGATTTCGAGGACGAAATCTTTTGTTGAGTGGTGGATGATGTAATACCCTGTATTTTTGGTATATTAATAAGACCTGGTATTTCATTTCTATACTCTTATAAACTTCCTTTTCCTTTTAGTGAATTTTGATACCAATCGATTGACATATTCCCAATCGATTGACACTTTTTGATACCAATCGATTGATAAGTTATCCCAATCGATTTACATTCAACCGACTAAAAGTGATGATGTGTCAACATCCCAATCGATTGCTATTCATCTCAATCGATTGACATCGTTTTCAATCGATTGACTACAAATATCTGTTACCAATCGATTGACTTGTGTCTCAATCGATTGACATAACCTGAGAAATGTTTTCTTCTTTCCTTCAGCTTTAAACGCGTGGCACTCTTAACCCCTATATATATGTTCCATATTTATTGTCTTGGGGCTGTTTTTCAGACCTTGGGAGAGAGAGAGATATATACTCTTGTGAGATATATACATATATATATATCTATATCTACACATATATACACCCTCACACACACACACTACCTTGGCAGCTGGGAGAAGAAGAGAAGAGAAGAAAGAAGAAGAAAGAAAAGAAAGGAGGAGACAGAGAGGGAAGACAGAGACAGAGAAGATCAAGAAGGAGAGAAAGAGGATTTTGAAGTTTTAAAGCTTTGAACACACCCAAACGCACCCTAGGTGAGTCCTAACTCACTTGGTCCCTTTATATGAAGTTTATATAAGCTATTATGATGTTTAGATGGATTACATGCATGTTGTGTACGTTTATATATGCTATTTTTACAATCTGCTGGAGAAGACGTAGTACCAATCGATTGACATAAATCTCAATCGATTGACATCAGTTGCATCCCAATCGATTGAATAGGATTTCAATCGATTGACATCATTCCAATCGATTGACATTTTTATCAATCGATTGATATAACTTTTGTTCTAATCGATTGAACCTCTGTTCCAATCGATTGACATGATCAGTACGTGGGTTCCTTTGCCTATTTATTTTATAAGAGGTTTGGTTGTTCGATTTCTGATTCAGAAATTCCATTATGCGACTATGGGGTAGATAGGAGTAATGTGACACCAAAGATTTATGGATAATGAATAAAAAGGAATATGAAGACGTGGGTGACGTGTTGTTTCTGATATCAATTTGATGTCCGTTTTCTTTTAATCCGAGTAGTCAGGCCACATTGGGAATTTGTCATGTGTCGATGTAGAATGGAACGTAAGTAGGTTTGGTAAGTTCTGGGAATGGTACGTGGATGGACGATTGGTCATGATATGCTCTTAAAAGCGGTGAACCGGACCATGGTTCTTAAAAGCGGTGAGCTGGACCAAGAAGTCTTAAGATAGACTGGATGATCTGTGATATGCTCTTAAAAGCGGTGAACCGGACCATGGTTCTTAAAAGCGGTGAGCTGGAATCACTAGTAGATGACGTTAAGTCGTGGCAATAGATTGATATGCCTTGTTCGAAACGTTATATCCCTGAAATGCGGTGAACAGGACCATTGTTCTTAAAAGCTGGGGACAGACTAACGTGGAGTCCATGACATGCGGTGAGCAGGAC
The DNA here is from genome assembly GCA_033977485.1 of Hydrangea macrophylla. Lineage (NCBI taxonomy): Eukaryota > Viridiplantae > Streptophyta > Magnoliopsida > Cornales > Hydrangeaceae > Hydrangea > Hydrangea macrophylla. The sequence goes on along the minus strand of CM066983.1, from coordinate 107,882,487 downwards.
CATTGCTCTTAAAAGCGATGGGCAGAATAAGGGTGTATCCCTAGAGTTAAACGATTGAGTCTGTTCATGACATCTGAATATGTTGAGTTCGGTATTTGAGTAACAAGACGATAAGGGTCGGTTTACAAGAATGAATAGAGGAACAAGATAATGTTATTTATATAATAAGATGTTAACTCGTGTTTCATAAACTTGTGTTTACTTCAGATAACTGGTACCTCGTTAGTTTATGCTCACTCAGCTCTCCGTAAGCTGACGGCCTTTTATTGCCTGGACATTCCCCGTCCAGAATATCCTGCCCCTTATTCTGCAGGTAAGGACCAGTACACTGAAGATTATTATCCAGAGGAGGGCCCCACAGATGACGGTTACACCAGGAAGGATTATCCTTATGCCAGTTGAAGACTGAAGATGTTATAGTTAGATTTAATTTCAGTTGTTCTGTTAAACTTTTGTTAACGGGTACTTGGGCATTTGTTGTCTTCAGACCTGTTGTGATCCTGTGGACCATACTCTGATATTTTGTAATAGTTAGCACTGTGTGCTATTTTTCAGTTGAGTACTGTTGCTTTTCTTTTGGACTAGTACTGCGTGGTGTGGATTATTAGTGACTTTCACCTGTCATTTATTTGGCCCATAAAGGAAATTTATTTTTCTCTATTTATGCTGCTCCGGGGCGTGACACATGTGCTATACATATCATAATATGTATAAGGATGGTTAAATGCTTTATTAAGTGATAAGAATGAAATTCGAAGAAGACATTCTGTCATGGGTTGAAATTGACCGAGTTAACTTGGATAATTGAAAATTTGGTAGAAATGGTAAATTTTAGAACATCACTGGTAGAAGCCAGGTTGCGAATCAAGAATTGAGTTACCTATATTAGAATGGTTTGCAAGTTACATAGTGTTAAAAGGGCGTTGACTCGAGGTAGATTTTGAGTATTGGGTATTGTGATGTGGTCTTCTGTCCTTGTGTTATTGGGAATGTAATCAAGAGATCTTTAATTATCTTCTGGCAGTGATCAGGGTATCTAAATCTCTTTATTTTGACGGGAATTCTATTATCAATTGATTTTCTGATGCAATATCTATAACTATGGTGTTCTGGATTTCGTATGAAGTTGATGTGATAAATATTCTATTACTATTATCTGATTCTTATTTATCTATGTGGAGTTTCTATTCTTATATTCTTTTGGAATATTTATCAAGCCGACATCTTTGTTATTCTATCGTAAAGTGGTAAGTATTGATTGGTCAGTAACTTAGGTATTATTTCTTCAGTTTAGCAACATTCTATATTTTATTTGAGTGGCTTTATGAGTATGAGAAGTATCGAAGATCTGTATTTTGAAAGAAATAAATATGAAGTATTTTGGGAAGGGAAGTTTAACAGTGATAGATTACAATTCGTGATTTTTTGTGGAAAACTTGGATAAACAATATTTTCTGGGATTGGGTGGTGTTCAAAAGAACTTAAGAGTATGAATTTACAAATAAAGGGAAAATGATAATAACAGAGGATACAATACAGTTTTATCGATGTGTCAATATATTCAGAGTATATATGGTTATGTATGGCTTGTTGACGAATCTCTCAACTCTGAACCAATTACTTGCTATTCCATCGGGGCACTCTTCTTCTTCTTATTATTTATTGAAAGCAGACATGATTGATCACCGGTTTAGTACTATAACACCTATAATTGTGTTATTGCATTTCATTACATTGTCATGCATGATGATGTGATGTGTTGTGCGTTTTGACATGTTTGAGTGAGTTTTGACTCACGAGTCGATTTGGGTGTCTGTGTTAGAGAACCCTTTGAGATTGTGTTGATGGGCATTTTGTTGTTGTGACGTCTCTCCGAGTATGAGACGGTCATTGTGGAATACTTTAAATGGTTATCTGAAATTAAATGTTTACCTGTGTATTTCACTATCTGTATTATTTTTAGTTTAGAATTTATTTCTGTTGTTAGATTTAGTATCCTAGTGAGGACGAATTAACACGCTATTAATTTGGTAGGCTAATTAGCAACTTCGAAAAAGTCATATAGAAATTTGCATTTTAGTAACCAAACGGAACTTAGTCAGAAACTTTTATAAAATTTGAGGTTTTACTCGTGAAGCTATGAATTAGCTGTGTATAAAGTTTCAGAAACTAACTAGGAGTTTTGAAAACTCGTGGGGAGGTAAACACAATTTTCGAGAGTTTTGCCTATATATAGATAGAGATTACTTGAGATATTTCTCAAAGCTTACAATCTAAGTTTCAAGAGAGGCCAAAGGGAGATTTGATTGCTTAGAGCTTCTCGACGCCAAACGACGACCGTTCGTCTGCTGGTTTTTCACTAGATTTCATATTCGAACTCCTCAAGGTAAGAGCTTCGTTTTGATACCTATTAGGCCTTGTTTGGCCAAGTTTTTCGAAACGTTATTTGCCAAAATTTTTCATAAAAGTTGATATTTGGATTTTTGATCCATAGGAATTGTACTAGACGAACTTTTGCACGTTCTTTGTGCACGAGTTTTCTTCGAATTTAATTATAGGAGCGTTATTCGGAGGTGAGTGATTTAACTTTGTATTATGGAATGATTTCTTGACATGTATTCATGTTTTGTGTGAATAGCATGTGTTAATCCATAGAGATATATTGTGTAGTTCATATTGGGCAATTTATTGATAAGTAGGCCCAATAGCATGGTGAAATGTTTTGTTTACCGAGAGCATGGTGATATGTATTTGAGCATGTTGAATTGCTTATTTGGGTCAGAAGGAGCACGTGGTCACTGAGCCATCTTGTGGAGCCAATATAGGCATTAAGGTCGTACAATTGAAGAGAAGAATCGTGGGTCTTACCCTTTCGCGTGGACTTATTGGCAAGGAGTCGCGGATTGGGAGTATGGGATGTGCAAGTGAGTCTCCCGCGACTAGTATAAAATGTAGAGATGTGAATGCGATCATGTTTTTCTTTCATGTGCATATGTTGTTTTATTCACTAAGCGTTAGCTTAAACAAATCGAAATATGTGTGGTTATTCAAATAACCATTGCAGATATTAATGCTGGTGAGGAATCGAAGAAGTGAGCACATGGGTTGGGAGTTCACTTAGAAGGCGACTTGATATGTTGATCTCGTCATTTTGTAATAAACTTGTTGTAATAAGAATCTTTATGACTTTTAGTTATGTTTAACTTAGTATCTTAGAACGGATTAGTGATGTTGTAATAGACATTAATTTGTTGTAATTATGTTTTAGTAATGTTATAATATAGTTAGGATTACTTTGGAGTAAGTTTGGTGTGTGTGTTTAATCCTCGAACGATTTCAGAAAGCTTTTAAACTTAGAAATTCTGCAGAATGTGTGATGCTGCCATAAACCAGTCGACTGATTGAGAAAATAGTCGACTGGAGCCTCTTTTTCAGTAACTCACTGCATCTTTTTATAGAGGATCAGTCGACTGGGTCCCCTACAGAGTCGACTGGTTTGTGTGTTCTGGACTTCAGTCGACCGGACCATACTAGTCGCCTGAATATTTGAAGCCCCAGTCGACTAGAGCTAGAAAATAGTCGACTGGAATATGTTCTAAATTCAAAGTTTCTGTTGGACCAGTATCAGTCGACTGGGCACGAGGTGCAGTCGACTGGACTGCTGATTTTCAAAATGATTTGTTTTGTTCCGCTGTGTGTATTCTTAAAACTAAATTTTTGGGAACGTCAATGAATTGGTTTAGCCTCGGTGGCGTGCCACGGGCTCCGGTTCTACTATTGTGGGACCGGACTGTGACAAGTACCATCGGGTATTCAATGTATCGATGATATAGGGTTTATTGGAGTAAGGTCAGGATGAAAGAGGAAGTTATGTTTAACCGAATAGTTCTAAATGGTTGTATGCCCATGACGAGAACTAGTTGGAGGAGTTTTTAATTGAGTTTAGGTAATTCGATTGGTTTCCAAATGAGCATTTGTTTTGTACTTGAGGGAAAAATGCTTTGAAAATGGTTCTATGGCAATGACAGTATTTATAAATGCTTTTGAGTTATAAAATAGGCAAAGAAGAAAATGAGATTTATGCCTAGGTCCTGTTGGACTGGTCGAAGTGGGCCGGTGGACCGGTCCAGTGACCCTCTAGTTGGGCTGTTTGTTTGTAAAAAAAAAAAAAGAAGGGGATTTCAAATTATTATAACTTGCGCTAGGAAGCTCGATTCGCATGCTATTTTCAACATTGGTTTTCTTAATTGAAATACTATATTTTGATATAAAATGTGGTGGAAAAAAAAAATTCAAAATGACTATTTTAACCCTAGGTTAGTTGGATTCTATAAAAAGAGAGTTTTTATTATTTTTACACGTGTCTTAACGGTACTAGGTGTGAATAGAAAGAATTGAATTGCTATTACTGTAATATTAGAACCACAAATTGAGTAGCATCGACAAAGTAATTGTTTCCATGCATAAATGATTGGTTGATCGGTTGCATGGGTATTGGTATTTTCTTAAAATAAATCTGAATTCAAGTATCGTTGGTTGGAAGTTGAAGTGGGAGACGGTGAAGCGATTGTATTTAGATTTTGTTAAGAGTACTATTAACTTCTGGAGATATGTAAAAAAAAAAAAAAAAGGGTATGAGCTCTGGTGGATGAGTTGTATTTCAAGAATATGCGATTTAGTAGGATGGGGTTTTCATAGGTGTCGTTGGAAATCAACCAATTGGGACTTATGAATGTGACATGAATTTGAAGCTATGGGTTTGACCGAGTATTATTGAGGATATGTTGAAGACTTTTTTTTTTTTGTACAAGGGCACGTGTGAGACTTATATCGGTTGCAAGGAAGTTCTCGAATCTCAATAATCAAAGAATTGATGTATGAGGACATTGATATTATTATTACAAAAATTTTTGTTGGGAATGGGTTATACATTGATGCAACGATAGTTTATACTGCACATTGTTGAAATTTCATGAAATGAATTATCTGATACAAGATTCATAACTCGCGGTATTATCTTTATATTGAGCGTATGGCGGTAATATTCTTACGGGTATGAAGTTTACATGAATTGCTGAGATTTGGAATATTTAGGTATATTACAAAAATTGAATACACGTTAAGGAGGACAGTTGGAACTCATGATAGGCTACAATATGAAAATTCAATGTTGGCTAGGTAAAGACAAGGTGATTGTTAATGCTTGCAGTCAAAGATCGTTGACGGAAATTAGTATATGTACTGCCTATTCGAGAATAACTGAGTCAAAATGTGGAATTATTAGGAACTGAAATTATTCCAGAAATAGGAAAGAAATGGTAGTAATTTGAGGTCAACTGACATTATCACGACAGGGAGGAAGAAATTTATTAAAAGATTTGTTTAATTTTTATTTTTGTCTTGAAAATGGATTTATGATAAATTACAGAAAGGGAAGTCACTAGACTCCACTCGACAGTAGGATATGTTAAAATCTAGAAGCCGAACGTGTGTTCCGAATAAAAATAGCTCAAGGAAAGGAGTTTAGAAGAAATATTGAAATCAATGATAAGATTGCAGAGTATGATATGTTAATGATTGGGTATGAGTCAGTATTAATCACATTTTATTGCAAAGATCTGGGAATGGTTGAGACTAGTCGAGTTATCTACGGTGAGATTGCACAAGACACCAACATTCGCTATACGAGACTGAGGTATTAAACTTATATTGAAGACCTGGAATCTTACAAGAGGTAAGGGGAAAAGAATTTGAATAGAACATTTTATCACAAGCTGATGATTGGTTGGAAAACATATCGCAGGTAAGTAAGTAGAAATGTCTTCTGAGGGGGAAATAAATATTCTTAAAGGTGTTATTTTCAGACAATGGTATGAAAACAGAGTGATTCGGTGGGACCATCTGAATTATCAAAGGAATGGGAACCAATAATTGATCGACTGAGATTATAGTTAGAATCAATCAATGGGTGTAATGTATTCTATATTGCGGGTTACGGTATTGAAAGCAAGGATTGAATCGTGATGTGGTACATGAACCATTGAAGGTTCGAAGGGAAATACTTATATTTATTTGGTACTTGAGGTAAGGATAAGTTCGGGGACTAACTTCATAAAAGGGAGGGAGAAATGTAATACCCGTACCCAGAAAATTAAGAAGGCTAATATGTTATTAATATGCTTTAATTGGTATTATTAATGCATATGATGATTTAAGGTGGGGTTATGAACTCACCAGTGAAAAGGTGTTGAGAGGGGAACATAGATGAAAGTCCTATGTCTGGAGGGACAGATATATAAGTGGGACTCATGAGGGGTCTGAATTACATAAATTATTGCATTTAGTTGCATTTATATGTGTAAATGATTAATTGTTTAATTGTTTAAATATTACATAATTATTCTTGATTAGTTTTGGGGCCAGTTTGGGTACCAGTTTGGCAACATTTTAAACATTTCATAAGTTTGAACAAGCAAGTTGATTTTAGACTTTTTAACTTGGCTTGTTCCCTCATGAGCATTTTCAAGTTTATCCCAAATTTCTTTTGTGGATTCGCAAGATGAAATTCTATTGTATTCATTTGGGTCTAAACCACAATATAATAATGAGTTAATTAGTATAATGTCCTATTTAGTCTAACTTTGTTATAATAGGTTCAACTCTAACAACATTTTGGTGATAGGTCCACATTTTTATTTAGTGACCAAACTACCCCTAAAACCCATCAATGAGTCATTCCTTTTCAAACTCTTTATCTAATTTGGAAACACCCAAAATCAAGGGGTTTCAAATTTTAAACACCAAATTTATATATATATATGTATATATATAAGATTTCCACCTCTCTCTCTCTCTAGGATGAATCGGAGACTCCATTCAATGAGAAAAAAACTTGCGATGGTCTTCTCCGGCGAGGTGGTGATTGTTTTGAGTGTTGCAGTTGGGATTGCGCTTGTTGTCACGCTCGGATTTGCGGGAGAGGTCGTTGTCTTCGTGATGTGGATGAACCGGAGACTCCATTCAACGAGAAAAAGCTTGCGATGGTCTTCTCCGGCGAGGTGGTGATTTGTTTTTGGGTGTTGCATTTGGGATTGAGCTTGTAGTCTCGCGCGGGTTTGCGGGAGAAGTCGTTGTCTTCGTGATGTTGCTTTGCTTTTCAATTTTGCCTTTTCATTGGTGTTTGCTAACTTTTTATTTTTTGTCTTCTATTTTAGTTGTATTGGAGCAGTATTTAATTTGGGGTGTTTCAGTAGGTGCTTTTTTGAGTCTTTGGAGGGGGTGCCTAGTTGAGTCCATTTAATTGTGTTTTGGAAGTTGTTTGGATCTGGGCGTGGCTTTGGAGGCTAGTTGTTTGAATCTGGGTGTGGCTTTGTTTAATTATTCTAGTGTGAAATTGAACGCTCATGTTCATTCTAGTGTGAAATTTAACACTCATGTTCATGATTCCTATATTGTGGTGCGAAATTGTATACTGTTAGTATGTACTATAATTTATTATTTGAATGATGACTGCTTACCAAATTAAAAAGAGTCAACTGCTAATTGAATCTCCATTCCAACGTAATGCTAATTAGTTTGTTCCAAAAACAACTCCACAATTCAAAGGTTGTAGTGTGAATATTAACACTCATGTTCTTGGTTCAAAGGCTATGTGATTTATGGCACAAACACAAAAACGAAAAGCACTATAATTATGAGATATTAATACAAAATGAGATATTGGCAAGTCAAAATGCTATCATAACTACCAGAATTAATGTGTATATATGGAACGTCAAAATCCGGTTTAATGAAAGCAGTGAAATTTTGCAGTGTAAAATTTCCCTAATAAACCAGTTGCAGTGTAAAATTTCACACTAATAAACCAGTTACAGTATAAAAATGATCTGTTTGCAGTGTAAAATTCAATACCCGCAGAAAGACTCGTTTATGATGTGATTTCTAGATTGAATATGCAATACACTGAATTAGAAATGATGAAATTCGTTTGTAACCGTTGTGTAAAGTAATATCCTAAAATATTAGGATAAAATTTCTACATATATTGTAACCAATATCAATTGGGATTTGATAAGATTTGGTCAGATTTGGTAACTGATTCAATCATTAAATCTGAATTAATATATGTATATGTATATATATATATATATATATATAGGTTAGGGGTAGAAAAGACATCTAATAATTCTATAATAGGAAAATTTGGACTAATCTCTAACAACATTTACAATTATAGGGTCTATCATTGGAAAGTACCAAATGATGGGTCTATTACAACAAACGTTGGTAGAATGGGATTTTTCACTAAATTTTTCTATAATAAATTCATTGCCATAGCATTTATTTTTATAAGTTTCTTATCTGCATCATTATATTCATCTACTGTCTTTGGAATAGAAAAACCGTTTTCAATTTTTGTAGGTAGATGAGGCCCTTTGACCACGATTTGCCATAAATCAAAATCTTGAGAAATCATATAGATTCTCATTCTATTTTTCCAATAGGCATAGTTTGAGCCATTAAAACATGGTGGTCTTAATGTCGATTGACCCTCACAATAATAAATACAATAATAAATACAAGAAGAGTCGGTTTCCATTGGATCTTATCTCTAGATTTTCAAAAATCTTTTGAAAAAGAAGAGCCGAGGCTCTGATACCAATTGTTGGCCCAAACGTGGAAACCTTAGAGGGGGGGGGGTGAATAAGGTTTTAGCGAAAATTAACCTTTTAAAAACTTAATAGCAAATTAAACACAATCACAAGCAATTATGTAAAGAGATAAGGAAAGAGATACTTGCAAACCAATTTTTCAAGTGGTTCGGCAATCGCACCCCGCAGCCTACGTCCACCCCTCAAGAACACCTCTTGAGGATTCCTTTAAGCCGATCTACTTCACGGGTATAGACCAAACCGTTCCCGGAGCACTTACGGGTGTGCACCAAACCATTACAAGAGCCTTCAATCTCTCCCAAAGAAGAACACCTCTTCTTTGCACACAAGGGTTACTAACCCTCAACCTTTACATATTGAATTGAATACAAAGTGATAACTCTCTCTCTAGAGTGGATAATACAATTAAAGCTCACTACAATTTTGCTCTCTCAAGAAATACAAATGAAAGATTTGAGCAAATTAATAAACTCACACAACTAGGGCTCAAATGATAAAGTTTAAAGATCAAAGAGATGTGTGATCAATACTATATTTTCCAATCAAAATCTCAACCCCAAATAGCTTGGGAAAACATGTATTTATAGGCCTTGGAAGATTATAGCCGTTAGTGGCAAGTTTGGTAATTAAAAATGCCTTTAAAAACTAGACGTTATTGCCTTCCAGGTCACTTCAGTCGACTGGACCTTGAAGCAGTCGACTGGGCCTTGAAGCAGTCGACTGAGATGTGTTTACAAAGGGTTCTGTTTGCATTCTGGTCACTTCATTCGACTGCATCGGGCCTAGCCTGACACATCTCCACTAAAATGGCCATAACTCCATCTACAAAAATCGGATTTGCGATCCGTTTGATGTTTTGGAAACTAGATTCAAATACCTTTCCAACCATATAAGATTCAACATTTAATTATTTTCCAATTGGTTGGGGAATTGCTTTAAAGATGATCCACTTAAATTTTTTTTTCAAAACTTTAACCTTTAGAGTTTGTTTGAGCCCCTATGAGTGTGAGATCAAGATGCCTTACAATGATGGTCCTAGACTTCAACCAAGGATGAAATATCTTCAAGTCTTCAAGCTTGATCCTTGTTGAGCTCCTTGTAATCTTGATCTACACAAATTAAATCTCAAGCACACAAAGATGTTAAAACATTGATACAAAATTAATACATGAGATTATATATGAGCATAAAAATGACTATGATAATAACAAAGAATGAATCAATATGAACCATGTAATTATCATAGCATATTTGACATCATCAAAACATAATTAAATATGCCTTAATATACCTTAAGGCTAACAGAGACTTTGGCGGAGTTCGATGTACAGAGTGCTGAAGAAGGAGAAGGAAAATTGTTCGGATGTCTTATCCTACAGCCTGTTCTTATCGACTGCATTATTGGAGCTCAAAAAGAAGATGAGAGGTTTCAGACATGATTCGTGAAGATGTTAGAGAAAGACCCGATAGAATGGAAGGTAGGAGTCGATGGAGGATATCGGTGCAGGAAGAGATTATGTGTGCCGGATTGTGGTGAATTAAGGAAAGACACTCTGGAAGAAGCACATAAGTCAAGATATACGGTTCGCCCAGGAGGAACGAAAATGTACAAGGATTTGAAGAGAAATTTCTGGTGGGAAGGTATGAAGAAGGATGTGGCCGAATTTATATCCAAGTGTTTGACATGTCAACAAGTTAAGGCCGAACATTAGAGACCATCAGGATTGTTGCAACCGCTACCTATTCCTGATTGGAAGTGGGAGAACATCACGATGGATTTTGTAGTAGGATTGCCTCGATCGCAGCAGAATCATGATGCCAATTGGGTAATCGTGGATCGATTGACGAAGTCTGCTCACTTCATTGCTTACAGTATGACATATCCGGTGGAAAAGATGAGCCGGATGTACATACAACAAGTTGTGCGGCTTCACGGTGCACCTGTGTCGATTATGTCAGACCGTGACACGCATTTTACCTCTGGCTTTTGGGAAAGTTTACAAGAAGCTATGGGAACCTCTGTCACGCCCCGACGTAGCATAATTCAGGAAAGCATTTAATTTCCTTTATGGACTCGTAGGTCGTGACAAGTGAGTATGACCAATTGTCCCTGCAACAAATAACTTAACAAACATTTCTAGAGCAAAGGATACTAACAAAAACATAAGCTCCGAAATAAAAACTTACTAAACTATTACAGCAGTCATAGTCTTAGGCACAAAACGCCTTATTCAAAAGTCTAAACTAGTTTATTACAAAACCCAAATTAAAAGACATAGGAAATATAAAGCAGCCTCCTGGAAAGTCTCCTGACTCTAAGTAGCATAGTCAAAATACCCTGGCTGCTCCTGACCCTGAAAATCTGGACGTACAGTCCAGGACGCATCAACGCCGTCAGCTTATGAAAGCTGGTGAGCAAAATAAACAAGTGCTCGCAATGTATATATAAGCATATAAACAACGGTGCAATTTAACTTTTAAAAGCAATAAATTCAAGGTTCCAATTCCAACATAAGCCACGGGGGAAAAATAAAGAAAGCAATAAATAAGCGACCATGCATGAGCAATGTAATATCTCATCTTTCTGACTCTTTTCTCTCAACAAAACTCAACACAACCAAACCATTATCTCAGATACCAGGAATACTATCCGATCGATATCCAAAACAGCACACCAAACTATCGCTTCAGATACCAGGAATAATATCCGATCGATATCTAAGCCACACTCAATACCATTATTTCGGATACCAGGAATACTATCCGATCGATATCCGAAACAAGCGCCTTAGATACCAGGAATAATATCCGATCGATATCTAAGCTGTACACAACATTACCACCATCGCTTCGGATATCAGGAATACTATCCGATCAATATCCGAAACGCGCGCCTTAGATACCAGGAATACTATCCGATCGATATCTAAGTCGTACACGACACTGTCGCCTCCAATACCAGGAATAATATCCGATCGATATTGAGGTCGCACACCAGACCGCTACTCTTTACTCTTTTCACGCTTTCTCACACACATGCATGTTGACACAACCTCAACCCTAATATGTATGTCAATGTTTCATAAATAACACCATTAGTAAATCACAAAGCCGGATAATCGTACGAGCATAAATTTTGGCCTAAGTTGTTCTTGTTTCGTACAATCATTAAAACATAGACCTTTAAAACAATATTTTTGCCAAACTGTTCTTTAAAAACTTTTAAAACATTTTCCAAACAGTCCCTACTAAGGAAACATAGAAACTGCTCAAACTGCCAGGTCGCGCGAGCGGGAGAGAGGTGATGTCGCGCGCGCGGGTCGCGCGAGGGAAGGAAAGGCCAGATCGCGCGAGCGAAGGAAAGGCCAGATCGCGCGAGCGGGTCGCGCGAGCGGATCGCGCGCGCGAAGGGGGGGAAGGGTTCGCGCGAGCGGGCCGCGCGAGCGAACCTCGCGCGAGCGGGTCGCGCACGCGAGTTCTTGCAGAATATCGTCTTCTTCGTTTTCTCCCCTGTTTCTGGTTTTCAAGCAGATTTTACCCATTTTCAGAATCTGTTCGTACTAGGACATGTGATATATGGTTCTCTTTAGTTTTCCGCGTAGATTAAGAATACGCGATCAATTTTAACTAATACGGATTATATCGATTAATTTCTGCGATTAAAGTTAGAGTGACAAAACTTAAAATCAACAGTACATCGCGATACGGGTAAATTACTGCGTAGGATTCGAACCACAGCTTATCGGGATCAATATCTTCCATTCCCAATTTACAGAATCGATTTTGGTTACGATTTCTAAAGCTTCAATTTTCAAGCTCTCATGGTGTATTGATATATATACACATATACACTAAAATATACACATATAAACATGGCGAGTGAGTTTATAATACTCACTGAGACGATTATACAGAAAATTAAAAGCCGAGAACTTCCGCCGTAATAATCCGTCGTTGAGAATTTCCCCCGCTCTTGATTTTGGTAACCCAATATATATATATATATGACTATGTATGTGTGTATGTGTGTATCATATGTATAATCTGTGTGTGTGTGTGTGATCTTGAGAGCAAGAGAGTGATAGAGAGAATTAGAGAGAGTTTAGAGGGAGATTGAGAGTAACAGTGAGAGAGAGAGAGACACTGTTATTCATATATATAAACCCATATGTGTAGGCTCCAAGTTATAGGGAGATTTCTCCCGGTGTGGTTGAGCTCACGTGCTCCCACACCCAAAACGCGGTATAACGCAGACTTCAAACCAAAACTGGTATTTTACGATAGAAAGAAAAATACAGGAAAATTATATTAACAGGGGAATTTAAATTCCCGGTTATACAAAAATATAGATATCGATTTTGAAACCACAGAAAGTATTTCCTATATTTTCAAATATTACGGTTTGGCCCCAGATAAATATTTATAAATAGAAATTAAATCAACTACTCATGAAAATAAAATGCAATATTTATTTTATTAATGATAATAAAATACAGGGCGTTACAACCTCGCTCAAGATGAGTACTGCTTTTCACCCTCAGACAGATGGGCAGACTGAGCGTGTTAATCAGATCATGGAGGATATGCTTAGGGCTTGTGTTATCGATTTTGAAGAATCTTGGGAGACACACTTGCCATTGGTTGAATTTGCCTATAACAATAGTTATCACACGAGTATCGGTATGGCTCCGTTCGAAGCATTGTACGGACGACCATGTCGTTCTCCATTGTGTTGGGCAGAAGTCGGAGACACCGAGTTGTTGGGACCAGATTTGGTTAGAGAAACCAACGAGAAGATTTCTTTGGTCAAGGAAAGGATGAGAACCGCTCAAAGCAGGTATAAGAGTTATGCCGATCGACGATGGAAGGATTTGGAATTTAGTGTTGGAGATCACATACTCCTTAAGGTTTCACCAACCCACAATGTACTCCATGTGAGTATGCTGAGGAAGTACATACGAGACCCCTCGCACGTGGTTAGTTATAACGATATTGAGACGAGTCATAATGTTTCTTACAAGGAGAGACCCGTGAAGATCCTAGATCAGAGTATCAAGAAGTTGAGGAATAAAGACATTCCGTTGGTGAAGGTTCAGTGGAATCACCATGACGAGAACGAAGCCTCGTGGGAAGTCGAAGCTGATATGAGGAAGAAGTACCTGGAGTTGTTTCAGGACTAGTTAGTCTTGATTTCGGGGGCGAAATCCTGTTTAAGGGAGGAAGGATGTAACAACCTGCATTTGCATTTAATTTTAATCTGACATTTCCAGAATTAATCTGTATTTTTGCATTGTCATATTTAATGTACATTGTCTGCTTTTATTTTAATTTCAATTCCCATGTGTTAAACCTTAATTCTGGTTTTAATTTTTATTAAAATTCTTATTGGGGTCAAACTGTAATGTTTATAAAATTTGTAATGCCTGTGTAGATTTCAAAATCTGTATTTCAAAGACGGTGAAAATATTTTCTGTTAACCCCAACTGTATTTTTATTAAACCAGAAAATCATTTCTTTCATTAAAATGAATTTCCTGTATTTTTATGACGAACACCGCGTCACGAAAATACCAGTTTACTTCCAAAACTGTCCGCGCTGTGCTAAACTTCCATAGATTTTGGAAGTGATGTAAAGTTTGATTAGACTTGTGCTTTATTTCTATTTATGGAAACCAATCATTGGATAAGGCCTTGTTTGGCAAACTAATCTATGTGTATGTTATTTTTGTGCCAAAAGCTAAATTGCCAAACACTTTTGCTTGACCCCTAGTAGTCTAGGAACACCCTTTCAAAACTGTGGAGGATCATATACGTTTATATCTGGGTGTGTGTATATTTATGCAGTTAATAATTTTTTAATACAATTGATTTGTTGAGTGAGAGAGGTGGTTCTTGGGCTCCAAGTTCCCCATTTTGTCTTCCTATTTAACTCACACCTCTCTTCATTACACACACTTCTGCACATCTGCTTTGCAAAACAAAATCAGAGAGAAAAGAGAGAGCTTGAGAGTTTAAATTTGTAGAGAGAGGAAGCTTCAATACTCCATAGCCAATCTCAAGAGGATTTCTTAATTGGTCTTTCTTTCTCAAACAATCTCTACACTCTTAATCTCAGTGAGTATTTCTAACTCACTCAGAATGTAATTCACTATTGATTTACTGATTTGTGTATTTGAATTAGGAACACCATTGATGATTTCACGTTTGAAGTTCATAGCTTGAAAAACATGAATTTCCAAAACTTAACCAAAATTCGTTTTTAGAATGAAATATGAAAGATTATAGTATGTAGAGTATATGGTTGTAAAATTAGAGCTTAATTCGTTCATAGGAGAAAGTATATTAGATTTGAAGTTATGTCATGTTTTGAATTTTCATAAAATTCGTGAGCTACGATTGAAATCATGTTAAATTGACTTTGTATTCTTGATCCTTGTGAAAAACCGAAGAGATTCATATATAATAAGGTAGGGTAACTTACATAATCAAAAATGGGTCAAAAAGACCCTGAATTACTGAAACAGGGCATTCTCCACGAAGAAGATGAAGTCTCTGCTGAAACTCGCGCGCGCGATCGCGCGAGCGGCCCGCGCGCGAGGTTTGCGTCCCCAGGCAAACAGAAAAGTTTATAAAGAAAATGAAAAATAGGCAAATCGCGAAAGAGAGGGTCGCGCGAGAGACCTTTCGCGCGAGCGGCCCGCGCGCCGAGGTGGCTGATTTTAGGCAGAAAGAAAGGTTTTATAATAAAACAAAAATTGGGCAGGTCGCGCGAGCGGTCCGCGCGAGCGACCTTTCGCGCGAGCGGCCCACGCCCGCGACTTCTTGCAGTTTCTAGTTTCTGCTTGTTTTGTGATAAGGGACTGTTTGGGGTAAAATTTATATACTATTTGAGTACTGTTTGGAAAATTTATTAAATCAGAGTCTTGATTTGATATGTTTGAACGATTTAAAACAATGAATTGTGACTTATCAATCCCCGTACGCACGTCGATTATATAATTCAGTTAATTGCCTCATGTTTTAAAGTTTCATGACATACATGTGGTGTCAGTTGTACATACATGGTGAGTGTGAATGTTGGTCAGTTTAGAAAAGAGTAATGGTCAGTGTGGAATAGTGAGTGCGGTTGAGAATGTGATGTGGACACTCCCTGGTAAGTGAGTACCAAAGTGTGTTGTGCTTGAGATTGCGGCGAGGGTGTCTTTGAATTGCGACGGTGGCAAAACTGGACACTCCCTGACGACCATGGTAGCGTCAAAGTGTGTGAAACCGAACTTGGACATTCCCTGGCACCCATGGAAGTGCTAAAGTGTGGCCTACGGACATTTCCTGATACCCGAGTCTGGATACTGCGTGAGGGTTCCTTCGGTATTTGCATGGCGGATTAGGTAGTCAAAGTGTGAGGCAATGGACACTCCCTGGTACCCCGGACCAAAGTGTGAGGCAAACTGGACATTCCCTGGCACCCCTGTGCTAAAGTGTGGCTATCTTAACGTTTCAAAGATACCGGTGTGTGGTGGTGGGTTGTTGGGTTTTTGTCGAGAGAAAAGAGTCGGTAAGATGAGATGGTGCATTGTTCTCATACACGGTCATATATATGTGAATTTATCTCTCAAATAACATTGTGGTTGTTTTTCTAAAACGAACTCTTTATCTTAAATATAAACTTGTGGATTTAAATGAGAATTGGAAAATGGTAAATGAATATGTTTTACATTCAAAGTTATGTTTTTAATACTCACCAGTTTCTTGAAGCTGACGACGTTGATGCGTCCTGGACATTCGTGTTCAGGCTTTTCAGGTTTTGATCAAGCGGAACATTATGATTATGCAAATTGAGAACAACTGCTGGAAACAGAATTTACTTTCATATGCTTTAAGTTATAGATTGCTTTTTTATAAGGATGACTGTAATAGACACTAAGTTATTATTTTGATTTAAGGCGGTCTGTGCCTTTAGAGACCCCGTGCTGTAATATGTAATAAGTTAGAAAAATATTTGTAAGCCTTGATTGCTCTACTCTGATTCATGGTTTTATGTTGTTCGACGTTTGGGACGGAATTGATCCTTCAAACTGTCGCGACCTACGGGTCCATAAAGGAAATTAAACGCTTTCCATATTTATGCTACGTCGGGGCATGACAGATTTGGAATTGTATGCATGTTTGGAGTGGTGTATTAAGTGATGGTTATTTGATGTCTTAGCAAAATTCTGTAGCTTTGGGCAGAGTTCTGCTAAAGGGTCATTAGACTGGTCGAAAGGGGTCGTTCGACCAGTAAAAATGCCGCCTGCCAGAAATCTTTTTTCTACCTTTTTTGAAAATTTTCAAAAGGTTTTGATTGGTTCTTAGGGTACCTTTGGGACCCTTTTCAACTCATTTTAAAATATAATTAAGTTTTCAATTTTATACAAATTTTACAACTCGGAAGGTACCGTTTCCTAAAGTTTTAAATACTCAAGGTTGTTTTAAGTTCTTTTTCTGCTGCGTATGACCGTTTAATGAATTGGATAAGCCTTGGTGGCGTGCCACGTATCCTAATTCCACGCGTAGTAGGATGGGTCGTGACATTTATTGGTATCTAGGGGTAACAAAACTTTGGAGAACGTTCGACGTCGAGTGGAGTGTTGAGTGAATTGGCACATCTTGATAGATTGCATCCATACATAGTAGAAATGTTTGGTGCATATGTATGTTATTGTACATACATGGTTATATATATTGTCATACATGCATATCGTTTATGCATTGAGACTTATAGGAGTTATAATCATGGTTGACCGAGAATTATCGCTGCATACTCGACGTATGAATGAAATGGCATAAATGATGGGGAATATGGGAGACATGATACAGAATATAGCAGAACGGTTGCCTCCAACGCCTCCATTCGAGCCAGCATCGATAGTTGTAGTGCATGCACCTGAAAATAGGGGTATTAGATCTGTGTCTGAACAGTTTGCTAGAAAGAAGCCGATGGAATTTCATGGGACACCCAACCCAACGCTCGCAGAACATTGGATAATGGATATGAAACGAATCTTCTGATCTATTCCGATGTTCGATAGGGAGAAAATCAAAAATGCAAGTGATGTACTGAAAGGTGAAGCCCAGAACAGGTGGGTAAATGTTCTGGACCAAGAGGCACCGATTACTTGGGAAGGGTTTAAGGCTGAATTCAATCGCCGTTTCTTTCCACGAGCTGCCCATAATGCGAAGAAGAGAGAGTTTGATAACCTCAAGCAAGGAGACATGACCGAAACCGAATATACTTCCAAGTACAGTGCATTGCTAAGATTTGGCAGGGGTTCAGTGCCAGAGAAGGAAGATAGGGCAAGGAATTCGAAGAAGGTTTAAGAGAGAATATCCGTTTGAGGGTAGAGACCTATGAGCATTCAATTGTGGCAATAGTGCAACAAATGGCGCTTGTAGCTGAGAGTGGAATGGAAAGATCGAGGTAGAATCAGCAAGGTAAACGAGGTAATAAGGGTGTGTAGACACCCCATTTTGTCGGCTATCAGATTTAGGAGACCCATAGCTTGGTGGTTCACAATGATCGTAAAAAAGGGACTCCCGGAAGTCAGTTCTATCTCTCAGAATGCTCAGATTGACCAAAATGCCCCTGAAAGCCCAAAAAACTCCCAGATTTGGTCCCGAAGTTCTGAAAACATGCTATGTCATAAGAAAAATGATAAAATGAGTTTTTAAGTAAAACCGGAAGAAATCGTCAGCTCCCAGAGACCCCCGGAAGTCCCGGAAGTTCCCCGAAAGTCCCCGTTGACCGGTTTGACCAAGGTTTGACCAGGTTTGACCAGAGTTTGACCAAGTTTGACCAAGTTTGACCAAAATTGTCCGAATTCACCAGAATCATTAGAAAAGTATTAAAATGAGTTTTAAAAGAGAATCGAGCGAAAACGTCGGCTCCTGGGAGCTCCCGGAGATTCCCAGAACTTCCTGGGAATCCCAGGTTTGACCAGTTTGACCAAGATTTGACTTTGGAATCGGGGCACCGAAACAATTTTCAAATATTTTTCATGGATACTAGAGGTCAATAGCTTTCCAACGGTATATCGCACATAATTCCTGGATTTAAAACGAATTTATTATGAATTTCCAAAGCCGAAAAAGGCGATCAAATCGGCTTTTATCGCGAATACCGTAAAACTTTTCAAAGTGACCTATCCCCGAACTATTTTTTTTTTTATGTAAAGTAGACTCCATTACCTTTCCAACGGTATATCACAACCTCAATTTGGAGTTCGTACGCATTTTCTGTGAATTTCGGACGAAATAGGGCCTTTTCGCGAATACCGGAACTTCAGGGGGCCTAAACAGCATTATCTGGACGAAGGAGGAGCAGTGCCGCCGCGGCACTGGCCCACTGCCGCCGCGGCACTCCCCTCAAGAATGGTGTTTTTTTGTAATTTTTCTTGGGGATTCATTTTGATTAATTAAAAACCAAAACGACATAGTTTTATGATTACAGATGTTTGGAGCCAATGGGAATACTTTCTAAATCCCAAAACCACCCCAAGTTGGCCTATTTAAACCCCCCATTGCTCTTCATTTTGGGGAGTAAAATACAAGTTTAGAGAAAGTTTGGGAGAGAAAGTTGTAGAGATAAGGTTAGAGTAGAGAGAAAAGAAGCTTTCTTCTTTGATTTTCAAAACAAAAGTGAGTTCTAAACCTTGTTTTTACTTCATTACACCCATTTACTTCAACATTCAATACACCCAACCACCATTTTAGTGAGCATTTAAGAGAGTGGAAGCTTCTTCCATGTCCAATGTCATTACATATGAGTGAAACACCAATCTACAAGTTCAATACTTCATGAATATCATCTATTGATCATTATCTACTTGCTTGTTTATTCATTGTTTATCTCCTCTCACCTCATTTCTTTTTGATTTTCTTTATTTACTTACTAGTTCATCATCATCTAAATGATGACATGAAGTTTGGGGTGAGTGAATCCTTATGGATAGTAGCTCTTGACCTCAAAAACATGTTTGATAGATGATGATCATAACTTCAATACCTCCAAGGTATCCTTGAAGTGTATTGAAGTTATGCTAAAATGAAAATAAGTTTCTCCAACAATCTTGGAGGTTCTTGATGATGAATTGAATGTTGGCATTTTAAGTGGTTATAATCTTTATTGAGTATTGAAAATACTCTTTCAAAACCTCTATTTCAAAACCCCCCTCAATCCCTCTCATTTTGATTTCAAGAAAGAAAACCTTATTTTCCCCAAAATCTTCAAAACAGTGAGTTAAAACAGTGAGTGAGCTGAGTTCAAAGATTTCTCTAGAACTCAATACTCAACATATAGATGCAAGGCCACTTGGAAAGTCTTCCTAACTCGTTGGAGAACACCCATGATTTTTGGTTTGACTTGGAAGTACTTGAAAATGGTCCATTTGGACCCAAACATTCCTTCCAAACATTCTGCCTCTGCTGTCACAGCAGCTTGGCTAACTTCCAACTTCTTTTTCAGAGATATTTTCCAAAAGGGGTGGTCCCAACTTATTTTTCCCTTAAACTTCAATGTCTTAGGGAACTTTATGTATAAAATGGGCCCCTAGATCATTCGTTTTCATGTTCTAAGATTTTTCAACATTTCAGTCGACAGTACGGACTCTGTTTCTGAGTGACCTCTGTTGTTCATATGATTTCTCTCAATCTGTGATAGTTATTAAAGATTTGATTTTTGGGTTGTATTCTAGACACAATAAGGAACATCTCCATAAAAAATCATGCATTGAAAGCATTCCTAACCCCTCTTTTCCATTTTTGCAAGATCATGTTACTGTTCTGTTCACTATTCACAGCAAGCACATTTTAACTTTTATTCTTTGATTTGATGCTTATATGCATTCCAAATTAGTTCATATCTTAGGGAGTAGTTCATACTACAATTGTACATATCCCATGTTGATTTCATCCATCCATTCATACACATTTTAGACTTCTAAGTCATTCTAGGAATCCATGAACACAAAGCACACTGCAATCTTGACACATTCTAGATACATACATTGCATCCATGCAAAGATTTGGAGCTTTTATGACTCTTAATCTAAGAAGATTATAAGGAATGAACTTGATCACACGTTCATGCTTCCCCCGATCTAATCATCCTTTCTCATCCGTCCCGGGGATTGAGAGATCTTCTCTTCTCAAAGAATAACATGCATCATTTTAGCTTGCTAAGTATCTTTGTTTTCTTTGATTTATTTGTTTCAAGAACAATTCATGTCCCCTTTAGATTAGGAAGTCTTGATTATTTGATACATGATTAGACGATTTTTCCTAGGATTATTTGTGTGATTTTCACTTTACATTGCATGATATTTGACTTAGATCTTATGAATGATATCTTATCTTTTGATTTTCAATTTCAAGATTCTTATGTGATGTAATATACTATCATAGTATTAATTGCCGAACCATACATAGTATAAGATGATTATTTGGATGCTAATTGAGGCCCGTCGAGAGACGGGGCGAGTTGAGGGTGTTTTAGTCGTGACAAAGGCTCCTTCCTCTCTCGTACCAAAACCCCGAGCCAAGTTCTTTGGTTATGAAGGGCCGGTGCCCTTTATCCGTTTGGGTGAGTCAAAATAAGGTTTCTTGGTTCCTTAAAGACCAAGTGGCGACTCTGTATCTGTTTTCGACAGACCTTTTCTCTTTCCTTGATTCAAAAAAATCAAACTAGTTTAAAAAACAAAACAAAGCGGTGGAATTCTAGTATCCACAGGGTGGTGATAGGAACCAAGGCGGATCTTTCAAGAGACCGTTTTCAAGAGGCTCTGGTTTTAGTTTCAATGAGTTCAAGAGGACTCCAAATAACATACCATTGTGCTCACTTTGCAACCGACCACACTCAGGTCGATGTTTCATGCCCAAACCCCAGAACAAGAACCAAGGAGGGGGTAGTATCAATTCAACACTTGATATGAGAGGCAAGTGTTATGACTGTGGAGTATTTGGGCATTAAACCAAGGACTGTCCGAGGAAGCGCTCTCAGCAAGGAGCTAGTTCTGTGGCTTCCAGTGGGTCGAAGCCTAGACAATCCAACGATGAGGGATAAAGGACCGAGCAACATTGGGGGAGAGCATTTTAAATGAACCCAGGGGACATGTTGCTTCCGAGACAGTAGTTGAGCAGTGAAGATTTATTCCAATGCAGGTAAAAGGAAGAAAGGGAAAAAGAAGTGAGAAGAGTGAGGCCGATGGGAATGCCGAGGATCCTCTTGTATATGTCTTTGCTTTCTTTTCCGAGTCTTGTAATAATGAGCTTTTCGAATAGCTAGAACTATGTAATTGACTTGGAAGGTGTAGTATGGTGTTCATGATGTTGTAATAAGTCTTAAAACTCTTTTTAGTTATGTTGTTATGAATCCAAACTCATGGATTCGTGCTTTGAATGTTTGACCTGTCAATTTTGAAGTTTAAAGGAAAATGGATAGAATTTTGTGAATTGCATCAAACAAGCCCTATTGTTCCGCTATTGTTTCTGTTCATGGATTAGTAAGTCTAAACTGGTTTTGATAGCATGTTATAGCCTGTGAAGTTTGGAATTGTATGCATGTCTGGAGTGGTATATTAAGTGATGGTTGTTTGATGCCTTAGCAAAATTCTGCAGCTTTGGGCAAAGTTCTGCTAAAGGGTCATTCGACCGGTCGAAAGGGGTCGTTCGACCGGTTGAAATACCCCCTGCCAGAAATCTTTTCTACTTTTTTCGGAAATTTTCTAAAGGTTTTGATTGGTTCGTAGGGTACCTTTAGGACCCATTTCAACATAAAATCACTCGTTTCAAAATATAATTAAGTTTTCAATTTTATACAGATTTTACAACTCAGAAGGTACCATTTCCTAAAGTTTTAAATACTCAAGGTTGTTTTAAGTTCCGTTGCGTATAACTGTTTAATGAATTGAATGAGCCTTGGTGGCATGCCACGTGTCCTAATTCCACGCATAGTGGGATGGGTCGATGATGTTGTCAAAATCAAGTTCTTATTTAACCCTATTAAAAACGTAGTATGTTGGAAATAGGGTGTTGAGTCCACAAGGATTGAAATGCAACAAAGCTTATTGGGCTCTTAATAACCAATTATAATGCGAGGAGCAATTAACAACTAAGAAATAAAATTGAGTCTTTGCAACTTTGAGATTAGTTTAATTTGTATAAGATTATATTATAATAACTATTTAGAAAAAGAGAAAAAAAAACTTTGAATAAAGCTAAGTTTAATTGACAATTGGGGATTTTGTAAATGGAGAAATTGAGGTTGGGGAGCATTCCCTCACCTTGGACCAAACAACACATGGCTCTCATACTTGTAACACAATCTAGAGTAGAAAATTTCATTGTGACAAACTATCAAACATGTGGTAGTCAACCAACATGCTAGATAAATGTTCTAATGCAATACATAGGTATGTGGTTAGAGTTTAGAGATTTAACAACTTCCAATGCTTGACATTGGAGGTGGGGTCTCAAGACATCAAACCATACACCCATGAACTCTAGAAATACTACAAAATGTGAGAGTCCTACAATAAAACACACTTGGTTCCAATGGTGGGTTAATGGTCCCCAAACTACATGATTTAGCTACTCATAATCATAATGACAACAATATTAAAGAGAGGGGAAGAGGAAGTATACCAACTAGAGAAATCCACAATAAATGCCATCTAAATTCCAAGGCATTCTTCAATGAAAAGCTTCCAAGTATTTAATACATTTACACTCTCTTCTCTCTAATACTAAAATGGAAGGGAATGTAGTAGATGAGGAGTAATGAGGGAGAGGGATGAGAGGATTTAGAGAGAGAGAGCTTACAACTAGACAAAAAACTAAGTAAAATACAAGCTAACCCTAAATTAAAATCCATCTCTAACTATATATACTCTATGCAAATAATGGCAATCTTGTAAATACAAGAGGGAAACAAAACTGTAGCAGCGGATCGATCCAAGGCAAAAAGTCGGATCGATCATATTCTTCAATTGAGAAGCAAAATGCTCAGCGGAACTCGCGGATCGATCCACATGTAAAACCCGGATCGATCCGCATTGCATTTTCTGGACAACCAATTCCTTTCAAACGAACGGATCGATCCGCCTGATGTGCTTGGATCGATCCGCTTGGGCAAATCCTGAAATTTTATTTTCCTTTGAAGCACAATCTCCCAATTTTGGTCCCAATCTTCTACCTAGTCTCAAACATCTACAAGAAAGAGCTTTTATTAATAAAAAGTGAACAATAACAAAAACAACAAAAATACAATTTATCCATTAAATCTCCCAGTATAAGCGATAATTCGTGTCTACTAAGGGTAAAATTATGAAGTGAAGAATGCAATATTGGACACGAATCAGTCGGGACATTGGGTTCTAGAGTTGTAGATATGTTCATATGTTTAGATACTTGACCTACAATTTGTAACTTATATTTTTTATAGAACTTGTAATATGTCAAGTTAACATGTAATTCGGGCTCGTCGGGCCTATGAGTCTGGTGTGGTTGTGTTTAGTCTTGAAACTCGTGTTAAACTTGTGTCTTGTTTCAAAAGGAAGGATGAAGTTTATGTTTATAGTAAAAGAGTTATGAACTTATTAAATAACTTTAAATTAAAACAATGTGCTGGGGTGAGATACTTGTGAAAATGGTTTAAATGCACATGGATTGGAATCTAGATGTTTCATATTGTATTTGGAAAATGTTGGGTAAGGACTACTGGTAGTTTAAACTTGTTGACAACAGAATTTAGCAGAAAAACTAGTAACAGGTACCTAGGACTGTTCGATTGTACCCTAGGACTGGTCGATAGTACCCTAGGACCGATTGAAGGTACTCCTGACTTGGTTTTTAAATTTTGATATTTTCAACTTCTAATTTGATAAAAGGGTACCTCAAGAGCTCTAAGAATCCCCAAAAATAGTACTTTTGATTATTAAAGCTTGGAAGTATTTTAACTAGAATTTGCACTCACTTAAGGCATAACCGTAAAGCCTTAGATGACTTTGCCAGTTTCAAACTTATTTCAGAACATTACTTATGTTTAATTAGGCCTTGGTGGTGTTGTTACACGTGCCTTAATTCGCCCGTGGTGGGTTGGGGTGTGACACACGATCTAGATACGTGATGAATCCTAAAATGAGGACACGACACAACACGGCGATACGATATGTATTTGATATTTTAATTTTAAGTACATTTTTCATTGTTTTTTTTTCAAAAGTGTAATATCAATATTGTCTATTTTATGCAAAATTCTCATTTGCCAAAAAATTATTGGTTGATATTAACAAAATTGAAAGAGGGAGATGAACGAAAAAGAAAGAGACGACCGTAGAGAGAGAGAGAGAGATGGAACAAAGGGGTGTTGAGAGTCTACAGTCATGAATAGCTGAGGGAATAAACGATGTAGTATTTTGGCAAAACCGTTGCCATTTAGGTTTTATACATGTAAAAAAAACCCTACCAAAATGTTGTATTTTGGTCAAAAAAGAGTTTTCCACTCTTTTCCTTGAAGTGTCGCACCATGTTAGTGTCGTGTCCACCTCTAAAATTACAAAACAATAACAAGACACATATTTACCCCGTCCAATACTTGTCGGAGCTTTATCGGGCAAGTGTCGGTGTATGATGGATACTGGTACAAGTTTTTGAAGTGTTAGTACTTCCTAGCTCTCAATGGTCCCAATTACGTGATTGTTGGTCCCAAATAAGCTAATCCAAACGGGTTTTGTAGGACTGATGTTCAAGAGAGAGATACCATTTTTCTGGAGAGAGAGAGGTCATAACAATTGGGCTAGGCCCGCTTGGTGAGAGAGATACCATTTTCTTCTCTCTGTAATATGTTAAATCTAAATTTCTTTCTTTTCTTTACTTTAAAAAAAAAAATTTAATTGGGGTTTTTTTTTATAAAAAAATTCACCCACTAATTTAGGAATTATAAATACTGTAAGTTCCCACTAGAGTAGTGTAAATTTGGATCCATGTGTAGTGGTTTGATTTTGGTGGCCTCTTCAATGGATTTTGTATATTTGTTTTCTGCTATTTTTTATCAAAATTTTTGGTTTGCTGCTAAATTGGAAATTTTTTTTTCGGACTTGAGTTGCTTTGAGATCCTACCTACCCAACATATATAAGCCTATTTAGCTTTGTTTTGGATCATTGGATCATTTGCGTTGAGTTACTCAAATTTTGGTCATCAAGATGATTGGGCTGCAACTTCTTTATTTTGATTTGATTTGGTTTGTTTTCTCATTGGGTAGTTGAATAGGCTTTATTTTATGGAACAATAGAGTCACTTAGCAAAATACAAATACACCATGGAAAACACATAGGAAGTGTTTGGGAAAATTGATAATTCAATTTCTTAACTTCATTTTAAAAAAATTTCTCAAAACATATCCCAGTCAACACACATGAAATCTAAAAAACCTAAGGTCCTTCAAACAGTATTTGAATGAAATTTTTTTTTTGAATTAGCCGTTCAATTAACTATTCTAAAGGTCTAATACTTGCATCTAAATTATGCAATACTTGCTTTTAACTTATGCTTCGTTACTATGATTGCATCTTCTAATATTAATATTATTGGAAATTTTCTTTTAAGAAAGTGTCTTGCTTAACTATGTGACTTCATTAGAAAGGTGTGCAAATCATTTTGTGCTCTCCGCTACAATTTGTACAAGTTGAAAAACTTATGTTCTATGTTGATTGGCTGAAAAGATTTGTTAATATAATACTTTATTGAATACAAACTTTTGAAGCTATATAATGTTTGTGAATTGGTGATAGTATGTCAAAATATTCATTTTTTCCAACTTCATTTAGTTGCATTGATAATAAAAAATAATGTACCATTACTTACATGCCAAACATCACTCTTAAACATTCAATACAACTCTGGGTTGTCCCCTACATTTGTTGTTATTATGTTATAGTAATTATTGGTGGATGTGAGATTTTTAGGTGGGAGTGGCAGAGGACAAGAAAGGATACATTGAGGTTGCAAATTAGCTTGCAGACGGAATGAATATCTGAAAATTTATAGGAGTATGTTTTTATTCACAATGATGTAGATGAGTCATATATGAATATCACTGATGCAGTGATAGGATGATAGCAATATTCTCAAGAAGGTTGTTGAGAATGAGATGTTATAACATGGAAAAAAAAAAGATGTGTACTTTATTACCCTTTGGAGTTCATCTTTGTAATTGTATGTGATTGCTTTCAATGGCTTGAGTAAGTTGTTTATTGCATGTTGACTGTCAACGGATAGAAAAGAAAATTCTAAAATACGTTAACGTTATTAAAAACAATGTACCCGCGCATTGCGCGAGTTACATGCTAGAGTAAAATGGCTGTGAAGCAAATGAAATAAGCCAAAACATCTCTTCACCTAATTGCTTGGACAAAATGGTACATGCATTTGAGAACAAATTGATAGCTTATGGCCCAGCCGTCCAGGACTTGGCACATCCTAATTAAAGAAAACCAATCCAAAAAAAAAAAGCAGGCCTTTTGTGATGATAGTTTTTGTGACGGATACAATTCCGTCACCAAAACTTTATTTGTGACGGATTTTGTGACAAAAATGTATCCGACATAAATACATTTTTATTCGTGACGGAAATGCACCTTTTCGACACAAGTAAATTTCTATTCGTGACGGAAACGAACCTATCCGACACATATATTTATACGGAAATGCAACTAACCGACACAAATAATTTTTGTTTGTAAAAATAATAATAATAATAAAAAAACTTGGCTATATATTGGGCTCATGCCCTAGATTCCCAAATCGACTCCCGGCTATTTCTCTCTCTCCTCTCTCTCTCTCTATGCACTCTCTCTTCTACTCCCGGCGACTTCACTGCCAGTGACTCCACTACCGGCGACTCCACCCTCGGCGACTCTACTCCCCGCAACTCCACCCCCGGTGACTCCACTCCCGGCGACTCCTTTGTGATTTGAATCTATTCTCCTTTGGATATGAATCGGTACTCCTTTTTGTCAGACCTAAGGTTTCTATTTTCTTATCATCGTCTAATGTGGTCAGACATCTATATACATCTATCTATCTATATATATATATATGTACAATCGAAATAGTAAAAAAAAAAAACCCGATATATATGTACAATCGAAATAGATTTTGGAAAATAGACATATATATATATATATATCTCAGATCTGTGTGAGTCTCTCTCTCTATATAAACATATGTGTTTTGCTTCGCGATTTGAATTTGGCAAGACGATGTAGTTCGAGTTAGAGCTTTGTAAAGTGATGTTGTTTCTGCTGATGTATAAAATTGCAAGATCTTGAATTGGTATGGGTTCAGTGATAATTTGTATTCGTTTCTATGTATTTATGTATCTGTTTTTTTTATTTATATGCTTAAAAGTGGTTAAGACGTGTAGTTCAATTCTTGATTTTATTGGAGAAAGTTTATAGAAATTTTTCACTCTCTTGCTTATTTTTATTTGAATTGAAGAAGGTCAAGGGATTTGCTTTTGTTTCTATTTGTATACATATGTGTTTTTGGATATATATATATATATATATATACATATGCGTAAAATCGGTTAAGATATGTTGTTGGATTGTTGATTTTAACGGAGGAAATAGACAAAAAATTTGTCACTCTTGCTTATTTTATTTGATTCCAAGAAGAAGAAGTTAAACGAGATTATACATACATAGCCACTCATAAGCAAGAGAGGCACGTGGTTATTTCCCATCAGTATATTTTGCTTTTAGATTTAAATTTATAAGCCAATTTTCGGTAATCTACTCTGTGGTTGACTTTAGTGATCTAAAAATCATCGGAAGATTGTTGAAAATTTGCATATTTCCAATGTCAATGTCTGACTCTTTCTTTGGTGTGGCCACTAAGTATTGCTGACACTAATTTTTGTAAATTAGGCTTGTTTTTCATTAATTTAGCACTTCATGTAATCATATACATAGATTGTATATATATATATATACGGAGGGACTCTTAAGTGAACAGTGTAGAGTGAACATATCAGTCAACATTTTTTTCATACCTAAAAAACCCCGCGGGCTGCCTAGTGACCCGATGACCCGCGCGTGCCCCATTGACCTGTGGATTTTTTAGGCAAAAAAAAAAATTTATTCATTGAGTATGCTCACTCTACCCTGTTCAAGTAAGAACCTGGCCGTACATATATATATTTAAAACATCCTCCAGGTCAATTACTTTATCAAAATTGAGAAGATTGAAGACCATTTTAAATCATTTTCCCTTTCTTCCACCAATCTGGTTGAGAAAAAAACAGTCCAAGAAGCACTCCTCAGTTCAGGTGTCATAGCAACATGGTATAGATACTTAGTTGATGGCTTTTGAATTCGTTGTTTTGTTTTTGTTCAGTTGGTGATCCTGAGAAGAGCTGGATTTGTACTGGATGAGAAAAATTGATAGAATTTACCCACTGTTATGCAAAATTACGCTAATAAACGGGTTGGGAGATTGATAGTGTTCGATTTTTGCCATTAAAAGGTGTGACAATGCAAAGTATGTGAGTAGACTACAGTGAATTGAACATTTGGGTCAACTTGCTTCAATTTAAAACTACAGGGCCCAAATTGACCCAATTGAAACTGCAAGGACTAAAATGACATAAGGACCAAACTTTCAGGGATATTTTTGTATATTTATGTATGTCACTCCGTCACTTTTTTAACGGTGAATTGACGGAGGGGGTCTAGGTGATACGCGCTTCAAACCTCAGGGGGTGTAGGTGATATTACTGAAACGTGAAAGGGTCTAAGTGTGATTAAAGCAAACCTCAGGGGGTCTAAGTGATATCTACCCTCTTTTTTTTGTCGGAGTGTTGCTTACTTATTTCCACGGTCGGTCGTGAGCACCAACCACCCAAACAACCGTTTTGGGTCACCACTCAAAATATTTTCGTATTATATGTACCCCATGATGGCACATGTTAAATAAAATTTGAATAATTCTATCTACACCTACCTTCTTTACTCTCTATACCTATATTTTGATGAATTTTTCTTGTTGCACTTATATTCCTATACAACAAAATGACATGTTAGGACAAATTGATAAAATGAATTCTAAAAAATTGCTCTCTATGACCCATCAATCTCAACAAACCCTAACTCACTAACACCTTTGTATTGTATGGTATTTGAATATATATATATATATATATATATATACACACTTTGTTTATAGATGTTTCTAACTATATTAAAAGAAAATGTTTACATTACTGTTCATTACTGTTCATAAGAAAATGTTTACATTACTGTTCATTTAAAAGAAAATGTTTACATTACTGTTCATTACTGTTCATAAGAAAATGTTTACATTACTGTTCATTTATCAAGGAAATTATTATTTTGCCCTTGTGAAAATGTTTGTTGGTTATGCCTTCATGGTCTTTGTAGTGTTTATATTGGGTTTTTCGTCCACAAGCATAAATATATTCAAGGGCCTCAAGCTACAGCTCACGAAGAAACTATTTTACTATTTTGTCCCTTTGGTTTTTTCTGTCTTAGTTATATTTATGTGGTATTTGATCAGTTTTGGTTGGTTTCTTTTGTCATTGGATCTTGCATGCTGCAAAATAGCCACGTTGCCTACCCACTTCGAACTTGACTCTCTCACGCTTCACTAAGCTTTGAGATATGTCAATTGTCACCGGACACATCTCCTCAGAGCTCAGAGATACACGACAGGTGAGTCCCCAAACCTCCCAATTCTAAACCCTACCAATGGGGTCTATTTCTTTCTCCATCGTCCCTTTTGGTATTTATTGGTTGATTTTTCAGCTTTACGGTTTGCCCTTGTAGAATTACTCTGTAATCTGTATTCTTTATTTGGGTTTCTATTAATTTATATATATATTTTTTGGTTTCTATCTTTCTAGGGCTTCTCAGTTTATCCTTAGTCCGAGAATGGATTCATCTCCTCCTGTTTTTGCAAATTCAGATCTTCGTCGGTAATCTCTCTCTCTCTCTCTCTCTCTCTCTCTCTCTCTCTCTCTCTCTCTCTCTCTCTCTCTCTCTCTCTCTCTCTCTCTCTTTTGCTGTACATTACATACACGGACACGAAACCACACTGCCAAATTGCCAAATTGTATGCATGTGGTCTGATGATGGAAATGATTCTAATTCTTTTTCTTCTTCTTCCTTTTTTTTTTTTGTCTAATGTTGATTTTCTCAGAAATGAAGGTTACCTTCTTCTTTTTTCTTTTTTGGTTTAATTTATGTAGATTGGAGAATATATTGAACTTGAGTTTTTGGAAAACAAGTAAATAGGATCATTATAATGTAAGTAATACTAGGATTTGCAAAGTTACCTTCCTACGTTTTGAATCCCAAATTGGATCCCGAATGGCTTAGTAGTTGTACCGCTTGCTATGACAGTGACTGGTTGTACCGCATGCTATTGCATGTGGTATAGTGACAACGAATTTGGGAGCCAATTTGGCATTCAAAACTCGGGAAGTATAGCATTACTTTGAAGACATTGGATTGGAGATGCTCTAATTCAGTTTTAGGGATCCAAAGTTGTATTTTGGAGCTCCGATGGAGTTCCCAAATAGCTCCCTATTAGGAAGAAACACTTTTTTGCAAATCAAATGTGAGTTGTAGGAGGTGAGATGTTTAGGAGAGAAAGTAATTGTTTCAGGATCTCTCAAATCGAGGTTGTCTAAAATAGGAGTCAAGTTGGAGTAGGCACTTTTAAAATGACTGGTCATTTTAGCTTTAAGGTAGAGAAAACTTACGAAGCATGGTTGGAGAATTGACATGGCTCGACCACATATTTTCTTCAGTTGAATGACTGAGAAGGGGCATTCGCGAGCGTCGTCGTCGTGATGCTTTGAATTTGATGTAAGTTTTTGTATCCCTTCTTTTGTTGTTCCAAATCATGAATTTTCCAGATTAATTAGGTGCTTTCAAGAAAGGGTTTATGTTCTTTGAATTCAAAGCTAATTTGTTGTGGCCCTTTCTTTGTTGTTTAAAGTTATAATTTTTTTTTTTAGATTGTGGGGTTTTTCAGGTTAGGGTTCTGATGTGCTTTGATCTCAAATCAAGTTTTTTGTGGCCCTTTTTTTTAAATTGAAGTGTGAGATAAACAAAATATTAAATTGAAATGGGGGGTTTTTGTTTAAAAAATGTAGGTAGTTATATATGAAATGGGTTAATGGTGTACCAAAATTAGCTAAGATGCATGAAGAAATTGGAGTGTGAGAGACCTGCATCATAGCTTTCCATGGTTCTTAGACTCAATTTTATCAGCTCTCCTCTTTTAATTTTTTCTTGATTTTGTTTTTTGTTACAGATTTTATCAGGGTTTCTAAACCCTGTTTGAATTCAGCCCCTCTCTTTCCCTCTTTCTTTTAGTCTTTTATAGTTTTCTTCTCTTTTTTCCCTGGTTTAAAATTTAAATTTTGTGCTTCATCCGTTTGTTTCTGTTCTAAGCAGAATTTCAATTTAAAGTAGTTGGTTAAATATATCCACAGGCGATGATCGGTCTGAATAGCAGTTCCTTTTTGCCCGAGTCTGGTAATTCTTCTCATCCATCTCATGTACTGATATATTCATGTTTGTTTGTAAGTATGTATGTGTCGTCGAACAACTTAGCGCGGGAAGTTTGCGCGCTTTGGACTTTTCAAACTTAGCGAACTGAAAGTTTTGCTTACCCGTGATTAAATTTCTCATATAAATAAATTATGAAATCAGAGTGACCATTGGACTGTTCAATGGAGTCTCGCTTTCCTTCTTCTAACTTTGAACTAAACCATGTAGGACTCAACCCCTTGGGAAAACAGTAAAACCTTATAAATCCCCAAGGGACAAAAACCATTTAAAATGTCTTAGCCTAAAAAAAGCTATTATTTTAAAAGCCAACCTAACCTTAGAAATGAATAAAAGAATTGCATCTTTCTTTTCATTTGATTGAAAAGGTTATAGAATGCATTTTGCAATTCTTTTCGAATCAATTTTTTTTGCATTGCTACGATTTAGCATTTACCTATACGACTTTATTGCATGCCCATTTAGAATTCATATTTGGAGGTGTATCCATCTCTCACCCAAAAAAGGCATTTGAGTATTTCTCCTTTGGAATGTTGTTCTTCCTCACTAGCTTTATACCAAAACCTTCAGTATAGAACCTGATAGCACAAGAAAACAAGTCATAATTCTTAAAGACAAATATGAATTTTACAACTAGATCAAAGCACTGTTTTTATCATTCTTTTCTTTCAATATTTGAGAGGGAGGGCAAATGTAATAAAGGCATACTTGGTCGTGAGGTGAGAGGTCAAGGTCACTAACTCGGTACACAGCGTGCAAAATTGATACTTATCCTTCTTTGGCCATTCCAACAACTCTTCACTAGGTATGACAGTCTCAACTATCTTGAAATAAATGTACTTGTATGTTCTGGATCCAATGCAAAGTGTGTATCAATAGTTAATTAACTTAAAGTTTCCAGCATATATACTATTGCTTAAATATTTGACAAAACTTGAATGGGAATCCAATCAATCTAATTTCCAAGAAGTCTAAAATTGTTTTTGGAAAGAGAGAGGCTACATTCATGTGGTAATTAGATTAAGAAACCAAATTATTGCAACTGTGTTAAATCCTGGACGAAAATTGGTTTGAGTTATCCAATATCATTGAAAAATTCACCATGATAGTGTTAGGTTCTTGTGCATTTGCACTACTTATGGACCAAGGAAATAGAAGGAAAAAAAATGGTAATCTTCATGTTCATTAAGTTAATGTTGAAGCCTTTTAAGGCTTTAACAAGTTTAACTTGAGAATTTTTTTAGTAAAATACGTGTGATCATTTTCTACTAGGATTGCATCGTCGTAATTTTAGATAAGATAGTGCCATTGTGGTCCATGGGACCACAATAATTTCTTATGGCTTTAGCTTGTGCAAAGTTCTCATATGTCACTTATCTGTGCAATTGTGATTTTTTTGGTTATTTACAACTTACAAGCCATAAAATGCTGGAAATATGAGGGTTATGGCAAAGCACAGGAACATGGAATTTAAAATATAGGTCTAAGCAAAAAACCTCGCAATCAGCAATTGTAAGTGCTTATTTTGTTTTAGATAACATCTGTTTATAATCTTTACACCTATTTTTATTTTTATTTTATTATTATTATTATTATTATTATTATTATTATTATTATTATTTTATTTTTTGTTGGGGGGTGGGGTGGTTGGCAATGTTTTGTGATTTTCTAAGTTATACTTGGAAATTGAGACACAGACATAGCATAAAATGATGGAGAGCAGACTATGGGGATTACTATTAAAAAATACTTCATTGAACACCGAAATATTGAATGAACGTACTCTACATAGATGTCATACCTTGATGTTTGCAGCTTTTGGTTTACCTGTGACATTGTTTGTTGTGACATTTATTTTAGCAATGGGCTCGTTGTTATGGTCTTAGCTGGGGTAATTTTTGGAATGCAATCCTTGCTTAGTATTTGGTTGTCAAAATTTTTTTTTGTTTTTTTTGTTTGCATGTTTGTGGTGTCTTATAGTTCAAGGTGCTTTTTGAGGGGATTCATATTGCTTCTTGATTTGTGACCATTTTCGAAGGCGGAAGCAAATCTTGTTAAATATCTTAGTTGTAATTGGTACAAGTGAGTTTTTGGACTTTATCAATTTACCTTTTAAAAACTAGGCATTTTAAATGTGTGCTTGTTCAAGCATTTGATTTTTTGTTGATCCGTCTCTGTGTTCTTTAACTGAACTCATGAAGAATCCACTTCTTTGAATTTGGTATATATTATTCTTCTTTAAAGTATTTGAATGTGGGGTAACTCTTTTCATTGAATTGCTTAAATTGTTTATGAGATTTGGGGTTTAGCTTGTGGTTGGTTATATTTATTTTTTCTGTTTTTCTTTTTGATTTCTTTCTTATCTTGACCTAATTGTCTTTCCTTGTATTTAAAGGAAATGCCAGAACAGAAGAGGAAAGTGCAAAGCTATATCTGGTGTGGATACTAGATGTGAAGAGGAAAGTGCAAAGCTATATCTGGTGTGGATACTAGATGTGAAGAGGAAAGTGCAAAGCATAGACAAATATAATCAGCTAAACAAGTAGCTGAAAGATCGTCATACGATGATGAAACTTTTCCACCATTTCCTTGTTTTGTCACGTTGAACCCGAGAGTAAGATGCTAAAGTTATTAGTTTCCCTTGTTATTAGACACAATGCTGGTTGATGAATGATTATGCTGTATAACTTGTTACTTTGTCAAGAATAGGACGGTCAGAAACATAAGTAGAAATGTTTTATCTTCTTGGGTGTAACTTACGCATCATTCTACTCGTGTGCGGATATACGGCTTGCAAATTAAACTTTTTAAACATGAAATGCATAATTCATAGTCAACACGTGCAACGCCTAGTATATAGATACACAAACAATAAATGAATAAATTCCACCCGTTGAAGATGTAGACTGTGACAGATTTGCAACAAAACTTTCATTCTTATTTTTCGAGATTATCGAAGAAACCGAAAAATGTAAACCAAACTCAAGCGAAGTAGTTATATAACACTTTGTTAAGGGTGTGCTTCATTTAGGAGTCGTGATGAGCTTATTACTCAAAATCGGTAACACCCTATTTGTGAACATTTTAAGTCTGCTTTTCCATTCAAATGTGTATGGATGTGTGCGCATGTATTTGTATAGTACTAAATAGGATGAAATCATAGAAGATGTCAGGTGTGGAGATATCAATGTTAGGATTATTTTGGGAATGAGATGGTAGATGTAGAAGGTTAGGGTTATTTTTGGAGATGAAAGATGAGTGAGAAAGATGAAGGTAAGGGTTATTTTGGAATGAAGGGATTGGTGTAGAGAGTAGTTTGTTTTAATTTAGATTAAGGTGGTGGGTGTAGAGAGTAAATAGGTGTAGAGAGCAAAATAAGTGGATGTAGATAGATTCATTCATAAAATTTTCTAACAAATATTTGTATGTAGAGGGGCCCCATCTTAGTAATTTGCTTACGACCCCCAAAAATGTCAGGACCGACATTGCTGATGTCCTTCACTAGATCCAAAAACGAAGCAAAATGTTAGTGATTATCAACTAGATCAAGGATATGTGCCATCAAATGCAACCTTGTATTGACGGAACTCTGTGTGCATATATACAGATTATGCAGAAAATATTACGTACGTACTACAACCCATTTTTCTTAAATCTTCGTTTAGTCATGATAGCTCTTTATGCAGCATGACTATTAGTTAAAACCAATGCCTAACAAAAAGAGTATTGAGAAAAATTAGTAGAAAAAATATATAAAAGAACTAAACATATCTTCATTTAATTTCCTTAAATTACCATTATATTCTAAAAATTATTAATATTAATGTTATGTAGTAAATTAAAAAAATAAAAAATCAGAGAATAGTTTCCTTTGATAAGGCAAGTTCATGTTTCTGGTGAGTTTTGAATTTAACTTCTTTGATGAACTGATTAAAATTTTCCTCTGATGATCCATTGGCTGCCAATGCATTCTCTAGTGTCCTTTTCATGTTCTTGGTCTCAACTCTTAATTCATCACCTCTTTTTCCGCTCATCAGACGGTTGATATTCTCCCTAACTTCCTCTCTTCTGATTGGAGTCTCATCACAAAGATTCATTCCAATCCTCCAATCATCAACCACTAATTTCCTATTAGTGATTTGGTCTACAAACACAGGGAAACAAAGCAATGGAACAGTACACCATACACTCTCCAGCACTGAATTCCACCCACAGTGAGTTAAGAACCCTCCGATCGACGGATGCGAGATCACTTCGATCTGAGAGCACCACGTCACGATCAACCCTCTGTCCTTGATTTCTTCTTCAAATCCAACGGGCAAGATTTGGGTCTCACCAGAGCTTACGATGCCCTGCCGAAGCACCCAAATAAAATCAACCCCACTAAGAGAGAGCCCATGGGCTATCTCAATAATGTCATTTTTACTAACTTGGGCCAAACTACCAAATGAGACGTACAAAACCGAGCCATGTGGTTTGTAATTGAGCCACTGGGTGCAGTCTGATTTGGGCCAAAGGCTCGTGGCCACAGTGCTCTTGGTGAAACCAGATGGCAAGAGGGGCCCAATTGCGAAAAATGGCTGGTTTTGATGTAGGGCTGAGATTGCTTCTGATTCTATCTCTAGATCTTGTACAGTGTTACAGATTATGAAATCCCCTCTCTTGACGTCATCAAAGGCCTTGCGAATGAGCTGGTGCGTTGTGGTTGATGTATCCGTCTCTTGAAGAAATGATATCAAGTCTGTTGGTTTGATAGCTTGAACCCCGGGTATGTAATCTATGATGTCCTCGCGATTATCTATAATTATCACAAAAAGCTTTCCCACCAAATTACTAAACGCATATTATATATATATATATATATATATAATATGTATATATATAATTAAAGTCAGGGGCGGAAGTATATGGGGTCAAGAGGGGGCACGTGCCCCCCCTCACTTTTGGACAATTAAAAATCTACTCTTAGTTTTGTGTATATTTTTCATTGTGCCCCTCCTAAAATATAGTTCAATACAACAATATGAGGCCAAGTTTGTAATTATAATAAACATACAGGACTAAAATTCTAGAACTAAGCCAAAAAAAAAAAGAAGGATTATTATATGTTAGACCTTCTTGGAAAGCTCATTTTTATGGTCAAAACCTGAAAAAAGTTTCCTGAAAAGCTTCTTATTAGATTTTATTCGAATCAAGGGTTTTTTTTTTCAGCACTGTATTATTATATATGCAAATCTATCATATAAAAGTATGGGTTTACTTATTGTGATATTTGCTAAGAAATTGGCATCTTTATTGTTGAAATGTACTGATATTTCATATTTGATAGTATTATATTATATTATTGATGTATCTTTAAAATGCTTATCAGTAGTGAGTTCTCAGATTTAACAGGACTAGAAGATTTTTCTTTTAAGAAATTAGTATTTTAACCCAAAAAAATTCGAGTCGGGGGTGCTGCCCCCGAACCCCCGTATAAGCTTGTGTCCCCCCTACACTAAATTTCTGGCTCCGCCCCTGATTAAAGTACGTTTGAGAAGGAAAAAAAAAAAGAAAAAGTACGTAACAGTCAAATCCTTTTTTTTTCACTCAAATGGGAATTTATTTATTTATTTATTTTTTAAAATCATTTCGAAGTTGATAACTTTCTATATATGTATATACAAGGGCCGTAGAACGCGCGCTGCGCGTGCCCGTCGGTAAGTGTGGATAAAATTTGTAATATATGCGCGTTTTGTATAAATTGAGAAAAAGTTGATGATATATGTGGGACAATTATAATATTTAACAATTTAATAAATATTTATATAATCATTTTTGTCACCATAACCACTTTTGCTATCATAAAAGTGTAAGTTTTTTTTACGAGATTGTGGAGTATTATTTACACCCTTCATTATTAAGAGGACAAATAACACCACATTTCTTATAAGATTAATAATTAATCCATAATGTTTTTTTGTGGAAACGTTATTTACTTTTTGGTGGTTATTACTGTGAAGTGTTTCTTTTTTGTTGAGTTCTAGTTGTTATGGTTGTTGTATTTTTACCCTACATAGCTCTTAGTTGTGAATTAAACCTCTATTTATTATATACTAAAAAAAATGTGATATATGTGTTGGGTTTGCGAAGTCTGATCCACTCTGATACGGGGGGTTCGGGGGGTGGGCCTGTAGTACCCGTAAAATCCGTACTCCTCTAATTATGTAATTTCTTAATTTCTGAGTTCGACGTTATATATTAATATTATATTATAATTCGATGCCGCTTAATTTTGTAACTATAGATTATAACATATATAATCTCATTATCACCTAATTTATTACTATAGATTATTTAATCGTCGTCGCTTAATTTTCTAACTATTAGCTATGGGATATTATTTAGACCCCCGTATGTTAATATATTGTGATTTAGAATTTATAACTATCAGTTATAAGATATATTTTCGTTGCCGCTTAATTATAAAATTTAAATAAGCCTGACCCCGTAAATTTATGTATTGTATTTTAATAATTAATTGTTACTTGATTTTATAACTACGGATTTTATTATATAGTTTAGAATGCTTAATTTTATAACCATAGATTATAATGTACATTTCAGTGTCACCTAAATTTAGACCCCCGTATATTAATTACATGTTTTAATATTTAATTGTAGCTTGATATTGTAATTATAGATTATATTAATATTCTGATTATTAATATTAGACTCGGACCGTAAATTATAGACCCAGACTGACTTACACGCGAACCCGTAGAATCTGGTATTATCTAGACTGCACGGCACGTAGCTCAAGACAATGTCGCATCCCACGATTTTGGGGATCTTTGTAGTACACCTATATCTAACCTAAGTACAACCCCCTAATACCCACTATACAAATACC
The DNA here is from genome assembly GCA_033977485.1 of Hydrangea macrophylla. Classification (NCBI taxonomy): domain Eukaryota; kingdom Viridiplantae; phylum Streptophyta; class Magnoliopsida; order Cornales; family Hydrangeaceae; genus Hydrangea; species Hydrangea macrophylla. Next base: position 107,843,293 of record CM066983.1, on the reverse strand, counting down.
CCTAACCCCTACCCCCCACCCCCCACAAATACCTCCTGGACACTCACGTTTTTCCCTCTAAATCTTTCCCCCAGATTCCTCACCCCTGCCACCCCATCACCCTCACCAACCATCACCCACATCAACATCAACTCACCCCTGCCACCCCAAGACTCCCCCACCCCCCCTCATGACCCGCTGCCAATAACACAGCACACACACACTCGGATATTGTATGTATATATTATATGTATGTGAGTATGTTATGTGTGTGTGGTAATATTATATTACATGTATTTAGGGTGTGTACTGTGTGTATTATATATTAAATTGTGTGTGTATATGTATGTAATAGATATATAGAGAGTGAGTACCCGAGAGAGAGAGAGAGAGAGAGAGAGAGAGAGGAAGAGTGAGAAAGAGATAGAGAGAAAAGAAAACAAAAACAACCCCAAGCAATCACCACCCCACTGCCCCTCTCTGAAACTCCCAGCTCTCTGCTTCCCACTCACGCCCAGAACACACACACTCCACCCATACACAGATAACAACCACTCCAAAGAAGAAGGAGAAGAAAGAAGAAGAAGAAGAGGAGAGAGAAGGGCCGAGAGCTAGAGAGAGAGAGAGGGCCCAAACCGAGACCACACCGACGAAGGTAATGCCGTACGCTCCCTCTGTATCTTTCTGCACACATACAGACTCACACACACCACCACACGCAGCCCCGAACAGACCCGAGTCCCTCGACATGGCCGGACCGCCATTAAAAGCTCCGCAGAGCTCGGTTTTTCGACCGTCACCAAACCTCACAAACTCAATGCCAAAATGACCCTACCGACTCCCTTAACACCCTCGATGAATGGCCCGAAGATTAAGTCGCGTTTGGACGGCCTACGGTTCGATTATTCTCTTTTGGTCGTGACTGTTTTTGCCCCCGTACGCGCAGACCATTAAGAATTAGCCTTCAAGACCTATACCGTTAGATCCGGCTCGTCGCGGCACTCGATTTCGACATAAAGTTTGCGTGTTTTCGTTAAGATTTGAGCGAGTTATGATCGTTTGAAGTTTTGGGGTATAAAATATAAATATATACGAATTATACATATATATACATATACTGTACAAATACGTGAACTTAGGAAGGAGAAGCTGGGCGCTTAAGGCCCGTTTGGCAAATCAGCTTCTGGGCCGGCTTTTGTGCGTTAGGAATTTAAGTTTTCAAACATAGCCTTAAGCTTTGGGATATTTATCGATTTATCATTAATATAGTCTTAATCATAATAATGTGATTTAAATTAGATTGTGTTATAATACATTGTTAGTTTATTATTTATGTAATTAATTATTTCCAGAAATAATTTAGTATACTAAGAAGTTATTAAATATTTGATAAGTAGGCTTATGTATTATAAATTGTTTTAAATTGTTTTGGAAATAGTTTCAAAAGCAAAATTATTATTTAAATTCTGAAATATTATTTAATATTTTTATATTCTGAAAATATTATATTTTATTATTTAGATGGTATACTTATTATTTATTTAGTTTAAATAAATAATCAATGATAGCTAATTCATAATAAATACATGTATGGATTAGCTTAATGTTGTAAATGTTTTTTAAAAAAAAAACGATTTTATAAGTATTATAAATTAGTCTTTAAAATATTAAGATTATATAATATTATATTCTGAAATAATACTTTATTATTTATATAGTATGCTTATTATTTATTTAGTTTAAATAAATAATCAAAATTAGTTTTAAAGCGTAATAATTAGGTATTAAATACCTAATGGCCAATTTAAATTCCAAAAAAATTATATTACTATTCCCAAGGCCAAATATCACTGCTTTATAAATTATTTATTTATAAAACCTAAATATAACATTTTATTTATTTAAATAAGGACCCGTTTGGTTGTCCTTTAATTATTTTAAATATCAAATGAGTTCTGAAAATTATGAGAAAAATATCACTAGCCTATTTTAAGGTCTAATATTTAATAAAAATATTTTTAAGGACCTCTTATCTTTCTAAATTATATTTTATAATTATGGGACTCCGAAGGATATAAATATATAAATATGACTTTAATAATTCGCAGTAAATAAACCGTACCTCAGAAAAATACGCGGTCAGTTCCCAGAGTCTTAGAATAATACCTAGAACATCCCCTTAAAGTTTGATGACCTTTCGACGCGGTCGAAAATACAGCTTACATGTAGGGCCCACACTGGTATAGAAAACCCAGCCTTTTATGTGACGGACTCCGATTTGAGTCTAGTCAATAGCGTTGGATTTAGAATGACACGTAGATCACTACCTTGAGGTTCATATCCTCATTTGGTAAAATTACCATTATACCCCTATCATTAACACATGCGCTTCATCACCGTTATTCTATTATACGTTGTAGGATTGTGAGTTATCCGCTATTCGGAGAGTCATAAGCTTGAGAAGACATCCAGGTGAGTGTTTCTAACCTCACTCTCAATATATATAATGACTACTAGAGTATTTGTATGTATGTACTGTACTTATGATGGTTATTTGATGTGCTTAGATGTTATGGTATATATCTGTTATAGAATTGATTGCCATGAGACAAGCATGTTAGATATTATTATAATATATTGATAAGAAGTAAAAGAAACGAACTATATGTGATAGTCGTGATGGATAATTGGTTATAGAACGTTAGCTTGAATGTTTTATATACCAATATTGATTATATGAGCACGTTGTTATTATTGATTTGTTAACCATGCCTAAATGTGCAAATGAGAATAAAGAGCATGTTAAAAGAAGTTTTATCTATATGTCTTGCCTAATGTAATTGTGTCATCGAGAATCATGTAACTGGATGTCACATCATAGTGTCAGTACACGTAGTCAGTATCAGTGACTCCGGCCAAGTGAGGTCGTGAGTTGAAGTAAATGGGAGTCTTGGGAAGTATGAGTTGATATGATTGAGATTCTTGTATCATGAGTCAGGAGAGGTTATGAATTGGAAACCGTACGAGTTGATAAAGATACGTGATAATGGGACAGTATGATTGAGATACATAATATTGTGATTGTGATTGTGATTGTGATTGTAATAGTAAGAGAATAGTTAGAGCTACTATTGTGCCAGTCGTCCGTGTAAATGCCGGAGATGGTACATGCGTCTGGGTTTACCGTCATACTGCTTAGCAGATAGTGCTCTAATGTACTGGTCATCCGAGGAGCTTTGCCGGAGACAGTACACACGTTGTATGAGTTTGCCATCGTGCTGTATATCATGCGCTAGTCAATTACTAATGTACCGTCCTCTGCGGTGAGCTTGCCGTGATAGTACACATGATGCGTGCCTTTGCCGCCATGCTTGCATAATTGCAGTTAGTATTCTGATGTGCATCTCGTCTGGTGGTAATTCACCAGCGAGGGTATAGACGATCGAGCCAATTCCGCTATCGTGCTATTTGGATTATGAGGCCGTAAGGCGACGATGTTACTATGAGGTCGTAAGGCGACGATGTTACAGTATCAGAAAGCGCAGTGGAAGCGTGGTTTGTATTGTGAAAGTAAGTTCAGAGTAAGTTGTCAATGTGGGTTTTATAACCCAATGTTATTGAGTTGCATTGGTTATGAGATTTTATATTCCAGAGTTTGGGTTTGGGTTCATTGAGTATGCATTTACATGCACGAACATAATGGAAATGAGAAAATGAAATAGTACGAATAGGTTGTTATTTCAAGGACCAGATAAGCATATTTATGTCAATCCTGTTATTTGGTTAATGATAGATGTTTAATAATTGCATTACATATTGGTTGATACATTTGCTATGTCCGTGTGAGCGACGTCAATCGATAATGGACTAACCGCATCCTAAGATGCAAAGTAATAACGTGAGATGAGTGGTTAGTGTATGTATATTGGTAGTGAATATGGTTATGAACGCCCACTCAGCTTTGTTGCAAAGCTGACGGCATATTACGCCTGGACAATCCAATGTCCAGATTTTCTTGCAGGTTGGTCAGAGAATAATTCAGTCTTGAGAGTAAGGTGCTGAGGAACACTGGAAGTGTAGAGCTAGACTGAAGACTAGAGATAGCCGCCAGCATCGTGTATTTGTAATAATCTGTTGTATTAATACTGGGACCTGTGATTTGTAATTGTTCAGATTGAAGTTTAAGTTACAATTAGCTTTCTCCCCTTTACTTTTATGTTGTTTATAGTGTTAGAGGACAGGACGGCTTTGTAACTCGTCATTCCCTATGGGTCCAAAAAGGAAATTTTAAATTTTCCCTATTTTTGGCTACTCCGGGGCGTGACGGGATTTTTGGTATCAGAGCTTAGGTTTGGGAGTTCACCGTCTGTCCGACACTCTTAAGTTAAGAACCGTAAGACGTTCGGGGGATAGAAACCGATGTTAAGATAGCTTTCACTCGAGTAGGTAGTATGGAGTACCAAAGAGAGTATGACGCTGAAGATGGAGAGCATGGGATCACCCTAGACATACTTCCCGAGGTTCAGCTCGTATTGGTGCCACTATCAGTCCCAGTGCCCGTAGGGAGATAGGAAGGGTGATGCAATGTTTCTCCCGTGAGAGACATGTTCCTGAGATTGCGTATTTTAGAGTCGTAGCACCGCGTATAATGTCAATAGAGGTGGACGAGATTTCCCACACTGTTCATAACCTTACGACATTTGATTAGGGAGAATCACAGGCTGAAATAGTATCTTTTGTGATCCCCGCTAGCCCAATGGAATATTCGAATGGAGATCGATCTAGCTGAGGAGACCTGATAGAGAATGGGATGTTGTACTTGTACGATCCCGATTAGCCAATAGATTGGGATAACGAACGATGGATGTCATAGACCCCTCTAGAAGAGATTATGACTTTAGGAGGAATACCACAACTAGAAGACTTAATCCTTAGTTAGTTTCATCTTTCGATTAGTTTGGGAGTGTAGTTCCCCATTTTGGCGGAAGTATATGTTTAGAACCCAGTAGAACTTGAATTAGAATTTCTCTCTTGTAATATCTTTCTTATTAATAAAAACCTGTTTCAATCTATCTTTTACTTGTGATCGATAACTGAGATGTTTACTTATACTCGTATTATCCACCAACCGTATGCTTCTCCTTGTATATTTATAATTAAAGAGGATATAAGATTGACCATTAGACGATAGACGATTAGTATACGTATATAGTCAGCCTATATAGCTTAGCTGAAGCAACTAGTCATATCAACCAGAAGTTAAGGCACTGACGAACTTCCTGAGGTGGAACTCGGAACAGTCAGAATGGCCTAGAGTCTAGGAAGAGATTAAGAATAAGACTCCTTGTCCTTTGAGTTGCATAATAGACGTGACGTCTCATAACCTTAGTCTTAGAATTTGATATGCATTAGTAGACCTTATTTATAGAACAACCATTATATGTTAAGATCGCATGATATTAATATGATTACCTTGCATCCGCTATGTGCTATGCATTATTTAAGGAATGAGATAGGATGTGATTAATCGATTAGACACTGATTCATATGTAGGAAACCTTGAACACCCCTTACGGTACACCATGGTCAGATCAACCCGAGCAATCCAATACGAAGCAAGTGGATCTACTAACCCAATACCTCCCGAAATGGACCCAACCGGCGTATTTGGAGCATTTCTTCGAAGGTTAGAGCATGTCAGCAACAACCACAACAACAACAACAACGGGAATAATCAAAACAATGGCAATGAAGCACAGGTACGCCAGACAGGAATCAAATTGCTAAAAGGATTTCGTTCTCTCCGACCAGAGACCTTTAACGGATTAGAAGGAGCATGGCAAGCTGAACAATGGATTCGCCAGATGGATTTGATATTCGAAACGATCAATTGCAGTGACGACGAGAAAAGACGTTTAGCCGTTTTCCAGCTGACATTCGCAGCAGCCGATTGGTGGGAATCAGAGAAGGCGACCCTTGGAGAAGAAGCCATCCGAAGAATGACCTGGACGGAATTTAAAGAATTATTCCTTAATAACTACTTTCCCCAGACTGAGAGGAATAGAAAGGAGAAAGAATTCATTGATCTGGTTCAAGGAAACCAAACTGTGAGAGAATACACTATACAATTCGAACGACTATCCCGATTCGCATATCACATGATCGACACGCCAGAGAAGAAAAACCGAAAGTACCACCTAGGCCTTTCCCTACAACTTCAACGATCGACCCTTGGTCATCTGAACCAACCATTCAAAGCCCTGGTGGGAATGGCAAACGGTTTTGAAGAAATCATTAACCGAGAACAAGAACAATTCGAGAACCGATCACCCTCGCTGAGACTCAACCAAGGACATAAGCAAACCCCTGATCAAGAATTTTCCATGAGCGACCAATTTCTCCAAACAAATCCAAGAAAGAGGTCGAAGAATAATCACCGTAAGTACAAAGGACATAAAGATGGTGAAAGGAAGACTGACACAGTAATGGCATCAGTTCAACGCAAAACACGCCAACGTTGTTTTAACTGCAGAAATCGTGGACATCACTTCAACGAATGCCCAGCACCGAAACAAATCGGAGGACAAGGACCACAATGTTCCAAGTGTGGTGGGATAGGCTGTTGGGTTTGTGCCCTCAAACCATTACTTTATATAAGAGACATTGACATTTTAATATATGGATATCAGCTTTACATTTTGTTATGTATGTTTCTTTCATGAGATGATTGTTATCCTTAAGTATCATAGTAAGTAATTCGTGTATGTATGAGATACATACAAGTGAGATACGAATTGCTATTCTTTGTTACTTAGAACATGTCACAATGGATGTTGGGACTAGGATATCTCATCAGGTTTACACTGTAGCATGATTAACTACCATTGGATGGAGTGATCAATCTCAGATCACTAGTGTGTAACTCTTAGTTAATATGCTAGTGCTTATAGTTCATTGACGGACCTGAGTTTCCTATTGACGCTCAAGGCTGTCAATCAGTCGATAGGAACTCATAACTTGTGTAAGGTACGTGTTCTCAATCTTGAGACGATTATGAATACAGACTGTGGATATGACTGCTTTGACTTACCAATCAGTGAGGTCTATAGAAGATCAACACCTGGGTATCTTGGGTATGTCATATTCATAGGGTTGTGAACATATATTGTCAAGACAGAATCTACCCTCTGTTTCAGAGTAAGCATTCCCTTGAGAATGTCACCAAGTCGATTACTGAGTACTGCAGTCTTGTTGATAAGAGTTATCAACATGTTTGGTAATCATGAGAGGTGAATGGGACTCAAGGATTATAAGAAGTAATCATGATTCAGGTTGACAGTAACTGTTTATCCGACTACCTGAATATGATTGCGAATGCTGATGGTAGAGGGACATTAGTACAACATACAAGTCTAGTTATCGCTTCGGATATGTTCTTTTGCGTTGGAGTTCAGTTATCGTTTTATAGTGGAGTAAACGTTAACTGATCAGTCGATTAATTTGCTGATCAAAGAGTTTGGTCATGGGAGTTAATCAACTGATCTGAGCCAATAATAAAGAGCCTAGGAGGTCCCACTCTTAGCTCCGCTAGGATGCTTGGGAAGGCAAATGAGGAAGCTGTCAAGACAAGTTCGATCGATTGAAGTATGTTCGATCGATTGAAGTCATGGCAGGTTCGATCGATCGAGAATGGTTCGATCGATCGAAGTGTCGATCGATCGAAGTCACTTCAATCGGTCGAAGTCACTTCGATCGGTCGAAGTCACTTCGATCGGTCGAAGTCTAGGTCGGTTCTGGGAATCTATAAATAGGGCAGCTGCGTTCTGGAAAAGAGGTTCGTCGTTTTTTATACGTAAAAGCTGCAGAAACTGTTTAGGTTTCCCAAAACCTTCCAATCCTCTCCATTAGGGTTTCCTCCAACCCTAGTCCTTCCTGCGAGCATCCATAGGAGTCATAAGTGTGAAGGCCATCTAGTGGAGGCTGCTGGAAGTTGAAGATTTCAGAATTGGGTTCAAGACACTAAGGTATAAACTCTTGTCCCCTCTTGTGCGCATCTATAGAGTTGATGGGTAGTAGATCCGGGCATGCCAATTAAGTTTTATAACTTGATTTTTCCGCTGCGCGTTTAAACTTAGAACTTAAAGCGGTTTTTCCAACAATTGGTATCAGAGCCACGCTCGTTTGGATCTATAGATGCGTTTTTGGAACACTATTTTGATTTGCATGTTGATTTTAGAACTGTTTTCGAAACTGCATCGTCACAGATCTGTTTCTGCAGTGTTATCACAGCAGTATACAAATCTGTGATTGCATAGGATGCAAGGAGGATTCGATCGATCGAACATATTTCGATCGATCGAACATATTTCGATCGATCGAACATCTGTTCTCAAAGCGATCGAACAGTCTTCGATCGATCGAAACCTTCTGGTATTCGATCGATCGAATGAAGTTCGATCGATCGAGATAGATTCTTTGTCAGGTTCTCTGTTTCACAGTTTTAAAGTGTTTTGAAATTAAAAACTTTAATTTTAAAATATTCTGTAAAATTTTCAAATCATTCTGTGAAACAGAATGTTCAAGCGATTGAACAGTGTTCAATCGATCGAAGGTTCGAGCGATCGAACGGTCTTCGATCGATCGAACTGTGACAGAGAAGTAAGATGCTGTTTTAAGTTCTAATTCAGTATGTAAATAGTTTATATACTGTGTGAATCAATTAAGTGTTTCAACAGTTACATATATTTGTTATGTATGTATGGATGCGTGTACGACTAACCCTTTTGCAGCTAGATTAGTCGCTATCTCCCATGGCACCAAATCATTTGAATATTTGTATTTAAATTGTTTGAGATTGGTGTATGTTGTAATTTAAGTTTGGTTTGGTTTTAAGGCATATGTAAAGGGCCCTGCGACTTCAATCCTACGAAAAGGAAAGTTGCATCGGTTTCCCTAGCCTTTTATTTTGTTGTTATTTCTATTTCTAGATAAATTGTAAACTTCGAAAGAAGCATAGGACAAATGTAATAGAATTAGAAAATCCATGAAGATGGAGCAAGGAGCCGTTATCCATGAAGATGGAGCTAGAGGCGCTCAAACCAAAAGGAGGTTCTATAGAGATAGAGCCATGGGAGATAGAGGCATTGTTTGAATGCCTATATTTCATTTTAGTTTTTTGTTTTATGTGCTTGGTTTTTGATTGGCGTATAATACATTGTTGCATGCACGCAAAACAAGTTTTCTAAAATAAAATTCAAAAACCGTTTTCAACACATTAGTAAACATTAGATGTTTATGGGATGTGTGTAGAAACAGATTTTCTCAAAAAGCAAAATCCTTTTTAAAAAAAAAAAAAAACTAGTGGGAGAGGGTCTTATTAATTACACCCACGATCTTCCATTAACGGTTCACTGTAAGATGAGTGGTGCATTCTGTGTCACCTCGTCAGGGGTGATCATTCCATACGGAGGGTGCATTACTCATTGGTTACTAGATGTGAACTTCTTATGATAGGATCAATCAGACGTGTTAGAGGGTGACCACCACACGGAGGCGCTACTTGAGACGGTTGTGATTGGATCCTAGTTAATGGTACACACTAGCTAAGCTATGGATAAGGGATCCCACACGGGGCATTGTTCAGAAACTTAGAGATCAAAAGGGATCGGGAGTCATAACTTGTTTTTGCAAGAGTTGCATAGCGGACAAGTCTTGATTAATCGAAAAAATAGAAAATTGACCTCCACACGGAGGCTTTATTCTTTTGTTTCGATATTCTGGCGACTTTGTTTTAAAATAAGAGTTTTAAGAATTCTTTTATTTCAAACTGTCAAATCCTGATATCCATGTTTATTTTGTTTGTTTGATTTTCAGTAATCATAATGTCTGGATCTGCATTTAGTCCACTTGCCACCATACTCACTCAAAACAAGTTAACTGGAAACAACTACACTGAATGGAAACGTAACCTTGACATCGTGTTAACTGCGGAGGATCACATATATGTCCTCACCACCCCATGCCCCGAAGAACCTGAGGCAAATGCTTCGGCAGCTGCCAGACGCGAGTTCGGCAAATGGAAGAAGTCGAATGGAATGGCTCGTTGCTATATTCTGGCCTCAATGGCTGGTGTGTTGCAACACCAATTCCAATCGAATGATTCTGCCAGTGACATTATCACATCCCTGAAAAAGATGTTTGGGGAGCATGGCAGGCCTGCCAGGCAGGCAGCTATGCAAAAGATAATGAGTGCAAAGATGTCGGAAGGGACTCCAGTCAAGGAACATGTTTTAAAAATGATTGGTTATTTAAACGAGCTGGAGACCCTAGGTGCCAACATCGATGCACAGACCCAAGTTGATATGATCCTTAATTCGCTGTCGCCTTCATTCGCTCAATTTAAACTTAACTATAATATGAATCAAATGAATTTTTCAATGAGCGAATTGATGAGTTCTCTTTTGGCAGCGGAAGGGGTGATCAAACCTGGGGTCAACGTTTTGAACGTTGAGAAAAATGCTTCCTCCTCCCGATCTGTGCCGAAAGGAAAGAAAGGGAAGAAGAAAGCTAGCACTGGTGGTTCAAGTGTTGGACCAGTCCCTAAGATTGCAAAATCTAAGGGAAAAGGTAAGGGCAAAGGGAAGGTGGGTGGCCAAGGCAAAGGAAAATGTTTCCAATGCGGTGAGAAGGGCCACTGGAAGAGGAACTGTCCAAAATTCTTAGCTACAAGAGTTCAAGGTATGACTGAATCACATGTGATTGAAGTAAGTTTTATAACGGATACTTCAAACACTTGGTGCATTGATTCTGGTGCGACTAACCATATCTGTAATTCATTGCAGGGGTTCAGATCAACCAGGAGGTGCAGTGATGGGGAAATCGTACTTACTCTAGGTTCTAGCGCAACCGTTTCTGCGGTTGCTATAGGAGTCGTAGTTTTAGAATTTCTAGACAATAAAGTTTTGATTTTATCAGATATACTTTACGTCCCTTTAATGAGACGTAATTTAATTTCAGTTTCTGATTTATCGAATAATGGTTATTCTTTTCATTTTGGAACTGAAGTTGTGATTAAAAGAAATAGTTCTTTTATATGTTCTGGTGTTAAATCAAATGGTTTGTATGTGATTACTCCCAATATTTCTAAAGATTCTTGCTTGGAACTTAATAACTCAATGGTAACTATACCATCTAAAAGAAAAGAACCTTCCACTAATCCAACAAGGCTTTGGCACATGAGGCTTGGCCATATAAATCTAAATAGGATTGGCAGACTAGTCAAAGAAGGGATCTTAGGCGATTTGGTTCTCGAACCAATGGAAGTCTGTGAGTCTTGTTTAGAGGGTAAGATGACAAAAAGACCCTTTCCCACAAAGGGCAATAGGACCAATGCATTATTGGAATTAGTTCATACTGATGTGTGTGGACCAATAAATATTAGAGCAAGGGGTGGTTATGAGTATTTCATAACATTTACCGATGACCACTCCAGGTATGGATATGTGTACCTAATACAGCACAAGTCTGAAGCCTTTGAAAAGTTCAAAGAGTTTAGGGCTGAAGTGGAGAAGCAATTGGGCACACATATCAAGGCCATTCGATCTGATCGAGGTGGCGAGTACCTCTCTAATGAGTTTATTGATCACCTCGTACAGAATGGGATTCTGTCACAGTTGACTGCACCTGGTACGCCTCAGCAGAACGGTGTAGCGGAGAGAAGGAATCGGACTCTTTTAGACATGACTAGGTCGATGATGACTTACTCGGAGTTGCCATTATTCCTTTGGGGTTATGCTTTGGAAACCGCTGCGTACATACTAAATCTAGTACCAAGCAAATCTGTTCCCAGGACACCACGAGAGATGTGGATTGGGCGCAAGCCTTCTTTGCAACATCTCCGGATATGGGGGTGTCCGACACATGTGCTGAAAGGAAAGATGAGCAAGTTGGATTCTAGATCGGAAGTATGTTACTTCGTAGGGTATCCAAAGGGTACTTATGGCTGGTATTTTTATGATCCAAGAGAGCAGAAAGTGTTTGTTAGTACGAATGCTGTTTTCTTGGAGGATGACTATATCATGAACCATAAACCTAAGGGAAGGATAGATCTTAGAGAGATAGAAGGAGAGCCCTCAGTCCAACCCGTAGTTGATAACGATATAAATCAAGAAAATACCACTTCTTCACCCATTTCCGCACCGGTACCTTGTCGTAGTGGGAGGATTATCAGCCAGCCTGATAGATACATGTTCTTAGGAGAAGTTTTTGAAGCTGTCTCCATAGAATCTGAATCTGATCCTGCCACATACGAAGAGGCAATGACTGATGTTGATTCAGAACATTGGGCTAAAGCTATGAAGGCTGAATTAGAATCTATGGATTCTAATCAGGTCTGGGATCTTGTAGAACTTCCAACCAATATTAAACCCATTGGTTGTAAGTGGGTCTACAAGAGGAAAAGAGCATCTGATGGAAAGGTTGAGACCTTTAAGGCTAGGCTTGTAGCGAAAGGTTATACTCAGAAGGAGGGCATTGACTATGAGGAAACCTTCTCACCGGTAGCCATGCTCAAGTTCATCAGAATACTCTTATCCATTGCTGCATGTCTAGATTATGAAATCTGGCAGATGGACGTCAAGACTGCATTCTTGAATGGCAATCTTGAGGAGGACATCTATATGCAACAACCAGAAAGGTTCATAGCTGGCCGGAAAGGTAACTTGGTATGCAAGCTGCAAAAGTCCATTTATGGGCTTAAGCAGGCATCCAGGAGTTGGAACATCCGATTTGACCAAGTGGTCAAGTCATTTGGTTTCATACAGAATCTGGATGAACCTTGTGTATATAAGAAGTGTGAAGGGAAAGTGATGGCCTTTCTTGTGCTTTACGTTGACGATATTCTACTCATTGGGAATGATGTAGCGGCATTGTCAACGGTCAAGGTTTGGCTAGCTAGTACTTTCGATATGAAGGATCTAGGAGAGGCGAGCTATATTCTTGGGATAAAGCTCTTTCGGGATCGCAAGCGAAAGATAATGGGATTGTCTCAAGTTGGTTATATCGATAAGGTGCTAACTAAGTTTTCAATGGATAATTCGAAGAAAGGTTTGTTACCTTTCAGGCATGGTTTAGCGTTCTCCAAGGACCAGTGTCCAAAGACACAGGAGGAGAGGAATCGCATGATAGGAGTTCCCTATGCTTCAGCAGTGGGAAGTCTTATGTATGCGATGTTATGCACTAGACCAGATATTTGTTTTGCCGTTGGCATGGTTAGCAGATATCAGTCGAATCCAGGTCCAGAGCACTGGACAGCCGTCAAGCACATTCTTAAGTACTTGAGAAGGACTAAAGATTACATGCTTATGTACGGTGGTAGTGAGTTAATTCCAGTAGGATACACTGACTCGGACTTTATGTCAGATAAAGATTCGAGGAAGTCGACATCCGGTCATCTCTTTACCTTGGGAGGTGGTGCTGTCAGTTGGAGGAGCATTAAGCAGAAATGCATTGCAGACTCAACTACAGAAGCTGAGTATGTGGCTGCTTGTGAAGCCGCAAAGGAAGCTGTTTGGCTCAAGAAGTTCCTTATGGAGCTCGAGGTGGTACCAGCGTCGCTGTCACCTATTACGCTTTATTGTGATAATAGTGGGGCAGTGGCTCAGTCCAAGGAGCCAAGAAACCACGGAAAGGGAAAGCACGTAGAGCGGAAATATCATCTTATCCGAGATATTGTTCAACGTGGAGATGTGACTGTCACCAAGATTGCCACCGCTGACAATCTTGCTGATCCGTTTACAAAGGCCTTGCCACAGAAGGTCTTTGATCGTCATCTAGATAGTCTAGGTCTCAGATGTAATCCTGTATGGTTGTGAGTGCAAGTGGGAGTTTGTTGGGTTTGTGCCCTCAAACCATTACTTTATATAGGAGACATTGACATTTTAATATATGGATATCAGCTTTACATTTTGTTATGTATGTTTCTTTCATGAGATGATTGTTATCCTTAAGTATCATAGTAAGTAATTCGTGTATGTATGAGATACATACAAGTGAGATACGAATTGCTATTCTTTGTTACTTAGAACATATCACAGTGGATGTTGGGACTAGGATATCTCATCAGGTTTACACTGTAGCATGATTAACTACCATTGGATGGAGTGATCAATCTCAGATCACTAGTGTGTAACTCTTAGTTAATATGCTAGTGCTTATAGTGCATTGACGGACCTGAGTTTCCTATTGACGCTCAAGGCTGTCAATCAGTCGATAGGAACTCATAACTTGTGTAAGGTACGTGTTCTCAATCTTGAGATGATTATGAACACAGACTGTGGATATGACTGCTTTGACTTACCAATCAGTGAGGTCTATAGAAGATCAACACCTGGGTATCTTGGGTATGTCATATTCATAGGGTTGTGAACATATATTGTCAAGACAGAATCTACCCTCTGTTTCAGAGTAAGCATTCCCTTGAGAATGTCACCAAGTCGATTACTGAGTACTGCAGTCTTGTTGATAAGAGTTATCAACATGTTTGGTAATCATGAGAGGTGAATGGGACTCAAGGATTATAAGAAGTAATCATGATTCAAGTTGACAGTAACTGTTTATCCGACTACCTGAATATGATTGCGAATGCTGATGGTAGAGGGACATTAGTACAACATACAAGTCTAGTTATCGCTTCGGATATGTTCTTTTGCGTTGGAGTTCAGTTATCTTTTTATAGTGGAGTAAACGTTAACTGATCAGTCGATTAATTTGCTGATCAAAGAGTTTGGTCATGGGAGTTAATCAACTGATCTGAGCCAACAATAAAGAGCCTAGGAGGTCCCACTCTTAGCTCCGCTAGGATGCTTGGGAAGGCAAATGAGGAAGCTGTCAAGACAAGTTCGATCGATTGAAGTATGTTCGATCGATTGAAGTCATGGCAGGTTCGATTGATCGAGAATGGTTCGATCGATCGAAGTCTAGGTCGGTTCTGGGAATCTATAAATAGGGCAGCTGCGTTCTGGAAAAGAGGTTCGTCGTTTTTTATACGTAAAAGCTGCAGAAACTGTTTAGGTTTCCCAAAATCTTCCAATCCTCTCCATTAGGGTTCCCACCAACCCTAGTCCTTCCTGCGAGCATCCATAGGAGTCATAAGTGTGAAGGCCATCTAGTGGAGGCTGCTGGAAGTTGAAGATTTCAGAATTGGGTTCAAGACACTAAGGTATAAACTCTTGTCCCCTCTTGTGCGCATCTATAGAGTTGATGGGTAGTAGATCCGGGCATGCCAATTAGGTTTTATAACTTGATTTTTCCGCTGCGCGTTTAAACTTAGAACTTAAACCGGTTTTTCCAACATAGGTCACATCTACCAGAATTGTCCAAGACAAGGAATGAGTAACACCACTCAAAAGTAGTCAAAACGGAACCGCCGAACAAGTAAACCATCAACCAAGAGGGATGAAGCAGAACGACACCAAGGACAGAGAGTACAACACTCCAGCAACTCAACCATGTAATGTTGAAGCTTTTGTTTCCTCACAAGGATGGTGACCGTTGTAGTAGTACTAAGAATAATAGACTCAGCTAGCAGTATTTGTAGAGGCTTTGCAACCTTAGAATCTGATATAAGGTCAGACCTTTGTAAGTTGGGTAGGACTAGCCGCTTCTAGATTTCGGGGACGAAATCTCTTGTAAGTTGGGTAGATTGTAGTACCCGTAAAATCCGTACTCCTCTAATTATGTAATTTCTTAATTTCTGAGTTCGACGTTATATATTAATATTATATTATAATTCGCTGCCGCTTAATTTTGTAACTATAGATTATAACATATATAATCTCATTATCACCTAATTTATTACTATAGATTATTTAATCGTCGTCGCTTAATTTTCTAACTATTAGCTATGGGATATTATTTAGACCCTCGTATGTTAATATATTGTGATTTAGAATTTATAACTATCAGTTATAAGATATATTTTCGTTGCCGCTTAATTATAAAATTTAAATAAGCCTGACCCCGTAAATTTATGTATTGTATTTTAATAATTAATTGTTACTTGATTTTATAACTATGGATTTTATTATATAGTTTAGAATGCTTAATTTTATAACCATAGATTATAATGTACATTTCAGTGTCACCTAAATTTAGACCCCCGTATATTAATTACATGTTTTAATATTTAATTGTAGCTTGATATTGTAACTATAGATTATATTAATATTCGGATTATTAATATTAGACTCGGACCGTAAATTATAGACCCAGACTGACTTACACGCGAACCCGTAGAATCTGGTATTACCTAGACTGCACGGCACGTAGCTCAAGACAATGTCGCATCCCACGATTTTGGGGATCTTTGTAGTACACCTATATCTAGCCTAAGTACAACCCCCTAATACCCACTATACAAATACCCCTAAACACCCCCCCCCCCCCCCCCCCCACAATACCTCCTGGACACTCACATTTTTCCCTCTAAATCTTTCCCCCAGATTCCTCACCCCTGCCACCCCTGCCACCCTTACCAACCATCACCCACATCAACATCAACTCACCCCTGCCACCCCAAGACTCCCCCACCCCCCCTCATGACCCGTTGCCAATAACACAGCACACACACACTCGGATATTGTATGTATACATTATATGTATGTGAGTATGTTATGTGTGTGTGGTAATATTATATTACATGTATTTAGGGTGTGTACTGTGTGTATTATATATTAAATTGTGTGTGTATATGTATGTAATATATATATATATAGAGAGTGAGTACCCGAGAGAGAGAGAGAGAGAGAGAGAGAGAGGAAGAGTGAGAAAGAGATAGAGAGAAAAGAAAACAAAAACAACCCCAAGCAATCACCACCCCACTGCCCCTCTCTGAAACTCCCAGCTCTCTGCTTCCCACTCACGCCCAGAACACACACACTCCACCCATACACAGATAACAACCACTCCAAAGAAGAAGGAGAAGAAAGAAGAAGAAGAAGAGGAGAGAGAAGGGCCGAGAGCTAGAGAGAGAGAGGGCCCAAACCGGGACCACACCGACGAAGGTAATGCCGTACGCTCCCTCTGTATCTTTCTGCACACATACAGACTCACACACACCACCACACGCAGCCCCGAACAGACCCGAGTCCCTCGACATGGCCGGACCGCCATTAAAAGCTCCGCCGAGCTCGGTTTTTCGACCGTCACCAAACCTCACAAACTCAATGCCAAAATGACCCTACCGACTCCCTTAACACCCTCGATGAATGGCCCGAAGATTAAGTCGCGTTTGGACGGCCTACGGTTCGATTATTCTCTTTTGGTCGTGACTGTTTTTGCCCCCGTACGCGCAGACCGTTAAGAATTAGCCTTCAAGACCTATACCGTTAGATCCGGCTCGTCGGGGCACTCGATTTCGACATAAATTCTGCGTGTTTTCGTTAAGATTTGAGCAAGTTATGATCGTTTGAAGTTTTGGGGTATAAAATATAAATATATACGAATTATACATATATATACATATACTGTACAAATACGTGAACTTAGGAAGGAGAAGCTGGGCGCTTAAGGCCCGTTTGGCAAATCAGCTTCTGGGCCGGCTTTTGTGCATTAGGAATTTAAGTTTTCAAACATAGCCTTAAGCTTTGGGATATTTATTGATTTATCATTAATATAGTCTTAATCATAATAATGTGATTTAAATTAGATTGTGTTATAATACATTGTTAGTTTAGTTATTTATGAAATTAATTATTTCCAGAAATAATTTAGTATACTAAGAAGTTATTAAATATTTGATAAGTAGGCTTATGTATTATAAATTATTTTAAATTGTTTTGGAAATAGTTTCAAAAGCAAAATTATTATTTAAATTCTGAAATATTATTTAATATTTTTATATTCTGAAAATATTATATTTTATTATTTAGATGGTGATGATGCCAAAAATTGGTAACAGTAAAGTAAAGCAATTTAAGAGAGAGAGGGAGAGAGAGTGAGAGACTATTTTTTGTATGTGGTTCGGTCCTGTTAATGAAGGTACCTACGTCCACGGGTGTGTCTGAGCACGTTCACTAGCAGATCATCGGCGGGCCTGGTGAGCCAACAAAAAGGGGCGACACTCCCAGTAATACCGGCCGGGTGTATGCGTATAATGGTGAATTGTAGAGGTGCTGTGTAGACTACAGAATTGGCCGCCCCCTCAATGGGGGGTGAGTGGTCTCTTTTATAGATGCAAGAGACCTACTCATACATGGATAAGGAAATATAATCCTATTAGGGTGTGATTGACACCAATCAAGTAAGCTTCCTAATTGTATTAGGATTGATTGACATTAATTGTGGGAGTTTCCCAATTGGATTAGGAAATAGATGCACTTTCCATTAGTCTTCTAACTTGAGTAGGAAACTGCCCATAATTTTGGGCGTATCAGCTGCCCCCCATTTCCAAGATTGGTCAGATGCTATATCGGGGCAAGTTTGGAAATCAGTTTGATGTTACTTGCCGCTGTTTGAGTGCTTCGGGAAGCTGCCTTGGGGCTTCTGAGCCTGGTGAGTCCTCAGGAACTGACTGAGAGTTGAGACCCAGCCTAGCTCGGGACTTTTAGGTGCTCGGGAACTGACCGGGAGTTGAGACCCAGTCTAGTTCGGAGTCTTTGTTGCTTGAGTTAGCTCCCAGTATGGTTATCTTCTGCCTGTAAACCTTCGTCAAGGCTGTGGGTAGAAGGATTTTACCATGTTGGACAAGCCGACCTAAAGCGTATTGCTCTAGGGTCCTTTTTTTATGTTAACTCTCCAGGATGGTTGTCTTCTGCCCGGCCAGCCTTCGTCAAGACTGTTGGGAGAAGAGCTTGACCATGTTGGTGGAGTCGACCTAAATCACGTTGCTTTAGGGTCCTTTTACTCCTCTATCGTCGGCCAACCTAAGAGATTTTAGTCACCTCTATCGTCGGTCTGGACCTAAGTGGAGTTAATGTCTCTGAGTACTGTAGGTGCTCGGGTTGTCCAAGATTTTGACTTGGTTATCCGCGAGGCCTGTAAATACCCGGTGTGATTACCTGTTTAGTTCACTGTGCCATCTTGCCCCCCAAGCTTTCGCTAAGACGAGGGTCTTACAGAGGCTATGATCTGTAGGTAACCGACCTGGAACATGGTGGTTGCAGGGTCTTTTGAAGCTTGCCATCTTTGGCCACCTAGGGGGTTTGCCCCCATCGTCGGCTGGACCTAAGCGAAGCCGGTGCCTCGGGCGTGACCCCGAGGTCTTTGGTGCCTGGGTTCGGAGCCCGAGGTCTTTTAGCGCCTGAGTTCGGAGCTCGAGGTCTTTTTAGTGCCTCGGGGTTAGGCCCGAGGTCTTTGGATGCCTCGGGGTTAGGCCCGAGGTCTTTTTATATGCCTCGGGGTTAGGCCCGAGGTCTTTGGATGCTTCGGGGTTAGGCCCGAGGTCTTTGGATGAGCTCTCTGACAATCGGTGGTGCCTCACGTAGTGATCAGGCAAGTATCGTTGTAGTCGGGCTCATCTAGAATGATGGAGACAGGGGGTCGGATCAGGATCGTCGGGCTCCTAATTTTTATGTGCTGAAGGCAAAGCCGGAACTGCTTGATCCTGACCGATGTGAATTGGAGGTCGGGTCGGGACTGCCGAACCATGCCTGTTGTGAGCTGGAGATCCGGTCGGGGCTGCCTGACCCGGACTGCTGTGAACCGGTGGTCGGGTCGGGATTGCCGGACTCAGACTTCTGTGAACTGGAAGAACTGTAAGAACTCCCGGGCTGATCTCGCTTTCGCTTACTTCTGGAAGACTCGTTGCTTTCTTGTCCGGTGTCTTTGGTCTTCAGAAACTCTTCAGTGTCAATGTATTTTCCAACCCTCTCAGAGAGTTCGACAAAAGTTTCCGGTCGGTTTCTGTGGAACGACGCAGCGCACTTGGTGTGTTGAACTCCCGAGCAGAAGGCTATGATAGCGATTGTCTCGTTCAAATTGCGGATTTGAAGCTTCTGTTGGTTGAACCGGTCGGTAAACTCCTTGAGGGACTCATTATTCCGTTGTCTGACTGTTAGTAGTTGCATGTCTGGCTTTGGCCGCTCGTGCATACCGGCGAACTGGTTGATGAACTGCTTGCTGAGTTGTTTGAAACTGCAGACTGATCGGGGCTCCAAGGAGTAAAACCACTGCATGGGCGGGCCTTTCAAAGTGCTGGGGAAGGCTAGGCAGTGTAGCTCATCGGAGTTGGTGGCTAGGGTCATCTGAGCCTTATAGGTCCGGACGTGGTCGATCGGGCTTCCCGAGCCGTTATATGAATCTAGCCGAGGCTGCTTAAATTTGCGCGGGATAGAGAACCTCGTGATCTGGCTGGAGAATGGTGACTCTGTCTCGGTATTGGCTTGATTCGGAACACGGTTTTGACCAAGCTTTTTGGCCACTCCGTCGATCTGCTTCTGTAAGTACTTGATTCGGGCTTCCACTCCTTCCCGACCGGTATCTGAGGAGCTGGTCGGGTTGGTGGAAGAGGCTTCTTCTTCATGGCGGGGTGCTGTTCTCTGGGATCGGGCTCGGCTATGACTCCGGGTAACCGTTCGCCTAGGGACAATTTGGCTCTTGACCGAGTGACCCAAGACTGATTCCCGGGCCATATGCTCCTGCCTTTCCCCTCGGGCAGCAGGCCCACTGCTGACGTCTTTAACATCCTCAACACGGGACGGGTTGGCTTGGGTCCGTTGTCTGGTCAAGATCGGTTCTCGACCGTACGCAACGTTCCCGGATCGTTTCCCGGCCACTGGAGAATTGCTTTGCTGGGCTAGCAGTGCTTCGATCTGTTGCTGGATTTGACGCTGGCCCTCCAAGAGTTGTGTGAGGGTTGCGGTGATTTGCTCAGAGGTCAGGACTGCTGCAGTCGACGCCGGGGCCGAAGGAACATCCCAGTCGGACTGCTGCGCAGCCTTCTTACCCTTCTTTCGTGGCATATTGATCAGTCAAGAATTTGTTGATGAGAATAATTGTCGTTTCCCACAGACGGCGCCAAGCTGATGATGCCAAAAATTGGTAACAGTAAAGTAAAGCAATTTAAGAGAGAGAGGGAGAGAGAGTGAGAGACTATTTTTTGTATGTGGTTCGGCCCTGTTAATGAAGGTACCTACGTCCACGGGTGTGTCTGAGCACGTTCACTAGCAGATCACCGGCGGGCCTGGTGAGCCAACAAAGAGGGGCGACACTCCCAGTAATACCGGCCGGGTGTATGCGTATAATGGTGAATTGTAGAGGTGCTGTGTAGACTACAGAATTGGCCGCCCCCTCAATGGGGGGTGAGTGGTCTCTTTTATAGATGCAAGAGACCTACTCATACATGGATAAGGAAATATAATCCTATTAGGGTGTGATTGACACCAATCAAGTAAGCTTCCTAATTGTATTAGGATTGATTGACATTAATTGTGGGAGTTTCCCAATTGGATTAGGAAATAGACGCACTTTCCATTAGTCTTCTAACTTGAGTAGGAAACTGCCCATAATTTTGGGCGTATCAGATGGTATACTTATTATTTATTTAGTTTAAATAAATAATCAATGATAGCTAATTCATAATAAATACATGTATGGATTAGCTTAATGTTGTAAATGTTTTTTAAAAAAAAAAAACGGTTTTATAAGTATTATAAATTAGTCTTTAAAATATTAAGATTATATAATATTATATTCTGAAATAATACTTTATTATTTATATAGTATGCTTATTATTTATTTAGTTTAAATAAATAATCAAAATTAGTTTTAAAGCGTAATAATTAGGTATTAAATACCTAATGGCCAATTTAAATTCCAGAAAAATTATATTACTATTCCCAAGGCCAAATATCACTGCTTTATAAATTATTTATTTATAAAACCTAAATCTAACATTTTATTTATTTAAATAAGGACCCGTTTGGTTGTCCTTTAATTATTTTAAATATCAAACGAGTTCTGAAAATTATGAGAAAAATATCACTAGCCTATTTTAAGGTCTAATATTTAATAAAAATATTTTTAAGGACCTCTTATCTTTCTAAATTATATTTTATAATTATGGGACTCCGAAGGATATAAATATATAAATATGACTTTAATAATTCGCAGTAAATAAACCGTACCTCAGAAAAATACGCGGTCAGTTCCCAGAGTCTTAGAATAATACCTAGAACATCCCCTTAAAGTTTGATGACCTTTCGACGCGGTCGAAAATACAGCTTACATGTAGGGCCCACACTGGTATAGAAAACCCAGCCTTTTATGTGACGGACTCCGATTTGAGTCTAGTCAATGGCGTTGGATTTAGAATGACACGTAGATCACTACCTTGAGGTTCATATCCTCATTTGGTAAAATTACCATTATACCCCTATCATTAACACATGCGCTTCATCACCGTTATTCTATTATACGTTGTAGGACTGTGAGTTATCCGCTATTCGGAGAGTCATAAGCTTGAGAAGACATCCAGGTGAGTGTTTCTAACCTCACTCTCAATATATATAATGACTACTAGAGTATTTGTATGTATGTACTGTACTTATGATGGTTATTTGATGTGCTTAGATGTTATGGTATATATCTGTTATAGAATTGATTGCCATGAGATAAGCATGTTAGATATTATTATAATATATTGATAAAACGTAAAAGAAACGAACTATATGTGATAGTCGTGATGGATAATTGGTTATAGAACGTTAGCTTGAATGTTTTATATACCAATGTTGATTATATGAGCACGTTGTTATTATTGATTTGTTAACCATGCCTAAATGTGCAAATGAGAATAAAGAGCATGTTAAAAGAAGTTTTATCTATATGTCTTGCCTAATGTAATTGTGTCATCGAGAATCATGTAACTGGATATCACATCATAGTGTCAGTACACGTAGTAAGTATCAGTGACTCCGGCCAAGTGAGGTCGTGAGTTGAAGTAAATGGGAGTCTTGGGAAGTATGAGTTGATATGATTGAGATTCTTGTATCGTGAGTCAGGAGAGGTTATGAATTGGAAACCGTACGAGTTGATAAAGATACGTGATAATGGGACAGTATGATTGAGATACATAATATTGTGATTGTGATTGTAATAGTAAGAGAATAGTTAGAGCTACTATTGTGCCAGTCGTCCGTGTAAATGCTGGAGATGGTACATGCGTCTGGGTTTACCGTATACTGCTTAGCAGATAGTGCTCTAATGTACTGGTCATCCGAGGAGCTTTGCCGGAGACAGTACACACGTTGTATGAGTTTGCCATCGTGCTGTATATCATGCGCTAGTCAATTACTAATGTACCGTCCTCTGCGGTGAGCTTGCCGTGATAGTACACATGATGCGTGCCTTTGCCGCCATGCTTGCATAATTGTAGTTAGTATTCTGATGTGCATCTCGTCTGGTGGTAATTCACCAGTGAGGGTATAGACGATCGAGCCAATTCCGCTATCGTGCTATTTGGATTATGAGACCGTAAGGCGACAATGTTACTATGAGGCCGTAAGGCGACGATGTTACAGTATCAGAAAGCGCAGTGGAAGCGTGATTTGTATTGTGAAAGTAAGTTCAGAGTAAGTTGTCAATGTGGGTTTTATAACCCAATGTTATTGAGTTGCATTGGTTATGAGATTTTATATTCCAGAGTTTGGGTTTGGGTTCATTGAGTATGCATTTACATGCACGAACATAATGGAAATGAGAAAATGAAATAGTACGAATAGGTTGTTATTTCAAGGACCAGATAAGCATATTTATGTCAATCCTGTTATTTGGTTAATGATAGATGTTTAATAATTGCATTACATATTGGTTGATACCTTCACTATGTCCGTGTGAGCGACGTCAATCGATAATGGACTAACCGCATCCTAAGATGCAAAGTAATAACGTGAGATGAGTGGTTAGTGTATGTATATTGGTAGTGAATATGGTTATGAACGCCCACTCAGCTTTGTTGCAAAGCTGACGGCATATTACGCCTGGACAATCCAATGTCCAGATTTCCTTGCAGGTTGGTCAGAGAATAATTCAATCTTGAGAGTAAGGTGCTGAGGAACACTGGAAGTGTAGAGCTAGACTGAAGACTAGAGATAGCCGCCAGCATCGTGTATTTGTAATAATCTGTTGTATTAATACTGGGACCTGTGATTTGTAATTGTTCAGATTGAAGTTTAAGTTACAATTAGCTTTCTCCCTTTTACTTTTATGTTGTTTATAGTGTTAGAGGACAGGACGGCTTTGTAACTCGTCATTCCCTATGGGTCCAAAAAGAAAATTTTAAATTTTCCCTATTTTTGGCTACTCCGGGGCGTGACAGGGCCCCCCGAGTTGGACCAAGGGTATTTTAGTAATTTTTAGTGTAACCCTAGTGGGATATATTATCCCTTCTATGTGCAGCCGCAGTATGTTGAGAGCTGCGTTCTTTGAGAGAAAATCTGTAACCCTATTTCTTGATTATAGTGGACTGGTGTGAGAGGCTGTGGACATAGGCAATTTGGTAGAACCACAGGGTATATTTTGTGTCATGATTTGTCTGTTTATAGTTTTCTGTGTGCGTTTGCATTGTGTGTGTTACAGGTCATATTCTCAACAATATGTGCTACTAGTATGTGTTTGATCATTATTTTTCAATGTATGGTTTGGTTTGACGTTTTTTATTTCTTGTTTCAATCTTGGTAATATTTGTTGCATTTTAAAGTAATAATAGATAATTTTGATACAAATGTTTAGAGCATTTTCAACTTTTTAAAACTAAACTATATTTTGGTGTTTTTTTTTAAAAAAAAAAATTAATTTTTATTGTTGGTAGTATTTTTTCCATTTTGAAGTGGTAATAGATAAATTTGTTGATTTGGTATGCTTGAGTAAAAGCCAATTTACTATGGTTGTAATACCCGTACCCAGAAAATGGAAGTCATATTTATTTTTCATGCATTAATTAGTATAATTAATTGCATGTGATATTTGGGTAAGTTCTAGTAACCCCGATGTGATAAGTGCTTTGATAAGTGCACAGTTGGACATATGTGAAATGGGACCCACGGGAGGTCCAAATTAGATAAATTACATTTAGTTACATTTATATGATTAAATAAATATTTGCTAAAGTGTTTTTAATATTTTATTATTAGTTGTGGCTTTTTATGGTATCAGTTTGGATACCTATGTGAAAGCGAATAGGGACATGATCCATAACTAGTAGGTTAATTAGCAACCTCATAAATATTTGGGGCCACGTTTAGGACTCATACGTGACATAGACACATACCCACTTAAATATTGGGTAGTTAATAAAAAGTTTAGGGAGTTTCAAAATAGGACTTTAAAAACTTATGGGGTGTAAATGAAAATATGATAAAATTCTAACATATCCTTTAGTACATAAGGATATGTTAGTTGGCTAATATATATATATATATATATATAAAAAGTTTCAGAGAGTTGAGTTCCAACGAGAAAGAAAGGAAAAAATAAGAGTTTCGTGCCATTTTGTCATTGTAACTTTGTCGTTTCGACCTCTATTTCGCGAACCGAAGTCATATTTGGACTCGTGAAAGTAAGAGGATTATTTTTATGTCTTTCTTTTTTAGTTTTGGTAACGTTTTTCTGCGACCTATTTTGAGGGGTGATACATATATGTGATATATACATGTTGGAATATCGTTGGGAGTACTTAGAGCTAGTTTTGCGAAGGAATTTGGGAATTCTAGACTTATTTGGATTTATTCGTGAGATGAGTGTCCTAATCCCAAAATTGGATGTTTAATGTCTTTTAATTGTTATTTAATGCTTAGAATGCTTAATTTATGATTAAGTGAAAAAACATGTGATTATTTATTATTTAACTTGTCCAAAATTATGAAATTGCCATGTTGATATGTTGAGTTGCTTATATGCTTATTTGGGTCAAAGGGTCTCAAGTGATAATCACCATTAGTTAGCCCATATATAAGTGACAGAGAGATGATGAAATCCTCAGAGAAAATGGGATAGTGGTGACGACCACAACGAATTGACTACGGTCACTAATAAATTAGTGTGATTTCGCTATATGCGACAGAAAAAGTGAGAATGACCTAGAATCAGGGATCCAGAACGATGGTGATTGATTACTTGACACGCTTGCAACTATTTGTTGTTGTAAATGCTTAATTGGTGTTATGAATCATTAAATACTCCAATTGCATGATTAGTACCACATACTCACTGAGCGAAAGCTAGCTTATTCGATTTTGTGGCTAATGACCACGCAGGTTCGGACGAACATCACAGTGAGAAGCGTTGAAGTGTAGAGGTTTTGGGATAGCTCGAGATTAATAGTTTTTTGTTTAATATGTTCATATGTAAATGAGTTTAGATGAGTAATTATAATCATAGTGTTTGAATTTTGGAGATAAGTTTATGTTTTGGTTTTATATTAAATACTTGTGATATGAATTGTGAATTGAAGTTTTGGAGGTATTTCCAAGTGTTTTGGTGATGTTTTCGTGATGTTTTGCTATTTCAATTCTTGTTTACCATGGGGAATGATGCTTAAATAGGGGGAACTCTGTCCAAGTATCATTTCATGATTTTAAAACTTTATTTTTGCTTTATTGTTTAGTTGGTAGCTATGAAATAGGAAACCTGGAGGTATATTTTCAGTCTGACGACTTTTACGAAAACAGACATAACTCTTTCTAGAAAATTCGGATTCATACGCCGTTTTTTGTGTTGGAACCGAGACTTGCAAGGCTATCATTTGATATAAAATTTGGGCATATTTTCTTAATGAAAATTTTACCTTTGTTGGTTTAAGCTACGAATTTCTTTTACTATGTTTATTCTTGTTTTATTGCAATTAAGGGGTGATTTTGATTATGGTAATCCTTTGTTACACGTGTCCTAGCCCGTCGGGGTTGATTGGGGTGTGACAATGATTTTGCAGATTTCACTTGGTTGATACTTTTAATACCAAAGTTAAACTAAATATAATTATGTCTATTAAAACACCAAATACCATGAATATTGTAGATTGATTTCTAAATTTGAAGTTCCCTTCACTGAAATACTATTATTTATATGAAATGACACCAGCAACAAAATAGCCGCCATAAGTTCACTGAAATGTAATTTTGTCTACAAAGGTTGGCTCAATTGATAACGAAGTTGATTGAAATATAAATAGCCAAGAAGAAGTTGACCTAAATGTAATTATTCATGTAAAGTTGATCAAGATGTAATTGGCTATCCTATTGTTGACCTAAATATAATTAGCCATCATATTATTGACCTAAATATAATTAGTTGTCATTGTTGACCAATATTCTTGACTAGCTAGCATATTGTTGATCTAAATGTAATAAAACATTATATAGTTGATTCATTTGTATTTTTTATATTAATTTAATTTTGGAAAGTTGGCTTGAACACAAATTATTAGTCAACCTCAACATAATTATTAGTCTGAAAGGACGCAATTATCCTCAGACAAATCAATACATACTTATTTTTCTTTATTTCTCTCCACTTTTCTGGATCCAAATTAATGTAAAAATAATGGGGAATTTGGTAGAAATAGGAAAGGGCTAGGGATAGAGAAATGCATACCAGTAGCAGAAGCATAATGACCATGACTTTTTAGGAGATCCAAATGATAGTAGAGAGTAAGGACCAAAGCTGGTTGAGTCCATAATGAAACACTAACAAGACCATACTTGTTGGCAACCTCCAAAAGGCCAGCATGGAGAGTATCGGCGATCAAGAAAGTCACCGGCGGCGTTGAAATCCGAACAAGTTCTCCCACGAGCTCATCAGCACAGTCTAAGAACGCATGCAACATACACTTCAGAAATTCATCTGTATTGGCATTCCGATCGAACTCTAGTGGAAGGCCATCGCTGACCGTCCGGTAACGTATGTCGAGACCCGATTGACGGGATCCGGCAAATATGTCGTCATCGCCGTCGTCCGGTTGGGCTTTGCTGAGCTGATGATGAATTGATTGAGTGTTGATGAAGGTGATGGTGAAGCCTTTGGATGCAAGCTTGATGGCCAGGTGGACGGCTGGGATTACATGGCCTTGATAAGGATACGCAAACACTATACCGTGACGCTTTTGATCATTCTCTGCCATTCTACTTTTTTTTCTTTTTTTTTTTTTGATCAATTGTGCCTTTCACAGAGAGAGAGAGAGAGCGGGTCAGTTTTGTGCTACGTCCGTATATTTTTCCTTGTCTTTGTTTTGGTCAGTTTTGTGGTTCCTATTTTACTTAATCTTTGTTTTGGTTTCAACATATGTGGTAAGAGTAGTATGCAAGCCACGATCTTTTTCATAACCGAGTAATGTTTGACTCACATAATATTTTATATAAAATTTCACACAAAATAATTTAATTAAGATTTTTAATTTTAGTAGGTCATGTATGGAATTCATGTATTTTCCACATGAGGCCCACTAGAATCGATGACCAGGGGAGACATGGTCACTCAATTTATTTTCAAAAATTTTGATTTAGCCAACATTTTTTTTAAAATTTAAAGATAGTATATATATATATATATATTTATATATGTGTACATACATACATATATATATATATATATATATATTGGGCTCTGTAAAGTTTTAAAAACATTGGTAATATGTATGTAAATTGTACAAAATTTAAATTAATTTACATGCATATTGGTTCCCCTAAATTTTTATCATCTTCGGGTTAAATACACTTTACCCACTTTGGTTTGTGCCATTTTCAATTTTTCACATTACCTCCCTATAGTTCAAAACGTGACATAGAACCTCCGTGTGATTCCGTTAAAAGTGAAGCAGTTACATTTTTCATCCAGAATAATACTACACCCACACCCACTTCACACTCAAAAACTTACAAACACTCACAATCACTCCTGGTGGATTCCACAGTACCAGTGGGCCCCACGACTCGACTTAGGAGTAATTACGAGTGTTTATGAATTTTGGGTGTGGGTGTAACATTACTCTTTTATCCAACTTTAACAAGTGCAACCACCAAAAGCCGTCTCTGCCACTAGCGACCAGCTCAACCTGAACCTCCGTGGATTTTGCCAATCCTTATAGCATAAGGTAATTAGGTATTCATAAGATCGTACAAGCAAAAGTACTGTATAAGTTGGTGTAGGGGGTCTTGATTGTCATCAAGTCGTTGATTCCCTAACAATTCTAATTTGAACATAGGGGAAGCAGGGGTTTGGGTTTTGATTGGTTTCAGTGGTTTGAGTTCACAAACCACAAATAGGTGCCCAATTAAATTAAACTCACATCCCTCAATTGTTGATACTCATTTTTGCTTCAATTCGCTGGGTACGTACAACTCCTATCAGTTTTGATTCACGTAATTTTTTTGTTCAATTTTTTTTTTCAATTGCTCTGATATTTTGAAGAATTTGAAAATTTTGATTCACTGTTACAGAAAAGTAACTGTACTATTGCTTTTGTGTTTGTATCATATGTAAATCTTATGCCACATAATCAAAGTTGAGGGGGGTCTGATAGGATGGGGATAAGGTAGATTTGGTTGGAAGAGATGATGAACATTGATATTTTAAAGTCACAAAATGGGTTTTGTTCACCTGTTTTCATTCTTTTAATTACTAGAAGGCAAAATAGTCATTTGACGATGACCATAATAATTTTACTTTAAACGGAACCATATAGAGGTTCCAACTTCCATGTCACATTTTGAACTATAGGTAGAGGGTAATATGAAAAATGGCCCCAACCACAAAGTTATTTTGTCATTTGTTTTAATACTTTGTATGGTGGGTAAACAATTTCGGTCTGGGGCATAATAATGGGGCTTCTTTGATTAGGTCTCTGAGTAGTTTCTACTATCTTTGAATTGGGTATTTCTCAATTTCTTCTTGAACTTTATATATATATATATATATAGTATTATATATTTAGTGGGGGGACAAATATTTTATTAACATTTATGTTGAAGTAGTCATTTGTCTTTCATGATAAATGCAAATGTAATGTACATATAACTTTTGAATTGGTCAGTTACATTAATCAGCAATTCAAGGATGATAATAGAATTGAGTGAGCTTTTAAAGTATAATAATATTTGGGGCACCAAAGGACAGAAAGAACTTCTACAAAATGAATGGAAAGTCTATGTGGCACACTGGGATCCGCCAACAATTAATAACTTTTATTAATTGCTGGCGAATCTCAGTGTGCCACATAAACTTTCCACTCATTTTATGAAAGTTCTTTGTGTCCTTTAGTGCCCTAAGCATTATTCTTTAAAGTATTTAATTTATTGTTACAAAAAAAGTTCTTTATAAACTGAATCCGGTCAGTTATTTAATTTAATTCATGTATGTGTTGGACCCACCGATCATTTTCTATTTTGCTACTTACACTGATTCACGCAAGGTTTGGTTTGGATGCTACACATCCAACTGCAAATAGTGATGTATGATTTTGTACACTTTTGTTTTTCTTTCTTTTTTATTGTCATCTTCTATGCTATCAGAAAGGAGAAGAAATGATTTTTTAATAATAGCATTATAAGCCACACCATACGTGCTCTGATATAGACTATATGATATATCATTATACCATATATATACTGCATGTCGCATCAAACCTTGTGAATTGTGATGACGGTGCAGAGATAAAACTTCTTTGTAGCATTATAAGCCACACCATACGTGCTCTGATATAGACCATAAAGACATTGAGATTTTATTAGTGTGGCAGATTTTGGCAGTAACTTGTTGGCCCTTTTATCCAATGACTTTGACTCACAATACTTTATTCATTCGAGATCAAATTAAAATGTTTCAAATATTTGGAGACAAATTTACTAAATTGTATGTTCTGTTTTTAATGGAGAACCCATTCTAAAACAAAATATTACTCTTTTTGAGTACTTGAAAAAAGTAAAAAAATCCAATTTTTATTATTTTTTAATATTCGGTTAGTTAGCTTATGGTGGGTTTTTTAATCCTAAGAAAATTGTTAGTAAAGTTGTAGATTGTGCTTTTTTTTTAATGCATTTAACTGTAATGCTTGAATATTTTTAGACATAAAAATATGTGTGATTTTGGAGTCTATTGGGTAATTTTATGAACATGTACTTCTTTTAATTTGAGGGATAGTGAAAGTTCTCAACCTCCTATTTTCCGCCTCGTCTAGATTTATTGAGTTTAGAATGCATGATAGAGATCATGCCATAAATTCTGAACCACGAAAGAATAAGTAAGCTAAGTGCTAAGTAGACCTTGGAAGTGATTTTTATACATTTAGTCTAAAAGAGATATTACTTATTTAAATGATGCTCTTACATCTTTCAACACTAATTTCTGAAAGAAATCATTTAAAATGAGATGGATTATATTATTTCCAACTATGTTTGGGAATTGTAAATTTATCATATGAATGTCGGATGATAGGAAGTAAATGGAGCCTTAGAAAGTTTTTTAAAATCCGATGATTCTATTGAAATATGGAGCATCTTTGTAGCTAAGGGTTTTAAACATTAAAAAAATTGTTGATTTTATACATGTTCTCCTGTTTTACCTCCATTAAATTTTATTAGCCGATGTTGCTATTTATGATTTACACACTCATGAAATGGATGTTAAAACTATTTTTTTAATAAAAAAAAATGGAGAATTAGAAGATGGATTTATGTGGATAAACCAGAAAGGTTTATAGATATGAATAAAGTGTGTATTCTTGTACACATTTTATATGGTTTAAAATTGGCATCCAACTAGTAGTTTGAAAATTTTGATCAAACTATTTTTCCAAATAGTTTCAAAGTTTATGAAAGTGACAAAAGTATTTATCATTAACACAATGATGTGTTATGATATGTGTCATATAAATGATTTATTAAACAAAAAATTATTGTTGGGTAATGTTGATGTGAAGGATTTGGGTTAAACCAATGTAATTTTATAGATTAAAATTACAAGAGCTAGCTATTGTTGGCATTTATTGATCAGTATCGTTATATTGAAAATATGTTTCGGAAAAAATTTATTATTTTCTTTTATTGCAAACCTTTTGGATTCCTTTTGATCCAAGTGTTTGGTTATTCACAAATGATTATGAAAAAATTAATCAAAAGAAATATGCTAGTGGTATTGATAGTTTAAAGTATGCTACATATTTTACTAGATCAATATTGCTTATGCAAGTTTTATGTAAGT
The DNA here is from genome assembly GCA_033977485.1 of Hydrangea macrophylla. Taxonomy (NCBI): domain Eukaryota; kingdom Viridiplantae; phylum Streptophyta; class Magnoliopsida; order Cornales; family Hydrangeaceae; genus Hydrangea; species Hydrangea macrophylla. Next base: position 107,811,130 of record CM066983.1, on the reverse strand, counting down.
ACACTTCCAAACCAGAGGCATGACTACTTTAATTGAAGCATATATGAACAAGAAACCTCCTTTGAACAAAATGACCCCAATCTATGTTTTATTGTGGGAAAACTCAGAGCTGCTGGAAGCATCAGTCTGTTCCACAAGCTAATGTGACCAAAGAGTCATTTGTGACTATATCTATGGAAGTAAATTCCATGAAAGCTTCTGAAGTATGGTTAAATTGATACGAGTGTTTCAAGGCATATTTGTAACAATCACAATATTGTTATAACAACAGATACTCTCCAATGAAGAATGGAAATGTTTTAATTAATGTTTTGATACTAGAGATGTGAAATTAAATTTTTCCTCCAGGAAGAAATAATTTTTTTTAAAAAAATGTATTGCATACTCCGGAGATACGGAAAGAAATTTTTAAAATGATTTACATCCTTTGAAAATTAGAAAGAATTTAAATTTTGTTTTTCAACATTAGGTCTTAGCCAAATTTTTTGGGGACAAACATATGCAATTTCCAAATCGGGAATGCAATTGGAAGGATTATGATATTTTTATAGAAACCTATTAAAATTAATGTTATGTAGTTAAAAAATAAAAAAAATAAAAAAAAAAATCAGAGAACAGTGTTCTTGGACAAGGCAAGTTCATGTTTCTGGTGAGTTTTGAATTTGACTTCTTTGATGAACTGAGTAAAGTTTTCCTCTGATGATCCATTGGGTGTCAATGCATTCTCTACTGTCCTTTTCACCTTCTTGATCTCATCCTTTAATTCATCAGCTATTTTTTCACTCATCAAACGGTTGATATTCTCCCTAACTTCCTCTCTTCTGATTGGCTTCTCATTAGAAAGATTTATTCCAATCCTCCAATCATCAACCACTATTTTCCTATTAGTGATTTGGTCTGTAAACAAAGGGAAGCAAAGCAATGGAACAGTACACCATACACTCTCCAACACTGAATTCCACCCACAGTGAGTTAAGAACCCTCCGATCGACGGATGCGATATCACTTCGATCTGAGAGCACCACGTCACGATCAACCCTCTGTCCTTGATTTCTTCTTCGAATCCAACGGGCAAGATTTGTGTCTCACCAGTGCTTACGATGCCCCGCCGAAGCACCCAAATAAAATCAACCCCACTAAGAGAAAGCCCATGGGCTATCTCAACAATGTCATTTTTACTAACTTGGGCCAGACTACCAAATGAGACGTACAAAACTGAGCCATGTGGTTTGTTATTGAGCCACTGGGTGCAGTCTGACTCGGACCAAAGGCTCGTGGCCACAGTGCTCTTAGTGAACCCAGATGGGAAGAGCGGCCCAATTGCGAAAATGGGCTGGTTTTGATGTAGGGCTGAGATTGCTTCTGATTCTAGCTCTTGTATAGTGTTACAGATTATGAAATCAACTCTCTTGACATCATCAAAGGCCTTGTAGATGATCTGGTGCAACAAGGTTGTTGTATCCGTATCTTGAAGAAATGACATCAGGTCCGTTGGTTTGATAGCTTTAACCCCGGGTATGTAATCTATGATGTCCTTGCGATTTTCTATAATTATCAAGTTGAAATCGTCAAAAAAAAATTTTGAACTCTTATTTAATAGAAGACAAAAGAGCATGTTGAAATCTGTTTTAGTGCATTACGTCCCGCATCGAAAGCAGATGGAGTAAAAATCTTCTATATAAGTGTGGATCTTCCTCAAACTATTGAGGCGTCTTTCAGGTTAGAGCCAAAAAAAGGGCTTGCTATTGAGGTGAGGTTTGGGCTCTCCAAGGAACAAGGGCGGCTCAACATATTTTGGGGCCTTAGGAGAAAAATTAAAACGGGCCTTTATTATGTTTTCATACCTTAATAACTATATATTAATATTATTATTTTTAAAAAAATAATTTTTTTTTGATTTTTGAAATGCAAAATTAATAACGCTTTATAGTGAAGTTTTTTTTAAGATTTTATTTTCACATGATAACTTGCTAATCTATTTAATCTCTCATGCGAAATTGTTATCTTAGGTAAGGTATTATTATTTTTAGTTTTGTTAAAATTCTTTATGTGGAAGCGACTATTACATGTATTGTTAAGAATCTAGTTTTTTTATATAACATTTAATATTTCAAATTGATATGATTATTAGTGTTTCTTGAAAATTTTGTCTTAAGACTTTTGGACAGATAATCATATAATTTTATTCTTTTTTTTTTTTTTTTTTTTACAATGGGCTTGAAACCTTTAAGTTAAGGAGGTAATGAAACGTTATGGGCGTTCAAGATAGGAATAAATGTATCTTTTTTCAGAAATATATGTATTATAGCTGGTTACAATTAATAGGGGACTTGATTTATTTTCTTATTTAAAGGCAGTACTAATTGATTTTTTTTTTTCTTTTCTTTTCTTTTTGATAAGAATGTAACATTATATGATAAATAAATAAAATAATAAATAAAAGAATTGGGACTCGGGGCTTAGACGGTCACCTAAGTTGTCTTATGATTGAGATAACCTAAAGAGAGAGAGAAAGAGAGAGAGATACCATTAGAAGCAAAATGACCATGACTTGTTAAAAGGGCCAAATGATAGTAGAGAGTGAAGACCAAAGCTGGTTCAGTCCAGAAGGAAACACTAACAAGACCATACTTTTTGGTAAGCTTCGAAAGATCCCCCTGAAAAGTATCGGCGATTAAGCAAGTCACCGGCGGCGTCGAAGTCCGAACAATTTCTCCGACGAGCTCATCAGCAAAATCAAAGAACTCATGCAACATACACTGAAGAGACCGATCCATATTGGCCATCCTATCGAAATCTATTGGAAGGCCGTCGCTGACCGTCCGGTAATGTATGTCGAGACCCGTTTGACGGGCTTCGGCGAATATGTCATCAGCGTCGTCCGGTCGGGCTTTGCTAAGCTGCTGATGAATTGATTGAGTGTTGATGAAGGTGATGGTGAAGCCATTGGATGCAAGCTTTATGGCCAGGTGTACGGTTGGGATTACATGGCCTTGTAGAGGGTATGCAAACACAATAGCATGAGGCTTTTGGTCATTCTCTGCCATTTTTGCTCACACACACACAACACAGAGAGAGAGAGAGAGAGAGAGAGAGAGAGAGAGAGAGAGTTGTGGTGTTGCTTTGATATGATATCACGGTCATTGGTCAGTTTTGTGGTTGCTCTTTACCTTATCTTTCTATTGATATCACCTTATTTTCTTTTTAAAAGTTTCTCAGTTTTGTTTTGTGTTTTTGGACGTATGAAAAAAAAAGTAATATACGTAAGTGACTTGTAGTTGTACACATGGATAGAAGTTTGGTTAACTTTGGTTAATTAAAACGTACAGTTTGGTTAAATTTGTAATTTCACACTATTTATAGTGTTCATCATGTGAGAGCCCGGGCCAGTATGAACAGGACTTAGAGAACTCTGTACTGAAGTCATGTCCCTTGCACATGACGGTTTGAGAAGTTTTGGGTTGCATGTGGCATGATAGAAATGGATTTTTTAGATCAGACCCAAGTCTCACAATGCAAACAGAGAGGCCAAGGACGTGTGTGGGTACCACTAAAAGATCTACTTTTATTGAATATAGAGTACCACGTGTTACGTACGGTGTATAACAGTCAAGACTGCCGAGGCAATAATGCCAAGATGAATGAGAGGAGTGAGAGGATGTATCAATTTCATTTACTTGTTCCATATAGCCTGGGAAGAAAGATCTTATATAAACTAGTTTTATTAAACCATTTACTTGCAATAAGGTCTTTTAAAATTATGAAAGTCTAACTTAATTGGTATGACTTATCTCTTTTTGGTGGGGAGATCGAGGGTTCGAATTCTCTTAAGGAGATTCATTTGCTTACCTCTTGTTGTAATGCTTGAGAGACTAATGACAAGAGGGGGAGAATCAGATAAGAGAGAGAAATACGATCGGATAAAGAAGATATTGAGAGACTAATGTCGAGAAAACGTGAGGAGATAAGTGATGTAATTAATGCTTGACAAAATCAACTTTGTTTAGATTTTAAATATGTAAAAAAAAAAAAAAAAAACATTAAAATAAAATGACAAAAGTTTCAATCAAAAAAAGAGTTTCCCTCCATGTCCCTTAAAGTGTTCCGCCGTGTCGGTGATGTATGCTTGTCTAAAAAATGTATTGTCGGGCAAGTGTTGGTGTCCGATACTTTTCGAACACGAGTACAAGACCCTTTTCGAAGTGTCGGTGCTTCCTAACCCTAAACGTACTCTTGTAATTAGAAATGAATATACTTGCCGTAATTCTTAAATAAACTGTAATCCAAATCTTTTTGTCATGTAGCACCACTTTGATATATTTTTTGAGAGCATTTTTGCATAATGCTCACCCATGCCTCCACTAGGTGACATGTGTCTCATTCCAATAATTATGTTGATGATACAGGGACAAAATGAAATAGACCACACATGTCACCCAGTAGAGACATAAATAAAGCTTAAACTTTTTTGGGTGAGCAAAAATGTTCTCATATATTTTAATGTCAAGTTGAGCAACTTGCAATCAATGAATCAAGCATTTTTCCCATTGTAACAAAAAGGAAACCAAAAAAATTGCAAAGATAATGTTTAATTCTTTGAAATCAATAAACCCTATTGTTTTGTTGTGGCAAGTCCACATTTCTCACGAGCTTTGATCTTCAATTCTTTGATTAACTCATTGAAATTTTTGTTGGACGATCCATCATCTGTGGTTAATGCTTTCTCAAGTGTCCTTTTCACTTTCTTCATCTTATCCCTTAATTCATCACCTAATTTTCCACTCATCAAACGGTTGATCTTCGCCGCAACTTCCACTCTATTGATTGATTTCCCATCACACAGATTAATTCCAATCCTCCAATCATCAACCACTAATTTCCTATTAGTGAATTGATCACTCATTAGAGGAAAACAAAGCATTGGTACAGAACACCATATACTCTCGAGCACAGAATTCCACCCACAATGAGTCAAGAAACCTCCGATCGACGGATGTGAAATCACTTCAATTTGAGTGCACCATGGCACAATCAACCCACTGTTTTTAGTATCATCTTCAAATCCAACGGGTAGAGAATAGTACTCCACAGATCTTATAATGTTGTGCCGAAGCACCCAAACAAAATTTACCTCACTGAGTAAAAGCCCATGGGCTATCTCCAAAATATCATGTTCAGAAACATTAGCCAAGCTACCAAAAGAGACATACAAAACGGAGCCATGAGGCTTGGTGTTGAGCCACTGGGTGCAATCTGACTCGGGCCACAGGCTTGTGGCCACAATGCTCTTGGTGAAGCCAGATGGGTAAATGGGCCCAATTGAATAAATGGGCAGCTGGTTTTGATGAAGGGCTGAGATTGTTTCGGTTTCGAGCTCTTGCACTGTGTTGCAGACAATAAAATCCGATCTCTTCACATCCTCAAAGGCATCGAAGATCAGTTGGTGCAACACCGTTGATGTATCAATATCTCGGAGATGTGACATCAGGTCCGTCGGTTGGATGGACTGAACTCCGGGTACATAGTCAATAGTGTCCTTACGATTATCTAATGATTCAAAATTAATTATAATTATAATTATACAATGTCTTGGATCAAAAATAAAAAAAGACACGTTGCTCACTCAACTCTCTCATTAACTAATATAGTGGGAATCATGATTTTTTACCATTTATTAATCCTTAATTAATTATGAATCCCACTACATTAATCAATGAGAAAATTGAGTAAATAATTTTGAGTTGAACAAAAATATATTCAAAAAAAAAAAATGTGTACAACGTGGATTTAGCCAGGCCTACATATATATATATATATATATATATAATCAGTTAAGACACTAATTCTGTAACGACACTATAACAAAAAACTAGTAAATGTTTAAATTTTTTTTAAAAAAAAATTTATTATAAACGAGATTGATCATTTGCGTATATTTATGCAAATAAAAGACAAGAATTGGGTGTATTTAATATAATATTGACGCACGACTAGTGGTCTACATTTTTTTATCTACGTTGATGAGACAACAACTGGATGACGTTGGTTTTTTTTTTTTTGGGTGGGTGGGGGGGGGGGGGGGGGGGGGGGGGGTGGGGAGGGGGAAGTAGAAACTATTAAAGTCAACAAAAGCAAGCACAAATCTCTATTGTTTACTTCAAAGTATCCTATTCAACGCCAAATAGCTTAAATTAAGTTATTAAAAAACAAAACCAAGTAGAAGAAAAAAAAATTTCCGAAAAATAAAAGTAGAAGAAAAAGTATGCAATTCAAACTTAAACAAAAGTCTATAAAATAGATATAGGGCTCATATCAAAAGAAGAAGTTATACTATGAGCCTGTCATATGGTGTGATGGTCTATTGTGGATCGTCAATGACTATGGGGTTCACACGGGATTTACAAGATCAACAGTTCACAATAGGGCGTCACGTGACGGGCTCATGGAATAATTTCTCCATCTTACGTTTTTTCCGACTTTGGGTATTATTTCCAAATCTTGTGAAGGTTTATGTTATTATAAAATGAAAGCCTCAAAGTACCACATGTATGTCAAACTAATGGACAACCAGGGCACATCTATATTGAGGATTTCCAAATTAATTCTATACCTTTTATTTCTTCTTAATTACACTGTTACACATTTTTTCTCCTTTATCAATTACAGCACTACTCAATTCAATTTTCAATTCATATTAAAAAAATTTCTCTGATACATTACACGGGTTGAAAAACTAGCTTAATATAATTTTGAGGCACGAGTGGTCTACATTTTTATCCAGGGCCGGCCCAAAGGGGGGCAATAAGGGCAACCGTCCTGGCCACCAAAGTTTATAAAATTTTGAGGGCCGTTATGAAATTTTCATAATTATATTTTTTACCTTGAGATTTTTTAGTATTTTATGTTTAGGCACCCCACAACTTATGTTTAGTGTCATCAATTACATATATATATATATATTGATATACATGTATATAAAACTCAAAAGTAAAGTCCCCTAAAATTTTAAAAATTACACTTTGAGTGTAAGAATTTTTTGAGTTTTAGAAATTGGCCTCCCTATAATTTTGAAGACATCATACAATATTTAAGTTTCACAAATAGACTCATATTAAAAGCAGACTCCAAAAAAATCGCCAATTATATATAACTAGACCCTAAAAAAATTGCCAATTATACATGTATAAGTAATCCCAAAAAAATTACCTCGAATGCGCTGCCCCGAACCTCCGTATAAAAACCTCTCTTTTAATAGTTCCTCCCGGAGCTATAAATACTCGGGCCGGCCTTGTTTTTATCTGACAACAACTGGATGAGTTTTAAGCAACGTTGTTTTTTTTTTTTTTTTTTAAATAGAAACTATTAAAGTCAACAAAAGCCTGCGCAAAATCTCTATTGTCCACGTCAAAGTATGCTATTCAACGCCAAATAGCTTAAATTAAGTTATTAAAAAACAAACCAAGTAGGAAAAAAAGTATGCAATTCAAACTTAAACACTAAGTCTACATAATAGATATAGAGCTCACATCAAAAGGAGAAGTTATCTCATGTATCCGTTACATGGTATGATGGTTTATTGTGGTTCATCGATCTCTATGAGGTTCACGTGAGATCTACAAAACTAACAATCAACAATAGACTGTCACGTGATGGGCTCATGAAATAATTTCTCCATCTATGCATTTTCTGATTTAGGATATTATTATTTCCAAATCTTGCGATGGCAAATAGTTCCAATGCATGTAAGAGGATCAGAGTGGTGTTAAATAATACTGCAACTTAGTTAAACTTAGTAGAAACCTTTTACAGTTGTGCAGTTTAGACGATTACATATGTTAGTTAAAAAAAAACACCTTAACGTTATGATATACTTAAATTTAGTTAATGTACAACCAAATTAAATGTCACACGACACAAACTGTATCGTCTGATAGTACACAACACACAATTTGCCGTCTCAGATCCACACGCCAAAGGGAAAGCTGTTTTAAATCCCCAAATGGTGGGGTCTATATATATATATATATATATATATGAATTGTATATAGACCAAGTCCAAATGGGATATGAAGATGTCATTGTTTATAGAGCAACGGCTTAGGGAGTGTCGTCTCCTCCCAACCAGCACACTAAGTGCCATTTTCCCTCTCACGCGGTTATATCGATCTATGCCATTTCGTTATCACACCACTGCGAGCTAGGAACACCAAACCTCTATACCACGTACAATTTAACCTAAGCTTAAGCTAAATTTTTGTCCACCAAGATGCTCTAATAAGTTTATGCGATGTGTTTTGTAATTGTTCAACTGATACATATAATTAAATGAGTAATGCTATGTTTTTTAAATTTTTTTTTTTTTTTTTTCAAAAAGTATTTCCCAACACATATGTGACAGTGGGCTACTCTTCATTAATGGTAGGACAACTTCAACATCAACCAATCAAAATCAACCGAGTCCACTGCCCCTTTTGGGAAGAAAAAAAAGTTGGGAAGCATAGCATTGCTCTAATTAAATCACATAATCTTTCTTTTGTAGCAAATTTTCCTGCTTCTTTTAGCTCTTCTTCATTCTTTGTATTCAAAGTAAATAATAGGATTGATGAAAATCAAAATTTCGGATACAAATTAATTAAGAATAATAATTTTTTTGAAATCCAAATGCTTCTTATAACAGTAGGCTCACTGAATTTTAATTGAAGGAGGTTGAAATGGTCTTATCATTATTGAATTAAAGTGATCCCACTGCTACTACATGCATAGCATTAATTACTCAATTAAGAAATTACCATAGCATAGCATGAGGGAGAGAGTGCATGTGTACATGTTTTTAACATACCATGAGAAGCAATATGACCATGAGTTCTTAAAAGGTCCGAGTGATGGTAGAGAGAGAAAGCAAGCGCCGGTTCAGTCCAGAACGAAACATTAACAAGGTTGTACTTGTCTGCAATTCTCGACGGCCACCAATGAAACGTGTCTGAAATCATACAATTCACCCGAAATTCCGACGTCCGGACTATTTCTCCGACAAGCTCATCGACATTGCTCGGAAACACACGCTTAAAAGTCTCCACAAACTCGGCTAAATTGAGGTGTCGATCGAACTCCGCCGCTAAACCGTCGCTAACCGTTAAATAACGTATGTCTAGGCCCGATTTACGAGCGGCGGCAAAGACGTCATCTCCAGCGGCAGCGCCGCCATTCGGTAGGGCTTTCCTTAGCTGATCATGAATTGATTCGGTGTTGATGAAGGTGATGGTGAAGCCGATTGATGCAAGTTTGATAGCAAAATGTACGGTTGGGATTAAATGACCTTGAAGTGGCCATGGTATCACTATGGCGTGAGTCTTCTCGTCAACCATTTTCTTTCTCGTGTGATGAGTGAGAGAGAGAGAGAGAGAGAGAATATATATATATATATATTGAAGAATATACAAATACACACATATAATAATCTATTTATTTAATGCTTTTTGCTTTCTCTTTCTAAACTAGAGGACAACTTCAATTATTTTTTTGGGAAATGCTATTGTGAGAAGCTTCTCATATAAGAAGGCGGGTTTTAACCGTTGGATGAGCATCTAGCAATAGATGCTTCTCCAGATTCCTGGGAATCTTATGGCTAGATGCTCATCCAACGGTTAAAACCCGTCTTCTCACATGAGAAGCTTCTTACAATAACATTGCCCTATTTTTTTTTCTGTGATGGAGCAATTTAATTAGTAGTACATATACTACTTGCATCTTTTAAGCAAAATATATATATATATATATATATACTACTTGCATCTCATGGCGGCCCACGTCGCGATAGAGTCCTAAATTTCCAGCCAAGAGTTTACTCGAGTAACTCAACCGATATTATCCACGAGTATCTCACCTCGAGTTCAACAACATTAATGCTGACATTCCCAAATTTTTTCCAGTTTTTTGAATCCCAAATGTTATAACAGTTGTAACATTTGGTACCGCCGACAATATCACACGTGATATTGATAAAGTGATAATGTACTTAAGTATTACTCGTATAAGTTTATACTTCTCAAATTTAATTCTCCAATATTAACAATTGTACACCATGCACATCCTTTGCACATATAGCACAACATATATGTGATTTTGTGTATAAGTATTTGCAAATTAAACAAAGAAAAATGTTTACCTTAGACTTTGTTTGATTTACAAATTCATTGAAGGAAAATAATAAGAAAAAAAAAAAAACTAGTTCCCTTGTGTTATCTCGTGTATTCCTCCACACTTAAATAACAGCGGAAATTGCAATTTTATAAACATTTTTATATCTAAAGAACATGAAAGAAAATGACTCACTATTTTCCTTGATTACCTACTATTTTTATTTCCTCACTTTATGAAAGAACATAAAAATGTTTACTTTATTACCTACTATTTTTATTTCCTCACTATTTTCCTTGATAACCAAACAAAATATATATATATATATATATATATTCATTCGAGTTTTCCTTTCTTTTTAAATATTCTCTACCATAAAGAGCCTAACTTTGTTTGGTTCTTAAATTTAGTGAGGAAAATAGGAAGAAAAACGAGTTTCCTCATGTTTTTCCTTGTGTTTTTCTACATGCTTTAATTACATTAAAAACAACAATTTTGTAGAAATAATTCACATGAAAAAAAAAAAGAAGGAAAATGACTCGCAACATTCAAAATATTTAATTTGCTTCTCATCGTATTTTCTTCTCTCTTATTTTCCTCATCGTTTTCCTTATTAACCAAACAAAGGAAAAGTTTTCCTATGTGTTTCTTTTCTTTTCCCTCACTAAATTCAAGAACCAAACAAAGAAAATCTGAGTATCAAAGAATTATTAATCTCAACCGAACATGCATGTGTTCTTGAAACCATAGCAAGTTATTTCTGTAGTATCATATCAGTGATGCACAAAGTTTAGAGATCAGCAGTTGTAAAAAACAAAATATACAGAAACATAAAACATATTATCGAAGTTGGGTGAGAAAATCAGTTATAAGTTGCTCTATATCTTATACTTTGTACAACAGGCTGTGCACTTAGTTTGATCAGGGGAACACACTTCCATTCAATGCCAGAACTCTCTTGGCTTATGTACCAACAAATAGAATTCTCATACCTTGTGGAGGCACATCCTGATCCTCTATGGTCAGATAAACAAGAAAATAAACGACGACAAAGCTCATCCTTCTCGGCTCACCCGTGCAAAATTACACTGTTGCCCTTTTGGGTTCTGAGGGGTGGGACTCAGACTTGGCTGCCAACTTTGTACTCTGAAAAGGAGGGAGTTTCTTGGGCTTCTCGTACTGTTGATGCTGGTTCTTTCTTGTCTAAGCTGAAGAAAGTGCAGTTTTGAAAGGCATCAAGACTGCTGGCTATCAGGCGGTTCAAACCACTGAGACTATCACTTAAAATTAGATCTTCACTATGGTATCTACAGGAAGGTATGTCCAAATCTAACGGTCCTAAAGAGTCGGGCTGCAACGAAAAACAACATGAAATCAGACCTTATCCACAGCATCCTGCTAGAAAAAAGGTTACATACACTCATCAATAAAGAATGGTTCCCCAATTAGATGATTTGTCAAGTTTCAGATGGATTGCACGCAAGGCAATTCTTTTGTAGTATAGCAGAACAAAGGTTTCTTAGAGCATCTCCAGTGGATAGTAGGCATTTTGAGTGGCCAAAATGGTATTTGGCTACTTGAATAGTGTTTTCTTTTGGCTCTATACCATAACGCACTCCAACCGTAGTAGTCGAACATTGGTGGTAGCATTTTGATGTTTTATGTATTTTGAAATTTTGATGCACTTCCGACCATTATTTTAATGGCAATCTAGGGGCAATAATTTTCGGTCTCTTCCAAGAGCCATTTTGGCTTATTCTTTTGCCTCTCCCCTACGTTTTGGGACAGGACTCGTCTACATGACTGCTATAGAGAATGGGTACCCTATAGGCTCTCCTCCGTTGAAGATGCTCTCTCCCCTCTACATTTTGGGACAGGAGCCCAAAAATGGCAGCTACAGAGAATAGCTACCCTTTAGGATCATCAGTTGAAGATGCTCTTCAGCAGAAACACTAGCATTTTTATTTTTTTAATTTTATGTTTCCATGGCTGATAAACAGGGAAAAACATGTTCAAGAAATGACATACCCAATATATATCTGTAAGCCCATTAAGATCCTTCACAGAATTGTCCGCCACCTGCGCATCCATTGGGTCTCCATGAGCAGGATCGTTGTTTACAAGGTTGGTATGAGCGGCAGAATCTTCATCCACGGGTTCACCAGGAGCAGGATCATCATCCATAAAACCCTCTACGTCAGACAATTCCTATGGGAAAAAAAAATTTTAAAAAATTGTCACACGGGGTTTCCCTTGCAATACACTATTACTCTTACTAGTCAATAAGATCGATTGAAATTAAAGAATTTGTGTATGAAATAAAACCTCAAAAGCAGCAACGGTTCCCTCCGAACTCCCACCAAGCTCTTTACAGGCCTCAGGAGAAGCACTCTGGGATGAACTTTGAGCCGCCTCACGAAAAAAACTGTTCTTTTGAAATGAGAAGGCATCACAGGTTTCTTCAGCATCCCAAATTGAAGGTGCATGGGGCTGAAAGCAGGCCTTGCTGCTTTGATGCCTATAGATATGAGCAGCAATTGCAGCATCAAAGGAATCACAGCTGAATGGAATTTGCTGGGTACATTCAGAGCTTCCCGGTAGTGTTGGGTCAATGCAGTCCGCATCCATATCATGACCCGCCTCCGATAGTAGATCACCGACGCTAATATTGGTGAGGCTATCAGCCCATTCCCCAGCTGACAATCCAGTACCATTGCTTAACCTCCGGTTATCCTAAATACATGAATAAATTGGAAGGTAAGAAGAGCAGATTGCTATGTACATATAAATTTAAATATATAATACATATATATATATGTATGCATGCATGTATGTATGTATGTATATAAGAAATCCAACTTGACTTATGGTTTTTGTGCTTCAATAATTGATACCAGTATTTTAAATGAAGTTAATAGTTCTGGGAAGTGGGATCTAAACTAATTTGCTCCTGTAAAAAGCATGTCATGAAGAAAATTGAATTTCCACGAGGAAGAGAATGAAGATTTCACTAATACTCCTCGACTGATTAAGTAGGAATCCACCATTTTGCTGGAAATACCTTCTAGCAATAAGGCAAAAGAGAATTTGCACAATTATCCTGCTCTAAAACATAATAAACAATCACTCTTGCCACTTGTGATTTTTATTCATCGCCCTAATTAAAGTAGATGAAAGTTTTTCATCAGAATTTCTTACAATATATATACAGCCATAAAGTTTAATTATTCAAACAATATAATTAGCAACCTTATGTATAAAGAAGTAGCAAAGAACAAGATTAAAGAAGGGGGGGTGGGGGGTGGGGCGGGGCGGCAGTTGGGAGGAGGAGAAAGCATATATTGGCAGTATGACAAAAGCGAAGTTTATTTTATGGTTCCAACATCTTGAAAGACCGCCGGGGGGGGGGGGGAGGAGAAAGCATATATTGGCAGTATGACAAAAGCGAAGTTTATTTTATGGTTCCAACATCTTGAAAGACCACCGACAGCTGAGTAAAATTATGTGCACAGAGGTGCAAAAGGAGTAGACAGACACATGGAACCAATTTTGTCAGACCTTCAACATTGTGTGAAGACACCTAGGGACCTGGGGTACATATTTACTAATCTTAACTGACTAAAATTAAGTGGAAGAAATTACAAAGTCTCTTAGCCCTCAATGATGGATGAATAAGAAAACTATAATCATATTTGTTATGACAGCATCCAAGTTCAGCAGTTTATAGGTGTCGCTGTAAAGCAGAAGAAACTATTACCTTATGTTCCACTTGTCTCATGATGGCTCCATTTCCAGTCTCCCTTTGGAGCCACGATCTAGTGGGTGCCTGATCAGAAGAACCTAGAAATTTTTTATTGGAATATGGACCAGTAGGTCCCGTCTTCTTGCTGGAGAAATCTGCAGAGGGGGGTACAGAAGCAGTTGTTTCTGCCACTGAGACCAGTTGATCTTCACAGTGATCCATAAGTTTCTCAGAGTGAAGATCAGTAGGTCGAGTGGTTGCTGGTATTGAATCTGCAATCTGCTTCTTCATATTTGTATTATGCTCACCCAGAATCCCAGATGATGATAATGGTTCTTGAAATGTTGCAGACTGATGTTCAGAATCGGAAAACCAACCATACCTTTGAGACAAAATATCATCAGTGATCATGCTCACTATGTAACATAAACATCCTGTTTTGGTTATTTTTAGTTTGCGGGTATAGAGAAGGAAAAGTTCCCTTGCGTTTTCCTCTATGCTTAAATAACATTAAAAATCACATGTTTTCAAAATAAAGAAAAAGGGAGGGAAGTGACTACCAAATTTCACAACTTTTAATTTATTTCTCACCACATTTTCATTTCCTTCCCATTTTCCACACTTCGTCTTTATTAACCAACAAACGAGAAGTGTTTTCCCTAGTGTTTTCCTTTCCTTTCCCTCACTAAACCCATGAACCAAAGAGAGCCTTAAGATACAAAGGAAAGAAAGAAGAAACCTTAAGCGAAAAACTGGAGGGCTTCCAATCGATGCATGTACATCTGCCGCACTAAAAACAGAGTCCTGAGTCCATCTCTGATAACCCACCAGGTTTTCCCTCTGAACGCAGTAAGGGAAAAGCATCAGTTCTCCAGAGGCTATACTTGAATTTCCCCATTTGCGATTGAGATGTTCCAAAACTGATGAGATCTTCTTCCGTGTACTTAAAGTGAGCTCCAAGTGTGGATTATGATTATCCTGCAGCAAAAAATAAATAAATCAAACAAACTGCCAAAATTCTGAAGATTCTCTCCACATAAAACTTCATTCTACATCAAACCCATACTTACCAGTTCTAAGGCTCTTCGAGTACCTTCATCGATTGGGAACAACTGAAGCTTAAGTTTCATTGGAGTTTGAATATTGCTCTCAATAAACAAATTCTTTGGAGAAGTCGTCGAAGGGGGAATATCTTCTCCGACATGGTCAAAACTGTTGTTCCCTGAAAAGAGGGATTAGAAACAATCACATAATGTCCGCAAATCTCATACACCAATGTACCATTGGCAAGATCTTGGAACTCACCCAGTGTTATGTCCGCGTGATCAACCTCTTTATCAGTGGCTGTCCGTTCTAAATGCTCAGCAGCATCAGCAACCAACGAAACACCAGCAATCACAGCCTTTTCCCATCTTTTGTATGCTGCCGTAGAGACAGTACCTGCAAGACAACAAGCCATAACCAGATCAGTACAAAAGTTATTGATGTGGCATCTATCTTAGTGAAAATGTAACCATGGGAGTGCATTGCCATGTAAGTAATATTAGTGGTCCATTTGAAAAGAGGGGAACAAAACTAACTACAGCAAAAGTCAATTGGGAATCAAGAACTGAGAAAGATTTACTTCCAGTAACTAAATAGTGGATTGGTAAGAACAGCAATGAATGAAAAATGCAGCAACTACAGATCCGCTTATACACTTAAGAATATAAAATTATGAGGCTGTTTGGGTAACACAAAAACAGGTTATGTGGATTAGTGAAGAAACCAGTTCTAGACAGTTTTCTGTTTGAGTAGCTATTTTTAGGTACATAAAATGTACTGCTTAAAAATGACCCAAGAACTGGTTTGTTTGTCAAACCAACATAACACTGGTTCTCATAAGCACCAATAAAAATGGGACTTGGTTCGAACATGAATCTCTTTTCATCATTAATAAACAGGACCTATAATTATTTAAAATCTGTCTCGACAGGATTTGAATACACATACGTATTACAGTATGAAAATAAATAATAAAAAAAAAAAGAAAGAGAAAAAAGCAAGCTGGATAATAGAAAATCTCTCTTCAGTTTGCCTATATTATCCGTGCAGAAAAAGTTTACACCCAAGTCTCATCTCAACCACCATTGAGAGACAAGTGTACACACCCAAACATACACGAGAAAAGCATATTTCATACAAGTAGGAAGTTTCAAACCTGCCTAGGATAGTTCATAGGGTAACAGGGAAAGAAAAAAAAAAAAAAAAAAAAAAAACCACCACCAAACTAATTACAATACAAATGGCAGGGAGATGAAAGTTGAACCTGAACTTTGGACACAGATTTCATACTAGCAAAACAAAAACAACATACAGGTACCATGAAACATAACACTAGCCAATATTGCAGTCAAATCCTGATCTCCAAAAATGAAATAAGTGTACCTGGATGCCATCATTCAAAAGTCGTATTACAATGCCATACACAACCATGGCAGGTTCCCAAAGAAAGAAAAATAAAAAATGGAATCTCTTTCTCGTCACATATTATAAGTTGTATGCTTTTAATACTTCATCTAAGAGATGTGGCAGAAAAAGGGCCATGCCCCCACATGCATACGCCGTATAACATAACCCCCAGTAAACTTGAAAATTTCAACACTAGATCCGTTTCAAAATCCACACCACAAAGGAATAAAGATCTGAAAGATATTCCTAACGACCACTGACCACTGTTACCCTGGATTTTCAAAGTTCATCCTATTCTGGGCCTCCCAGGTATGCCACACTGACCTCTTCCCACCAAACTCCACAAACGTGCTAACCTCAAATCAACTCAAAACAAAGCCACATAGCATGCAAAAAATGGGCTGCACACTCCAAACCTTGACAAGACACAAGAAAAATATTGAAAAGGTCAAAAGCGGATACAATGAGGACAAGACTCTGTGTGTGTGTAGAAGACAAGTCTGGGCTTCCAATAGATTCTAGGAGAAGGGTACACTTGACAGTTGATGGTCAGAGAATCGAAGTATCATAACAAGGTTGGGTAACCCCTATCCCCCTCAAAAATAAAAAAGTTATTTAAGTACATGTTAAAATAATGACTATATGCAATGTAATGCAACTCAAAAAAACTCGTCCCAAAATAGGAGTGCTTTACCCATCAAAGAACGTATATGTTTACACACACACACACACATATATAGACACATACATACACTTGGATGCATAAATATAGATATACACTGTGATATTATATACTCTACCTCTTAAATGCATCATTTTCTCCCAAAGTACCATCTCTGTTGTGAAAGGCGTGCCTAAGTAGCGGGCGCAAGGGCTGAGCCTCGCCTAACCCTAGGTGCAGGGGGCTTTCCGGCTAGGCGCAAGGCGCAAAAGGCTCACACCTTGTTGTATCTAGACCCAAACACAATTTATTACCAAGTTTTATATGCAAATACCCAATTGAAAGCAATATTTCTCCAAACCAAAAAAGCGCTATCCTGAAAAGCTATCGCTGGTTGTTCTCTGTACTTCGTATGGTTGCTCTCCCTGGTTCGTCGCTGTCGCAGGTATGTCTTCTTCTTTCTTCCTTCTTTATCTTCTTCTTCTTCTCCGTTTCTGCTTATGCTTTTTTTTTTCTTCTTCGTCTCTGTATTTCTTCTCCAGGTTCTCCTTCGTCTTTTATCTTTTTCTGGTTCTAAGGTTCTTCTTTTTCCTTCTCCTGCTTCTTCGTTGTTTTTTTCCCTCTTCTTCTTCTTTTTCTTATTCTTCTTTGTATTTTGACTTCCTCTTTTAATCTTGTAGACTTCTTATTTCTTTGGGAAAAAAAAAACAGCTTTTATTCTACAATAATCTGTTCCCCCCCCCCCCCCCATTTGGGAATTAAGAATCTACAACAATCTTATAGACTTCTAATTCTGTTTTTTTTTTTACCTGAACATGCCAGCCGCCCGTAGATTTTCGTATTTGGATTTGTACTGTTTTAACTGCTGGCTGGATTTGGGTTAATGTAAGACTAGGCCTTTAAATTTTTGGGCTGAGTCGGGAGTGCGCGGGTCTTGTACACGGGCCAAGTCGAGGGCTTGAATAAATTAATGGAACTAGGGTTTTCTAAGCCTAGTTCAGCAGCTTTCTTGTCTCACATTGAAACGCCTCACCCCTCTGCCTCTCTCACCATTGTGCCTCCCCCAAGGAAGGAAGATCTGTAGACATGGTAGTACATGTTTAGAGATTCCTCTCACACAATTCTAAGCCTAGAAAGGTAAGATTTGTATCGATCTACATATATATAGAGCAATGATTGATGCACATAAATTGTGCACATACAAATCTGGGTCATTCATTTCGGTGGATCCCATGTATGGAGCAAGGTTTTTAAAATCGGGATCCTACGCGGGATCGTTTTTGGGTTTGTAGGATCGGGATCGTAGGATCGGATCGGGGATTGTAAGATCCTACAAAAACTCAGAAAATGGTGCATTTTTGTTCTTCCCCTTCCCCTTCCTCTAGAACCCATGGAAGACATAAAAATCTATAACTACAAGTAGTAAAATATTACATGCAATACATATCAGTAATGAAGAATCACAACACATTGAAGAGAAGAAAAATAAAAAAAGGGAAAATGTTGAAGCTACCAGTCGAAATCATGGAAAGATGTTGAAGAGCAGCTCCACAACCCAGCAAAGATTTCACCCAGCCCCAAAATCAAGAGTTGAAGGCTATTAAGCCTATTATCAAAGTCTCTATGGAGGGCGAAGGAGAGACGAAGGGTTTCTGTGGCTGTCGCAAGTCGCAAGGCCTGCTGGTGGCTGTCACAAGGTTTCGTTATGGTTGTCACAAGCCTTGGTTGAGGCTGTCGAAGGGTTTTGTGAAAAAATTGTTGCCGTGGAAGGGTTCACGATAGTGTTTTTTGCCCTAAAAGGGCCTGGGCTGAAGTGAACTAAGAGAAAAGTTCACCAAAAAAATCTGAAAAAGGCCCAAAAATTGGATCGTTTACGATCCTACCGATCCCCGATTTTACGATCCTACCGATCCTCAAACGATCCTGATACGATCCTGCACATATTACGATTTTGACTACGATCCGGATCGAATTATCAAAGTGGGATCGTAGGATCGTACGATCCTACGATCTGGATCGCGATTTTGATAACCATGGTATGGAGGCACGGGTTCCACTGAAATGAATGACCCAGATCTTTATGTTAAAATGTGCACATAGCATTACCTATATGTATATTTCCTTCTCTAAATCTCTCCCCCCCCCCCCCCCCCTCTCTCTCTCTCTCTCTCTCTCTCTCTCTCTCTCTCTCTCTCTCTCTCTCTCCTTGGTTCTATGTTCTGTTTTTCAGGGTTAATGGGGTGTATGCTGTTTTAAATACCTAGATTTACCTAGCTCATCCAAGCCCGACCCGTGTTTGCCCGCCCTGAACCCGCCCAATTGTCAGACCTAGCTTTGATAGTCCAATTGGATAGTATGGATTATATATTTACAATGTGTTACTTCCATACAGAACAATGGAAAGTGATGGTAGTACAAGATTAAAACAATTTTGAGTTATTGATGTTTGGTTGGGTGTTTTTACTTGACAATTGTTCAAAAGTGTGCCATGCTTCGATCGGGCTCACGCCTTGTTTTGTGCCTTGCTTCTAGGCTCTAGGAGACCTTTGTGCCTCAATGCGCCTTGCGCATTAAATAACCTTGAGTATCATAAAGAATCTCAAAAAAGAGAGAAGGGACTTGAAAATCACCTGATTTGGGCCTCTGTCTTACTGTTTTCATAGTAGGTGAATCTCCTTTACTGTTGCCACGAGAAATGCCTATATTCATATTCCGCCTAAATGAAGATCCTTTACCAGTTCCTAACTTTTGCATGTTTTGGCTGTCGACGACCACTTTAACTGCATGCGTGTCATGTCCTGATGCTCTACTCTGACTGGAGACATTTGTTGGGGCAGAGGAAACACATGTTTCTCCCTGACGTCGTTTTTTCATATTCTTTTTCCGATCTTTTAAGAGTTGGTGCTCCTTCATGGCAATATACACTTGTCAGTCCAGTAAATATAGGTTACTCAAGATTCGAATACAGGAGCAGAACAAAGGAAGGATATTGATAGTCTTTTTCACTAACCAAGGTTTCTATAAATATCTTAAACCTCCGGGGCTTCAGGTGAAGCTTTGACGCTTTGCAGCTATACTTTTCCAGTAAAGACCACCTGTAGCATGAGTTACAGAAAAACTTACACAATACGAAGCAAAAAATTAATGCTTTGGATATTGATGAAGATTTAAAAAATCAGTTGAAATCCATAATGCTTTTAGAAAGTGAAGAAGAAAAGGAATTAGAAAAAAATTATGGAATTGCATATCTTTCCAAAGAAGAGAATCTAGAAAGTCTGGATGAACAAGAAGAGGATCAAGGGTGTGGGTGCAAGAGAGCACAATAACAGTACTAAAATAATAACAGGAGACAACACTTGTGGCTCTGATACCAAAAGGTTAAAAAAACAAAAAAAAAGCTTCTAATCACACCACATATAATTTGTACAAAACACCTGTGTTCATCAAGTTATACGTAATACCAAACAGTGGTTGTTACTTGCGGAAGAACCATAACTATCATGCTCTTTGATAAATTCACAGGAAACAAAGTGAAGAACCATTTAAATAACTACGAACTGCTCAAAACCAGAGATAAATAAGAAGTAATTATATATGCCCCTTGGAAACTCTACTTGTTATACTTGAATTTAAATATAATAACGTTATCAAATTATAAACCTTATCTACATGTTACTCGAAAATCTGAGATACATCACCACTACCAATAAATAGAGGTACAATGGCTATTCACCATCAGAAATCAGACTCCATAGGAACATATTGGTCATCCATCATCTAACTCAGAAGGATGTTTTAAAACTAGAATCAAAGGAATGTGGTACAACCTCAGTAGACAAGAAATGAAAACAGTTTATTTTCTTTGTCAAACCAATTTCAATTCTTTCTTTCAGTCCATCTTCCAAAACAAGGTCAGAGCAATTTCCGTATTCCTTTCTAAAGCTAAAAAATGAGGGATCCCTCATTGGAAACTCTCAGTATATACATATGAGTGTATATATACACATATATATACATATATATCTTATTCCAAAAAGTGATTATTTTAAAAGCTAAACCAAACGGGCACGAAGTAGATATCGCGATTCCTTGCTTATCCAAATATATATGTATGTGTCTCTCGTGTATAGTGATTCCAAAGAGTTCCATTTCCTGGAACTCCAATGAAGAGGAAATTGATTATATGGAGCCAATTTATAGTATATGACATTGACATTAAGAAAACAAATAAATTCAACCAGATGTAAGAGCTACCATCGAAGCATTGCAGCATTAGTATCTTTAGAATTTTTGGCATCAAGACAAAGCTCTGGACCAAGTAGCTTGTTCATACGCCTCACAAGACGATAGTAGTAATGTCTGACCTGCAAACAAAAACGGGTGTGCACGCACAATAACCATCAAACTCTTAACGAGAAAGAGAACATTCAAGAAGCCAAAGATTGTCGAACAAAGTAAAATAATCATAGGATTCACCAGATTAATTTGAGTCTTCATATAAGAGAAAATTACCTGATCCTTGTTTTTGCTTTGGACACGACATGTTATCTTCTCAAAATTCTGTTAAAAATACGTGAATATATGCAGTCAGGATAATAATAAAGTGAATAAGTTAAACGCCTAAATAAGTATCAACTAACTTTTCCAACTTGACGTAATGCAGTAAAAAAGCTTTCTTCCTCTTGACGTGTCCAAGCAGCCCATTGTCGTGTTTGTTTTTTCACTGTGCCAGAAGATATCAGCATGCATTACATAAACGTCTAATAAAGCAACTTAACTACGAACCCATTTTGGCTAAATCACATTTTGGAATAAGGCATTTTTTTAAAAGCTACCAATAGGAGCTTTCTAAAAAAGCTATTTTTTAGCTTTAAAAAAGAATCAGATATTTTAAGAATCTGTGAAAAAGGAAAAGATAATCCAACGGTCCAGCATTTTACAGAATCGCTTAGATGTGATTGTTGCCTCCGAAAAAAAGTTAAAGAAAAATACGAGATAACAAATTGAAAAAAACTAATCAGAAAACATGCCTGGAGGTCCTGGCTGCTGCAAAATAACATGATTTTCTGATGATGGAGTAACACTACAATCACGATTCCCAATCAACACACTACCAGGACAAAGGTGTGGTTCACAGTCTGCGAACACTTGTGGCTCCATTTCCATTCAAAGATATCAGAAGAATACTAAATTCATGCCTTTTCAGCCTCTAAATCCCACACCATGTTGACTTTGATGTCCAAACTAGGGGAAAGATAAATTAGTACCAGAAGACAAAAATATTAAAACAGAAGTTCCGAAGACCTTACATCATAAGCTCATTATACGAAATCATATGCATTTATAAAAGATTGAATACACAATTCCCCCAAATCAAACCAGGTGGGGGGTAGGAGACAAACCTGTATAATCGTAAATGTTATTTTGGACATTCCATTTTACAATTTAGCCAGTTTGGTTTCTAGTTTACAATGACTAATAGGTCGATTCTCCCATTTATGCGGGAAATTTACAACCGTAGCTGTAGAAGCAACCTAAAACAATCTTATTTTATCGATTACAGTACATTGTCCTCCCGTTTACAATTCCCTGTACAGCTAAAACTTACCCTAACCCCCCTTGGGTTTGCATCCGATAACATGCCCCTTCCGTTAGTCATCCATGACGGTCAATAGCATAATCTGCCAGTGTCATTCATTGTATCGTCCAAAATACCAATTTTTCCCTTACGTTACACCAAATTAATTGTAAAAGGCAACTTCTCCCTAATTATTTCCTCTTTTTCCTTCCTGTACCTCTATCTTCTTTTTCTTCTTTCCGCTTTTCTCTTTCCAACTAATAGCAGCGGCAACCTCACCTCCAATGCTACAATCACATGACCACCGCCTCCTCCATAAAAATTACTAATCACTGCAACCGTCTGCTTCCTCTCTCTCACCAATCCACAACCACCACTCAGTACGACGGCCACCGCTGCTCACATTGCCAACCACCTCCATCATTTATCTCTCTCTTCAATTTTGTTGTTTAAAACTGATCAGCTCGACTCTTACAAACATTCGCTAAAGCCGAAAACCATTATTGCCTGCCATTTCTTACTGTAGTTGATACGTGGACGACAATCACCCAAAACACCACCATGCTAATTACCAACTCCATGAGAAACAACAAAATGGTCAACAGATAACGCCTCACATTGTCCAAATTTCTCTTACAATCCAACAACCACCCCCAATAAACATCAAATTTTATTCCATTTACTGATAATATGTCAATATCTCAACATCCTAAAAGTAAAAAATCAGATTCACAATAAATTTACATTGCAACAAATATCTTTTACAAAATCAACATCAAATTGACTTCTTAATTACCATAACCAGATAACAATCAATTTAATGACAAATGGTGAAAGAATTAACCCTAATTTAGCATCAATGCTAAAAATTGGAGCATTTCCAACTTTGAATTTACATTCAATTCCTCTAATTTTATTTAAACAGTGCTTCATTTTTTTCTAGACCTAATGTTCTATACATTATCAGGTTGCCCCAATTTCTCTTACAAACCTCATGATTCTGTCAAATTGGGCTGCTTCTTGTTTTTAGATTATACCCTACCCACCAATTACAATCAATCAACACATAACCTTTCCAATTTTTTAAACAAATTCACGAACCACTTCCATCTTTTCACATAAAATTGAAAATATTGTTCCCATTAGAAATCAAGTTTGCACTTATAAATAACATGATCATGCATGAAATTTTCATGGTGGATTGCGGCGGTGATATGGGGATTTGGGTTGCAGTGATAAGCAAAAAAATCAATTAGGAATAATTTTTCTGATATAATATAACTAATACATACAGATTAAGACATACGAAGTGTATTTCATACCGAAACAAACGCAGGAGGAGAGAGAAAGGTTGCTTACCACTACCAGAGAGCGAGAGAGAGAGACGAGAAGAGAAGCACAGAGATCAACACTGTTCAAACCCCCAGATCCAAACCCAAATCCAAACCCTAACCTCAATAAATCATGAATTGTAATAGTTAAGTTTGAAGTCACCTTTTTCACCACCTGAGATTGGTCTATGCCACTCGCGAGCACAACGCGTGAAGCACACACACTAAAATAATGGGTTTTTTGTGAAACTGTTCTTTTCCAAAAAGGGTGAGATTGAGATTTAAAATTAAATTCTTTGTAGGGTTGCAAGTTGCAAAATTTTAGGTCTGTTTAATTTTGCGTAAGTTTTAGGAGAGTGTGCCCAAGCTTAAGCCCGACTTGAGCCCGAAATAATCAACTCAAGCCTGACTTGTGTTTTAGGAGTGAAACCTATAGGTGGTATATAGTTCGGTTAACCGAAAATCGAATCAAACATAACTGAATTTCAAATTATAATTCGGTTATTTCACTTAAAAATTTTAGTTCGGTTATCGAATCGAATTAAAAATTTATGTTCAATTTTCGATAGCCTATAGGCGAATCGAACCGAAAGTCTAATTTCTTTTTTTCTATATTATTAATGTATTTTATATATAACTATATATAATAGAAATATAAGTATTTTTACAATTGAAAACAAATAAAATTATGTTTTCTTTGCAATATGAAAGAAAAAGAAAAGAAAACATAAATTAAAAATTTTTTAAAAAAAAGTTGTGAAAAATGAAAATAAAAATTAAAAATTTTTGGATTTTTTACTATTCGGTTAACTGAATTACCAAACCAAATCGAACTGAAATTTCGATTAATCAAACAAAAATAACCGAATTATATTAATCGAACAGAAATAACCGCTACTTGTGAAGCCCTGCCCAAATTGGAGTTGATTAACAACGAAAATAGAGTATTCTAAATTCGTTGATTTAGAACTAAGATAAACTTTCCATTAGTCAATTTAGTTATCGAATAATATCTTAAAGTTTATTTTTATCCCATGGTTAAAAATAATTCATATACTGAATATTGTATATTTATAATATATGTGTGTGTAAGTCGAATTCGGGTTAATAATCTCTCTGCTCAATCCAAATTCAATTTGGGCTTAAACTTTCTAACCCAGTCCCGCTCAAAACATCTAAAAAAGTTTCTCATGAGTAAATTATGAATTGGGCACAGGCCGCACTTAGGTGGGCCTGCCCAAGTTGCAGCCCAACTCCATTGTACGCTACTAACAATTTTCTTAACTAATTTCTTAATTTGTTGGATAATCTTTACATCAATTGGAAAATTATCTTTGAGGACCCTTGATTTTTTTTTTTTTGGAATATAGATATTGTGGTGTTCAATCAAATTATTCAAAGCCAACTTAGATTTTTGAATTGATTCTTCAAATCTTTATAATGAATGGGATGTGATATATGACAATCGATCATCAAGTAAGTAGGAAAAGTTTGTAGATGTACTTATTGGATCAAACTTTTGTTGGGTGTTAAGAGAAGTCCACGGAACTAATTCTATCATTTACATCGATAAACTTTCTGGCTTCCATAAGTCAATTATGAGAAATTATTCCATGGTCAATTACGAGAAATTATTCTATGGTCTTGGACCATTGCCACGTGGTGATTCCAACTAGTAGAGGACTGTCATGTGACAAAGTTGTAGACAAAAACTTTACACTTGTCCACGTGACAGCTCTCAATTAGCCGAAGACCACCACGTGGCACATGACATGGCCCAAGACCATAGGATAATTTATTGTCATTTACAGTCTCGTGTTTGATGCATCATATAAATTCAACCCAATAGTTTCACAGGTCGTGTTGTGAGAATTAAGCGCACTTGGTCCATCTTACGTGCACTCATCTTCACAAAACTAGTAGAAAGTTCAACGTTGCTATTAAATATAACGAGATTCAAATGAATAGTAAATATAATAAGGAATCACCAAGTGAGGGTGGCAAAAAACTTCACATGCATTTAAGTCCCCTCCAAAGTATTGGTTCAAAGTTTGAACCTCCCCCTCCCCAAGTCATAAAGAAAGAAAAAAAAAATTTAACTTGTAACTATGAATCATCTTGTTTGGAAATTGAACGTGGAGTTGTCAATGGGTCATTGGAGTGTTGAAAGATAGCATTTTGTAACCACCTGAGACAAATAGGCTAGCAGATTCTTTTCATAGGTTTGGGTCAATAAAGGCATGGACAAAAAGGTTTTGGTTCCATCATAAGCCAAATAAGTGTTGTGAGATATTGCTTGTGAGGACAATAGTGGAGTTTGTTTTCCTCGTACTAACAAGACAACCCAAAAAAATATAAAAAATAATAATAATAATAATAATGATAATAATAATAATAATAATAATAATAAAGGAACCACATTAACAATAGTAATTTCATTTAATCTCATAAAAAAAATTCATTTGAGAATAAGTCCCAACAACAAAGACATCATTTTACCATTAAAATGCTCCAAAAGTTTTCAACACAGTAGACAACATAATAACTTACAATGAAATTATTCTTCAAGCCTACAAGGAAAAACTAAACCAAACATTTGAACACGTAAAAAGAGACTATAGCAACAGTTTAAAAAGGGACTGACGCTGTTATCTGTTTCTATTCATACATGAATTGTCGTCAATGATAGCATATAACTCTTCGACTGCCTTTATAATCGGAAATCTCTTCAGCACCAGTCTTCGTTTAGATGCAACACACTTTTTAGGTGACTGACCTGCATAAATCCCACCACAATAAAACATTCTTTTTCTAATATTCCACTTCTCATTTTCCATTTGCTGTAAAAAAAATTTGAAATAGATTTCCTGGAAAGCAGCCCCTTCACCATCTCCTCTTTTGCTGCTTACTCTCCAAGTTTGATTGAAGTGTGCCATTCACTCATTAGCCAGGGTGCAAGCAGCAAAAGGGAACCGCAAATGGTGCCACAATTCCAAACTAATACAATGACGTTCGATATAAGATGCTGTATCTAACAAGCATATTACCAATCCAAAATAAGTGACACAATCCTAACATACATATATTACCCCTACGAAAAATAGGAGCTTTTGAAACAACTACCACATCTTCTCAATTCAAAACTGTCACCTTTTTGTCAGTAATATGTATTAGTCGGGATAAGTTTTGCGGCTTTTGCCTAGAAAACAGTATGGATTGGAGAGACAATTACCTCTTGGTGCCATGGTGAAAATAAACAGCCCTTGCAATAGTCACTGGCAATCACAAATATATATCATAGGAGCCAAGTCAACTCTGACAAATCAGCCCTTCCAGTTACTTCACTCGGGGTTGCTTGATTTAGAAAGCATTATTCTATGCATAGGTGCCCCACGATCTATAACATGTTGCTCCCAGTCTGACCTTACTCCAAATGGGTTCTCCTTCAGCCATCCTCCTTGACCAATGTTGGCATCATCTTGATAGTGGACACAAGCAAGCTTGCCTTTGCCATAGCGTAAGAATTGTTCTTTCATTCTTACCGCAACTGCTTCTATATCGGACTGAAGAAAGACCTAGAGTAACACCGTCATTTCACCCACAAAGAATAACTTAGCACAAAAGTAGCCAGCATCTTGTGGAAATATTAACTGTTCTCTGTGCTTAAAAGCGGTGTACAAAGATTGGAAGAAAATGAAAGGGAAATGGTGATGATGTCACGCTTGATAGTTAGAGCCGATTGGATCAGTTTTTCACGACCAACGATTACCATGCATAAGATCAAAATATCATGCATTATATAACAGCAGCTCTACTAAAGAAAAAATCTCTTATTCCCTCGGCAAGAACAAATGGGCTCCTAGTCTACCGTGCATAATATCAAAATAATGGCCCCTTCTGAGTTGAACAGTGGTTCAAAATGCAGTCCTGGCCTTTAAGATTTGACATCCGCAACTTCCATTATATACTGGGCCTACAAAACATTGTGCATATCCTGGTACATAGTTTTGAGGACCAGAATTATAGAGTTCAAGCCAAAATACAATGGTCTAAATAAAAAAGAAAGGAACAAAAAAAGTTCATCCCAAAGAGGAGCAGCTCTGGTAGCGTATTACCTTCCCACCAGGAACAAGACGATCTACTATCGCTTCAACTAAGGATCTTTGCAGCATTCTCCATCTATGTTCTGGTTTGTCAAAATCCGGATTTGGACACTGCATACGAAAGAATCTCACTTCTGCTGGTTGGGGTGGAACAGGTAAAACACCAAAGAAAAAGCAACGGAATAATAGGCATGAAAAAAAAAATACGATGCGACCGTAAGGAAGTAACTATTAAGGATACATGGCTTCTAAAAGCCATTGGACTAGATTTAAGTGGCCAAATCTATAATTCATGACGGTAAGGAAAAGAAAAGGAACCAATTTGAAGGAGAGAAAATAAGGTGGAAAACAGATTGCAACTTCAGAAGATATATCTTTGATCTCTTTCAATCTCCAATTTGGCCCTATCTTCTTCTCCCCCAGATGCGAATCATTTTCCAACCATTGAAGTAATTAAAAAAGTTGCATTTGAGTATAGATATTACAGGAGTTCAGAGTCAATCGTTCTCCAACTCCTCCCAACCGTACCCTTGATGCCTCATCCTAAAAAATAAGAATGAACAATCCTCTCTATACTACAACTCTCTCTCTCTCTCTCTCTCTCTCTCTCTCTCTCTCTCTCTCTCTCTCTCATCTGCAAGATTATGGATCCCAACCAATCACAAATCAGACTATAAGTTAAGAAATTTCTCCCTTGCAAGGCACCAAATTGTCAGTTTCAATATGTCCTATAAAAGAGAAGAAGAAATGATATTTTTTATTTACATCCTATGGAATTATATAGTTACAATGGATGAGAACCAAAAAGGAAAGAAATAAAGTGGAATAAAAAACAAATCATAACTGGTCAACATGACCTCTAAAATTACGGACAGAAAATACGTTAAATATAACTCCTAATTTAACTTTTAATTTCAACACTCCCCCTCAAGCTGGGAGCGAAGACATCAACGAGTCCCAGCTTGCCAAGAGAAGACTGCAAAAGCGTAGGGCCAACGGACTTAGTAAACATATCAGCTGTTTGATCAGCAGAATGAACAAAACTTGGAGAAATAACTCCGGTCCGAACTTTTTCCCGAATGAAGTGAACATCAACCTCAATATGCTTAGTCCTTTCATGAAGAACTGAATCAGAGGACAACATAATGGCTGACTTGTTGTCACAAAACAGTGTAGATGCGCCTGTAACAGGGAAACCCAACTCCTGTAGAAGAGATCGAAGCCAGAGAAGCTCACAAGTGCCCTGGGCCATGGCACGATATTCTGCTTCAGCTGAAGACCGAGAAACAACTGCTTGTTTCTTACTCTTCCAAGATATAAGATGACTTCCGCGAAAAGAACAGAAACCAGACGTAGAACGCCTATCACTTTTAGAACCTGCATAGTCGGCATCTGTAAAACAGGAGAGACCAGTCTGAACTCCTGCTGTAAAGAAAAGCCCAAGACCAGGACAAGTCTTGAGGTACCGAAGAATATGATATACAGCATCCAAATGAGAGGTATGCGGTGAATGCATGAACTGGCTCACAACACTAACAGCAAATGTGAGGTCTGGTCTTGTGTTCGTTAGATAAATAAGACGACCCACCAGACGTTGATATACTGAAGGGTCTGGTAGGAGTTCTCCCATCTCTGGAGTTAACTTAAGGTTCGGATCCATAGGGGAAGAGGCAGGCCGACACCCAAGCATGCCTGTATCCTGAAGAAGATCAAGTGAATATTTTCTCTGAGACAAAGAAATACCTTTGCGTGACCGAGCAACCTCAATACCTAGAAAATACCGAAGTGGACCCAAATCCTTAATATCAAACGACACTCCAAGAGACCGCTTTACTTGAGTAATACCCGGCACATCATCCCCGGTAATAATAATATCATCAACATAAACAGAAATAATAATACACTTTCCCTGAGACTGACGGCGAATGAAACAAGTGTGATCAGAGTGGCAACGGACAAATCCCATGCGAAGAACCACCTCACTAAAACGGCTAAACCATGCACGAGGAGACTGTTTCAGGCCGTAAAGAGATTTGCGAAGGAGACAAACTTTCCCCGAATACTCCCCCTGAGCCCGAAAACCAGGTGGGGGATCCATGTAAATAGTTTCAGACAAATCACCATTAAGGAAAGCATTTTTAACATCTAGTTGATGGAGCGGCCAGGAGTAAGAGGCAGCCAACGAAACAAGCAGACGAACCGTCGTTAACTTAGCTACAGGAGCAAAGGTAGCACCAAAATCCTTACCAGGCACCTGAGTAAAGCCCTTAGCAACCAAACGAGCCTTATAACGATCAATAGTCCCGTCAGCTAAATATTTCAAACTAAAGACCCATTTACAGCCAACAGTGCGCTCCCCCATGGGAAGGGCAACAAGCTCCCACGTCCGATTGCCCTGAAGAGCATCCATTTCCACCTTCATAGCAGCCACCCACTTAGGATTCTGGAGAGCCTCGTGAACAGAACGAGGAACAGAGACTGAATCAACCTGACTAATAAATGAGTGAAAAGAAGCTGACAAGCCCTGGTAAGAGATATACTTGGAAATGGGATGGTTAGTACTAGCAGAAAGAAGATAACGTGCAGGGGGATGACGAATACGAGTAGGATAACGAGGAGAGACAGGAGCTAAAGGAGGAGGAGAGATACCTGAATCCGGAGAAGACTGAGGCAGGGTAGCAGAGGAGCGCTGACGGCGAGTGTACACCTGCATTGGATCACCAGAGATAACCGGAGGCAATGAAGTATCTGTAGAGTCAAGAATAGGAACCGGACGAGGTAGAATAGAGTCATCGGGCATGACAGGCTCCACAGGAGTGGGCCCTGACGAGGAAGAACCTGGAAAAAAAGGAACAGTTTCCAAAAAAGTAACATCCAAAGAGTTATAGAAATGACGAGTGACAGGGTCATAACACCTATACCCTTTAGACATAGAAGAATAGCCCAAGAATACACAACGAATGGCTTTATTATCAAGCTTGGTCCGGGTAGGACTCTTATCTTGGACAAAACATGTACACCCAAAAACACGGGGTATAATGGGAAAAAGACTGCAACCAGGCTTAAGAACCTGAAGAGGGGCCTTCCCTTGGAGGACACGGCTAGGAGTACGATTAATAAGATAAGTAGCAGTAAGAACAGCCATATGCCAAAAATATTTGGGAACATTCATCCCACACAAAAGACATCTAACAACAGCCATGAGGTGGCGGTTCTTGCGTTCGGCCACCCCATTCTGTTCTGGAGTGTATGGACATGTAAGTTGTTGGAGTATCCCATCTTTATTAAGGGCAGCCCGAAACTCATCAGTAAGATACTCCCCACCATTATCAGACCGAATATTACGAACAACAGTATTATATTGAGTTTTAATCATTTGAAGAAAATTCCTAAAGTGACTAAAAACTTCAGATTTTTTCTTCATTAGAAACACCCAAGTACAACGAGTGTAATCATCAATAAAAGTAACATAATAACGGTGCTGTGACAATGCAGTGACAGGGGAAGGACCCCAGACATCAGAGTGAATAACATCAAAGGCACTAGGTGCGCGGTGCATACGTGGAATATACGAAGTGCGAGTATGCTTAGACAATTCACAAACCACACAATTAAACTGAAAATCTTTGCAAGCTTTATTTAATGGAGGAAATAGCCAACACAAGTACTTAAAATTGACATGACCAAGACGGGCATGCCACAAATCCAAAGTCTTAAGAGAAAAAACATATTTATTAGAATCCGGCAAAACAGAGTTATTCGGAATAGAAGAGACAGTAGCTTGCAAGTTGGAGGTTATCTCAGATGCTGGTGGATCCCCAAAGAAGTATAGACCACCCCGCTCATACCCCCTGCCAAAAATCTTCTTCGAAGTCAGGTCCTGCAAGTAACAACCATGAGGTAAGAAGACAACAACACAATTGTGATCTTTAGCAAGCCGGTTAACAGACAGAAGATTATATGCAAAGTTGGGAACGTAATAAACAGATGAGAGAGTAATATCGGGAGTCAAGAGAATATCACCCTGACTATGAACAGGGATGGTACTTCCATCAGCAATACAGACAGACTGATCACTAGGAGTGCACGAAGAACTAAAAACGGAACACTCACCCGTCATATGATTGGAGGCACCAGAATCCAGAATCCATGTAGGATGGGCCGACTTACCAAGAAGAGCAGTAGATGTACCAGTGGCAACAGCAGCCGTAGGGCCTGAAACGGTAGAGCCCGAAGCAGAGGAAGAAGCACCTAAACCCAAATGGGACTGAAGCTGGGCAATCTGGGATTGAAGTTGACTAAAATCAGGAGAAGGTGAAGCAACCTCAACAACAGCACCTATGCGAGGAGCACTTTTCCCGCGACCAGCGGGGGGCTTGTTCCTAGCAAATTGTTGGCGTAGTTCTGGATGCAGGTCAAAACATCGATCCATAGTATGGCCCGGCTTCCTGCAATGCTGACAGAAAAATTTTGAACCTGTCGGACGAGAGCCTGGGGGGGCAGCAAAAGCCATCTGATCCGGAGTAGACGGAGAAGAACTCGGCACAGAAGCGACGGAAAGAAGACGACGACGACGCTCATCTCCATCCACCGTAGCAAAAGCCTCAAATAAAGAGGGCAGAGGAATCGTATTAAGAATCTGGGTACGAAGGGCCTCAAACTCGGGTTTCAAACCCATTAAAAACTGGTAGGTATGACGGCGATCCAAACGCTTAGACTCAATAGCACCATCGTTCGGAAAATCACTTAGAGGTTCATACTGAGAGAGCTCCTCCCAGCGAGTCTGTAGATACCCAAAGTAATCACCAACAGACAGACCCAAAGCGGACTGAGAGGCATGGGAGATATCCTGATAGAGTTCAAAAATACGAGAATCGCTATGAGCATGCGCATACATTTTATTAAGCGCAGTCCAAAGATCACACACATTCCGATGATACATGAACATGTTGTAGACCCGTTCATCCATGGAATTAAACATCCAGCCTAGAATAATACAGTTATCAGTATACCATTCCTCATATTTCTCATCAGATTCCCCCGGGGACGTCACCTTACCAAGTAACCATCCAATCTTACGTTTTCCGCCAAGAAACAAACGAAGTGAATTAGCCCAGGCATGAAAGTTCTTACCATTTAACAGAACACTAGTAACCCGCTGAGCCGGTGGTGTTATGGCAATATCTTTACCAGAAGTAGCCATGAAAGCTCACACAAACAAATACTGAAGAGAATCAACGCCGGAAGTAACAATCGACAAACTTCCCCAACCGGATACTCGGTAAAAAAAAGGGGCAGCCGGACACTCGGCTTCACCCAACAAGAGACGGAGAGCACAAAGGAGGCTCTAGTGCATACCAACAGGGCAGCCGGACACTCGGCTTCACCCAAAACAGAGACAAAGAGCACACAGGGGCTCTAATACATAGCTAGGGTGCCCAAAGAGGGCAAAAAAGCAGCCGGAGGGGCTGCGAAGAACAGGCCGAGGGGCCTGTGGGCTGCGGCTGGCCCTGGTGGGCTGCGGCTGGCTGGTGCTGGCCCTGGTGGGCTGCGGCTGGTGGTGGGAGGGAGAGAGGAGGTCTCGGCTGGTGGTGGAAGGCAAGGAGGGGCTGGGTTGTGCGGCTGAGAGAATGGAGGTGATGAGTTAGGGTTTGATTTTGGCTCTGATACCAAAAAGAGAAGAAGAAATGATATTTTTTATTTACATCCTATGGAATTATATAGTTACAATGGATGAGAACCAAAAAGGAAAGAAATAAAGTGGAATAAAAAACAAATCATAACTGGTCAACATGACCTCTAAAATTACGGACAGAAAATACGTTAAATATAACTCCTAATTTAACTTTTAATTTCAACACCTATAACCTGATAGCTCAAGAATCAATAACTTTTATTGGCTTTAAAGAGCAATATAGCCAATTAATTTGAAGAAATTTGTACGTCACAATATATTATATGCTGTCTTGTAGAGCTACCAAAGAAGACAATCCTAAAGCACACAGAATTAATTAGTTGATATTACAACTACAAGAATACATAACTCATTTAATGGGCACATCAATAAGATATTTGAACTAGAGTTCCAAGTATAAGAGACCACAAAATGATAATAAATATGGTATTTCTTTTACTGTACTACCTGTATTGATATGAGAACGAGCTCCCCTGGGTAACTTGAAACTATGGATCGAAATGTTGACGTTGCATTTGTTGCAATGAAGTATCTAAAATGGATCAAACCAGAATAACAATGCTAAGATGAATTGAGGGTTAACAGAAACCAAAGCAGTCTTTATTAATTCAATGATAAAAACTTATTGTTGACTAGCACAGAACTAGAAGAAACTAGAAATTAGGTAAAATTGTTTCTTATTATTTCCACTGTAATCAACCACTATATATACACAACCTATGCTAGAGAAAAGAAAATAACCAAATCAAGGAAATACCAAAATAAAAGATTACAGAATCAAAGGAAATAAAAAATTCATAATCTTGGGAGATCATATTAAATACGGGATAAGTCCGAATCAAATATTATCTCCTACACTCCCTGCAAGTTAAGTCACGGAAACTTGATGAAGTGACCAACTTGGACTTGGACTTGGACTTGGACTTGAATGATCCTACCAAATGTCTAACAACCATAACCAAGAAGTGTCGAAATTACAGTAGAAGCGAAACAATCCCTTGAAAAATTGCCCGAACATCACGGTGCAAAAAACCGAACAAGGCCGCCGAAAATCACGGCAGAGCTAATTAACCGGAACTAACCAACGAGAATAAATTGCCTGGCAATCGGTGCAACAAAAAAGGTCATGGCTACCAGAAATCACGGCAGAACAAATCAACCGACAAGAGCATACGTGTTCAAGCCCATCAAGAGAGCCCACAAAGGGGCTGCACACTTCAACTCCCCCCGCAAAGGGCTGGCTGATGGCTGGACAAGGCCAAAAATGGCTGGCCGATGGCTTGACAATACTCGTAGGGGGCTAGTCGAAGTTTGACGGGTGTTGGATATGAAAAGTAGCAGAAGTAGTGGGGTTTAATTTGAAAATACGAGAACAAAAAAAGATGAATAGTACCGATGAATAGGCACAAAACGAAGACAAGAAGATGATAGGGGGTCCGGCGGGCGCATCCGCCGGTGGAGCTTGAGGATCTTTGCTGTGATACCAAGAAGAAACGAGAAATTGGGTAAAACATTGTTTCTTATTATTTCCACTGTAATCAACCACTATATATACACAACCTATGCTAGAGAAAAGGAAATAACCAAATCAAGGAAATACCCAAAATAAAAGATTAAAGAATCAAAGGAAATAAAAAAAATTCATTATCTTGGGAGATCATATTAAATACGGGATAAGACCGTATCAAATATTATCTCCAACAGAACTCAATAATGATAACCACAAAGAAACGAAACTAAACACAAACTCAATTCTGATGTGACAATATGTAAATCGTCAGAGATAGAATAATTTACTATAAATCTAGAATTCACACTCTTGACATCACTTTACACCAACACTGACCTTCACAAACCCACTTACATGAATTATTGCTTCACAGAGAGAGAGAGAGAGAGAGAGAGAGAGAGAGAGAGAGAGAGACCAAATAAGTGTAACAAAGCAAGAATAAGAAATATACACAACCCTGACCACTAGGCATCTATAAATGATCAAAATACAAATCATAGAGAAATGGTAGCCTAACAGAAACAATTTCCGTTATTAGCTATGCCTAGAATTTTAATCCTTAAATGACCGTCATGCCTATCAAGAAAATTATGATACCACGAATGCATATGCCAGAAGCAAGGTATCAAAAGTGATTCAGAACACATACCCGTTTTTCATACCAGATTGATGAGCAGAGATCAAGCAACGCCATACGAGCTGACGGTCAAAGTTTTAAAATGATAATTAACACTTGATACTTAAGAGACCAATGAAGAAAAACGATTTCACTAGGGGAAACAAAATAACCTTTTCATTTATCTCTAGCCCAAGAAAGTTCAGATCCTTCCTCCTCTCAGCCATGCCAAAGAGAAATAATCCATTCCCTGTCATTTAAGAAATAAAATTTTAGGCACAGCTATTAACTGAAATTCTCTTCACTTCTTTATTCTTTTCACCTGCTGTATACAACTAATGGTTAAAGGTTGTTTTTTTTTTTTAATAGCGGATCCCAAAAGGAACTAGTACAACCATACAGCAGTAAGAAAATACATGGAAAAATTAGCAATATGAACTTCTTATTAGCTATACTGCAAACCTCCCCAATCCCTGATGAAAATATCCGTGGCGTAGCTCAAGACTGAGCCGGCTAAGGGAGGAAGCTGCCAAAATGATCCACAATAGAGATCGCCTCAAATCTCATCATGGTTAAAGGTTTATACTATAGAAATAAAGCATAAAGAAAATAAATACAAAAGTGGGATTGTCCTTATCACCCTACAACTAGTGTCAGAACTATAACACTGTTAGACTCTCTCTCTCTCTCTCTCTCTCTCTCTCTCTCTCTCTCTCTCTCTGTCCTCTCTCTCTCAGTTTTCCAAAAATAAGGAGTATTTGAGCTCCAACGACCACAACTTTGCTTAGGGAATAGTTTAAAAATTAAGGCTTAAGACATCATAACTTGGATTAGCACTTGAATAGTCAACCATACTCAGACTTACAGAACCCTAAAATACATCTATCCACAGAATATATCCCATGGAACGCATCATATATTTTTTTGGTTTTGTTTATAACATCACATTATCATTCAATGTTGCTAGACTCAAACAAGTAAGAAGGAAAATAACCACAAATGTTGCTGTAACTCCTCTTTGAAACACCACGGTGTTTTTAAGACACAAGTCCATTGAATTTAAACCAATTAACTGGAAACTTTAATGGAGGGAAGCAAAGGGTATTGGAGGTATGTGAAAAATCTTTACCCCTTTACTCTCCAAAATGAGGAACATTATGGAAACAATCAAGAGGAAGGAAGGTTAAACATTACAAAATGGAGATAAATCATGATTTAGTCCATACAGTAAGTATGCAATAAACATGCATGATTTTCAACATTAGATGACAGGAAAAACAATTCTTGTCAAATAAATTATAGAAAGGCACACTAAGAGAAATACCACTTCCAATATCAACTACCAGAGGTCGAGCGGCATCAGCATAGATAGTATTCCAATCACTCTCAAATGGATATGCCTGCACAAAGCAATTTATAAAATGCTATAAGTGCCAACAGAAAGGACATATTCCAAATCCTCCATAAGACATTGTGAATAATTGAACTTTCAGGGGCCATTGAAAGCCTCTTTACATCCGAAGTAGCACATTATGAAAACGCTAGAAATTGAAAAGCATAATTACTCACAAATTACAAAAACAAGGAACCACTGAGTAAGATGGTTACTAGAAAATAGTATCATAGATAAGTAACAGAATCACAAAAGGGAAAAAATCTTTCCAAACTGGCAAAAGATGACCATTTTGCATTTTCGTAGTATGCCGTCAACAATCATTGTTACTAGAGAAGTGCAGAAAGACCCTGACAAGCCATGATCGCCATGTACTCCATCTTTGATATAATAGGTATGCCAAAACAACTGAAGAAATCATCATGACTATAGTACCCCTTCCAAGGTAACAATGTCAAACAGCTATCTTTTTTTGAAGTTGGCCATCCTCAAGTATAATCTCAAAGCATAATCGTTCTATGATATAGCATAATGTATATGTCTCTCTCCGATGTAGATATTTTTCTTACACTAGTTGAAACTTGCAGGCTAGTTATGAACTAAATCAACTAAACTGTGAGCACTGCACAAACGAAAACGCCCACTTTAAGGCACTCCAACTGAAATAACCAAGACTATCCCAGTTATATCTGCACACAGATGGTATAGACGCATTGCTACCATAAAGACTGCTTCCAACTTGAACAACAAATACAACCACCACTTTGAGTGAATTTTTATACACGTGAAGATAGAGAAAACATACTCTATCTAAGGCCATGAGCCCTGGAAGCGTTCTTCCTTTGAGAAATTCCCACATGACTGACGCATTCTCAACCATATTATGAACAGAGACACAACTTGCTTCCCTCATAAGTGCTTTGCAAGCCATATTTCCAACAACAGTAATATCGCAACTGCTTTGACTTAATTTATCAAGTATTCGTGCCAAATTAGATGCCCAATTGGTATCCTGAATTGATGAGCTGAATTTCACTGGGCCAATCCATATAATTTTCTGCAAGACATGTGACACATTTTTGTCAGAAGAACTGGGTGCTGCAAATTCTGTCAAAATAACAAAATACAATATATAGGTAGCGTAAGAAATGGCCGAAAAAACTGGTAAAAAATTAAAACAAAAAGCCCTGCTGCCATACTTCCTTCTCAGAATAAAATCTCTCTCACATAGAGCTCATTCACTTCAAAGCACACACCAAAAGGGGGAAAACACCTTAACTCAACTATAAGAATTTGTACATTATCACAATCTTTCAGAATTTGTTCTCTTCCCCAACGTTCTGCAAAACCGTTTAGTCGCACAGAACCTCTCACAACCATGTAGAAACAAACCAAGACCTTATTCTTTATTTCGGACACTCAATTTTATTGTCCACTGAATATAGGAAATATTCTAGATTTGATTGTAATCCAATCAAATCCATTTATTTAGGAAAGATTTTATTTTAATTAATTTAATTTGATTAGTTTATAAATCTCATTATTTATGGGATAGATTTGTGACTTCTTAGGATTTGATTAGGATTAGATTAGGTAGTTTTATTTCTATCTCCGCCCTATATATAGGTGTGTGAGTCTTGTAATTAATAATCCAATTGAGCTAATACAATGTAGTCCTTTCGGGCATCTCCCTTTCTCTTCTCTCCTTCTCTTTCTTTTTCCTTCTCCCTACAAATTCTGTTTTTCTACTTGGTTTCAACAGTATTTTTTGCACATTTTGGTTGGCTGAAACTTTACAAACAGAAGTGCAGCACGAATGGGATTATGAGAGTCAAACACATATACCTCGCAAAGAGAGGAACTTTGATCATTTTCTTTGCATACATGTCAAGTAGATATCCTAGCGAAGGATGACACATTTATCAAAAAAAAAAAGATTACAGTCTCCAGTATCAAGTTCAGTGTACAACACTCAGAAAAGCTAAAGGTGTAACCATCGTGTTGAAATGAACAATATCTTTAGCTAATTGATCCCAAATCTTCAACAAGTAGTTTCATTGCCTTACACCACAATATCAAAATATCAAACCATCTCAAGTATTAACAATGTTGCATAGCAAAACCAGATGAACTAATGGATTCAGTTCAATTAAGACTAATTGGTATTCCTTATGCTACAAGTTATAAAACCGCATACCTCACCTCGCATTTTGAAATCAAGGAGGAAATTTCATCAAATGACCGGGGCCCCAGATCAACAGGTAGCCAACCTAAAAGAAGAAAATTTGGATGAAGGGACAGAAAATTTTCAATTGAAAAATGGCAACAAAGTTAGAAGAGAAAAAAGAAGGCACATTAGATAAAAATGGAAGGACATGGTGACAAGCTAACTATCTCTTCTGGATTAGTTTTGCAATAATTTATCCAAGCATCTTAAAAATCACTGACTAGTATATACTACAAACCTCATCAAAGAAATATTATCCGAAGTACAATACTACAATTCAATATTAAACGTGCCAAGTGATGAAATCTATGACATTTATCCCTTTCAAACAATTAAAACCTTTAGCAAGAAACAAAATATAGCAAGTCCAAGCTCCACAAATAGAACGAGCAGACTTAATATTGTATGACCTTCACTGGTGGACCAACTCTATGTGATTCGTCCGTATTTGTGCTTCAGCTCAATCAGTTGTGACTCAAACAAGAGCTGAGCTGCTGTGGAGCTGCTTCACATAGCAATATATAAGGATAAAAAGAAGAGCGCTAGAGGATTGTGGAACCATGTGATTTAAACAAACTCTTCTAGCACACTGTTTAATTGAGAATAAAAGCATTTTAAAATGGCCCAGTTACTGCTTAAAAAATCAACAATGATACACACACACACCCATTTGCACAACCATTTGCACAACACTGCTTAAAAATGTTGGACTTTGTGCTGAAAAGCCTGTACACACAAAATGGTGTGCAGTGTGTGTGCAGACTTTTTAGCACAAAGTCCAACATTTTTTAGCAGTGTTGTGCAAATGGTTGTGCAAATGGGTGTGTGTGTAGCATTATTCTTAAAAAATTACTCGCAGAAAAGGGCATTATGCAATATTTAAGCTCATTTTAAATATTTAAGCTAGAAGAGGATTGTGCATGGCCTTAACTGGGCCATTTTGAAATGGCCCAGTTACTGCTTAAATAAACACTCACAGAAAGGGGCATTATGCAATATTTATGCTCATAAATGCAACCTTACCATCCAGAATACTATGAGCAGGAATTACTTCCAATTGGTGTTGAAGACGATCATTCATGCACCAAAAATCTTTTGGAAACAAAACAGGCACGCTTCTAAATTTTGCCAACTGGATTATATCTAAAGCTTCTTCAAGTCCTCCAAGTTCTACAAATTTCATAGGAACAGTCCATCCAAGGGCATGCATTATTTGGAATGCCATCATTCCGACAAACACCAGACCATCACATGTAGAAGCTAGAAATTGCAAAGCAGCTGATTTGTCAACGAAATTACCCCCTCCAATCTAAATTTAACAGCAGAGCACTAGTGATGAGTAACAGAAGAGAAGTTCTAAGACTGATTCAAGCAGTATAATACAGACTACAGACTTCAAGATCCCCACCTGGGATAGCCTTTTCGTGAATTAGCACAGCTTTGTTTAAAAAAATATGTTAGTCCAAAAAGCAATTATTCTAAGCTAACCCAAACAGTTGGTGAAAAATTAGCTTTAATGTGTAATTCTGCAAAGAGGCATACAATGGCAACAAATGGTCTTTTGTTGGTTCTGACAGCCTTCTTTAGTTTAGTTAGACCCTCCTCAAAGTGAAAACCCGCAACAGACGCATAGCAGAAGCGAGTAACACCAACCGTTGATGCAAGAACTTTATGAGAAAGGGAAAATGCATCATTAACAAAGACATCGATTCCTGATGATAATTGTTGAGCAAACTTTGAACAATTGGCAAGCTCCCCTTTGAACTGAGAAAGATTCTCCAGAAGAACAATATTACATTTCTCTCTGTCTTCCATCTTAGACAGCGTATGACCAGAAACAAATTTCGCTGGTACAACTCTAATCTGGAGAACCATTGACAGAAATTCTGATACATAGAGGCCATAAGCATGGTTGTTAGAATCAATCAATTCACAAGTTAATTCATAAGAGTGATTCGAGTTTCATACAACCCGATATGATTCATGATTCATGATTCAATACGATTCACTATTCATAATTTGGACTTTGAAGTTTCAAGTCTTAAGTGGAAAACTTTCAATTTTGAGCATTGATATTGCATGAAACTTTTGTTAAATTGTTATTTTATTTTTTTTAAACATTGTACATGAGTTTTTATATGTACACAATGTATCCGTACAGATACCACTTATTTTCTTAAAAAAAGTGAATATTGCCATTCATAATTCAATACGATTCATGATTTGACAACAATGGCCATCAGCATTAATAGGAATGCTAAAATCTAGAAAAGGTCTCACTAGTATTCATGTAGAGTTCAGTTGCATCCGCATGTTTTCATTTTACTAATACGCATTATTGTCATCATAATTTTGATGTGTCTTAATGTTTGTTTAGTCATTTTACTATATGTGATGCACAGAAACAGCAGAAGCTTTTCCATTACAGGTAA
Organism: Hydrangea macrophylla; assembly: GCA_033977485.1. Classification (NCBI taxonomy): domain Eukaryota; kingdom Viridiplantae; phylum Streptophyta; class Magnoliopsida; order Cornales; family Hydrangeaceae; genus Hydrangea; species Hydrangea macrophylla. The sequence goes on along the minus strand of CM066983.1, from coordinate 107,769,254 downwards.
TTAAAACTGCAACAACATAACTGCTGAAGCATATACGTGCATTGCTAAATTATTATCTATCCAACATAAGTGTACTGTATTGCCCAGTGACCCTTTTTAAAAAACAACATATCAAGTAATATTCAAGTAAATGATTGACTCGAATGAACCGTCATGAACTGAAACTGAAAGCCGGAATAGTTTTACACAATATACCTGCGACAGAGTCTGCATCAAGAAGCTTTGAATTAATTTTCACACTCCAATTACTTACTAGAACAACTCTAGCCCCTGCGTAGTATAAATATTTAATGGTAGAGAGTGCACTAGTGACTGAAACAGATTGCTGGTCTGACTCTTCCACAAGTAGGATGGTAGAATCGAATCTAACCAGGACAACCTTTTCGAAAAGCTCCTCCTTGGGAAATTTCCTAAGGGTTTGCACATATGGAAATACATTTGACTCAGCTCCATCCTCAGCTTTGGCCTAAAGGAAAAAAAAATATGCAAGTCCGATGAAAAATGCAACAATGTAAACAATATCACAGCCAAATACAAGGAGAATATGCATTTCACAGAAGTAATTTCTCTGTGAGGAAAAAGGCTTTTAAGACGACAACCCATGGAGCATAAATAGAAAAAACTAGTTGTACAATATATTTTTAAGTGGCCTGACAGTTTGGACCAAATAAGAACATGAAATCAGATTTGCGCCATTTGCAATTGAGCGGCTAAAAAGGCGAAGTAATATTCAAATTGATGGGAAAATGTAGTTCATATCAGAAACAAATCTTGGGTACCTGTTGATACATATAACAAAGCATCGGATACTAACATCCCACAATTACGAGCTCAAGATTCGAGCAACCACAAGTCAAAATTACAAACTCAGACCACCTAAAATATCCCAAAGTAAAGGAAGGAAACATCTGTTGCTTGGTTTTAAAATTATGTCCTTACACACTAATGTGAGGGTGTTGTCGCTGTTATGTGATCGAAAGAAAGTATAAGTAACGGAAAGTTCCTTCCTTCCCTCCTGTCCAAACTCTTTTCGGTAAAAAAATAAAAATAAAAATAAAAATTGGTGGGCCTAAGGGAAACTTTTCCTTCATATTTTCCTTTCTTGGCAAACAAGAGAAACTTTCTTTGTCCCTTCCCTTTTTGTTGGATATAGTTATTTTTATCCCGGATAATTAGCTTCCGTAAAATGTGGATCACATTGATTTTTCATTATTGTTTAGAATATTTTTATTTCCTTCTTTCTTTATCTTTTCTAGAATCCTCCTTGAAATGTATATATAAATTGTTCTATAGTGAAGAAATAATGTGACAATTCATTTTTTTCTATATTCTATTTGGTATCAAAGCCAAAACCTAAACCCTAACCCTAACCCTTGCATCAGCCGCAGCCTCCACCACCAAGCCACAGCCTCTCACAGCCTCCACCACCAAGTCGCAGCCTCCCACAGCCACCCACCACCAGGCCGCAGCCTCCCCACAGCCCACACCACCAGGCCGCAGCCCTCCTCTCTCCTGCGCAGGTCACTGCGCTATTTTTTGCGCAGTTTTTTAGGCTGCGCCTTGCCCTTGCGGGTCTTCTGATGATTTAGGGTTGTTTCGTGCCCTATTTTTTGCTTCTCTTGGGCTCTTTTTCTGCTGCTTGTTTTCAGCAGCCTTTGATCGGTATACTTCTTTGCTACGGGTGAAAAATTCTGCTCTTATCTCTTCGTTGTGATGGCCAATTCCGGGAAAAATGTTGTTCAACCTACCTCTTCCGAAACTCGACCGGATGTCTCTCTCTCACAGCACACTCCCGCTCATCGGGTTACTAGCGTGCTTCTGAATGGGCAGAATTTCGCAGCGTGGTCTCGTTCTCTTCGCCTCTACCTAGGAGGAAAAGGAAAAATTGGTTGGATTCAAGGTGAAGAAAAGAAACTAGCCCTCACCGATCCTAAGTTAGCCCAATGGAACATTGACAATTGCACCATTCTGGGATGGTTTTTTAATTCGATGGAAGACTGTATCTATCACATGTTTATGTACCATGATACGGTTCATGATCTATGGCTTGCTTTGACCCAGATGTATGCGCATGCGCGCAACGATTCTCGGATTTTTGAGTTGTATCGAGATATTTCCCAGGCTTCCCAAGAATCTTTGGGACTTAGTGTGGCTGACTATTTTGGTTACTTACAGTCTCGCTGGGAAGAGTTGGCTCAATATGAGCCTCTTAGTGACTATCCGGCTGAAGCTGCTTCTATTGCTCTCCAGCGTCTTAAACGACTGCACACCTACCAGTTCCTCGTGGGACTTAAGCCTGAGTTCGAAACACTTCGGGCTCAGATTGTTAACACCTCACCTATGCCTTCTCTGTATGAGGCCTTTGCTACTATAGATGGAGACGAACGATGGCGTCGCTTGATTCACCCTGTTGTTCCTGTCCCTGTTCCTGCTACTGAGTCACATCCTACTGCTGCTGATCAGATGGCCTTTGCAGCTGCTTCTGGCGCTCGTTCAGGTACCAAGCGTCCTATTTGCCGTTATTGTGGGGTTCCAGGCCATACTAAAGATCGTTGCTTTAAGCTCCATCCTGAGCTCAAGCAACAGTATGCTCGTAATAATCGTAATACTGGTCCTCCTCGTACTGCTGCTATTGCTGATACTATGTCTAGCCCAGCCATTCCTGATCTTGGACAGTTGCAGACTCAGATTAGTTTGATTCAGTCTCAGCTTGGCTCTATTCTGCAGTCGCCTTCTCACCAAGGCACGCCCTCCTCTGCTCCCACTGCTACTCTTACTTCAGGTACTTCTTCTGCCTTTCATGTTCGGTCGGATTCTCCGACTTGGGTTCTGGATTCTGGGGCCACTGATCATATGACTGGTGAGTTATCGTTTTTCTCTTCTCCTATTACACCAATTAATCAAAATGTTTGTATTGCTGATGGATCCACCACTCACGTATCTAGTAAAGGTAATGTGTGCTTATCATCTTCCATTACCCTTAACTCTGTTCTCCATGTTCCTAAATTTGCTTTTAATCTTGTTTCTGTCAGTTGTCTTCCCAAACAATATAAGTGTGCTGTCATTTTCTTACCTGATCGGTGTGTCTTGTAGGACCTGACTACGAAGAGGATTTTTGGCACGGGATATGAGCGCGGGGGACTGTATTACTTTGGGGAAGCTCCACCACTTGTCGTAGAGTCATCGAGTCTTCAGGCGTCTGTTTTACCGGATTATGGATCTTATGTTTTTTCTTTACAAACTCTAGAATTGTGGCATGCTCGTTTAGGGCATGTTAATTTTCAATATCTATGTTTGCTATTTCCTTCTTTAATAAAAGCCTGTAAGACAAATAAATTTCATTGTGTGGTTTGTGAAGTCTCTAAACATACTCGTTCTAGTTATGTTCCTCGTATGCATCGTGCTCCTTGTGCCTTTGATGTTATTCATTCTGATATATGGGGTCCTTCCCCGATTACTGCTTTATCTGGTCACCGGTACTATGTAACTTTTATTGATGATTATACACGGTGCACGTGGGTTTATATTCTTAAGAAAAAATCAGAGGTATTTACTTTGTTTGTTCAATTCCTACAAATGATTAAAACTCAATTTCACACTGTGGTACGCATTCTTAGATCTGATAACGGTCGTGAGTATATCTCTAATGATTTTCGGTCAGAACTTAATAAACAGGGTATCCTCCAGCAACTCACTTGTACTTATACACCGGAACAGAACGGTGTTGCGGAACGAAAGAACCGCCACATTATGTCTGTTGTTCGGTGTCTTTTACGTGGTATGGAGGTCCCTAAATATTTTTGGCATTTAGCAATACTTACAACCGTTTATCTTATTAATCGCACACCCAGTCGTGTCTTGGAAGGGAAGGCTCCTCTTCAGGTCTTACAGCCCGATTGTACATTTTTTCCTGTTATTCCTAGAGTTTTTAGTTGCACTTGCTTTGTGCAAAACAGGAGTCCTTTACGTACCAAACTTGATGATAAAGTTATCCGGTGTGTATTTCTTGGTTATTCCCCCATGTCCAAAGGGTATCGGTGTTACGATCCAACCACCCGACGGTTTTATCATTCTATGGATGTTACTTTCTTGGAGGATACTTCTTTTTTTGCAGGGCCACCTCAGTCTTTGGAAACACCCACTCCAATCACCACGTTGAAGCTCTCCCACGTCTTGTTCCTATTTTTTAGAGCTCTCCTCCTTCTAATGACTTACTTCCTCCGGTTGTCACGTCATCTCCTGCTCATCACTATTCTCGTCGTCCCCGTGCTCCACCTCAGCTGCTCGAATCTTCTCCAGTGTCAGGTAATCTCCTGTTCCTCCTCTTCGACGTTCCATTCGTGTTTCTCGACCTGTGAATCGATATGGTTTTTCAAGTTCCACTAACCATCCTATTTCCCAGTATCTCTCTTATTCTAATCTTTTAGGTTCATACCAGGCTTTCCTTAGTCATATTGAATCTATCACTATTCCTCGGTCAGTGTCAGAAGCTCTCCAGAACCCAAATTGGACCCAGGCTATGAAAGTAGAAATGGATGCCCTTCAGCAGAATAAGACATGGGAACTTGTTTCTCTTCCACCCGGTGAGAAGACAACGCTGCAAGTGAGTTTTTACGGTTAAATATCACGCGGATGGTTCTATTGATAGATATAAGGCCCGCCTTGTTGCAAAAGGCTTTACTCAGATTCCAGGGAAAGATTTCAGCGCTACGTTTGCTCCGGTGGCTAAGCTTACTACGGTCCACTTGCTTATTTCCCTCGCTGCTTCTCATTCTTGGCCTCTTCATCAATTGGATGTCAAGAATGCTTTTCTTCATGGTGATCTTGAGGAAACTATTTACATGGATCCTCCACCTGGTTTTCGCGCTGAGGGGGAGTATTCTGGTAAAGTATGTCGACTTCGTAAATCTCTTTATGGGCTGAAACAGTCACCTCGAGCCTGGTTTAGCCGCTTTAGTGATGTGGTAATATCGCTTGGTTTTACAGTTTTACTAGATGTCATTCAGATCATACATGCTTTATTCGCTGTTCTATGGATGGTCATTGTATTGTTATTTCTGTTTACGTGGATGACATAATTATTACCGGGGATGATTCTGTGGGAATTACTCAAGTTAAGAAGGATCTCAGTCGTGCATTTGAAGTGAAGGATTTAGGGCCTCTTAAATATTTTCTCGGTATTGAAATTGCCCGGTCTCGTAGTGGAATATTAATGACTCAGAGGAAGTATGTCCTAGACCTTTTAGAAGATACTGGTATGATGGGGTGCTGTCCTGCGTCCACACCTATGGATCCTAATCTGCAGTTAACTGTTGAGTCTGGAGATTTGTTACCTGATCCCTCAGTTTATCAGCGTCTAGTTGGAAGATTAATCTATCTAACCAACACCAGACCAGATATCACTTTTGCAGTGAGTGTCGTGAGCCAATTTATGCACTCTCCTCGTACCACACACTTGGATGCTGTCCACCATATCCTGCGATATCTCAAAACTTGCCCTGGTCTTGGTCTCTTTTATACAACAGGAAAACAGACTGGGGTCTCTTGTTTTACTGATGCAGATTATGCAGGGTCTAAGAAGAAACTGTATATTTTCTTATTATTCACAATCAACATACAGAGTATATATACACCAATGAGGAAAACAGATAAAAGGAAATAAAAACAAGAAAGGAAATAGAAGATAAGACTAAAACAATTTATTCCTAAAACACCGCAATCCATAAATCACGGGGAAATGAATCCGAATATTCCAACACTCCCCCTCAAAGCTGGAGCAAAGGTATTCACGAGTCCCAGCTTGACAATAGAAAACTTCAAAAGAGAGTGCCCAACGGACTTTGTAAACACATCGGCAGTCTGATCTGAAGATGGAACAAAGTACGGAGAAATAATACCAGCGCGAACTTTCTCTCGGATAAAATGGATATCAACCTCAACATGCTTGGTACGCTCGTGTAGAACAGAATCAGAAGCAAGCATTATAGTAGACTTATTGTCGCAAAACAATGTAGAGGGCTCAGACACTGGAAACCCCAATTCTTGTAAAATAGATCGAAGCCACAAAAGCTCACAGGTACCTTGTGCCATAGCCCGATATTCAGCTTCAGCTAATGATCTCGAAACGACAGCTTGTTTCTTGCTTTTCCAAGAGATAAGATGTTTACCATAAAACGTGCAAAAACCTGTAGTTGAACGGCTATCACTCTTGGAACCAGCATAGTCAGCATATGTATAAACATGTGACCCCAGATTGTGTTCCTGCAGCAAAGAAGAGACCCAGTCCTGGGCAAGTTTTCAGGTAACGAAGAATGTGATGAACAGCGTCCATATGAGAAGTACGCGGAGCATGCATGAACTAACTCACTATGCTCACAGCAAAAGCGAGGTCAGGTCTAGTATTGGGCAGATAAATTAGACGACCAACAAGACGCTGATACGAAGCTGGATCAGATAACAATTCTCCTGACTCAGATGAAATTTTTATATTTGGATCCATAGGTGTGGAAGCAAGACGACAACCCATCATGCATGTATCGCTAAGGAGATCCAAGATATATTTCCTCTGGTTCATTGAGATCCCATGACGAGATCGGGCAATCTCAATACCAAGGAAATACCAGAGAGGACCCAAATCTTTAACATCAAATGTCGTTCCAAGTTTCTCTTTTACCCTTGTAACCCCTACAGTATCATCACCTGTAATGATGATGTCATCAACATAAACAGACAGAATAATACATCGACCATCCGAGCATCGTCGAATAAAGCAGGTGTGATCAGAATGACACCTCGTGAACCCAATAGATAGAATAACATCGCTAAAGCGACCGAACCATGCTCGAGGAGATTGTTTCAATCCATAAAGTGATTTACGTAGCTGACAGACTTTCCCAGAATACTCCCCCTCAGCCCGAAAACCCGGAGGTGGATCCATATAAATGGTTACCTGCAGGTCCCCATTCAGAAATGCATTTTTGACGTCAAGCTGATGAAGAGACCAAGACTGAGAAGCAGCCAAAGAAACAATAAGACGAACAGTATTAAGCTTAGCCACAGGAGCAAAGGTGGCACTGAAGTCTTTGCCTGGAATCTGAGTAAACCCTTTTGCAACTAGACGTGCCTTATAACGATCAATAGAACCATCTGGGAGGTACTTAACTGTAAAGACCCATTTGCAACCAACTGTCTTTTCCCCAGGGGAAAGAGAAACCAGATCCCAAGTATGGTTATGCTGAAGGGCATCCATTTCTGCTTGCATGGCGCGGACCCAATGCGGATTTTGGAGAGCCTCAGATACAGACCGGGGAATGGAAACAGAATCAACCTGAACAAGGAAAGCTTGATCAGGCTGTGAAAGGGCTGAATAAGAGATGTACTAGGAAATAGGATGATTAGTAGAGCAAGCATGACCATACCTATTTACCGGACGAGAAATCCGGGTAGAACGCCTTACCGGTGTTGGAGAAGCAAGACCTGGATCCGGAGAAGGAGTTGGTGGCGGACAATAAGCATGAGTCTGCGAACGCCAGGAATAACGGAATTCGGGCGAAGATGTAATGATAGGTGGTAGGCTATGTAGCACAGATACGGATACGTGACACGGAGACGACACGACACGGAGTCGGCGACACGGCAAATTCCAAAAATGTAGGATACGGAGACGGCTAGGATACGTCGAGCAAAAAAATATTTCTAAAAAATATAATTTAGTTTGAAATAAAAGAAGAAGAAGAGAGGATTAAATGTCAACATTACATTACATATTCTGATATTCACCCATAGAAACTACACAAATAGCAACTTATAACATATACTCATAAAATGATTACAAAACATAGCAATTTAACGGGATACAGACACAGTAGGATACAATGATTTAATCATTATATCTTTGAATTAATTATACAATTTGTAGTTCCATGTCCACTCATGTTTCCATAATTCTCAAATAAACCAATTGATTATCCCCAATTTTACAAATTAAGATTATTGCCTCAAAGTTTTAAAACGCATTTCTAATGAGAGGCTATCATGCTGCATTCACTTGTGTGTCTGGCCATGTCGGCTGCGTGTCCGACACGTGATCAAGGTGTGTTTGACGTTAAAATATTTAAGACACATTTTATAGCATGTTACATGTGGTGAAGCGTGTCCGATGAGTGTCGGTGTCTGACACGGACACGATACGGAGACGGCACCCAAAGTGAAGTGTCTGTGCTACATAGGTGGTAGGGTCACCTCAGAAGGAGAGGATTCAAAGACAGCAACTGGACGAGGTAACTCATCGGGTCCAATGAGAGTCTCTTGAGGGGCGGAAGCAGAGGAATTATTTGAACCTGCAAAATAAGGAACATCTTCCAGAAAAGTAACATCCATAGAATTATAGAAACGACAACTAACAGGATCATAGCACCTATATCCTTTAGAGAGGGAAGAGTAACCGAGAAAAACACAACGTATAGCTTTATCATCAAGCTTAGTACGAAGAGGGCTACGGTCTTGAACAAAACAAGTGCAGCCAAAGACACGAGGTAAAACATGAAAGAGTGTACAATTGGGCTGAAGAACATGGAGAGGAGCTTTCCCATCTAAGACACGACTTGGGGTACAGTTAATAAGATAAGTAGCTGTGAGAACAGCGAGGTGCCACAAATATTTAGGTACCTCCATACCACGAAGAAGACACCGGACAACAGACATAATGTGACGATTCTTTCGTTCGACCACACCATTCTGTTCCGGAGTATAAGTACAAGTAAGTTGTTGGAGGATCCCTTTTTTATTAAGTTCAGAACAGAAGTCGTTAGACACATATTCACGGCCTAGTGGCTGCGCAAGGGCTAGCCGAGGCTAACCAAAAAAGAGCCGAGGACCTGGGAAGGCTCGGCCAAGAGAAAGGGAGTGGCCAAGGGTTCAGCACAGGTGGGTGTGGTGGCTGGGGGTTGGCGAAGGTGGCTGGGTGTGCTGGGTGGAAAGGCGCAGTGGCTGGTGGTGTCAAGAGAGGTGCGGCTGAAAGAGGAGGGGTTGGGTTGAGTTTCCTTCCGCTCTGATACCAAGAAGAAACTTTATATTTTCTTATTATTCACAATCAACATACAGAGTATATATACACCAATGAGGAAAACAGATAAAAGGAAATAAAAACAAGAAAGGAAATAGAAGATAAGACTAAAACAATTTATTCCTAAAACACCGCAATCCATAAATCACGGGGAAATGAATCCGAATATTCCAACAGTCTAAAAATGATAGGTGCTCTACTTCCGGTTTCTGTACATTCTATGGCAGTCACCTTTTATCATGGAAAAGTAAGAAGCAGGCAGTGGTCTCTAGGTCCTCTGCTGAAGCCGAATACCGTGCTATGGCTCAGGGTACTTGTGAATTACTTTGGCTTCGTTCTTTTTTAGCCGAATTGGATTTTCCAATGAATGAGCCTTCTACACTCTTCTGTGATAACAAGTCTGCAATTATGCTTGCTTCTGACTCAGTTCTTCATGAACGAACCAAGCATATTGAGGTGGATATTCACTTCATTCGGGAAAAAGTTCGTTCTGGTACTATTGTTCCAAACTTTGTTCCCTCAACTGATTAAGCTGCTGATATGCTTACTAAATCTGTTGGACCGTCCTTATTGAAGTCTTCGTTGAGCAAGCTGGGTCTTGTGGATATATTCGCACCAGCTTGAGGGGGAGTGTTGGATATAGTTATTTTTATCCCGAATAATTAGCTTCCGTAGAGTGTGGATCACATTGATTTTTCATTATTGATTAGAATATTTTTATTTCCTTCTTTCTTTATCTTTTCTAGAATCCTCCTTGTAATGTATATATAAACTATTCTATAGTGAAGAAATAATGTGACAATTCATTTTTTCTATATTCTATTCTTTTCCTCCTTCCTCTTCTCTCCTCTCATTCTTCCTTATGCCAAAAAAAAACGTAAGACAAAATTAACCATGTGGGGGTGGTTCATAGAGGAGAATTGGGTTCTTTTTCTTTGAGGGACTTTTTTTGTTTGCTACTATAAATTAACAAATTAAGCTACCCCCTTTTTGTACATCAAGAAGCAAGAATACTTCTGTAGTTTGCAGTGTTCATCTGTCTAAATAATAATAATAATAATAATAGTAAATTAAAGCTCTGGATATAGTTCATTAATTTTCACGAGTTAGTTTTCAACAAGCTAGTAATTTGCATAGGTTGAAAGCAGTAGACAGATGATGATTATGAAGCAGAAAAGGTGGAGTGAAGTACTGAATTTGTTTTTCGGAATATTGAGTGAAGTATTGAAGTTTACCTTATGCAAACGTGAATGTGTCTCAGTCTGCTCTATTGCCTCCCAACTTCCGGCTGATTTGATAAAGTCAAATTGAAAACTAAACAAAGAGTAATACGTGGAAGAAGAAGGGAAAAAAAAAAAAAAAGAGGATAAAAATTGAAAGATTGTCATTTCAGTTTTGGAAGTAAACCTTGCAATGAAGGTCGATTTCCTTGAAATTTCTGAAATGCAGCAGCAGAATTTCCGCTGCACAAACATGATTGTTTTCGCTGAAGCGGCGTTGGTAAAGTGAGGGTATAATTGAAGAAATCCGGATTGTTGGCCAAGAGAGTTCCTTGGAGTAAGTTCAGAACTTGACTCATCTCTCTCTCTCTCTCTCTCTCTCTCTCTCTCTCTCTCTCTCTCTGTGGATATCCTGTTTGACAAATTACAATGATAAAATTCTGTATGTAATCAGACTACAAAAAAAAAAAAAAAAAGCAGTAATTGTAGCAGTGGCCGTGAATTTGAGGTAAAGAACTGCTAACAATCAAGTGCGGAAAGCCTACTTGCAACAACGTAATGCCTCGCATTTTCGTAAATCTGGAATGACAGATTCTAATCTTCATAAATATATGGATTAAATACACTTCCACATTCCCCATGTGTTTTTCACTTGCTCGCCTTTGCTTTAAGTAGCTGGTAAGGGCAGGTGCATTTTTTTAGTTTGGGCACTCCTTTTTAAGTTAAAAAATCAAATTTTTATCTTTTACTATAATTAGTAAGGGCACCTCACTTATTGTACTATATATATATATATGGGTAAATTGCAAATTACACTCCAATAGTTTAAGGGTTGTGACAGTTTGGTCCCTATAGTTTCAATTTTGGCAATTTACTCCCTTTCCAGTCCTCAAATTGTGCAAAATCCACCCAATTACAAAATAAGCAAGGGTACAATGGGAATATCACATTATTTCTGGCTCAAAATGACCCCATAATCTATCCCATAATTTTTTCACGGAAGTTTTGTATTATAAGCTTAATTTTTTTATTTATTTTTATCAATTTCACTTTGATATTAGTGTATAAGTGCGTGTCCAGCTTTAAGTGTATCAGATTATTTAAAAGATTACAAGATATTATCATGTGGTTTAAAAGATTATAAGATATTATCAGATTATTATAAATTTTAAGTATATCAGATTGTTTAAAAGATTATAAGTTATTTATGGGATAGTGATGGTAATAGTGGTGGCGATCCACGGTTGTGGTGGAGACGCGATGGCAATAGTGGTGGTGGTGGTGGCAACGACGGCTATGGTGATGGTAATTGACGACGATGGTGGTGCTGGCCGGCGATCATTGCCGATGGTGATGGCGATGGCGATCTCTGTCTCTCTCTCTTTCTTTCTCTCTATACACGTGTTCCTTAAAAAAAAAAAAAAAAAAACCTAACTATACACGTGGCATGTGCATGTCCATATGCGTTCCTTTTGAATGCAGAATGTCGAATAGTGCATGTGCGCGTGCTAACAATACACAAAAGACTATTTTGGTCAACTAAATTTCGTTGGGCATTTCATTAAACTAGTTCACGGGTTAGCCCAATCAAGTAAAAAGTATCTAATGTGGCACCTAATCCTAATTAACCCAAAAAAAAAAGAGGAGGACTAAAACTTATAATAAGCTGAAGAAGGAAGAAATTAAGAAAGAAACAAAATAGGAATAAATAAATAAATACAAAACTACACTGATTTACGAAACTAGTGGAGTGTAATTTGCAATTTACCCATATATATAGTACAATAAGTGAGGTGCCCTTACTAATTACAATAAAAGATAAAAATTTAATTTTTTAACTTAAAAAGAGGTGCCCAAACTAAAAAATGCACTTGCCCTTACCAGCTACCTTGCTTTAAATTTTGGACTAATATAATTGTAGTAACATGTAAATTAGATTGGAATAGAATTATCGCACCAGTAGTCTCTTTAACAAATTACGGATGGAGTCGGGAATATTGTTCTCTTTAGACAGTTAGGCTCTAAAAAGGGCGTCCTCTTTTTATTAAAGAGAGGACCTCTAATTTGGCCGTCAGATCGTGTTTTCATTAATGACAGTTTTGTCATTTCACAGTTTTTAAACACAATCTGACGGTCAAAACAGAGGCCCTCTCTTTAATAAAAAGAGGTGGCCCTTTTTAGAGAATCTTTGTCTCTTTAGAATATTTCGTTGTGTACAAACAGTTCGTACATATCACTTGGTACCCAAGATAAAACCGTCCAAAATTTCCTCGATCTCAATTTCTATTGCACACCAAAAATTTGGAATACTCACACCTTTCATATTTATTGTTCGGTAACTACAAACTTTTGTAATGTAGACCATTTAAATCCAATTTAACTTTTTACACTTAAAGTCCTAATTTGAAGGACATAGTCTCTTTTAGCCCGTGAAAATCACATTAAAAGAAATAAGTTATAAGCACACAATTTATACCAAAAAAACCTTAAAAAAATGTCCAAGGTTCTTCGTCAACTATTACATATATAGGAACCACATTTTATTTTTTTTTAATGGAAATAGGAACCACATTTAAGATAGGATAGAAAATGTCAAAGTTCTTCCTCACCTAAAGTGAATGAAAAAAAATATATATTTGAACTGCGATTAGAATGTTAATATAATTTCAAGGCTTCAAAAAACGAGAAATTATGAAAGTTGCTTTATTCACAAACATACCAATCTCAATGTCATATTGTAAAAAGAAATATGGTAAATATCATTTTACCTCCCGTAAAGTTTGACCTTAATACGCATACCTCCTCTCATGTTTTAGGAATCTCATTATCTCTCTTTTCTTTTCTTTTTTTTTAGAGTTAGATTCCCTTGAATTTCTAATGATTTGTTAAAGGGAGAGAGGGGAAACTGAAACAAATACTGTATTTAAAAGGCTAAATCATATTTTTGTACTCCTATAATTTGGTTGTGATTTCACTTTGGTTGCTGTAGTTTCAATTTTGTCATTTTGGTCCTTACAGTTTCAGTTTAGATTCAATATAATCCATTCATCAATTTTTGCTTACAATTTTTGACAGATTTAGATTCAATATAGGTGTGTAAAGTGTAATTTTCCTAACTAAATTTGTCATTATGCCTTTAACCATACCTCCTGTGTGCATCACATGACCTGATTTTGTAAAAAAATTCTAGAAAATTTTCATAAATGGACTACATTGAATAGGGGTGAAAGTTGAAGACCGAAAACTGGGCCGAACGACCGCACCGAGCAGTCCGATCGATTTTCCAAAAAACCTCGAGTTACAAGCCGAACTAAACCGAACCGACCCGACCTGACAAAAAAATGAACATTCAGTCAGTTTTTAAAACTCTCAAAACCAACCAAAACCGAACTGAACCAACCGAATTTCACCCCTAACATTGAACATAAACTGAACTCTAAGGATTAAATTGACAAAATTGAAACTACAGGGACCAAATGACATCACATCCAAACTGCAAAAGGTGTAAAGTGTAATTCACCATATTTAAAAATAAAGAAGGTAAGTGAAATTCCTGAAACGTGAGGAGAGGTATTTTAATTAGTTTAAACCTCAGGCGAGGTAGGTGATATTTACGAAATTACCCAAAGAAATAGATAAATAAATGATATTTACTAATATAATTGTAGTAACATGTAAATTAGATTGGAATAGAATTATCGCACCAGTAGTCTCTTTAACAAATTACGGATGGAGTCGGGAATATTGTTCTCTTTAGACAGTTAGGCTCTAAAAAGGGCGTCCTCTTTTTATTAAAGAGAGGACCTCTAATTTGGCCGTCAGATCGTGTTTTCATTAATGACAGTTTTGTCATTTCACAGTTTTTAAACACAATCTGACGGTCAAAACAGAGGCCCTCTCTTTAATAAAAAGAGGTGGCCCTTTTTAGAGAATCTTTGTCTCTTTAGAATATTTCGTTGTGTACAAACAGTTCGTACATATCACTTGGTACCCAAGATAAAACCGTCCAAAATTTCCTCGATCTCAATTTCTATTGCACACCAAAAATTTGGAATACTCACACCTTTCATATTTATTGTTCGGTAACTACAAACTTTTGTAATGTAGACCATTTAAATCCAATTTAACTTTTTACACTTAAAGTCCTAATTTGAAGGACATAGTCTCTTTTAGCCCGTGAAAATCACATTAAAAGAAATAAGTTATAAGCACACAATTTATACCAAAAAAACCTTAAAAAAATGTCCAAGGTTCTTCGTCAACTATTACATATATAGGAACCACATTTTTTTTTTTTTTTTTTTTTATGGAAATAGGAACCACATTTAAGATAGGATAGAAAATGTCAAAGTTCTTCCTCACCTAAAGTGAATGAAAAAAAATATATATTTGAACTGCGATTAGAATGTTAATATAATTTCAAGGCTTCAAAAAACGAGAAATTATGAAAGTTGCTTTATTCACAAACATACCAATCTCAATGTCATATTGTAAAAAGAAATATGGTAAACATCATTTTACCTCCCGTAAAGTTTGACCTTAATACGCATACCTCCTCTCATGTTTTAGGAATCTCATTATCTCTCTTTTTTTTTCTTTTTTTTTAGAGTTAGATTCCCTTGAATTTCTAATGATTTGTTAAAGGGAGAGAGGGGAAACTGAAACAAATACTGTATTTAAAAGGCTAAATCATATTTTTGTACTCCTATAATTTGGTTGTGATTTCACTTTGGTTGCTGTAGTTTCAATTTTGTCATTTTGGTCCTTACAGTTTCAGTTTAGATTCAATATAATCCATTCATCAATTTTTGCTTACAATTTTTGACAGATTTAGATTCAATATAGGTGTGTAAAGTGTAATTTTCCTAACTAAATTTGTCATTATGCCTTTAACCATACCTCCTGTGTGCATCACATGACCTGATTTTGTAAAAAAATTCTAGAAAATTTTCATAAATGGACTACATTGAATAGGGGTGAAAGTTGAAGACCGAAAACTGGGCCGAACGACCGCACCGAGCAGTCCGATCGATTTTCCAAAAAACCTCGAGTTACAAGCCGAACTAAACCGAACCGACCCGACCTGACCAAAAAATGAACATTCAGTCAGTTTTTAAAACTCTCAAAACCAACCAAAACCGAACTGAACCAACCGAATTTCACCCCTAACATTGAACATAAACTGAACTCTAAGGATTAAATTGACAAAATTGAAACTACAGGGACCAAATGACATCACATCCAAACTGCAAAAGGTGTAAAGTGTAATTCACCCTATTTAAAAATAAAGAAGGTAAGTGAAATTCCTGAAACGTGAGGAGAGGTATTTTAATTAGTTTAAACCTCAGGCGAGGTAGGTGATATTTACGAAATTACCCAAAGAAATAGATAAATAAATTGTTATAAACTTCTCAACACCGTTTTAAATTGGGTATCCCATATGAGATTTGGATCCAGTGTGTAAAAAAATTGTTTGGTTTTTAAATTTACTGAGGGAAAATAAAAAAGATTATATAATAAAAAATAAAATTAAAAAAAAAACATTTTTATTTATTTAATTAATAATAAGGAAAAGGATGAAAAAAATAAGAAACAAAAGAGAATAATGTGATAAATAAACCAAAACATTTTGAATGCTGTACTTCATTCACATATACAATTGTAGTTTAGAAATTTTTTAAAATTTACCAGTAATTAACCAAGAAAGATTACACAAGTGAAACACCTCATTTTCTTTCTCCTTTTCATGTAGCCACATACAATTAAACCGAACAAGGCTGTAGAAACGACGTCACTTCGGCGTTTACAATTTAGAGTTTACAACTAGGGAGTGGAGTCTAGGGCGGAGCTTATAATACTACTTTTTAAGGCTTTCTGGTTTAGCAGGCAATAGTTGTAATCAAAACTCTCGGAGATTTCATCGGTCGGCGATCGATTCGTAGAATGGGGTTGGGCTTCGTCGTCGGCGTACTGGGAGTTCTGATCCTCTCCCACGCAGCCTACTCTACCATCCAGTGTAACCTCTCTCACATCCACTACCCAGTTTCACTATTGATCACTTTTTAGTTATCTGATTGTGTTTGATCTGCTTTCAGATAGGTCTCTTCTTAAGATCATGGAGGAGGAGTTTTCCGGACCCCCTTTTAATGTAATATATTCCTCTGTGTGTGTGTGTGTGTGTGTTTTTGTGTGTGTGATTTTAGGGTTTGTGGTGCTTATGCATATTTAGGGTTTCATGAATGCAGGTGGTGGCTGAGTTGATTCTAGGGTTGGTTTTTTGCATGTGGGCAGCGCTGACGGTGCCGGGGAAGTTCCTCTCGATCCTACCTGATTCAGATGAGAACAGGTACACTTTACCTTGTCTCTGTATTTCAATCTCAAAGGTACCTTCTTTTTTGAAATATTTTATTTATTTTTTAATTGTAATTGTTATTCATCTAGAACATGAATCAGATTTTTCTTTCCAGTAGTTAAAGTTGCTATTCATACTACAAAATATAGACTGCGGTCAAATAAGAGATTACCTAACCAACTGAATATAAGGTATTGTCTAGGAATGTAATTTATGTTATCATTTTTAGTGATCTGTTGACAATTTTTTATTCTATTACACAAATACGTGGAACGACGATATTTCACTCTGGTGATGGTAGAGAAAAAAAATCATAATTATTCGGAAGCCATTTTAGTTTGATGGTCATAGAGTAGCAAATTCACTGGTCGTAACTTTTTGGGTACCATCACTATGTTAATGTGTAGTTGAGTTCTTGAATTGCAGAGTAAAATCTACGAGTTGTATACTCTTTTCAAACTGTTCCACTCAACTTGCTGACTCTTCGAATAGCCTGATCCCCACAATTTACATGACTGCATGAGCATTTATCTTTTCTAGTTAGCTCACTGTGTCTGTATTTGTTCAAATTTATGGCCCATTTGTGGTTTTTATAGTGTCGACTGTCAGTCTTTGTTCAAACTGTTCCACTCAACTTGCCGACTCTTTCTAATAGCCTGATCCCCACGATTTACATGGCTGCATCAGCATTTCTCTTTTCTAGGTAGCTCACTGTGTCTGTATTTGTTCAATTTTATGGCCTATTTGTGGTTTTTATAGTCTCAATTGTCATTCTAGCCATTTCACTACCAATGAACAGTCAAATTGTAAATTATTTCTTGAAGATCCCTGTTCACAGATAATTGATTCTCTCTCTTTAGAGGCCAAGCTTCTCTTACTGCAATAACTAATTGGGAGCAATTTCATACTTCATATCAAGCAACAGTATAGATCATAGATACCAAATGAAGTCATAGAGGCCAAGTTAATGCTAATTGTAGTCACCTTGTCATTTTGTGGGTACTCTTCATATACTGAATAGAGCTTACTGCAATGCATGACGTGTTGTGACTAATGTACTTCATGTTTGGAAAAATGTTCTGATGTATTCAAATTTTTCTAATCAAGCATTATTATCCCGCTGTTATTATCTATAAAGTGAAGTCGGTGTCTCCTGTATGAACTTGGAAACAGCCGCTCAACATGAGGGGTTAAGGTGATGTGTTGTGACAAATGTACTTCAAGTTTGGAAAATTGTTCTGATTTATTCAATAATTTCTAATTAAGCATAATAAGCCCGATGTTATTCTCTATAAAGTGGCATCGGTGTCTCATGTTTGAACTTGGAAACAGCCCCTCCACATGAGGAAAAATATTGAACACAACGGGTGTAGAATCCTACGTGGTATCACAACCCAATAAAAATCCTGTATGAATTCATCTGGCCCTCGATGTCTTGGGGATTTCTTGTCCAACTCACCAAAAAATTTCGCTAACTCAGCAAAATTTTAAAACATGTGTGAGGGGATAAAATCCTAGTTGGTATCACCGTGATACCCAATTTTTACTCCCACATGAGGGGGTAAGTCCGTGTATTCCCCTCATTGGTGGGAACCTCGTGTAGTGGGCTTTGCCCTTTATAGTGTACAATGTACTAATAATGTAATCTATGAAGATTGAAAAATGATCCTGGGCTGTTTCATATTATTTCTTTTAGGTTTTATCATTTAGATCTGCATTGCTTTTGCCACATCTAGTTTTTTTTTTTTAATTGCTTTTGCTAGTTTATTCATTATTCGTTTTATTATTTTATTATTTTTTATTGTTTTATCTTTTAGATCTGCATTGCTTTTGCTTTTGCTTTTGTATGTTGTATGACAGATTACTTCACTCACTTCTTACCAATGGAATGATTTATCATTAGATTTCATCCAATCCACTGTGTAAGCAAAGAAAGGGACCTATGATGGAGTTGTTAGTTGTAATTGTATGCCCAGCAGTAGTGAATTGTATTACTGATTCTTCAACCTTTCTTTTTATTTACTGTCCTGTGTTTTGCCCTCGAATGCAAAAAGATGGTACCAATTTTGTATTGCTTTGATGTATGTTGGGAAATGTTTCAGACAACTTATTTCAGGACTGGTGTTTTTGGGAATGCAGGATAGTTTCTTTACCTGCCAATCTGGATTTCATGATCTTCAACCATCGTGGCAAAGCATTTCCATCAAACAGTGATTTGAAGTTGAAGTAAAAAAAAAAAAAAAAAAAAAGACAACTCTCGCCTGTTTTTTAAACTTAGAAATGTTTTCTTTTTCCCGTTAAATAGGTAATGAGAGTGGAATGTTCTGTTATTTTTGTGGCTGCATTTCCCGCAAGAAACTTGCTAATGCCCTTGTTGGATAAAATGGGACAACGGACCGAAAATGTAGAGCTTTGGCTGTTAATTTTATCCTTGTAATTTAGAGTTCATATTCTTGGATTATCTTTGTACTTCAGAGCTCATATTCTTGGAAATATGTCTTTTTCCCTTTCACTATGCAATGATCTCATTTTGTCAAACAGTTTGAACTGGATTCGGACCCATTAGCACCTTCCGGTTGCTAATGTACATTGCTGGGATGGCTTTGGCAGAAGAAAACAATCCAATAATGGAACATGGGTTCTTGTTCTCCAACCACTTGATTGAGTGTGTTGGTTATGAGATTCCAAATTTCTCGCAGCAATTAGGTGCTACAAAAGAAGATTTACTCAGTTGGGGCAAAACCAAGCTAGTCTTTTGCATTGCAGAAAATAAATATACCTCATGATCAGATTCTATAGACAACCCCTTAAATACTAACTGGACAATGCTAGGGGTACAAACAAATCTCACCAACACTTACTAACTATTAGGAGAGAGATAGAGTGTGAGTGCGAGTGTAGTGGAATTTGTTAATTCCCCTAACATTGTTGCTAAATATAGCAGTCACAAGGTGTTTACCATTAATGCCTTTTTAATGTCGTATGCTAAACCCATTTAAACAAAGCTCCAACCACAGGTGATGAAATCAAAAAATCAAACTATCTTTCCCCAAATGCATGCACCTATACGGCTATGGTGCATGCACTTCCAACTTCTTTGTATTAAGGCTTCAAAACACCCAATGAACAGTCCTTTTTCTCTTATATGGTACAGCCAAACTTGAGTGGCTGATGCCCTAGCCACGATCACCAACCAAATGTACGGTTGTGTTTCTGAACATTTCTATATACACATTTGCCAGCAGTGCACATTCTTCTCTTTTAAGCTATCAATCAATATGGATAAGAATGTTAAATAATTAGCAAACCTCCTTCCATCACCACAAAGGTTCTTCTCCCGTGAAATCCCTCTCTTAGTCCTGTTTTTCTCTAGTGGAGGCCAAGTTGGAGTGACTCATAAAAGGACCTTTCATAGGTGACAATAAATAAGGGTTGAGGCCATGACAGACCACATAAGATCACTTTCTGTGATAAATGCATCCCTGTACTTAATATCTTTATCTA
The DNA here is from genome assembly GCA_033977485.1 of Hydrangea macrophylla. Classification (NCBI taxonomy): domain Eukaryota; kingdom Viridiplantae; phylum Streptophyta; class Magnoliopsida; order Cornales; family Hydrangeaceae; genus Hydrangea; species Hydrangea macrophylla. The sequence goes on along the minus strand of CM066983.1, from coordinate 107,749,114 downwards.
TTTATATCCATTGTGAACAAGAAAGAAAACAGAAAATGAAGCAAAAGCAAGGCTCAGAATATCACTATCACTTTACAATGAAGCTCAAAAAGAAGAGTTCTTTTACTAGGGCTAAACAAGCACTGAAGAGATTGCAGAAAGGTATCTTCTACTTCTTCAGTCGGAGAGCCAAAGATTGGTATAATGCTAGTAAGGGTCAAAATGGGGGTAATAATCTGAAGGGCGGGCACTTTTCGGTAATAGCTATGAGCAATGGTGAGGCTAAGAGGTTCTGGGTTGCACTAAGTTATCTAGCATATCCTCCATTCACCAAGTTACTGGAAGCCGCTGAACAAGAATTTGGATTCGATCAACGGGGTGTACTGGTCATACCATGCGAGCCAAGCAAGCTCCAAAGAATTCTACAAGGAACTAGGAAGCCGAACTGAATAATTAAAATTAATGCCGGAATTTACTTTGCAAGATTCACTCTGCCAGGTTCCCAGGTCAAAAGAACAAATCCATTCTTTCATCCCCAGGATGTAAACTACAAATATCCTTTCTGTACAAAGCAAAGATGGGTAATAACTATATTAGGTGAATGTCATGTCCCCCTAGGACATTCTCTCTTTGTGAGATACCTATATAAGCACAACCAAAAGAATTTCTACTTTCTAGTTTTATCTTTTTATTTTTCTTTTTCTTTTTGCTTTTTTATCATATAAAATTCACGTACTTGGAAGTGGAAAAGCACACACTCTTCAAAAAGGGTTGAACTTTTGGAGTTAAGACTAATCTTTGCAGAATACGAACACTCCCCCGGATGTAGGACAAACTTCTTGTGATCATCATAAAGGGAAAAAAAGGCAGCTTTTTTCTGGTACTCAAACAGTGTTAATCTACACAAGCTCATGAATATAGGAGGGTGTTTATGTTCAATTTTCTAAGACCAGTTGATACAAAAATGAAGGGAAAAAGAAGACCATATCCAAGATCATGGTAAGACCTAAATGGCAATAACCATGTCATAGCCAGATGGCATGTAAACCAACTAGTGGTCCCATATGGTCATTCACAAATTCAGAAACCCTAGTTTATTGTATCAGAAAACATACTGCAACTAGCTTTGTTTTCAGAATTTACCTGCAAAAACTGATGGACATTCTTTGCCTGCAAATGCCACAACCCAGAAAATCTACAACTATGAACTTTTCTCTCGGACATTCATTACCTGTCAAATTCCATGACCCTAAAAAATTCTACCACCGGCGCTGTTGGAGAAGCACAAAGCCAATGAACCTAGAACACTCTAGCCTTTTCAAGGCGAGTGAAAAAAAGAAAAGAAAAAGAAGCAGGCAAATAAATAAATAAACCATCAAAGGGATAAACATCAGCACACAATGCTTGTGTCCATATTCAATCTGGCAGTGTTTGACAGACACCGACACGATAAAAATCTCCAGGCTTTCTGGAGGTGTGAGAAATAAGTTAGAGCTGTCTTTCCAAAAAATATTCATTGGAAGGATAAGTCATCAGCACATTGGTTCTGAAACTTATTAAATGCCAAAAGTGATTTTATTTCCATCCATACTCTAGATAACAACATAAAGTCATAAACCATGGTAAGATCTTCCACGTTGAAGATCAATTTAACAAGAACGGAAAACCCATTTCTTTCATGGGAATTAATGATTGCAGTAGCATAATAAACACATTCCTCGTTAAAGTTATTGGCAAACACATTCTTTATTGCGGTTATTTGTAACAGATTACTTTCAATACATTTTAAATTCTCACCTCTGAATGATAAGGCTCCACTATTCTATGATACTCGTCGTTAAGAAACTGGAATTCTTAAGTAACACTCTAAAGCACAGATGCACCCCTGAGACAACATTTCTTTTAGTATTAGGAATACTACTCAGACAGCCCCATTCATCATAAAGAACCAGTGGGTCACACCACCGGTTATGTAAAATCTCCGCCTATTGATTTTACTGGCCGTCCCTTTCTCTTTCCCTGTTTTATTGATATTATTCAGCTCCTGTATATAGGAAAATAAGTTCTGAAAAACGTGAAAACACATCTCTAACTTGCCTGAAAAACAGGAAATGGAAGTGTGATTGTATTTCCCCAATCTATCCTCTCATTAAACAAACATCACTTGAAACTATGTGGGAAAGCCTATTGGTTAATGTGAACTTCATGGAAAGGCGAGGGGGCTTTATTCGGATGGAATCTGTCAACCTTGCAAATATCCATAGGTAGTATATTACCTCCAGATTTACTGCAATTTCACAGAGCTAGATTCCTGCAAGGAACCGCATCAGTTGACAGTAAGAAAACTCCCATTAAAGGTAGTATATTACCTCCAGATTTGCTGCAATTTCACAGAGCTAGATTTCTGCGAGGAACCGCCTCAGTTGACCATAAGAAAACTCTCATTAAAGGTACAAGAACTTGAAATGAGATGGTTATGCTATCATGTATACACACTATGTACATAGGAGCACCCTTTTTAGGCGCCTCTCGAATACAACTATTACTTGTCAAAAAGAAGAATTTCAAATAACAGGAATGTATTTAATGGATCTATTTGGAGTGTAGCGAGGTTCGTGTAAAAGTAGGAGACTAGTTTTAAATGTACACACAAATCAATAGACGTGAATTAAATGACGTAAGCAAAGAAATCTTTACTCAAAACCCTAATGTTGGAAGATTACAAGTCTCCCACAGGAAATCAACGGTCGACTGCATCATTGCAGCAGTAAGTTACGACAGGCTGGAAGGGACGAGATTTATACCGATAAGTGAACCTATTATGAGTTAACTGGGTTTTATAGGAAGGATTACTTTTACAAGAACTAGTAGATGGGTTTATTTATATCCATCTATAATGAGGGTGGGGCAGGATGCAGGGGCGGACCCACTATGAGGACGATCGGGGCAGTCACCCCCACTCAATTTTTAGGAAAAAAATAGGGTGTATATGATTGTTTTAAAAAATATTTGAACTTTAGGCTTTGTTTAGTTCTTGGATTTAGTGAAGGAAAAGAAAGAAAAAAAAAACCTAGAGGAAAACCTTTTCCTTTGTTTGGTAATAAAGAAATCGAACAGGAAAATAGGATAGAAAACAAATGAAGTGGAGAATAAATTAAACATTTTAAATGTGGAGGGTCATTTCCCTTATTTTATTCATATATCAAAATTATATTTTATTTTTATTTATTTAAGCATGAAAAAAACACAATGGAAAACACAAGTGGATTAGTTTTCCTTCCCCTTTTCTTTTCTCTCACGAGTCATGAAATCCATGAACCAAACTGAGCCTTAGAGAACTATTTGTCCTTTTCTGAAATTGTAAAACTCTAACGAAAGTAACAAAAAAAAGTTGCTCTCATTTATACGGCTAACTTTCCAGCTGGCCAACACTTGGTTTAAAAAAAGACCTGAATACAATTAACCCTCCTAACACTTAACCCTCATTTTCAAACTTAAAACAAAAAACAAAAAAAACAAAAAAACAACAGCAGCTGTTGCAGCACCTCCAGGCCTCACCTTGGCACCCTCCTTAACTTGTGCGTAAAAAATTATCTTTCTGAGTTGTCCCTTTCGCCCCTAGTGGATGAAATTCCTGGACCCGCCATTGGCGGATGTGATTACCTTATCACGACCCCCACCATGAACCAGTTTGGACCTTGACTTGTCTCCCAAAATCCACACCATTCCAATTCACTTCCCCCCAATTCATCCACTAGCCCCCCACTGAGGGGGGGGGGTATTCAAAATTACTATTTTACCTTATGTATTCCATATTTTATGCATTTGGAATAAGTGAAATTACTATTTTACCTTATGTATTCCATACTTTATGCATTTGGAATAAGTGATGGGGTTTGTTTAATTCGTCCCATCTAAGCTCAAAAATATTACTTTTGTCCTTCAATTTTCTCAATATCAGATTTACTCAAGTAGTTTCAAGTATTTAGGCCAGTGTAGATATACCTTTTTGACCATATAATGATTCTTTTTATAGTGAAACTAGTAAAAAAAATAAAAATAAATTAAAGATATGAATACAATTTTGTTTAGAAAAGTTATGGAGAAATTAATTTGTCTATGAATACTTATGTTTTGCCCCTTAAACACACTATATGTGAAATTCATGGAATAACCACTCAATTTTTAAAAGCCTAGAAATAAAAATTACAGTATTTCTACCGAATAAATTCATTAAACCTATACGCTTATTCCCCACTAAGATCAAATCCTGGCTCCACCCTTGACCTTACTAGTAAATCTATATAGCCATAAACTTAAAATTTACACATAATCTATCCTCCTTTTCATAGAGGATGTGTAACTAAACTTCTTTTATTATTGTGTTCCTGTTTTGTCCCTACTTTTAGCATGTTAGACTTTTGTTAGAAATATTTCTCTCATAAATGTATCACTTTTCCCTTTGGTAAGTATACCGAGCACTACAGAAGACTATTTTAAAAGCAAATATCAATGTTTCGTTTACTGTACACCTAATAATTAAGTAGACTATTGTTCAAGTGATATTGTACAATCCTAAGCGTGGGACAATCTTTGAGCATCTCAAAACGAGAAAAATTGAATGCCTCACAAATATTGCTCTAGAACTCTTTTACCTAAAGCGAGTGCAATTTATATCATGCTTGCTCGCTCAAGTCATATCTTGCACTCAATCTAGCAAATATAGTTCTGCAAGGCTATGCTCATAAGTGGCAATATACTACTGTATAATTCATCACGGCCAAAGGTAAATCATTGTGCCTCATGTATCCAAGCAATATTTAAAAGTGGAAGGAGGGCAAGAAATTCATTTATCAAAGAATTGTCTACATAATGAAGCCACACTAAATAGAGACGGACACTAACATACCTTCAAAATTTGTTTAAGCTGCCAGAGCCACCCAAATAATAACTACGTTCTGCCGTTGACTTTTAATTGCTCATAGCCCATCCCTGTGTTCTCAATAAGGTACAGTGATTTCCATCAAGCAAGCCATTGGGTACTAAATTTACAACTGAGTGAGCTCCTGCGGGTTTTCCATAGATTGTCTAAGGATCAATTCAGCTCTCCTTTTCTTGTCATCCTTCTCATCATCCCGGCCAATCCGAGATGCTGTTTTCCCATAACCCTTGTTCCGAAGGCTCAAATCCAGAGAATCACCTAATATTTTCTTCCCCATTTTGAACTTCAAATGAACAGCGGGTCTCTTGTCTGGAAGAATCTTCTTCTCACCATCTCCAAAATCACTTAACCCCTCTTTCACTGCTTCAATAGCAGGGGCAAACGTCTCAAACACAGAAACATAATTTTTTTCATTTGCTTCTTCTCCAAACTTAGCTGGCAGAACAACAGGAGAAACATCTTTCTCTCCAGCTGGCAGAGGTTTTGCAAGAAATGGATTTTCAGTTTCACAATCTTGTAATGCCTTCCCACGGTCACCCACATCTGCTGAAGGTACTGCCGAAGTGGAAGGTACTGCTGAACCACTGGAAACCAATCTCTGCTGCAAACTCAACAAAGACCTCTCCGCCTTCCTCCGCTGCCTAACTAGCTCGATTTTATCTGCACGGGGCTCTGTTGACCTCTCGTTCCACATGGGTGAGTGTATATATGTATGGGGATCAGGAAATGCCGGCAGCCAATCAGGAATATGCTTTGATGCCGGAGTCTCCTCCAATTGCACAAAACTTGGTGTCATCCTCCGGTTTCTAATCACCGGAAAGTGTGGCACCGGTTGAGCAAATGGGATCTCCTCAGCTGACTCAACAAACTCAACAATCTCACTAATTACGCCCGAACCCGTGAGACAATGACTAATCTCTGAAGCACCCGAAAATCCTGTTGACGAACCTAAATCCTCTAACCCTTGTACAACATCAAATACATTACACTCAGTCCTACCAGCTAAAATAGAGTAAAAATTCGCCGTCTTCCCTAAGTCACGGAGGTATCGGACCGCAATGTCCGTGAGAGCCTCCAAAGCAGACTCGTTGAAGCTCTCAAACCCGACGCTGGCGCAAATCTGGGCCACTGCAATCTTTGACACAGCTCGGCCGAACTCATCAGCAGCTGCTCGATTACCATTGTCTCTCTCTCTCTTACTCTCCACTTTACCTCCATCGCTCATATTCAAACACTCGTATCATTTAGTGTTTGGTGCAAAATAACCCTAATCCTAACAAATCTAGGTTCGACAAATCAAAAATAAAACGAACCTTAATCAACATTGAGGAGTACCTGAACAACTTTTATATGGAAACGAACGCAATCAAGTGATAGTAAGAACTTCAATACATACCACCAGTGAATTTCCGAGGTTTGGAAACGAATTTCAGGAGCTTTAAGTTTGAACGTAGTAGAGTGAATTGAGAGAGAACGGTCAACTCGAATAAGCCCTAGAGAGAGAGAGAGAGAGAGAGAGAGAGAGAGAGATTCTAGAGGTTTTTGAAATCGGAGAAGTCTCTAATTATAGAAAGGTTGAATCAGAAAACTAGGGCTTATGGGATTGTTGATAAACCCTAAGATCGAGAGGGGTGAGAAGAAAATGGAGTGTAAAATCTACGGAGTGGAGGACTTTATTTATAGACTATGAACCGATCAAGGGACTTAAAAAAAGTGAAAAATATATAAAATCGCTTAGTCGCAGTTGAGTAAATTGGAATGCACGCGCCCCGTATCCGGTAGCTATTTTCCACGATATCAGGACTTTCATACTATTGTTATTTATTTTATTATTATTATTATTTTTTTTTATGTGAGGAGACTTTATTATCATAGAGTATGTGTGTAGCACTGCTCTTTTTGTACACCCAATTTTAGTTCTATTATTGCTTACTTATAATTTTATTGAGTGATGTGTTTTATTTTATTTTTGTTTATGTACCCTCAACATAATTAATGAAATGAAACACATGTCATGTCACACAGTAAATACTTGAGTGAGTAGTGGTGAAACAAAATTAAGTGAGCAAAAATACTCTCTTATTATTATTAATGATCACAAAATGAAACATAAAATTAGAACAACTTGAATTTCTTTAAGGCATTAATTATGTTTGTTTTTATGATGACAAATCTTGTGATAATTGCATGCTTTTAATTATTCTATTGCAATCAATTATCAAGTCATTTTCTTTGTGTTAATCTCTTGAAATATACACTTAAATGTTCTAACCTTGTTTGATTTCATGAGATAGTATATGGTGAAGCCCAAGAGTGATTGAGCTCAACAAGGATCAAACTTGAAGACTTGAAGATTTTTTATCCTCGGTTGAAGACTATAGGATTCACTTGTAAGCATTTTGATCAATCACTCATAAGGGCTCAACTAACATTAATTGGACTTTAGGATCCTTGCTCTCATTCTTTAAAATACTTTCAAGGACCTAAATATACTTAGACCACTCAATTAAATTCATTTCACAAAAGTTTTCAAGTGGCTAAGTCAAAATCAAGTACCCTTTGTAGATAGGTCATCTTTAAAGGCAAACCTGATATAATTGGTAAGGAACTAAATATTGAGTTTTATATGGTTGGAAAGGTATTTAAATCTAGTTTCCGAATCTTCAAACGGATCGCAAATACAAGTTTTGTAGAGGGAGTTGTGGCCATTTTTGAAGAGGTGTTCTTCTTTGGGAGAGTTGAAGACTCTAGTAAAGGTTTGATCTACACCCGCGAAGTAGGCCGGATTAACGAAATCCTCAAGAGGTGTTCTTGAGGGGTGGACGTAGGCCGTAGTGTGCAGATTGCCGAACCACTTGAAAACCTGATTTGCAAGTTTCTCTTCCCTTTTCCCTTTACATAATTGTTTGTGATTGTGTTTAATTTGTACGGAGTATTAAGTTTTAAAAAGGTTAAATTTCTACTAAAATCTTATTCACTCCCCCCTCTAAATGTTTCCATTTCGGGCCAACAGTTAGTTTATGTGAAAGTTGTGGTGGTGGACCGATTCGGCAATTCCGGGTACGTGTCGCCACTAATTTGGAAGAGTTCCATGTATATCTGAGTTATATGGAAAATGCCTTCCCGTAATTTCTCATAGTCATGTTGTTTTGAGCAAAGATGTGTTTTATGGTTTGTCTTGACTCAAATGAGGTTGTGTACATGCTTGAATGCTGGAAGAACTTGGTTTCATGTTAGGGATGATTTCCTAAGTTCCATGAAGTTTACTAGAGGTTTTGATCTCATCTTGGCAAATATTTTCATCTCTTTATTTTATTTTATTTTTTTGTGAAATTGGAGTTTCTATAACTAGTTCTTTATTTGAATGAAGTTTGGATCATGTTTTAAATGTGTGGGAGTGCTTTAATATGTTTGTTGACATGTTTATGGAAGTTTTAAAGACTTAGGAATGTTTTTGAAATGGTTTTGGAAGTGTTCATAAGGTTTGGTTTTGATGAAGTTTTGAACTTGTAAAATAGGGAAAACTGATAAAAAAAAATGGTGTTTTACAGAATCCAGTTCAATCCGGGTCTTGTGCGGATCGATCCGGGGCATCTGAAGGAACAAAAATTTTAATTATGCTAAAACCGGATTAGGGCGGATTGATCTGCAAGTCTGTTTTCAGCCAAGCGGCTTTTACGGAAACGGACATAACTCTTTCTAAAAAATTCGGATTCGCACGCCGTTTTTTTTTTTTTTTTTTTTTTTTTGCATTGGAACAGGGACTTAAAAGTGCTATATTTTGATATAAAATTTAACCATATTTGTCTAAATGACCATTTTGTCATTGGGTCTGTTTTGACACAACACGATTCTTTTATGTTGTTCTAACTCATGTGTTTCTTAGTAATTCATATGTTTCTTTGTTAATTAGTGTGATTGGGCGGTTGTAGCATTATTACACGTGTCTTAATCCGCTCGAGGCATATTGGGGTGTGACATACGCCCACGCATACTTTGTGTGACAGTGTTTCCATTAGATAGAAAAACTGTTTATAGAGGTGGGTGTAAAAGATCTTGATGATCCAACAATTGAACTGGAACTATCAAGGGATTGTCTTACACGACTATTTTTAGTAATCACAAGGGGCCTTTGGACTGACTAGGGTTTCGTAGCCTCAAAGAGAGAGGAATAAACTGGCTATGAGAGATTAAGGTTAGGGATGTGAGAATCCGATCCCTATAGAAGGGGAGGAGAACCATTTTTATAGCACAGATGGTTTCTTAATATAAATATGGTATCCTAGCAGATTTAGGAGATTGATTGGATAATTGATGCCTTGTCCTAGCAACCATAAATTAGGTCGCCTTAATTGTCATTTGATCAAGGAGTCGTTGAGTCCATGTCGTTTGAGTCTTATTGTTGAACCATTAGGTCGCCGTGTGAGTCCATGCTATTAGTTTCTCATAATAGCATTGCCCATTAATTAAAAGTTGTTGGCAAACAGACATTACTATACCATGAGAATACTAAATGTTAATCTTCTTTTATTTTATTTTTGTCTTAATGTTTGTTCATGCATATTTATTTTTAAACTTACAGTATTGTAAGAAAAGTAGAAAACTATAGCCTGATGTTTTCTCTAATATTGTTTTGTAGTCTCATTTTCTAAAGTACCTATGATTTACTTGTTTAGTTATTAAAAATTAAGAATGGAAAAGTTATAACTTAACCGTGTTATTTTATTGATTGATTCCCCCTTTTATTTCTTGGGATACTTAATATATAGTCCATTATAGTCACCCTTTTCAGAAATTAGTCCATAGTATAACACAACTTAAAAATTAGTCCCTAGCCTATTTTGAGGACCAAAATACCCCCATATTATATATGTATGTGGTAACTGTCATCCAAATCTCACAAATCAAGTCTTCCTCCAAATCTCTCTCTCTCTCTCTCTCTCTCTTTCTCTCTCTCTCTCTCTCAAGAAATTCATGGAAATCTTATGTATCATCATATGGAAATCTTATGTATCATCACATGAAGAATTAATAAGTAACAAGAAGTACTACAAAGGATACAAAATCATCCTCAATGAAAGCAACGATCGAAAGACCACCACACGTGGATATTTTCTAGTGTATGTAGGTGAAGACCACATCAAATATATGATTCCAATCTCATGTTTATCTTCCATTCCATAAGGTTTCAGGCTTTGCTTGATGAGACATGCTCTGACGAAGCACATGTTGCTGTGACATGCTCCAGTGAATGCTTCCCAAACAGTGCTCGTTTTTTTTTTTTCCCTTCTTCCCATTAATTGTAATTTTTTGGTTGTTATTCAAAAAATCTGTATTTGTAAACTTCTTACAAAAAAAGGTGAGAAATTTATTTTTGAAAATGAACCAAACAAAAAGGTGAGAAATTTCTCACTAACTACTCTATGTCTGTATGCCTGTACTTGGGTTAACAATGGGTACTTCTCACTTTTAGTATTTCTGTGAATAAACCGTGAAATTTTTGTTGTATGTATGAATTTCTCACTTTCTATTATATGAATTTCTCATTTTTATTTATTTATTTTTAGTGAGAATTTCTCACATTTTGTTACATGAATTTCTCACTTTCTGTAAATGAGAATTTCTCAATTTATAATTTTCACATTTAAAAAAATGAGAAATTCTCACCTTTATTAAGAACTCAACAAATCGATATGATACGTAAACAAATCCAATGATTTGATGATGCACATGATTCCTTGTACACATGCTATGAACATGAAAATCATAAAATTGAGAAACTCCTTCTACAGTCAAAGTGAGAAATTTCTCACACTTTACTTTATGATTGTTAAAATTTGTCAAAAGTGAGAAATTTCTCACTGTTTGATTGAGAAATTTCCTAACATAAAATTGACGAAGTGAGAAATTTCTCACCTTTTTAGTGACATGTATACGATTCCTTCCTTTTAAATAATTTTAATTGAAGTAGGAGACCACAAATTTAGGTAACTCCATGATTTTAGCAATCATAACTCCACAAATCTATAACTCCTAAATTTAAGTTGCAGTTACCTTATCTAAATATAACAAAACATATCTATTAAAAATCAACTAAAAATATGCATCAATACAAAATACACACTTCTTCACAAAATTCTCACATGTTAACAAGTGAGTGATAAATTCGTTATCAACACACTTAATATAGAACTTTTGAAAATCAGTGACAAATTTATCACAAGCGTGCTTGTACAATTATAACGAACTAAATCGCTAATATATAACAGGACCAGTAATCTACATGTATACACATACATAAATCGTTAATACATAACGTGGTAAAATGTTATAAAAATGCGAATATACTCAATAAATGGTGAGAAATTTCTCAAGAAATAAGAGAGAAAAACTTGGATTGTTAACAAAAGTAATAAAATTCTCACAATACGTGATAAATATGTCCCAACTTAGTACATTTTCATACCTTCAGCACAAAGATCCTACGACTGACAACGAAAAAGCAATCGCAGAAATTTTTAGATAATCATGATTTAAAGAATACAGAATATTTTGAATTATGATTAGATCCCTATCCTCTGTCTCCATATAGAATATGTATACTTAGAGCAACTCTAGCAGTAAATGTTAAATTAGCTAGTCATTTTGTCATCCTCTCTATTTTAACTGGTCACCTTTTGACACTTACTCCAGCAAAGCTCTTTATTTTAATTATATACTACATTTTTTACAATTATGAGTTATAAATACATAGAATATGTAAATTATTGCATAAACACACAAGCACACAGATGAAGTAGAATTATTGTGTTAACAATTTGTGTAATCCTATGATTTCTAAATTTCATATTTCAAATACTTCCAAAATACATGTTCGACTGGATTTTGATTAGAGGATCTTGAAGTGGTCCCACCATTATTGAAGATGATTTTACTACAACATTTGTTTGAAAGTATTTGAGATACAAAATTTGAAAAACATAACATTACTTTAACAAATTACAAATTAAATCAGTATATTGTATTAAACAAATCTTAATTAACTAGATTTAGAAGATAAACAATGAACTAATAAAAGAAAAAAGCTTGGATACAAATAACCATATTATTTGAATAGCCAAGCACTAATCTCAACAATCAAACACAACAAAGAGAAGAGAGGAAGCTACTATTCGGAGTTTGACGAGGAAGCTAGCGAGGGAGCATAGTTCGCTAGATGTGACGAGTCATTTTCAAGATGTTATTTTAGCGAACAGAGTGGCGAGTCTGCTGAACGTAGTGGTGTCAAACGGGCCGGGCCGGGCTCGGTCAAAGCGGGCCTAACCGGGCTAGAGGGCCGGGCCGGGCCGGGCCGGGCTTGGGAAGGGAGGGGGGATGTCCGCCCCGGACCGGTGGCCCGGGCTCACTAGGGCCGGGCTTAGGCCCGGGCTCACTAGGGCCGGGCTCGTGGACGGGCTCGTGGACGGGCTAGTGGACGGGCCGGGCCGGGCTCATGGACGGGCTCGGGGGAGTTTTTACTTTCTTTTTTTTAATTTTTTTTTTATATATATATATGTTTTGTTTATGCTTTAATGATTAGTGATTACTAAAAAAAAGTTTGTTTAACAAAAAAAAAGTAAAAATATTTATTATTCAATAAAAATTAATGAGATTACTATTATTTGATATTTAAAAATTATAGTCTAATAAAAAATAAAGATTACTTATCATAAATTGTACAATCAAAAGTAAAGATTTATTCATTAATGATTAGTGATTAGTAAAAAAAGTTCATTAAAAAAAAAGTAAAGAATATTTATTATTCAATAAAAATTAAAGAGATTACTAGTATTTGATATTTAAAAATTGTAGTCTAATAAAAAGTAAAGATTATTATCATTAATTTTAATAATTTGTATAATAAAAAGTAAAGATTTATTCATTAATGATTAGTGATTACTAAAAGTCTAAAAAAAAGTTCATTAAAAAAATAGTAAAGAATTTTTATTATTCAATGAAAATTAAAGAGATTACTAGTATTTGATATTTAAAATTATAGTCTAATAAAAAATAAAGATTACTTATCATTAATTTGTATAATAAAAAGTAAAGATTACATTTTACAGAATTGGATTTTTTTTTTTTAAAAGCCGTTCACAGTTTATACTCATGCGGGCCAGGAGTATTACAATTGATTTGTTTGGAACTAAATGATCTTCAACTCTCATATTCATTCTTCAAATCTTCATTCTTCAATTTTCTTCCGTAACTTCCAAATTTGCGAAGTCTTCAAGAATAGGATCTTGGCGGTTTTGAGTTCGATATTGTGCACGGTCCCAATCCTTCAAGCACATCAAGCAGTCAAGCATATCAGGAGATAATCTGCTCCTCCTTTCCTCTAGCACCTTTCCACCTACACTAAAAGCAGACTCCGATGCAACTGTGGAAGCTGGAGGAGTTAGTAGATCACGAGCCATGATGGAAAGAACAGGGAAAGCTCTTACATGTTCTTTCCACCATGTCAAAAGATTTAAATCGACCATTTCCTCGTTGGTTAATCGGCTTTCCCATTCGGTTTCTCAATACTTATTTAATTCACCAAGAATGTTAGAGCTACTTACAAATGATTGACTAACACCCTTTTGTTTCTTTCAACTGAGAAACTGGCTCGCCCAAGAACCACCTGACGCTCCCGAACTTAACTCAATATTAGAAGTAGAAGAAGAAGTAGCACTTTCTTTATTTGTATATTTTTCATAGTAAATACGAAATAAAGATTACAAAGTATTTTCCATTTCAAAAGTAGTTATTTCTAGACCAGGCTCACCATCTGGTCCTTGCATCAATTCAGATATTTGTTTAACCATTTCACAAACACCATCAAAATTGATTCTAGGATCCAAGATTGCAGATAAGTAAAATACAGGTGGAATGTTAGACCAATATTTTTTAAACTTTTTTTCCATTTTCTCGCAAATATCAATAAAAATGTCATTTTTTTGTTTATAACTATGAAATGTATGAGCCATATTATATAATTCCATAAGAACTAAACAAGAAGTAGAATAGTAAACACCGGAAAGTTTATTTGTAGCATTGTAAAATACTTCTAAAAATCCATGAAAGTCAAATGCCATCTCCCAATCGTTTGAAGTCAAGTTTAGTGATGGACAATTAACATTAACAAATTGAGTAATAATATTACTATACTTTTTACAAGAATCTATCATAAGATAAGTAGAATTCCAACGAGTTTTAATATCAGTTTGCAATTTCTTTGGATTAAGACGATTTTGTTTACAAACACCATAAAATGCTTGTAGACGGCTAGACGTTGAACAACAAAAGACCACTGCCTCTCTAATTTTATGTATGTGATCATTAATTTTTGTTAATCCATCTTGGATAATCAAATTAATGATATGGCATACACAACGACCATGAAATAATTTTCCATTCAACATTGGGCGCATAAGATCTTTAAACATATTAATAGCATTTGTATTAGCACTAGCATTGTCAAAAGTAATGCTTATAATTTTTTTCATAATATCATACTCATTAAAAACATTGATTATATAGTTATATATATTTTCACTAGTATGGGGATAGTCTAATGCACGAAAAGCAATGATATTTTTATTCATATTCCAATTTTCATCTACAAAATGAACCGTTATACATATATATCCCGTTTTATTACAACCAGTCCACAAATCAGAAGTGCATGCAATTGTACAATTAAAAGTAGAAAAATCCTCAATTAATTTTTTTTTGGTTTGTTGAAAAACAGATTGTATATCACTTCTAAGAGTATTTCTAGTAATAGGTTGGTAGGCGGGTTGTAAAAAAGTTTGAATAAAACGTGTAAAGCACTCTTCTTCAACTAAAGTAAAAGGCATATCGGATGCACAAACAAATTTTGCCAAGCCTTCCCTCATTTTTTTTTATTATAAAGAAAAGTTCCAACACTTGTGCCATTAGAAGCAAAAATTTGGGATTGTACTAGGCCGCCCGCTTGAGCGGTACCTGCTTCCCATGCACCTTTATGTTTGTTTATGATGTGCCTTTTAAGTGTATTATTTCCTCCACCTTTGTAAGAAAATTTAAGTCCGCATATTTTGCAAATAGCTCCATTTTTTTCGTCATTTAATTTAAAAAATAACCAAACAGGTGATTTTAATTTTCTTTCAGTGGTGGGACTGGGATCATTAGGATTTGAAGGAGATGGTTCAGATGGATTAGACCCCATAATTTCAACGTCGTCATCATCCTCCAATTCCAAATCATTAATCTCATTTCTTTCCCCATAATCTAAATTTTCAAAGTCACAAGTTGGGCCTTCCCTAGTTTTTGAAAATCTTGAGTGAGATGCCATTTTTTTTAAAATAAAAAAAAGAGGGGAAAGAAATATAAAAGATTAAATATACTAACAATTAAATAAGCAACTAATAAAGCAAGAAGTGAAACAATAAATAAATTTACCTCAACTTATAGTAGTAGAAGAAGAAGTGAACAACTATAAATTATAATAAGACTTGAGACTTGAGAGCTTGTAAGTTCAAGTTGTAGAAGACTAGAAGTGGCGAAGTGCCTTTACAAATTAGAGCTTTGATAATTGAATCACCAACTTGTAGAGTAGAAGTGCTTGTAGACTTGTAGTTTATGGAGTAGTATAGAGAAAGTAGAGAATAGAGAGAGATAATTGATTTTTGTATGAGAAAATATGTTGTGGGAGGTTTGGTATTTATAGAAAATGGGCTAAGGGGCATTTTGGGAAGTCAAAAAGCACATTTACATTTTTACCCCCAAAACTAGCCGTTTTATAGCCGTTAGAGGGGTAAAAAGTGGAAAAATATTTAAAAAATGGCCAAACTAGCCGTTATGGGCTCGGGCGGGCCTACCGGGCCGGGCCACAACGGCTAGTTAATCCGGGCTTTGGGCCGGGCTAGCGGGTGAGCGGTCTGGGCCGGGTTTCGGGCTAAGGAGCGGGCCGGGCCGGGCCGTGGACGGGACAAAGGGTGTCCACCCCGGACCGGACAAAAGTGCTCGGGCCTAGCGGGCCGGGCTTATACCGGGCCGGGCTTTTAGCCCGGAAAAATCGGACCGGGCTCGGGCCGGGCCGGGCCAACCCGACCCGACCCGATTGACACCTCTAGCTGAACGGATAAAAAAACAAAAACTAGGTTGCTACTTTAGCTTTTTTACCAAATTAGAGAGCTGTTGGAGATGCTCTTACATTACATGGTAATTCAATGTTAGAGATAATGAAATTCTTGCAATTGTAAAAATAAATATCAGAGATTACTATAATTTACCATTTGTGAAATGGGCAGAAATCCATTCTATTGGATAAAGGCAAACATCCTCTAGCTATTTCCATTATTTTAAGCTTTTCATATTTTTTGGACAAACTGATCAATGATTCAACACAATATCACCTTATAGATTCTGAAAATCGAGAATAATAATGTGAAACACAATCAAGGGGCATTTTGAGAATGGTACATAGTTGGTTTATGTGATTTGTAAGTGAAATGAATGCGACTTATATAATAGTTTGATAAATCTCTTTATATTGCATTACTTTTTAGACAATTCTCAATCATTCTTCGAATATATTTTTTATGAATAAATCATGTTGATGTAGCAAAAAACTGTGGTGGACACATTAGAATTTCTCTTTACAAAGCTTGCTAGAAACACATAAAAATGGAATCGAATTAAATTTTTTTTTTCCTTAACAAAACTACAATCATATTCTTAATTTGTGCGGTTTTTTTTCCCTTTTCATCCCCTCGTTTTTTCATTTTGTTAAGAACATTTTGCAACCTAAGGGGCGTGTTTCGTATCATAATGCTTATACGATCTTTTTACATATGTAATTTTTGGTGAGAATTAATATTATGTTGGTTCGACAAAAAAATCAATTTTCAAAGATCTATTAAATTATGCACGAACTCACATGCAATAAACAAACGCTACTCACCAAACACTTTACATTTATAGATCGGTTCACTTATGAACCATAAAGGCAGTTTTTTTTTTTGGCTTCTTCAAAGGCCCTATAAAATTGTATAGCTATCTTTTTGTATAGTTTTAGTGGTTAGCATGAGTAAAAGAATTACACTTTGGGTAGTTCTATTCACACCCACCTATTTTGCTCACTAAACCCACCAAGTAATGAAAAGTTTCTATGACATCTCCATCCTTATGCAAAAATACATATAAGGACATATTATAAAATATGATGAAATACAGTAACCTCCCGTGAGATACTGACAAATACCTCATATGTATTATAAAAAATTACACTTAATTCAATTTTATTTCCACTCTCCGTTATTCTTTTCATACACCTTTCTTTTCATGCAAGTGTAACTCATCCATCCAAACCAATGACATTGTGAAGACGATGAAGAATTTGGACAAGGTAAAAAGTTGGGTTTGGTCAGTTCTATTACAATAAATGCTTCTATATTGTCACTACTTATCCCGCTACGGGCAGAAATAGGATACATGGCATGCCACCAAGGTTCATCCAAATCATTTAAAAGTCATAGCAGTGGAAAAGAAACTTAAAAGTAACAATGAGTATTCAACTCCTTTGAAATAGTACACTTGAAGTTGTAAAATCCATATAAATTTGAAAAGTTAATAATATTTCAAAACAAGAATAAATATGTTGAAAGGGACCATAAAGGTACCCTAAGAACAAATTAGAACATTTAAATATTTTTCGGAAGGGGTACAAAAAGTGTTCATGTAGCACGAATTTCGACCGGTCAAACTGCCCCGTTCGACCGGTCGAATAACCCTTTAGCACAACTTTGCTAAGGATCCATTCAACCTTCACCCATTACAATACTTCTAATATGCCAATCTTGTTCTAATCCTTTCAACTATAAAAGATTATAAAATCAAACATAAATCTTACAAATCATAGAAAAGAAACGGTAATGAAACGAGCTATGGATTGTTCTCAATACACAAAAGTAATACTAATCTTTCATTCAAAATCCAAATTTGACAAGTAAAGCTTTCAAAACACGAACTCACAAGTTCAGATTCGCTTCAAACATAACCAAAATAGGTTTTAATACCTGTTACAACATTTCTATGCCATCCCAAAGGTTCCAAGTTAAGTATACAACCAACCTACTCAAAATCCGTTATTACATTCTTGGAATGGATACAAAAATATATACATGGAACGGTCCTCAGCATTCCCACGGCCTCACTTCTCACGTTTCTTTTTCCCTTTCTTCTTATCACCTGAAATGGAATAAATCTTCATTGCTCAGCTATATAATGAGTGTACAATTCTAAACATATGCATATATGGCAATTCAGGCTTTAAACATTTAAACTACATCAAAGAGTCTCTAGGGAGAGAGACACGCATTCATTCGGTATATCGGCAAGCCCAAAGTCTATCAACCGCGATGTCAATGGCAAGTCCAAAGTCTATCAACCATTGCATCCAACTACTCTGGCAGGGCTGGTTCCCAAACCAAGCAAGTAGCCGTCGCTACTATAACTCTCAAAAATCGAGAGGCACCCGACATGAACTTGTACCAAACTCCCCTTTGACCCACATAGCCACTTAGCATGTTCACATAACCACATCACCATGCTTTTCATACGTACTCGCAGTAAAATTAATGAGCCTAAACATCCAATTAAAATTCCTTATATATATTGACACGACTGGAATTGTGTTCTCCGAAGAGTACGTCCAAGTGTAGACGGTCGCGTCGCGTTAAAAACCGGTAAGACCGGGTCGAATCCCAAAGGACGGAAGATTAAGGCAGAAATCTCTAGATTGAATCCTAAAATAAAATAAAAGATGATTTCTTCTAAATGGGGGAAAGTTATAACAGTCCTATAGAGCACAAGAAAGAAACAAAATAAAGTAAAGCAATAACTTGAATTAATCGAATTACAAACTGTGATAAAAATCAAATATGAAAAGAGTTGGGAGCATGTGAATCCACAAAGTACCAGCCACTACCATGATTTTAACAAAACGAACAGTTGGGGTTTTATCCTTAGAGTATTCCTTATTTCGAAAATGATTAAGTTAAGCATTCTAGACACTAAGTATGTGAATCTTGCATACTTAGTGGTTTGATTACCTAGCTTATTTATGAAGGACTGAAATAAAAAGTTAATTAAAACCATGAACAATAACTAACAAATTGAGTATGAGATATTTAATGTGTTTGTTATGGGTGTTCACTGACTTAATTAATCGAAAGTACTCTTATTTCAAAATCAGATTGCAATTTGAACTAGAAAGATCGAATTGGGCTTAGTTTCTGAAACAAAAAGTTACTGGAATACAAAAAGGAGTAAACCCAAGTCATACACATATCAATCGATTGACATCATATCAATCGATTGATATGAAATGGCTTTCAATCGATTGACATTTAGTTCAATCGATTGACTTAGAATCAATGTCAATCGATTGAACTCTGTATTCAATCGATTGACATCGACTCTTTTACAGAATCATGGCAGAGGGCTGGGAACAATGTTTCTTCACATTATTCCCAACCTGGATCTACTCAGACATGTTTAATCTCATGAAAACAGAAATATTTCGAAGGAAATTATAATCCAAAGGCATGGTTTAAACTTGTAACACAATAAATTTTCAAATAATGAAATTCAAATTAAACCAAAGTATTTTGCAAGTACTCAAGCAACATAACAAAAAGGAAAAAATGGAAATAGACCTGTATTTAAACTGAATTCGAAAATAAGAATCCTCCTACTTGAGCTTTGCTTAAAATGAGAGAAACATGAAAATTCCTACAAGAAAGATCAAAAGTGAGCCAACCCCTTTGCCCTCTACACCCTCCTGTATATATAACATCAGAAATGCAAGCTAGAGGCGTCCAGGTTCATTCCATAACGGCTGGTCGTCGCCTGATTGCTGAAATCTTGCGCCATTAAAACATACTGTTTTCATGAGATTAAACATGTCTGAGTAGATCCAGGTTGGGAATAATGTGAAGAAACATTGTTCCCAGCCCTCTGCCATGATTCTGTAAAAGAGTCGATGTCAATCGATTGAATACAGAGTTCAATCGATTGACATTGATTCTAAGTCAATCGATTGAACTAAATGTCAATCGATTGAAAGCCATTTCATATCAATCGATTGATATGATGTCAATCGATTGATATGTGTATGACTTGGGTTTACTCCTTTTTGTATTCCAGTAACTTTTTGTTTCAGAAACTAAGCCCAATTCGATCTTTCTAGTTCAAATTGCAATCTGATTTTGAAATAAGAGTACTTTCGATTAATTAAGTCAGTGAACACCCATAACAAACACATTAAATATCTCATACTCAATTTGTTAGTTATTGTTCATGGTTTTAATTAACTTTTTATTTCAGTCCTTCATAAATAAGCTAGGTAATCAAACCACTAAGTATGCAAGATT
This sequence comes from Hydrangea macrophylla, assembly GCA_033977485.1. Classification (NCBI taxonomy): domain Eukaryota; kingdom Viridiplantae; phylum Streptophyta; class Magnoliopsida; order Cornales; family Hydrangeaceae; genus Hydrangea; species Hydrangea macrophylla. The sequence continues at coordinate 107,728,753 of CM066983.1, read as the reverse complement.
CACATACTTAGTGTCTAGAATGCTTAACTTAATCATTTTCGAAATAAGGAATACTCTAAGGATAAAACCCCAACTGTTCGTTTTGTTAAAATCATGGTAGTGGCTGGTACTTTGTGGATTCACATGCTCCCAACTCTTTTCATATTTGATTTTTATCACAGTTTGTAATTCGATTAATTCAAGTTATTGCTTTACTTTATTTTGTTTCTTTCTTGTGCTCTATAGGACTGTTATAACTTTCCCCCATTTAGAAGAAATCATCTTTTATTTTATTTTAGGATTCAATCTAGAGATTTCTGCCTTAATCTTCCGTCCTTTGGGATTCGACCCGGTCTTACCGGTTTTTAACGCGACGCGACCGTCTACACTTGGACGTACTCTTCGGAGAACACAATTCCAGTCGTGTCAAGTTTTTGGCGCCGTTGCCGGGGACGGTAACGAAGGCCAGGAATTTAGATTTGATCCAATCTTTTCTTATCCCATTTCTATCTTTCTTTTTCTTTTCATTTCTACAGAACACAAGCCGTATTGTTGTGTCCTTCTATGTCCTTGGATTCCACTGAAGCCTTCATCACAAATCTTTTTGAAGATCCAATCCATAGTGCTGATAATCCCATTTTCACCCCATCCACTTCTAACTCAATGTCTGATACGGAGAGCCAACAAGGAGAGAATAGGCATGACCTCATCGATGAAGGTCAGCGACCTTTACGAGAACTCTTGGCCCCTGATCGAACAGCCACACCTTCTTGTATCCGCATCCCTCCACACACAGGCACATTCCATTTTCGTAATGGAATGATTCAACTGTTACCCACATTTCACGGAATGGATAAAGAGAAGGCGTACTTGCACATTCGAGATTTCGAAGATGTTTGTGGCACTTTCACAGATCAGACTTGCCCAAGTGATATAATCCGACTAAAGCTTTTTCCCTTCACCTTGAAGGACAAAGCGAAGTCATGGTTATTGTCACTTAAACCGAATTCGATTTCGACTTGGCCAGCAATTCATGAAGCCTTTCTCAAAAAGTTTTTCCCTAATCGGTTAATGACAGACATCTTGAGACAGATCAAGATGTATAATCAAAAAGAGGAAGAAACTTTCGCTGAGGCATGGGAGCGTTTCAAGGATTTGTTACTGCTCTGCCCGCATCATGGTTTTGAGAAGTGGCGAACAATAAGCTTCTTCTTTGATGGCTTAAGTCCAAAATCAAAGAAGCTCGTAGAAACTACGAGTGACGGTGAGTTTATGAGCAAGAATGCCGAACAAGCAGAGGCTCATTTCGAATGGTTAGCCGAACACGCACCGGAATGGGAAACTCAAGTGACGAGAACTCAGCCCAGTTCAAGTTCAAGTAAAAAGAGTATTTATCAGTTGAAGGCGGAAGATGGCTTATTGGAGAAATATGAGCAACTAGCTCGTAAATTGGAAATTTTGGAAGCAAAGAAGGACCCGGTAATACAATTTGCATCTGAAGAATCATGTTCGAGTTGTCTACAGATGGGGCATACCTCTCAGCATTGCCAAATATACCCTGTTTACCAAGAACAGAGTCCAGTGGAGGTACATGCTGTAAATGCCCCTAATCGTTTCAACCCCAATGATAGGTGGAGTCATCCTGGTTTCGATCAAAGAAACAGTGCTGCTGCAGCAAACCCATCTCAACAGTGGCAGCCGAATAAAGGAAACCAGTACCGGCCTCAAAACCAAGGGTACCACCAGAACTACCAACCTCCTTCTACTTATCAACAAAATCAAGGGTATCACCAGAACCAATATCAAAATCATTCACCTCAATCCAACTACAATCAGGGAGGCAACAACCAACCCTCACCAAACACTTATGTGCCACCTCATAAGAAGGCACAAGAAGATCCTAATACACTCATGATGCAGCAGATGATGCAGCTAATGAGTAAACTCAATACAAGTGTAGAGAGGTTAGCTGCCCAACAAGGGGATCGAGAACAAACTATGTTCCCTGCACAGCCAGAGCAAAATCCTAAAGGCCAACACTCGGGTACAGGACCCTCGGGATCTGGACCACATGAGGAGGCCAAGGCGGTAACTGTGTTGAGGAGTGGAAAAGAAATTGAGAAAGTCTCTTTGCCCTTACAACCTGTAGTTAGTGATGAAGAAGAGGTAGAGAATGAAGAAGAATTGGTGGAAGAAGGAAAAGAGGGCGAAACAGTTGAGCCCAAAATAACAATTCCTGAGGATAATGAAATAAAGAGAAGACCTGGAAAAGAACCTCTCATCGAGGAGGCACCCAAATGTCCTTTTCCGGCACCATATCCTCAGAGGTTGAAGAAACCTCAACAAGAAACGAAAAGTCAGGAGTTTCTGGAGTTATTCAAGCAGGTAAAGATCAATCTCCCACTCCTAGACGCAATTAAACAAGTGCCTTCCTACGCCAAGTTCCTTAAAGACTTGTGCACTGTAAAGAGGAAGCAAAGTGTTAAGAAGAGTGCTTACTTGGCATGCCAGGCAAGTGCGATCGTAAAACACGATTTGCCTCCTAAATACAAGGATCCAGGCACACCAACAGTTTCTTGTATAATCGGTCAGAAGAAAGTGAACAATGCGTTACTCGATTTAGGATCGAGTGTTAATCTCTTACCTTACACTGTTTATCAACAGTTAGGGTTAGGAGAACTTAAGCCCACTCGCATTACCCTTCAACTGGCAGATCGATCAATCAAATACCCGCGAGGAGTTTTAGAAGACGTTCTGGTCCAGATTGACACCTTTGTCTTTCCTGTTGACTTCGTTATCCTAGACACCGAACCAGTACACAATGCTAAATCTCAGATTCCGGTGATCTTTGGACGTCCTTTCCTCGCGACAATTGATGCGACGATCAAAGTAAGGAGTGGAGTTATGACCGTTGTTTTTGGGAATATGACATTAAATATCAAGATCTTTTCAAATCCAAAAATTGAAGATTTTGATGATGAGGAAGAGGAGGTGAATTGGGTAGAAGCAGTAATTCAAGATTGCTTTGATTCAACTGCTCACTCTGACCCTGTGGAGTCCATTATAACTAACTCATGTTATGAATTGGATAAATACACTCCACAAGATGAAAGGATGAGTCAGATATGCTCTATATTGGAGGTTGTTGAAGAGGAAGTTGCAAGAACAATGTGGACGGCGCAATATGAGCAACTACCGCCAAAGACCAAGTTGGCTGTGCCGTCAAACTTGCAATTTCCAGAGTTGGAACTGAAAGAGCTCCCAAAAGAATTGAAATATGTATTCTTGGGAGAAGAGAAGACCTTTCCTGTGATAATTTCATCTGTTTTAAATCACGAACAGGAAGGCAAACTGATACAGTTGCTTAAGCAACACAGGAGTGCGTTAGGATGGACCGTTACTGATTTAAGAGGAATTAGTCCATCCATATGCACCCACAGGATTTACCTTGAGGAAGATGCCAAACCTTGTCGTCAAATGCAAAGGCGTCTTAACCCAAACATGCAAGAGGTGGTGAAGAAGGAAGTTTTGAAGTTGCTGGATGTTGGGGTTATTTATCCAATTTCGGATAGTCCTTGGGTAAGTCCGACTCAAGTAGTGCCGAAGAAAGCTGGCATTACAGTGGTAGAAAATAAAGCAGGAGAATTGGTCCCCACACGTGTAACCACAAGTTGGCGCATGTGTATTGACTATCGAAGGTTGAATGCGGTAACTCGGAAAGATCATTTTCCATTGCCATTTATGGATCAAATGCTCGAAAGGGTAGCGGGTCACCAATTCTATTGTTTCCTGGATGGTTATAGTGGTTATAACCAAATTGAAATTGATCCTGCCGATCAAGAAAAAACCACTTTTACCTGTCCGTTTGGAACATTTTCATATCGCCGGATGCCATTCGGATTGTGCAACGCACCTGCTACTTTTCAGCGGTGCATGCTGAGCATCTTCAGCGATATGGTGGAGAAGATCATGGAGGTTTTTATGGACGATTTCTCCGTATTTGGAAGCAGTTTTGATCATTGCCTGGAGAACCTCCAGAAAGTCCTGAAAAGATGCGAGGACAAGAATTTGGTCCTCAACTGGGAGAAATGTCACTTTATGGTGACGAAAGGGATTGTCTTGGGACATATAGTGTCTGCTGAGGGAATACAAGTAGACAAGGCGAAGATCGATATAATTTCCAATCTTCTTGTCCCCACTACAGTGAAAGAAATACGATCGTTTCTAGGTCACGCCGGTTTCTACCGGAGGTTTATTAAGGATTTCAGTGCTGTATCTAGACCACTATGTCAACTCCTTGTTAAGGACCAACCTTTTGAGTGGAACAGCAAGTGTCAGGAATCCTTTGATAAACTCAAACATCACCTAACAACAGCTCCGATAATGCAATCTCCGGATTGGAGTCTTCCTTTCGAGCTGATGTGTGATGCGAGTGACACAGCGATCGGAGCTGTTTTAGGGCAAAGGAAAGACAAAAAGCCTACTGTGATCTACTACGCTAGCAGAACCCTTGATGGAGCTCAACGTAATTACTCTACTACCGAAAAGGAATTGCTAGCAATTGTGTTTGCATTGGAGAAATTCAGACAATATCTAATTGGCTCGCAGATCATTTGCTTCACCGATCATGCTGCATTGAAGTATCTGCTATCCAAAAAGGATACAAAACAGCAATTGATACGCTGGATTCTTCTGCTCCAAGAATTTGATTTGGTTATCAAAGATAAAAAGGGAGTGGAGAATGTTGTTGCTGATCACCTCTCACGATTGACGTTTGAAGACAATTCTTCACAATCTATTCCGATCAGTGAATCTTTCCCAGATGAGCAACTTTTTGCAGCAACTAGCTTGCTCTGGTATGCTGACATTGTCAATTACCTGGCAACAGGGGAGACCCCATCTCATTGGTCCACCCCTGACAGAAAAAGGTTTCTGTCCATCGCCCGATGGTTTTACTTTGATGATCCGTACTTGTTTAAGTACTGTGCGGATCAAGTAATTAGGCGATGTGTCCCTGAGGAAGATATCTCTCATATTTTAGCTTCTTGCCACTCAGAGGCCTGCGGTGGCCATTTCTCAGCCCAGAAGACTGCTCAAAAAGTGTTTAGTAGTGGTTTCTACTGGCCGACAGTTTTCAAAGATTGTTATGCATTTTGTAGAGCATGTGCTAGATGCCAAATGTTGGGAAGCTTGTCAAAGAGAAATGAAATGCCGATGACCCCGATCATGACTATTGAAATCTTTGATTGCTGGGGCATCGATTTCATGGGACCATTCCCGCCATCCTCTCATTACGAATATATCCTTTTGGCGGTCGAATATGTGTCCAAATAGGTTGAGGCCAGCCCTACAAGGAGAAATGATCACAAAACAATGATCTCATTCTTAAAAGAGAATATTCTGTCAAGATTCGGAACACCAAAGGCCATGATTAGTGATCGTGGAACCCATTTCTGCAATAAGCCCTTTGAGGCGCTGATGAAGAAGTATGGGGTCAACCATAAGGTTGCTTTATCATATCATCCACAGTCAAATGGTCAGGCAGAGTTAGCCAACAGGGAGATCAAACATATCCTGGAAAAGACTGTTAACATCAATAGAATGGATTGGTCATCACGTCTAACTGATGCTTTATGGGCATACAGGACAACATACAAGACGAATCTTGGAATGTCTCCCTATAGGTTAATTTATGGAAAAGCTTGTCATTTGCCTGTGGAACTGGAGCATAAGGCATACTGGGCCACTAGATTGCTAAATTTTGACATTCATGAGAGTGACACATTGAGGAAGTTACAACTCAATGAATTAGAGGAGATCAGAAATGATGCATATGATCGTGCTCGAAATTATAAGTCAAAATTAAAAGCTAAGCATGATCGATCGATCCTGAGAAAGAAGCTTGAACCGGGACAGAAAGTTTTACTTTACGATTCTAAGCTTCATCTTTTCCCTGGAAAGCTGAGGTCGAGGTGGATAGGACCTTTCATTGTCAAGGAAGTGTTTCCACATGGAGCAGTAGAAATCGTTAATCCCAAGAATGGTAATACTTTCAAAGTCAATGGGCAACATTTAAAACCATTTTTGGAGAGGTTCGAACCAGAATCAGAGACCATCCACCTGGATGATCCTGATTATTCTTCTTGAAATTTGAGAACCTGATGTTGTTGTATAGTAGTTTTCTTTTCTTTGTGTGTTTCTTTGTTTCCTTTTATTCTTATTCTGTCTTTTGATTGGCTGTAGGATGAACCCATTGCATTTCCTACCACATTTGCTCTGCCATGGGGTCCGTTCTCCAGGAACCCCAGAACAGAGGGAGCAAGAAAGGCCAATTTTTACTCCACTTTCCAGTTCATGCCCAGATTCCCCTATTGCGGTTGTTGCTCATTTAAATACCTGGGATTTGCTTTGCGCAGTTCGTGAAATTCTGGAAGACCTTCAAATTAATTCGGACGGGGAAGTCGTGGAGTACTCTGTGGATTATGCTTTAGGAGAAGACTTTTCTTCCCCTGAACCTGAGCAGAATTGATAATTCCTATGGCAGATGAATAAAGACAGAATTTTGTTCTTGTTTTTTCTTTTTGTTTGTTTGTTTCTTGACCAAGATCTTGTACTCTTTGGATGATTATAATCCATTTCGAACTTTGAATTGATGATGTTTGGAATAAATTCTTCCTATTTGTGTGATTGATGAGTCTAATCCTTGTTTGAATGATCAAAAGTTTTGTTTCTGTCTTAAAAATGCATTCTTAAAACTGTTGGGGGTGATCACATGAGGAACATTTGGGTTCCCATGAATTTCTTATTCAATCGATTGATATTCATGACAATCGATTGATATAAATGGTTTACAATTGATTGACAATTTGTTCAATCGATTGACTTAAACTTTGTTCAATCGATTGACATCTATTGTCAATCGATTGACAATCCCACCAGACGTAATGTCTGTTCTTCTCCCTCTCCCTCTTTTCAATTCAAATTCTGTGAGAGAGAGAGGGAGAAGGCGATTCTTTGGGAGTGAGAAGGAGACCCCTCTCATAACATTCATCATCATCATCTTCACCATCATCATCCTCACTGCCTAACCTCCACCGTCGCTCTCGGCCGCACCAATCTCCACCGCCTCTGACCTCGCATGGACAGAGGGTGAGGAAAAGAATCAGTGAATCATCACAAATCATCATCATCATCATCAATCTTGTCATCAATCACCAGTGGGCAACGCTTTCCTGCCTCGATTCCGATCAAGGTATCTTCCAATCCCATTTCTCTTCCTCATCATTTTCATCATTCAAATCGTTAGAGGGAGCCCCTCTTGGTCTTGAGACCATTTATTGCTAATAGGGGGACGTGAGACCTTGTTGTGGGCAGCCCCCTATGATCACTGATGTCAATCGATTAACATCAGGGTTCAATCGATTGGAACTCAACTTCAATCGATTGACAACTTATGTCAATCGATTGACATAAACAGAGATGTAGATTCTAAATTCTTTCATCCTAACTCTCTGTTATGCTTCTTTTGCAGCTCCTATGGCTCCGAAACCCAAGGACAGTGGGCCCCACCCAGAAAAATCCACGTCCCTCGAGATTCCGGACCCACCGCTTGCCCACGGGTTTAGAAACGCTAAAGAAAACACGTGGTACACCAAATATTTCCAAACTCGCGCAATTATGGTGGAAAGGCAATTCGAGAATATCTGGAGCGACGATAAGATTCCATTCCATTTGGCCCATCTTCGAGCTTTTCCCGATTGGCTCGCGGTTCTGACAGCGGATAAGCAAGTTCGGCCTTCGTGGATTCGAGTGGCATGTGCTAGTATGGTTAAGGTGCCAAACGTCCCTTACACATATTTCTCGTGTATATCGGGACGGGCGATCGAGTTCAGCCCAGCCACAGTCGCTCAGGCGCTTGGTATCCCAGAGGTTCCCGATCATATGTACCCTATTCATCCTGACCGTCCTTTTCCATCATTTGATGTTGTGGCCACAGAGATCTCAGGCGGGAAGGTGAAGAAGTATTCTGGGATCACAGTGTTCGACGACCATGATCTGACGATGGACTACCACCTGTTGCACCTGACACTCTGCAGTTGCATTCTTCCCACTACTTATAAGTTAGACTTCGCCGGGTGGTACACTAGAGTTTTGTATGCTATCGGGACAGGATTGCCTATCTGCCTCGCCCGACTCTTCATCGAGTTTTTCATTGAGCCTACACGTCATCCCAGTAAATCTCAGCACTTGAAGGGTGCATGGGCGATTCATCGGGTTTGTGAGGTGGCTAATTTAGAGGCACCAGCTGGTGAGGTTCTGCAGAAGTCAAAGTTGGGAGTTTTTGGAGAGTCTATGGCTCGGCGATCGCTGTCACAGTTCAAAAAGAAGGCGAAAGGAAAAGGGAAGATGGGAGAGAGCAGTAAGAAAAAGAAGAGGAAGAGGGGAGATTCAACATCAGAGTCAGAGGATGAGGACCTAGGGACGCCCGAGGCGGAGGGTCAGGATACAGTTGTAGTTGAGGAGGAGGAGGATGAGGACTCAGGGACGCCGCCCGCGGCTGAGGGTCAGTATGAGTTGAGGATGCGTGAGCCACCTACAGCATCCACACCACCTACAGCATCCACATCTACCCCTCCATCTCTCCAGTCCATTTACGACTTCTTTGTAGAGGAGCGAACCGCGAGACTACAGCTTCATGGGATGGTCAGAGATCTCTCTGCAGAGTTGTGTTTGTTAGCTGCCCAGATGTCGTTGGATCGTGATGCAGTTCAGGGGAGACTCGGGCAGCTTGGTGGTCAGATTGAGCAGATTTCAATGCTGCTTGGGATCGAGCAATCCTTACGCTCATCGATGCCACCTCCTCCGACAGCTCCAGCATCGACGACAGCTCCGACAGCTCCAGCATCGACGACAGCTCCGGCATCTACGTCAGCTCCACCAGAGGGCAGTATCTCAGAGACACCTTCACAGCCACCACCTCCAGCTGCTGCTTCACCGCCAGCTGTGAGTGACCCGGCGGTTGTCGCCCAGACTGGGACAGCTGCTGAGGGTGGCAGTGAGGTTGTTATCACGCCATCCGATGACTAGACTGCCGATTCTTAGGAAGGAGATGTGGCGAGCGAGAGAGTGTTTTGTTATTTCATATATCTTTCTCTCTCTTTTGTCACTTTATTTTGTCTCTGTGAATATTTTGGGTTGGATGACTATTTTTGGATCAGTGATTGTGGATACTTTATGGTTTGGTTGGATGTTTATAGTTGGATGCTGATCTTACTTTACAGATAGTTCTGTGTGTTCATGGATTATGTTTCTAGTGTTGATATTTTTGATTATTATCCTTTTACTCTTGATCTTGGTTGTGTGCGGAGATTGTTATATTAAACCAGGTGTATTCTCTGATGTGTATGGAAATGCTTTAATCAGGTGATATCTTCTTTTTCTTGAAATACTTCCATTGTGGACAATGTCAATTTCAGTTGGGGGTAGGAAATAGATATCCACCTGTTTTCCCTCTTGAATTTAAAATGCACACCTGTTTAATATTTGAATTTCCAAGTTTCTTAATTAGCTTTCTTAGTTTGTTTGGTTTAAAAAAAAAAAAAAAAAAAAAAAAACTACTAAAAAAAAAACTGTTGTTAAATTTCTAACTATCAAAACCTCGTTCCTCCTAGCTAAATTATTGTGCAATGATGCATTCATGTTTTCCTTGCTATATTATGGATTTCGATTACATGTTACTTAGTCACTAATCCAGTTTTACATCCATAGCACGAATATATCCTGAAAACATTTTGCACGAGTTGACAATCACAAAAGAATCTTTGAATGAGAATGAAATACGATTGTCATGATTAATGGATTAATAGTGAAACTTTTAACCCTAGTGAGTTTTGAGCCATTCTTTTATTCTGAGGGTTAATCGCAAAACTCGTGTTAATTCTTGAAATACACTTTTATTTCGTTGAGAGTCTCATTCTTGTTTCATTTGGCTGATGCATCAGGAGAACGTTCAGGATTTACTAATTTTAAAACTCAGGAAATACTCGAGATAAGTTATAATGTCTAGAAGATGATTTAGGCCATCGTTTCCTCACCTTATTTCTCGAGGAAGTCTAAAACCTCACTTACCTGTCACAAATTAAGGCCTCTACCTAAAATCACCTTTTTTTATAATCAAGTATGTGACGGTTTTGTGAAAATAGTAAAAGGAGAAAAAGGAGAAGTGATTGCAGATATTTATATATATATATATATATAAAAAAAAAAAAAAAGAGAGAAAGAAGAAAAGTGGAAAGCAATAAAAAAAAAAAAAGAAATTGGAGAATTGATAAATAAAAGGTGTGAAGTTGAGTTGGTTTTATTATGTCACATGCTTGAACTCATTTTTCACAATCCATCATCTCTTACCTCTCCTCATATTTCTGTCACAAGTCCTGAGGATTTTAGATTAATTTTAACAAATCTCGAGTATGAAATGAGTTTTCCACAGTAGATCGCTCCTGTTGTAATTGGTATTCCATCCATGAGACTCATGCACCTCAAATAAGCGTTCTTCAGTGTCTAGTATGAAAGCATGTTTGATTGCCTCTACATTTACTCATTTGAGCTTCATACTATGAGTGCATAAGTTTTACGCCAGTTTCAGAGTGATTTTTATTTTGAGCGTAAACTGTGTGAGATTGAGTTGAAACTATGAAGTTTTAAACATGTCAATCTAAATAATTCTAAGATAAAGATTTATATCGTAGTTGTTAACTCCCCACACACACACAAGGATATATAAAGGCTGTGAATGTAGTTTAACTTGAATAAGTTACTTTGTAACATGTTGTTTACTTCCAGAGCATGGTAAAGGAATTCATATCCTTGTTAAGCAGAATTTTTAGCATAAAAGAGAAATTGAAGCTTTGACAAGTTTGGAAAATTTGACATCTGAATTTTGTGGGTAAATTCTCTGAAAACCCTCACGAGACACAACTCGTCCATTAGGGTGAACCTAAGGGTTCAAAGGCTTGTTGCATACGCTAAATGCAACCGCGATTCCTGCAACAGTGAGTTAGGATTTCCCTTTTGTTTTAGCTCAATAAAACCGTAACGTTAATAGTTGGTCGTCTTAATTTGTGTTAATTCCGCTTCGTTGCTAGAGACTAGCAAAGCGCTAGTTGGGGGTCGTGATGAGAGCTGATATTAAGTTAATATCAGCTCTCATCATATATATATATATATATATATCATAAGTGGAGAATTCATATCTCAAGCTACGCTCCTAAGATTTCAGGAGAAGTACTAGGAGTCTGATTCTACGCCGAATCTCCGATTACAAGCGAAACCTACGAGTTTTACCTAGTTTTTCCTAAAATTCCAATTTTAGTATTTTCATAAAAACTTAGCCAAACAAGGCCTAAGAGGCATCAAAACGTAGCTCTTACCTCAAAGAATCTGAATATAAAATTTAGTTGAAAACAATTCGACGGAAAGTCGTCGATTGACGTCGGGAAGTCCGAAGCTCCCAAAATCTCCTTTTTCCTCTAAGCCCCCAATTTGGTTTGAGATATGTAACACCCGTACCCGGAGAACGGGTTAATTATCATGTTAATATGCATTAATTAATATAATTAGTGTATAAAACGGATTAAGGGGAGGCTTTGGACTCGCCCGTATAAAAAGTGTTCAGAAAAGAACACTATTTGAAAAAGTCCCCAATTAAGTGGGACAGGTAATGAAGTGGGACCCAGTGAAGGGCCCAGATAAAAGTACATTTTATCTGTTAAGTGCATTTTATATAATTACATGAATATTTGTTAAGTTGCTTCCATATTATATTGTCCAAATAAGGTGTAACTGAAAAAGATTTATAATTAGTAGGTGCGTTAGCAACTTCACAAAATATTCAGGACCCACGTTGGGACCCATATGGGACTTAGACAAACACTCACTAGATAATTGGGTAGTTAATGTAATGTTTGGGGGATTTCATAATAAGAACTTAAGAAAAATTAGGGGTGTAAACGAAAATAGGGGAAAATATGTGACACATCACTTGCATGTGATGTGTGTGTGTGTGTCAATAGGAGAGTTTAGACTCTCATATTTGCTGGAAATTAACAAAGAAAAAGAGAGAGCTCACTGAGAGAGAAAGACGGAACCGTCGCCGACGTCGTTTTCCGCCGTTCTGTCGCCGCCATTTGCCGGATTTACGGTCCGAGACCACTTTTGGACTCGTGGAGGTAAGAGGATCACATGTACGTAATTTGTTTTTATTTTTGGCAATGTTTTTCCGACAACCGTTCTTGATAGACGATATTTGTTGTACCAAAACTATGTAGGATTACTATAGAACAAGAATTGGATTTGGTTCTAGCTTGAATCGGGATTTTAGGAGCATAATTGGGTATAATCTTGCTAAGGTGAGTTTTCTATCCTAAGAATGATTGTGGTTTAAGGTGTTCAATGGTTTTTATATAAATTAGGTTGTTGAAAGCATGTTTAGAAGATATGAAATTGTTGGATTTATGATGTTATGTCAAATATGTGAAAAGTTGCTATGCTTATGTGATTATATATTTATATGCTTATGTGGTAATCAATGAGAACTGGGAAATGATTCATTGTTGGGAGTAATAAGGGTGGTGAAGAGGAAGAATCCGATAAAAGCAGAAGTCCAAGGAATAGAAGTGACCACGGGACCAAGGGAGGTCTTCTGGTTTGAATGAATCATTAAACCGGTGACTCGGCGATTACGGATATGAATTATGCGTTAATTGTAGCATTGCACATGTTAAACATTTAGTCATGTTTATATTTCTCACTAAGTGTAATGCTTAAGAAAGCCGTTTTCCTTTTCTGTTGTGGTAAATAACAACCACCGTAGGTACGGAGCAATATCCGGAGAGGAAGTAACGTGCTCGGGAAGTAACGTGCTCGGGAATGGGGGAGAGATTTGAGGCTTGTAATTATGTTTATAACTTGTAATATAGTATAATTTGAGGATTGGTATCCTTGACTTGTGGATTGAAGCTTTGACTTGTGGTTGTAGTGTTGGAGGGATTTGGAACTAGTTTTGGGGATTCTATGACTCATGCATGTAGTCAATGTATATTTGAAGAAACTTATGTATTTTCCTATGTTAATGTTTAGTTATGTGTAAATTTCTATGTTGGGTTGTTTATGCAAAAGTTGTTGTGTTGAGCCAATCCGGCAAGTTTGTATCATGTCATTAGCGTTTTGGACAAGTTTATTGTGTAATTACAACGCCGGTTTAAATGTTAAACTCATTTCCAACAAAGTCCCTTTTGATATTGTTTTGATAAGAAATGAAAATCAAGTATGTACTTTGATACAAGGAAAGATGTGCTCATGGTTGGTTTGATCCAATTATGGTTATGAGAATGTTCTATATGCTTGGTTAATGTGTAAACATGTTTCGGAATGTGTTTGAAATATTTTCTTGAGGTCCCAAGAAGTTTGATTTGGTTTGGGTATGAGTTGGATAGTTTTTGACAGTGTTTTTAGCAGCAAAAACAGGTTCTGCAGAACCTGGATTAATCCGGGTTATAGAAGGGATCGATCCGGCCTTTTTAAGGGACATTATGCGGAAGAATCAATGAAATGGATCGATCCGGGATATAGAGCGGATCGATCCTCTTCTAATTTTCACCGCACGTCCGCTTTTACGGAAACGTGCACAACTCTTTCTAGAAAATTTGGATTCGCATGCCGTTTTTTTGAGTTGGAACCGGGACTCAAAGATCTATCTTTTGGTGTAAAATTTTGATATACTTTATTAATGACCATTTTGCCCTTGGGGCTGTTTTGTCTCAGCAAACTCTTTTATGATGCTCCAAATCATGTTTTCCGTCATAACTATCATGGTTTCTTGCTTGTTAGTGTATTTTGGGTACATATAGTTTTGTTACACGTGTCCTAATTCGCCGGGGCTGGGTTGGGGTGTGATAAGATATTTATAAAATATCTCCACCACCTCATTCTATATATAGACACATCTTTCAAAAATTGCGTATAACTCCCTACGAGTTCTCTAATCTTCCAATTATTCTCCCAAATGTCTACATTATGGCTTTCAAGAGTGAAAATCTATAATTTATAAAAGTTTTTTCCTAAGTTCCGTTTGGGTCAGTAATTATGTTCCGAAACTATTTTCGTGAAATTTTTAGATAACATACATTTTATGTGACGTATTACTTATGTTATCACTATATCATTTAAAGTGATCTTAAACAAGATCAAAACTATCAGAAATTACACTACGCAGGTATAATCACTATTCACATATACCAAATAATATCAAATAATATTTAATCATGTCAATTCCTCATTGATTGTCCAATACTCGTGCCTTCGATTCACACTATCGATTTATTCACGTCAAACACTTTCATAATTATTAATCAATATTAATAATTCCATTTAAAATATTTATACATTTAAAACAAAAAGATTTTTCGGAACGGATGTGACATATATGTATACGTATATGTTCATGAAACAATTTTCAATTGCTTTTGCAATTGTTTGATATGTTCAATCATGTCTCGGACTGCGATACAACTTACAAACCTCAAGAATTCGAATAATTTTCTCAATCCATCCATAGGGGATTTCTTTATGTAAGTTTTATTATTATACATTTTGGCCTTAAATTATTGTAACAGAGGAATATGTTTAGGAGTTTTCAAATCCACGAGATAAGAAAGAAGATTATCGAATCCCATTATGATAACTCGTAAAATCACTCGGCAATTTTTTTCTGAAAGGCTTCGAGTTCGAACTCTGGGGTTCATGCTACTTTTTGTGAAATGAACCTGATCACAATGTTTATCAAAATCAAGGGACCATAAAAATTCTGATGTAATTATTGGAAACAAAACCCAACAAAACCCATAAACGAATCTAGTAGACACACATAAATATATGTAACATATCTATATATTTGTTCAACTGAAACTAGAGAATGGGGCAACGAAGAGAGACCTTGTAGGGGACAGAGAGAGAGGGATGTTGCCGGACAAGACTTCAGTAAAGTTGCTTCAGTAACTTTCGTTAAGTTTATTTCACTTTGATGCACAATCTTCAAAAAAATTGTTTTAAAAAAATGCAATCTTAAAAAATAGTTTTAAAAACTGTGAGAGGAACCTAACAAAATGTACTGAAGCAACTTTACTGAAGTCTTTTCCAGATGTTGTAAGGGGTTGGGAGTATTAAAAAATATTGATTGGGTGTAAAGAGAGAATTATTATTTTTAAAAGTTAAGGGTTATTTTTGGAATGGAAGGTGGATGTAGAGAGCAAGTTGATTTAATTTAAATTTGAATTGTGGGTGTAGAGTGTAGGTTAAAACAGTGACACCATGTGATCGGGAGAGAACTAATCCTAAATATACGCCTTAATGAGCATTTGTTAGTACCTGTTTATCCTGTTTTTGTATCTTTTTACTCTGTTTTCTAGTTTCTGACAGGTTTTGGAAGAAATCAACTGAACCAGGCTAAATAGGGTGAAAAGTCATCAAGAAAGAAGCTGAAAAACCAAAGTCGCGCGCGCGGTCCGCGGGCGCGAGAATCCAGAAGTCGCGCGCGCGATCCGCTCGCGCGAGGCCCCCAATAATTCGCTCGCGCGATCCGCGCGCGCGAGGTACCAAAAGTCGCGCTCGCGCGACCCGCTCGCGCGATATGCCCAAAAACCAAAGTTGCGTATTTCAGTATACTGAAGACTCCTGTGCAAACGAGACTGCTAAACGACGTCCAGACTGTAAATTACATCAGTTTCAGTCCGTTTCGAGTTGTAAAGGCTTCCAAAACATGTTGTAAATCTATATAAACTCTATTTTACTTCAATTAGGGGGTTGGCAATTATTATACACATCAATATACAGCCATATACACACACTTTCAGCCCTTGAAGAGGGAGAAGCAAGGAGAAGAAGAAGAAGACCAAGGATTTCCATGGCCTCCTCCATCAACTACTTGCCGATTTCTACTCCTATGGCAGCTTAGATCATCGATCTAGGGTTTCAATGAAGCCCTAGATGAGTAATAGGGTTTTATTTATGTTTTTATTTTAGTTTTATTATGTATGGATGACAGTCACATGTTTAGAGGATTTTTATAAATAAATCGTACTTACATTGATTAAATCATTGCTTTCGGAATTTATTCTTGTCTTAGATCTATTTTGACTGTGATGTGCTCAACGATCTATTCTTGCTGTGCTTGTTTAGGTTGTTTACATGTGATGGTACTTTATTGATTCGTGCTATCAAGTATCCGAATAGTCCATGCCTAGGTTAGACGGATTAGATCACAACCCTAGCTTAGTGTGAGATGATTCGTGCTATCCGCAGATGGATTATGTTGGTGCTTGAACCATGATTATCTTCTTGTCGGAGGAATTGGGCTTGTAGCTACAATTCCCCATATTCATCCAATGTAATAAGCTAAAGTAATTCATAGATATTCCTATTATGAAACTAGTGGTGGATTTGCAATCCTAGGTTTCCTTTAAATATTATTTAAAAACACTTTTAATTACTTTCATAAGTTAGATTTACTTTTATTGTTAGTAGTTTAATTAAATCAAATCAAAATCCGTTTTTCCTAATTAATTAGACTTAGGTTTTAAAATTAAGTCGCTGTAGTAATCAATCTCTGTGGGTTCGACCTTTACTTCCACACTGCAAATCTATTGAAAAGTAAAGAATACTTTTATATCTTGATTCTGACAAGATCAATTTTTGGCGCCGTTGCCGGGGATTGTATTACTACTCTTAGTTTTATAATCGTAGTTTAGTTAATTCGTAAATATTAGATTAGTGTTTATTTTTCTTATTTTCTGTTTTTGTTTTTAGTTACTAACTTGTTTTTCTTTTATTTTGTAGTCAACGTCTCCGAGTGGAGCAGCTAATTACATCAAAGGAGCTTACGCAAAAATAAAATAAATAAAAAATTAAATAAATTGCTTCCTTTGGAAATCGCTTTAAACCGCTGTAAGTCAGGGCGCTGTGACGCACTATTTGCATTAGTTTAAGGTTAATTGCACTGCATTAGCTAGGAAACCCGGGGCGCTGGGCTTGACGCGGTCATTGCATTACAGGATAATTTGCATGCATCATAGTAGTTGAGTGCTTGTTATCTTACTTGCGTGATTGCTTGCTATTTGTTTTTTTTTTTTAGTTTAGTTGAGTCAGTCGTTGTTTTTGGTTTCTTTTCTTTTGTTTTAGTTTATGTTGGGTACACGTTCAAATAAACCAGATTTAAAATCTTTCGATCTTGAACTTGAACGTACCTTAAGAACTAGTAAGTCCACAACCCAAGCTTCTAGAGCTAGGTTGCAAGACGACGAATCAACTCCGATTCCGTCGTCGTTGTTTGAGGCCGAAATTCAGAGGACCCGTGAACGGATAAGGAAAACTCGAACTTTTCAAATTGAACCAATTAAAATGGCTGACGGTGGAAATAACAATAACAATCAAAACGACGGTGCGAATATGAACAATCTTAATATACCGCCACCACCTCCACTTATAAATTATTTTATTCCCACTACTTACACGCCACAAGCCGGTATCGAATTACCGGAGGCGACGGCATCTCACTTTGAGATAAAGTCGTCTACGATCTCGCTACTACCTTCCTTCCATGGCCGTCTAAATGAAGACCCTTACCAACACTTAGGGGATTTTCAGGGTATATGCTCTACTTTGAAAATACAACACCTAAATAATGATGAATTAAAATTGCGGCTCTTCCCATTTTCCTTAAGAGACAAAGCGAAGTATTGGCTTCAATCTTTGGAGCCAAACACAATCAAAACATGGGAAGCCTTACACACCGCCTTTTTACAAAAGTTTTTCCCTATTATGCGTACAAATAAGATAAGAAAAGATATAACTAATTTTGTAATGCAAGATGGGGAATCACTTTACGACACGTGGGAAAAATTTAAAGAATTATTACGTTCGTGTCCACATCATCAGGTTCCCAAGTGGCAATTGGTTCAAGTCTTCTACGAGGGGCTTATTCCCTCTGTTAGGAATACCGTCGATGCCGTTTGTGCGGGAACTTTCCTACACAAAAGCGCCGACGAGGCCTGGAAAATTTTTGAAACGTTAAGCGAGAATTCGATGCATCAGGCTGTGTCGGTACGTTCTGAGGGATACATTCAACCTAAGCGAGAGGTGACAGTTGAGTCAAGTCAATCAATTCAAATTCAAGAATTAAATAGAAAACTTGACCGACTTATGCAAATGAACAAACCGTCTAATCCATCCTCTTTAGAAGTATGTGCATTATGTTCTGAACCGTCCCATAATATCTTTGCATGTCCTTCTGCATCTCAATATCCGGAATTTGTTGAACAACACGTTAATTCTATGCAACAATTCCCACAAAATAATTACAATCCTAGGTCGACTAATTTTCCAAATACGTACCGACCCCAATACCAACAAGGTCAATACCAACCACCTCCTCCACCTCCACGCAATAATGCCTTTGAGGAGAAGGTGTTGGCCTCACTTGAAAACTTTGGGTCGGTGGTTCAGTTAGTACACTCTCACACACAATCCATCGCAAAACTGGAGTCCCAAGTAGGGCAAATTGTTAATACATTAAACCGGTTAACTGAGAGTAAGTTGCCAAGTCAACCTACTCAGCAACCTAAAGGGCAATACGCAGTGGGTAGTACGAGTGAGAGTGTGAACGCTGTTTCGACTAGGACGACTATCCGAGATGAGGAAGTTGTTGTAATTCCGGATGAGAGTGAGAAAGATGGGAAAATTAACTTAAATTTGAATAAGGAGGGTGAGGGAACGAGTAGAATTCAAAAAGATAAAGGACCGGCCCCAACAAACTATATTCCGAGAATGCCATATCCACCAAACGTTGAGGAACCGTCTAATCTTACAAATAAAAAGTCTAAGGTTGAGGATATACTCGAGGTGTTTAAACAAGTTAAAATCAATATTCCTTTCCTCGATGCTATTAAACAAATTCCCGCTTATGCTAAATGTTTAAAAGACCTATGTACTCAAAAGCGTAAAATACGCAGTCATACTCCTAAAAAGGTCTTCCTCACGGAAAAAGTAAGCTCTATATTCCAACACGCTCCTCCAAAATATAAAGATCCAGGTACGCCTACGATTTCATGTGTCATAGGTGACACTATCATTCATAGGGCTCTCCTTGACTTAGGAGCTAGTGTTAATCTCATACCTTATCACGTCTATCAACAACTAGGATTAGGTGAACTGAAACCTACGGCCGCTACTATACAATTAGCGGATCGTTCTATTAAAATTCCTAGAGGAATCGTCGAGGACGTCTTGGTTAAAGTTGATAAATGCTATTATCCTGTCGACTTCATGGTCCTTGACATTGAACCCGTGCTAGATGTTAGGAAACATACTCCTGTCATCTTAGGCCGTCCATTCTTAGCAACCGCCAACGCACGTGTTAACTGTCGGACGGGGGTAATGAAAGTGTCATTTGGGAACATGAATCTAAAATTAAACGTTTTTAATGCTATGGATCAACCTCCTAAAAACGACGATTTCCTATGTGAGGTGGAAGGTGAGGTAACACGGAATAGTGAGCCTACTAAAGAAATAAAGGTGAGCGAAGAAAACAATATAGCGGACGATGATGAGTGGATGAATCCTAATCCTGTAGACCCTAATGCGGAATCTACTCGGAAGGTAAGAAATCGATTCGAACATAATGACAAACCGTCAATCGAATTAATTCAAAGCGACGTAATTTCTGCTTACCACCGAGCTCTACCTGACATCCTTAGGGGTACACAGTCCGATTTACGGCCTCCATAAAATCTTGAGCTAGAAAGGTCTAGCTAAAGACGTAAAAGATAGCGCTTCTTGGGAGGCAACCCAAGCTTTATTTCATTCGTTTTTCTTATTTTTGGACATTTTTAGGTCTGTTTGTGTCTGTTTTAGCCATTCTGGATAGGTTTGGGGGTTGGAATTAAGTTATTTTAATACTATATACATAATTTTAATCAAAAAGTGGAAGAAACCAATCTCGCGCGAGACGTCGCTCGCGCGGCCCGCTGGCGCGAGATTGCCCCTTAGTATTTTGCTTTCCTTTTCTTTTATATGATGCCTCAGGTTCTCCTCGCGCCTCATTTCGCGGGCGCGAGGTACCTCGCTCGCGTGAGATTGTAAAAAAAAAAAAAAAAAAAAAAAAAAAAAAAATTCGCTGGGAATTCGCGCGCGCGACGGCCGCTCGCGCGGACCGCGCGCGCGATTTCCCCATTTCTGCATATTTTCTTTTCTTTTCTGTATCCTTCCCCCATACTTGTTCTGAGAATGTTTTTGTTTCTGTTTTTTATTTATTAAGTCATTTTAGATCGAGTTAGTTATTGTTTTCCTTATTACATTTTTACTTTTTCGTTTATTTCTTTTCCATTTGATAGTTTAGTTTAATTTAGTTTAGTTTTTCAATTTCTATTTTATATTTCTGTTTCTTTTCCTTTGAATATTCTTTTGTAGTTTTCTTTTCGTTTATCGAGTAGTAACAGGTAACATTGACCTTTATTGTCACATTCTTGTGTGTTCACCTGTTCTAGGCTTGTCAAGATCAAGGTACTATCGTTCCTTTCTTCTGTACTCTCCTTTCTTTCGTTTTATTGTTTCATTGGGGACAATGAAAGGTTTAGGTTTGGGGGTATGCACACACATGCACGTTATTATGCACTAAAATTTTAAAAAAAAATTTCAATAAGTGTGTTTAAATAAACGATATTACTGCCGTTTTTGCAATTTTAATCCGATACTTCTTAGTATGTAATGTGATTTGTTATAAAATGGTAAACAAGAGAAGATGTGATTAAACATTTACTAAAGTTATGATGTAATGTTTTAAGTTATGTATTGTTTGAATCATAGTTTTATATCATAAAGTTGCACATAAACTTATGCACTGCACGTAGTCGCTTGAATACATGTTGGTTGTGAGCTAAAATATGATTCGGATTTCTAGATAACACATGGTGGAGACTAAACCCGGTGAGCTTTTGAGCCTATCTTTTCTTTTTAGAGGGTTATAAATACATTTTGTGTTTGTCGAATTTCATTGAACTAGCGCATCTACTTGTTGTTTAGTCTCATTATTCTTGTTTTGGTTGATAGTCAAGTTAAAATAATTGTTACCATGCTAAATAATCTTCCGTCGTATATATTGAAGAACCAGATAACCATGGGACATGATTTTAGGCCCTCTTTATTTGCCACCGACCGATAAATGAAAAAAAAAAAAAATTTCCTTAGTTAGCCCCTTGAGCCGTTAAAATGCCTCTTTTTCTTTGATCACCATTATCCTCTTTAAAAGCTCCAACTTGATCGACTTGGAGTATACCACTAGAAGAGTGATCAACTTTTAGTAGTATTAAGGCGATGTGTTGATGAAGAAGAAGAAAATAAGATGTTATTGGGGTAGTTGCTTGGTATTCAATGCATAGTCATTTGAGAAGCGAGAAAAGAAAAAGGAAAAGAAACAAAATAAAGAAGAGAAGGTTGAAAAAAAAAAAAAATGAAAGGAAAGAAAAATATATGAATGAAAAGAAGAGAAAGAAAAGATGAAAAGTTTGTAGAAGAGATGAATGAAAGAAATCGAACATGCCTTACAATGCCATTCTAAATCTACCCATATATCCATTTTATCCTTTTTCATAGCCTGAGCCACATTACAACCTTTGAAAAGTCCTATTTGATCCTAGGGAACATGGTTCGGATATGAAAACGATGGGAGGGGGATTAAAACATGGTAATGATTATTTTTTTTCTTGATTATTGGCATTCTATTCATGAGACTATTGTTCTTTCGTGTCATGCGTCTTTTTCATGTCATATGTGAGCATGTATCGTTTTGAAAATATATTTCCTTTACTCACATATATTAGAAAAATTACACATGTTTCTGAGTGTTTCATTTTAGAGTGTAATTGACATTGTGAGATTCGTAGTCGAAGCATAGTTGGATGGTTATCCGGGTTTGTAGTACCCGTAAAATCCGTAGTATTTTAATTATTTAATTCCTAGATTCTAAGTGTGACCTTGTATATTAATTTTGTATTTTAATATTCGTGTCGCTTAATTTATAGCGATAGGACATATCCTATATTCGCTGTTGCATTTATATTAATAACTACATGTTATATTATATTTCGTTGCCGCTAATTTTATAACTATAGGAGTTATAAATTATAATTTCAGTGTCGCCTAAATATAGACCCCCGTATATTAATATATTGTGATTTGATATTATCTGTCATTTCAAATTTATAACTGTAAGTTATTTTTATTTATTGTTGCCTAGCTTATAAACTAAAAATTATACTATAATAGCCGGACCCAAT
Source organism: Hydrangea macrophylla (assembly GCA_033977485.1). Taxonomy (NCBI): domain Eukaryota; kingdom Viridiplantae; phylum Streptophyta; class Magnoliopsida; order Cornales; family Hydrangeaceae; genus Hydrangea; species Hydrangea macrophylla. The sequence goes on along the minus strand of CM066983.1, from coordinate 107,706,392 downwards.
GTCGTGTTAATTTTACGACTATAATTACAATACATAATTTTGATATTTTAATTTTAACCTCGGACGTTAAGTTAATACTCGGACTGTAACTCTAGACCCGGACTGATAATTACACATTTACCCGTAAAATCTGCGTTTATTTGGACTGACTTGCACGTGGTTCCTAACGACGTCAACTTAAACAAAAATGGAAATATTTGTACAAAAGGGAATATTACCTAAACTAGCTTATACTCATTGGGTAATTAACTTACCCAAACAATCCCCCTTAAACCACCGGTTAATTCCCCTCACTTACCTACTTATACACTCAACCTCTCAACTCACCAACCCATCACCCTCACCTCACAACCCATCACCCACACTAACATCACTGACACACGCCACCCTTCCCACACTCTCACTGCCACCGCCGAATGCACCAAACACACACACGTTATTGTATTATATGTAATATGTGTGTATATATATTATAACTTAAGACTGTGTATCTATATATGGACAGCCCGAGAGAGAGAGGAAGAGTGAGAAAGAGATAAACTCAAGAACCAAAACCCCACAAATCAACCCCCCCTCTCTGCCCTCACTCCCTCTGCCTTACCTCTGTCCAACACCCACAGACCACATATATACACACCCACGCAGAAAGAAAGAAGAAGAAGAAGAGGAGAGAGGGAGAGACGCCGGAACCGAGCCGAGCCAAGACCGGACCGAACTGAGACGGGAAGGTAAAGACGCACCCTCTTCTGTATTCTATACACTCACGGACGCACACACACCGCCACACGAAGCCCCAAACAGACCGAGACCCCCCACCATAGCCGGACCACCATTGAAGCTCGTAAGAGCTCGGTTTTTCGCCCGTCACCAAATCACATAAAATCAACACTAAAATGACCCCAACGACTCCCTTAACACCCTCGATGAACGGCTCGAAGCTTGGGTCGCGTTTGGACGGCCTACGATTCGATTATTCTTTTTTGGGTCGTGACTGTTTTTGCCCCCTTACGGGCAGACCGTTAAGAGTTAACCTTCAAGACCTATACCGTTAGATCCGGCTCGTCGAGGCACTCGATTTCGACTTAAAGTTTGCGCAATTTCGTTAAGAAACGAGGGAGATATGGTCGATTGAAGTTTTTGTGTATTTTTGGAAATATATACGTATTATGTATATATATATATATATATATCACGAGCAGATTCGTGAAATGAGGATGATATGTGGGCACGAGATTTTCTTCGGTGTGTTTAGTTGGCTCGTATGTACGGTGCAAATTAGTTATTGTTTATGTTTATAAATTTTATTAAAATAGGTTTAGTATCTAATAAATATGTTTAATTTCTAAGAGTACTATTAAAAAATATTTCCTTGTTTTGAAAACTATGTTAGCAATTATATCATATATTTATTATTTATTTTTGTTTTATATAAATAATAAATATTACGTCGCCTTTTGTGTATTAAATTAATACTAATCCAGTTTAATTGGTAAATTAGTATATGTTATATTTAAAATATCCACTTGTTATTTGGTTAATTATTTTAGTAAATAACTAAATGATATTAATATTTCTTGACCTATTAGTTATTCCATAATTAATAATCAAGAATTATTTTTAATATGGAATGGTTATGATTTATGATTAACTAGTATTAATTCGATTTATATAGTAAATTAGTACATTTTATATTTTAAATATATTAGTGATTACTCGGTTAATTAATTTAGTAAATACTTAACTATTATTAATATTTCCTGATTAGTAATTATTCTATAATTAATAACTAAGGTATGTTTTAAATATTTAAATTATAGTATGGTTATAATTTGGGATTAATCAAGTATTAATCCGGCTTATATTGTAAATTAGTATATTTTATATTTTAAAATATTAGTTTATTATTTGGTTAATTATTTTAATAAATAATTAACTATTATTAATTTTATTTTTATTTTCTCGATTATTAATTATTCGATAATTAATAATCAAGGATCTCTATTAATACTTGAACCTTGTTTAGGTATACGATTAGTATTTATTAATTAGTAGTCCAATATTCTTTACATACTAATTAAAGTATACTTAACTTATTTGTTTATTTGTATTTAATATATATTTAGTATTCGATAAATACTAAATAAGTTTTACTTATTTTAAAATAGAAAATAAATATCTATTAAGAGTTTTCAATTCTAAAAATTAGGAATACGTTCCTAATATTATTTTACCATGTTTTATAATTATCAAATTATAAAACTATACTTTATTACTTCGAGTTCCGAAAATTATGAGAAAAATATCACTAGCCTATTTTAAGGTCTAGTATTTAATAAAAATATTATAAGGACCACTTGTCCTTCTAAATTATATTTTATAATTATGGGACTCCGAAGACTATAAATATATAAATATGACTTTAATAATTCGCAGTAAATAAACCGTACCTCAGAAAAATACGCGGTCAGTTCCCAGAGTCTTAGAATAATACCTAGAACGTCCCCTTAAAGTTTGATGACTTTTTGACACGGTCAAAAATACAGCTTATCTCTAGGGCCCCAAACTGGTATAGAAAACCCAGCCTTTTATATGACGGACTCTAATTTGAGTCTAGTCAATGGCGTTGGACATAAAATGACACGTAGATCACTACCTTGAGGTTTATATCCTCATTTGGTAAAATTACCATTATGCCCTTATTATTAACACATACGCTTCATCACCGTTCTTCTGTGATACGTTGTAGGATTGTGACTTATCCACTGTTCGGAGAGTCATAAGCTTAAGAAGACATCCAGGTGAGTGTTTCTAACCTCGCTCTCAATATGCATAATGACTGCTACAGTAATTGTATGTATGTACCGATATATGCCTTGATGTATAAGTGATATATATTATGGAATTGATTGCTATGAGACAAGCATGTTAGATAATATTATGGTATATTGATAAGACGTAAAAGAAAAGGATTATATGTGATAAGTTGTGATGAATAATCGATTATGGAACATTAGTTTGTACGCTTTATATATCAATGTTGATTATATGAGCACGTTGTTATTATTGCCTTGATGACCATATTTAATTGTGCAAATGAGAATAAAGAGCATGTTAACGTCCTTCATTGATATGCTTCACCTAATATAGTTATGTTATCAAGAATCATGTAATTGAAGAATCACATCACGGTGTCAGTACATGCAGTCAGTGTCAGTGTCAGTGACTCCGGTCAAGTGAGGTCGTGAGTTGAAGAAATTGGGAGTCTTGGGAAGTACGAGTTGATATAATTGAGATTCTTGTATCGTGAGTCAGAAGTTGTTATGATTTGGAAACCATTCGAGATGATAAAGAGATGTGATAATGGGACAGTATGATTGAAATACTGAATATTGTGATTGTAATATTAAGAGAACAGTTAGAGCTGCTATTGTGCCAGTCGTCCGTGTAAATGCCGGAGATGGTACATGCGTCTGGGTTTACCGTCGTACTGCTTAGCAGTTAGTGCTCTAATGTACTAGTCGTCCGAGTGGATTGCCGGAGATAGTACACACGTTGTGTGAGTTTGCCGTCGTGCTGTATATCATGCGCTAGTCAGTTACTAATGTACCGTCCTCTGCGGTGGGATTGCCGTGATAGTACACATGGTGTGTGTGTTTGCCGCCATGCTTGCCGTTTCGCAGTTAGTATTCTGACGTGCAACTCGTTAGGTGGTGATTCCCCAGCGAGGGTATAGACGATCGTGCCAATTCTGCCATCGTGCTATTTGGACTATGAGGCCGTAAGGCGACGATGTTACTATGAGGCCGTAAGGCGACGTTGTTACTATGAGGCCGTAAGGCGATGATGTTAAGTATGAATTGAATATCAGAGTACGCAGTGAAAGCGTGGTTTGTATTGTGTAGCAAGTTCCGGGTATGTTATCATTATGGGTTTTATAACCCGATGTTATTGAGTTGCATTGGTTATGGAATTTTATATTCCAGAGTTTGGGTTTGGGTTCATTGAGTATGCATTTACATGCACGAGCATAATGGAAGTGAGAAATTGATTAGTAAGAATATGTTGATATGATTTCAAGAACCAGATAAACATGTTATGAATCATGTTAATCCCGTTATTTGGTTAATGGTAGATGTTTATTAATTACATCATATGTTAATTGATACCTTTGCTATGTCCGTGTGAGCGACGTCAATCGATAATGGACTAACCGCATCCTAAGATGCAAAGTAACAACGTGAGTTGAGTAGTTAGTATATGTATATTGGTAGTGAATATGGTTATGAACGCCCACTCAGCTTTGTTGCAAAGCTGACGGCATATTACGCCTGGACAATCCAATGTCCAGATTTCCTTGCAGGTTGGTCAGAGAACAATTCAGTCTCGAGCGTAAGATGCTAAGGAACACTGGAAGCGTAGAGCTACACTGAAGATCAAAGATAGCTGCCAGCATCGTGTATTCATAATAGTCTGTTGTATTAGTATTGGGACCTATGATTTGTAATCGTATTATTGTTCAGATTAAAGTTTTAAGTTACGAATAGCTTTCTCCCCTTTACTTTTATGTGTTTATAGTGTTAGAGGACAGGACGGCTTTGTAACTCGTCATTCCCTATGGGTCCAAAAAGGAAATTTTAAATTTTCCCTATTTTTGGCTACTCCGGGGCGTGACAGGATTTTTGGTATCAGAGCTTAGGTTTAGGAGTTGACCGTCTGTCCGACTCTCTTAAGTCGAGAACCTTAAGGTATTCTTGAGATAGCAACTGATGCTAAGATAGTTTTCGTTCGAGCAGGTAACATGGAGAACCAAAGAGAGTATGACGCTGTAGATAGAATGCGCAGGACCACCATAGACAAGAAGGTCACTTGCCGAGGACCAGCCCGTATTGGTTCCACCATCAGGCATAGTTCCCTTAGGAAGATAGGAAAATTGATGCAATGTTTCTCCCGTGAGAGACATGTTCCTAAGATTGTGCATCATAGAGTCGTAACACCATACACGATGTCAATAGAGGTAGACGAGATTTCTTGCACTTTTGATAACCTTATAACAATTGATCAGGGAGAATCACACACCGAAATAGTATCTTTTGTGATCCCTGCTAGCCCAATAGAATATTCGAATGGAGATCGGTCTAGCTGAGGAGACCTGATAGAGAATGGGATGTTGTACTTGTACGATCCCGATTGACCAATAGATTGGGATAACGAACGATTGATGTCATAGACCCCCTCTAGAAGAGATTGTGACTTCAGGAGGAATACCACAACTAGAAGACTTAATGCCTTAGTTAGTTTCATCTTTCGATTAGTATTGTATAGTCCCACATTTTGGCAGAAGTATGTGTTTAGAACCTAGTAGAACTCGTGCTAGAAAGCATGAATGAAATTGGTAAATTGAGGATTCCTCTTTTGTAATATCTTTGTTATTAACGAAAACCTAATTTCAACCTATCTTTTGCTTTCAAAATAGATGTCTACTTATACTTGTATTATCTGCCAACCGTATGCTTCTCTTTATATATTTCTGATTCACGAGGATATAAGATTGACCATTAGACGATAGATGATTAGTATGGTGTATAGTAGTCAACCTATATAGCTTAGCTGAAACGACTTGTCATATCAACCAGAAGTTAAGGCACTGACGAACTTCTTGAGATGGGACTCGGAACAGTCAGAATGGCCTAGAGTCTAGAAGGAGGATAAGACTTGGACTACCTTATCCTTTGAGTTGCATAATAGACGTGACGTCTCATAACCTTAGTCCTAAAATTAGATATAGTGAACCTTATGCATTGAACAACCCTCATAGGTTAAGATTTTATAGTATTGATATGATTACCTTGCATTCGCTATGTGCTATGCATTTGTTTAAGAATGAGATAGGATGTGATTAACTAATTAGACACTGATTCATATGTAGGAAACCTTTAACACCCCCCACGAACACCATGGTCAGATCAACTCGCGCGGTCATCAAGAAAGAAGTCGCGCGCGCGGTCCGCGGGCGCGAGAATCCAGAAGTCGCGCGCGCGATCCGCTCGCGCGAGGCCCCCAATAATTCGCTCGCGCGATCCGCGCGCGCGAGGTACCAAAAGTCGCGCTCGCGCGACCCGCTCGCGCGATATGCCCAAAAACCAAAGTTGCGTATTTCAGTATACTGAAGACTCCTGTGCAAACGAGACTGCTAAACGACGTCCAGACTGTAAATTACATCAGTTTCAGTCCGTTTCGAGTTGTAAAGGCTTCCAAAACATGTTGTAAATCTATATAAACTCTATTTTACTTCAATTAGGGGGTTGGCAATTATTATACACATCAATATACAGCCATATACACACACTTTCAGCCCTTGAAGAGGGAGAAGCAAGGAGAAGAAGAAGAAGACCAAGGATTTCCATGGCCTCCTCCATCAACTACTTGCCGATTTCTACTCCTATGGCAGCTTAGATCATCGATCTAGGGTTTCAATGAAGCCCTAGATGAGTAATAGGGTTTTATTTATGTTTTTATTTTAGTTTTATTATGTATGGATGACAGTCACATGTTTAGAGGATTTTTATAAATAAATCGTACTTACATTGATTAAATCATTGCTTTCGGAATTTATTCTTGTCTTAGATCTATTTTGACTGTGATGTGCTCAACGATCTATTCTTGCTGTGCTTGTTTAGGTTGTTTACATGTGATGGTACTTTATTGATTCGTGCTATCAAGTATCCGAATAGTCCATGCCTAGGTTAGACGGATTAGATCACAACCCTAGCTTAGTGTGAGATGATTCGTGCTATCCGCAGATGGATTATGTTGGTGCTTGAACCATGATTATCTTCTTGTCGGAGGAATTGGGCTTGTAGCTACAATTCCCCATATTCATCCAATGTAATAAGCTAAAGTAATTCATAGATATTCCTATTATGAAACTAGTGGTGGATTTGCAATCCTAGGTTTCCTTTAAATATTATTTAAAAACACTTTTAATTGCTTTCATAAGTTAGATTTACTTTTATTGTTAGTAGTTTAATTAAATCAAATCAAAATCCGTTTTTCCTAATTAATTAGACTTAGGTTTTAAAATTAAGTCGCTGTAGTAATCAATCTCTGTGGGTTCGACCTTTACTTCCACACTGCAAATCTATTGAAAAGTAAAGAATACTTTTATATCTTGATTCTGACAAGATCACCATGTCACTGTGCCTACGTGGTTTCACCAACCAATTAGATTCTTCTAATTCGGCCACTAAGCATCAGCAAAATTTATTCAGTGTAACCGTCGTACCATATTAGCATGCAGATGTGAGATGACCTTTCATTCTTTATCAAACATATACCCCCTATTTCCATGGGGATCATGACAATTTGTCATCTAACAAGTTACATGTCATGATCCCCTGGAAATAAGAGGCAGGTGGATGGTGTAGATGAAAATATCATACCACATCAACATGGTTTCATGATATAATCATCACATTGAATAATTTCTTCTAAAAATCTGATTGGTTGGTGACACCATGTAAGCACGATGACGTGGTGTCACTGTTGCAACCAATATTTTTCTTGTGTAAGTGGGGGGTGTATAGAGTAAAAAATAGGCAATTGTGAATAGAATTACCGTTCCACTTTTTATTAAGAGTAATGATTCGTGCACATAAAATATGCACATAAAGATCTAGGCCATTCATTTTAATGGATTTAATATATAGAGATGAACCCTACTAAAATAAATAGCCAAGATTTTTATGTGCACATAGCATTACCCTTTTATTCCTTAACCGACTTTAATACTCCGTATTTCCTTTGGTTTATCCACTAATATTGGAGTATATATATGGTATCCAAGTGGATAAAAAAAGAGGGAGCGTCCTGGTATTCTTTCACCAGAAACTGAGACTACACAGTGAGAGAGAGAGAGAGATGGAGAAGTACTTTGGGAATGCATACAGAGGTGACCCAGGCGTTCCACACGCAGACCCAGATCGATTCGTAAACATATGGATAGGATCGTTTGCTTTCTCTGCCCTAACTTGGGTCAATCCCTACATGTGGCATCTCTCTAATCAATTCAAGTACCCTCTAATCTCACCCTTGTATTTATTTATTTATTTATTTTTCTTTACGCATTAGTCTTAATTATATGTGTTCAGGGTTTATGTTTGTTTTCTCCGAATGGTGTGAATTTAAGAGGCTCACATGAATTGGTGCGTGGTCTTTTCTGTTGTGTAATGAATGTTGACTTTTGATGCCTGAACACCCAAGTTTTATTTGAATAAATTGTTGGATCATAATTTTACCCTAACCAGCTCTAAGAATTTAGGAATCCTTGAAAGTGTAGATAATTGAATAGGATGATATATCTCTCTATGACTCTATACTTATACATATATAATTTCGTGATAGTTTAAACGGTGTCCAAGCTTTAAATTGTGCATTAGTTTATGTACGAAGATGCTTTGATTGTTTATGGAAAGTGGGTTTTTATTTTACTAGCAAATTCATCATTGTGAATAGGGCCATTCACGAAAATTGCTATGCTGTCCTCATAGATGGTTGTCGGTCCCGACAATCCATAAACTGTGATCCCTGTTGTCTGCCAACTAATTGTGATGATTGCTTCCACTTCCGCTAACGTCGTCGTCGCCCTAGATGATGTATTTGTTGTTTTTGCATACTATTCATTCACAATGGAGTATTGGAGCTATTCAATTTCTGAAGGATTCCCTATTGCGAGCTGTGTTTTTCAAAACACATTTGAAATCACAAAAACAGTCTGAACAAGTCTTTGTTGTGTTTAGTTGAAAGACTCTGGTTCTATAAAGAACACTGTTGAAGGTTGATATACATTGTTGGGTCATTCTCTAACAACTTAAGCTTTGGAGCAACTGTGGCTTAAAAATATAAAAAAGATTTGACCTATTTTTTAGCATTTGTGAAATCTACCAGGATGTCATCATGTGTTACCATCATGTTTTAGCTGTCTCATAATCTCTCCATGTTCGTTCAAATGCTACAATTACTGTTTGGTTTTCTATTTTAGGTTTCAACCATATGCTACTCTTTTAATGCTTAGGCTTATCATTTTTTTCCCCCTTAAAAAAAAAATATTTAACTCCCCCCTTTGCCATCTGTCCTCTGCTATTAACAGGGGCACTTCCAGTTCAAGGGGAAAATAAATTTTATGTTTCTTTTGTAATTCCCTTCCAAACTGACTAGAGCTATTGGAATTCTATTCAGTATGGACGTTTGTTTCTGCTTTTGAGAATAATAAGGAAGTAATTCCAAGAATTTGTAGAGTGACTGTCCTCATTTAACATATTCTAGTTGTAATACATCCTTATTTATTTATTTTGCAAGTGTAATTCGAGCATAATAAGAAATCTGATCCTCATTTCACCTTGTCATCCATATTGTATTGATTATGGTATCAATTAAAACTCTGAAGTATGGACCATTTGCAACAGAAACTTATGGGACCTCCATGTACAAGTTTGTAAATTGTTCTATTTATCATTAAACCTCAGACAGAACCTTTGATGTGGGCATGACTTGGTTTTGTGCTTCCTCGCTGAAGGAGGACTCACACACGACATTGCCCGGACATCTGGATTTGAAGCATAGTTAGGTGTGTGCGCTTCGTGTGCGCATGTGAGTTTTAAATATTGCATATACAGACACAAACATAATGATGAGGCTCCAACTTATTCTGAACCTTGCTTTTGCTGTAGAGGATATGTCCCTCTTTTTTGCCTGTTCACCAAGGTTGTGGGGTGCCATTTGCTAACACTTCCCAATTTTTGCACTTAGCTACTACCTATTCTTTGTTTGGAGTTTGGACTCTATGCGAGTTTGCCTGTGATTTGTTGTGTGAAGTTCAGATGGTCCTGGAAAGTGGAAACACTTACGGCCTGTTGGCCGTCCTTGAATGGAATAATTGCATGCATAGTTTTACTTACCATCTTAGCTAGAAAGATGATGATCTTGAATGATTCTATTTAGGGAAATTGTGCTTGCCTACAGAACAATACTAACAATAATGAATTTTTTGTTAGCATAGAAATGGTCATATAATAAGAAATGTGGTGAAAACTTCTATTTATCTTAAATGGATTGATTTATGCTCAAGTGATTTTACATTTAGGTTCTCTACAAATTATAAATGAAGCTATTTGAATGACGACTGAACATAGTCTTATTTTACGCCTCGGGCGAGCTGATTGCTTTGATATTCAGAAGTGGAAATAGCATACGATGTACTTGTATGCTTAGTTCTGCTTCATTCTTCTGCGTGGCCAAAATTTTCTTCTCGTCTCATGTCTTGAAATGCATCAATATGCAGCTGGCATGACAAAGCAATGTTATTTGAGCAGCACCATTGGAAGAAAGCACTGAAGCAGAAGCAGCCATACAAATTCAAGGTACCGTCTAATTCCGAAGGGAAAGAGATGGTGTTTTTTTTTTGGTTTTTGTTTAGTAAGCCTCGTACAAGTTAATTTGTGGTGTGATGAACTTTATTTTGAAATAAATTCTCTTAATTGCAGTGGAACCAGTACATGGACAAGGATGCGCGTGACTCGTACTATATCAACTGGCCTGTCTACTTTCCTTAGTTTATTTTTTTTGCTTTTTGGTTCTTCTATTATGAAGTAGCAAAAACAGCTGTTTCTTGAACCACCCTTCTGGCTCATTTAGTTGTTAAACCTTTTTATGAAGCTCCGTCTTTTCATTTTAGAGTATCCCATGATGGCATTGAGCCTGACGAAGTTTATTTGGGAATGATGGATATTTTGTTCGTGCTTTGCCTTGTTTGAAATATGATTTACAAGCTTCATATTTCAAGTCAAATGGTTAATATCGGAATGGTGAGGGTAGCAACAAGCACTATTTTGCTACTGTGTAATGCTATGATGTCCAATTTTTCCCCAAAAGTATTTTCTAACACATGTGATAGGGGGCTGTAAGAACCCCCTTGTTGGATCCTTACTGATACAACCAAATTACAGAGCAGAGAGTAGAAGATTGAAGAAGAAGATGAACTAGAGAGAGAAACAGAGGAGAGAGAAAGAGATTCAGAATTTGTTTATCATTTCACATAACCAAAATTACAGAGCATTTCAGCTCATATAAGCCTCAAAACAGACCACTCAGCCACCAATTATAGAAAGACACGTGTTCATTTAGTTATACGAATTGTTGTCTAAACCACACCCTTTGAACGACGTCGCAACCCTTGAACTCTAATCTCTGGGTCATGACAAATACCCCTCCGTTCAAAACATCCTTGCCCTCAAGGATGTAATGGGGAAGGATTGGAAGGGGACCCAATCTTGTCCCTCCTGGGTTTGGACCCCTAAACCAAAACAAGGGTAGCCATGGTAGGACCGTATTTTGGAGGAAATTTGAGGGTTGCTTGGGTGATGACCCTTAGTGCCTTAGAAAGGAACTGTTGTTACCCCAACATAGCAAGCTCAGAGTGACTAACTTTCAGCTTTTGTGACAAGGAGGTTTCTAGCATATTTTCTGTCAATTGGAAGAGTGAGAAATTCTGAGATGCTTGTGGAGACTAGTTCACCAATTTCAGCAAATTTGATTCTTCTACATGAATGATTTCTGGGTGTAAATTTTGATCCTTTGGTGATCCATCCTTCACCTCAAGTTCTGGGTATTCTTGCTTAGTTTCAACACCCTCAATTAGAACCACCTTAAGAACTTTAATTTGTTTATAGTAAATCATTTCCTTGTCTTCTTGAGTGGATTTATTGGCATATGTTTCAGCCCCAAAGAAATACTTGGCAGGAGACCCATCTTGTGGTGCCGTTTTCTCTTTAATTTGTTGCTCAATTAGAGCACATCTCGGCTTAGATTTTGAGGGAAAATTCCTGTCAGTTGAAGGAAATACAGACCCATTTTTTTGTGCATCCTTATCTTCCAATTGCAGCCCCATTTTGTCACTTCTCTTGGCTTGATTTTCCAGAAATTCTTCCTGCATCCTGGCAAGACAAATGGCCCTAGATAAATTTGTAGGAGACAAAAACTCTACAAAACCTCGTATGTCTTCCTCGAGGTGTCTTATGAAGTTAGTCAAAGAAGTAATCTTCTGTCATCCATGGGCTCTCATTCATGAGCCAACCCATGAATGTTTTCAGTTCTTCCACATAATTTGCCACATTTGTCCTTTGTCGACAGGGCATGGTGGTGTTCTTCATTTTGGACTCCATTGGTATTAGATGTAGTTTTCTTGAAGTTTTCAAGCGAATTTGAAGTTTCCAATTGTAAGAACTCAGACCCTTACAAGAGATTCAGGGATTTAATTCAGAATGTTATTCGTGAATTTGCAGTAATAAGAGAGGAACCCAAAACCAATTTGTAAGAACCCAAAATCAGATTCTTACCTTCAGTTACAAGAACACAGAAAATGAAATAAAGAAGAAAGATTCAGAAAGTGAAAGAAGTTGAGATTCAAGAAAGGAATTTAGGGAAGAACGAAGACAAGGAATTAGAGAAGAATTAGCTGAAGAATTCTGGAGGGTTTGCCCAGAAAAGTGTTTTGATACCAATTGTAAGAACCCTCTTGTTGGTTCCTTACTGATACAATCAACTTACAGAGTAGAAGATTGAAGAAGAAGATGAACTAGAGAGAAAAACAGAGGAGAGAGAGAGATTCAGAATTTGTTTATCATTTCACATAACCAAAATTACAGAGCATTTCAGCTCATATAAGCCTCAAAACAGACTACTCAACCACCAAATATAGAAAGACACGTTTTCATTTAGTTATACCAATTGTTGTCTAAACCACACCCTCTAAACGACGTCGCAACCCTTGAACTCTAATCTCTGGGTCATGACAGGGGCCTAGATGATTTTGATTGGTTGATATTAAAGTGGTTTCACTATTATTAAAGAGTGCCTACTACCACATGTATTGGAAAACACTTTTTGGGATTAAAATCTGGGAAGCATATCATTACTCTTTCGTTACTAGTGAGGTTTAATAGCAATTTTATGGCATGTTGTGAAAACAATTTGGATTTGTATACTTGTGTCTTGTGGTGCCTGAGACTTGTGTGGTTATTCTGCATCTGCACCTTAAACCTTTTTTTGGGCTAGCTTTGTTTTTCAACGTCTTCACCTTAAACCTTGCCCAAAACCTTGAGTACCTTTTGTCGTAATTGAGTTTCTTTGGTGACTTTAACAAAGGCTAATTGTTTACGCCTCTTTCGCTGATATTGTGTTAGCATTTACAAAATCACTTGCAATTGATAAGTTTCAACCTATTGAGGCTGACAAATTATATATTTTCCTGGCTCGAAATGTCGGAAACGGTTGCTGTGGAATTAGTTTAGTTGTTTTAGAACTGGAATCAAATGTAATCCCTAAGACTGTTTGCAATAAACCATTCTTGTGTTTTCCTTGCCGGAAAAAGAGAAGGCCTAGTATAAAATGTTCGCAATTATACTGTGTGCTAAGTTGCCCCCAAAATCACCATACTGGTTTTTATGTGTTACACATCCTATCCTAGTGATTTCGGTTCCAAAATATTGTGACTTGAGAACTACTTCTTTTATAAACGAAAATAGTTTTCACAGCTACAACTTTAGGACATGATTATAACATTTTATGTTTTGTTAGGGAAAATCTAAAAATAGACTAGGTTCTGTTTAGGTCTGTAATTTTTTATCTAGTTTTTGTGAGAACTAATGTAATGTTGGTTTGATAAAGAACGAGTTTTAAGAGTTGATTGAAAACAAACTCCAATGCGAGAAATTGGTATTCATCAAACACTTGAATTTGTAGGATCGATTTACTTATGAACCATAAAATCGATTCTTTGTTTTTCCAAACAGCCCCTTTGGGACCATACACAACTTTTTTGACAACAAATTGGGATGTATCATGCATCTGAAATTACTAGGATGTATTCTAGAAGATTCCTTGCCAACTGAGAGTCTCCCCCGCCCGATGTTCCTCCGGAGACCACGTTGATGTGGCCGAGGGGTTGCTGCTGCTCGAGAGCTAGGGTATCTTGCCGCTGTCCTCTGTCTGTGGTGACGAACTCGACTAGATGACCTTGCTCGATGAGCTTCACAATGGCAATTTAAACCACCACCCCCCCCCCCCCCCCGCCACCTTTTTTTTTTTTTTTTTTTTTTTTTTTTTTTGGAGTCCTTTAGATTTCAGTCCTTTATTGTAGCCTTTTCTAAAAATAGGTCAATTCTATAAATCAACTTAAGAAATTAATCCCTCACCTATTTTGATGACTAAACTACCCCCACTCTCATAAATCCGGGTTTTTAAATTCAAAACTCATATAACTATATGTATATATATTAAATCAGGATTTTAAAATTTAAAACTCATATAATACATATATATATATATGTATATATATATATATATATATAGAGAGAGAGAGAGAGAGAGAGAGAGAGAAGAGTGAGAAATTCCCCACTATTAAAATGCATCACCAACCATAAGTGACAAATTCACCGATAACATAATGTTAAATTCTGTATATAATGGTGAGAAATTATCACTTCTAACCATATTGAGAAATTCCTCACTTTAAAAGGCATCACTGACCAAAAGTGAGAAATTTCTCAATAGCATTATGAGAAATTCTATATATTATGGTGAGAAATTCTTACTTCTAAAAAATTTGATGGAAGTGTGTTATATGGTAATGAAAAATTTAGAATGCTCTAATGACAAAATTTTCACTTTGTTATGCGAACTTCTCAATTTTAAGTGAGAAATTCTCACTTCTAGAATTTTGATGAAAGTCTCTAATGCGGCAAATTCGCCATTTATTAATACAAATTCTCACATTTTTTTTACTGATTTTGATGAGAAATTTCTCACTAAATAAAAACAAATTTCTCACCTCCAAAACTCAAAAGAAAACTCCACACTTTGAGAAATCTCTACACTGAAAAAATTAATACACAAATTGTCAAAACTCAAAAATGCAGCAAGAATACACATACATATACACACACATGATATAGATATATGCGTCTCTTCCCAATATTGTCGTCCCCTCCCTCCTCGGCCACCTCCTTGTACGATGTTCCGAGACTCCCTTTCCCTAAAACCCCACTTTTTTGTCATCTTTTTTGCTTTTCCGAGACCGAGACCGTGCAAGCAACGTCTATTGTCTTCGCAGAGTTTTGGGTTCAATGGGCATTTTCGCATGAGATTGCGTGTTTGTTATAGATCCTTTATTTTACAAAGAGAAAGAGAGAGGGATAGAGGGAAGGTTTAGAGAGAGAGTGTATAGAAGAAGGCTTTAGGAGAGGGGGAAAGGCGTGAATGAAGAAGTGGGGTCAATGATTATTTAAATGGGTAGCTTGATTTTGGGATAATGATTTTCCATAACTGACTCACTTTCTATACACAGGAATATATATCTATACACACAAATATGTATTAAATGGGAGTATAATCGTCCCAAAAAAAAAAAAAAAATCCAAAATGGGAAAAATGACTAATTTTTAAGTATCAACATGAATAAAGGATCAAATTCAATTGAGTAATGATATTTGTACCGAAAATTGTACATAAAATGTGCAACGAAATGATCAAGGCTATTGTTTTCGACGGGCACCACGCCTGCGCGCATGGGGTCCGCCAAAATAAATGACCTTGATCATTTCGGTGCACATTTTATGTACAATTTTTGATGCACGTAGCATTATTGATTTCAATATTACAAAAAGTCAAATGACCAAATCTATGTTGCCTGAAATCTTAAGGACTAAATCATATACTTCTATTTTTTTTTTTTTTACCCATTTGGGGACGCGTTTACTTGCCCCAAATGCTGTTGAGAACCAAATAGGGATGAAAATTTAGGAGCTATGGTATTTGTTACTCAAGAGTCGGATGGAATCCGTACTGGGCTTTGGGCTAGTTTAAGCCAACCCGCTAAAATGATCTTTTAATGACCCAGTGTACATTTTAAATGGAAGCTTCTCACATTTGTTTTAGTTGGATGGGTTAACTCTTTATTGTTGAAAAGCCAAATATCCGTTGTTTTAGGTGGATGTGTTAAATCTTTATTGTTTGAAAAGGCAAATATCCGTTTGAAAGAGTCTATATATATCCGTTGTAAGTTTACTTTTGAATATAATTTTTGGACACATTAGACTGTTACAAAAATTTGAAAAACGAACTCACTACTAACACATGTGTATCCATTACACCAACAAATTTTCAAATCTTTAAACCATCTAACACAAACAAGCACATTAGCACATACACAACACTTGCCCTAACACTATTCTTCCCAAAATTGTATCCCAATACATATAGTAGTAAGGTTTATTTGATTTTTATTCGAGAATGTTGAAGTGATCCTACCATTTTCGAAGAATTGGACTATCACATGTGTGAGAATCGAACGTGGAATAAAATTAACATTTGTTAATTACTCATAATTCAAAGAAAAAATAAGCACTTATGTCACAGCACATTGGTTTATTCCACGTAACACAGAAAGATAAACATTGAGTAATACTTGGTACACAATCATCTACACAAATTTTCTATACAACTCAATAAATGTGTCTATCTCTCTCCTGTGATGTCACAAGTATTACTCATAAACGTTTTGGTCTCTCTCTCTCTCTCTCTAAAAAAAAAAAAACAATGCTGCACACACTCTTGCAACCACAACCAGGGACCATTTTGCAAAAAAATTATTGTAGGGTCCACAATCTAGCTTGGAACACACAAATGCACTGCCATTACACAAACAAAATGAAATCCCCAAATTCACCTTTGCCCTAGCTCAACCACTCCCTCTTCTCAAACTAGTCCAGTCGACGGCATGGAAAGGACAACGACCGGCGAACCAGTCCGACGACGGCGACTGAAGGACTCTCTCTCTCTCTCTCTCTCTCTCTCTCTCTCTCTCTCTCTCGGTGTCACAACTCATCCCATTACGCGTGAAAATAGGACACGTTGTACGCCACCAAGGCTCAACCAATTCTTTAAAAGATTATAGTAGCGGAAAAGAATACTTAAAATAACGTTGAGTATTTAAAACTTTTGGAAACGATGGTTTCCGAGTTGTAAAATTTGTATAAAATTGAAAATGTAATTATATTTAGAACCGAATGAATATATGTTAAAAGTGGTCCCAAAGATACCCTAAGAACCATTCAAAACATTTAAATAATTTCCCGACACGTAGAAAAATGTTTCATGCAGTGGTCATTTCAACCGGTCGAACGGACCCCTTCGACCGGTCAAATGACCCTTAGATTGGAATCCATTAAGGCAGAGGGTACTTCGACCGGTCGAACACACCCCGTTGACCGGTCGAATGACCCCCTGGCAGGACTCTTGCCTAGAAGTCACCCAACCTACTCTCCTAACAATCCTTAAACCATACTTACATGATTCCAAACTTCTCAAGAACACATAACATTCTTTTTAATCCTTAAAACGAAAATGGAAATGAAATAAGTTAAGGTTCGTTTGGATCAAAACATAGAAGTACTATTCCATCCTTCCAAAATCCGGATTCCATAAGTAAAACATACAAAACGCGAACCCACGAGTTCAGATTCGTTACAACTTAACCACAAGAAGTTTTAATACGAATTTCAACATTATAAAACCATTCCAAACCTTCCAATTCAAATACCAAGCTCTAGCTACTCGAAAAGCTCACTATTACAACAATTGGAATGGAAAGTAAAAACATATACAAGAAGATCCCCGACATTCCCATCGGCCTCACTCTACTCGCTTCTTTTTTCCTTTTCTTTCTTTCACCTGCAATGGAGTAAATCTCCATTGCTCAGCTATATGCTGAGTGCACAATTCTAAACATATGCTTATATGACAATTCATGCTTTAAAACATCTAAAACACATAAACAATAATCGCTAGGGTGAGTGGTACGTTTCCATCCGGTAATTGAGACCTGTGCCGTGGAAGGCCCACCTCTTCCACACACCTTGTACACTGGTTGGACCTTCCTCCATACCAGGTACTATATCCTGCTTAGGCCTTCCTCCATACCAAACACAACCACTATCAATGTTATAATCCCAAACTTCGAGGAGCTTACCCCTGGATGAAATTGCACCCAACCCCCCTTTGACCCAAGTAGACACATAGCATGCTCACATAAACAGTTATACGTGCTTTTATCGTAGTTTCACGTGCATAATTAACCGGCCTAATTAATACACAGATTTCGCTCAGATCCAAAATATTAACTCAATATTCAAAACATGTAAATTTCATATAATTCATAGGTCTAGAATTCACACCTCGTGCTAACGCTCTATAACTTTGAAGGATTACTAAGAGGTCCAAATAAACGTCGAATCTCCGATTATACGCGATTCCTACAAGTATTACTGGGTTTTCCCCAAAATCCTAGAAATTAAATTTTATAAAAACTAAGCCAAACATGGCCTAACAACGATCAAAACAAAGCCCTTACCGTGAGGAGTTCAAATATGAAATTTGAGAGAAAATAAATGGGTAGAAGTCCTTTGATTTGCTCCTCCTCTTGACTTTAGATTTTGAGAAAAGTTTAAATAAAAATATCTTGGGCTTGCTATATATAGACATAAGTCCCAGAAATTACATTTACCACCCCACGAATTTTCAAAACTCATGATTATCCTTCGAAACGTCTTACACTTCCAATTTATTACTCCATGAGTGAAAATTATAATTTATAAATTTTCCGACTAAGTTCCGTTTGTCGTTGTAATTACATTCCAAAAACTAATTTCATGGAATTTCTAGATAACATACCTTTATGCAACGAATCCTATTGGTTATCGTCAAAACCATCAAATTGATCCTAAACATGATTAAAACTAATAGAAACACAGGCAATTTACTATTAACAATTTACCAGATAAGTCAAATAACATTTAAATCATATAAATGACATTTAATCACACGAATGCCTCAATGATTACCGAATCACCGTGTCCTCACTTGACACCTTCCGTTGATCACAGTCAACCAATTTCACAATTATCAAATAATATTAATAGTTCTCAAAATTCCACAAATGCATTAAAAAGAATATCTTTCCGGGACGGGTGTGACAACTTTCCCCTCCAAAAAGGAAATTTGTCCCCAAACTTATACCTCATGAGTCTAAAAGGCACTGATATTCATTCCTCAACTCTTCCTCACTCTCCCACGTAGCTTCCTCGACTATATGATTACACCATAACACTTTCACCATTGGAATTGTCATTGTTCTCAATACTTGTTCCTTTCGATCCAAAATTTCTACCAGATGCTCTATATATTGGATTTGTAATGGTTCCAGTACTATGATCTTGCTCGTATTCGTCATACAATGTCTCAACATTGACACATGAAATACACTGTGTACATGCTCCAACTAGGATGATAGGACTAGTCAGTAAGCCACCGGTCCCACCTTTTCTAGGATCTCAAAAGGTCCTATAAATCTCAGAATGAGTTTTTCCCTCTTTCCAAATCGTGCGATGCCTTTCGAAGGCGCTACTCGCAAGTATACAAAGTCTCCTACCTCAATGTCATCGATCGTCGTTTAGAATCGGCATAATTCTTATAGCAACTTTGAGCTACCTTAAGTCGCTCCTGGATAAATTTCACTTTCTCCGTAGTTAACTGTACTAACTTAGGTCCTAACAATCTTTTTTCGCCAACCTCGGTCCAACACACTGGTGATGACACTTATGTCCATATAATGCTTCATACGGTGCCATCCCAATACTTGACTGGAACTTGTTATTGTAGGCAAATTCAATTAATGGTAAGTGTTTCTCCCAATTACTCCCAAAATCTAGAATACACAATCTCAACATATCCTTTAAGGTCTGAATCGTTCGCTCTGATTGTCCGTCGGTCTGAAGATGAAATGCAGCACTGAAACTCAACTTAGTACCCAAGCCTTTTGCAAACTTCCCCAAAACCTCGACGTAAAACTACTATCACGATCTGATATAATCACTGCTAGAACCCCATGTAGTCTCACAATCTCTTTCACATATAACTCAGCTAACTTGGATGGTTTAGTCGTCTTGATTGGTAGAAAATGAGCTGATTTTGTCAACCTGTCAACTATAACCTAAATCTTGTCGTTCTTATTAGATGATCGCGAAAATTCAAAAACAAAATCCATTATGATCTCATTCCATTTCCACTCTGCCACTAGTAAAGGTTAGAGTAGTCCTGCAGGTACCTGTCTTTCTGCCTTGACTTGCTGACATGCCAACACTCTGAGACATACTTGGCAACTTCCTGTTTCATACATCTCCACCAAAAGTTCTCTCGCAAATTCTGGTACATCTTGTTACTTCCCGGATGAACTGAATATTTAGTACTATGTGCTTCCTCTAGGATTCGTTCTTTCAGGTCTTTCACGTTCGGTACATACAAGTGACTCCCAAGCCTCAATACACCTTGTTCTAAAATAAAATTAGGTCATTTCCCTGAAGGCATATCCTCTCATATTTTACACAATTGAACTATTCTGTCGTGATCTCATCAATGATGTCTAGGTGAGCTATGATCGCCATTATCAAACCACCATTCATCTCTGGAATCACATCTAACTCCAAACATTCTATATCTCTAATCAATTCTTTTTTTTTTGGTTAGGTCATCGTCTAAGTTCCCTGTCATCTTCCGACTTAACGTCTCGGCTACCACATTAGCCTTTCCTGGATGATACTCTATTAAAAGGTCATAGTCCTTCATCAACTCTACCCATCTTCTCTGTCTCATATTCAAGTCCCGTTGTGTGAAAATGTATTTCAAACTCTTGTGGTCCGTGAAGATATCATATTTCTCTCTGTACAAGTAATGTCTCCAAATCTTCAAGGCATAGATTATCGCGGCCAATTCAAGATCGTGAGTTGGATAATTAACCTCATGTGTCTTCAGTTGTCTGGAAGCATAAGCAATTACCTTGCCACCTTGCATAAGTACACATCCCAAAACTTGATGCGATGCATCACTATAGATCACAAACCCCTCAATTCCAGATGGTATCGTCAAGATAGGTGCTCTTGTCAACCGCAACTTCAACTCTTGAAAACTGTCTTCACATTCTGAAATCCACTCAAAAGTAATACCCTTCCTCATCAACTTTGTCATAGGTAATGAAATATTGGAATTTTTTTTTTGATAAAACAGCGGTAGTATCTCGCTAGCCCTAAGAAACTGCAAATTTCTGATACTGAAGTCGGCCTATGTCAATTAGATACAACCTCTATCTTGTGAGGATCAACTAAAACTCCATTCTCGTCAATCACGTGACCAACAAAAGTAACATTAGGGAACCGTAACAATCTTAAATGATTCTTATGTTTTACCCCACTCGGTGAATAGATAAGAATATCATCGATGAACACTATCACAAAATCATCCAAGTCGTCCTTAAAGACTCGGTTTATAAGATCTATGAACACGGTTGGTGCATTTGTAACTCCAAATGGCATGACTAGGAACTCATAATGTCCGTAGCACATTCTGAAAGCTGTCTTCTCAACATCTTCAGCTTTTACTTTCAACTGATGATAGCCCGATCTCAAATCTATCTTGGAAAATACTCGTGCCCCACGAAGTTGATCAAATAGATCGTTAAATCTTGACAACGGATACTTGTTCTTGATTGTCAACTTGTTTAGTTCTCGATAGTCCACACACATTCTCATTGAACCATCTTTATTTGTTACAAACATTACTGGAGCTCCCCACGGTGATATGCTAGGTCGAATGAAACCTTTATCGAGTAGTTCCTGTAGTTGAATTTTCAGTTCCCTCAATTCTATAGGTGCTATTCTATATGGTGCTTTCGATACAGGTCTTGCGTCTGGCATCAACTCAATGGTTAACTCAATCTCCCTCTCAATAAGAACATTTGGTAAATTATCTGGAAATACATCTGGATACTCTGGTACTATTGGAATATCTTCTACTTTCAATTCTGTTTCAACAACTTACCCGCTCGGATAGCTGAAATCAAGTACGGTGACAGTGTAATCACACTCCTTTAAAAACAAAAGTTCCCATACACCGATGATCAAAAATCAACCTCCTTTCGTTCATAGTCTATGGTAGCTTGGTTAAGAGTTAACCAATCCATTCCTAGTATCACGTTGAAATGGTTTACAATAATCAGTATAAGGTCTATGGTCATCAACTTCTCGCCTTGTTTGATCTCACAGTTCTTATATATCGTAGACATTACTACTGGTTTACTAAGCGGCACAACAATGGATAAATCATATCTAGTGGCACAAACTTAACATTCAAATGTTCAACAAAATTATGCGATACAAATGAATGCGTAGATCCTAAGTCAACAAGTATGCGTGCTAAGTGCGAACATACAAGCACCATACCTGAGACCACTGTCTCCGAAGCAGCCATATCTCCTGGGTTCATCTAAAATGATCTTCTTTCCCTTTGTTCTATCTTCGGTATCCTCATTTGACTGCTTAGGCTTTGAACCACTGGAAGTCATAGAACTAGCCCCTTGTTGAGGACGCTTCCTTGGACAATCCTTTGCTCCCTAATCAAAACACTTGATTTGCGGATGAGATGAAAAACTTGCACTGTTTATCCCTTTGGTTCTGTTTTGCAAGTTAGTCAAAAAACATTGGCCAGTGTGTGATCGGTTGCAAAGCGGCCACGATGGCATGTTACTTGATGCCCTCTTAGAATCACCAAAACTAGAACTAGAGCCTCGTATAAACGGCCTCTTAAAAGATCTACCTTGACTTCGATCACCACCCTCATAACCTTGCTTGCCTTGCTGATTCTGTCTCGGTCTTTCTATCCCACTTTCGGCTACAAGCACCGTTTGTTGCATTGCTGCGATGGTTGAATGTTCATAAGTCTCTACCCTCAACCGAATATTCTCTTTTAAACCTTCCTCAAACTTCCTCGCTCTATCCTCCTTCTCCGGTACTGAACCCTTACCAAATCTTAGCAATGCATTATACTTGGAAGTGTACTCAGTTACAGTTATGTCTCCCTGTTAGAGATTGTCGAACTCTCTCTTTTTTGCGTTGTAAGCGGCTCGCAAAAAGAATCGACGATTGAACTCTACCTTGAACCCTTCCCAAGTAGTCGGTGCCCCCTGATCTAGAACATTTACCCACCAAATCTAGGCTTCACCTCACAATACATCACTTTCATTCTCAATCTTTTCCCTATCGGACATCGGGATAGATCGAAAAATCCTCTCCATGTCCATAACCTAATGCTCAGCCAGCGTTATATCAGGCATTTCATGAAATTCTGTTGGTTTCTTTCTGATAAACTGTTCGGATACGGACCTCATACCCCTATGCTCAAGTGCATGTACCATGGCCACCGGTTCTGGCTCAAATGGAGGTGTTGGAGGCAATCTCTCTGCTATATTCTGTATCATGTCTCCCATGTTTCCAATCATTTCGGTCATTTCATTCATTTATCGGGTATGTGGCGATAATTCTCGATCGCCGTCTATCATACCCCAACCCACCTCGTGTAGATTAGAACACGTGTAACAATACTACAAGTGCTCAACTATATGAATTAGCAAAGAAACACACGAATTACTAAGAAACATGTGTGTTAAACGACATAAAAATAACTTTGTTGTGACAAAATAACCCCAAGGGCAAAATGATCATTAATAAGATATAGCATATTTATACCAAAAGATAGGTCTTTGAGTCCCGATTCCAACGCAAAAAATGGCCCGCGAATCCGAATTTTCTAGAGTGAGTTATGTCCGTTTTCGTAAAGGTCGACAGTGCAGCAAAATGGTCTGCGGATCGATTCACCCAAAAACTGGATCGATCCGGATTGGACAGAACTTCATTTTTGGCCCTCCAGAAGTACCGGATCGATCCGCTCAAGACCCAAATCAATCCGGATTCTACAGCACACATTTTGACAGTAAAAACCCCTGTTTAAACCAATTTAAACATATCCAAAACATAATCAAACCTTATGGAACCTTGAATATCCATTCCAAGACCATTTAAAACACACTCAAACCTTTCTAAATACAGATTCAAACTCTTTCAAATATTCAAATCATGAACATAACCTCATTTGGATCAAACCAAACCACAGACACATCATTTTGGAATCAAATCAAGTTTTGAAGTTTTAAACTCTTGACAAATGCTAATATCTCATGAAATCTTGTTGAAAATGAACCTAAGCTATAACTAACAACATAGAACATTAGGAAACCATATTTCCAAGCATTCATAAGTATTACCAAGCATCTAAATCATAAACTCCAAGTCTCTTGAATCAAATTAAGCATTCGAACTCAAGTTTTCATTTAACCAAGCAAGCATTTACATAAAACCTTCCGGCAAGAGAATCAAACTTTGCAAAACATTTGTTTACAAAAAGAACTTGACTAAAATCTATAACCCATGTATCTGGACTTGCCGGAATGATCCAAACATACAACTTACGCACAATCCAACCATTCACATAGAAATTTATATAAGTTTCTCCAAATTTACATTAAACACATGAGTCATAGGATCCCAAACTAATTCCCAATCTCTCTAACTCTACAACCACAAGTCAAGGCTTCAAGCCACAAGTTAAGGATCCCAAGCCACAAGTTACTCCATATTACAAGTTAAAAACATAACTACATGTCCCAAATCTTTTCCCCGTTCCCAAGCACGTTACTTTCTCTCCGGAAATGGCTCCGTACCTGCGGTGGTTGTTATTTACCACAACAGAAAAGGAAAACAGTTTTCTTAAGCATTACGCTTAGTGAATAATCTAACCATGATTGAATGTTTAACATGTGCAATGCTACAATTAACACATAAATTATATCAGTAATTACCGAGTCACCAGTTTAATGATTCATTCAAACCCGAAGACCTCCCTTGGTCCCGTATTCCTTGGACTTCCGTATTTATCGGATTCTTCCTCTTCACCACCCTTATTACTCCCAACAATGAATCATTTTCCCAGTGCTTATTGGTTACCACATAAGCATATAAGCATGTAAGCACATAATCATAGCAACTTTTCATACAATTGACATATAATTCACAATCTAATAATTTTATAGCTTCTAAGCATGATTTTCACAACTCAAAATAATATAAAAACATTGAACACCTTAAACCACAATCACTTTTTGGTTAGAAAACTCACCTTAGCAAGATTATACCCAAATTAAGCTAGAAAATGCTGAATTGCACCAAATCCAAGTTCAATTTCTACCCCAAAATGAATCCTATATAGTTTTGGTACAATAAATATCGTTTATCAAGAACGGTTGCCGGAAAAACATTGTTGAAAATGAAAATAAATTACGTGCATGTGATCCTCTTACCTCCACGACTCCAAAAGTGGTCTCGGATCGTAAATCTGGCGAATGACGGCAACGGAACGACGGAAAACGACGTCGGCGACGGTTCTGTCTTTCCCTCTCGAGCTCTCTCTCTTTTCTTTGTTTTAATTCCAGCAAATATGAGAGTCTCCCTCTCTATTGACACCTCCATATACATGTATGTGAGGTATCTCAATCTCATCTTTCTTCGTTTTCATTTACACCCCCAAAACTCTTAATTTCTCAGTATGAAATCCCCCAAATATTCCATTAACTACCCAAATATCTATTGAGTGTTTGTCTAAGTCTCGTATGGGTCCCAACGTGGATCCCACATATTTTGTGAAGTTGCTATCGTACTTACTAATTATAAATCTTTTTTAATTATACCCTTATTTGGGCGTCCAAACTAATGCTAACACATAACAATATCATATGGAAGCAACTTAACAAATATCCATGTAATCATATAAAATGCATTTAATCATTTAAAATATAATTTACTAACTAGCCCCTCATTGGGTCCCATTCAAATACATGTCCCACCTCACTGGAGACTTTTCCAAATGGTGTACTTCTCTGAACACTTTTCATACGAACGAGTCCAAAGCCTCCCCTTATTCCATAATATACACAAATTATATAAATTAATGCATATTAAGATAATAACCAAACTTTTTTTTTCCGGGTACGGGTGTTACACCGTCACTCATGATTGTACAGTCCTGTCAATCTCATAGTATAACCACCATGCATGTGTGGTAACAAACAATTTCATGCATGCAACCACATGCCATATGCATCAAACATCTCTATAATGAATGAATGCAATCTAGAATATGCACCAAATCACTTACTACTCCACTCGACGTCGCACGTTCCCAAAGTTTTGTTACTTATAGCTCTGACACCAATAAATGTGATGACCCATCCCACTACGCGTGGAAATAGGACATGTGGCACGCCACCAAGGCTTAACCAATTATTTAAAAGATTATAGTAGCAGAAAAGAACACTTAAATCAATGTTGAGTATTTAAAACTTTTGGAAACGATACCTTCCGAGTTGTAAAATCCGTATAAAATTGAAAACGTAATTATATTTTGAACTGGATGAATCTATGTTAAGAGGGGTCCCAAAGGTACCCTAAGAACCAATCAAAACATTTAAATAATTTCCCGAAGGCATAAAAAAAGTTTCATGCAGGTGTCATTTCGACTTGTCAAACGAACCCATTCGATCAGTCGAATGACCCTTACGCTGGAATCCATTAAGGCAGAGGGTACTTCGACCGGTCGAACAGACCCCTTCGACTGGTCGAATGACTCCCTGGCAGAACTCTTGCCCAACTTACTCATCTGACAATCCTTAAACCATACTTGTATGATTCCAAACTTCTCAACTAGACTAAGGATACAAGCACACAACATTTTTTTTAATCCTTAAAACAAAAATGGAAATGAAATAAGTTAAGGCTCGTATGGATCATAACATAGAAGTACTATTCCATCCTTCCAAAATTCAGATTCCATAAGTAAAACATACAAAACGTGAACCCACGAGTTCGGAATCGTTACAACTTAACCAGAAGAGGTTTTAATACAAATTTCAACATTACAAAACCATTCTAAACCTTCTAATTCAAATACCAAGTTCTAGCTACTCGAAAAGCTCACTATTACAACAATTAGAATGGAAAGTAAAAACATATACAAAAGGATCCCTGGCATCTCCCATCGACCTCACTTTTCTCGCTTCTTTTTCCCTTTCTTCCTTTCACCTACAATGGAGTAAATCTCCAATGCTCAGCTATATGTTGGGTGTACAATTCTAAATATATGCTTATATGATAATTCATGCTTTAAAACATCTAAAATACATCAAAATAGTCGCTAGGGTGAGTGGTGCGCTTCCATCCGATAATTGAGACCGGTGTCATAGAAGGCCCACCTCTTCCACGCACCTCGTACACTAGTTGGTCCTTTCTCCATACCAGGTACCGTGTCCTGGTTGGGCCTTCCTCCATACCAGACACAACCACTATCAATATTATAATCCCCAAACTTTGAAAAGCTTACCCTCAGATGGAATTGCACCAAACCCCCCTTTGACCCAAGTAGACACATAGCATGCTCACAAAATAGTTATACGTGCTTTTATCGCAGCTTCACGTGCATAATTAATACATGGATTTCGCTCGGATCCAAATTATCAATTCGATATTCAAAACATGTAAATTTCATATAATTCATAGGTCTAGAATTCATACCTTATGCTAACACTCTATAACTTTGAAGAATTACTAAGAGGTCCAAATAAATGTAGGATCTTCGATTATACACGATTCCTACAAGTCTTACTGGATTTTTTCCAAAATCCTAGAAATTAGATTTTATAAAAACTAAGCCAAATAGGGCCTAACAACAATCAAAATGATGTCCTTACCTTGAGGAGTTCAAATATGAAGTTTGAGATAAAACAAACAAGCAGAAGTTCGTCGATTTGCACCTTGAAGCTCTAAGCAATCATCCCCATCTTGACTTTAGATTTTGAGAAAAAAATGAAAATATCTTGGGCTTGCTATATATAGACATAAGTCTCAAAAATTACGTTTACCACCCCACGAGTTTTCAAAACTCCTAATTATCCCTCGTAACGTCTTACACGTCCAATTTATTACTCCACGAGTGAAAACTATAATTTATAAAAGTTTTCGACTAAGTTCCATTTGTCGCTGTAATTACATTCCGAAAAGTAATTTTGTGGAATCTCTAGATAACCTAACTTTTATGCAATGTATCCTATTGGTTGTCGTCAAAACCATCAAACTGATCCTAAAAAGGATTAAAACTAACAGAAATTACACTATACAGGTAATTTACTATTCACAATTTACCAGATAAGTCAAATAACATTTAAATCATATAAATGCCATTTAATCACACGTGCCTCAATGATTACTGAATCACCGTGTCCTCACTTGACACCTTATCAAATAACATTGATTATTCTCAAAATTCCATAAATGCATTAAAAAGAATATCTTTCCGGGATGGGTGTGACACTCGGTCCGACGAAGGCATTTGATTTGAATTCCCCAAACTCCTCTGGAATTTTCCTAGAAAATTGGTTTTCGAAAAGCTGTAAAGAAACGATTTGGGTTAAGGTCTTAAGCTCTAACAGGTCACCTTCAAGATTGTTGTTTGAAATATCAAAATTCACAAGACTTGTGAGATTTCCAAACCCAATTGGGAATTTTCTAGGAAAGCTATTATTGTAAGGCTCAAGCTGCCAAAGCCTATTTAGCTTTTTTATTCCCTCTGGGATTACACCAAACATATGATTATCAGATAGTTCTAGATTTTCAAGCAATGTGAGATTTCCAATTTCATCTAGAATTGTTCCTTCAAGATTACAGTTACTAAGATAAAAGTAATATAATTTATCAAACTTTAGTACCTCTAAAGGAAACAAATTTCTATCAAATGGGTTATCTCTAATGCTCAAGAAAGTAAGATTTGTGACATTTTCAAGTGATTTCCATGGAAATTTGTGAAGACCAGAATGAAAATATAGAGAAAATGAAAGAGAAAAAGAAGAAGATTTTTTTACTGGTGCTCAACCACAGGAGAAAAAATAGAGAACGATTCATTCACGATCCATTCTCTTTCTCTAGCACCTTTCTTATAGCCATAGACGAAGCATGTGACAAGAGAGAGAGACCACGAGCTGTCACGTGTTCAATAACTAACTCAAATTAAAGAAATAATAAAAGTAGAAAAGAAAAGATGGGGAGGACAGCTGGACACTATGGTGGATAAACATAATTGGATACAGGACTGACTCATCCTAGTCCTAACAATCCACCCTTCTCCAAAACAAGCTTGTCCTCAAGCTGTGAATCCTGGAAATTGTGCTTCAACTTCTACCCAAATTGCATCTTCAATTGGTAGACCCTTCCACTGGACGAGGTACTTGGTTATTGATGCATTTCCTTTTTTGATTAGACCCCCTCTCAATAATCTTCTTGGGCACCCACTCAAGAATCCCCAATTTCTCATAAGGGGGCAGTATGGGAGAAGTAGTCACCTTGTCACCAAGCTTTTTCTTCAAGAGAGAGACGTAAAATATTGGATGTATTTTGGCATAGGAAGGAAGTGCCAACTTATATGCTACTATATCAATCTTAGCTATCACTTGAAAAGGGCCATATGTCATGCCCCAGAACCACACATACGATTCTAGGACACGTGGCACGCCACCAAGGCACCCACTATACTCCTAAAGGTACATTATTAATCATAAAATCAGAGTTATAAAAAGTTTTCCCATTTAAAGCACTTACAAAAACATTTGATTTGAAACAGGGCATTCTAGTCGACTGATCGGGGAGCCCAGTTGACTGAAAAGGAGATTATAGAGAGCTAAAATCTTAGAAAATCCCGATCCGGTCAACTGGCGACATGTCCGGTCGACTAGTACCTGTCCGATCGACTGAACAATGCTAAAGCAGAATGTCTCATTTTCAAAACAGAATCTGGTAGACCGGAATAGCACCCCGGTCGATTGGATTTAGGCAGCAGAGCCCATTCTGTAGCAACCTAAAGTTTAAAACCAAAACCATCCAAAACTCACACAACACTTGATAGGTATGATCAAACCCAACACCAACAACTTACATAAACATAACCCAACCATATTACAACGCCCACGGGTTACCCAACTAGAGTTATTACGAGTTCCAAAACCGGATTAAGAACCGATTAATATAAAACAAGTTCTATAAGTTAACATAAAACATGATCCTTACTCAGAATTCAACTAGTCTAAACACGAGTTATAACCTGAATATTAACATAACCTTCAAATACAACTGGTTACCAACATATTACAAGTTTGAGTTCAAAACATAAGTTTCACAACAACAACTATAGCTGCTCCCATGTTCCCACGTTGCCTCGCCGCTACCAATTTTCATTGTTTATTCGATGCCTTGTCTTTATCACCTACAATGGTTATTCAATAAACACTACACTATATTATCTATATGCTGGTGAATGCCAATAATTATAAACATGAATAAAAAATATGCTCAATCTCATCTTTCTACGCATCACTATGGTCTCCGGGAACGCAAGTTTCGACCACCCTTTCACGCTAGTCCGCGACTACTCCACTAGTCTGTGCGACTAACCAAGCTACGCACGCCTCTTTCTTTTAGGCGCGCAGTCTCATGGCCATTTTGGCACCTGATCTCATAACTTTGATGGCAAGTACATGTTCCCCTTTGACCCATATATACAACTCAACATGCTTATATAGCCATTACACTGTGCAATTTCACAATTTATACATGAGCTATCAAAATTACTCTAAACATGTGAATTTAAGCTAACTAATCATGCTTAGCATCATAAAGATAGTCTTAAATATCCAATTATCCAAATTCTATAATTATTGTCACTCACCTCTTGTTTGTCGCTCCTAAATACTAGATTAAGCCCCTAGCAAGTCCCACGTATAATTTATATACAAAAATATGCAAGTTATGAGCTAAGCCCATGAATTGGGTCGCAGAAAACTGTCTCAAAATTTAATAAGATTAGTACTATCGCATTAGACTCACCTCCAAGAGTCCGAATATGTAGCTTATTTTGAAACTGAACGTCAAACGGCACGCCAATCGGTGTCGTGAATGTCGGCGTAATACCATCGAGATTTTTGTATGAAATCTCTTCTATAATTCCTTTTGTTACAATGAAGAAGACAAGGACATGAGTCACTAGCTATGTGTCTCTCGACATGTGACTCTAAGTTCCACCAATTACATATGCCTCCCCAAAGATGATTAAGTTTTGCAGTTATACCCCTGCTAGTTATGAAACTTATTGAAACTATCCCAAACTTAAATGGTTGTTTGTCTATATCACGTATGGGTCCCATAAGTGGTTCTATATAATATTATAAAGTTGCTAATTAACCTACTATTTATGCAACGTGTCCAATTCACCCTCACAAAAGTACCCTTAACGAACCACATGAGTGATCTCTAGCAATTAACATATTATCTAAACATCATAATATAGTAACACATTGTGGACACGCGGAATTGATTTTCCTTTTGTTGTGAAATTGATTTGAAGAAAAGAAGGTCTGGTCTATTGAAAACAGATACAGAGTTGCCACTTGGTCTTTAAGGAACCAAGAAACCTAATTTTGACTCATCCAAATGGATAAAGGGCACCTGCCCTTCATAACTAAAGAACTTAGCTCAGGATTTTGGTACGAGAGAGGAAGGAGCCTTTGACACGACTAAAACACCCTCAACTCGCCCCGTCTTTCGACGGGCCTCAATTAACATCCAAATAATCATCTTATACTATGTTTGGCTCGACAAATAATACCATGATAGTATATCACATCTCATAAGAATATTGAAATGGAAGATCAAAAGATAAGATATCATTCATAAGATCTAGCCAAGTATCACACAATGTAAAGTGAAAGATCACACAAGCAAACCTAGAAAAAATTGTCTAATCACATATCAAGTAATCAAATTTTCCTAATCTAAAGGGGGACATGAATTGTTCTTGAAACAAATAAATCAAAGAGAACAAAGATGCTTAGCAAGCTAGAATGATGCATGTTACTCTTTGAGAAAAGAAGATCTCTCAATCCCCGAGACGGATGAGGAAGGAAGATTAGATCGTGGAGCATGAATGTGTGATCAAGTTCATTCCTTATAATCTTCTTAGATTAGGAGTCACAAAAACCCCAAATCTTGCATGGATGCAATGTATGACCTTAGAATGTGCAAAGGTTGTAGTGTGTTTGTGTTCATGGATTACTAGAATGACTTAGAAGTATAAAAATATGCATGAATGAATGAAGGATGTTATTATAGTATATGTATAAATGAAGTATGAACTTCTTCCTAAGAGATGAACTAATTTGGGATGCATGTAAACATCTAATCAAAGAATAAAAGTTGAAACATGCTTGCTATGAATAGTGGACAGAACAGTGAACTGAATTTGTAAAAATGGAAAAGTGAGGCTAAAAATGTTTTTAATTCATGATTTTTTTATGGAGATCATCCTTATTGTGTCTAGAACACATAGCCAAAAAGCCAAATCACTATTGAAGTTATAGATTGAGAGAAATCATATAAACAAGAGAGGGTACTCAGAAATAGAGTCCGTACTGTCGACTGAAATGTAGAAAAATCTTAGAAAAATGAAAACAAAATATTTAGAGGTCCATATTATACAGAAACCCTAAGACACATAATTTCAAGGAAAAAAATGAGTTTATGCCATTTTCTTTGGAAAGGTTTTTGCAAAATAAGTTGCAAGCCAACCAAGCTGCTGTGACAGAGAAAACATAATGTCTGGAAGAAATGTTTGGGTCAAAATGAAACCCTTCCAAGTTTTTTCAAGTAAAACCAAAAATCACGGGTGTTCTATAATGAGTTAGGAAGACTTTCCTAGTGGTCTTGTAACCATACATTGAGTATTGAACTCAGAATGACATTTTGAAGTTGAATGACTCACTGTTTTGGAGATTTTAAAAAGACAAATGTTTTGTTTCTTGAAATCAAAATGAGAGGTTTAAGAGATATTTTGAAATAGAGATTTTGAAAGTATATTTCAAATTCATAACAAGAACTCCCAATATTTCTTGTACAAACATAGTTTTGTTTGAGAATATGACTTCAAGAATATATATGAATGTATTGAAGTTAGAATCATCATCTATCAAACATATTTTTAAGGTCAAGAGCTACTATCCATAAGGATTCACTCACCTCAAACACCATATCATCATCTAGATTATGATGAACTAGTAAGTAATCAAAGAAAAAAAAAATGAGGTAAGAAGAGATGAACATAGTACGTAAATAAGTAAGTAAAGAAATCAATAGATGATAATCAATGAGATATTAGACTTGTAGCTTGGTGTTTCACTCATAGATATTGACATTTGGACATGGAAGTAGCTTCCTAACTCATAAATACTTAGAGAAATGGTGGTTGGGTGTATTGATGATGAA
Organism: Hydrangea macrophylla; assembly: GCA_033977485.1. Taxonomy (NCBI): domain Eukaryota; kingdom Viridiplantae; phylum Streptophyta; class Magnoliopsida; order Cornales; family Hydrangeaceae; genus Hydrangea; species Hydrangea macrophylla. The sequence goes on along the minus strand of CM066983.1, from coordinate 107,672,991 downwards.
GTATATAGAAGGATAATGGGAGAACTTGAGTTTAGAACTCACTTTATATAGAAAATTAGTAGAAGAAGCTCCATTTCTCACTTCTAACTCTAACTATATCTCTCATTCTCTCTACAAATTTTCCAAGCTTTGTACTTGCCTCCCCCCAAATAAAGAGCAAAGGGGGGTTTATATAGGCTAATTTGGGGTGTTTTTGGGATTTAGAAAGTGCTTCCATTGGTCCTAAACATCTATGAACAAGAAACTATGTCGTTTTGGCTTTCACTTATTCAATTTGGACCCCCAAAATAAATCACAAAAATGGATTCGTCAAGGGTTGAGTGCTGCCACGACACTGGCCATGTGCCGCCGCATCATTGTTCCTCAGACGCCCCGAAAAATTACGATTAAGCCCCAGAGGTTCCGATATTCGCGAAAAGGCCCTATTTTGTCCAAAATTTACAAAAAATGCATACAAACTCTAAACTGAGCTTATGATATACCGTTGGAAAAGTATTGGAGTCTAATTTTCATAAAAAAAATGTTTCAGAGTTAGGTCACTTTGAAAAGTTTTGCGGTATTCGCGAAAAAAGCTGATTTGATCGTCTTTTTCACATTTAGAAATTCATAATAAATTTATTTTAAATCCAAAAATTATGTGTGATATACCGTTGGAAAGATATTGACCTCTAGTATCTATGAAAAATGTTTGAAAAATAATACGGTGCTCCGGTTTCAAAGTAAACTTTTAGGTCAAATCGATCAAACCTAGGATCTCTAGGAAGTTCTGGGAACCTCTGGGAGCTCCCAAGAGCTGACGTTTTCATCCAATTTTCTTTTAAGACACATTTTAGTACTTTTCACATGATCTAGGATGATCTTAGAACTTTCAGGTAAATTCGGATGATTTCGGTCAAACCCTGATCAAACCTGGGTCAAACCGGTCAACAGGGACTTTCCGGGAATTTCCTGCGAGCGAGATGTTTTTTAATAGAGCAGACGATTTCACCTGGTTTTGCTTTAAAACTCATTTTATTACTTTTCTTATGACATAGCATGTTTCTAGAACTTTTGGTTTAAATCTGGGAGTATTTGGGCTTTCAGGGGTATTTTGGTCATTCTGAGCATTTTGAGAGATAGAACTAACTTTCAGGCATCCTTTTTGAGTCTTTTTCAATCATCGTGAACCACCAAGCTATGGGTCTCCTAAATCTGATAGCCGACAAAATGGGGTGTCTACACACATATGTATTATTAACATTTATGCACATAAGAATTATTTCCCATATCTGTCCAATCACACGGGGACCTATCAAAATTGTCCCAAACTGGGACTGTCACTGCCACTTGACCTATCTCTGGGTTCCAAACTGGACACCCCTAATCAACTTAGTGAGTTTAAACTCACGTAACATATATAATCACATCATTAAATATATGTTACTAATGCATGCTAATTGCGATTAAATATAGCCCGCAAGAGCGGGTGTTATACCGTAGAATCTGGGTGATAACTTATGAAAACTTCGCCTCTCCACGGTCTGTTGTCGATATGGTTGAAGCTTGAGATAAACCCAATCCCCTATCAAAAATTCCCTTTCAATCATGAGTTTATCTGCATATTTTTTCATTCTATTATGACCCTTTTTCAAATTACTTTGCAGCCATTGGATCATTTGGTCCCTCTCTCTCAAAGTCTCGTCCACTAGATCAACTGTTAAAGAACCTAGTAAATAACTCTGGATGGTTGGTGCGGGTCTATGGTATAATGACTAAAAAAGGGTGGTCTTAATTGATGCTTGATATGCAGTGTTATACCATCATTCAGCCCATGGTAACAATTTAACTCACGAAGATGGCTTGTTTCCCACAAAGCAACGTAGGTAATGTTCTAGAATTTTATTTAGAATCTCGGTCTTCCCGTCAATTTGAGGGTGGTAGGAAGAACTGTGACATAGCTGGGTTCCACTTAGCTTGAAGAAAGTTTGCCAAAATAGACTCATGAAAGTAGAATCCCTATCACTGACTATTGACTTGGTAGCTGTGTAGGGGTGGGATAAGGGAATGAAATGGCTATATTTTGTGAGTTGATCCACGACCACCAAAAGGGTATTTTTTTTGAAGTTGAGTTGGGCCATCCTTCGACAAAATCCATGGAGATGACTGTCCAAGTTTCTTCTGGAATAGGAAGGGGAGAAAGAAGAGCAGGAGGGTGTATATTTTCCAGCTTTTGTCTTTGGAAGATATCACAAGTGGCTACAAACATCTTTCCTTATACCAAGCCATTTGAAATTTTGAGAAAGTCCTTTTTAGGTTCTCAATTACCCAGAATGTCCTCCTAAAGGTGTGGCATGGTACTCATATACCAGCTTTTCTCAGGGAGAAGATTTGGTACATATAGTCGATGCTTGTAGGTAAGGATTTGATTGTCAAACTTGAAGTACTTTGGGCCTTTTCCACCCTCACTAAGAGATTTAATAATCTAGGCTATTTCATCATTAGTGCAGCACTCTTTCTGAATCTCAATAGTAGCATAAAAAATGGGATTGGATAATGCCATTAAAATTGCCTAACAATTTCAAAAGCCATTTGTTCTGCTCTGGGGTGGTGAATCTCTGGGTAAAAAAATGTTGTAGGGTCCTATAGTCAATCATGATCTTGAAGGGTCTTCCCCACAAATAAGTCTTCCAGTGCTGGACTGCAAAAACAACCGCTAACATCTCCTTGTCTTAAACTGAAAGTTGAAGGTTCTTACCAGATAAGGCCTTGCTTACATAAGCTATAGGGTGCTTGTTCTAAGTTAGGACAGCTCCCGGACCATCTTTTAAGGCATCACATTCCACTATAAAGGGTTGAGTGAAATCAGGGAGGGCCAAAATAGGTGCTGTGGTTATGGCTGTTTTAAGGGTTGAAAAAGCTGCTTCAGCCTCAAGATTCCACTGGAATTTACCTTTCTTTAGTAACTGAGTTAAAGGTCTGTCTATGATTCCGTAGTCTTGAATGAACATTCGGTAGTAACCCGTAAGTCCTAAGAATCCCCTCAGTCCTTTTAAAGTTTTTGGTAATTTCCACTCCTTAATGCATTTAATTTTGGATTTATCCATAGCTACCCCTTCAGCAGACACCATATGGCCCAAATATTCTATAGTGGTGGTAGCAAAAGAACACTTACTGCTCCTAACTCTCAGTTGGTGTTGCTGCAAGGTCTGGATTACCACCCTAAGGTGTTCAAGGTGTTGTTCCCAAGTCTTGCTGTATACAAGGATATCATCAAAGAACACAAGGATAAATTTTCTTAGGTAGGGTCTGAAGATGTCATTCATGAGTGATTGGAAAGTCGAAGGGGCACTACTGAGGCCAAAAGGCATGACTAGGAATTCACAGTGACCGTTATGAGTGCGAAAAGCTGTTTTATGGATGTCTCGAATTTTCGTTCTGATTTGGTAGAATCCAGTTCGAAGATCTAACTTGGAGAAAATAATGGAACCATGTAGCGATATATTGTATTTCCTTATCCATGTAGTTGCCTTGTATAGGTAGGTCTCTTGCATCTATAAAAGAGACCACTCACCTCCTTTATGGGGATAAGCTTCTCAGTCTGCATAGTACCTCTATAGCAATCATAATCGTGCCCGACCAACCTTTGGTAGCTCCAAACTGTTGTTGGTTCACCAAAGGTCCCCTAATTTTTTAACAGTATAGTGAACGTGCTCATACACACACGTGGATGAAGGTCTCTTCATTAACAGAGTCAAACCACATATAAACCCAGCCCCTCACTATTTCTCTCTCCTTGATATGCTTTAATTTATCTTGTCCAAAAATTGCATCATTAGCTTGGCGTCGTTTGTGGGAAGCGACAGATCTCTCAAAAAACAAATCTCTTAACTGATTGTTATGCCTCCGAATAAGGGTAAGAAAGCTGTACAACAGGCTAACCGAGACATTCCGCCGGCCCTAGTACCGGATACAGCAGTCTTGACACCGAAGCAGATCATCGTGACCCTCGCACAGGTCCTGAAGGGCTAGTGTCAAACCCAGCAGCAGATCAAAGCCCAGCTGGCCCAACAGAATAACCCTTCATATGCTAGGTCACAGCCCGGGAATGATGAACATAGTCGGGAACCGACACAGACCCGACAACGTGCCCGATCCATGTTGAGGATGTCAGAGACATCATCAACGATAGGCGTGCTACCAGAGGGGGGAGGCGAGAGTGTATGACGCAGGAATCGGTCCATGATCACTCGGCCAGGAGCCGTGATGATCTTAGGCACACGATTAACCAGAGTCATAGCCGAGCCTCACGCCATAAGGAGGAAGCCTCTTCCACTGACTCGACCTACATCCCGGATACCAGTCGGGAAGGTGTGGTGGCGCGTATCACGGATTTGGAAAACCAGATCGATAGAATGGCCAAAGAACTGTGCCAGAATCCTACTCAGTATCATGTTAACATCGAGACTGAGTCACCGTTCTCCAGCCAGATCACAAGGTTGCCATCCCGCATAAATTTAAACAACCACATCTAGATTCTTATAATGGCTCGGAAAGCCCGGTCGACCACGTCCGGACCTATAAGGCCCAGATGGCCCTAGCCACCAACGCCGACGAACTGTAGTGCTTGGCCTTCCACGGCACTTTGAAAGGCCTGGCCACGCAATGGTTCCACTCCTTGAAACCCTGATCTGTCAAAGATTTTAAGGAGCTCAACACACATTTTGTTAGCAAGCTTATAGGTATGCTCGACCGGCCGCAACCTGACACCCAGCTACTCATTGTCAGGCAATAGAAATGAGAGTTGTTAAAGGATTACGTCGATTGGTTTAACTGACAGAGGCTTCAAATCCACAACCTGAATGAGATAGTTGCCATTACAGTCTTCTACTCAGGAGTTCAACATACCAAATGCACCAAGTCATTTCACAGAAATCGACCGGTGACCTTGGTTGAATTCGCAGAGAGGGTCGAAAAATATGCTGACGCTAAAGAATTTCTAAAGATCAAAGACCCCGGGCATATAAGCGATGAGCCTTCAATAAGTAAGCAGAAGTGAGATCAGCCCGAGAAGAATAATGTAAAGAGGCCCAATAGTTTTAGCAGTTCCTTCAGTGTCCAACGATCTGGGTTCGGCTGTCCTGACCCGACCTCCAGTTCACAATGGTCAGGGTCCAGTAGTCTCGACCCGACCTTAGTTCACAACAGTCAGGGTCCAACAATCCCGACTTGACCTCCAATTTACCGCGGCCAGGAGCCTGGTGATCCCGATCCGATCTCCTATCTCCAACAGTCCAGGTGAGCCCAACTATAGTACTATTTTTGCCCAATCATAGCATAAGGCTCCATAGACTATATCAAAAAGCTTCTATAAAGACCTCAGGATCATACCAGAGTAACCAAAGGACCTTGAGATCACCCCCGAGACACTAAAAAAACCTCAGGATCACATCGAGGCATCAAAAGACCTTGGGATCACACCCGAGGCACCAAAAGACCCTGGAACTACCAATGTTCTAGGTCGGCCGCCTACAGTAATTGTTCTCGTAACACTTGCCTCAACAAGCTTGGGGGGCAAGAGGGAATGAAGACTGCAGGAAGTCATACCGAGTGTTTAAAGGCCTTGGGGGTTAACTAAGTAAAACCCTTAGATAACCTGAGTGCCTACAATACTCAGAGGCACTAACTCTGCTTAGGCCAAGACCGATAATAGAGGTAGTTAAAACCTCTTAGGTTGGCCCACAATAGAGGGGTAAAAAAAAGACCCTAAAGCAACATGCTTTAGGTCGGCTCTACTAACATGGTCAAACTCTTCTATGAACAATCTTGACGAAGACTAGCTGGGCAGAAGATAACCATTCTGGGAGCTAAGAAAGGACCCTAAAGTAGCTCTCTTTAGGTTGGCTTTTTCAACATGATTAAATTCTTCTACCCACAACCTTAACGAAGTAGGAGAAGAAAACCATCTTGGCAGCTAACTCAAGCAAAAGTCTCCGAATTAGGCTGAATCTCAACTCTTAACCAATTCTCGAGCACTTAAAGATTATGAATTAGGCTAAGTCTCAACTCTTAACCAGTTCCCAAGAATTCACAAGACTCAGAAGCTCCAAGGAAACTTTCTTGAGCAATCAATATATTTCCAAACTCGACTCCATATAGCATCAAGCCAACCTTGGAAATGGGGGTCAACTGATACGCCCAAAATTGGCTTGATCGAGTAGTTCCACTCAGCGACTGGCCCCTATCCCAATTTCTCATACGGTTACAGGCCCTCTAGGCCTCCTGATTTGATAGCGTAAGGCTCTGCCAAAGGAGAATCCCGACCCTTCGATCGAGATAGCATCGTCCAGCCATTATACAGTTCAGGTCTATCTCGGCTAGCCCAGAGGTGCATCCTAAACTACTCAGCTCCAACAGTCGATCATCTCCAGGACAAAGGTCAGCAAACTCCCGATTGGTACATCCATAAGGCCCGATTGGCAGGTCGGGAATGCCGTATATGCACGGCTCAGTCAAGCTCACAAGCCTTGGTCCAGAAAGTTTCGGGTAATTTCTTACGATGCTAGAAGATTAACATGATGTTTAGAAAGTTTTCTAATTCAATTAGGAAACTCACTTGGTTTGAGTGAATCAAGCTTAATCGTATTGTATTTCCTTATCCATGTAGTTTTCTTGTATGGGTAGGTCTCTTGCATCTATAAAAGAGACCACTCACCTCCTTTATGGGGATCGACTTCTCAGTCTGTATAGCACCTCTATAGCAATCATAATCATGCTCGATCGACCTCTGGTAACTCCAAACTATTGTTGGTTCACCAAAGGTCCCCAACTTTTTTAACAGTATTGTGAACGTGCTCAAAAACACACATAGACGTAGGTCTCTTCATTAACAGGGCTGAACCATATACAAACTCGGTCTCTCACTATTTCTCTCTCCTTGATATGCTCTAATTTATCTTGCCCAAAAATTGCATCATCACTGATTAGATCTGACAAATAATTTGTATTGTACTTGTACAAAAAGAAGAAATGAATGAATGTTCTTAGTTGTGCGCTCTCTCTCTCTCTCTCTCATAGGCATGAAATATTTATACCATATTTTCCCTTGAGTTTGTATCATGTGCACGACATGTGATGGGCCACCGTTTGTTTGCTTGATGGATTTTAACGGCCACAGCAAATTGATTTAGATTTGAAACTATAGGGAGTAAATTGACCAAATTAAAATTAGAGGGGCCATTTTGAAACTTGGTGGAAACTATAATGGTTTAAAATATATTTTACCCTAAAAAGAAAAAAAACATTAAAAAGTTGTACAAAATGAAAATCTATACATATATATATTGTTGGGTTTTTTTGCAATTCGATCGGTTAATCGATTACCAAATCGAACAGAACTTAAATTTCGGTTAATCGAACTAAAATAATCGAATTATAGTTTAGTCGATTTTTAGTTTGTTATTCCCAAACCAAGCCGAATTAGCCAAAACCAAACTGAACCGATCTATGACCACGTCTACATCCAATCCAATCCACTAAAGAATGAGGAGGAGAGATTTTTTTTTTGGATACAGAGGAGAGATCCTTATGAAACATTGAAGCATCGTTTGTAATTAAACAACACAAGGTATTAACATTGCATAGCCATGAAATCATGAACAAAAGTTCTAAAGTTTGGATAAAACAAATCCATGGTATAATCCATGGAAAATACTAAACAACAAACACCCAATTTTTATCGTCATGTCAAGCTCTAAGCACTTGCTACATTCCAAACAACCGCTTCAACCGCTTCAACCACCCAGGATCCCCCTACAAAAATTGCAATTGCACACAATTATACAGTGTTTAAACAAATTAATTGGAAGTACAGTCTACATGGGCCAATCAATTAACTAGAGTATCCGAGCCACTTCGAGCACCCACGTCTAATCATCATCATTATCATTAGAGTAATGCTATGCATTCCATTTTTTTTTTCCTCAAAAGTGTTTCCCAACACATGTCGTAGTGTGCCCAGTTGATTTTGATTGCATGGTTGATGTTGAAGTGGTTCTACCATTAATGAAGTGGGGACCACTGCCACATGTGTTGGAAAACACTTTTTGGAAAAACAATTCAGGAAGCATAAAATTACTCTTATCATTAATAGAAAGTGAAAGACAAGGTTTTTTTTTCCTTTTCCATTTTAAAGAAAACATTATCCATATTTACAACTAAACCATAATTTTTTTTTTTGTACAAAAGATCTTTTCTTTATATAGTAACTGTAAGATATATTGTGAGGGTAATTGGTACACCCACATACATTGGACCTGGTCCAATGGGCTTTGGCTTTTGGAGACCTAAGGCTTTTATAGGTGTGTGCCTATATATATATATATATGTATATTGCACACACAACTAGGGTTAGCCTCTTGCACACCCTAGTTGTCCATCTCTCTCTCTTCCTTCTCTCTCACGTTTTCTCTCTCTAGGCCGTCACCATTGGAGCTTTGGATTTAGCGCGTGATACTAATGGAGATCACTCTGGTAGTGTCTTCTATAACCTATGAAAAGTACAAGATGGTACACAGAGGCTTAGTAGGAGCAGCAGTTTATGGGAGATCTTGTTGGGCTCGTAACAACGCCGAATAACGATCCATTGGGTTATTCCGCTAGGTAAGTGACCTAAACCCAACTCGTATACATGTATGCATATTTTATCTACATTGGTATCAAGCCATTAGGTTGTTGATTTGCCCGTATATTATGCCCCAAACGAATCTGCCATGGAAGCTTAGCAAGCTCTCATAGCCAAATCCCTATTTTCAAATTTTCAAGTGGGTGTAATAACAAACTCCAATAAAGGTTCAAAATTTTGATATGGTTGTGTTCCTTATGGTCCCTAGAGTCCCCCCATGAACTTTTATGGTCTGATTATCTCCATAGAGTGAGAAAATCGAAACCCTAGATCTGTTTTAGTATTAATAAAAATCTGAAACGTTCTTTTTATTTTAAAGGGCAGATAAAATCTTGGTTTTAATTTGCTAAACTTATGTGATTTGATTCGTTTCAAAAGATTAGCCTCTGCTCATGTCATGGAATGCACAATATTCATGGCAGGTCCCAGTTGTCCTCGTATGACCTTTGACAAAGCCTTTTTTTATCTTCCAAATAGACCTTAGTATTGGCAACATGACATGCACGACTGCCAAGGACATTGCACAATTTGGTTGTGTAGTTTCTGAAGACATGAGACATTGGAGCCTTGTTTGACAATCTTTGCAAACATTTATGGATTGTTAAAGCCGCGGCCAAACTAGCCCTACATAGTGGCACATGAACTAAGAGATCTTGTTCAAGGTCCCAGAACATATTTTTATTTGATAAAACAATCGGCCACTTGTTTTTAAAATTGAGTTTTAAATTAGTTTAAAATTCAAAAAATTAATATTATTAAATATTATTTTTTAGTGTTTAGTACACTGTCTGGAACTCTAGGATAATTTTTGGGTAAAGAATCATGTATTTATGGTATTTTAGAGCATATGACATATGTTTATGGATGTTTATTTAATAAAAACATATTGTTTAGTCCCTTATTATGCAATTTTTGTATATTGAGTGCATCTAAATTAGGTAGTTATGAAATCAATCCCTTAATTGGTGTACAACTCAGGAATTAGTCCTTTCCCTTTATTTTCATTTTTTATTACAAATATGACCCTTATCTGTTTTATTTAGAAATTAATTTGAATTTATATTATATTTGGATATTACCCATGTATGCAGAAGTGTAGGAGTCATGCAGTAATGGATCCCTAAAATATTGGTAGTTGATTGGGGAACATTAAACCTGATTCTAAACTGATTCATATGTCGATATGGAATAATCTTAATTTTAAAATTTTTGATTAAAATTTCATACTTGTTCTTATCACCTTTCCAGCGATTGGTGTTGCAGAAATTGTCGTTGAAGGTTTTTTTTTTGTAGGCATGAAATCTAACTTGTGTGTTTGGGAGAAATTTATCACATACACGAATAGTTATTTTGATCAATTGTTATTTGTTTATTGTTTGTAATAGTGATTTTATAGCAATTCTTAACCGTTATGTAACAACGAGTTTTTTTTTTGTTGTACATGCAAATTGCTGGTTGTTGTGGTGTGTTATGGAGAGTCAGATTCATTTGATATGTTCTTTTGGTGGTGATATATATGTAGTTAGTGTTGATGATGGCTCTAGATTTGGTGATGTAATTACATCCATAATTAGAAAATGGCCTGGGCTAAATGAAGATGAATTGACACTGACGTATCGAGTAAGTGGATATAGTAAGTGTATGGTAGCTGTGATCGTGATTTGGAGAATATGATAATGTTATGCAAACAAATGAAGTTAAAGCGTGTGGATGTTCAAGTTACATTATGGAGACTAATAATGAATTGTACGACGACGAAGACAAATTAAACACGTATGGTGGAGGGTGTTTGACTATTTTTGATGATGGTAATAATGAGCCTAATTTTTTTTCACACCGGAAGTAGTTACTGATGGGGTGTGAGTGGAGTCTTGATATTCAAGATGAGGGACAAAAGTTTGAAGGTGGTCCTGTGGAGTTTCGACAAGTGCTTTGTAAGTATTCTATTGAGATTGGTTTTCAATTGAAGTATTTGAAGAATAATAAGTTGTGTGTCACTGCTGTTTGTAATTTTCGAGAGGAAAAGGGCTGTAAATGGCGCATTCATGCCTCGAAGGAGTCGGTAAATGGTTTCTTTTATATACAGAAATTTGAGAAGCTGTACATGTAGGTCAGTTGTTCAAAAATCTAAACACCCTCGAGTTACTTCCAAGTTGGTAGGTGACTTGATTGAAGAGACAATCCGACGTGAACCTTTGTTTCCACCTGTTAAAGTCATAGGCGTAATCAAAGATAGGTATGGTTTTGATATAAAGTATCGCCATGCTTGGTTTTGTGTAAAAAATGCAAGGAAATGTATATACGGTGATCATTCACAGTCGTTTGACAAACTTAGGTGGTATTTTAAGAAGACAGAACGAGTACATCCTTGAAGCCATCTTGTATTGGATGTGGATGTGACAACAAGAAGATTTAGAAGGTATTTTGTATGGTTTGCTGCATGTATAAATGGTTTTAAGTATATGAGGCCATTGATTTTTCTTGATGGGACATTTTTGAAAGACCGTCATATAGGGGTGTAGTGTTTGGTGCTACGTGCAAAACAGCGAATCAAGGTTGGTATACTTTATACGTTATTCACTATGTATAGCAGCTTTCTTGTTCTAAGTAGAACTTTTTGTTACTAGGGGTATAGACATGTGTTTGTATCTTATGGTAATAGGGATAGTATACTCTATACATTGGTTCACAGTTTTGTGATAAATTTGTCACCCTTTTCATAGTTGGGGGGGAGGGGGGGTTAAAATGTTTGTTGTGTATAAACATTCACACGGTATTGACATTAATCTTATTGTGAGAATTATAGTTTGGTGAGAATTTTCTTACTTTTACCCAGTGAGAGAAAATATTTGTTTTGTGTGAACTTTCTCACTACATTGTTATTCATATACATATGAGAAATATAGTGTTGTGAAAAATTTGGCACTTTTTTTCACGCCAAATTAACTCCGAATTTCTATTAAAGTGAGAAATTTCACAAATATTTGATTTGTCCATTTTTGTTTTTTCCCCCCTTAGATATTTACAATCTTGCATATGCCAGTGTGGGTTCAGAGGATAAAAAATTGGAGCTGGTTCCTAAAGGAATTAAGAACGATAGTAGATCGTTCTCGAAGGGTTACTTTCATATCTGATAGGCATGTTGGCATTATTAAAGGTATTAAGGAGGTTTTTCCAAATAATCATCATGAGTTTTGTTTATTCCACATTAAGTACAATATGATGGACAAACTTAGAGGTATTAATACTAAGTTGCGTAGTCGACTTGTGTACAAGATGACTGAGTATGCATATACTCCACACTTTGAGTCTTACATTGAAAACATGGAATCGCTTGTTAGGGAAGATGGACAAAGGGTTAGTGACTTTGTAAGTGATATTCCTGTGCAAAACTGGTGCAATGCTTTTTTCAGGGGGCAAATGTATGGTGAGATGTTGTCTAGCCTAGCTAGCCTAGCCGAATCGTGGAATAAAATGATAGATGAGGCATGACATATGCCTATAAGTAGCATGATTGATAGTATACAAATTAAAACAATGAAGGATATAGCAAAAATGAGGTTTCAGACTAAAAGTTGGGATGATATTTTATGCCTGAAGATGTATGATCGATTGCAAAACGCGTTAGATGAAGGGAGAACATGGAGGATTAGTGCAGCAAGTGAATATTTATATGAAGTGCATTGTGAGCCTTCCATGCTAGTGAATGTTGGGCAAAGGATTTGTTCGATAGACTATGTTACGTATAATGAACAAACGAGTATAGGAATGACAGAAATGGTGTCACATGATATTGAGAATGACTTCCCCAGGTTGGTAATACTTAGAGATATCTTGACCTCTATGAGTTGGAGGATGTTGAAGACAACATACCATCTTTTTGCGAGGGTGGAGAGATTGAGATTCCACATCCAGTAATCGCTGAAAAATGGTACTAGTCTCCAACCGAGTGGGAGTACACCACTAGACACTAGTGGGAGTGTACCATATAGTGGGAGTGCACCACTAGGCACTCAAGATTCTCAAGTAGTACACCGTAGGTGATGAGGAAAAAGTTCCATGTCGTCGTTTTTAAATTAAGGCAGACATTTTTATGTGTACAAATGTGTGAACAAGTGGATGAGGATGAGCCTGCTTCTTTTGATGAAGCATTTTTCCTCGTTTGTTGAAGCTGAGTGGATAGTTTCTATGCCAGATGAGATGAGCTCTATGAACGCAAATAAGGTCTGGGAGTTAGTTGATATTCTGCATGTGTGTAAGGCTATTAGAGACAAATGTGTTTTCAACATCTAATGCAAGGCGGATGGTTCAATTGACAAGTGCCTTGTGGCGATAGTTTGTACCCAGAGATGGTATAGACCATGGAAACATGTTCTCCCAAAGGGTGAGATCTGACTCCATTCGCTTTATCTTAGCGATTGTGGCATGTTTAGTTTTAGAACTTTTTTCAATTGGATGTTTAAATTGTTTTTCTCAATGGAGAACAAGACGACGAGATGAATATGGATTAGCCCATGGTTTTGTGACCAAAGGGAGTGAGCGTAAAAGTATGTCGTATCAAATGTTCCATTTATTATCTCAAGTTAGCAATCATCTGGGCAGTGGTACAATGTGTATACATTCAATGGTCCAAGAAAAGTGTTCTAGTTCTTTGTATATTGACGACAACATTCTAGCTGGGAATGAGATGAGTTCCATTGTTGTCACTTGAGAGTGGTTGTCCTCTCAGTTTGAGATTGAGGACATGGGTGATGCCAACTATATGTTAGGAGTTTAGATTGTGAGATATTGTTCTTAGAAGCTCCTCTGTTTGTCTCGAGGGACTTATAAGATGAAGGTTCTTGTAATACCTGTAATTTTCTCTACTTGTAATAATATTAGTTTTCTGAATTTTCGCACTTGACTGGTTGTTATATTATTTTAACTGTGTGACAGTATCAACGTATTGTAATATTACTAATTGACTGTAAACACTGCACCGACTCGACCGTAATAAGACTTAACTTAGTCCCGTACTCAAACCCGGACATTAGAAACAATACTCGTTGCACGTAAATCGAGACCGATATGCATATCGAGGACATATGCATGCAAGCCAAAAAAATGGCCCAAATCCAAGGTGGACCCTACCATGGCTGGCTACGTGGCAGCCCATGCACCACATGTCACCACCCCTTTGACATTTGTCCACTACAAGGACATGTGTCCAAGCTTGCACCATGCAAGGTGACACCTACCCCTCCATCACCTCCTATATATACAACCATGCACATGCATTACATCCTCTTGGTCACATATAATCTACACATAGAGAGGGAATTAGGAGACATAAGAATCCATGGAGAAATGAAAGAAGAATTAAAAAGAAAACCAAAGTGTTCACCCCTTCCTTGTCTACACTTCCATGCAAACACCTTTACACATCCATATACCTACATATATCACAATGGGAATTTAGGAGTTGTGATTAGAAGTTTTAGAAGACAACCAAGAATCCCAGAGGTGAAGGAATTAGAAGAAGAAGAAGAAGAAGAAGCTTCGACCATTGAAGTTTGAGTTCAAGCATCCTTAAGCTCAAATCCTACATTCAAGCTCAATTCTTAGTTTTGGTGAGTCTACTAACTCACTTTAGAACATATATAGTATGTAATGATGTTTAGTATATGTTTGAGGATGTTATTGTAAGGTTTCCATGCCATACAAGTTAATTTTTAAAGTTAAATCCATAGTATAGCAGTGCTGTCAAGAAAACTGCTTAAATGGCACGAGAAACCAATTTCTGGGAATGGTTCAAGGAACTGGTTTGTGAGGAGAAACTGGTTTCTGGGTAGCAGTTTTATTATGTTGATTTCTAAGCTTTGTTTGGTTGTACCTTGATTTTGTCAACATGAAACCTGGTTATATGTGTATTAGAAGCTGCATGTTAGTAACTTAACCTTAGTAGCCAACTTATATATATGTTTTACGTATTAAACTTGCATTATATGCTTGGAAGTGATTCGTGTCCAATATTGCTTTCTTAACTTCATGATTTTACCCTTATTGGACACAAATTATCACTTATATTAGGACATTTAATGGATATATTGTACTTTTGTTGTTCTTGTTGTTGTTCACTTATTGCTAATAAAAATCTCTTTCTTGTAGTGTTTGGGGACTTGTTCAAAGTGAGAACCAACTCTGTTTGGTTCTTTTATCATAAAAAGGGAAAGGAAAGAATTCCAGCAAAGGCGTATCGATCCGGCCCTATGAGCGGATCGATCCGTGGGTTCTTGAGGATCTTGGTATCAGTTTCAAAAGATGCGGATTGATCCGTCCTTTTGAGCGGATCGATCCGCGATTTTGAAGGAACATTCTGCCAGAAAAATCCCAAGATGGATCGATCCGCCCCAATGAAGGGATCGATCTGCGACTTTTTGAAGAGATATCAACTGCCCAGATGAAAGGTGGATCGATCCGCCCCAAAGAAGGGATCGATCCGCGGCTGCAGTTTTTCTCCTTTTTATTTACAAGTTTGCCATTTTTGTGTTTTTTGTATAGATAGAAAGAGATAGGGTTTTTGTAGGAGATATATATTCTCTCTTGTGTTTTTCTCCCTACATTCTTCTTCTTCTTCTCTCATTTTTGGGAACCCATTTGGGTTCCCTTCCATTTCTTCTTCATTTGTATAAACTTGAAGCTTGGATTGAAGTTTTAATGGCTAGGTATATTTTCTATCTCTTCTCTTTTGATGATATTGCCATGATTTTTATTATTAGTTAGATTTACTTAGGTTGTGGATCATGAGCTCTTGGATTTAGTGTTGTAGCATTTCTAGGGTTCATTTGTGTAGGATTCAAAACTAGGGGCTTCATCTTCTTTGTATTGCATTTTTGATTATCATAACTTAGACTTTGAATCCTACCCTATGTATTTCATATAGAATATTATGTAACCTTGTGTTTTGCACTCCATGTGTTTGATAAATGTTGTGTGTGGGATTTATAACTTGGGGTCTTCATCTTTGATGTCAAGCATCTTTGATTATTCAAACTCTTGGGTTTTAAATACTATCTTTTGAAGGCTTTATAGGTGATTTGTCCACCAAGTAGATTAGTTAGTGTAGGGTGGACAAATCATTCAGATTAGAAGCCATAGAGGCTTCATCTTGTATGTCATGCATCCTTGATAGTCAAACGTTAGCTTCAAATCCGTTTCTATGGAAATCTCAAAGCTTCCTTCATCTTTCACATAGATGCACTCCTTGTGTTTGATAATATGCCACAATGAAGTGTTACCTTAGAATGTGCTTGAAACACTAGTCCATTTCATCTTGTTGTGACCCAAGATGGGAGGAATGATCTCAACCAATTGTTTTTTAGATTAGTATTTATTTATCATTTTCTCCTCCAAAAACCAAACAAAAAGCCGCAAGACGCAAAGTAATTTTTATTCCTTTTTATCATCTTTTCTTACTTCTTTCTTTTTAACATCATAATTAGTTACTAAACTTCCCAAATGTTGTTCTTGTATCAATCCCTGTGGACTCGACACCCTACTTCCAACATACTACGTTTTTAATAGGGTTAAATAAGAACTTGATTTTGACAACATCAGGAAGCTTATGAAATGAGTTTTAATAGTTGTACCTTGACTCTAAGTTGAATCTAGATGGTTTGTACTTTACCTGTATCTATATGAGACCTTGTTTTATGAATCTTATAGACTGTATGATAGTATCATAGACGTGTAAACGAACTCATGCATGTGTTTACGTATCAAATAAACAAATGATGCTTTGAACTTATGATACGAGCTTTAAAAGTTATACCTTTGACTCATGAATGGAATGATATGAATTTTTAAGTATAGTTATGGTAATATGGTACTGACCTAGAAGTATTTATGCATAATACCCCTGAGCTTAAAGTGTTGTACAATGCATGAAATAAAGGATTCTTGAAACTGTCATCAGAAACCGATTAATGGATAAAAACCAGTTTCTGGAGCCTAACCCAGAAACCGAATAGTGGAAAGAATCGGTTTCTGGGAAATTTTTTCGAAAAAGTTTCCTTAAGGTATATCCGAGGCCATGAACTAAACGTTAATGCTTATCCGGATTTCGTAAGTATATTATGACGTAAAACAGAATGACGAACGTATAAATGTACACGAAAGTATAGTAAGAAGTCATTTAATGAACCAAATTCTGAAATGAGTGACGCGTGCACGGTTGGGGATACGTAAGGATCAGTGGTGTTTTGTCAGAAGCAGCTTATACTGAGGATAAGTGTCTGATAGGAAAATCAGGCCGTAGAGGCCGGGATAGTGAGAAAAGGGTATAGTTGTTGGGTTGTGAAGCTAAGTATCCTTTCGATTCTTCATAACGAAACGGATACGGTGAATACTTCCATTCTTCGTGATGAAGTGACAGTTATTAAATTGAGTATCCTTTCAATTCTTCGTGATGAAGTGACTGTTATGAAATTGAGTATCTTTTCGATTTTTCGTGATGAAACGAATACGGTGAATACTTCGACTCTTCATGACGAAGTTACGGTTATGAAATTGAGTATCCTTTCGATTCTTTGTCACGAAATCGATATGGTGAATACTTCGATTCTTCGTGATAAAGTGATGGTTTGTAGAGTTAAGATTCCTTTCAATTCTTCATGACGAAATGGATGTTCTTGAACTCCTCAACATCTCGATTCTTCGTGACGAGGTGGTTAGTGAAAGGTGTTGTGGTTAGTGAAAGGTGTTTTGGTCAGTGAGAGGTGTTTTGGTTAGTGAATGGAGTCGGATAGTAGAGATGGATAGTAGTGGCATTAAGGATGTCGAGACGAGTCAAGTTGGTTGTTCGTATTCTTTTTGAATACTCAATCAGGCACGTTAGTGGTCATAGTTCGACGGCGAGAATGCGAAGATCCTAACAGACGTATTAAAAGTAGTAAACGTATTCTTGTTGTGTGGGGCTATATACATTCCATTTAACTTAGTTTTTTCACTCGGCTTTCATAAGCTGACGCGTTCATGTCGCTAGACATTCCCATGTCCAGCTTATCCAGGTGACAAGTACACAGGTTTTGATGCTACGCAAGAAGAGGACGTGGAGGAAGAGTACGACGAAGATGACTATGGTTATGCTAGTTAGAAAGAAGACTAGTAGTTATCTTTTGTAAATGTTTTTGGTTATAATCTCTACCAGAAAACTTATCATATCTTTTGTAATAGCTTTTGTAAGGCCCAAGAGCCATAAGACCCTAATGTATCTATGATGATGTAATAGTTAGCTAGTACTGGTGCTTTTCATTGTAATATATATTTATGTAAGCAGATGTTGGTTTTATCCTTTTAGTTATGTTGTAAATTATTAGTTATGTTTTTATCGTTTATTGTTTAGTGATGGACAATTCGATGATTCAACCAGTCACGTGCCTAAGGGTCCAAGATGGAAATTTTAATTTTTCCCTATTTTGGCTACGTCGGGGCATGACAGTTCTTGAACATTTTCACATGAAAAGCTTAAAACCCATTGGCATCCTAATTTTTTTTTAAAAAAGGGACTTGTCTTAACCTTAGATCAATGTCTTAATAATAATAGAAAAAGGAAACAAATGTCCTATCTACCATATGCATCCACAATAGGAAATCTAAATTATGCTATGTTGTGTACTCAGTTAGATGTCTGCTATGCAGTTGGTCTATTTAGTCGTTGTCGTAGTAACCCTGGTCCTGTCGCTAGAGAGTAGTGAAGAGGATCTTGCGATATATTCG
Organism: Hydrangea macrophylla; assembly: GCA_033977485.1. Lineage (NCBI taxonomy): Eukaryota > Viridiplantae > Streptophyta > Magnoliopsida > Cornales > Hydrangeaceae > Hydrangea > Hydrangea macrophylla. The sequence continues at coordinate 107,654,576 of CM066983.1, read as the reverse complement.
CAGGGTTGTGGACCTTGTCTTATGCTGTTCACAATGGAAGCATAATATGTGGAATGCTCTATAGCTGTTTGAGCATATGCAAAAGATCTCAAAAACCATTCTAGCACGTGGACCCTTTTTGTCACATTTGAGATGTAGTTTGCTCAAAGGGAAGTTATCTTAAGGCACATCTCCACTTAGGAATTTGATGTGCTTAGACATTTTATTATGGTATTGACATTATTATTCAAGTATTTATTATCAGTTAATAATAAACTAGTTAGTTTCCATACATATATATTTGTTATATGAATAGAATGAATGCACATTTCAAATATGTCACCGGGCTTAAATCGACCTGCTCACACGAGTGATTCACCTTGGCGCCGAGATAGCGAACTAGGACATGTGTGTCCATGGCACTTAGATGGCGAGCAAGATGAGACATTTCTGTTTATGGCGCTTAGATAGCTATCTAGGACATATGTGTCCATAGCACTTAGAAAGCGAGTTAGAACACTTATATCTACGCAGTGTAAGAACAGCGAGCTAGATATAAGCCCTTATTTTTCTTGTATGTCACCTTAGATGGAGCTAATATGAGACCTTTATATTTGGTCGAACATAGAGAGATCCCACGACTCTATGTAGCCTGTTTATAGCCGAATGTGAGTTTTCAGACAGGTGCTAGGAGGGAAACTCAGGTTAGACGTTTTGTGTAACGTCTAGACTAAGATTCATATGGTGTTACTTGTTTTTCCAAACACAGAGTGACATGCCCATTTTTATGGAAGAACGCCATAGCATACATATCATATTGTATGTGCTTTTGCGATCCACTATGGAGTAGTGAATGGATTTCTCTTCATTGTTGTGTGAGCCATGTAGCATATCTAAGACATTGGTTATCCTATAAACTTGTTGCCTTCACAACTTGAGACTATGTCATGAAGAGGACCTTGATGACAACTACTTTAGCATGTTATCCTAGGACGAAGAGAAGATTCCATTCTATGGGGTGTGTTTGGGCAAGTAGTCAAGTTAGTCGAAATAATATGTGGGCTCAGGAAGACCATTCAATAAGATACCATGTTTTATGACTCATTAGTATGAATGCAACAATCGTGTTTTGTTACTGATATGTCATAAGTACATTACATTGAGGTGGTGCATCAATTCTTTTCACTGAGGGATTGAGAATGCTGTGTCCGTTGTGGTTGAACCATCTAAGGCATACACGAGAAGCTTCCGAGTGATGTGTCTTGCTGGTTATGGTGATGACTTAGCATTACACTTCTATCATTGTACTATCTTTTTGTAGGGTCGCATGTTCTATTTTCTTGTATGAAGAGATAAGAAGTTCTATTCTAAGAGATTGTTTTAGTAACAAGCCCTATGTGGGTAAGAAATATTGTGGGGGTAATTGTTACACCCACATACATTGGACCGGGCCCAATGGACTTTGGCTTTTAAAGACCTAAGACTTTTATAGCTGTGTGCCTATATATATGTATATTGCACACACAACTAAGGTTAGCCTCTTGCATACCCTAGTTAGCCATCTCTCTCTTTCCCCTCTCTCTTACGTTTTCTCTCTCTAGTTTGTCACCATTGGAGCTTTGGGATTTAGCATGTGATACTAATGGAGACCACTCTAGTAGTGTCTTCTACGACCTATGTGAAGCACAAGATGGTACTCGGAGGTTTTGTAGGAGCAGCAGTTTATGGGAGATCTTGTTGGGGTCGTAACAACGTTGAGTAACGATCCGTTGGGTTATTCCGCTAGGTAAGTGACCTAAACCCAACTCGCATGCATGTGTGCTAGTTTTATCTACACTAACCAAATACAAGTTTAACTAAATATATATAGTTACTTCAAATAAAAAATAAGAACAAAACTAACCCACCAATCCAATCTCAGTTTCATTGTATATGTCTTCCTCTTACTTAGCAGTACAAGGAGTGTGTATCCCTTCTACATCGAGTAAGACCATTTAAAAAAAAAGGCTATAGAATTGCTTTATGCAAGTTTTCTTATAATGACCTTAAACCACCAAACCTATAACCATTTTCTTTTACTACACACACACATACACACATATATATACATATACACACACACATACACACACACACACACACACACAGGAGATTAGACATGAAGGGTGAAGGTAAGAAGTACACCTTATCTGGGGAGACAAGCTTCACTTGTTTTTTCTTCTTCTTCTCCTTGAATTTCTTCTCCATCCACTTTCGGAGCTCCTCGCCGTCCACCTTCCCAGTGACCGTTAATTGGTCATGTTGATCATCAGCATGTACTTTCTCCACACCTTCATCATTATCATGATCATCAATGACAAATTTTGTAATAGTCATTCACAAAATGGTACTGTCAATACACATGATTAGGTGTCGTAGGTACTTTTTAATGGACAATACTTCATGTTGTCTCATTTTTAATACTATTTTATGATATTATTAGTTCAAATGTATGCTTTATATGTGTCATGTAAGTAAACTTGTGCACATAGATCAATCACATACTTATATATATATAGTACAAAAAATGTACCTTAGTCATTTCTTTATTTTTGTCCCTTCAAAACCCATAACATATCGTCTCATTGACACTCCCTACATATAGTTGTTCGCACCCCCTCATTCGCTCTATATATATGTCACACCCGTTCCAGAAATTACATGCATTTTAATACGACATTGTGGTATCATGAGAATTATTAATGCTTATTACTAATTGAGATGAGTTGACGTGGGTCAGCAGTGAGGTGTCAAGTGGAGACACGAAAATCTTTTAATACATGATGCATTAGCATGGTAAATGACATTTACGTGATTTAAATGTTATTTGACTTATCTGGTATTTTGATGAATAGTGATTATACCTGTTTTATATAAATTCTGGTAGTTTTGATATTGTTGTAGATCATTTTGAATATTGTGGTGAAAACGTGAGTGATGTTTTGCATAAAAGGTAGGTTATATAGAGATTCCACATAGATTGGTTTTTGGATCCTTGTTTTTGGACCCAAATGGAACTTAGTCGGAAACTTTTGTAAATTTTAGTTTTCACTCGTGAAATAATAAAGTAGACATTTAAGACGTTTCGGGAGATAATTAGAAGTTTCGAAAACTTGTGGGAAGGTAAACATAATTTACAAAAGCCATGCCTATAAATAGATAAGCTTGGATTTCATTATTTGACAACCTTTTACAAATATCCTAGAGGAGAGAGAAAAAGGAGATTTGGTGGCTACGAGCTTCACGATGCCAAACGACGAACTTCTGATCATCAGTTTTTCTCCAGATTTGAGATTTGAACTCCTCGAAGTAAAAGCTTTGATTTGATACCTCCTAGGCCGCGTTTGGCTAACTTTTTTTCAAAAATCTAATTTCTAGAATTTTGGGAAAAATCCAGTAAAACTTCTAGGAATTGCGTATAAACTGAGATTCGACGTTTATTTGGGCCTCTAGTCGATCCACCAAAGTTTTAGAGAAATCGCACGAGGTATGAATTCTAGATCTATGAAATATATGAAATTTACATGTTTTGAATATTGGCTTTGATATTTTAGGTTTGGGTGAAATTCATGTGTTAATTAGGCCTGTTAATTATGCACGTGAAAATATTAGAAAAGCATGTATAACTGTCTATGTGACCACGTTATATGTCTACTTGGGTCAAAGGGGAGTTTGGTGCAATTTCATCGGGGGGTAAGCTCCTCGAACCTTGAGGATTGTGATTTTGATTGTGGATGTCTGGTATGGAGGAAGGCCCAACCAGGATATGGTACCTGGTAAGGAGGAAGGCCCAACTAGTGTACGGGGTGCGTGGAAGAGGTGTGCCTTCCACGACATCAGTTTCATTTATCGGATGGATGCGTACCACTCACCCTAGAGACTATTATGATGTGTTTTAGATGTTTTAAACATGAATTGTCATATGAGCATACATTTAGAATTGTACACTCATCATATAGCTGAGCAGTGGAGATTTATTCCATTGCAGGTGATAAGAAGCGAGGAAAGAAGAAGTGTAAGGAGTGAGGCCACGAAATGTTGGGAAAACACTCTTGTTTATACTTTTGTTTTTTTTTCCAAACTTGTAATAAGGATTTGGGAATTTGTAAAATATTGTAATAGAATCGTGGGATAGTTGTAAGTATTGTAATCGCTAGTAAACTCTTGTAGTTATGTTTTGAATCATTGGTATACCCCTGTGTTTGCGTTGGTATGGAATTGGAGGACCTTAGTTTGAATTCTGCAAAACGCTTAGTGTGTTGATGCCGATCAGTCGACTGATTTTTAATTCAGTCGACTGGATCACTAGTTTGAGTGGAACACTACCTTGTTATGGTTGGTGATCAGTTGACTGGGATGAGAAAACAGTCGACTGGATAGGGTCCCAGAGCATGACTTTTTGCTTGAATGGTGTGCAATCGACCGGATGAGGGTCGTTCGACTGAGAAATTGAGGCACCAGTCGACTGGGTCCTCGACACAGTCGACTGGACAGAGCTGTTGATCCTTTTAAACTTGCTGCTTTAGATCTCTAGTCGATTGGGTTCCCGATACAGTCGACCGGACCTCTGTTTTAAACTTGAATTCTTTTGTAAGTGTTTTAATTGGGCAAAACTTTTTATAACTTTGATTTTAGTGAATTTTACTTAGGTATTCCGCTACTATTTTACTTTCATGGAATTGGATGAGCCTTGATGGCGTGCCACGTGTCCTATTTCCACACATAGCGGGATGGGTCGTGACAATATAGTTCAAGTGGACCCTATCGGTTTGGTATTCCCTATACATATAGGCCTCGTTTGGTTGCCGGATAGGATAAAGGGGTATAGTATAAAAGTGTGGTTATCTCTATAGCATAAAATAGTGTAGTATTATTTTTATACTATGTTTGGTTCATGCCAGATTATACTGTGGATAAAATGCAATTAGTTCAATGATGTGTTTGGATGACCATGGTATAAGCCTGGATTAATCTGTAATTTTCTATAAATGCCCCTTTTGCTAAAAAAATTACCAAATTGCTACAATCCTCCTTTTTCCTGGGCTATTATTCCAATTCTAGATGCATAGATTATTTTTTTTTAATTTTTTTTTCACTCTCAAAATTTATTAGGCAGTTGCTGTTTACAAAATTTTCATCAATCTTTGGACAAAGTGGTGTGCCCTTTTCAAACTCTGGACACATCGTTAAGGCTCTGGTTCTGGGCGCATCAGTAAAACAAACACTCCAAATTAACTCAAAATGCAATAAAATATTGATGTAGAAGTCAAAAAATTAACTCAAAATGCCCAAAAAAAAAAAATATAGTTAATCAAGGTCTAGAAATGGATGAACACATGTTGCTTTTTTTTTTTTTTTGAACAGAAAAGAATTTCATTGATTGATGAACACATACCCTAATCTAGAAATGGATGAACCCATACCCTAATCTAGAAATGGATGAACCTAATCTGTAATATCAAGATCTAATAACCAATCAAAATGGATGAACCCACAAATCTGTATACATACACACATATAAAAAATGATGAACAAAGTAAACCGATGAACGCATCGCGAAACAAGATCTGTATATATATACATATAAAAAACACAGATCGGAACGAAATAAAAAAACGAAAATGAAATCAAAAATGAAATAAAAAAAAAACATAGATCTATATATATATATACATATATACATATATACAGTCAGGCTCTAAAGAGGGCGCCATCTCTTTATTAAAGAGAGGGCCTTGTGGATATCGCAGGACAAATTGGGGTGTCTACAGGCCTCTATTTTGACCGTCAGATCGTGTTTAAAAACTGTGAAATGTCAACACTGCCCTTAATGAAAACACGATCCGATGGCCAAAACAGAGGTCCTCTCTTTAATAAAGAGAGGGCGCCCTCTTTAGAGAATTTTCGTACACACATATATATATATATATCTGCATATGTATATATATTCCTAAAAAATGCAGATATGTCTTCGTCTTCGTATATATATATATACAGATCTAAACCTCTAGAAATCGTCTCGTCTTTGTCTACTCTCATCATCTTCAATCGCGTTCTTCTCTTCTCTTTTCTCTCTTCTCTCTCTTCCCAATTCAGTTTGGGTTAAAAATAAGAAAATGAACTTAACTTTGGTGTTTTATATCAGGGGTAATATTGTTAAAATGAAACACAATCCCATTCCGCCTTATCCCCGTGTTTTCCAATACCTGACCCCCTAGTATTGTTTTGTACCCCCTACACAATATTATTTTTAACCACACGTCATAATACCAAGAGTTAACTTATCCTATAAATGCCCAATCAAACGCAGTATAAACCCAGATTGGACTAAAATAGTCCAATCCCCCTTAATTATCCGGTAAACACACGAGCCCATAGTTGACAGGGTGTGAAGGCACCCCCTCATCTCTTGTGCCATTCTTTCTCTGAAAGGTTTTGAAACTTCGGGTAAGCGTAGGTTTGCAAATCCTTCAAAATAGTATCAAGTTTATTTGTGTCCACTGTATACTACAGATTATTTGTCGTATGCGCTTCTTGCACTCTTAATTGACTATTGACAGTGCGGAAAATTTATCACAAAGATATAGTGATATCACTATGCTTTGGTTCTATTTTTCACTTACGATCCGTTTGTTTTGATGTAAATTTTTTTTTGGAAAATTCTTTCATCTTAAAATTAGTACATGATAGCATTTTCCGGAAAAATATTTTACATTGAAACAAATGGAGCGTTAGTCTTCGTACACATTCGTTGTTTGATAGGGATCAAAAAGAGATTTTCATAATAATTGTATTTGATCGGGAGGATTTTGTATTTTATTTTGTTTAATTAGTTTTAGAATATTTTCTATTTAAAAGAATAAATATCTATTAGGAATAGATATCTTTTTAGGATATTATTGATTTAGGGAATAATTATCTATTAGGAAGTTTTCGATTTTAGGAATCTTTATTTCTCTATAAAAAGAGTTCATGCTTGCTTATTGCATTGGATAGCTTATGATCATGAATAAAAAATATTGAGTTTTTTTCTTTGAAAGCATTCAAGGTATTGGTGGACTCCAATAGATCTTGGTGGATTCAAAGAGTTCTTCTCTTTTTCTTGGTGGACTCCAAGAATCTATATATCTTTTAATTTCTTCTTATTCTTTAATCATTCATCAATTTCCATCCATATTCATATTTTATTCAAGTGTCCTGCGTCATTATTTAATACTTCCAACAATTTCAGGACATATTTTACATTAATGTAGAGTTTTATCACACGAATTCATCCCTACAACAAGATCGATCGCTTCAACGATCAATTCTTTACATACTGGCAACGAAAGGTGTTGTTCTTCCTAACGATTTCTAAACTCGCCTACATTTTGAGAGACGATCTTCTATCAACAAGCTAGCCTACGAGGCTCTGGCTATGGTAGGTAACTATTTTTTAATGTCCATGGATTTTTTTTTTTAGATTTATGCATTAGACTTGCCAATTTTGTTAAAAAAAATTTCTCAATTTGAGCTTTTCAGTTCACAGATATTATTTGACAAAATTTGCTACCATATAATATTAGGTAATTAAAAAATGCCCGCTTTAAACGGCCATGTATAACTTTCTCTTCTTTTTTTTTTGAATATTTTTTTATTCCATTTATTTTTTGAGATCAATGCATACCAATTTTTCAAAAGGAGTCTATTTTTGTAAGATCTATACATGCAAAATTACCTTTTTGCCTTTTAGATCAAAGTTCATGTTCATTTATTTATTTATTTTTTCAAGATTTCATAGTCAAAGTAGATATTGTTTGATAGATCTCATTTTTTTTTATTACAAAACATCAAACTTTACAAAAAATAAAATAAAATAAAAAATTAGAAAAGGCTTGTAGAATTTAAGTTATTGTATTCTGAATTTTTTTTGGTAATGAAATGGTATTTTTGACCAAAAAGTGACTAAAGAACTTATTTAATTACTGTTTTAATACTTATGAGTAATATTCAGGACCTATTGCTGAAGGTCCCAAAAAATTATCATCTAATTTCGATCCAAAAAAGCTTCGCCAAACTACAAGCATCTAATCATCAATACTCAACGTTAAAAATTACATAAAAAAATATAAAGACTCATAAAAAAGTAGTGTTCAAAACCTCAAACATGCATCCCTGTGCTTCAAGATGAATGATTCTTTTCATTTATACCGAAAAAAAAAAAAAAAAAAACAAGTGAGTGAGTGATTTTTATTATACCAGAAAACTGACTTGCAAAGTCTTTGGCGTTGTCAACACAGTTGCCGCAATCCAAAGAAAGTTCCAACACCGTAACCTTTTCCTTTCCTCCAGCTTATACATGCAACATATACAAATTTATGTGTACAATCAAAACTTGTAAGAAACAAAGAAGTGAATTGATGACATAGGCAGGAGTAAGAAGATAAATGTAGCTAATTACCCATATGATCTGCTTGAATAAGGGCACTGATCTTATGTTTCAACAATAAAGAGATCAGCACAAGGAGCTCAGAGGCAAAATTAAGAGGTACTGCTGTGTACATTAAGTAAGTGACTACACCATTATATACATATATATATATATATATATCACTTTTTAATTTGTTTTAATCCATGCATCCATTATTGGTTTCTTAGGACCAAGTCAGATGACTTAATTTAGATATTTTGTAACTATCAATACAGGCTGTTTCATAAAGGGTTTTATTGTGGAGTAATGTTATGCAGCTTATGCTATGCTTCCTAAATTTCTATCTCAAAAGTGTTTCTCAAATGGTGTGAAGATCAGATAAATAACTTTCTATCAAAATTCAACCGGTCCCACTGTATTAGATTTGGCCTCACTGTCACATTATTTGATAAACACTTTTGAGATAGAAATTTAGGAAGCATAGCATTATATCATACATTACATTTTAGCTGTTTTGGTGCAAAATTGTTAGTAACTTGACGGCAAATTAAATCTCGTATATTTTGAAATATAGTAGTTCTTAATTAAAGTAAAGTGATCAATTTTTAAAAAAGAAAACTAATTTTCAAATTTACAATTACTTGACACTAAGTTACAACATATTGACATCACTTTTACTATATACCAAAATGTTCTAATTTAAAATGTATGATACATACCACCAAATTAATGTATCATATGGAACATCCCATGAATTTTCTATCACTACAACTTCAACAAGACAAAGACTTAGAGAAAAAAATGGATTTAAAAAAGACCGTGAAGCTGATGTATAAAACTTAAACAATCTTTTAATTGCACTTTTAACTTTTTAAAATAATTATTTTACCATATTTTATTTCTTTTTGCCCCTTAAGTTTTTAATTTGACCATTTTAAGCTTAAATAATACACTTTGTCTCTTTTAAGCTAAAAAAATTGGGTTAGAAGCACAGCCTCTGAACCCCCGTATAAGCTTAATTCTGTCCCCCTAAACAAAACTCTTGTGTCCGCCCTTATATACAAAGCCAGCCTCTTCGACAAACTAGTCCGTTTCCGGACCAAATTTTAACTACGAAATTTTGCCGCCAAATCACAGCATATCCGGCTCTAAAGTGCAACACTTGCACTTTTAGGAGCTGTTAAAACTTAAAAGTGAAGTGATAAAATTATTTATTTATTTTTTATTTATTTATATATATATTTTTTTTATACTTACCTAGATCCGGACCGGATACACACACACCCCACTCGCACACACACCCTTGCCCCAACCCAACTCCAAAGCCCCACACTGATCCATAGCAAAGCCTAACAAGGGCCATTCATTCTGACTGAAGAATAATTAGGGGCAAGCAAACTTAGATTCGAACCCTCCCTTTCCACTGAGAAGAGAGAGGCTATGCCAATTGGACTACAATCGGCTCGGCAAAATCAAAGAAAACTAATTTTCAAAATGGGCGATGCTAATGCCAAAATAGAAAGTGCTAATGTGTGACAAGCGGGGGTATTTGTAAAATACATCTGCACTAAAAGAAGAAAATATACTAATTTAGTTTACAATACCCTTGTTTATCTGCAATTTGAATTACAATGTCAATTTTTACACAATATGATTAAACTATGATAAGTGGTATTGTTTTAGTGGACATTTGTGCAGATTACTACTGCTGTGCGAAGAATTGGATGGAAATGATAACAGGAAGTGCTAGGTTCTAATGAAGACAGATCAATCATGAAAAGAGAGTTTCGATCGATCGAAGAAGTTTCGAGCGATCGAGGTTTCGATCGATCGAATGCAGCTCAAGCGCTCGAAGATCCCAGAAGTTCAATCGATCGAGAGATGTTCGATCGATCGAACATGACTTTTATCAGATTTTACGCGCATGCAGTAGTGATAGACTTTTAACCCTAGCATTAGTTTTTTTTGTTATATATATTCGTATTGTATACGTCCCAGAGGACACACATTGCTTTTTATCAGTTTTAAAGAGAGAGACAGAGAGTTTACATGTTTTGTAGGTTTCAAAGCTTTGATATTGCTTTTGGATTGTTTTTCTTTGGTTTAATACAAGTTCTTCTATTCCAGGTTCTGTGATTTCGTTTAGTTTATATTCTAGTTGCTTAATATTGTAATTTAATTCGTTAGTATTGATAGTAGCATAGTAGTGGTTTCAAATCATCATTAGTTTACACAGTTTTCATGTTAAAATCACAACCAAACGCATCCTTAATGAATCTTTACGTTAAAAACGCATCTGTGACACTCCAGACTATGTCTGAGTAGTCCCCAGGTTGGGAGATCACGATGAAACCATGATCTCAAGCCTCTGCCATACAGCAGAATAATTCCTGTGTTCGATCGATCGGACCAGAGACAATGTCGAGCGATCGAAGACATTTCGATCGATCGAATCGATCGATCGAGAGATGAAGTTGTTCGATCGATCGAAAGCGCGTCGATCGATCGAACTCTCTGATTCTTGAGAACATTCTATGCAGTATTTCTAGACTTTCTGTTTTACTGATTTGTTATCAAACTGTCCCCAAACGCTCAGTTTGTCAAAGCAGTCTGTAAACTTAAGGCATTTTTCTTCAATATCTTTTGCAAACCACCCTCAATGCTAACACCATTGTAGGTGCGAGTCTTAACTATTGTTTTAAACCGCTTTTATGTGTTTCAAACTTAATTGTGATGACATAGTCCCGGGCATGAAAGGGCTATGGATTCTTTATCCTAAGAGAAATACGGAATACTGTAGAGGATATACTCCATTGAGCTTCAACGTAATTGCAGGGTAGAAGGCTGGGTCGCGGTGGATTCGTGTAATCCCAACATTCCCTTTTATTAAGAAAAAACCCGTTTTAAAATATCGTTTTAATTTGTCGTTAGATTAATTTAGTTTAATTGCTTTATCTTTAGTAGTTGATAAACCGTGGAACTTTGTGTTCTACATCCTTTTAAAGTATTGAGTTTTATTTTCCTTTTTAGAGATTAATCTAGGTATTTAGTTTAACATCTTCCCTGTGGGATCGACCTGGACTTAACCAGATTACTACTTGCACGATTACCTACACTTGGGTATAGCACACAAGCGCACATAGGAAAATTCTCGTGTCACCAAAGCAGAAAGTGTCGCTAAAAGTTTAAGTGACAGTTACCTAAGTGTCACTGTCGCTAAAACTTTTTGTGACACCCTGCCCCGCCACGAGTCCTGGCGACGGGGTGTCATGCGGCGGATGTCGGCTATCGGAAGTACAACGATAACAAAAACACAGTAAGCTTTGACACCATTCTGTAACTCCCCGAGTCGTAGACTCCGAGGGTTACAAGTAATATACGTTTCTCATTTGGAAAACATTTATAAAACAAAAATTTGGTTTTCATTTAGAAAATATCCTTTCTTGAAACAAAATGTTTTCAATATGAACAGTGGAAAAATCAGAATTAAGCTATCTTTTTATTTAAAAGCGGGTGGACTAACATTTGTCCAATTGAAATATAACATGTTCTTTGAAACCAAATTTTATTACATTAGTTAAAAGATAATCTCCACATATGGGGTCTTCACACTATAGAGGAAGCATTGTCAAGTCTCGAGGCCTTACCCTTATCTATATTACCTGAAAGGAAGGTTTAATAGTCCACAAGCCAAAAGGCTCGTATAGTCATATAACCACACAATAATATCTGTTATGTAACATGCGTGAGTGCAATGAATGCCAATGTCATGTATGAAAACCATTTTCATGCCATTTCAAACACTCACCCTCGATCGTCAATATCATTACCCGGATCATGGGCTTCCCGTCCACGTAGGCTTAGCCTCAAACATGCGGGACTTTAGGCCTTACGAATTACACGGAGGCCTAGCCTTCAACGTTACGAGGGTTTCTTGCAGCACATCTCGCAATTCGAGTTCCTAGTGGTACCCATCTCACACGCCTACCCACAAATCTGGGATTTCTATCTTTTCAAAACAAAATCCCTCCTAGAGGGTATTATGCACGGAAGCCTCTAAGGTCTTCCCTTTTAAAAACCTGGAAGTCGCTAAGGTATTCCCTTTTCAAAAATTGAAAGCCTCTAAGGTCTTTCATCCCAAAATCATTTTCGTAATTTTTATGTTCATTCTCATGCTTATGAAATGTTATGACATATGCGAGCTCAAAGCATCCAGACATATTCAATATTTCATAAGACAAATTATCAAGGCATGCTATCCATTTAAATTACACAATAGACATGCTGAAATCATCCGAGTAAACACATAAAACATAGCAATTCAAGTAACCACTTAAGGCATAGTAGCTCAAGTAAACATGTAAGTACACTATTAAAATGTTACACAACTTTATTGAGGGTTATACGGAACTGCTGTTCACCGAGGATAGACTGAATAATTAATCAGAACAGAAACCGAAACTGCTCTATCTGTTACAAATCTTGATATACAATAATGCGCGTATATCAGTGAGGTACAATACCTCTAAGCACAAGTATAAATACTATTAAAGTGAGGTACAACTCTTAAAGCTTAGGGTACAAGGTCCCTTAACTCATTTTTGATTCAAGTATAAGAAAATAGGAGATTTTACTAAACTGCATGAGGTCTCTCGCGCGAGCCGCTCGGGCGAGTTTTGCTTAGTAAGGCCACGTGCTTATTTAAAAACAGTTTTCAAAAATAACTTGGTCGCGCGCGCGAGATGTCACAGAATCGCCCTCTTCCTTCTTTTCCCCCTGTTTTGAAATCAAAGACTGGTTTTTACCCATTTTGAAAACTTAACCAAAACAAGACTTCCAATATATAAATCTCTTCCTTTTTCTGCGTAGATCTCAAATACAAAATCAGTTTTTATTGAAATCGAACGCAGCTCACGATTTTATCGAAAAACCGAATGGTGACAAAACTTTAAATCGACCGTTTGTCGTAACCGCTATGAATTAGCTTTTGAAATTAAAAAAGGAGCCTCGTGGGATCGAGACCTTTCATTTGATATAAAGAAATCAAGTTTCTGTTACAGTTTTTCTGCTCGCTATTTCGGACCCTTAACGATATATATATGAAAACTACATATATATACCTACACTTAACAGTATAGAAAAATTGAAATTAACACTTAAAGTTGATATTCAAATATTACCCAATAACGAAATACAATGGGGTGCAGAGAATTTAAATCCAAGCTTGATTTCCTTGAGTATGTAACTGCTTGTATGTGTATATATGTAAATCTATGTGTGTGTGAACAATTATATGTGTGTGTAATATCTTTGCGTGAGAGAGAAAGAACAGTGGAGAGTTGAGAGATAGTAGAGAGAGTTGGTGAGTTGTTGAGATTAAGAGTAGAACGGGGGGTGGGGGGTGGGTTTACTCATAGCATTTAAAATGCTTGGGCTCCAAGCACAAACACACAGTGCACATTAAGACACACAGTACACATGCACACACTACACAGAATTATTTGGGCTCCAAGTTCAACAATTCTTGTGTGTGTTGAGCTCACGCGACCCTGCATATATACTGGTAAATATAATACTGCTATGATCTCAATTCTGGTATATTTGTGTACCAAAACATGAAAATAAATAATGGGGTATTACACTTTTAGCGACACTTTCTGCTTTGGCATTAGCACTTTCTGTTTTGACATTAACACTAGCCTTCAAAATTACAATATTTGACACCAAGTTAAAAATATTGACATCACTTTTAATACAAAAATGTTGAAACTTGTAATGTACAATACATACCACCAAATGTATTATAGAAGATCCCATGAATTTTCTATCAGTACAACTTAAACAAGACAAATGGCTCAAGAAAAGATGGATTTAGAAAATAGGGATTATTAAAAATCAATCACTTTTATTTGAAAAATTAAAGGACAGTCACCTATTTTTTCAAAATGAAAAAGAAATCAAGTTAAAACTAAAAATTAAAATCACATCAACTTTTTGATTTTTTTAAAATAAAAAAATAAATAAATTACATTTACCCCATCTTCTTCCTCACCACCACCTCCACCAGCTGCACCACCATGGCTAGCCACCACCACCACCACACCACGACCACCACCACCACCAACCACCCCCACCACCAGCCACCCCCACACAACCTCTCTCTCTCTATATATATATACACATGAGTATATATCTTATATATGGCCACCACCACCACCACCACCACCACCCCCCTCCCCCCCAACCTCTCTCTATCTCTTCTCTCTTCTCACAATCACCACCACGGCCCTCCTCCCTCATCCACCTCTGCCACTGCAGAAAAAAAAAAAAAAAAGAGAAGAAAAGTTGCAGATTGGAGCAACTGTCCAAACGACAGGAGCAACTCACCAAATTTATTGGGAGCAACTCAACAAAGGTAAGGAGCAACTCACCAAACTTAAAAAGTAAAGTTGCTCCATATGTTTGCTGAGTTGCTCCATACGTTTGCTGAGTTGCTCACAGTACTTTTATTGAGTTGATCCTTCTGTTTGGACAATTGCTCCAAAAATCTACACTCGCTCCACCACCAACACCACCACCCCTACCCCAGTCTCTCTATCTCTTCTCTCACTCTTCTCATAGTTACCACTACCACGGGCCACCTCGCTCATCGGGAGCAACTCACCAAACGTAAGGAACAACATTATTCTTGCCATTTGGCGAGTTGCTCTTGCCGTTTGGTGAGTTGCGCCCAATAAGTTTGGTGAGTTGCTCATGTCGTTTGGACAGTTGCTCCAATCTGCAACTTTTTCTCTTCTTCTGTAGTGGCAGAGGTGGATGAGGGAGGAGGGCCATGGTGGTGATGGTGAGAAGAGAAAAGAGATAGCGAGAGGTTGGGGGTGGTGGTGGTGACCATATATAAGATATATACACTCGTGTGTGTGTGTGTGTATATATATAGAGAGAGAGGGGTTGTGGTGGGGGTGGCTGGTGGTAGTGGTGGTGGTTGTGGTGTGGTGGTGGCTGGTGGCGAGCCATGGTGGTGGCAGCTGGTGGAGGTGGTGGTGAGGAAGAAGATAGGGGGGTAAATGTAATTTATTTATTTTTTTATTTTAACAAAATCAAAAAGTTGATGTGTTTTTAAATTTTTAGTTTTAACTTGATTTCCTTTTCATTTTGAAAAAGTAGGTGACTGTCCTTTAATATTTCAAATAAAAGTTGACTGATTTTTAATAATTCCTAGAGAATATCATGAAACTGACACCACACGCGCGCAGGGACATACACACACACACATATACACACACACACACATATATATATATATATGAAATGACAGTTTTTAAACACGATCTGACGGTCAAAACAGAAGCCCTCTCTTTATTAAAGAGAGGGCGCCCTCCTTAGAGCATGACTGTATATGTGTATATGTACGCACACATATATATTAAAGGGGCTTCAGCCACAACCCCCTTAAATAAAACACATACGAGTTAAAACTCAAACTACTTTTTTTTTTCAGACTTGGTCGAAAATGTCTTTTTATGCCTAAAAAACTTCAAATTCTTATAACAAAAATATATTACTTTTGTAAAATTAGCACTATAGGTGCATAGATCTCGAAAAAAAAAAATACACGAGATAATAAATAAAAAATGAAAACACAAAAGTTCAAAAATGATAAAATTATCTATTTGTGGACAGATAAGAGGCTACAAATTACTTGATTTGGTAAAGGTTCCAAGTCAAATGCGCAGATCTAAAAAAAAACCATGAAATTAAAATTTAAAAAAAAATCACCCAAAAGTCCAAAAATTGAGAAAGTTATCGTGGTTAATACAAACAAATAATATCACTTGTTGCAAACAGACAAAATCTCAAAATCAAGCTGCAACTTATCACTTTTTGTAAAAATTTTCAAGTCTAATGCGTAGATCTTGAAGAAATACATGAGATACAAAAAACAAAAAAAATATGCCAAAAAATGAGGTAATTATGGTTTCGTCAATATTATTAGTTATTCAATAAATAATATTGTCTATTTTTACAGATAAAATCGAAAAAAGAGATTCCAAATTAGTTATTTTGTTCACTTTTCAAGTACAATGCGTAGATCTCAACAAAATACATAAAATCCAAAAAAAAAAAAAAAAACACTCAAGAAACTTAAAAACAAGTAAGTTATGGTAATTTAAAGTTGGCAGATAATATTAAGTTAGCCATTTTCTATGGGTATAGTGAGTGAGTTTTTATCAAACTGAAAAAGCAACAAGGGGCTTTTCACTAAATTGAAAAAGTAGTGCGAGGCTTTTAAAAAAATAGCCAAATTGTGTGATTTTTGACTAGTATTCGTAATATTGAGGGATCTATCACCTAATGTCTCTATATTAAATGCATTTTCTCTTCATGACATATTGACTTTGAATATGACTGAGCAAGTTGTACTATATGGTCTCGTTTGACAGTTTGAATGAAATTGTCAAATATAATATGAGAAGACAATATTAGATATGATAGTTATCTTTATAATTATATATTTTTTTTGTTATCACAAAAACAAACTTTATGGAAATCATCCAATACCCACAACAGAGGGACTGTTGAAAGCCATGTGGATAAGCACCTACCTGAAGAAAAAGGAAATCAACCAACACCCACAACATAGTGACTGTTAAAAGCCATGTGGATAAGCACCTACCCGCACTTCACTCACCTTATGTTTCAACAATGAAGAGATCAGCACAAGGAACACAGAGGCAAAATTAAGAGGTACTGCATGTGTTGTTTAGGTTTTCTGATAGGACTAGCAAGAGGTACTCCATATATAAATATGCAGGGCCGGCCTTGAGATGACCAAAATTGGCCGAGGCCTCAAGCGAATTTTCAAAGGGGCAGAAAAAATGAGGCCTCTATACTAAGTTTCATTGAAATTATAAAAATAATAGGCCTAAAAATGATAAGTTTCATAGAAATTAGAAAGAAAATAGGCCTAAAAATGATAAGTTTCATAAAAATTTCATAAAAATTAGAAGAAAATAAGCCTAAAAATGATAAATTTCATAAAAATTAAGAAGAAATTAGAAAAAAATAGGCCTAAAAATGAGGCCTAAAGTCGAGGCCCCATGCGATTGCTTTGAAAATTTGGCCCAGGGCCGGCCCTGTAAATATGTATATATACGAAAATTCTATAGAGAGGGCGCTCTCTCTTTAATAAAGATAGGGCCTCTGTTTTGGCCGTCGGATCGTGTTTAAAAACTGTGAAGTAACAAAACTGTCCTTAATGAAAATACGATCTGACGGTCAAAGTAGATACCCTCTTTATTAAAGAGAGGGCGTTATCTCCATAGCCTGACTGATATATATATATATATATATATCACTCTTTAATTTGTTTTAATCCATGCACCATTATTGGTTTCTTAGGACCAAGTCAGATGATTTAATTTAGATATTTTGTAACTATCAGTACAGGCTGTTGCACAAAGGGTTTTATTGTGGAGTAATGTTATGTTTTTCAAATTTTTATGTCAAAAGTATTTCTTAAATGATGTGGCAGTAGAACTAGATAAATATTCCTATCACATTTAATTGGTCTCACTGTATTAGATCTAACTCTATTGCCACATTATTTGAAAAACACTTTCTGTTATGTATCATACATTTTAGCCGTTTTGGTGCAAAATTGTTAGTAACTTGACATAAAAATATTGTATATTTTGAAATATAGTACTGTTCTTAAAAGTGAAGTGATCGATTTTTAAAACAGAAAACTAATTTTCAAAGTTACCATTATATATTTGGCACCAAGTTATAACATATTGACATCACTTTTTTAATATAAATATATATATACATATACACAAAAATGTTATAATTTGAAATGTACGATACATACCACCAAATGTATCATATAGGAGATCCCATGAATTTTTTATCATTACAACTTAAACCAGAAAAAGACTCAGAGAAATAATGGATTTAAAAAAGACCACGAAACTGATATATAAAGACAAGGGCGGACCGAGGAAGGCTCTTTTGGGGGCAATTGTCCCCCTCAACTTTTCAAAATTATGCTTTTATTCTATATATTTTACATTTTATTTATTTTTGTCTCAAACTTGCTTTCCCTCTGTCACGCCCCGGATCCACATATGTAAATTTAGGATACGTGGCACGCCACCAAGGCTCGTCTCAAGTCATTAAAGTTCCAAAAATCACCATAATAAAAGTTTTGACCAATGAACTCGATACATTATTTTTTTTCCAAAAGTTTGAACACACACACACACCCAAATTTATCCTAACAAAATTCGTTTTCAAAAGTAACATTTTAAAATATTGCATACATTTCGAAAACATTTAAAAACACTTTGAGGTCATAACCCCAACCTTCATGAGTTCTTAACACAGCTTTAAAATAATTTAGGAAAATATTATTTATATTTAATTAATGTCGAACTCAACGAGTAGAAACTCCGAGTTCGTCGCCCCGATCCAACTATATATACAAGGTACAAAAATACCATCATAATCCCAAATCAACCAACATATCACGTCCCCCATATTACAAGAATTTAAGCTGTTTTCCTTTTACTACACAAACCCAAATAAATAACTGATTACAATATTCTACTAATTTACTTATTAAACATAAGTCTATTAAACCAGAATTTATTTACAATCTCACGCCCACAAATACTCTCCAAGCCCATTCCTTTATTTCTGAGCTCCACCTTGAACACCTACGATGGTTATTCAATAACCACTACAATATATAAGCTATATGGTTGTGAATAACACCAATTATGCATATGGATAATAAACATGCTCAATTTCATTTCATTACAACCAATTATAGTCTCCGGTAATTACTAGTTCACTTCCACCACTATCAACTAGTCCGCGGCTCCACTCCCTAAGCCCACGTGACCTAATCATGACCCACACCTCACGTACGGCCCCGTAGGCCTCTGGCGGCCGTGGTCGTCACCACCTAGATTACCTCATAGTGGTATAGAACTAGGAGTTCCATTGACCCAAATAAGCAACTCAACATGCTCATATAAACATTACACCGTGCTTTCACAATCAAATTGGGCCTAATTTAATCACATGAATTTTGCCCAATAATAAACTAATAAGCTTTATTAAGCTATAATTAACATGCTTTTACATCGCAAATGAACCCAAACATGGAATCATCCATATATCATAATTAATATCACTCACCTCTTCGAGTAATTGAATAAGCCGAAAAAAACACCGAATTTTCCTAGATCCAGCCCAAATACGAACCTGCAATTAATCCTATACAATTTTTGTAAACTAAATATTACCAACCCATGTGGGTCACGAAAAATCTATCGGTTAAACTCAAATTAAATTATACCATAAGATTAGGCTTAACCCCACGAGTCTAAATATGACCTCATATCGCAATTTGGACAACATATGACGAAACTGTAGCATTGGGAAGTCGAGCCCTTACCTTCCTCTTTCCACTCTTTCTCGAAATTGTTCTTCTCTCTTTATTTTTGTTTTTTCTTTATTCTTTGTTTTGATTAACTAAGGATATAGATATATAGATATATATATATGTATATATATAAGCTCTACTGCCGCCGCCTTACACAAAGTGCACACACTCACGTTTTATTTTTTTTTCTTCTCTTTTTTTTTTAATGAGTCATGAGGGTGACGTGTCACCTCCTAATATTTTTGCCGTATTTCTTTTTACACCCCCACAAGTTCTAAAACCTTATTATGAAACCCCTCTAATAATTATACAAACTACCCAATACCTAAATGGGTTTAGTCTATATCACGTATGGATCCCAAACGTAATCCCAAATATTTTATGAAGTTGCTAATTAACCTACTAATTATGCCACGTGCCCAATTACGCCCTCACAAGGATACCCAAACTGGTCCCATAAATAATCATGAACAATAATAAAATATTAAAACACATAACATTTTATCAATTAAATAATCATATGGCATCAACATGTATTATAATGTATACATTTACATTTACATGTCTACCATTTAATTACATAAATGCAATTTATTCAATCTGGACCTCCTGTGGGTCCCATTTCACATTTATCCAACTGTACCCTTTATCCAGCACTTATCACATCGGGGTAACTGGAACTTACCCAAATCATCACATGCAATTAAATATACTAATTAATGTACGTAAATTAAATGTTACTTCCATTTTCCGGGTACGGGTATTACATCTCTCCCTCCCTTTTAGGAAGTTTGTCCTCAAACTTTTCTCACCTTACGAATCCAATAGATGTAAGCGTTTCTCCTCGAACCTGTACTGGTTCATATGCTATAACACGATTACAAAATACATTATACCCACTGGTGTGAGCACAATCGCAACTGACTAGTCCCCATTCTTTTCAATATTTTCAATTGGCATACTGGAATTTCAATCTTACTTGATTCATCAAACTATACCCTTTTTTGAAGATAAAACTTCTAGAAATATTTCTCTCCCACAGTAGTCATTTTCCCAACTATTCTGGAGCAAATCTCACTTGCCTTTATTATATTTCCCCACTAGATATCAGCGGATGATAGAACGTCTCGCAAAAGTTTAGTCTCATTTTCACTGCTTCTTGCAAGATTCCAGAATTTATTCATAACCGACCGCTTCCCTCTAGAATGACAAATGTCAGTACCATATAATTGCATAATTCTTTTCACATATAGGTTGTTTAACCCAAACAAGTCTGCAGTTTCAATCAATAATCACAATCTGATTGTGTCAACCTATCAACAAATCATTTATATGTGAACACCTAATTCTTGTTAACTTTGGCAATCCCGTCATGGAATTTAATACGATAAACATTCAATTTCAGATTGTCACTAATATCAATCACAATAACCCCATGAACCTTCATTGTTTCTGCTCTTATACCATACATCGCAAATAATGCTTTACATTTCCCATCTCAAAATAGCTTTCTCAATATCTTAGTTGAAGCTTTTACCTATTAGTACGTTAATGCCAAATCAATATTCACGAAAACTTGTGCCCATCGTAATTAGTTACTAAGTCATCATATGCAATGAAATATAATTAGTAATATCGCATACCCAATTATCAACGTATTATATACTCAAATCTCATTACATACTTCAATATTTCTTTGAACCCATCCCCTTGAGCTATCTTCACTCAAAGTACATATTTGACCTTGAGGTTCTGATGCATTTTACTATAAACTAGAGCTCAATCACTTTCCTCTCAATACCCAAATTCCCAAAATAGAAACCCAAACCGATCTTTAAGTCAATTTCCGCTCATCTATTATAATAATGCTAGTTGACCTCAATTTATTACCATCATTCTTTGCCAAATTTTCGGAACAAATTTTAGCTTCTAATAAATTTTGAATAGTTAACGAGCACACTAAACCCCCGTTGATCTCTGATTCGAGCACCAACAACCATGTTTTCTTCACCAGATTAATATAAAATTTCAAACTGTAGCCATCACGAGTTCCAACTGTCCTTCGTACCACGTGATGATGCCTAAAATTGGTAAGAAAGATTTGAACAGAAAATAAGGTGAAAAGGGGTTGTATGTGGTTCGGTCCCGTTAACAAGGTGACCTACGTCCACGGTTGCGTCTATGTGCTTCTCACTAGCAGATCACCGGCGGACCTGGTAAGCCAACAAAGGTGGGCGGCACTACCAGTAATACCGGCCGGGTGTATGTGTGTAGATGGTGAGTTCTCTATTTATTGCTTGTATGCTTAGAGAATTGATTTCGGGATCCCTTTGACAGGGTAGGTGTGCTCTTTTATAGATACAAGAGTCCACCCCTATATGATAAGTTGATAGGATTAGGAAGCCTAATCTAATCATAATAGACTCGCTTGATTTTAGGGGAGTTTCCTAAATGGTTTAGGAAACTGTCTTATCTTCTTTCAACAGACTTGTAATTGACTTAGGAAACTGCTGGTTGGGGACGGGACCCCAGGCGTCTGCGACCGTCATGCTCGGCTAGTCGGGACGAACCGCTCGGTTCCTCGGAACACCTCGGGAAAAAGCCGGTACCTCCTGATGACGTGACACTGTTCCATTGGCTGGATTATTTTGGACATATCAGCTGCCCCCCATTTTCGGAACTGACTGGATGCGTTATTGAGTGAGGATTCGAAAATTAGTATTACCTTGGATACCGTCTGGATACCGTTTGGGAATGCGGCTTGAGATGGGACCCACACTCCAGTCGCTCGGCGGATCAACCGACCGGTACAGGTAGGAACTCGAGTGGAAGTGTCGTCACGTGTCAAGATGTAACTGGCCTGGTCGGGGTTCAGCGGAATCAGTTCGAATGTAATCAAACAGTCGTGTGGTGACCGGATCGTCATGTCATGCATTTAATGCGCGCGCTGTTTTAGGCGACCCTTTACGTGCCCGACACGACAACTGTCGATGACTCTTGGCGGGAGAGCGTCTGAGCCGTCGGATCGATTCCAATCTGAGCCATTGATGACTCCTATATAAGGCGTACTTGCTCATTCAACATATTCTCACTGTTTGTAGATTGAGTATACCGTACGGTTCCCGAGAACACAGCTTTCCCCGAGCTCATTTCCTCTTCTTTCTTACAGTCTAAGTTTCCCTCCAATGGCTTCTCATGTTATTTTGAACTCCGACTAAGGACTCGGAGCTTTCCGGAGGGACTGCAAAATCCCTGATGACGTCGGGGTCTGTAGGAAAAATAGGTTTAAAATTAAATCTAAACGCGCAGCGGAAAACAAAGTTCAAAACTTTTATTGGTAGCCTTGGATCTACTACTTATTAACTCTATAGATGCGCATAACAAGATGGAGAAGATTCTATACCTTAGGTCTTGAACCCAATTCTGATTTTTGTCCTTCTCCTTGTGTGTGCAGCAGCAACCTCTAGGAAATCTTCACCCTTATGTCTCCTTGAATGCTCCCAGAGTGGCTAGGGTTGGTGGGAACCCTAATAGTGAGAATAGGGAAGGTTTGGGAACTCTAAACAGGTTCTGCAGCAACTGGTACGTCAAAACGACGAACTTCTAATTTCTGGACGTAGCTGCCCTATTTATAGATTCCCAGAACCGACCTAACTTTCGATCGATCGAAGTGACTTCGATCGATCGAACTGTCGATCGATCGAACCTCGTTCGATCGATCGAACCTGTCTAGACTTCAATCGATCGAAACAACTTCGATCGATCGAACCAGTCTTGACAGCATTCTCATTTGCCTTTCCAAGCATTCTGGCGGAGCTAAGAGTGGGACCTCCTAGGTTCTTAATTACTGGCTCCGATTAATTATTATTCCATCTAGTCAGTACTCTTGACTAAGGAATCAATAACTAATCAATTATCATTAATGCCACTATAAAATGATAATTGCACTCCAGTGCATAAGAACATAATCACACATACATAAGTGATTGCTAGACTTGTATAATATGATACGCATGTCCCTCTACCAGGCAGTATTCGTATCTATCATTGGGATGTATGTCTTAAGATACTGTCGACCCAATAGATAGTACATCTTATATTCCTCAAGTATCATTCACTACTCTTGGATTACTAAACATGTCAACAACAACACTTTGTTGACAAGGCTGGCCAGCTCTCAGTAATCACTCCTAGTGACATTCTCGAGGGAATACTTACTCTTCGTTTGATTGAAGAGGGTAGAATTCCATCTTGACAATATATGTTCCCAACGTTGCATACTTGATTTACCCAAGATACCCAGGTGTTGATCTTGCAAGACCTCACTGATTGGTAAGTCAAAGCAACCAAGCATACAATTTGCGTCCATAACTGTCTCAGGATTAAGGACATGTATCCCTATACAAGTTTTGAGTTCCTATTGACGGTGACAGCGTTTAGGTGTCAATAGGTTTAACTCAGGTCCGTCAATGCACCGAGTGCACTAGCATATTAACCAAGAGTCAAAGACTCTTATGAATGAGATTCATCATTCTACCCCGTAGACGTTAATCATGCTACAGTGTATACCTGATAAGTTATCCAGACTTATCATCCACTGTGACTTATTTGAAACAACAAGGATTTGTGATTCATATCTCACATGTGTAATCACATACACAAATGAACCACATACAATGTTGTTTAAGGATTCCAGTCTAATATTCATCTCATGAACTAACATGCATAAATGCATTATGACATTCCATTGTCCAACTAACTGGTTTGAGGGCATATTCCCAACAAACTCCCACTTGCACTCATAACCATATAGCGTTAGTACTAACACTAGCATAGTCTCTGTGACTTGTCAAAATCCTTAACCCGTAAGGTTTTGCATAGGGACTGATGATCATCGACTGAAACAATCCATAGTAAAACATCTTCATGTTATACTATATCCCTAGACAAAAGACGTCACATGATATGTATCCAGTAAAGCTAATTTGAACATTGTCCAAAACACCATCACCCTGCATATATCCGCTAGTTCTTTCTCAAGCCCTAGAGAATATATACTTTATGATAGTTCAGAAAACTGAACATTCATTTGGACTGATATCTGTGAACAACCTCAACGGTATAACTGATATCCATACCTAACATCACATACAAAGTTTATCAATAGCGAAGGCTTATGATATACCTTTCATGTGATCTCTTTCATCTTGTATCCCTAGATACAAATCTTGAAAGAGCAATAGGTTATGTTCAAAGGTGAAAAACCTTTATCGAAACGTTCCACGTTGAATCTAGCCAGCAACTTTATGATATAGAAGTTTGAGACAATCTCATTATCTTAACTTTCTGATCTTGAATGAGCAAAAATCATAAGATTATAGCTCGCCTCACCGAGATCATAAATATCAAGTATACTGTAGAAACTTAACCTTAATCATTGATGATACTACTTTAACATATCGCAATGATAAAGATGTCATCAATATATGGAACCATAATCACCACCACACTTCCTTTGCGCAAGGATCCTTTCATCCACTTAAGCTACATCCACACTTTAGATGAATCCAAAGTATTTTGACCAATATGTCAAAACAGATGTCCTTATCTCTGGATGATTGCTTTAGTCCATAGACTTATGCAAATCACATACCAGAGCTTCCTTATCACAAAACTTCAATGCACCAGGGAATTTCAACAATGTTGAGAATTCTCCCACTGCAATGAAGTACCAATGTAGGAATGGATGAAGAGGTAGTAGATTTTAGTTCTAGATGATTTATAGATTGCTTTAAGATATAAATTACTTTACTCTTTTATATTATCTTTCCTTTGCAAAATTTGGTCTCCAACCAACTTTTGTTTTCTCTGGAAACACTACAAAAGTATTATACTTCTAATCTAGATTCAAAAGGCTCATCATTTCTTTACACCAAAGTGCTAGACATCCTTATCCAAAGTTACCATGAGAAAGAAGTCGCATTCTTTTCACAACTTTGGGGATGTCTATCGAAAAGATTTGCTTTTGAATAAGATCCAGTATATACATTGTAGTTCCATCGAGAAAAACAAGGAATAGTAGTAACTCTAAATAACTCATCCCATGACCCAGTCATATCTAAAAGAAGATAGTTCCTTCTACCTGCTACACCATCCCGTGGAGGCGCACTAGGTGTAGACTGTCGAGAAAGAATCTCATTCTTATCTCCTTTGGACAATAAATACATTAGATAGATACTCACCATTTTGATCAAATCAAAAGGCAATGATATTCTTTTACCAATTACTCTTCATTCCAAAACTTTTGAATTTCTTCAAAATTGAGGATGAAGATGCAATAAGTAAATGTATATCAGTATCCAAAGTAGTCGAAACTTCTTTTCAACTCTAATGTTTATTGCCCTACATACATGAGTATGTCCTAATTCTAATAAGTCCTTGGTCGTGTGATTTTCAAAAGAAAAGTCACCTGATCATATTAACCTCTAAATAGGATTGACAAACAGGTAGTGGTTTCAACAACCAAAAAACTTTT
Source organism: Hydrangea macrophylla (assembly GCA_033977485.1). Taxonomy (NCBI): domain Eukaryota; kingdom Viridiplantae; phylum Streptophyta; class Magnoliopsida; order Cornales; family Hydrangeaceae; genus Hydrangea; species Hydrangea macrophylla. Next base: position 107,628,158 of record CM066983.1, on the reverse strand, counting down.
AGGATCCAATCCTTTACTCCCCATTTATCCTAATTTAGATTAATATGATCTGATCACATTTACTCTCTAAATAGGATTGACAAATAGGCATTGGTCTTAGCAACCGAAAGAGTTTAGGATCCTATCCTTTACTCCCCATTTATCCTATTTAGATTAAATATGATCTAACCTCAAAACCAAAAAGTCATAGAATTAGTTGAGGGTGCTATCCTTTTAGATGGTAAAATACCCATGAGTCATTTAAATACTACATTAGATAATATATGAGAAACAAGAGTAAATTGGTGAGATACTTGCTTGACAAGTTATTTAGATCACATAAAAGAACGCTTTCTTTTAATCAAGAATTTCAGTACCAAAATCAAAAGAATAAATATTATTCATTAATTCAAAACTGAAATCCATCTAATAACTCCAAAGTTTTATTACAATATAAAACTATTAATCTAATAGCAACTCTTGCATCAGATCCCAAAAGGCAATCAAGATCTTCTAATCACTGCACATTCTTATTTTCCAATTCCCTGCAACAATTACAGATATAATTTAGAAAATATAGAATTAGTGCCCATAGTAGTTGAAGTATCAGTTTTTCAACTTACTTCAAAAACTAGTGAAAGGATCGTACCTTGCCTTTTGGCAGTCAAGTATTCCACACAGTTCCTTTTCCAATGCCCTCTCATGCCACAATGGAAACACTTTCCTTTTGGCACGGCACCAGCCTTTCCCTTTCCAAGTCTTGCCTTCTTCCCAACAGTTGGTTTAGGCTCACCTATCCTTGAGTCTTGCTTCTCCTTCTCTGAACTTATGCTCTTAGGCTTAGTTCCAGAAGATGAAGCCATTCCAATGTTCTGAACATTTGACTCCTCTTTGACTATATCCATCGTTGCCTCAAGAGAGCTCATCAACTCACTTGTTGAAAAAACTGTTTTACTCATTTTAAAAACCTTTTTAAATTGAGTGAATGATGAAGGCAACGAATGCAAGATTATGTCAACTTGAGTCTCACCATCAATGTCGGAACCAAGAACTTCCATTACTTTGAAATAAGTAATCATTTTAAAAACATGCTCTCTTATTGAAGTTCCTTCCAACATTCTGGTGTCCATGACTAACTCCAAGGCTCTAAGCCTTGCAGTACGGCTCAGATCCCCAAACATCTCCTCGAGGTTCAATATTATAGCACGGGCAGTGTTCAAAGGTTGATGTTGCTGCTTCAACACATCAGACAAAGAGTCTAAGATGCTAGAGCGAGCTATACCATCAAATCTTATCCACTGCCAATATTGATCCGCAAGATCAGTTGGGGTGTCATGGTATGGAATAGGTGGACAGGGAATGGTAAGAACGTATTTACATCCATTAGCAGTTAACAATTCATCCAGTTCCAGTTTCCATTCAACGTAGTTATTTCCAATTAGCTTATTCTGGATCATGGTTATAGCAAGTGGGCTAGACATTATGAATCTGAAATACAAATAATGTAACAGAATTACAATATGGAAATCATGAATATGACAATTTATATGATACATTGGAATTCCCTTAACCAACTCATTAATTGTCTTCAGGATGTCAAGCCTATGAAATTAAGTCTCCGTGTGGCGATCATAACCTCATAGCCTGATTGGGAAACCCATCATGAATGTCATGCAACTCTTACAAAACAATTCATGACTCCTGAACTTTTGGTCTCTAAGTTTCTGGACAATGCTCCGTGTGGAATCCCTTACCCATAGCTTAGCTAGTGTTTACCATTAACTAGAATCCAATGACAACCGCCTCAAGTAGTGCCTCAGTGTAGTGGTCACCCTCTAACGCGTCTCATTGATTCTATCCAAAGGAAGTTCATATCTAGTAACCAATGAATAGTCTATCCTCCGTATGGAATGATCACCCATGGCTGGGTGACACAGAATATACTACCCACCTTACAATGAACCGTTTATGGAAGACCGTGGGAGTTATAAAATAAGTCCCTCTCCCACTAGATTTTTATAAGAAGTTCATATCTAGTAATCAATAAGAAATACCCTCCGTATGGAATGATCACCCATGGCTGGGTGACACAGAGTAATTCTCATACTTACAATGAACTAATAGGAATTTTTCAATTTGATCAAAAAATTTCTTCACATTGCCCATAAACATCAAGTGTTTGCTAATGTGTTGGAAAAAAGGTTTTTGAATTTCATTTTAGAAAACCTGTTTTACGTGCATGCAAGTAGTAACAATATATAAAATTCCAATCACAACTAAGCACATAAAACAAAAACTAAAATGAAATAAAAGCATTCAACAATGCCTCTATCTCCCATGACTCTATCTCCATAGAACCTTCTTCTTGGTTTGATTGCCTCCGACTCCATCTTCATGGACAACGGCTTGCTCCTCCATCTTCATGGATTTTCTAATTCTATTACATTGGTCCTATACTTCTCTCGAAGCTTACAATTTATCTAGAAATAGAAATAACAACAATAAAATAAAAGGCTAGGGAAACCGGTGCGACTTTCCTTTTCATAGGATTGAAGTCGCAGCGCCCTTTACATAAGCCTTAAATCCAAACCAACAATTAAATACAAAATTTAAAAGTCTTGGTGCCATGGGAGATAGCGGACTAAGCTTGCTGCAAAAGGGTTAGTCACACGCACAACCACGCATATATATAACAAATATATGTACCATTGGAACCCCTAATTGATTCACACAGTATATAAACTCTTTACATACTGAATTAGAACTTAAAACAGCATCACTGCTCTGTCACACTTCGATCGAACGAAAAAGTTAGATCGATTGAACCTTCGATCGATTGAACATAGTTCAATTGATTGAACTTTCAGTTTCACAGAATGTTTTGAAAAACTTACAGCATAAATAAAATTTTAAAGTAAATATTTTTAAAACCTTTAAATCTGTAAACTGAAAACCTGGACAGAAAAGCAGTCTCGATCGATCGAACACCATTCGATCGATCGAACAGAACCAACGTTCGATCGATCGAAACTAGTTAGATCGCTTGAGAACAGATGATGTTCGATCGATCGAGACTACTTCGATCGATCGAACCCACCTTGCATCCAATGCAATCACAGATTTGTATTCTGCTGCATAAACACTGCAGAAACGGATCTGTGACGATGCAGTTTTGAAAACAGTCCTAAAATCAACATGCAAATCAAAACTAGTGTTCCAAAACGCATCTATAGATCCAAATAAGCGAGGCTCTGATACCAATTGTAGGAAAAATAGGTTTAAAATTAAATCTAAACGCGCAGCGGAAAACAAAGTTCAAAACTTTTATTGGTAGCCTTGGATCTACTACTTATTAACTCTATAGATGCGCATAACAAGATGGAGAAGATTCTATACCTTAGGTCTTGAACCCAATTCTGATTTTTGTCCTTCTCCTTGTGTGTGCAGCAGCAACCTCTAGGAAATCTTCACCCTTATGTCTCCTTGAATGCTCCCAGAGTGGCTAGGGTTGGTGGGAACCCTAATAGTGAGAATAGGGAAGGTTTGGGAACTCTAAACAGGTTCTGCAGCAACTGGTACGTCAAAACGACGAACTTCTAATTTCTGGACGTAGCTGCCCTATTTATAGATTCCCAGAACCGACCTAACTTTCGATCGATCGAAGTGACTTCGATCGATCGAACTGTCGATCGATCGAACCTCGTTCGATCGATCGAACCTGTCTAGACTTCAATCGATCGAAACAACTTCGATCGATCGAACCAGTCTTGACAGCATTCTCATTTGCCTTTCCAAGCATTCTGGCGGAGCTAAGAGTGGGACCTCCTAGGTTCTTAATTACTGGCTCCGATTAATTATTATTCCATCTAGTCAGTACTCTTGACTAAGGAATCAATAACTAATCAATTATCATTAATGCCACTATAAAATGATAATTGCACTCCAGTGCATAAGAACATAATCACACATACATAAGTGATTGCTAGACTTGTATAATATGATACGCATGTCCCTCTACCAGGCAGTATTCGTATCTATCATTGGGATGTATGTCTTAAGATACTGTCGACCCAATAGATAGTACATCTTATATTCCTCAAGTATCATTCACTACTCTTGGATTACTAAACATGTCAACAACAACACTTTGTTGACAAGGCTGGCCAGCTCTCAGTAATCACTCCTAGTGACATTCTCGAGGGAATACTTACTCTTCGTTTGATTGAAGAGGGTAGAATTCCATCTTGACAATATATGTTCCCAACGTTGCATACTTGATTTACCCAAGATACCCAGGTGTTGATCTTGCAAGACCTCACTGATTGGTAAGTCAAAGCAACCAAGCATACAATTTGCGTCCATAACTGTCTCAGGATTAAGGACATGTATCCCTATACAAGTTTTGAGTTCCTATTGACGGTGACAGCGTTTAGGTGTCAATAGGTTTAACTCAGGTCCGTCAATGCACCGAGTGCACTAGCATATTAACCAAGAGTCAAAGACTCTTATGAATGAGATTCATCATTCTACCCCGTAGACGTTAATCATGCTACAGTGTATACCTGATAAGTTATCCAGACTTATCATCCACTGTGACTTATTTGAAACAACAAGGATTTGTGATTCATATCTCACATGTGTAATCACATACACAAATGAACCACATACAATGTTGTTTAAGGATTCCAGTCTAATATTCATCTCATGAACTAACATGCATAAATGCATTATGACATTCCATTGTCCAACTAACTGGTTTGAGGGCATATTCCCAACAAGGTCCGCCCTTACGTCGAAGGAGAGGAGGTGGCCTTCCCCTCAGTCATCATTAGCAGTTATCTGCTGCTGATAGTGGGGCTACGCTTCCCTTTTTCTGCCTCCTTCTGCGACCTGTTACAGGGATTGCGCTTTTCGCTGTCCAGGTGCCGCCCGAACGTCGCCCGCCTTCTCTGGGGTATATCGGTGCTGAACCAGCGACTTGGATTGCTCCTCCGCCCGGTGGACATCGCCAGGTGCTACGTTTTGGGCATCGACCGCGGGGGTCCTTACTTACGCCCCAGGGCTGAGGGAAGAAACTTGATCCGGGGCCTGGACTTCCCAAACAAGACCTGGCGGCAATATCCTTGGGTTGTTGTCTCCGGCAACTGGCTGGTGGATCCCTCTCTCTGTCCCCTTGCGAACTTCGATCCCTAATTATGCAAGATGACCTTCGCCGCTTTCCGCGACGTTGCTTCCTCGGTGGCTGATATGGAGGCGATCAACCGAGCGGTAGAAGTCGGCTTCAGTTTTTCCGATTTGATCGGGGAACCTGCTGGTGAGGCTAGCGGCGAAGGTCCCTTTGCAGCTCCTGCTGCGGCTGTCTCTGGATCGCACCGTTATACTCGGTCCATGGCATCCGGCCCGCACATCCTGAGAGGGGCCGCTTCATCTGAAGGACCAATCGCCCTAACCACCAGCTCTGGTTCGTCCTCGTCCGAGGATACGGGCCCGACCAGGAAGGGCAAAGAAAAGTTGGCTGAAGAAGAGTCTGCGCCCCCACCGAAAAGGAGTCGGCCGGGAGTGCACGCCGGTCTTCATATGCCTAGCTCCTGGACGGGCCTCTTCTTCGGCAATCTGGAAAGTCGTCTGCAGGAGGTAGAAAATCAAAGCGCTCTCCTGCAGACGGACTCGGTCATGCGGGAGGTGGACTTTCATGCACTGGAGCTCACCGTCAGAGAGCTGGTGGCCAAGGTAGCTGCCCTGGAGGAGGAGATTCAAGTTCTGAAGGCCAAGGATACCTGAAGAGATTTTTTTTTTTTTGTCGGGGAGGCTACTACAATTGCCCCCCGTTGTACAAAATATTGTAAATAATGAAAAGGTCCTCTGAGGCCACCCTTTCTTTTTTCCTTCAATTGCGTCGTTTGTGATTACCAATGCTCGACGCTTCGTCTGATGCAGATTTAAAAATTAAGCACTCCCCTTAGGAACCGTTCGATAATAGGTCGGGACCCCGATCGGATGATACCGGTCGGACTGATCAGTCGGGTCCCGGGTCATCGTTGTGCCACATGTCAGCTGGTCATTGGTCTGGTTAGGATCCAACGATACTAGCTTGGGAGTAACTGAAACGTCTCCGTCATGCATTTAATGTACGCGCCTTTTGAGGCGGCGCCTCAGGTTCCCGAGGTGACAACTGTCGGCCACTTTGGGCGGGAAAACGCACGAGCCGTTGGATCTATTTTGATCCGGGCCGTCCCTGGTTTCTATATAATGACCACTTGCCCATTTCTCTAGCTCTTTACTACAGAGATTGGACTACCGAGCGCCTTAAGAGCAAGAACGATTCTGAGCAAGATTCCCGAGCCCCTCTTTCTGCGCCAGGCTTTGTAAGTTCTTTCTTTTTTTAGCTTCAGTTCATCACTTTCTCCTCTTTCTGTCCCTTTCTTTTCCCTTGTCTGAGTGAGACTGGAGAGAGCGAACCCACTCAAGTTAGAACGAGAGTGGGACTTTTTCTTCCTCAGGCTCTATTTCTTCTTCCAGGCGGGGGGTACTTTAGGTTTGTTAGAGCGAGCGAGTGTCCCCGGAGTAGCCCTGAGAGAGTGTCACTTGGTATTGAGGACTCTTTATTCTCTGCCCTTTAGGTTGGTAGTCCTACCCTCTCTGTACATTAGGCTCGGTGTTCCTGATCCCTACTCAGGCCGTGTCCTTCTGCCTCTCCCTTCTATAGGTGGACGAGAGATGGAGCATTCTGACTTCAACTCTGCATCCCGATCGGAGAGTGAGATGTATCGGTCGGGCGAGCCCGATTCCAGTTTTGACCTATCCTCAGCTTCCCTCTCAGACCATCACAGCGAGGGCCGGATTCCGGCCCGAATGTCCAGCGATGAGCCTGACCAGGAGGCCCCTGTTGCCTCAGTGTCACGGGGTTCAGGTGACGAGGCGCCTGTGGAGTCTGCCTCCTCGGTAGCGTTCGCCTGCGAATTTATCCCCTCGGCTCTGCATGCCGGGGACCTTGATCGGATCAGGGATTGGTACGCCATCCCTGGTGACAGTTCTTTGTCTGTCCAGCCCGGCGGCGCCCATATTTACAGTCGGGGGTTTTGTTTCGTTATACGAGGACGCCTTCATGGCCGGCCTTCGTGTTCTCCTTCATCCGGTCGCTCGGGACGTGTTGATCTTCTTGGGGATAGCTCCCGGGCAACTAGCCCTAAACGGGTGGAGGTATCTGATGGGGCCCATCTCCTTGTGGCCCCAGATCTTCGGGTACGAACTCACCCTTCAAGAGTTCTTCTAGATCCACCGGCTGTTCCTAGTCCACGGGGAGGTCGGGTTCTTTTCCCTAGGGGCTCGGCAGGGAAAGAAGATCATCATCAATTGCCCGAGCAATAACAAGGGGTGGAAGAACAAGTTCTTCCAAGTGTCCACCCCTGGGTTTTGCGAGCCAGCCCCTGGGAGCCAATTAAGGACCGCGTGGGCTGGAGAGTTGAGGGGTAAGCCCGTCCCGTGTCTTCTCTGGCCTCTTTCCAGGCTCTGTTTTGCGGTTTTTGAACTAATTATCTTGGTTTGTTTCGTAGCAGGTTCCGTCGATCTTCCAAGCATTCCGGAGGACTGTGAGGAGAGGATCAGGGACTTGATCAAGCGACCTGTCAACGTCTGGGATGTGCTGACCCAGTCGGGAGACCAGAAAGGTGACCACCGACCCCTCCGTCCTGCTGAAGCACCCATCTTCCCTACCATCATCCCGGGTATGAGTTTGTCACTTGCTTTAACTTTGGCTATTTCTTTTTGCCGCCTTGGTATCTCGATTGCTGATCCCATGGCTGTCTTTCTTTTGCAGAGATGGCCCCCAGGAGAGATCCTGAGCGGTTGAGGGCTCTGCAGGCTGCTGCTGCCAAGCGGATGGCGACGACGGGGAAGAGGGCGGCCGCTGAGGCCTCCGGCAGTGCGCCCGCCTTCAGGCGACTCAGACACGGCCCATCGGCGACGGCCCGGGCTCCTGGAGTCGAGACCTCCACTCCCCGGGTGGTGGTAGTGGGGGAAACCTCTGCCCCCCAAGCCGAGATTCATGCTGGGACGCCCCTGGAGCAACCTGGGGAGACCCGGGACAGAGTCAGATCGTGCCTACTCCCCAGTCAGGTGGAGAGGTGTGCCGGCATGTCGCCCCAAGTTTTTCAGGGGTAGCTATACAGCATCTCCCATCTGGTAAATAACTTTCTCTGTATCTTTCGACTTCTTTGCATTTTCTGCTCTGCTGCGAATAGTGACCGACCGTATTCTTTTTACTTTGGTTGTAGGTCGGCTGCATGGCTGCCGGGGCTGAGTCCTTCATGCCGGCCCTTGCCGGGAGGGCCACCGCCACCGAGACCGCGCTTGCCGAGAAAGAGGTTGCCCTAGAGGCCAAAGAGAGGGCCTTGACCATGGAGAAAAACAGGGTCAAGGGTCTGGCTTCGAGCCTCGGGGCAGCCCGGGAAGAACTGGCGGTGGCTCTGGCGGAGCTGGAGGCCGAACGGGCTGGCCGCATGGCAGCTGAAGCTCGGGAGAAGGCGCTCTTGGAGGCGACGACGGCCTCTGGTCCCCGAGGGAGACATTCGACGACGGCTTCTTCCTCGGGTACGAGGATTTGAAAAGGAGGCTGGCCCTAGATCACCGGGAGTTGGACACCACTCCCTACCAGGGGGTGGACTCCGACTACTGGGACATGGTGTCCCAGTCCACCGAGGATGCTGCTGCGGCTGAGGGTGCCGTTGCCCCGGCTGGCCAGGAGAGAGATGTTGCTGCGGCTGATGGTGCCGTTGCCCCAGCTGGCCAGGAGAGAGATGCTGCCTTGGAGGGGCAGGCCGGAGGGGAGGTCGAGGAGAATGTGGATATTGTTGATGTAGACGACCCCTAGGCTCCCTGCTCCCGGGCTCTTGTTGTTTTTTTTTTGTTGTAGTTTCGTTTTGTGGGGAGGCTACTACAACTGCCCCCCCAGGCTTTGTACAACGTTATCTTAATTAATGAAAAGGCCCCTGAGGTCAAATTTCTTTTTCCATTAACTGTCTTCCTTCTCTGCACCTTGCCTATTTATAGTTGCTAGTATCCACTCGGTTTTTGGCCGACCTAACACCTGCCTTAGCAAATATTTTAGGACCGTAACCAGTGGAACACCTAGTCTTCCTGACCTATTTATAAGGTAATTTTCTGGAGTGCTGTAGGAACTGGTCCTATTTAGCATCCCGGGGTATATCTCTGATCACTGTAAGCACTCAGGGATGTCTTCCAAGTTCTTCTAGTGACCGGTGTGATTCCCTATTTTGGCCTAACATTCCTCTGCCCCCCAATCATTTTGCTAAGGCGTGAGTGTAGGAGTGAGTGGTCATAGGGAACCGACCTGGAACATGGGTGGTTGCAGGGTCATTTGAAGTTTGCCATCGTAGGCCACCTAGGGGTTTGGCCCCGTCGTCGGCTGGACCTAAGCAAAGCTTAAGTAATTTCCTGTTTGGGTCTAGAATCCTCTTGCCCCCGTGCATCCTGTGAAGGCGGGGGCGTATTGAGGATCGACCTTAGGAAACCAACCTGGAACGTGGGTGGTTGCAGGGTCTTTTTGTGCCTGGGTTCGGAGCCCGAGGTCTTTTTCTGCCTCGGGGTTAGGCCCGAGGTCTTTGTTGCCTCGGGGTTAGGCCCGAGGTCTTTTTTATTATATATTTTTTTTGTATTGCACGGGGTAATAAAGTTTCGAAGCAAACTGTTCGATTTTATTTGAAAAATAATAATCTAGAATTGTTGCCCAATCAGGGCTACAAGAAAGGAAATTTTCCTATAGTACTAAATTCCTGTGGTCGGATGCTACTGATAGTACTTGCGGAGGTGTTGCACATTCCAAGGGTGAGTGAGATCGTGCCCGTCCATGCTCTACAGCCAGTAGGTTCCCGGTCGGTTGACCCGAGTCACTTTATACGGACCTTCCCAGTTTGCCCCTAATTTCCCGTGGCTTGGGATTCGGGTAGACTGGTTCACCGCCTTAAGGACGAGGTCTCTAACTTGAAAACTGCGGTGCTTCACCTTGCTATTGTAATACCGCGAGACCCTTTGCTTGTAGGCTGTCACCCTCAGATAGGCCTGGTCTCTTTTTTCTTCCACTAGGTCCAGTTCTGTCCTGAGGGCTTCTCCGTTGTCCGGATTACTGGCAAACCGAGCTCTGTGGGGACCACTGCCTCGAAACCGTAGGTTAAGGAGAATGGGGTCTCGCCTGTAGCCGATCGGGGTATGGTGCGGTAGGCCCACAGGAGGGTTGGTAGCTCTTCAGCCCAAGACCCTTTGGCACCTTCAAGCCTTGTCTTGATTGACTGCAAGATTGTCCGGTTGGTTACCTCGGCTTGACCATTGGCTTGTGGATGCTCAGGGGAAGAGTAATGGTTTAGTATCCCGTAACCCGAGCAGAACTGTCTGAAGATGGGTGTATTAAATTGTCTGCCATTATCACTGATCAGGACTCGGGGAATACCGAACCTGCTGAGGATATTTCTTTCCACAAAGCTCTCCATTTTCCACTCGGTGATCGTTGCCAAGGGTTCTTCCTCCGCCCATTTGGTGAAGTAATCAACAGCTATCACGGCAAATTTGACTTGCCCTTTTCCTATCGGTAAAGGACCAACAATGTTAATTCCCCACTGGGCAAATGGCCAGGGACTGTGGATTGGTGTCTAGAGTTCTCCCGGTCGGTTGATCATGGTAGAGTATTTTTGGCATTTGTCACACCTCCGAACATACTCCTGCGAATCTCAGGCCATCGTTGGCCAATAATAACCTTGCAGTAGGGCTTTTCTAGAGAGTGCCCGACCTCCGACATGGTTCCCGCACACCCCTTCGTGGATTTCGAACAGTATTGCTTGCACTTGCGCGGGATGAACGCAGCGGAGGTACGGGATAGTGAATCCTCTCTTATAGAGGATGCCGTCAAGGAGATGGTAGTGGGCTGCCCGGTATTTAATCCGACGGACTTCTTCTTTGTCGTCAAGTAGAGCCCCCGTTGTCAGGAATGTCACGAGTGGGTCCATCCAGCTGGGTCCCAGAGTAACCGGGTCTACCTCCATGCCTTCTGAATTGATCACACTCGGCTCGGGTAGGTTCTGTATTCTTATCCCGGGCAAGTCTGATTCTGAAGACGACGCGAGGCTAGCCAACCGATCAGCTCGGGTATTCTCTTCTCTGGGTATCTGCGTGATGGAGAATCCTCAGAGCTGCTTGGAGACTATTCGGACAAGGGCCAAGTAGGCTACCATGTTGTCTTCCCGCGCTTCGTACTCTTGGTTAACCTAGTTGACCATGAGCTGGGAGTCACTGTAGCCCTGAACCTGTTGTGCGCTCATAGAGACAGCCAACTGTAATCCGACCAAAAGTGCTTCGTATTTGGCCTCGTTGTTGGAGGCGCGGAACCCAAACCTTAGTGCATATTCGAGCTGGATACCGTCGGGGGTGGTCAGGATGATCCCTGCCCCACTACCCTGCTGATTTGAGGAACCGTCCACATGTAGTATCTATGTTGGGATGTCGGAGTGTAACCCGGGCGGCAAGGCCGGAGGCTCCGATTCTTCGACCGGATCCTCGGGATATGTAAACTCAACCAAGAAGTCCGCTACGGCTTGTCCCTTGATGGCTGTCCGGGGTCGGTAGATCACTTCGAACTCTTCCAGTTCTAATGCCCACTTGACCAGTCTTCCGGACGTGTCTGGACGACTGAGCATTCTACGGAGAGGTTGGTCTGTGAGGACAACAATGGCATGGGCTTGAAAATACGGGTGGAGCCTTCGGGTCGAGGTGATAAGGGCGAACGCCAACTTTTTGATGCGAGAGTATCTGCTATCCGCGCCCTGTAACGCCCGGCTAGTGTAATACACGGGGAACTGTATCCCATGCTCTTCCCGGATGAGTACCGAGCTAACCGCCGACGGTGACCTGCCAGGTATAGAAATAGCTCTTCCCCGGGCACGGGTGTTGAGAGCAGAGGAGGAGACGCCAGGTACTTCTTGAGTTCCTGGAATGCCTCCTCGCACTCTTCTGACCATTAAAATGCTTTGCGGAGGATCTTGAAGAACGGCAGGCACCGATCAGTAGCTCGGGAGACAAATTTGTTCAACGCGGCCACCCGTCCGGCTAAGCTCTGAACCTCCTTCGTTGATTTGGGTGACCGCATGTTGATAATGGCTTTGATCTTCTCGGGGTTTGCCTCAATCCCTCTTCTGCTGACTAGATAGCCAAGAAATTTCCCGGACGAGACACCGAAAGTGCATTTGGCCGAGTTCAACCTCATCCTGAACTTTCTTAAGATGCTGAAGGCCCCTGCCAGATGCTCGAGGTGGTCGGGCTCGTCCCGGATCTTGTCCAGTAGATCATCCACGTACACCTCCATCGTCTTTCCGATGAGATCTTTGAACATGCAATTGACCAGGCATTGGTAGGTAGCCCCGGCATTCTTGAGACCGAAAGGCATAACCTTGTAGCAATACGTGCCTTGGTCGGTGATGAACGCAGTCTTCTCTTCATCCCCGGGGTACATGCTGATCTGGTTGTACCCCGAGTAAGCGTCCATGAACGAGAGGAGTGAGTGGCCTGCGGTGGAGTCCACAAGGAGGTCTATCCTGGGCAGCGGATAGCAGTCCTTGGGGCAGGCCTTGTTGAGGTCGGTGAAGTCCACACACATTCTCCACTTCTCGTTGCTTTTCTTGACAAGAACAACGTTAGCTAGCCAATCGGGGTAGTGGACCTCTCAGATGGACTTCGCCTTTAGGAGCTTCTCGACCTCCTCACTCACTGCCTTTTGTCTTTCGGGGGCCATGCCCCTTCTTTTTTGATTAACTGGACGGCAATTCGGGCTGACATTGAGACGATGGGACATTACTCGGGGATCAATCCTGGGCATATCCTCATGACTCCAGGCGAAAATGTCTAGATTTTGCCTCAAAAATTGAATCAGTTTCTCCCTCAAGGCGGGCTCTAGCAGGGCACCTATGCTGACCGTGCGGTCTGGGTATTCAGGATCCAGCACTACTTGTTCCAGTTCTTCCATCGGTCCTATCATGTCGCTCTGGTCCTGGGGATCCATTTCTTGGACGTTTAACGTTTCTGCGACTGCCCCCCGGCGCAACGAGCTAACATAACAATTCCGAGCAATAGTTTGGTCTCCTCGTAAGCATCTAGGTCCCTGGGGGGTTAGGAACTTCACTATTAAGCTATAGGTGGAGACGAATGCTCTGGCCCTGTTGAGGGTCGGCCTGCCGAGGATGACGTTGTAGGCCGACGGGACTTCTACTATCACAAAATTGGTCAGCACGGAGACCTGCTGTGGGTAGGTCCCCATGAGAACTGGGAGTTCAATTGTACCGAGCGGTTGCGTGCTGGAGCCGTTAAACCCAACCAAGGGGGTAGCGACCGGCCGGAGCCGATCCCTGGAGATCCCGAGTTGGTTGAATACCGCCGCGAACATAATGTCGAACGAGCTGCCTGTGTCCACTAGTACCCTCTGGACCGTATAGTTGGCTATAGAAAGCACCACTACTAATGGGTCATCATGGGGACAGTGGATGCCCTGCAAGTTGTCGGACGTGAATGTTAGAACGTCGGTTGGGGAGGAGCCGGCGGATTGGACCTGCCAAACATCCGCTCTGGACGCCCGGGCATGCCTCTTCCGTGCCGACTGTGAATCGCCTCCGCCTGACGTTCCTCCAGAGATCACATGGATGAGGCCAAGTGGTGGTGGCGGCTGATCGGGAGCTCGGGCGTCTTACCGGGGTCGTCCGTCAGTTGTGACGAACTCGACGAGGTGTCCCTGCTCGATCAGCTTCTCAATCGCTATCTTCAATTTGAAACAATCCTCTGTTTCATGGCCGTGATCCCTATGATAGCGGCAAAATTTGTCCCGGTTCCTCTTGCCGGGCGGGGCTCTGAGTTTAGCTGGCTGCGGGAGCAGCCTCTGTGGTTTTGCGGCGGCCATCACTTCATGTATAGGCTGGGAGAGGGGCGTAAAGGCGGTTAGGGGCTGAGGCTGGCCATCTCTTTGGTCTTGCTTTGGCTTCTTTCCCGTGCCCTTCTCAAAACCTTCACGCTTATGCTTGGCCTTCGGGGATTCATCTCCCGCCTGGCCGGCGCGCTTCGCCTTCAAGAACTCCTCGGTATCTATGTACTTTCCGACCCTCTCTGAGAGTTCTACCAGGGTCGTTGGTCGGTCACGATGGAACGACGTGGCAACCTTGGTATGTTGAACTCCCGAACAGAAGGCCATAATTACGGCCGTTTCATTAAGGTTGCGGATCAGGAGCCTTTGCTGGTTGAAACGGTCTACGTACTCCCTCAGGGACTCCCCTTTGCGCTGCTTAAATGTCAAAAGCTGTGTGTCCGGTTGCGACCGGTCGAGCATTCCGACGAATTGGCTGATGAACAGCTTGCTGAGGGCTTGGAAGTTGTCGACCGTCCGGGGCTTCAAAGCGTGAAATCACTGCGCAGTCGGTCCCTTAAGGGTACTTGGGAAGGCCAGGCACAGCAGCTCGTCCACCGTGGTGACCAGTGCCATCTGCGCCTTGTAAGTACGGACGTGGTCCACCGGGCTCCCTGTGCCATCATAGGAGCGAGGTGAGGGGGTTTGAACTTCCGCGGAATGGGAAACTGCGTCACCCATACAGTATAAGGTGACTCAGTTTCCGTGTTGGTGAGGTCGTGACCGGATTTACGGTTCAGCCTCTCGATCTGCTGTTGCAGTTCCTCGACCTGGGCTTTGACGTCGCTCCGCCCTGTTCTCCTATCCCTGTCTGGGTTCGGGTCGGACGACGAGGCCTCCTCCTCAAAGCGCGTCGACCTCGGGGATAGAGCCCGGCTCTGGGTCCGGGAGAGCTTGTGCCTAAGATCCCCCCGGCCAAGGACAGGAGGGTCGTCGGCCGATTCCCGGGCTCTCCGTCCGGACTCCTCCCCTCTGGCCGCACGCCGCCGATCGATGATAACTCTGACAACCTCCGCTCGACCTAGATTGAGCTGAGGTCGTCTTTAGGCGCGCCTGGTAGCCTGGCTGCGCTCTCCGTCGAGTCGTCTTTGCGAGCGCCTGGTGGCCTGGCTGCGCTCTCCGTCGAGTCGTCTTTGCGAGCGCCTGGTGGCCTGGCTGCGCTCTCCGTCCGTCGGGCGTTCACGGTCCGGCGGTGGCGCCGGGTCGCAGCGGACTTGCCTCTGTCCCCTGGCGGGCCTTCTAAGTGGAGTGCTCTCCTCAGTCTAATTCTCGGGTGCGGGGCGCTCCTCGTGTTAGGCCATAAGCGCCTCTATCTGCTCCTGGGTTCGGCGCTGGCCCTCCAAGAGTTGCTCCAGCGCTGCCGTGATCTGTTCAGCGGTCAGGGAGGCAGCCCGCTGCTCAATTTGCAGGTTCTTCTGACCAGTTGGAACGGCTGCTTTCTTACCCCCCTTGGGCGGTATGTTGATCAGTCAAAGATTTTTGTTGATGAGAAGACTATGTCGTATTCCCACAGACGGCACCAAACTGATGATGCCTAAAATTGGTAAGAAAGATTTGAACAGAAAATAAGGTGAAAAGGGGTTGTATGTGGTTCGGTCCCGTTAACAAGGTGACCTACGTCCACGGTTGCGTCTATGCGCTTCTCACTAGCAGATCACCGGCGGGCCTGGTGAGCCAACAAAGGTGGGCGGCACTACCAGTAATACCGGCCGGGTGTATGCATGTAGATGGTGAGTTCTCTATTTATTGCTTGTATGCTTAGAGAATTGATTTCGGGATCCCTTTGATAGGGTAGGTGTGCTCTTTTATAGATACAAGAGTCTACCCCTACATGGTAAGTTGATAGGATTAGGAAGCCTAATCTAATCATAATAGACTCGCTTGATTTTAGGGGAGTTTCCTAACTGGTTTAGGAAACTGCCTTATCTCTTTTCAACAGACTTGTAATCGACTTAGGAAACTGCTGGTTGGGGACGGGACCCCAGGCGTCTGCGACCGTCATGCTCGGCTAGTCGGGGCGAACCGCTCGGTTCCTCGGAACACCTCGGGAAAAAGCCGGTACCTCCTAATGACGTGGCACTGTTCCATTGGCTGAATTATTTTGGACATATCACCACGTATTCAATAGTCATTGTAAAACTAAATATTTCAAATCACGACAATTAATATAAACTTCTGGCTCGCAAAAATATTACTGCTAAATGCTCAATATAAAAAGAATACCATGAACTCTAGATCTTGAACCAAATAATTCATTCTATGAAATTTCAACCATATGTAGCATAGATTACTGTTGCATCAACATATAACCCAAGCCCAACACAAACCCTTGCAATAGTAATATCAATATCATCTTAGATTGATTTCCTTTGATTATTGAGAACTTCATTGTAACCGATATAAGTTTCACACGTGTCCTCGTACAGAAAAATAAATCTTCAATATATTTTCAATAATACCTGGTCAATCCTGTAATTTCAAATTCATATCATCTTCATAAGTCCCGATTGATTGATTTCCAACGACACCCACGAAGTCTCTATCCCTTTTATATCACATATTCCAGAAATACAACTCGTCCACCATGTTCGACATAAGGCAAAACTTCATAATTCTCAAACTATTCAGATTGTAGAACTTACCTGTCTTTCGGTTTACACTGTCTAAGCCCCAATATATAGAAATCGATATACACGTTTGTCCCCTCCTTATAACACTTACAATCAATAAGCAACTAATTTTGTCGCGATACAACTTAAATATGATCAAACACTCCTCAACATCAAATGTTCTCCTATTACCCAAGTGTGCAATGCCCTTTTAAAGACGTCAATTGTATGGAAACAAGATAACTCGTTGATCTCCGACTGTAATCTCAGCAACAAGCGATAAACTACCATGTCTGTTTACAATGTAAGAATTCTACACAATCATACGCTCGGAGAAAACAATACCCATCAGTTATTGTGACTCAATATTTACTTGAAGATATCCCGAACATGTCTTTAAAATAAAGTGCTTCATTACCCTATCAAACTCACTTAATAGCTAGGAATATCCTAACTCAGTTCCCAAGAAATAACTTGATACTCCTTAGCATGTATCCACAACAAACAATATTCAGAGTAGTACGTAGAATATCACAAGTTACTTCCAGACCCTTTTCTTACTAAAGTCATTTGGAATTCATTTGAAAATATCATATTCCAATTTAAAACCAAGGTAAAGGTAGTGTACTCAGCTGAGCTTCTAGCCCAATAGCCTTCATTTAAATCCTCTCTCCAGAAAATAAAAACGTTTACACAACTATCATATAATCAAAATATCTTTCATTAATAACAACTTTAAACAACAATTGAAATACCCACATTTGATTAAAATTCTTTTCATTTGTTTTCCCCTTCTACCCAATTTGGGTCAAATCTAACAACTTCATTTTATCAAAATATTTTTAAACACTTCCTGATTCACAATAAATCAGTTTTTTTTTTCACAAAAGATTATTTCAAAATATTTTCTATTCATTTAAACATATGTAAACTCACTTAACGTCATTCAAATATCCTAGAAATTTCTAATAGATTATTAGTAGCTAAATCTAAAGTCTGAAAGTTTCCAGTGATATGCTAGGATATTGACAATTGCTATAGTGCGATGCAATAGTCAGATCTCGATTACTTACATACGAAGTACAAATAAATAATAAGAACACTATTACCTAATACACATGGTGGTTGAACGGATCTTGGAGTAGTTTGGATATCCAAGAGAATACTGCTTATTAAACTTGTAAACCCATTTCCAAATTCAAATCTCTGATAGAAAATTTCGATACCCCGTATAACCAGTCAACCCAATAAGTTATTCGTACGACACAACTACTTAGTCTTGATCACAATCAACCATATTTTTAATCAGAAAAGAATGATTTTATAACCGTAGTGATACCAAGTTGTTAGGAGCACGATAGGAAAGTCTGTTACTCTGAGTTAACCCCAAATCTATTATTCAAACTGACACATTGGAGAACCAATCATTAATCGATAATAAGAGAGGCATCCCAAGAAATAGAAATAAATAAATTTATGTTGAGAGATTACTCAACAAGCCGATATAACCCAAATAGAGTTGAGAGATTGCTCAACAATCCAATATAACCCAAATATAGAGTTGAGAGATTCCTCAACAACCCAAGATATCTCAAGCGACTGCATAAATCCCCAAATATCTCATTACCTCGACAAACTCAATCTTTCACCCTCAGTCCCAGGAGAATATATAAGAAGCTCAATAAATACCCCCCCAAAAAATCATTACCGAATAAATAGAGAAATAAAATATAACAATAATACCATATCTGCTCAAGAGGCCCATATAAATCATAAGGAATCCAGAATTTCCCAAACTATAATATTTGAATATTAGAAGACCCACCGTAAATAAAGAAATCCAGATACCCATTTCTTGATAGAAAATAAGAAATAATCTTCACAAATAACAATATCCGATAATATTCGGAAAGAAATCCGCACCCACAATCATAACCCAATACTCAATAATCTTTCGTCAAGTCAATACCCTTGATAATATAATACCAATCAAATCATTTCAGGATGACTAACTCAACTCTTGATTTCTAAACCCAAATTCCACTAATATTCTCAAACTCGGATTTTTCTTACTAAATTCTCAATCCCCCATTTCCAACTCAATCAATTCAACATATGGGAAAAACAATTCCCTTTATGCTCCATTTTATCACAGTAAAGATTTCAATCATCTCTCCACATATTATAATATGTAGAATACACGTAACGTGACAGGCATGCTCAACAACAGTTAAAGAATGCTAATTTAAACGTGTATGCATGCTCATGCAACTACGCGTCATTTTATTCAACTTACACGTCGTATTCGTCTCTCGTCCCCAAAGGCTCTAACCTATAACTCTGATACCACTAAATGTCACGCCCCGGATCCACACATGTAAATCTAGGATACGTGGCACGCCACCAAGGCTCGTCCCAAGTCATTAAAGTTCCGAAAATCACCATAGTAAAAGTTTTGACCAATGAACTCGATACATTATTTTTTTCCAAAAGTTTGAACACACACACACACCTAAATTTATCCTAACAAAATCCGTTTTCAAAAGTAACATTTTAAAATATTGTATACATTTCGAAAACATTTAAAAACACTTTCAGGTCATAACCCCGACCTTCATGAGTTCTTAACACAGCTTTAAAATACTTTAGGAAAATATTATTTATATTTAATTAATGTCGAACTCAATGAGTAGAAACTCCAAGTTCGTCGCCCCGATCCAACTATACAAGGTACAAAAATACCACCATAATCCCAAATCAACCAATACATCACGTCCCCCATATTACAAGAATTTAAGCTGTTTTCCTTTTACTACACAAACCCAAATAAATAACTGATTACAATATTCTACTAATTTACTTATTAAACATAAGTCTATTAAACCAGAATTTATTTACAATCTCACGCCCACAAATACTCTCCAAGTCCATTCCTTTACTTCTGAGCTCCACCTTGAACACCTACGATGGTTATTCAATAACCACTACAATATATAAGCTATATGCTTGTGAATAACACCAATTATGCATATGGATAATAAACATGCTCAATTTTATTTGATTACAACCAATTATAGTCTCCGAAAATTACTAGTTCACTTCCACCACTACCAACTAGTCCGTGGCTCCATTCCCTAAGCCCACGTGACCTAGTCATGACCCACGCCTCACGTGCGGTCCCATAGGCCTCTGGCGGCCGTGGTCGTCACCACCTAGATTACCTCATGGTGGTATAGAACTAGGAATTCCATTGACCCAAATAAGCAACTCAACATGCTCATATAAACATTACACCGTGCTTTCACAATCAAATTGGGCCTAATTTAATCATATGAATTTTGTCCAATAATAAACTAATAAGCTTTATTAAGCTATAATTAACATGCTTTTACATCGCAAATGAACCCAAACATGGAATCATCCATATATCATAATTAATATCACTCACCTATTCGAGTAATTGAATAAGTCGAAAAAAACTCGAATTTTCTTAGATCCAGCCTAAATATGAACCTGCAGTTAATCCTACACAATTTTCGTAAACTAAATATTACCAACTCATTTGGGTCACAAAAAATCTATCGATTAAACCCAAATTAATTATACCATAAGATTAGACTTACCTCCACGAGTCCAAATATGACCTCATATCGCAATTTGGGCAACATATGGCGAAGCTTATGGCATTGGGAAGTCGAGCCCTTACCTTCCTCTTTCCACTCTCTCTCGAAACTATTCTTCTCTCTTTATTTTTGTTTTTTCTTTATTTTTTGTTTTGATTAACTAAACATATAGATATATATAAGCTCTACCGCCGCCGCCTTACACAAAGTGCACACACTCACGTTTTATTTTTCTTTTCTTTTTTTTTTTTTTCTTTTTTTAATGAGTCATGAGGGTGACGTGTCACCTCGTAACCATTTTTGCCTTATTTCTTTTTACACCCCCACAAGTTCTAAAACCTTATTATGAAACCCCTCTAATAATTATACAAACTACCCAATACCTAAATGGGTTAAGTCTATATCACGTATGGATCCTAAACGTGGTCCCAGATATTTTATGAAGTTGCTAATTAACCTACTAATTATGCCACGTGCCCAATTACGCCCTCACAAGGATACCCAAACTGGTCCCATAAATAATCTTGAACAATAATAAAATATTAAAACATATAACATTTTATCAATTAAATAATCATATGGCATCAACATGTATTATAATGTATACATTTACATTTACATGTCTACCATTTAATCACATAAATGCAACTAAATGCAATTTATTCAATCTGGACCTCCCATGGGTCCCATTTCACATTTATCCAACTGTGCCCTTTATCAAGCACTTATCACATCGGCTTAACTGGAACTTACCCAAATCATCACATGCAATTAAATATACTAATTAATGTACGTAAATTAAATGTTACTTCCATTTTCCGAGCATGGGTATTACACCCTCAGCCTTTCAAAATAATTATTTTACCTTACATATTTCATACTTTATTCATTTTCGCCCCTTAATTGCCCCCTCAATTTTTTAAAATAATTATTTTACCTTACTTTATTCATTTTTGCCCCTTAAGTTTCTAATTTGACCCTCTTAAGCTTAAAAAATGTAGTTTGTCCCTTTTAAGCTACAAAAATTGGGTCGAAGGCTGTCACACCCCAACCCGCCTCGTGCAGATTAGGATACGTGTAACAATGCTACAAGCACCCAATTACATTAAGGCTGTGTTTGGATCATGGATTTTGTGAGGGAAAAGAAAAGATTTGGTGAGGGATTCAGTATCCCTTGTTTGGTTATTGTGGATTCTTAGGGAGAAAAGAAAAGATTTCCTTTTGCTTTCCCACACAACCAAACAAGAGCAAGGATTTTGTATCCCTCCATTTCCTTCCGCTTTTCTTTCCTTTTCCCTTCACTTTTCTTTTCCCTCACGAAATCCATGATCCAAGCACAACCTAAATTGCAAAGAAACATGCGAATTACTAGGAAACACATGTGTTAATCAACATAAAACAACTCTATTGTTACAAAATAGCCTCCAAGGGTAAAATGGTAATTAAAAAAGGTATAGCAAATTTTACACCAAAAGATAGGTCTTTGAGTCTCGATTCCAACGCAAAAAATGGAGCGCGAATCCGAGGAGTTTTTTAGAGAGAGTTATGTCAGTTTCTGTAAAAGCCGTCGGAGCTAAAACTGAACCAGCGGATCGAACCGCCCAAAAACAGATCGATCTGGTTTTGACATAATGACCACTCTGGTTCCTCCAGATACTCCGGATCGATCCACTCAAGGCCCGGATCGATCCGATTTCTGCAGAAGTCATTTTTTTAGCAGTAACTACCCTGTTTTCAAGTTCAAACTTTTCTAAAATCATACTACACCATTTAGGACCTAGAAAACACTTTCCAAAACCTTGATACCAACATTCAAAAGCATCTCTAAACATTCTTAGATCATAATTACCATCACATGAAGATTAAAACAAGTTCTTTGAAACATAATCTTCATCCAAACTTAGCATTTTGCCTACAGCTTGTTAAAATGAATTCAAGTCAAACCAACACCCTTCCAAACTTTGTAAACCTTTGGTAAACATAACAAATACCTATACAAGTTTACTTCCCCATTCAAAATAAGTATATACAACTTTAATTGAGTCAAGCAAGTAATCAAATTCAAGTTAACTTCAAGAACAATCATTTACATAACTTCTCCGAAAGATGTTTACAAATCATCCAAAATACTTAGCTACAAAAGAACTTATCCAAAGAAGTTGCGACGCTTACCCGGCTCGCCGGAAAGGTCCAACACCACAACTTATCCATGCACCTAGTTACAACCCAAGAAATACATGGAATTCACAAGGTTTACTATAACCCAAGAAAATCATTAAACTTACAAAGATAACCTTCAAATCCTTCAACTTCTTACCCAAACTAACTACTAACATAGAGAATTACATGGTTTCTACAAATGTACATTATCCACATGAGTCGTAGGATTCCAAAACTAACTCCATGGATACAACCACGAGTCAAGACTTTAATCTACAAGTCAAGGATACTAACCCACAAGTTATACCATATTACAAGTTATAAACATAATTACAAGACCCAAATCTCTCCCCCATTCCCAAGCTCGTTACTTCCTCTCCGGATATTGCTCCGTACCTGCGGTGGTTGTTATTTACCACAACAGAAAAGGAAAACGATTTTCTTAAGCATTACGCTTAGTGAATAATCTAAACATGATTGAATGTTTAACATGTGCAATGCTACAATTAACACATAAATTATATCCATAATCGCCGAGTCACCGGTTCAATGATTCATTCAAACTTGAAGACCTCCCTGGTCCCGTGGTCACTTCTATTCCTTGGACTTCCGTATTTCTTGGATTCTTCCTCTTCACCACCCTTATTACTCCCAACGATGAACCATTTACCCAGTGCTCATTGAATACCACATAAACATATAAGCATGTAAGCATGTAATCATAGCAACTTGTCATACAATTGATATGTAATTCACAATTTTATAATTTTATAACTTCTAAGCATGATTTCCACAACTCAATAGATATAGAAACATTGAACACCTTAAACCACAATCACTTTTTGGTTAGAAAACTCACCTCCTCAAATTTTTATGCTCCTAAAATCCCGATTCAAGCTAGAACCAAAGCCAATTCTTGTTCTAGAGTAATCTTACGTAGTTTTGATACAACAAATATCGTCTATCAAGAACGGTTGCCAGAAAAACGTTGCCAAAAATGAAAACAAATTACGTGCATGTGATCCTCTTACCTCCACGAATCCAAAAGTGGTCTCGGATCGTAAATTCGACGAATGACGGCGACGAAACGGCAGAAAACGACGTCGGCGACGGTTCCGTCTTTCTATCTCGAGCTCTCTCTCTTTTCTTTGTTTTAATTTCTATAAAATGAGAGTCTTCCTCTCATCAAGACACCTACACATGCAAAGGCATGAGGTGTCTTGATCTCATTTCCCTTATTTTCACTTACACCCCCTGAATTTCTTAAATTCTTATTATGAAATCCCCCAAACATTCCATTAACTACTCACTTATCTAATGAGTATTTGTCTAAGTTTCCCATGGGTCCCAACGTGAGTCCCAAATATTTTGTGAAGTTGCTATAGCACCTACCAATTATAAATCTTTTCATTTATACCCTTATTTGGATGTCCAAACTAATACCAATTGCTAACACATATATTATCATATATTATGAAAGCATTTAAACAATTAGTCATTTAATCATATAAATGCATTTAATCACATAAAATGTAAATACTAATATTCGGCCCTTCACTGGGTCCCATTCCAATACCTGTCCCACCTCACTGGGGACTTTTCCCAAATGGTGTCCTTCTCGGAACACTTTTCATACGGGTGAGTCCAAGCCTCCCCTTACTCCATAATATACACTAATTATACAAATTAATGTATATTAATATAATAATTAACCCGTTCTCCGGGTACCGGGTGTTACAGAGGCACTGCTCCTGAACCCCCGTATAAGCTTAATTCTGCTCCCCCTGAACAAAACTCCTATGTCCACCCTTGTATACAAAGCCATGCTCTCTGACGGACTGGTCTATTTATGGACCAGTTTTTAGCAATAAAATTTCATCGCTAAAACACAATATATCCATCTCTAAAGTGCAGCACTTGCACTTTTAGTAGTTGCTAAAAGTGAAGTGATCAATTTTTTAAATTAAAGAAAACTAATTTTCAAAGTTACAATATTCGACACCAAGTTACAAATATTGATATCAATTTTAATACCAAAATGTAGTAACTTGTGATGTACGATACATATCACCAATTGTAGGCGCACACTTTGGTCCGTTTGAGCGGTTTGGTTGTATATACACCCAAACCAATCTTAGCCATTGGATGAAAGATGCCCCTCTTCTCAGCCATCCAGTGTAGAAGTCCAATTGAGAACAAAACCACAATTGTTTTGTTCTATTTTCTCTCTCTCTCTCTCTCTCTCTCTCTCTCTCTCTCTCTCTCTCTCTCTCTCTTCCCTCCTATTTCTCATTTCATCTATACCCCAATCAAACCAAACATAACACATTTTAGGCACAAGCCTTCTCATCACTGACTCATCCCACAATCTCCCTACTGCAACATAACATCACCCTTACCCCTTTGTCTATACACACACAAGCAAAATCATAGAGTGAGAGAGAGAGAGAGAGAGTCAACCGAGACTCTTAAACCCATAGGTGAGCTCCTTCTATTTTTACTCTTTTTGTAATTTTTTGTATACACATAGACAGTTAGGCAAACAAACCAGAACCTTAAGCTTAGCCATGGTCGTCTGCCATTAAAGCTTCCATTAAAGCTTGATTTTTTGACCACCACCAAAACTCATGAAACTTATGTCAAAAGGTCCGTATTAGCTCCCTTATACCCCTTAAGAACAGTTTTTCAAAATTCTTAGCCAATCATCACGAATTTGTAATTTTTCCATAGACCCACTTCGCAGTTTTATCCAAATTTTGTGTTATTTAATAAACCTTGGGACACCAAATCAATTTATATGGATAGTGCTCGTTGAGAGGATCAATTTTCATGTAGGACTTGCATTATTTCGTCAAGAAATGATCTAGTTGTAAGTGTTTCATTTCTTACACTCAAACAAGACATCACTGGGGGGTCTCTATTTTAGTAGAACAAATTGAAGAAGATGGGTTAGAGATATTATAATATGGAGCACTTTAATTAATGTGTATGGTATGAATTGTTCTATGATTAGAAGTTGTTGTTCCATGAACACAATTGTTGTTCCTTGTTCAGTAATTGTTGTTCCATGAACACAAATTATTATTCCCTGATCAGTAATTGTTCTTCCATTTGAAATTATTGTTCCATGATCAGTAATTGTTGTTCCATTATCACAAATAACAGTTCCATGATTAGTAATTGTTGTTCAATGATCAGAAATTATTGTTCCATTATTAGAAATTGTGGTTCCATGACTAGTAATTGTTGTTCTATGAACACAAATTGTTGTTCTATGATTAAAAATTATTGTTCCATTATAAAAAATTCTTGATCCATGATCGTAAATTGTTGTTCCATAATCATGAATTGTTGATCCATGATCAATAACTATTGTTCCATGAACTTAAATTATTGTTCAATGATTAGAAATTATTATTCCATGATCAGTTACTGTTCTTCCATTATCAGAAATCCAATTTTATCAACATATTCATGCTTCCATATAATTTAAGAAAGAGGTAAATAAAAAGGACTTGTCGAGAACTTACCCAAATTGTTGTTCTATGATCTATAATTGTTGTTCCATTATTAGAAATTGTTATTTTATCATGAACGGTTGTTCCAGGATTACAAATTGTTGTTCCATTATCAGTAATCGTTGTTCCAATGATTAGAAATTGTTGTTCCATGATATGAATTGTTGTTCCATAATCAATAATTGTTGTTCCATGAACATATGTTCCATTATTAGAAATTGTTGTTCCATGATCTGTAATTATTGTTCCATCTTAGAAATTTTTCTTCCAAGGTCTGTAACTGTTGTTTCACTATTATAAATTATCCCCTTCATAACAAACACAGCATAGGATATATATATATAGATAGATAGAGAGAGAGAGGTTGTGTGATTAAAATAATGTTCTCCAATGGAATGATCAACCTCAAATGGTTTGGGAAAACATGTATTTATAGGCCTTGAAAGAATATAGCCGTTAATGGCAAAATGATAAATAAAAGGCCTTTCAGAAAACTAGCCGTTATGCTGTTCAGCATAGTAATCCAATCGACTGAGGTCATGATCCAGTCGACTGTATTTCAAACATTATGAAGTGCGCCATTAAAATAGTCGACTGAAAGAAGGGTCCAGTCGACTGAAACTCTGAAGCAGAAACTATGGTTTTGGAACACAAATCAATCGACTGGTTTCACCTTTGGTCGACTGAACTCTGAAGTGTTCAGTCGATTGGAGAAACGATCCAGTCAACTGTTTTTCTAGTAAAAAATAGTTTTCTTGTTTTGAAATGTTTTAAAAACAACTTTAAACCTTTAAGCCCTTTATGAGTGATGATCAAGATGTTGTACATGTAAATCCTAGACTTCAACTAAGGATGAAAGATCTTCAAGTCTTCAAACTTGATCCTTGTTGAGCTCCATCACTCTTGGGCTTCACCATATGCTATCTCATGAAATCAAACCAGGTTAGAACATTTAAGTGCATAATTCAATAGAATAGCACAATGAAAATGACTTGATAATAGTTTAGAATAGAACAAATAAGAACATGATATTATCAATAGATTTGTCATCATCAAAACAAACATAAATAATGCCTTAAAGAAATTCAAGACTAACATAACTATTTGGACCTTAAGCTAGTATGCATGAATAGTAATTGGACCTTACAAGATGTGTTTTGGACATTGTTGGCATCATTTTGGACATTCATACCTTTGTGTTTCGGACTCCTCGAGGTAAGACCTACGTTTTGATAGTAGTTAGGCCTTGTTTGGCAAACTTTTACGAAAATCCGAATTTTGTTTTTTTTCTTGAAAATCGTGTGAAAACTCGTAGATTTCACTTATAATCGGATATTCGGCGTAGTATTGGACTCCTAGAACTTCTCTCGAAATTAAGGAGCGTAGCTTAAGGTATGAATTCCTAACTTAGGTTTATAGGAAATTTCCATGTTTTGAATATCAAAGGTGATATTGTGATCCGGGCCAATTTCATGTGTTAGTTTACGCCCATTAATTATGCTCGTGAATAATTGTGAAAAACATGTCTATGTGATTACGTGAGCATGCTAAGTGATTATGTGGGTCAAAGGGGAGATTTTTACAATTTTATGATAATTAAATGTTGTTCCATGGTCATCAAATGTTGTTCCATAAAAATCAATTGTTGTTCCAATGTCCATCAAATGTTATTTCATGATCTGTAATTGTTATTCCATGAAAATCAAATGTTATTCCATGATCATCAAATGTTGTCAAATGAAAATCAAATGTTGTTCCATAATCTGTAATTGTTGTTCATGAAATCAAACATTATTCCATGAAATCAAATGTTGTTCCATGATCAGTAATTGTTGCTCTAAGAAAATCAAATGTTGTTTCGTTTTCATCAAATGTTGTTTCATGAAAATTAGATGTTGTTCCATGATCATCAAATGTTGTTTCATGAAATAAATTGTTGTTCAAATGTCCATCAAATGCTATTTCATGATCTGTAATTGTTGTTCCATGAAAATCAAATGTTGTTTCATTAAATCAATTGTTGTTCCCTGATTATCAAATGTTGTTCCATGAAATCAAATGTTGTTCCTTAAAATTAAATGTTGTTTCAGGATCTGTAATTGTTGTTCCAAGAACTACAACCAGCTGGGCGTTCTCTGTTATAATTGTAACAAGCATGGCCACATCAGCAAGGACTGTAGAGTCCCCGTAGGGCATATAACGGACCAGTTACTCAGGGCCAAGTCGGACAGGCTCATTTCAATGCAATCATCCTAGAGAATGCGGGATATGATGAAGCTGAGTAACAGAATATGGAAGGTACTCTTACGTTATTCAGCACTCGAGTTAAGGTGTTATTTGATACAGGTGCTTCGAATTCATTTATTGCTATCGGAATGGTTAAACTTTGGGGTTTAGTACCCCAGGGGCTTGATGTAGCCCTGAATGCGGTATCACCTTTGGGAGTAACCGTAAGATTAAGAAAAGTGTGCAAGGACTGTACATTAACCCTCAAGGATAGAATTCTTCCGACAGACCTAATTGTCCTGTCAATGAAGGAATTTGACGTCATCTTAGGATTTGATTGGCTCACGAATTATCGTGCTAAGTTGGATTGTGCAAATAAGATGAATACCTTTTTAGTACTCGAAAGTCAGCCTTTTGATTTTTAGTGTAACCACCCTCTGGTGATGCTTTTTTTACCAGCTGTCTAGCAGCTATCGAGAGCTCGACTTCAGAACTCATAATCGTATAGATTCCCGTAGTCCGAGACTTTGAGGACGAGTTTTGGAATATTTTAGGATTGCCACCCAAGCGAGAGATTGACTTCTGCATTGAGTTAGTGCCCGACACTTTACCATAATCGAAGGATCCTTATCGGATGGCACCAACGGAGATGCAAGAGCTAAAAAAGCAAGTTCAAAAATTAGAAGATCTAAAATTTGTTCAACCCAGCACGTCACCTTGGGGAGCACTAGTACTATTTGTGAATAAAAAGGACAGAACTCAGCAACCTTGTATCAACTATAGGGAGCTCAACAAGATCACTATTGAGAATAAGTACCCACTCCCTAGAATCGATGATCAGTTTCATCAGTTGCAAGGAGCGACAACTTTATCGAAGATCGATTTACGATCCGGATATCACCAACTGCTGGTTTAACCTGAGGATATTTCAAAGACTATTTTTAGAATGAGGTATGGGCATTATGAATTCTTGATCATGTCTTTTGGATTAACCAATGCCCCAGCAGTATTCATAGACCTAATGAACAGAGTATTTAGACCCTACCTGGACTAGTTCATTATTGTATTCATTAACAATATTTTGATCTACTCGAAGACCGAGGTCAAACATGAGGACCATGTAAGGATCGCACTACAGACCCTCTGAGATAACCAATTATATGTGAAGTTCAGCAAATGTGAGTTTTGGCTGAAGGAAGGCAAGTTTCTTGGACATCTTGTTTCACAAGATGGAATATCCGTAGACTCGTCAAAGACAGACACAGTTCTGAATTGGAATATACCAACCACTGCAACGGAAGTCAGAAGTTTACTTGGTCTAGCTGGATACTATCTGAGATTTGTGAGGGATTCTTCAAGATTACAGATCCTCTTACCGAACTAATGAAGAAGGATTTAAAGTTTGAATGAAGCAACAAGCATAAACGAGCAATCCATGAATTGAAACAAAGATTGACCTCAGCGCTAGTGCTGGCAATACCTAGGAACGGTGAGCAGTTCACCATATATAGCGACACATCACACCAAGGAATTGGATGTGTCCCGATGCAAGACGGAAAGGTAATAGCGTATGGATTACGACAATTGAAGCCGCATGAGATAAATTACCCTATGCATGACCTCGAACTATCGCGATTGTCTTTGCACTCAAGATTTGGAGGTACTACCTCTATGGTGAGAAGTTCGATATGTTCTCGGATCACAAGAGTCTGAGATATTTGTTCTCTCAAAGGGAGTTGAACATAAGGCAATGACATCGGAAGGAATTGTTAAAGGACTACGATTGCACGTTGTAATATTACCCTAGAAAGGCGAACGTAGTGGCCGATGCGTTGAGTCAAAAACCCTGAAGGATAGTAGTAGTTTCCCTTATGGTCAAAGAGTGGCAAGCATTAAAAACTTTGGCTGAATTCGATATTCAAGCCTCAGATCCAAGTGAAGGACAATACTTTGGATGTCTCATGGTGCAACTGACCCTCATTAGTCATATTTTGGAGGCGCATAAGAAGAATGAAGGACTTCAGGAGTGGTTCGCAAGCAACGCGATAAAGGTGTTAGGGATATATACTAAAAGCCATGCTTTATGTAGTTGATTTATTATTCATTTAATAAAATCAGTTAATCCATTTTTATGAGAATCTGTGTGGGCAATGTTTGTATTATATTATTTATTTAATATTATGCATGTGTGTCTCTCATTCTACATAGTAGGTGGTTTGGTGTGTAGAGTTCGGCTTACACACGGAAGATCAGACCACCAGATATTGTAGAATGTAAGATTTTGGTTTACAGTCTTAGATGGGATTGGACACACCATCGGTAGGACTGCAGCATGGTGTTGTAGTAGGTTTGTCTTGACTGCGGAAAACGGTATAGTTTCAACTCACTATGCTGGTACACTTTGTGTATTAAACAGGACCGACTTGGGGTAATTATCTTTATATTGACTTATAAGATAATTAATACCTCATGGCTATTATGAGTGCTTATGCTCTAAATCCTAAGTTAGTTTATAGACACGTACATTTGATATTTACACTTTGATCCTTAAAAGGGTGAGATCCTTAAATGGGTCAATATCTCATTGGATTGGGTGGCAATATTAATTGTGTGGTGGATATTAATTAATGATGGAATCCATGTCTCAATTTTGGGATTGATGATATCCCCTTGAGAAAGTTTATAAGTTTTTCTTATGTCAAACCCTACAGGTGGATTTTGTATCCGACATATCAGATAAGTTAAGCAGAGGATCTCAAGGAATTTTAAGAGATTAATTAAATTTGATTGTCAGTAATTATATTTAATTAATGGATATCTGTAATCTTAACATAGGGAGATAATAAGCATTTAATAACATGGAGCTCGAAATATATTTTCGAGATAAGGATAGGAGTGCAATTATAATTCTTTAGTGGTATGAATTATAATTTATGGAAATAGGAATCTGATTCAGTTCAAATTAGGGTTTCCTAATTCCATAAGGAAGCCTATTCCTTATTGACTTCTTATGGTCCCTATCGTAGCCTATATATATGTTGCCTTGGCTCTTCTCTCAGGTTGCATGATTTCACATTCTAAGCTTCCCTTGACCTCCTAGCTTTCTTCTAGAAGGGTTTCCACCAAACCCTAGTCTCTGTGAGCATTCAAGAGACATAGGAGTGAAGATCGCTAGCGTCGGACAGCGCTCACTAAAAGAACTTCGGACTGCTTGATACTGATCGAAAGTTGCTGAATTTTTTACACGACGTTCCTGACGTCGGGACGGAGCTGCTGTAAAAAATTCAAGTAAATCGGAGATCTTTTAGTCCTCCTGACGAACACATCTTTGTCGGATCAATGTGATCGGGATTAAATCGTCACAGCAATCAAAAAGAGTGTTATAACTGGGATTAGAAAATAGAACGTAAAGAGGGAAGAGCAGAAAACATAAAGAATTTTGAAAGAACCCACACTCAGTTCGATATTCTGGCAGCAAAGGAATACGGTAGAAGATCGTGAGCTGTTATCGAGCCCGTGTTCTCGATTCGTCTACTACAGCAATCCGTTTTTGCAGTACAAGGTAACCCTAGTTTCCACCTTTGTAGGGTTATTGTAGCTTTCACCTAAATTTTTTGCAATACCAACTTATACGCACTGTCAACGGATTCTGGGAACGCAGTTTCCTAACAAAAGGAACCAGAGAATTGGAGTATTGGTGCAGATGGAACACTCAGGTGTAGAGGCTGGCTTTGTGTTCCAGATGAAGATAATCTTAGAAAGGATATATTGGATGAAGCTCACAAGTCACGAATGATCATCCACCTAGGAGGTACGAAGATGTACAAGGATTTAAAAAGAAACTTATGGTAGGAAGGAATGAAATAAGAAGTTACTGAACACGTGTCCCAATGTCCTACGTGTAAGCAAGTGAAAGAGGAACATCAAAAGCCACCTGAACTTCTACAACCATTACCAGTTCCCGGATGAAAGTAGGAACATATAACTATGGATTTCATGGTAGGTTTGTTGAGATCTCAGCAAAACCACGATGCTATTTGGGTAGTTGTGGACCGACTCACCAAATCAGTGCATTTCATCGCTTATAGTATGTTGTACGTAGTCGAGCGTTTGAGCCAGATGTATTTACAACAAGTCGTGCGACTGTATGGTGTATCTGTGTCAATCATATCAGATCGCGACTCACGATTTACTGTAGAGTTCTGGAAAAGTTTACAGTTAGCTTGGGGGACTTCATTAAGCTTGAGCACAGCTTTTCACCTGCAGACCGATGGACAGACTGAACGAGTCAACCAGGTGATTAAGGACATGCTTCGAGCATGCGTTATTGAGTTTGAGAGCTCATGGGAGACTTATCTACTATTGATCGAGTTTGCATACAACAACAGTCACCACTCAAGCATAGGGATGGCACCTTTTGAGGCATTATATGGACGACTGTGCTGATCGCCTTTATGTTGGACAGAGGTTGGAGACAACTAACTACTTAGACCAGAATTAGTTCGAGAAACTAATGAGAATATCAAGATTGTGAAGGAAAGGATGCGAACAACATAGAGTAGACACAAGAGTTACGCAGATAAACATCGCAGAAGTTTAGAATTCGGTGTTGGGGATCATGTGCTACTCAAGGTATCTCCGATGCGAGGAATTGTCAGGTTTGGACAGAAGAAAGAAAAGTTAGCACTGCATTTCATTGGACCATTTGAGATCCTCAAACATGTAGAAAAGGTTGCCTACCGACTCGCGTTGCCTCCTAAGATGTCAGGAGTTCACAATGTCATTCACGCTAGTATGTTAAGGAAGTGTGCTCATAATCCGAGTTATGAGATCAAATTTGAGGACATTGAGGTAAATGACAATGTATCATTCCCTGAAGGACCAGTGAGAATTTTGGATCGAGGAGTCAAGAAGCTGCGGAATAAGCAAATTCCGTTAATAAAGATCCAGTGGAAGTTTCACGACGAAGGAGAAGCTTCTTGGGAGTTAGAGTGTCAAAGATGCAAGAGAAGTATCCTGAATTGTTCAACGACGCTTAGTTCGGATTTCGGGGACAAAATCATTATTTAGAGGGGGATGATGTAATACCCTGTAATTTCATTGTATTTGGTATTTCTGTATATATAAATAAAGACCCTTTGATTTATTCTTGTCTTTGTTGAATTTTAGGCCCAATCGATTGCCATCTTTACCAATTAATTGCCATGCTGATGATCTGAATTCATTACGTGGCACTATCTCAATCGATTGCCATCTTTCTCAATCGATTGCCTTGATATATATGATGCCAATCGATTACCATCAGTACCAATTGATTGCCATCTGCAGATCTTTATTTTTAACTTTGCTTTGTTTGTTCACATATGGCACTTCATTTCTCTCTATATATGAACCAATTTTGTCCATTTGGACTTGTTTCAATAGTCTTGAGAGAGAGAGAGAGAGAGTATATACAATATATATACACATCCATACATATATATATACATATATACACCATAC
Source organism: Hydrangea macrophylla (assembly GCA_033977485.1). Classification (NCBI taxonomy): domain Eukaryota; kingdom Viridiplantae; phylum Streptophyta; class Magnoliopsida; order Cornales; family Hydrangeaceae; genus Hydrangea; species Hydrangea macrophylla. The sequence goes on along the minus strand of CM066983.1, from coordinate 107,594,593 downwards.
AATCACACACACACTATCAAGGCAGAGAAGAAGAGAAGGAGAAAGAAAGAAGGACAGAAAGAAGAAGAAAGAATGAGAAAGAGAAGAGAGACTGAGGCAGAGGAGAGAGAGAGAGAGAGAGAGAGAGAGAGAGAGAGAGAGAGAGAGAGAAAAACCTTGAGGTTTCAGAGCTCCACAAGCCAAACACACACATAAACGTACCCTTAGGTGAGTCCAACTCACTTGGTTACCTTTACATGAAGTTTTAGTGTAGGTTAGACGTAGTTAATACGTCCTAAGGACATTATATATGCTGGACTATTTTTTCACTGGAGAAGATAAGTCTCAATAAATTGGCTTTTATACCAATCGATTGCCATCAGTCTAGACCTAATCGATTGGGTAGTTTCCAATCGATTGCCATTGGTAGTTTCCCAATCGATTGCCAAAGTTTGTAATCGATTGGTATTATTTTGGATCCAATCGATCGCCATGTTTCTCAATCGATTGTAATAATTTTATCCCAATCAATTCGACCCTGTCCCAATTGATTGGTAATTGCAGAACATAGATTGTTTCTTTGGGTTATTATATAAAGGGTTCGATCATTCGATTATCCATCCGAACTTTTGTGATGCGACTATGGGGTAGTACGGGATAATGTGATACTGTATTGGAATAACACACGTTGAATAATGGACTAATGCATTAAACAGTGGAACCATGTGTATGATAAGATTAAAATATTATTTCCTGGATTAAGAAGCCGACGTGCATGGTAGTGGGTCTATCGACCTCAGAGGTCGATGCTATTTATTTTTGTATGCGGGAATGCTATCTCATAGATCGTATGATGTTATGTGTAGGATCTGGATAAGCTAAGACTATGTATTAGGCATGGGTGATGTGAGCTAGGACTACGTGTCAGGCTGAAACACCGTAGTATATCAAAGGGTGTGTTGGCCGTAAAGTATCAAAGGGTGTGTTGGCCGTAAAGTATCAAAAAGGTATGTTGGCCGTAATATATCAAAGGGAGTGTTGGTCGAAATGTATCAAAGGGTGTGTTGGCCGTAATATATCAAAGGGCGTGTTGGCCGTAATGTATCAAAGGGCGTGTTGGCCGTAATGTATCAAAGAGCGTGTTGGTCGTAACGTCTTAGGGCGATTTGGCCATAAATATGGGAGTACGTGTCTGATTTATGTATAAGAGAATTTGGACTTCGTGTCAGGTGTGTTAAGTGGTGAGGTATTAGGCTACGTGCTAGGATAGCGAGGGATTGTTCGATAAACGAGTTGAGTAAGGTGAGGTGAAAGGTTACGTACAAAATGTGGACCCGAGAGTCCATGTTATGTTTGGGATTGGTTGGGACGACGTCTGTTGATATATATATTGAGTTGGTGCATACATGAATTGTCACGCCCCGGAGCAGCATAAATAGAGAAAAATAAATTTCCTTTATGGGTCCATAGGGAATGACAAGTGAAAGTCACTGATATCCACACCACACAGTACTAGTCCAAACAGGAACAAACAGGAATAGTAAACCACTGAAATATAAACACGATTCTATCTATTACAAACATCAGAGTATGGTCCATAGGATCACAACAGGTCTGGAGACAACATATGCCCAAGTACCCGTTAAACTACAAAGTACAACAGTAAAAGGAAAGTAGTAATATAAACTACTATCTATCTTCAGGTCTTTAGCTGGCGTAGGGGTAGTTGTCAGCATAACCGGCATCCGTAGGGCCATCCTCTACGTAACTCCCTTCAGGGTAACCGTTATCGCCATAAGTTCCATCATCTGCATTGTAAAGGACAGGATAGTCTGGACGGGGAATGTCCAGGCAATAAGGGCCGTCAGCTTGTTGAAAGCTGAGTGAGCACTAACTAACGCAGTCTCATAGAAATAACGTAATTACCATTATGGACAGCATATAACAGTGATACTAAATATATCTCTTCCTCTTTTTTATTCAGACATATCATTAATCGATTCTTATCAATTCCCACTCTAAGACTGATCTCATAATTCCCAACTGACTCTCTCTCGAACTGATTATATCAGCACAACATACCAGTGCTCTTGTTCACCGCTTTTAAGAACTCTTACTGTTCACCGCTTTTAAGAACTCTTGCGAGCACCCATACATTGTTCTCATATAATGACTGGTCCATGGATGTACCCATACTCTTGTTCACCGCTTTTAAGAACTCTTACTGTTCACTGCTTTTAAGAACGCTTGCGAGTACTGTACATACATAGCTCTGGTAATTCAAATCATGGGCGTGCCACATCTACTCTTGTTCACCGCTTTTAAGAACTCTTACTGTTCACCGCTTTTAAGAACTCTTGCGAGTACTGTGCACCCATAATTCTTACGGTCCTGATCAAATCCTTGACATACACTTATTGGATTCAACCTGAGCGAATCATCAGCTCGACTCACACAACCTTGAACATACCAATCATCTTACTGACTTAACTCCAAGTTATCCAATACTACCCAGTGTTATCATCTCAAACTTATCTCGTTGTCGCGTCGTACTATTACTAACGTTCCGAACCCGACTACGTTACTCACTATGTTATCTCAATCTCATTATCGTATCCCATTACCTCCGTAATCCATAATATTGCATAATAGGAACCAGAATCAACAATTAAATAACTACGCACTATGCATTATAAACTGAAAGGAATACATTCATGTTCTGCTAGGTTCGATCGATTGAGATCATCTCGATCGCTCGACGAAAGTGATGTTCGATCGATTGAAGTCTTCTCGATCGATCGAAGTGAAGGCGGACTCGATCGATTGAAGTATTCTCGATCGATTGCGACTCAGGGATATTCGATCGATTGAACTCAGTTCGATCGATCGAACTTTGTCTTCCACAGATTCCGCCAGTGAACGTGCAGAATGTGCTAGGGTGTTTGGGCTATATTTAATACGTCCAGAATACGTAAAACATCATAACTAAGATACCGAGTGAGTTTGGAACTCACCGAAAGTCGTTAAGGGCGCGTTTGGCTTGCTTGAAAGCTTCCAAGCTTCTCCAATGGCTTCATCTTTCTCTCTCTGCCTTATCTCTGTCTCTCTCTATCTCCTTCTCTCTTTCTCTCCTTCTTCTTCTTCTCTATCTCTTCTCCAAGCTATGCATATATATATATATATATATGTGTGTGTACATATATATAGATATATGGAGGTATGCATATATATAAACACAAGCATACACACTCTCAACTCTCTCTCTCCCAAACTCTCAAGTTCAGCAAACACACAACACACACGAATGCAGTGTATATATAGAGGTGGGAGAGGTGCAGATGGCATTGTTTGCGGGAAACCTAGAAATTCAATGATTACAGGTTCGATCGATCGAAGGTAGTTCGATCGCTCGAAATCAGTTCGGTCAGGTTGGATCGATTGAAAACAGTTTGATCGATTGAAGTGGGGACCACGTATTAAAATCATGTCGGTAGGGTTTCGATCGCTCGAAAAGGGTTCGATCGCTTGAACTTATGGGATGCTCGATCGCTCGAAAGAGCTTCGATCGATCGAAGATGAAATTTCATGAATGGTCAAGGGAAGTATATAGAATCTCTCTGTGTAACAAGACGTTATTTGTCAGCTAATGAAAGAAGTTTGAATAAACAAAGATATCACTAGTAGAACTATTATCTTATGCCCTTTTATAAGTTTGTATTTTCTTCATAGATATATGATACCACATTAGTTTTCTACTCACTTAGCTTTCAATAACTGAAGGCATTTTATGCCTAAACTTTCCCCGTCGAACATATCCTATTTCTGATAATGCAGGTGGGGAACACTACAACGAAGGTTTCTATCCGAAGAACGATTATGCAGAGGGTGGCCCGTTGAGGACGGGTATGTTGGGGAAGACTACTACGCTAATGATTATACGCCAGCTGAAAATTAGGATAGATTATAGTTTTTTTTATTCCTGTCTTCCAGACATTATTAGTATGTTTTGCAATAAGCATAAGTTGCCTAAGAACCTTAGTTTAATTCTACTTCAACTTGATGTAATAACTTAGTGACTTATTATTATGTTTATATCAGGCTTGATTTTATTTACTGTTGTCTCTTACTTATATGTTGTTATGGTGTGGACAATTTAATGACTTCACCCGTCACGACCTATGGACCCAAAATGAATTTTTATTTTCTCTATTTTTGCTACTTCGGGGCGTGACACATACTCTCTCTGTTTCGGTGAGATGATGAAGAGGACCAGAAGAAGAGACTTTACAAGAAAAATGACTTTTAATGACAAAAAATTTCTTCACTAAAAGTCAGACTTACCTCACTAAAGGTCTTTCCCGACAAAAAAATTTTTGTCACACGATCGTCTGTAATTCCTCGACGAGAATGGTTTTAGCGATTAAAAAAAATCGTCGGCAAATAACCATATTTTGTCAAGAAAGATCACATGTAATACCCTGTATTTTCGTTGTATGTTTATAATACTTCTGATATTAATAAGATTCAGTATACTTTTATTTACCTTTCTTGTAATTTTAACTTTGATCGATCGAACTTTCTTCGAGCAATTGAACTTTTGTTTCTTCAATCGATCGAACCTACTTTGATCGCTCTGCCGACCTGAATTATGACTTAGAACCCTTTCTCAAGTGATTGAACCCATCTCAATCGATCGAATCCTGACCGACTTATTCTTAATTGATCGAACTCATTTCGATCGATCGAACTTGTTATTATCAGTTTATGTGTTCTGCCACCTACCCCCTCCCCCTCCCCCTCCCCCTCCCCCTCCCCCTCCCTATATATGTTGGTTTGCATGTGTGTGGGGTTTTTTTTTTTGGAAACTATGGAAGAGTTAGAGATATATATAGATTATATACACGCTCATATACATATATATATACACACACCCATAAATATATATACATATACACACTCTCTTAGAGAAAGAAAAAAAAGAGGAAAAAGCAAAAGAAGAAGAAGAAGAAGAAGAAGAAGAAGAAGAAAAATGAGAAGAGAAAGATGAGAGAGAGGACACACCCCGAGACTACCCGCGGCCACCCCAAGCTCGCCAGCATCACCGTCTTTACCGGTTAGAGCCCATACTCACTCCATAGCATAGATATGTATTTATATATGTGTTTTGATAAGAAAGGACAGACCCGGATGTGTGTTCATGGTCTAGTTCAGTTTAGGAAGAAAGTTAACTCTCAATCGATCGAACTGCTTTCGATCAATTGCACTCAGATCGACTTCAAGCGATCGATCTTAGTTCAATTGATCGAACTGTAGTTTTCTCAATCGATCGAAATGACTTCGATCGATTGAACCTAGCTTCACCTCAATCGATTGAACTTGACAGAATATCAAATGTTTAGCTTGTTTATATCTGATGGATTGTTAACCTGTATACTATCATGCGTTGATGCTGAGAAGCTGTATTGGAATAATACACACGTAGAATAATGGACTTAATGTATTGAACAGTGGAATCAATTGTACAATGATGGTACAATGTACAAATCAAAATGAGAAGTCGACGTGCATAGTAGTGGGTCTGTTGACCGCAGAGGTCGATACCATTTATATTTGTGCGTATGAATGTGGTCGCTAAGATCGTATGATGTCAAGTATGGGATCCCAAGGCACTAGGATAGGATCGGGACTACGTGTCAAGTTTATGTGTGATAGAGTTGGACTATGTGTCAGGTTGACGTATGACAGAGTTCGACTACGTATCAGGTTCACGTATGATAGAGTTCGACTACGTGTCAGGTTTATATGTGATAGAGTTGGACTACGTGTCAGGTTGACGTATGACAAAGTTCAACTACGTGTCATGTGTTACGTATGATAGAGTTAGACTGCGTATCAGATTTGGGAGGTTTTGCGATGTGGGATTTTGTATCGAGTTTAATGTATCAGGGCTGGTGGCCGTAACGTATCGGCGCTGCATGCCGTAGTAGCATATCGGGGCTGCGTGCCGTAATAGTATATCAGAGCTGAGTATGAGGTATTATGGAGCTAAGTGCTGAAGTATTGCTGAGTGCTGTAGTATTGCTGAGTGCTATGGTATTGCTGAGTGTTATAGTATTGCTGAGTGTTGTGGTGGAGTGAGTGTTGTGGTATGATGGAGCTTAGGGCTGGGGTATAGCAGAGCTAATTGCAATAGTCTGTCAAGGCTGCGTGCCGTATTATATCAGAGCTGCGTGCTGTATTATATCAGGGTGGGTCGGCCGAAGCGTTTGAGCTGTGTGTCGGTGTTTGACAGACCATAGGTATGAGACTATGTGTCTGATTAATGTGGACCCAAGAGTCTATGTTATTTTTTAGAGTTTGGGACGATGTCCGTTGTTCTATATTGAGTTAGTGCATACATGCATGCGAACGATGAGATGATCATTTTATTAATGCTATTGTTATATATGCTGCAATCTATAGATACTCTATTAGTGTTTGCATTCACTCGGCTTTCGTAGCTGACGGTGTTTATGCTGCTGGATATTCGACTTCCAACTGACCAGGGTTATGAGTATGCAGGAGATGCATACATGGATAGGGGCTACGAGGATGGAGCCTATGATGACAGAAGCTATGCTGGAGATAACTGCTACGCGAGCTGATGACCTGAAGCTTCGCCGTAGATAGTTTATGCGTATGTTTTAGAGACAGTTATAATAGTTAAGTTTGTAATTAGCATATGTTGTCGTAATGTTTTATTTATGTTTCTGCAAACACTTTGATTTTGTAATAGTTAGCATTGAACTCTGATTATATATATCGACGTTAGAACTTTCCAATGCGTGGTTTGATTTATTACTCTGATGATTACACTTTGGTTATGGATAATGTGGTGACTTTCAACTGTCATGACCTACGGGTCCAAAAAGGAATTTATTTTCTCTATTTTTGCTATTACGGGGCGTGACATCACCTACTTTTAGTGACAAAATTTCATCAGGTAAAGCAGCATTAAGGACGAAATAATTTGTCGCTCGAGGTTACCACTTGTCGACGAAGTCTTTTCGTCGCTAATAGTATACTATTATGGATGAAATACTTTGTCGCTTCGCTAAATGTGACTAATTGCCGACGAACTAATTTTATCGTTAAAGGATAACTATTGTCGACGAAATATTTCGTCGCTAAAGGTAACTATTTGTCGACGAATTATTTTCGTCGTTAAAAAATCACTATGACCAACGAAATATTTTGTCACTAACAGTATACTATTATCGACGAAATCAATTTCGTCACTAATAGTAAACTATTACCGACGAAATTAATTTCACGGGTAAAAGGCCACTATTACCAATGAAATATTTCGTCACTAAATGTTGGAAGAAAAATGATATTTGAACCATTAGTGACAAAATATGAACAATTAGTGGCGAAATATTTTGTCACCTAAGGTGTATGTCCTTTTTGGGAATATATCGCGTTTTCAGGCTTTTTTTTTTTTGTCCAACTGTCAATTGAGTAATCTAAAAACTTTCACAACATCCACAACATTCATATTAAGTAATTAAATGTTCATTCATTAATAAAGTCGCCTACTCAATCCAACATAACAAAATAGCATATTTAAAATCCAAAATACATTGCAAATACAAATTAAAAAAAAAAAAAAAATCGATCGTCAGATGCCAGTAATACAAATATTTCTTCACTCCAAAAAGATCAAAATTTGCAATACAAAATTTTAAACATGAATGTCAAAAAAAAAAAAAAAAGGGGGTTTGGAACATTGCTTTATATTCAAAGTTTTGAATAAAAATCATATTTTGCGTCAATCTCCCTAACCGGGACTTGATTTTCGATTTCGTTTCCTCCTGCAACTTTCTTTAGGCACAAACGAGGTGCTCGAACCGATTCTAGTACATTCAGGCCATTATTGAATGATTTGACCATCCCATACCCCATATGTCCTTTAATGAAAGAGTGAAGGTTTCAAAATAGATTATTTATTTATTTATTTTATTTTATTTTATTTTTTTGCACTTAGTTGCCTATTCTTTGTTCGGAGTTTGGACCCTATGTGAGTTTACCTGTGATTTGTTGTTGTGTGAAGTTCAGATTGTCCTAGAAACACTTACGGCCTTTGGGCATCCTTGAAAGGAATAACTGCATGCATAGTTTTACTTATCGTCTTAGCTAGGAAGATGATGATCTTGAATGGTTTTATTTAGGGAAATTGTGCTTGCCTACTGAAACAACACTGACAATACTGAAATTTTTTGTTGGCATAGAAATGAGTAGATAAGAAGAAATGTGGTGAAAACTTCTATTTATATAAATGGATTGATTTATGCTTAGTGATTTTACATTTAGATTCTCTATAAATTATAAATGAAGCTATTTAAATGACAACTGATCGAACATAATCTAATTTTACGTTGCCTCGGGCAAGCTGATTGCTTTGATATTCAGAAGTGGAATAGAATACGATGTACTTGTATGCTTAGTACTGCTTCATTCTTCTGCGTGGTCGAATTTTTCTTCTTGTATCATGTTTTGAAATGCATCAATTTGCAGCTGGCATGACAAAGCAATGTTATTAATTTGGGCAGCACCATTGGAAGAAAGCACTGAAGCGCGCAGAAGCAGCCATACAAATTCAAGGTACCGTCTAATTCCGAAGGCAAAGAGAGATGGTGTTTTTTTTTTTTGGTTTAGTAAGCCTTGCACAAGTTAATTGTGGTGTGATGAACATTATTTTGAAATAAATTCTCTTAATTGCAGTGGAAAACATGAGTACATGGCCGGACAAGGATGCACGTGACTCGTACTATATCAACTAGCCTGTCTAAGTCCCTTTGATTATTCTTTACTGTTCGTTTCATCTATTATGAAGTAGCAAAACAGTCGGACAATTGTTTCTAGCTTGAACCACTGTCTCATTAATTACTTGTAAACCTTTTATTATTATTATTATTATTATTATTAAGCTCCATCTTTCAATTTAGAATACCCCATGATGGCATTGAGCCTCAGGAAGTTTATTTGGGAATGATATATGGATTATTTTGTTCGTGCTTTGCCTCAGGGGCGGAACCAAATGGAGACTGGGGGGGGGGGGCCATGGCCCCTGCAAAAATTTTAAAAATTTTGAGGGTCTATATAGAATTTTGAATATTTGAAAATATTTTATATAGTGGCCCTCCAAATTTGTGACTTTATATGTAGAGGTTCTTAATACATAGTGTCCATTTGACTTTCATTATGTTAAAATGGTGATGTGTTAAAAATAACATTGCAGGATTAATAACAGTATCCACTAATGTGACAGTGTGACATTAAAAGTCCCTATTAATAGTGAAAGGGAAGATTAATATCCCCTTATTCAGCTCAGGAGATAAACAATGTCTAAATCAAATTTGCCACAACTACTTGTTCGACTCTTTGTCTCACTTAAAAATAAAAAATATGTATAAGTGACCAAAAAAAAAAATTTCGGGGGCGCTACCCCCGAACCCCCGCATGAAACTTGGCCCCCCCTAACACAAAATCCTGGGTCCGCCACTGCTTTGCCTTGTTTGAAATATGATTTACAAGTTTCATATTTCAACCCAAATGGTTAATATATATTTGAATATAATGGTGAGGAAAGAGCTAGCAACAAAGCCGTATTTTGTTAGTACGTAGTTGGATTTGCATACTTGTGGTGCTGAGACTTGTGTGGTTAAACCTTTTCTGTTAGCTTTGTTTTTCAACGTCTTCACCTTAACTTTGCGTTACCTTTTTGTTGTAATTGAGTTCCTTTGGTGATTTTTGACTGAGGCGAATTGTTTACGCCTTTCTTCTGGATTGCATGCAATAGATGGTAAGCTCTTTTTGGCACTTCTATGTTTCTTCGTAAAGACAAGTCTAATAGAGGAACCTGTTGGTTCTTCAAATTCATGTTCAGTTTTGAGTTTTTGGAAGGGGATTACGTTGACCAAATCTCTCTCTCTCTCTCTCTCTCTCTCTCTCTCTCTCTCTCTTCCTTCTTTCTTTGATGTTGCACTAGCATTTTACCACTGTAAAAAATCACTTACAGTTGGTAAGTTTCAACCTATCAAGGCTAACATTTCTTCTTCTTCTTCTTCTTCTTTTTTTCCACCCTTAATTTCTTTTTCCCTCCTTGAAATGTCGGAAATTGTTGCTGTGGAATTAATTTAGTTGTTTAATTAGGTGTGGAATCAAATGTAAGCCCAAAAGCATATCTCTGTCTGCACTAAACCATTCTTGTGTTTTCCTTGCCGAAAATTAAAAGAAAAGGCCTAATATCAAATATTTGCAATTATATTGTGTGCTAAATGCCCCCAAAAATACTCTTACTGGTCTTTATGTATTACGCATTATAGTGGTTTTTGTCCTAAAATATTGTAATTAGTTCACAAAATGTTTTTACATGAAAACTACTTTGCTTTTAAAATCAAAATAGTTTTCAAAGTTACAACATTAGGACTTGATTAAGTGATTATGACATTTTACGGTCTTTTTTGAAAAATCTAAAAATAGATTAAGTTCAGTCTATGTTTCACTTTTTTATGTGGTCTTGTGAGAACTAATAAAATGTTGGTTTGACAAAGAACCAGTTTAAAAAAGTTGACTGAACACGCACTCCACTGCAAGAAATTACTCCGTAGTACTCACCAAACACTTAAATTTGTAGAATTGATGAACTTATGAACCATAAAACCTATTCTTTACTCTCCCAAATAGTCTATTTGGGACCAAAGTTACACTATTTTTGACAAGAAGTTAGAACATATTATACATCTTAAACCACTAGGCCTTTTCAGATTGGGACGTATTTGATGTATCCTAGAAGATCCCTATTTTTTTAGTCTTCCTAAAGTCCTGAGTGCCAAATTAGAGATGAAAATTTAGGAACTGTGGTATTACTCATGACTCGAGAGTCAGAGCATCCGTAGTGGGCTAGATTAAGCGGTTAAGGCAATCCACTAAAATGATCTTTTAATTGCCAAGTGTACATGTTAAATGGAAGCTTCTCACATTTCTTTTGGGAAGAAATATGAAAATGCAAATATTCGTTTGAATGAGTGTATATATCTATTGGAAGCTTACTTTGAATTATAATTTTGTTTTTTGACAACATTAGTTTGTTAAAAGTTGGGGTGAAAAAAAAAATCACAATTGACCGATTAAAAAATTGATTGGTCGGTTTATTGTATGTATGTACATGTTTAAATTGACCGAAAAACTTACTAAATTCATCGAAAACCGACTAATGGACCCTATTGGTGGATCTTTAAAACACAAAAAAAAATCCGAAAAAAATTTGACCAAAACTCACCGCTCACACCCATAGTTAAAAGGCTCGCCACAGTTATAAGGTTACAAAAATCTAAATAATTGGACCCACTACTAACACATGCCTTAATATATACATCGCAACAACAACTTTCCCGATCTTCAAATCATCTAAGACAAACAACCCCCTTAGAACATACACAGCGGTAGGCTATCAACGGACTGCTGGGTTTGGGCCGATCCGGATCCGGCACTTTTTAATGGATTTGAGCACTTTTGTGGATCTAGATCCATATATTATGCTAACACCGGATATGATTTTGTAATATCCAATTCGCCTAAGATTCAGATCCAAATAATACTTAAATTGTATACATATACATAGTACAAATCTTAAGTGGACCCCAAATAACGGGTTTGGGACGGAATAACTTTTAACGACGAAAAAGTACCTTTTAGCGATGAAACTTTTCGTCACTAAAACAATGCTTTTTAGCGATCAAAAATTTCGTCACTACAAGCGAGTCAGTCCCAAACCTGTTCGTTTAGGTCCGCTTAAAATTCCTCACCGTGTATACACATTATATACATAAAATACTTAAACACTCTCTCTCTCTCTCTCACCGTGTATATACATTATATACATAAAATACTTAAACACACACATACACACACACTCTCTCTCTCTCTCCGTGTCTATATCTATATATATGTATATGAACAAGAATAATATGTACATACATTATAGAGTATTTCGAACCGGATCGGATATAAGAATTGGATTACCGGATCTCACCAAATTTGGAGATGGACTGACCTCAGATACGTGGACCGGATATTTGCTTGGTGGATTCGGATCCAATCTGAACCGACTTACAAGTACATACTACAAATGTCCCAATTCTTTTTTTTCAAAATTTTATCCCAACACATACGACAATAGGACTAATAATTTTTATCGGATAACGTTGAAATGATCCCACCATTATTAAAGTTTTCCTAAAGTTGGGTTGGAACCCATTTGTTTGTTAAGCATGGTATTACTCGTTATTCAAAGAAAAATTATGCCCTTATGCCAATGCCACAGCGCATTGGGGTGCTTGGGGATAGATTATAAATTTATAGATATACATTTGGTCTCTCTATCCAAAATCCAAAAAAACCCAGAGTAGCGCAGCACAGTTCCGAAGCAAGTGAAGTGAGACCAATGGCGTTTCTTCTCAATCTCCCTTCGTTTCGGACCACTGCTCATCCTCGTCAGTTCGCAGGACCCACCAAGGCGTCTTCACATCTCTCTATGCCAACCCCAAAATCAACTGATTTGGGCAAACGGGTCTCCGAATTTCAATCCAAATCTTTAAATTTTGCGCTCTCTGGCACTCTTGCTCTCGCATTATCTCTCACAGGCCAGTACTTCTGTTTGCATTGACAATCTAGATTTGTCTCAACTTCTGGTAAAAATTATGATTATCATAATAATTTGAAGAACAATTTTTTTTTTCGGGTGTAAGAATTCTAGTGGGTACTTATTGAAATTGATTGAATTTGTTTTGAAACCATAAAATTGCCAATGGCTTTGCATTGATTTGAATACTGCCCTTTTTCTCAACATAATTGTATGTAATGATGGTTAATCGTTTTGTTGCTATATTTGTGCTCAGATAACATTAGCTTCTATGATTTGCTGGAAGCAAGGGGTTAAATTGTGTTGTGTGTGTATATGATATTCTGAGCCGATTTGTTTCATCTTTTCTGCTCCGTCAAGCCAGGGCCGGCCCTGAGATTCCTAAAATTTTCTAAGGCCTCATGCGAACTTTCAAAGGCGGGCCCCTCTTTAATAAATTTCATAAGCGCAAAATCTATAAGAGTACGTAATAATTTTTATTAAAATGAGACGATAAGCACATAATTACATTAGTGTTGTTCAACTTAGTTCCAAAACATACATCTTAGTCCCAAAAATCAAAACTCTAACTTTACATCAAACTAAATGTGATCGCCTTGCATTTTGAGCAGCAAAAGTATCAATTAAAGAAGGAAAATCAAGAGTCTCCAACAAATTTTTTTCAATAGAAATCATAGCCAATCCATTTAATCTCTCTTGTGACATCGTCGACCGTAGATAAGACTCGATCAACTTCAACTTTGAGAAACTTCTCTCAGCAGAGGCAACTGTCACTGGAATAGTTAATAATACTCTATAAGCAATCCAAGCGTTTGGAAAACAACAATCTAGCCTCTTTATAAAATTCAATACTTCAATTGCCTTTTTTGTTCCTCTTGGTAAAGCTTCTCTTAAGATCTTGAGTTCAAAACATAATTCTGCCCCATTAATATCAAAAACCATGTCATGTTTTAGGAGATCTTCAAGATTATTACATGAACACTTCAAATTATCATTGTCGGCAGACTTCAACCTCTCCACATTCAACAAGAATCCAAAAGATTCGTCATATTGTTGAAATTGTTCAAATCTACTCTTGAGTGAAGAAAGGGCTTGATCAACTATGTATATGAAGTAATTGACTCTAAATGATTCTTCAGCTGATTGTGTCATCTCTTCACTAGCAGTCTCATCAAATTGCTTCTTTCTACGAATGACACGTCGTTCACGAAAAACAGGTTCAACTTCCATTCTAATTGCAATCTCTTTAGCCTCAATCATAGCTTCTTCAAATCCATTTTCTCTATAGCTTTCAAAAAAATAAATGAGTCCTCTTAAGAGATCTATAGCAACATCAATTTGCATGTCCTCTGTTTGCATGATTTTGCTTACTTTGTTAACAGCATTCAATATATCAAACCAAATAACCATGCCAAGCAAGAACTCAAAATTCTCAATTTCATACGTCGCCAAGCACTCAGCATCACTCTTTGTCTTGGGATCTTCACTAGTACTTGCTAAGTCATTCAAAGCATTTCTTATATCTGGAGCTTGGAATCTTATGGCTTTAACACTTTCAACTTGACCTTCCCAACGAGTTTGTGATGGTGGCTTAAGCGTGAAACCTTTGACATTATCTGTGAGAACTTTCCACCGCTTTGTAGAAGATGAAAACAACGAATACATACGTTGCACCACTCCAAAAAAAGATGAAGCTTTAGAACAAGAGTTTGCCATATCACAAAGTGCAAGATTAAGACTATGACAACCACAAGGCGTGTAGAATGCTCTAGGATTTATCTCTAATATTCTTTTTTGCACACCTTTGTTTTTCCCTTTCATATTAGAACCATTATCATACCCTCGTCCTCTTACATCATCAATATCAAGTTTAAGATCTTTCAAAACATTGACGAGTTCACCAAAAAGTCCTTGCCCCGATGTGTCATGCACCTTTAAAAATCCTAAAAAGAACTCTTCTACAATTATTGGAGTTGTTGAAACATTCACACATCTTAATATAAGGGACATTTGTTCTTCATGGCTTGCATCCGGTGTACAATCAAGAATTACTGAAAAGTACTTTGCTTCTTTAACCCTTTTAATGATTACACATTTGATCTCATCCGATATTCGAAGAATAAATTCATTTTGAATTTTGTGACTTAGATAATGATAATGAATTTCTTTCTCTTTAATTCGACGAGTGTGCTCTTTCATTATTGGATCAAATTCGGCAATCATTTCAATTATACTTAAAAAGTTTCCATTATTTTCTTCATAAAGCTTCTCGTTGTCCCCACGGAAGGCCAAACTATTCTTAGCAAGTGTTTTCACAACTATTTTAACTAATACTTGCCTCCAATGTTCTTTTTCTCTATTGATTTGTTCTTCAACACTTTTATCAATTGTTACTTTTTGTCGAAATCTAGTCTCCAATTCAATCCAACTCCTCATGTGAGCAATGTGATCTCTACTAGTTTCATGCCTTTTAATCATGCTACTAAGATTTCTCCAGTCCCAGGCTCCTTCATTTGCCAATTGGCCCAATTTAGTGTTGTTTCCATCATGCTTGAACAACTTACAACAAAAGCAAAAGACCTTATCCAAAGAACTAGAATAGATTAGCCATTTCCTATCATGCTTTTCGCCGTTTGATAACTGACGAATGTAATATGCATAAGAGAAATGCCTACTTTCTAAATCCTTTGGAAAATCAAGGTTGTCATCTCTTTTAGGACCTCTTTCAACTAATAAATCTCTCAATCTTTGATCAATCTTTTTCCAATTTCCTGGGTCATCTATGTTTGGACTACTTTCAACATTTTCTTCATTTACCACATCTTCAAGTTCATTCACATTTTCTTCACTTATCGCATTTTTAGGTTCATTCACCATTTCTTCATTTATGGCGTCTTTGTGTTCATTTACAATTTCTTCATTTATCACATCTTCGAGTCTATTCACATTTTCTTCATTTACCGCATCTTTAGGTTCATTCACAATTTCTTCATTTACCACATCTTCGTATTCATTTACAATTTCTACATTTTCCACATCTTCATGTTCATTCAAGTTCCTATGTTCTTCATTTATATTGGTTTTTAAAAACTTATGAAGAGCTCCTTTTTGAGATTCAATCAATTCAAGTTCTCTCCTTTTTCTCTTCCTTTTTTCATTTCCAGATTCATATCTTTTCAATGTTTTCATACCTAGATAAACAAAGAAAAAAAAAATGCTCACAACAATTGCTCACATGCAAAGAATAAATAAAAATGCTAACATAGGAAATTTAAATTGCTCACGGGCAAAAATAAAAAAATAAAAAATAAAAAATAAAAAAAGGGTCACAAAATGCTTCATAGTTCATACCTTCTTGCCGTGCTCGGTGAATGGTGGCTGATGCTTCAATCAATAGATTCAATAATATTGAAATCTGAAGAAATTAGGAAGAAGATTAGAAGAAAATACATGGGAAAAAAAATAAAAAAAAAACACTAGGGTTCAATACTTTAATTATTCAATACTTACCAATTTAATTACCATGAATCCATGAGAGACTGAGAGTATGAATGACTGATGCTTCAATCAACAGAAACCTAGGAAAAAAAAAAGATTGTGAAGAAATATAAGAAATCTGCAGAAATTATGGTTATCACTGGATGACACGATATTAGCAAAGATTTTAGAAAAAGATAATACTTCAATACTCTTTTTTTAAGTGATTTTTCTCATGTTTTAAGATACTATTAGTCCAACGTGAACCAGTCAAAATTCTGAACAGTAAGAAAATAAATGACCAAAGTATTTTCCTTACAAAAATAAAGGCATCATTTTTGTTTGTTTTTGTTTTTCTTTAATCAACCTTTCTTCCATCATTAAGATCCTAAAGATATATTGCGTAAGTTGGCATAGTTCAAGTGACAGAGTTTGACATATATAAGTCTCTTCCAATACATAGGTTCGGGGTTCGAACCTCATTCCCCTCTCCCATATCAATAATAAAAAAAAAAAGACAAAAACAAAAAACAAAACAAAAGATGAAAAGATCCCTAAAGATCTTATGTGAGTGTATTCTCTATTCGAAGCCATAACACACAAATTTTGGGTGGTGTGTATACATAATACATATAAACACACATGTATAAAATGCCTAAACCTCTATGTCCTTTCATTTGGCATCCCATCACTTCAAGTCTTCAACCCAACATTTCACTGTCATTGGCATTTGATTAATTTCAGAATAGAATATTTTAGTGCATTTGTGTACAGATATATATATATATACTTATATTTTCTATGATTATATATAAGTAACTCATAATATTGGTAGATAGATGATAGATCACTGGGTTTGAAGAAATAGAAGTGAGCAGGGCCGGCCCAATTAGCCATGGTGAGGCTAACTGGCTAAGCATTCTTTTCCTTGTCTTAATTAATATTCAATCTGTACTTTTCATCCCAAATTCCCAATTAGCTGCCAGAGAAATTCCCAGATGACTTATCAGAAAATATAAGGAAAAAAAAAGCTAGGCTGCTAGGGTTCAATCAAGAAAAAGAGAGAGACAATAATGACAATTCATGATTGAGAAAAAGAGAGAGATTGAGAGAATAAGGAAAAAAAAAAGAAGAAGAAGAAATAAGCTAGGGTTCATTATGTTCATACCTGCAGTGCTGGATAATGGAATAAATGGATTGAGTGTGAATGACTGATATGCTTATTGCTTCAATCAATAGAAAGGTAGGGGGAAAAAACACAAGAAGATTATGACGGAATATAAAAAATCTCAAGAAATTATGATGAAAGGTTATAAGAAAATATAAGGAAAAAAAACTAGGGTTCAATTGAGAAAAAGAGAGAGATGATTGAGAAAAATCAAAAAGGGAGAGATTGAATCATTGAGAGAATAAGGAAAAAAAGAAGAAGAAGACTGAAGATGCCAGGATTCATACCTGCCGGCTCTGAGAGAGCGATGAAGTCATGAAGACTGCCTGGGGAGATGAGAGTCGATACTCGATAGATTAGAGAGAGAGAGAGAGAGAGAGAGAGAGAGAGAGAGAGAGAGAGAGAGAGAGAGAGAAAATAAAAAAATAAAGAAAGCAGTGGCTGTGGCCCCTGCGTTTCTCCTAGAAACAAACTTATGAAATGGGCTTTTGGCCTCTAATACAATAGAAGGAAAAAAAAAAAAAACAGGCCCACAAGTAGGGGCTGGGCCCAATGCTGCCGCTTGGCAGCATGCAGCTAGGGCCGGCCCTGCGTCAAGCCCTTAAATTCTTACTAATAAGGCAGAAATTCCATTCAATAAAAGAGAAAACACTGATGATAAAATGGTCACTAATTGATATAAATGATGGATCAACTGACATCTTAGATCAGTTTAAACCTATAAACACATTGAGTTTAGTTACTTGGAAGTTGTAATATAATTTTCCATGTATGACTTTCACAGTCTTGCTGGAGTAGTAGAAGCATTGTTATCATATTTTGTGTACTATTTGGAGATTTACAACATCATACATTGCTCCTGTATATAACAACCCATATTACGGAAACCTCCAAATAAATTGTATTTTCATCTCTCTTTGATAAGTAGCAAAATAACTTGTAAGTTGTAACTCATTTAACATCTTGAACTATTGGCTTTGGACTTCTTCTTCTAGCACTTACCTTGCTTAAATTTGCTTATGATTGCTAGTCTGCTTTGGCTAACTGGCGATGTGCATGGACTTAAATTTGCTCAGTGGTGTTTTGCTATCACAATTTAGACCGTTTCCTTATAATATTTTTAACTTATACCGGAACATCTTACTTCGGTACAAAGTTTTTGTTTTACTCAGAAAATAAAAAAATTGCTGGGATAAATTTCTCCTGATACCTATATTGTGCATCGTGAAACTTCTTTCTCCTCGGATCAGACTACGGACTATAAAGAGATCGAAACAAACTTTGTAGGAGTTGGAGTCGCTGAAGGAAAAGTTGGGGTTAACAAGCCAGAATTGCTTCCTAAAGTGTTTAGCCCTGTTATTGATGTTGCAGGGTTCCTTTCGGATGGCCAGGTGCGTCTTTGTTATTTTACTCCTATTGTTGAGCTTTTTGTTTTTATTTGTTCTTGAGATACACTAGGGGCAATTGCAAAAGCTTTGGGTGACAAGTCTAAGGGTAACCGTTTTGCACAAAAGTACCAAAGGCTAGGCATGTCTCCAATCTAACCTTGTGCAGGGCTGACCCTAGGGAAGGCGAGAGAAGCGGCCGCCTTAGACTCCCAAAATTTGTTGATTTTTGACTTTAAGATAGGCCCAAAATAATAATGATTAAAGTGAAAATTAAAATTTTCTTTGCATTACGTTGACCAACTTGTAATCCAGACCTTCCAAGAATTTAAGAAACTATATGTAATATATTAGCCCAATTGTAATCTAGCCCACTGCAAATATTTGGCTCATTTTTATATACATTTTTTGGGATCCACTCTGTCGGATTAGTCACTCGAGATAAGTGGAATACTTATGTACGGTTTGGGATCCACCCTCCTTCATTGCTCTCCTCTCTCCTAGTAAAACTCAACTAGCATATCATATTTCTGTTTGAAAAGTACTTTTAGACAAAGTTAATTGTTCCATGAATTGATTATGTGTTAGATTTGGTTTGTAAATTTGATTTGTGGAAAATTTTAGCTAGAAAGCCTCAAGTATAGTTTGGAATTGCGAAGAAATTCTCCTGGTTAGTGTATCATGTCTTACATATATAACACCCTTGGTTTTCTCAGAAAGGATAAAAGTATTGATGGTGTATCTGCAGGAGAAAAGACTGGCACAGGAGATAGATTTAATTGAAAAGGATACAGGATTCAAGCTGAGAGTTCTAGCTCAAAACTATCCCGATACACCTGGTATGGATTATTGTTCTTGCAAAAATTCTACATGTCATTCTTTCCTCACTGCATTTACTTTTTTGTGAACTATTATTTTTAATATATCACTGGAATCAATGTTTCCCCATTTTCTTATTGCAGGGTTAGCAATTAAAGATTTTTGGCAAGTAGATGATAGAACTATCGTCTTCGTTGCTGACCCTACCTTTGGTTAGTTTTTAGATGCACTACTTTCTTCAGACTAAGGGTGTGTTTGGAATGACATCTTCGAATTGCATTCTCAGCACTAACATCCTTCTTTCCATTCTCAAGTATGTTTAAATATTTATTATAAGATAAATATACTTTTTTCCAAAAAGCAAGTCTTACTTGCTTCCGAGTATAAATTGGAGACTATGAAATGCATACGTGGAGATGAATAGCGGGTTCCCCAACTCTATAGAAACTAACTCTCACTCTATCATGTTTCAATCTTCATTGCATTCTCCTTTCTATTTCTTATCTATCTTTTTAAGTATATCAATACTGATTCATTTACGAGGAAAAAAGTCACCTCAGTTGCAAACGAAACATAAATCTGTGCTATGACTCCCACACGTTGCACTTTGTTTTCAGGCAATATATTGAATTTCAACGTGGGTGCTACAGTTGATTTAGATGTACCCCGTAGCTTCTGGAGCCGTTTGGCTGGGAAATATGGGAACATGTTTTATTGGAAAGAGAAGGTGAAGTTCCCTTGTTTCCCTGACTGCTATCTCTTGTTTTTAAGGTTTTTAATTAGAAAAGAAACTATAATATTTGATGGATAAAAACAGGGGGAAGATGCATCAATTGAAGCTGCTGTCATGGCAATTTCAAATTGCCTGAAAGAACCAGTGGGCGCTAACAATTGCTCGGAGGTAAAATAATGTGGAAAAGATCTGGGTACTTTTTCTTAGGTATTGATTCTATTGTGTGATGTGTAATTTGGTCCACATGTACAAGTGAAACGATGTTGTACATATGTGGCACTCATATGGACCAATAGTATCTTCAAACATGGCAAAAAGTACCCAAGGAAAAGTATTGAAGTGTTGTTCAAAAATATCATTTATGTTACTAAAGTTCTTCATTTCATTCACAAGCAATTTTGCTTCAAGATCTTGTATAATTCTAGATCTAGAGATGTATTGCAGAAGAAGGCATATTGTCTTAAGAGATAGAAAGAGAGAAAATTTGATGGCTTTCATATAGTTGTATATGAGTTTCTTTCTTCACTTAATATCTCTTGTGATCTTCATTTGTGTGCATTAAGGTCCTCAGTGATAGATTTACAAAATAGAAGTGGGGGAAGAGAGAGAGAGAGAGAGAGAGAGAGAGAGAGGCTATTCACAAGCAATCTATTAGGCATGTTTTCACAAGAAATCTATTAGGCATATTGTCTAATAGAATTAAAACGGAACCGAAGAATTGAACCAATCTTAAGAACTATAGTGAAGGCTAAGATCTTTGCCTTGTACTTGCTCACTGTTCTTCTTGTATTGTTTTGAAGTGTGATTGATTCATATGCACATGTGTGTCTATGTTGGAAGTAGACTAATAATACCTTAGAACATGACAAAAAGTACCTAAAGAAAAGCATTGAAGTGTTGTCCTTCCTCATTTATCTTAATTCTCATTTTCTCTTGAGAATTCCAAATCAATGCCAAAGTTTCAAAGACACAAAGATCAGTGAAATGATTTTCAAATTTCACCTCCTAGAAACTAAAAACAATCAACTTGGAGAGGCTACTCTGAAAAAACTGTATACATGAGATAGCTTTGCTTGCAAGTCTGTTTGAAAATTTGCAGGTTGACAAGGGACTACAAGAAGAGCACCCTTCTGTTTGAATCCATATTCCTCTTTAGCCTGCTCTGGTAAACTAAAAATGAAGGGTTACTAAGGTAAAACCTAGATTGGTGTGATTCCGTATCTCTCTCTTTATGTGGTGGGGCAGTAGGATGTGTTTGGAATGACAAGTCTTACTTGATTCCAGTTATAAGTTGAAGATGGTGTTGTGTATACGAGTTGAGAGAACACCATGCTTCTACAATTCTACAGCCAGTTCTAATGTTCCATATCATGTTTATATTTTATTAAGGCTTTGTTTGGTTCATGGATTTCGTGATACAAAAGAGAGGAGAAGATGGAAAACTAGTGTTATCCGTAAGGTAAAAGAAACTAGTTTTCCGTCCGGTTTTCCTTTCCCCTCTCTTTTTCCTCACCAAATCCATGAACCAAACAAAACCTAAAGTGTTTTATGTATTGACCCTTGGACACCAAAAGAATGTCAGATTCATACCAAACACAGTAAAAGGTTTAGCTGCCAAAGGTTTTAGGAGTAACAGAAAAGCCTAGTCTTTTTGCCTTGTCCTCTTTTTTGTTTTTAAATGTCTAATGTTTGACAATAGCTTTTGGAGTTCCTAAGTGATTATTATGGAACTCCAAAAGAAAAATAAATAAAATTGTTTGGCAAACCCAAATAAGCAAAAAAAATAAAAATAAATAAAAAGAATCAATCACTGAAATTTACAATTGGGCAAAAGCGAGAGCTTTGGCAGGTGATATCTAAACCATAAAAATATTTAGCTCATCAAACTGCTAAGACAAATTTCTCAACAACCAGTATCATCCAATTAAAACTACACATCAATCAAGAACAGGCCAAAGTATATGGATATATGAAGTCATTCAAAAGATAACCAACCAGTGACTTTCAACTACATTAATACAAAGAAGGTATGCAAAAAATCATTTACATTAGCATATTATTAGACTATATAATATAACAACAATATATAATGCAAATACTCCCTAGAACACTAGTAATCTACATTACAATAACTAATTAACTAACCAAATCAGATCTCAGACTGTTCGTCTGAGTTCGAATCTGGCACCGGGGTCCTCAGTGCAAGGAAAAACCTCAAAACCGGTGACCATTGCCGCCGGCGGGCCACGTCGGCACCGCTGCTCCATCTCCTGAACCTTATCAGGAGTCCCAGAGAAGAGCGCCTCAACGGACCCATCCCTACGGTTCCGAACCCAACCATTCAACCCTAACTCAATCGCATTCTCAACCGTCCAATTCCTGTAAAACACCCCCTGCACCCTCCCCTTCACAACAACCCTAACCTGCACACACACACACACGCACACATTATCAGAGAGAGAGAGAGAGAGAGAGAGAGAGAGAGAGAGAGAGATAAATAAAATAAAATAAAGAGAGAGAGAGAGAGAGAGAGAAATAAAATAAAATAAATTGTAGAGAGAGAAAGTGAAGGGGGGAAGTGGTTATTACAGTTTTGGAGTCTAGATTGGTGGTGGTGGTGGTGGGGGTTAGGAGGGTGGACATAGGAGGTGAAAGAGGAGGTGAACGACGTCGGAGCAGAGGAGGTAGAGGAGGATTAGAAGGAAGATTAAGATGGTGAATTTGAAGAGAATGAGGATGAAGATGAAGATTATGAGACAGTGGAAGAAGAAGAAAATGGGCGAGTCGTCTAAGTAGAGCATTTGGTGGTGGTGTTCTTGATGATGATCCTCTCCTGTTCCACAGCTTTGGTGGATGGTTACGACATATAGTGGGTTTGACGATTGAGTGACCCAATTGCATGATTGAACTTGTTGCCATTCAATTTTCAATCTTTGAATTTACGATGAAGTGCCCATAGACAGTGATGGTGATTTTTTTTTTCCCCTTTTTGCCCTTTTTTCTCCTCCTGGACCTAGATGCTGCTGCCTCTAGTTTCTTCACGTATGCTATTCTGGAATCTTCCAGCTAGCGCCTGTTTGGAAAACCCTAAATTAGGACTTAGTTTAGTCCAAATTTAATTTTTATTTGGTTCCTTAGCGCAACAATAAGGTTGCTGTGATCTGCCTGGTTACAATATAAGGGCTGCGTACCCCAAACCCCGCAATAGCAGGAATCACTTTTTTTTTTTTTTTTTTTTTTTTAATGCTTGTGAGAATCAAATATAGGTTGATTTGACAAAAAATCAATCTATTCTAAATTCTGACAAAAACCAAATAAAAATTAAACTTGGACTGAACTAATTATATTTTTAATACTCCAAAACAAACCATTAGTCGTTATTTTAGTACTTTTAGTACCTGGGAATTGCATAAAATACACCGGGTTAAACCATTTGGTTTGACAAGAAACAATCAAACTAGTATAATCGGGTACAGTTCTAAATTTATTCTAAAATTTATTATTCCTCTGATGTAAAGTGAAGTTACTAGTTTATATCAAGTTTAATTATACATGAATCTCACTAGAAGCTTTATTTTTCTTTTTAATAGTAATGGAAGCGTTTTGTATCACTCATCACACGGGTTCAAGTACTGGAAGTTTATAATTGTAATTTTTTAATAGAATTTTGACAAAAAATACCCCATAATAGACTTTATGATTTTAAAGACCAATTCGTTTTTATTTTTATTCAAAAGTCCATGATTAAACAAAACTAGACACATCAAACTCTTTGACCACTTCAAATGAGTAATATATTAGGACAGAAATAATCCTAAGAGTGTTTTATAGTATTTCACAGAAACGTGAAACCCCTCAAACGATACAAAGAGGGGATTTAGAGAGAGAAGATCAGGAAGGAGATGATGGGGCCAGTGGTCGGCGGAGGAGGGAGGTGGCAGCGATGTGCAATTGCTATCTCAAAACAGGGTAGTGGCCGGCGATGGTGCACACTTACACTCCATTTGGATTGATATGGCCACTTTCTCTCCACTTCTCTTGCTTGGATAATTAAGTTGCGGAAGAAGAGAACGTTAATAGAGAGAATCAGAGAAAACGTGAGAAGAAAAAGAACTCAATTTTAATTCTTTCCAAATCGGAGAGATTGAGGAGAGAGGAGAAGAGAACTATAATAAAACATTAATAAAATGACTAATATATCCTGAATGTTTAATCTTATTCCAATATACCCCTTACACTTGCAAAGTGTTATTTAAAAGAGAGTAAAAAAGTAAATTGTTTTAAGTACTTAATCTTATTTTCTCTTACGAAAGCTAAACAAATACGATAACTTATGTTTCTCTTCTATCCATCCAAACAAACATACTCTCTTTAACTCTCTTCTCATCTTAACGAGGTTCTCTTCTCTTGTCTCTGATTCTCCCAATCCAAACACAGTGTTAGACTCCAAAACCGTAATAACCACTTGCCTTCACTTTCACAACCACCCTAACCTGCACCACAACACCACCCTAATATAAGAGAGAAATAAAATAAATTGTAGAGAGAGAAAGTGAAGGGGGAAGGAAGTGGTTATTACGGTTTTGGAGTCTGGATTGGTGGTGGGTCGGGGTTAGGAGGGTGGACATACGAGGTGAAAGAGGAGGTAAAGGAAGCTTAGAAGGAAGAATAAGATGGTGTATTTGTAGAGAATGAAGACGGATAAGGAGATTATGAGACAGAGGAAGAGGAAGAAAATGGGCTCGTCTAAGTAGAGCATTTGGTGGTGTTCTTGTTGTTGATGATGATTTTATGCTCTGAGTCTGTTCCATAGCTGTGGTGGGATGTATACGAAAAATGGGGGATTTGAAGATGGAGTGACCCAATTAGCTTGATTGAACTTTGTTGCCAACTCAATTTTCAATCATTCAAATTTACTAACCCACTGATGAAGTGTCCATAGACAGAGTGACAGTCATTTTTTTTTTAAAAAAACTTTTGTCTGTCTCCTCCTACAATTTTTGCCATTGTGACGATGCTGCTTCTAGTTTCTCCACGTATGCTTTCGTGGAATCTTCCAGCTAGGGCCTGTTTGGAAAACCTTAAAATAAGATTTAGTTCAATCCAAGTCTAGCTAGTTTTTATTTCTCTCTGCTTGCGCCTTGCAGTGTGATAAAGTTATGTACATCTCACCTATTTCAGATCCCGCAATGACGGAAGCCTCATACTCTGGACTGCTTTTTTTCTTTTTTCTATGAGAACCAAATGTGAGTTGGTTTGATAGAAATCAACTTCTCCCAAGAAACAACAAACTAGTATAATCGGGTTCAGTTCTTAATTATTCCAAAATTTATTATTCCACTGATATGTAGTTACTAGTTATATCAAGTTCAATTATACATGAATATCTCACTACAAGCTTCCTTTTTCTTTTTAATACTAATGAAAGCTTTTTGTTTGTATCTCTCATCACACGGGTTAAACTGTTAAAAGTACTGGAATTTTATAATTGTAAATTTTATTTTTCCCATTTACAGTCCATCTAGATCTAGAGAAGTGAAGGGAAGAGAAAGACTGATCCTCTTTCACCCATAATCTCTTGTTTGCTTACTTTGGTAAGTTATTAGAGAATAGGAGGTTAATTGGAGGGGAAAATTTTATTTTTTGTTTCTCTCCAATTTTATTTTAAAAATGCAAACATGCACCTTCATGAATATGCCACTACCTCATGAACAAAAAGAATTCTTTTATTTTAAATTTTCCTTTCTTCATTCTTAATAATTTTAATCAAAGAAGAGAAGGTTAAGTTTCTTTTTTATTCTCTTTCTCTTTTCTTGTCTTGTGCCTAGAGTTGCATACTAACCGAGCCACTCAACAAGCCCTCGCTTACATATTCAATAAAGGCTTAGCTCGGCTCGTTTAATACACAAATCCAAGGATATGCTGCCAGCTAGCTTGCTGGCTTTGGCTTTTCAGTGTAGCATGGCTGGCTTGGCTGCAAGTCCCGGTTCTGTTGCCTTTCCCATTGCTTACTAAAGCCCAAATTTTAGGTTCGTTTAATTAACGAGCCAAGTTCAAACACACATGAGCTCGTCTCCATAGAGCTCATGAATATGTTTGGATAAGGTTCGTTAGTAGGCTCGTGAAAAACCTCGTTAATAGGCTTGAAAAAGGATTGTGTTTTGATATCTCTATATGTATATATCCATTAAAAAAAACCATATTGTTTTTAAAGGGCTAGTGAAAAAACTCGTAAATAGGCTTCATAAAGCGCTCATATACTGTCTCGATATACATGTCTATTATAGAACTATATAGTCTTAGAGGGCTTGTGAAAAAGTTTTCGATCAATTGAAATAAAGGATCGTTTAATACACAAGTCAAGCTCAAGCATACATGAACTCAACTCGTTTAGTAAACATTAAGTTGAGCTCAAGCTTGGATTTCAGACTTGTTTAATAAACAAATTAAACTCAAGCATACATGAGTCCAGCTCGTATACACCCCCTACTTGTGTCTTTCCAACCACTAATGTTTTTTTCTTTTCTCCTCGCTTCTCTCATTACAATCTTTTAAGTTTGAGTTTTTCATTTGTGAAATTTTATATTGATACTTCTTTTTTGGAAAAAAAAAATAGCGTAAAGATTAGGACACACTCAAATACACAACTTTTGGGATACAATCATACAACCCAAAAGATGTGTCTATATCTCTCCTGCAATGTCACTGGATCCCACAGTGACACAGCAGAGAGATACACACATCTCTTGAGTTGTGTCCCAAAAGTTGTGTCTTTGGGTCATTGAGTGTGTCCCAAGTATTACCCAGAAAATAAATAGAAAAACTCACTATTTTGCCTCTGAACTGAAGAGGAGAAAAAGGCGAAAGTCCCTAAAAGTATCTGCCAAGAGTTTAAAGTCCAATCTAATTCTTAATTTGTTAAAAGTCCCTCAAAGTTCGAGTTAAATGAATTTTTACTTAATATTCATGTATGCCACAAGTAAAATTTCAGGCAATAGTTTTGTATGGAGGACTTTTTCCTAATAAGGGATCTGAGTTTAAAGTCCAATCTAATTCTTAATTTGTTAAAAAGTCCCTCATAGTTCGAGTTAAGTGAATTTTTACTTAATATTCATATATGCCACAAGCAAAATTTCAATTAATATTTTTGTATAGAGCACATTTTCCTAATCAGGGATCTTAATTATCTTTTACTCTAAAAAATCTTATCATAATGTCGTTTTCACTAATGGCCCATTTCTTTTGAATCCTGGGTGATTTAGTAATTTACTTTCTCTGAGCATTTACCTTAGTGCAAAGGGTTAATTACATTTTACCTCCCTATGGTTATGCTCATTTTCACTTTACCCCTTGTCGTTCAAAAGTTGATACTTAACCCTCCTGTGATTTTGGACTAAAGTGAAACTACTAAAATTTTTCTCAAAATAGCTACACACATGAGGATTAAGTGTTAAAATTAGTCCCACACTGAAGAGTTTTTTAGTGTCAAAGTTTGGGCTGTGGTCAATGGTCTCAGGAACAATGGTGTCAAGCTCTCGACGATTTTGGGCCAAGCCCGTGAACAAATATGACAGTAGGATGTAATTTTGGGCTTTATAGAGTAATGGGCTTTCTTTGTATCCAATGTGCGGAATCTTTCAAAGTTGTGCGTGAGTTTTAGTGCTGATTAGAAAATGATAAAGGGAAATAAAAAAAAAAAAAAGGGTAATATAATAGAGCACTACTACACCCCCACACTTTTCTACACACTTTTTGATACCTAGTTTTAAAAGCATGTACCATGTGTTATGTAAGTAGTGCACAGAAAAGTGTGAAAAATTCAAACAGCACAAGGTACATGCATTTAATGCATAGTGTGTAGAAAATTGTGTATACCTAGTATTATTGAATATGATATATAGTCCTTTACATGTACTGTTTTTAGAAATAGGTACAATGAATAAGTCCACTTATGATTTAGTCTCTCAACTATTTTGAGGACCAAAATACACTATTGTATATATACACACACATTAATTACTCCCCACATTAAAGAGAAAAATTAGTGTTTCAAAATTCAAAACTATATCAATATAATATCGCAGCTCATACTTTATAGCCAAAACAAATCTGAACAGTCCACTAACGTGGACACTTTGGGCCGTCCGATCGCTCTCTCTCTCTCTCTCTCTCTCTCTCTCTCACACTCTCTCTCTCTCTCTCTCTCTCTCTCTCTCTCTCTCTCTCTCCACTGTAACGCCTGGAAGGCCCTGCACCCCTCAATCTGTCATCCGCCTCAATTTTCTCTCTCTCTCTCTCTCTCTCTCTCTCTCTCTCTCACACACACACACACACACACAATATTTTGAATTTCAAACCCATCTCTATCAATCTCTCTTCACTCTTTCTCTCTATCTCCCCTCCTTTGTGAGCAAACCCTAACACTAACACCTACCCTCCCTTACCTCCTTCACCGCCATACGTGCCTTTAGGGGGCGACATCTCTCTCTCTCTCTCTCTCTCTCTCTCTCTCTCTCTCTCTCTCTCTCTCTCTCTCTCTCTCTCGCACCCTGACATGCTCTTTGTATTCATTGTGTGTTCCAGCCCCGAGCTATAACCATCACAGAGGGTCATCAAAACCACACTGGTCATGTTAGAACTCCATCCACTGTATATAGTTGCAGCAAATGGTTGGATACAAGTGGGTTTTTTTTTGTGATTCTTCTAATTGTTGATCATTTTTGTGAAATTTGTTTTCCATTTTGAAAGCTCTCTTTGCCAAAAACCTAATTTTATTTTCTTTCAATTTCAAATACTTCAGGTACATAGTTCGACCACTATCTGCAACCAATTGGATACCCTCGAACTGGTATGCCCCCTTCCATTTAATTCTGTGTTTTATTGGGTTCTATAAGTTTGTTGATTGTTTGATTGATTAATGTTAAATTTTGCATATAATGGTTCAGAACGGCTGTTCACAGTGTTTAATTTGCCTGGGATTATGTTCTGGTCGGAGATGTTCTGGTTAGATTGTTGCTAACTTGCTATGAATGCCGTAATGTATATTTGTATTGCTTTTATTGATGTTTTTGC
Organism: Hydrangea macrophylla; assembly: GCA_033977485.1. Lineage (NCBI taxonomy): Eukaryota > Viridiplantae > Streptophyta > Magnoliopsida > Cornales > Hydrangeaceae > Hydrangea > Hydrangea macrophylla. The sequence goes on along the minus strand of CM066983.1, from coordinate 107,565,275 downwards.
ATTTCAAGGCTTTGTTTGCTTTTAATGATGTTTTTTGATTTCACCGCTATTGACTCTATTGAGTCTTTTAGTGGATTTATATATTCAGATAGTACTTTGTATGCCATGAAGACCAATGTCTATTCACATACAGTAAGGCAATAAAGCAGAGTTCCCTTTACATGGAAGGATTTTAGCAAATCGAAGTTATGGTAAGGTGGACCATTGATAGGAAAAGAGTCTTTGGTTAACTGAATCACCGAAAGGTCACAAAGACTTTATCAATCTTTTCAAAGACTCTTTCTATTATGCTTGGAGTCTTGGTCCACAGTTCTTGCATTTTTTCAAAGGCTAGCATTGTTTCTATTGTACTATCTTCATGTAGTCCTATAGCATTGTTTCTATTGCATCACACCAACTTGAAGCAAAATAGTGTAGCTGCATATGTTTTTGTTGTCTTCATTCATCCTACATCATGATTCAAAATGACGGATGAATATTTTCTCTTCATTTCATAGGTAAGGTGCCATTTGATGCAAAAATGACATTATAGGCATTCCTAACCAGGGAAATTACGAACATTGCTGCTTTTAGTGTATATTATTTATTTGCATTGGTTATTGGAGTTCTGAAGAAGTTAGCTTGAAATAATTTATTGCAAATCCTATTAGTCAAAAGTTGTAGTAAATTCCATTCCTTTAGCTATTGGACATTTGAGTTATGAGTGTAATTGACTTGAACAGTTTTAGTTGGTGTACAATGATATCGATTACTAAAATCATATAATTCTATTTGTAGTTATTACTTATTTATACTCTCTTGACTCAGATATGTTCCAATGCATTTTTCTGTTTCTCTTTCTTACATTTTTGTTTCTCTTTCTTCTTTTACCCCTTTTTTGCTCCGTGTCAATTGAATTTTCAGCCCCCAAAATCCAATGTGTTAGTTGTATTTCTACCTTCTCTTTCCTTTTGATATTTTAAGCATTCTATCTTGAGTAATGCTACAGTTCCCAATTTGAATCCCAAGTTTTTTTGCCAAAAATGATCAACATATATATATATATTAACCTATCTCTCTCTTTGTTAGTTTGCTATTTGCTTAGTGTTTTTTACTTGATGGCTATTAATTTGTGGCAGGTGGGTAAATCAAAATTTGTGCTTCAAGGAAAAACCGTACATGCATAAAACGGAGTTACTGGTTTAGAGCACACTTAAGTGTAGAATGCAAGGCATCATTCCATTCTCATTCAGTGATCGCTTCCTGAGAAATGCACCAGTTCACTGCCCTCCAATACCTTCTAACAGAGAGATGAGATATAGAGACAGAGTTGAGAATTCCTACCCTATGAGCACGCTGATGATCAAGGAAGGCTAATGTGGTTCACTATTTCATTGATGTATCACCCAGGTTTGGTGGTTTGTATTTGAGTTGCAGCAGAGTATAGAAGTTTTTTTTAACCAAATATTTGGTCTTTAAAATTGTTCATTCCTGACCAATGCAAGTCATGGGTTAGTGACGACTTTCATTATTTCAGTTTAATTATCCTTTGGTTTAAGCCTAATTAAATTCATCACTTCACTGGATCTACAATTGCCTAAAATCTATGATATTATGCTTAGCTTGGCCTTTTGTATTACTACGTATGATTTTTTGAATGTAATTTTGGAGTTATATGTGTTCTATACTTATGTCGCATGCTTGAGCTATAAAACTTTTTATACAATTGTTGCTTTAAGTGCAAATTCTTCTCATAATACCCCAGATACTAAGAGAATGAAGTCAAACAGACCCTATGAGGGGGAAAACTCGAAGTGGAATTTTCATTACTCGCCCAAATGTGATCCCATTCATATGGTAGAACATGAGTTTATTGAAATTAAAGATAAATTCTTCATTTACCGTAGTTCAATTACCCTATTTTTTCCGTCGTGCCCACGGCACGGGCAATTACTAGTATATATATATATATATATGTACACACACATACACACACACACACACACACACAGAGAGAGAGTGTGTGTGTGTGTGTGTGACTCCATCTACTCACTGTCGGCACCACCACCACTCCTACCCACCCCCACTGCCCTCTCTGCCGCCGTCGCCGACTACTTCAAGCACCCTCCGCCATCGTCAACCCTTCTTCCTCCATAACCACCACCCCTAACCTCCGAAACCACACTATTTCCAGCCATTACTTCTCCACCACACCACCACTTTCGACCACTCCTTTCGCTTGCCGGCTAACCAACAAAAGGTGAACACTCCGTGTAAAAAAAAATTCACCAATTTGTGAAAATTCTCAACGTTTGATTGAGATACTGGCCTAATATGGAGTCTAACGAAGTGAGAAATTCTCACTGATTTTTAATGATAGTGAGAAATTCTCGCCGATTTGTATCTGACTCGTTTCATACTCCATATGATGTAATTACGTTGGGTATTCTTCATCAAAGATCCCATTTGCCTTTTAGATTCTCAGTGGATGATGACCTCATGTAGTTTAGAAGTTTAAGTGCTTGCTTTTTTTTCTTCTTTTTCTTTTTTCTTCCCCTCACCCCCCTTCTTTTTTTTTTCCCTTCTTCCTATTAATTATAATTTTTTTTGGCTGATATTCCAAAAATTTATATTTGTAAAACTCTTCTTACAAAAAAAGTGAGAAATTTCTTTTTGAAAATGAATATAAAAAAAGGTGAAAAAATTCTCACCAAAATCTCCGAACAAGAATAAGAAATTACTTTGTTATAGATCATTCAGTCACAATTTTATTTGTATTTTTTTCCCTTTTTTTCCTTCTTCCCATCAATTGAATTTTTTTGTTGATATTCCAAAATTTTGTATTTGTAAAACTTCTTAAAAAAATGTGAGAAAACTCTTTTGAAAATGAAGAAAAAAAAAGGTGAGAATTTTTTTATTTTTTAAACGAACAAAAAAAAAGGTGAGAAATTTCTCACCAAAATCTCCGTGAATAAATTGATTGTCAGAACAAGAATAAGAAATTACTCACTTTGTCATATATCATCCAGTCACAAATGATGACTTCTCACTATGCTATTCTAAAAAACAAATGAGAACTTACTCACTTTGTTATTCATGACTTCTCACTTTGACAATAAAAAATTTCTCACTTAACACTGAGAAATAAACAAAATAACAAACACATGACACATCTAAGTGAGAAATCTCATAGAAACTGGCAAGTTCATCAAAAGTTCATAAATTACTCACCAGTGGTTGATACACATGAACCTTATGTTCATAACCCCTTGAATATCATGCACTCAAAACTGTAATGGAATAATATACGTACATTATATAATAGAACACAGTAGGTCAAATCAATAAATCAACTTATAATTAAAAAAATTCAAAAGGAAGGTGTTTGGATGAGTTAGGAAACCATTTAAGATTCTCCTTGATTTATGGTCCTGCTTAACCAAAATAATTGTAGAATTAATGTGTATCATCTTCCTAAAATATAAATTTCACACACTAATATATAGCAAGGGCATATAAGTCTGAAAATTTTTTACAAAAAGAGGGAAAATGGCCAATTTCTAATGAATGCCGGTAAGGGCACATTCATTTTTTAATTAGCGCACCTAATTTTAAGTTAAAAATTCAAATTTTTACCTTTTTAACACCTCACTTATTGTACTACATACCATATTTTACAAATAAGTCTTAACTATATTTTATACCCTCCTAGTTTGCCCTTTGTGTTAATTTGGTCCCTGTAGTTAAGAAATTTCCATTTAGTCCCTATAGTTTCATAAGTGTGTCATTTTAGTCATTCAAAACACTTTTTTGTGATAATTTTTTTTACTTTTAGTGACAAAATTATTTGTCATTAAATGACTTATTGGACTTATTTGTCACAATTATAAAATTACATGGTTATATAACACTTTCTAAATTACAGGGATCAAACTGACACAGGTAACAAACTACAAGGGTGTAAAATGTATTTGACCCTTATAAATCAACACTATACTATAAAAGAGCCTTGGGTAGTTTTCAATTTTAATTTTGTCCTAATTTGGAATTCTTTAAATTGTTTGCTCCTTATATGTAATTTTGCCTTTACTAATACATTGAGATGTTATGCCATATTTGTCAAACCGAATTTTGCCTTTATTTGTGTTTGTGTTTGTGTTTTTTATTTTTAAACCCAAACAAGGCACTCCAAAAATAATAGGGTTTGTTTGGCAAATCAGTTGTGGCTTTGTTTGTCTTGTTTGTTACCACTTTTTCCCAAACAATGCACTAAATCCATGGATCAATAGTCAACAATTTCGGCTAACATGTTTGGCAAACCCATTTTATGCTTTATTTTTGTTTTTTTTTTTGTTTTCGTTTTTCCCAAACAATGCTTTACACACATATATTGGATCAAAAGTCAACAATTTTGGTTCCTTGTTTGGCAAATTGATTTTGTGCTTTGGTTTTTGTTTTTTTGTTTTGGTTTTTCCCAAACAAGGCTTTACACACATATAATTTACACTTAATAAATTTAATTCATTTGTTTTATAATATTATTATTTCATACAATTCATATCTTTTCCCAAACAAGACTTTTTGGGTGATTTTTTTTTTATTTCATGTATTTCTTTGAGGTCTACGCAATAGGAGTAGAAATTTTCTGAAAAAAGTTAAGTTGTAGCCTGATTTTGAGGTTTTACAGATAATATTATCTATATCTATGTGTCTAACAGATAATACTATCTGTTAACTTTAAACTACCACAACTTTCTCAATTCTTGGGTTTTTTGGATGATTTTTTTTTATTTCATGTACTTTTTTAAGATCTATGCATCTATGGTGCCAAATGTAAGAAAGAAATATGTTTTTATTATATGTATGCAAAAAAAAAATTACAATTTTTCATATTTGTTTGATGTTTAGTTTTTTTTGTCCCTGTATTTCATGGTCAATATTGAACTCGTTTGATGGATCTCATTTTACTGATTTCAAAATATCAAATTTTATGAAAAACGGACTTATACAACAAAAGTTATAGCAATTTGAGTGTAAAAAGGGCCTAATGCGATAAAAAAAAACTAGCATGTGTTTTAGCTTTGAAGAGTTTTATTTGAGGGGGCTATGGCCGAAGCTCCCTTTTTTTTTTTTAGGATTTAGTATTGTTTGATTTAATTTTTTTCAAGTGACAACTATAAATGCATCGACAATAAATACATCTAATTTATTTTTCAATTTTGACGGACCCGTGCATTGCACGGGCCTCTATCCTAGTAAACTAAAAACATCCCAATTGACAAAAATTGGTGCAAAATAAACTTAGACCACCCCAGTTCAAACTACTTCTATATGAAATTAATCGTTTCAACTTTGGCTTCTTTAACATAAGCCCTGCACCAGAATTTGTAATTACGACAACCATATTTAATCTAATACCAACATCTTGAGCCCAATAGATAAGCTCTGATCGCGAGTCAAATACCTACATATTTATAAAAAAGACAATGTAAGAATAATTTAAATTTAATTATTAATGTATTAAAAATGGTAAAATATTCACCTTATCAATGAAAAAATATGGTGTTACATCGATATATGCACGTTGGTCTTCCATTATATTTGGTAAAGTACCAAATCATTTTCAACATCTTCTATTCTTAATTTTGTTTTTCGGCATGTGCTGAATACAAAATATACGGACATCATCTACTAAGGAATTCGTTGTATTGAGTCAAAAAGAATAATTAAAATATGGTAAAATAATACTCCCTCCGTCCCTTTTTTTGAGTCCTGTATTCCATTTTGGGATGTCCCAAAATTAGTGTCTACTTTCCTAAATTGGTATACAATCTTTACTTAGTTTTCAAAACTACCCTTTATTGAAATCTACACCAAGACAAAATTTAAAAAGTTATTGTAATGATTAGGGGCAATTGTGGAAAGTAGGTATAGATTCTTTATATCCCCTTAATAAGTTGAGTTCCCAAAGGTGGACTCAAAAAAAGAGACCGAAGGGAGTACTTAACTAGCAAAACGGAGTAAATTAGTTGGAAAAAAATATATAAAACAATAAAAGTGCTCATACAAGCAATTTGAAGTCAAACAGAGCCAAATATAAAAGATTACATGCCCAGAACCAAAACAAGAAGAGACAAATTCTGATTCTAACACAAACAAAAGGAGATCAGATGCTAGCAGACTTCATGTTCATGAATTCATTGAAATTGTGACAATAAAAAAATATTAAACAATAAAAATAAAATGTGGCTGCAATGGTTCTTTTAAAGTTTCACGTAAACATATATTTAAGCAGTTGAGTTAGTCTACTTCTCGTGTAGTATGTTTCATTCTCAGTTATATGTACAAACTAAATTAATCACAAATCAAAATTTCAGAGGGTACAAATTAGCGAGGGTTTCAAGACATAGGTTTTCTCTTGTTTATGATAAACTCTAGAATAGTGCATGGTTAGAGATTCACATAGAATGAAACATCAAGAAGTAGAAGATCAAAAGTTAGGGAGGAATAAAAAAGAGAGATTTAGACTTACTGGATATCAGTTGAATAACAAACACAACCCCTTGCTTAGAAAAATAAAATAAAATAAAACCTAAACTTCTTAAATATATAATTTGTGGGAGGTGCTCTTAAAAGAAGAAGTAAGTTTAATTTTTTTTACCTAAAAAAGGTGCCTAAATTAATAAATGAACTTGCCCTTACCAGCACCCATTTCTAATTATCCTTATAGTAAGAGGACTAATTTCATACATATAGGCCTGACAATTGGTTGGATATGGGTGAATATGGGTTGGGCTAAAATGGGTTGGGATAAAATGGTTTCAAAACTATTCATAACCCATGAAAACATAGGTCAAATATGAGTTGACCCGAGTTGACTTGTAAGAAGTTAACATTGTTAAAGTCATCTAGTAATACGGAGTGACCTATCCCAAAAATTTTCGACGTTCTGGAACCAATGACAGGGTCCATTTGGCCTAAATATGTTTGTAAAATGACTATTTTGCCCTTCAAACATCAAAATGCCATAATTTATTAAGACTAAATTAGAATTGAACGCCATTAGAGCCTGTAAGCTTATATTTAAGATAAAGAACATTTTTAGGCCTAAAAAGCACATATATGGTAAAATGATCAAATTGCCCTAGGGGTTTACATATACGAAGTTAACATTGTTGAAGTCTTCAAACAATACAGAGTGGCCTACCCCGAGGTTTTGTGACGTTCTGGATCCAATGGCATAGTCCATTTGACCTGAATATATTTGTAAAATGACTATTTTGCTCTTAAACCTTTAAAATGCCAAAACTTGTTAAAATAAAATCAGAATTTAACGTCGTCAAAGCATGTGAACTCATAATATTAAGACCATTTGGGGAGCTAAAAATCATATATATGGTAAAATGACCAAACTGCCCTTGGAGCTTACATATAAGAAGTTAACATTGTTAAAGTCATCTAATAATACGGAGTGACCTATCCCAAAGTTTTTCGATGTTCTGGATCCAATGACAGGGTCCATTTTGCTTGAATATGTTAAATGACTATTTTGCCCTTCAAACATCAAAATGTCATAACTTATTAAGACTAAATTAGAATTGAACGCCGTTAGAGCTTGTAAGCTCATATTTAAGATAAAGAACATTTAGGACCTAAAAAGTAAATGTATGGTAAAATGACCGAATTGTCCTTAGAATTTACATATACAAAGTTAACATTGTTAAAGTCTTCAAATAATACAGAGTGGCCCAGAAGGTTTTTAACGTTCTGAATCCAATGGCATGGTCCATTTGACTTGAATATATTTGTAAAATGATTATTTTGCCCTTAAAACTTTAAAATGCCATAACTTGTTAAAATAAAAGGTATTGGGAACCAAAAGCATTGATATCAAAACATAAATTTGTCAACTCTCAAAAACTTGTGTCAAATTACAATCTAACCTAAGTTTGGAACTTCAAAAAAAAAAAAACCATAAAAAAACTACACTAATGGCTATACACCAGCAAAGTTAAAAGTTAGAGAGAGAGAGAGAGAGAGAGAGAGAGAGAGAGAGAGAGAGAGAGACAGGAGAGAGATTCAATTGAGTTCAACTCCATAAAAATTTGACATATCTGCATAAACTCCACCAAAAATTTGACATAGTTGCTTAAGCTCCACCAATTACTCTTATGTTCACAACTGTTGCTTAATATAACCTGCCAATTAAAAAAATAAATCACTACCAAAATCACCAAATAGGAATTCATCCATGTTACTCTAACAAAAATATTCACCATTAAAGAAAAAATTAAAAAGATATACCTAGTCAAGCATGTGTGAAGATGTGCCAATTCTGGCATTTATGTCTTTAAAACCTTCAACTAGTCCTTCCTCCTCCTCCTCCTCCTCCTCCTCCTCCTCCTCCAACTCAATAGAAGCTATATCAGAAAAACTAAGATTAGTAGACAAGACAACAAATATGAATACAAAAAAGTAATTCCTAATATTTTACCTTTTGTCCCATGTAACCAATCTCGAGAACACAGCAATGCCTCCGCATTCTTAGGCAAGATAGAACTACGGTATTTACCAATGATTTGACCTCCAATGCTGAAGGTCGACTCCGAACCAACAATCGTAATAGGAATACTCAGTATATCTCACGCCAATAACGAAAGCTCGGGATATCTGACTCTATTTGTTCTCCAATAACTAAGAACATCCAAACTCTGCGATCATATCTATGCTCATCCAAGTATAAATCCAATTAAGATTTGCCTCTATTCAATCCATAATGTTGACTCTCGAACGCATCAAATTCCTACATTTATTACCATACTAAGTCTAATTAAATACCAATAGCAAAGTAAAAGACAAATAATGTAGTAACTTGCAAACAATTGGCATATTTTACTTGCATCTAATTCATTGCGTGTACCATCTTCACTACCTCCAATCCCAACACGTGCTTCTGTTGATGTAAACAAAGGAGGAGAAAGGCGCACATATTCTTCGAAGAGTGAATTCAACTTTTCATGAATCACTCTCACTCTATCCTCATAGGTTATCAGATCCAGCTTCGAAAAACAATATTCAATGAACTACAATTTGTAACAAGGGTCCAAAATAATAGCAAAAGATAAAACCATACTGTAGCTGTTAGGAAACTGCGTTCCCAGAATTCGTTGACAGTGCATATAAGTTGGTACTGCAACTAAATTACGTGAAAACTACAATAACCCTAGAAGGGCGGAACTAGGGTTACCTTAAACTGCTAAAACGGATTACTGTAGTAGACGAATCGAGAACACGGGCTCGATGACAGCTCACGATCTTCTACCGTATTCCTTTGCTGCCAGAATATCGAACTGAGTGTGGGCTCTTTCGAAATCCTTTCTGTTTTCTGCTCTCCCTCTTTTACGCTCTCTTTTCTATTCCGAGTTATAATTCTCTATATAGAAAAAACGCAAACTGAGAAGAGAGCTGATTATGTCAAAATCAAGTTCTTTTGTTAACCCTATTAAAAACGTAGTACGGTGGAAATAGGGTGTCGAGTCCACAGGGATTGGAGTGCAACAATACTTGGTGGACGCTTAATAACTAATTATAATGCGAGGGGCAATTAACAAACTAAGAAATAAAAATGAGTCTTTTCGACTATGGGTTTGATTCAATTGTTTCTAGATTAACTATAATGACTATTTTGAAGGTGGAAAGTAACTTTGGACAAAGCTAAGTGTAAGTAAATGTTTGGGGATTTTATAAATGGAGAAATTGAGATTGGGGAGCATTCCCCCACCTTAGACCAATCAACACATGACTTTCACACTTGAAGCACATTCTAGAGTAGAAAATTCCATGGTGGCATACCATCAAACATGTGGTGGTCAACCAACATGCTAGATGGATGTTCCAATGCAACACATGGGTGTATGGTTAGAGTGTAGAGATTTAATCACTTCAAATGCTTGACATTAGAAGTGAGGTCTCAAAACATCAAACCATACCCCCATGAACTCTAGATATGCTACAAAGTATGAGAGTCCTACCATAATATACACATAGATCCAATGGTGGGTTTATGATCCCCAACCTTGAAGGTCTAGCTACTCATATTCACAAAAAAACAATATTCAAGAGAGGGAAAGAGAAATTATACCAACTAGATGAAATCACCATACATGCCATAAGAAATCCAAAACTTGCTCCAATAAATTCTTCAACCATTCAATACATATACACTCTCTTCTCTCTCTAACAATAAATGGAAGTGAATGTTGGTGGATGGGGAGTAACGAGGGAGAGAGATGAGAGGATTAGAGAGAAAGAGAGCTTGTACCCTAAAAACTAAAAATAAGCTTTATAAAACATAACATACCCTAAAAGAAACTCATCTTAAACTTTATATAGTCCCAAAACAAAATGGCAAAGTTGTAATAAAAGGAAGGAAACATCAGCAGAGACCGCGGATCGATCCAAGGCAAAAATCCGGATCGATTCGCTTCTTTGATTCGCCGTTAGAATCCTCAGCGAAACACGCGGATCGATCCGCGTTGAAAGGGGCGGATCGATCCGCATTCGCATTTCTGGGCAGAGAGTTCTTTAAAACGCGCGGATCGATCCAAGTGAAAGGGGCGGATCGATCCGCTCGGGTAGCTTTTGACTTCTTCCTTTATTCCTCACAAACAAGGTCTCCAACAATACCTCCATTACCTATAAGAAAGAAAAAAAAGGTATTATTAGTAAAGAGAGAACATCAAGAAGAACAACAAACGCACAAATTCACCCATTAAATCTCCCGGTTTAAGTGATAATTCGTGTCCAATACAATAAAGAACATATAGTCAAGAATGCAATATTGGGCACGAATCACACCCCCCAACTGGCATGTTGCTAGTCTCTTAACAATAAAGCTAAAAAGCAAGAGATTCAAGAATAACCTTGTACGATAATTTATTTAAAATGGAAGATAAACCGTTTTCGTGGGGAACACGATTGCATTGAGCATATGCAACAAGCCGTTAAACCTCTAGGTTACCCGTAGAGGCGGAGTGTTGTCTCCGGAGGGTTCTCTGAATGCTACCCACAAACATTTTGTTTCCTCATGATAGATGCTCACACTCTAATGCCGACACTCAACATAAGTCCAAGAGTTTTCGAAAAAAAATTTAGTGCATGACACGCAAATTCAACCAGTTATCAAACTATCAAGATCAAGTGAAAAATTCCATTAAGCTCTTTCTTGGATGTGCGTGTGGTGTGACGTGCATAACTACAATTATCAAGATGAAGGTTATGCTTTCATAATCCGAATTTCATTCAAAACGTGCTTCAACTCAATTCTCACCGGTATTACACTCTAAAAAATGAAACACTCGAAATGGGTAATACTCTCGGGGCATGTGGGTAAAAGAGTAATGGTTAAAGGAATCAAAACCACGCACATGCCAATGATGAAAAACGTAAGTGTGAAAAACGAGTAAAATTAATCTCATGAACGATACCATTCATTAGCAAGTGTGGGACAACTCGAGCTACTTGTTATGAACGTGTCAAACTCTGAATCGCACAACTTAAGAATCAACTAGGACCTTGAGGGTGTAGCAAAGTGGGAAAGTGTTATACGGAGAAGGACAAGGGGAAAGAAGGTGAAGTGGAGTGTTTGGGTACAAACATGGGATTTATTAGAATGCATGGACAAAAACAAAAGGTTACAAGAGATGAATCATTCACAAGTATTTATTTGAAGCTCAAAAAGAGAAGTACAATGTTTTTTTTTTTTTTTTTTTTTGCCATAAGAACTTATTTTCATTTCTTTTGTATTTCTTTGTACTCTCTCAACAACCCGATTCAATCTCTTCTTCAACCTTACAAACGCGATCACATGCGAAGGTATCCCAAAAAAAATGTAATTCAAACGCGAAAATGGAGGGTGTTCGGTTAAGTGAAAGATGGGCATATGTGGTTGCGGCTAGAGGTGGTCAAGCTAAGGCCCTAAGGTCAATTCTTCGGTTAATGCGATTCTTTATTCTCCACAATAAAAACAAGTAGCCACGAGTTTCATTCCACAAAGTGACTAACGGCGCCATTTTGATTATGTCAAAATCAAGTTCTTTTGTTAACCCTATTAAAAACGTAGTACGGTGGAAATAGGGTGTTGAGTCCACAGGGATTGGAGTGCAACAATACTTGGTGGGCGCTTAATAACTAATTATAATGCGAGGGGCAATTAACAAACTAAGAAATAAAAATGAGTCTTTTCGACTATGGGTTTGATTCAATTGCGGAGGTGGAGGGAGGTAATGATGTTGAAAAGGAGGTGGTTGATGCAGCGAGTACCTGGGTGGAGGAGCGGGGTTATGTTGACCCCATTGCTCCCGATGGAATCGATCCATGGGAGTTTCGCCCTCTGTGGAAAACGTAGCATGATCCGAAAATGCATCAACTACCGACTCTCGGTGGCTGGTACTATGCGAATTTTGAGTGAATGATGGTGAGGACGTGGTCGGAGGCCGCCAAAACGACCCACTACTACTACTACTAGAACTAGCATTAGAATTAACTACAAAGGAGTTAGTCATACCTGCGTTGCTCGGATTTGACATTGTGAGAAGTTGTCGATTTGCACTTAAAGGCTACTCCTTCAAAGACACTCAACAAGAAAGCAACGACGATTAAAAGCAAAAGCACTATAATTAGAAACTAAGCGTCCTAAGGTTGTTACCAATGCCAATCCCCGGCAACGGCGCCATTTTGATTATGTCAAAATCAAGTTCTTTTGTTAACCCTATTAAAAACGTAGTACGGTGGAAATAGGGTGTCGAGTCCACAGGGATTGGAGTGCAACAATACTTGGTGGGCGCTTAATAACTAATTATAATGCGAGGGGCAATTAACAAACTAAGAAATAAAAATGAGTCTTTTCGACTATGGGTTTGATTCAATTGTTTCTAGATTAACTATAATGACTATTTTGAAGGTGGAAAGTAACTTTGGACAAAGCTAAGTGTAAGTAAATGTTTGGGAATTTTGTAAATGGAGAAATTGAGGTTGGGGAGCATTCCCCCACCTTGGACCAATCAACACATGACTTTCACACTTGAAGCACATTCTAGAGTAGAAAATTCCATGGTGGCATACCATCAAACATGTGGTGGTCAACCAACATGCTAGATGGATGTTCCAATGCAACACATGGGTGTATGGTTAGAGTGTAGAGATTTAATCACTTCAAATGCTTGACATTAGAAGTGAGGTCTCCAAAACATCAAACCATACCCCCATGAACTCTAGATATGCTACAAAGTGTGAGAGTCCTACCATAATATACACATAGATCCAATGGTGGGTTTATGATCCCCAACCTTGAAGGTCTAGCTACTCATATTCACAATGATAACAATATTCAAGAGAGGGAAAGAGAAATTATACCAACTAGATGAAATCACCATACATGCCATAAGAAATCCAAAACTTGCTCCAATAAATTCTTCAACCATTCAATACATATACACTCTCTTCTCTCTCTAACAATAAATGGAAGTGAATGTTGGTGGATGGGGAGTAATGAGGGAGAGAGATGAGAGGATTAGAGAGAAAGAGAGCTTGTACCCTAAAAACTAAAAATAAGCTATATAAAACATAACATACCCTAAAAGAAACTCATCTTAAACTATATATAGTCCCAAAACAAAATGGCAAAGTTGTAATAAAAGGAAGGAAACATCAGCAGAGACCGCGGATCGATCCAAGGCAAAAATCCGGATCGATCCGCTTCTTTGATTCACCGTTAGAATCCTCAGCGAAACACGCGGATCGATCCGCGTTGAAAGGGGCGGATCGATCCGCATTCGCATTTCTGGGCAGAGAGTTCTTTAAAACGCGCGAATTGATCCAAGTGAAAAGGGCGGATCGATCAGCTCGGGTAGCTTTTGACTTCTTCCTTTATTCCTCACAAACAAGGTCTCCAACAATGCCTCCATTACCTATAAGAAAGAAAAAAAAAGGTATTATTAGTAAAGAGAGAACATCAAGAAGAACAACAAACGCACAAATTCACCCATTAAATCTCCCGGTTTAAGTAATAATTCGTGTCCAATACAATAAAGAACATATAGTCAGGAATGCAATATTGGGCACGAATCAAGAGCCAAAGCAGCATATATATAGGCTACGATAGGGACCATAAGAAGTCAATAAGGAATAGGCTTCCTTATGGAATTAGGAAACCCTAATTCGAACTGAATCAGATTCCTATTTTCATAAATTATAATTCATACCACTAAAGAATTATAATTGCACTCCTACCCTTATCTCAAAAATATATTTCGAGCTCCATGTTATTAATTGTTTATTATCTCCCCATGTTAAGATTACAGATATCCATTAATTAAATATAATTACTGCCAATCATATTTAATTAATTTCTTAAAATTCCTTGAGATCCTCTGCTTAACTTATCTGATATGTCGGATACAAAATCCACCTGCAAGTTTGACATAATCAAAACTTATAAGCTTTCTCAAGGGGATATCATCAATCCCAAAATTGAGACTTGGATTCCATCATTAATTAATATCCACCACACAATTAATATTGCCACCCAATCCAATGAGATATTGACCCATTTAAGGATCTCACCATTTTAGGGATCAAAGTGTAAATATCAAATGTACGTGTCTACAAATTAACTTAGGATTTAGAGCATAAGCACTCATAATAGCCATGAGGTATTAATTATCTTATAAGTCAGTATAAAGATAATTACCCAAAGTCAGTCCCGTTTAATACGCAAAGTGTACCAGCATAGTGAGTTGAAACTATTCCGTTTTCCGTAGTCAAGACAAACCTACTACAACACCATGATGCAGTCCTACGGATGGTGTGTCCAATCTCATCCAAGACTGTAAACCAAAATCCTACATTCTATAATATCAGATGGCCTGATCTTCCGTGTGTAAGCCGAACTCTACACACCAAACCACCTACTATATAGAATGAGAGACACACGTGCATAATATTAAATAAATAATATAATACAAACATTGCACACACAGATTCTCATAAAAAAATGGATTAACTGATTTTATTAAATGAATAATAAATCAACTACATAAAGCATTGCTTTTAGTATATATCCCTAACAGTAACACTCCCAATACTTATCAAACTTCTCTTTCATCTTTCTTGCCATAGACCATAAAACATTATTTGTATTACTCATCTCCTCCATTATGAGCATTTAGATTTTCCATACCCCGTGAAAAAATAAATTTGCCGTGGGGTATTGACTACCAGAGAATAGAGTTGTTATTTCATAAAAGGGTTTCAAGAATTTTGCTATCCTTTCAATCTTTCTCCAGTCCTCTTCCGATGGACAACTCTTAAAATTAAAATCAACAGATTGCAATTCGTAAAATGCATCTCGATATGGTAGTGCACTATTAAGCATGAGGTATGTCGAGTTCCAACGGGTGGGTACATCTTGGTGCACTTTTTTGTTAGATTTCAGAGATAGTCGGTTAATGCATTCTGCAAACTTTATCTTCCTTCCTTCCGTGCCTCTCACGTATTTCACACTTTCTCGAATCCTATGTACAGAATCGTCAATCACTTTTAATCCATCATGTACAATTAGATTTAAGATATGGGCTCCGCAACGAATGTGAAACAAATCTCCACCACATAATAAGGGACTGGTTAAAGATAGATGACGCTTTAACCTATCCACTAGCCCATCGTTATATGATGCATTGTCCAAAGTAAGAGTAAGCATTTTTTTCTCAATACCCCATTCCCGCAACAAAGTAATGACCTTTTCAGCCAAAACATGACCACTATGAGGATGAGACACATGACGAAAACAAAAGACTCTCTTTTGCAAAATCCATTTATGATCCACATAGTGAGTGGTGAGAGCTAGATATCCGTCGATCACAATAGATGTCCATAAATCGGATGTCAAACATATCTTCCCAGTAATTGACTCTAACTCATTTCTAAGTTTCACCTTCTCCATCTTTATATAAGTCTAGAACATCAGACTTAGCTGTATTTCTTGTGATAGGTTTTACATCTGGGTGCAAAAACCTATATAGGTGTCTAATTCCTTCGTGTTCTACGAATGAGAATGGATAATTATGCTTAACTATTGCTATTGACATCTTTTCACGATATTTATCTTGGTCCAATGGCATAGAACGTCGTTGCATAGAATCCTCTATCTCACTTCTACAATTTGAGATATGTCTTAGCATATTAGAAGTACCAAAGTCTATAACATATTCTAGTCCACACAACATTACATTTCGCCCGTTGTTTCCCATCATCGCTAAGGGCCAATTTTTTTGAAATCCTTCCATACTATGGAAGTAGACCTCTTTTGGCATTTTGAATTATTGGAAGAACTTTGTTCTAAGGTATGCTCATCAACATTTTCATCCATAGTACCACTGATAGGCTGATAGTTGTATATGTAGAAGATACACACAGAGAAGAAAATAATAAAATATAACCTTGTTACATTAGTAATCTAATCAACATTCAAGACCCAAGTTGAGGTTTGTTAAGAAAACACCAAGATTTCATTCTTTCTTTTCTCAAGATTGGATTGTAACTTCTACCATATGATCGGTTTTTTATTCCAAGGATCAAAAGTGAAAGCACTGATTTTTCATTCCCAAGATCAGAAGTGCAAGCACTGGTTTACTTAGAAACTAAACAAGTAAACAGAGGAAATAACTTCTTAGATGGGAAAGTGCTAAGAAGAACAAATTTTTATTAATCACTCCACTCACTTGGTTGGCTTTAATTTCGTTGCCGAATCTTCAGGAACACTTCGATATCGTGTCTATACATTTGTAATTGTAACGGCTCTCTGTAATTTTTTATTTAATTTCATACCCTTCTTCTATGAGTTGAAATTTTTTGAAAATCTTCAATTCAAATATTCACAACTTAGCATATATACAACAACATTGGACCTTCTTATTCTTCTTCAAGTTTGTCTGGTTTCACTCTCTGTTTGGTTCTTCTTGCTAATTTGATACAATGGCGAACCCAAATCAAAACCAACCCAGAAACCAAAACCCAAATCAAAACACAAAGAAACCAATGCTTTCACTTTTGATCTTCAAGCACTGATTTTTCATTCCCATATTTTTCTTGAACAGAAATATAAAAGTTGGGTTTACATGCAATTTCATAGAAATCATCAATCCAAAGAAACCCATATCAAAAATTGATGAAAGGACATTAAAAGACAAGATTCAAACTCACCTCACAGAATTTTTTACTTGACAGAATCATAGACTTCGTAGTTCGTAGTCAATTAATCTCTTTGCATCATCCAACTTTGTCCCCCCTGCCTCGGAAATAGCAATAATCTTCTTCCGGAAATGGTAAATCATCCAACTTTGTAAGATAGAGAGAGAAAGACTGTGGAACTTTCACGAAAGCGAGAGAGAGAGAGAGAGGTGGAAGAGGCTTTAGGGTTTGTATCTCTTTTCTGATATAACAATTTAACATTGTATCTTTGATAAGAAATAAATAACATAAAGAAATGGCCCATGGGCTACATGCCTACATCAGATAAGCCCACACGGCTAAAGTTGCTAACCCACTTTTGACCTGTTTTCAACTTGCGAAATTAGTTGGCCCAACCCAATTTCAACCCATACAGTTTTATAGCAGGCCCAAATGGAAAAATTAGTCCATTTGACTAATTCATACAAAGTCAAATGGACTAATTTTTCTTTTAACCTATTATAAGGGACTAAACTTTATATTTCTATCCAAAAATAAATAAATAAATAAATAAGGGGGGGTGGCTTATGTTGTGTTTAAACGATAATATTTTTTTTATTTTGGTACATGTACTAATGTTACTATATACGTTGGATATATGAGGAGAAAAATGAAAGAGTGGTAAATATGGATAGAGATATAGTTGATAGAAACTAAAACTGAAGCTGAAGTAAAATTGATCGGAAACATATGTATCATATACACGAAAATCTCTAAAGAGGGCGTCCTCTCTTTATTAAAGAGAGAGCCTCTGTTTTGGCCGTCGGATCGTATGTTTTGGCCGTCGGATCGTATTTTCATTAATGACAATTTTTTTCTCTTTAATAAATAGAAGGCACCCTCTTTTGAGCCTGATGATTCATATATATGTTTAATGATTTTCACAATCCCATCGCTATTCATATTGGTTGCAATGTTTATTTTATTTTTCTTATTTCCGCTTGCTGAGGGATATTTCAAGTAGTAGCATTTAAAGTTGGTTTAATTGAATAGTTCATTGGCAAAATTAAAGTAGGATGGTCTTAAATATAATGGACTCTATTGGTGAGAAACTAAATCTTAAGTTAATATTTGGATCCAAAGTTTATACAGAACTAGGCCCAAATTAAACAGTCAACGAGTGTAGACCAAGTTTAAGGCTTGACTATTCAAAATGTCATTTTGCCCTTTTATTTAGGTTAGCTATGATGTCAACTGTCAAGTGTCAACTGCCAATACATGGGTCCAAATGTGTAAGCAAAATTTTCTTGGATTCGACCTAGGTACATAATATTTACTATAATATAAATTATAAAATATATTTTAAATATATATATTTTGTACTGTGTAAATTTTTCACACAAAACTCACACTTTTAAAAAAAAAACATAATATACATACATTCAAAATATGATAATGCTTTGTATTGTAATTAATATTATGTGTCCAACATTATTCTGGATTGCAGTAGGCTATTTCTGGAGCTTATCCACAACTAAAGTCAAAAAGAGCGAACCATAGGATGGAACAAAAGTCAACACTTTCTCAATTCCAATGTTGAAAGTCAACAAAAGAGCCTTCAAAAATCAGACATTACTTTTATAATCTGTTTAGAACACATGACAATTCTAATCTACCTAAAGAAAAGTTTTATGCAGTTTTTTTTTTTTGTTTTGAATGATAGCCTTCAAAATCAGACTTACTTTTAGTAATCTGTTTTACTTTGATTATTATTATTTCTGAAATAAGAGTAATGCAACGAGTATTCCATTTTACATATAAAAAAAAAAAATTAAAGCAACGCTTTTTTTATTGGATAGGGAAAGCTATATTTGAATATAAATTTTTTTTTTATATGGGGGAATATATCATTAATTTGAATAGATAATTGTTGGAAAACCCCTCAACTAACTCTCAAAAGTTTTAAACTCCAATTGGTTTGACCACTTTCTAAAAATGACAAAAGGAAACTAATTCAGTGCTCACACGGTACAAGTGCATGCACTATACAAGTCCATTTCGAAAATGCATTTTTAACCTTTAAACCTCCATAACTTTTGATCTACAACTCTGTTTCTTACAAATTTTATACCGTTGGAACCGTGTCGACGAGAGCTACAAAACTAGTACCATTGTTGATACCTTTTGAGCAAAAGAAAAAAATTCTTATTTTTACATATTATGCTCCAGACAAACCTAATAAAATTTTCACATAATATTTGTGTATGTGTTATTGAATTTTCACGTTACATTCACATATGCCAAGTTGATATGATGTGAGGAAAAAAAAAACCGAATGTTCACTTTGTTCTTAAGGAGAGTTTTAGTGAATTTTTACAAGAATTTTACATTTGTTTGGATTGAAAAACTATGTTTTATAATTGATTTGTGAAATTTGATTTTTTTTTTTATAAAAGAAATATGCATTGTTTAATATGAAAGAGAAAAAAGAAGAAGTAAAATTTCACTTCGCATATAAAAATATTAAGTGAAATTTCACTAAACTTGTATATGAATATTAAGTGAAATTTTACTTAAATTGACACTTGAGAACTTTTTAACAAAGTATCAAATTATACCTTAAACTCTAGAGAGTTACTTCTAGCGACATTTGGGATAGTTAGTGAATTTTCACTTAACCTACTAAGTGAAATCTCACTAAACGAGTATACGAATGTTAAGTTTAACTTCAAGTTTTTCAAGAAGAAAGCATGTACGGGTTCATTGAATTTTCACTTAATATTATGTGTGCCAAATTTATATGTTTTGAGAAAAAAAAATTAAAAAAAAGACGAATAGCAATAAAGCCATTGCTACCTCATTAAGGCTTAGTTTGGCCCTATTTTGGTGCTTCTCATTTTTTAAAGCATAATTTCATGTTAATTCATTTGATAACTAGTTTATGAGCTTTGCAAAAATGGAACTTAGGGCTTTTTTGGGGAGAGTTTTTAAAAGCTCTAGAATTGAGTGAAATTTCACTTAATATTTTATGTATATCAAGTGAAATTTCACTTAATATTTTATGTATATTAAGTGAAATTTCACTTATTATTTATGTATGTAAAAACATGAAAATCTTTTTTCTGAAAACATATTAACAATAAAGTTAAAAAAAGACGAATTTTAACAAGAATTCCTGCATTTGTTTTGGTTGAAAATTTGAGTTTTATAATTGATTATGAAATTTGTTTATTTTAACAAAATATGTATTGTTTAAAAATAAAAAATAAAAATAAAAACAAATCACCATGCCAACATGAATATTTAGTGAAATTTCACTTAACTCATGAACATTAAGGCTTAGTTTGGCCCCCATTTTGGTGCTTCTTCTTTTTTAAAGCATAATTTCATGTTAATTCATTTGATAACTAGTTTATGAGCTTTGCAAAAATTGAACTTAGGGCTTTTTTTGGAGAGCTTTTAAAAACTCTAGAATTGAGTGAAATTTCACTTAATATTTTATGTATATCAAGTGAAATTTCACTTATTATTCATGTATATAAAAACATGAAATTTTTTTTTCTCAAAACATATCAACAATGGTACTAGTTTTGTAGCTCTCGTCGACGCGATTCCAACAGTATAAAATTTGCGAAAAATGGAGTTATAGGTCAAAAGTTATGGATGTTTAAAGTTTAAAAACATTTTTTGAAATTAGAAATACTACAGTACGCTGCTCGCACGGTGCGAGCAGCCTATGGGCGAGTGGGCGGGCGAGTGGGGCGCGCGTGGGGCTGAATTCAAGCACAAGATTTTTTATGGTGCGCGCATTTATACCGTATGAGCACTGATTTAGATTCTTTTTGTACTTTTTAACAAATGGTCAAACAAATTGGAATTTGAAACTTATAAGAGTTACTTTTAGAATTTTCTAATAATTCCCCCAAATTTGAATGAGTTTATTCATTTTTTTATTCAAAAACTTGTTTTGTACAAATCAATCATCTTATACTTGTCCGTTGAGGAAGAAAGGGGAACTCTACCATGTTTCTTTGTACAACCATTCCAATATTTTTTTAAAGATGATATTCGTTTATGATTTCAAATATAATTTCTTTCCTAGTATGAAAAAGGGCCAAGTCTATATCCTATTTATCTATCTTTTAATGTACGGAATATTTACCTAGAATTATAGATATCTACGCAATTTATATAAATCTAGAAGTAACAAATTCAGAAAAATAAGAGACAAGAATCTATTTCCTTAAAATACTATTTTATTTGAAAAGAAAGTGTACAAGACAAATAGAGGATTACACGTTACATCAAAAATTATAATTGAGAGAAGAAATAAAATTAAAAAAAAAAAGGTTCACTCAATTGATTAGTTATCAATTCTATTATGTTATTGATATTAAAAAAAAACGAAATTTTACTATAAATCTTTTGAGAACCCATCAAAGATTTTAATGATATATATATATATATGTATGTATATATAAAGTGGAGTCGGACGCCTGCCACGTGACATCTCTGTAATTTTTTTCACTTTTTTTATATTACATCTTCTTTTCCTATTTTTCCTATCTCTAGAATTAGTAAGATATACAATATAATCTCTCTCTCTCTCTCTCTCTCTCTCTCTCTCTCTCTCTCTCATTTTATTCTCTATCCTTCTTTATCTTTTTTTAAACATTATCAATTCTCATTAATATCCCATTTTTTTTTTTAAAAAATTTTCATCAATATCTAATCTGTATAAATATATATACATATATCTCCAAATATACACACATACATAACGAGTACAAACTAAACTAATTAATTAAAATAATATACCTAAATTATATATAAAATAATAGTACCACTAACAAACCATATATATATATATATATAACATACTACACGATGAAATATAGAAACATTTTTTCATGTATCGCACGGGTATTGATTCTAATTAGAACATATTCAGTAGACTAGCTATTTTAACTTTTTAGACTAAATAAATAGTCAGAGGGAGTTTTATGTGCTCCAACATGCTAGTTATATGGATACTTATTCTGACATTTTCTTTTAGTCTGAAAAGTTATTCTCTGACCAAATCTCAACCTTCGCATCTTCTATTATTCAATTGGCACAAATCTCAATTATTGAAAATATAACAAAGCAAGATTACTAGATAAAATAAAAAGAAATGCTGGAATGAAAAGTTGAATAATGGATATCTAAAATATTTTTTTTTTTTGACTAAAATAACATATTATAAATAATTTAACTGCTGGAGATGCCCTTATTTATTAGTGATATTAAAGATGTTTTCATATTTACTAGTAGTATATTTTATTTTTGCCTTTTCAGCAAAATGACAATCCAAAATAAATTGGCAAATCTAAATGCCCCCACGAGTGTCGTGTAAATTCAAACTCCAGCATAGCGCCACGTGCGACTGACGTGAAGTGGGACCCACACATGTAAACTTCACGTCTGGTGGCAAAATGGCCTTTTTCCTTTGAGTCAAAAGACTCAAAACCGTGCCCACCCCACCACCAGATCCCAAAACCAAAACCCATTTCATACCCATGTTATGTTCATGTCCAATCATGCCATACATACATCTACACATACATATCAGAAACAGAGCTCTTCCCCATCCATACCCATGAATCACTACTTCAATGATTTTAGCCACAAAAAACAAAAAAAAAAACAAAAAAAAAAAAAAAAAAAAAAAGAAAAAGAAAAAAAGCTTCTACCATAACCCTTCAAATAAAACACTTTCAAGCTTAAATTTAGGGAATTGCTACGTACACCGTTAATTTTACTATGTACACCGCTCACCTTTACAAAAATAAATAGCAAATACACGGGTGTACATAACAATTCCCTAAATTTATGCTATTTTCTTTTCATTTATTAGGTCATTTTTAGGGTGATGCTAATGCCAAAGCACAATGTGCTAATGTCAAAGCACAAAGTGTCACTAAAAGCTTTAGTGACACTCAGATATGTGTCACTAAAGCTTTTAGTGACACTTGGTGCTTTGGTATTAGCACATTGTGCTTTGGCATTAGCACTAGCCCATTTTTATACCTAAAACAACTTTAAATTACTATAACTTTTATTTTACAAGTCCGTTTTTCATAAAATTTGATATTTTGGAATCAGAAAAATAATATCTATAAAACGAGATCAACATTAACTATAAAATACTGGGGAAAAACTAAACATTAATCAAATAAGAAAAGTTGCGTTTTAAAAGCATATTCATTTCGTATAACTGGAATCATAGATTTATAGATCTCAAGAAAATATAGGGGGAAAAAAAACACCCAAAAGCCCAAGAATTGATAAAGTTATGGTGGTTTAAAGTTGACAGAATATATAATATTATCTGTTAGACAGATAAAATCTCAAAATCAGGCTGTAACTTGTCCTTTTTTGTAAAATTTTCAAGTCCAATGCGTAGACCTCAAAGAAATACATGAAATAAAAAATAAAAACAAATAAAAAAAACTCATCCCAAAAGGCCAAAAAATGAGAAAATTATAGATGGTCGTTTTCATGAATATTTTCTGTTTTTATCTATCAAAGGAGATTTTGCTGAACAAAAAAGTAGCGAGGGGCTTTTAAAAAAGTGGCCAAATTGTATGGATTTTTTTTTTTTTTTTTAAACTAATACACTTAATTTTAAGAGATCTATGACCTAATATCCCCTAAAAAAGGACTACTCAAATTAAGAACCACAAACACAAATGAGGATTATTACCGGGGAAATGTTTGGTACACACACTTTTTGACACACTATGCTTTAAACACATGTACCTTGTGTTGTTTGAATTTTTCACACTTTTTTATGCACCACTTACACAACATAGGGTACATGCATTTAAAGCTGTGTGTCAAAAAGTGTGTCAAAAAGTGTGTGTATGTAGCACTACTCTTATTACCGGCCCGTTTGGCATGGACCATGTATGCACAAAAGTAGCCATCGACATTATCGTTGTACTGCTTTTGTTCAGGGAAGGAGCCAAAATTTGATCTCAAAGGACACTTATACAAGTGTTCTAGAGGAACACAAATATTTTTTAGAATTGCTAAATCCACCACATTGTGTGTCTTGGCTTATAAAAGATCTGTGGTGGTTCATGAAATCACTTTGCGTCAGTGAAAACATATTTATTCAAAGACAAATGAATATCTTCATAATTGTTTTACTAGTTTCATTTATCAAAACAAAGAATACTTTACATGTTGCAATAATGAGTATCTTAAGCCCTAGAGTATTTGTGGCTAATTCGTAAATAACACAGTAGTTTGGGAGAGAATAAAAATAAAATTAAGCAACGAAGTGATTTTTTTATTTTTAATTTTTATAATGTAGAGGGGCAAAATTAAAAAAGTTCAGAGGCACAAATATACACCGTATAAAATACATAAGTCGAGCGGGCACGTGCCCTTGGCTTGCGTCGGCTCCTACTTCTATCCATCCTCTCATTTTAACAATTGTCATTGCAATCGCAAACAAGTCAAAAACCAGACTAATCATTTTGTTTTGCTTCACTCTTCCACTCGGGAGCTCTGTGTGCCACTTTTGACCGATACCTCTGGTACTTGTTTCTCACATAGAAGCTAGTTTGTTTGTAATCTTTTTTCGGCACCAAAAAAGGAAAAATAAAATAAAATTGTTATTCCCTTTGAAAGTTTTAAACCACAATCGAGGGCACAAACATGGTTAAATTTCCAAACAGGATCTAGAAAATTATATAATGTGTATCCGAATATGCACATATGTATATTCTGAGGGGTTATGAAAAATGCAAAATATTCCCTAGTCATAGTCATAGCTGAGTCAGAACCATTGGAAGGTCCATCTCATGACTCACTGCCCTCTACGCCTTGTTTGGCTCTCCTTGTACTGACGCTGACGCATCCCCATTCCCCATTCCCCAATTAAACTTTCATTATCTTCCATTTTTTTTTTTTTTTTTTTTTTTTTTTGGGCTGCATTATCTTCCATCACTGCTTAAAATTAGGTCCTCTCCAAATTATTCTCTTTTTTTCAATGCTAGAGCTGTCGCTGAAAACTGGTTATATCTCACCATCTATTATTATTATTAATATATTATACACGAGTACAGGACCACTTGTATTATGTAAGGCATGTTTACAAGTATTTTTATACCTTATTAATTGTGCATAATCCCCATTTTGTATGTACAAACGTTAGATTTTAGTTAAGCATGTCAATAAATCAGATATATATTTCTTATACTCTATTTGAAATAGAACTATTATGAAAACATCTGAATTTACTTCTCGGTTAAAATTTACTTTAATTTCTCTCAATTTAATTCTATTCCTTCTGTTTATTCATTTTTTTCAAATCCTTTATCGGTTCAGATTGTTTAAGCCTAGTCGGACCCAAAATGCATGTATAATATTTCCAAAGGATATATCAAATTTTACATGTCAAATCTGTAATTTGTTACATCAAAGTCATATTTGATATATATAGAATTTGACATATCAAAGTTGATCGCTCCAAAAGATATACTCCGTAGTAAACTTCTATATTTAATTTAAGATTTTTTTAAACCTTTTCTTATTTTTTTGTATTCTACCCGTTTTTGTATATATTTTACCCATGATTGAATAAAACAAAGAGAAAAAAAATAATAATAATGATTTGTTGCGTCACTTGAGATGCAGCAAATTTGTCTTACTTGGGAGAAGCAGCAAACTTGCAGCTTCCCTTGGAGAGTTTTTGGTCGATGTGGCGCAAAAAAATTTGTTGGAAATGCAAATTTGTCTTACGTACCCTTTGAGATGGTCTTAGCCAACAGGGACAAATTTTAAAAAGTTTGTTTGGTTTATGGATTTCGTAATGAAAAATAGAGGGTTTCTCTCTTATGAAAACCATGAACAAAACAAAGCTTTAAAATCTCAAAAGTAAGTTTTTCACTGAAGCAGGTATAGAGATGCTTCAATCCAAACCTGATACAGAACGTATATTTGGGTTGTAATAATTTCTTCTTAAATTCCTTGATACCCTAAAGATTATGACTTTTATGTTTATTTCTATGTAAACACAAAAGCCACATCCAGTCCAAAGGAGGATCAAGCGTCGGTGCAGTTAAAAAATGTGCTTCACTTATAGGATACAACAGTGATATACTCTGCCAAATCGTCATTAATTAAACCCCAATATTACATACAATAAACAAATTTGGTAATTGAATAATTAATTAATGTGATTAACGATAATCAGTTGTTTCACACTGGCGGTTATCCCATCGTTTTCGCAATACTTCCCGAAGGTTCTTTATCTAGATTATTGTTGACTAATGGTGCTCCTTGATTTGTTTATTAAATAATTTGGAGAAAAAGTGTACAACCACGAGGAGATTAGTGGTTGTGTAATTTGCGTTTCTAGAATAGAAACCACTTGTTAAGCCCACCTAATACAATTAAAAAAATATATGATATAAATCTCCTAAAATACTCCATATGCTCATATATTTACAAACTACATTAATTAATTAAAATAATATAACCTAAACTATATATGAAATAATAGTACCACTAACAAATTTATGCACATAAAACTTACTTAGCAAAAGATACTACGTGATGAAATTTAGAAACATTTTCCTATGCATTACACGAGTATTGATTCTAGTTAGAGCATTGCCATTAGAATAATTATTTTAACTTTTCAAACTAAATAGATAGTCAGAGGGAGTTTTATGTGCTCCAGCAGACTAGCCAGATGACTAGTTATTCTAACATTATTTTTTTTAGTAACAGACTTCAGTACAATTCAAACTGTATAGTTTGAACTATACTGAAGTCTGTTCCATTTTTTTTTTACTATGACTGTATAATTGATTTGTTGGGGGTGTCAAACATTTCAAAGGTAGAGACAAAGATGTAATACTGTCATACCCCAACTCGATTCGAGCGAATTAGGACACGTGTAACAAAGCCCACACTACAATTTACCCTCAAATCACTAAGAAAACCATGATTTAAACATCATAAAACAAGTTTATAATGACAAAACAACCTCAAGGGTAAAATGATCACTAATAAAGTATAGCAAACTTTGTATCAAAAGATGGGTCTTTGAGTCCCGATTCCAACGCAAAAAAACGGCGCGCAAATCCAAATTTTCTAGAGAGAGTTATGCTTGTTTTCGTAAAAGTTGTCGGGCTAAAACCAGACCAACGGATTGATCCGTCCCAAAACCAGATCGATCCGATTTTTAGCAGATTGTGTTATTTTCTGCTCCTCCAGATGCTCCGGATCGATCTGCACACGACCCGAATTCTGCAGATGAGTTTTCCTACTGCTAAAACTCTATTTAATCAGTTTACTCCCTCCGTCCTATTTTATGTGTTCATCTTTCTTTTTTTGGATGTCCCAAAATTATTGTCCACTTTCCTAAATTAGTATACAAATTTTACTTAGTTTTCCGAACTACCCTTCTTTGTGATCAACACCAAAACAAAACAAAAAAAGAAAGTGCAATGATTATGGGCAATTGTGGAAAGTAGGTGTAGATTCTTTTTGTCTCCTTAAATGGTTGGATTCCCCAAGATGGACACATAAAATGGGACGGAGGGAGTATAACATTTCCAAACTTTCCTAAACTTTGGGGAAACATAAAAAATTATTCTCCAAGCATTTCCAAATATTCTTAAACCTTAACACAACATCTCAAGCATGGATTGACAATCAAAACACACAAATTATTCCTTAGGATCATGAACTTACATCAAAATCCACATTTTAACACAATACTCGCATAACTTCTTAACTAAAAGAAAACTAAGTTCAATTGACAACCCAAGTTACTAACTACTCCAAATTTCTTCCCAAAATACATAACATGTAACTAGCACCCATGACACATGGTTTGTTGCACAAGAAACTCAACACCCAACTTAACATATTACAAGCTTTCTCAAAACATGAGTTGTTCACATATCTATTACAAATTCAAACATGTACATGATCTCATTTGAAAGGTTGTTTTTAACATTCAAACTCATTAACCTTTCCCTAGAACATCAACGTGCATCACATTACTCACCATTCAACATAAGGAAAACACGATAAGTTTTACAACCAAAGCTACTAGGTCCTTTCAAATTCACTCCCAACATACATAACTTGCAACTTGCAAGTACAACTCATGGTTTGGTGCATAAACAACCAACAATACTCATCTTAGCATATTACAAGTCTCCCAAAAACCCAAGGTACGTGTACATTGACAACAAATAATACATTTTAAACATAAACTAACTAGTCATATGAAAATATCCACTTATACACAACTCCCACGCCCACCTTGTCATGCAGATTATTTCCTCTCATTCTCACATTTGGTACCTACGATGGTTATTCAATAAGCACAACAAAAAATATATTTTTCGTTTAAGCTTTTGCTTAGTGAGGGAACTAATCATGTCATTGGAATGCACAGTATGTAAATGCAACATTCATTATAAACAACAACAAATTGATCTCCGAAAAGTTAAGTAACTCCAGCCACCATCCTCGGGTCCTTCTTACCCTGGATCTTTCTCACTTTTGGCGCATATAGCGCAACACACACTCTCTTGTGACCCTGAAGGCATCACCGGCTTTTTATTGTGGTCGTCACCACGTCCCGCTCATTGAGGGCTTACTATCCTTTACATATGAGACTTGTAAATGGTGATCTCTACTCGACTTTCTTTTGATTTACATAGGCATTTAAGCAACTTAGCATATAAGCATCACAATTTCACATTATTAACATACATTTTGCCTAAATTCATCAACACACACACACACACACACACACACACACACACACACACACACACACACACATATAAGCATGAGTTAAGCAACTATGAACAACAATTATCTCATTAACATAACTAAACACCCAATTTTGAGATTAGACACTCACCTCTTCGAATTACTAGCGAATTAAGCTTAGAATATCCCAACCTCTTGCCAATTTCCAACCTAAATCCTACCGGTATAAATCCTACATAGTTTTGATATATCAAACATCGTCTATCAAGAACGGTCCCCAAAAAAATGTTACTGAAAATGAAAACCAATTACATGTATGTGATCTTCTTACCTCCACGAGTCCAAAAATGATCTCGGATCGTAAATCTGGCGTCGGACGGCGAAGGACGGCGAAGGAACGGCGTCAAACGTCGTCAAGGAAAACCGTCGCCGAGTTGAGAGCTTTTGGTTCTTTCAAAATTATGTAAATCCAGCTATAATTTGTGCCTGAGACACATATGCTCTCATGCATATGTGTTGGCATAAGTTTGCACTATTCCTATTTACCCCCCCTCCCCCAACTTTCTTTTAGCTTTATTATGAAATCCCCATATTAATTACATTAACTACCCACATTTTCTAAATAAATTTAATCTAAGTCCCACGTGGGTCCCAAACGTGGTCCCATATAAATTATGAGGTTGCTATTGAACCTACTAATTATGAATTGTATTCAAATACGCCCTCAAATGGGTGCCCAAACTGGTTCCCTTTACCTAACATATGACATAATAATATCTGTAAGCATTTAAACAAGTAGTCATTTAAACATATAATTACATCTAAATGCAATTACATTATTTAGACCTTCATCAGGTCCCACTTTTATACCAGTTTCACTTGACTTGAAACTTTCATGTAAGTTTCCATCTGAACACCTTTTCACCTATAGGTTCATAACCCCACCTTAAACCATCATAAATATTAATTATCATTAATTATCACACGTGAACATTACATTAACCTTCTTTTTCGGGTACGGGTGTTACAAATACCCTATATATTTAGATGTATATATATCCCTCGTACATTTCCTAGCATTTGGTTGAGTTTGGTTCCCAATCGATTGTCATATTCCCAATCGATTGCCACTTTTTGATACCCAATCGATTGCCATTCTTTTCCAATCAATTGCCATCCTGCTGACATGAATTCATGATGTGTCCCTATCCCAATCGATTGCCATCCTATCTAATCAATTTTCATAGAATATCTAATACCAATCGATTGTCACGTGGTCCCAATCGATTGGTAATAAACAGAACTTGACCTCCACGTTTAAGCTTGTGTGGTTGTGGTTATTTTTCCTTCCCTATATATACCCCTCCCCTTATATATATATATATATGTTTTGCTGTGTATGTGTTTGGAGAAGAGAGAGAGAGAGGCATACTCTTATATATATATACACGAATTTATATATCCGTATATATACATATACACATACACACACACTCTCTCGGGTTGGAGAGAAGAGAAAAAGGAGGAGGAGGAGAATACACACATACACACACACACACACACACACACAGAGGGGGAGAGAGAGAGAGAGAGAGAGAAGAGACCAGAGAAGAAGGAAAGAGAAAGGATCACCATAGCCGCCGCTGCGGAGCTCGGGACGCCGTCACGGGTACGCCGGGACAAGGTGAGTTCATTAACTCACTCAAGGGATGATTCTAGGAGGATTCTATATGTTTTAGATGTGTATATAGTAACCCTAAGATACTAGTTCGTCTCTGCCCAGTTTCTGGGAAGAAGACGATTCTTGATCGATTGAATCAAGTTCAATCGATCAAGGCTACTGATTCTCAATCGATAGAAAATTTTTCAATCGATCAAAGCTTACCGTTCTCAATCGATCGAAAGATTTTCATATATCGATCGATCTTATTATTCTTCAATCGATCGAAGGGACTTAATCGATCAAAACTTACAAAACACTGTCATTTCCTGTTGATTATGATATGAACTGATTAATTGTTTAAATATTGTACCATGATTCCATATGTTGATATTATTGAACTGTATAATAGACAGAACATAACAACATGTTAATTATCAATTGATGAGTAGATATATACAGACCATGTGGTAATTCCTGTATCTAGAGTAAGGCATTTCACGACATGTGGTCAACATGCATGGGATAGTAGTTATCACACCTATTCCAGAAATTGCATACATCTTAACTAACATATATAGGATCATGTAAAATTATTAACGTTGATTAATAATTGAGATGGAGTTGACTGTGAGTCAACAGTGAGCTGTCAGTGAAGACACAGAAACTTGGTAATCATGTTGCATTGACATGAATAAATGACATTTATGTGATTTAAATGTTATTTGAAATATCTAATATTTTATGAATAGTAATTATACATGTTTTGTATAATTCTGTTAACTCTTGATATCGTTTTAGATCATTTTGAACACTGTGGTGAAAATGTGAGTGATATGTTGCATAAAGAGTAGGTGGTATAGAGATTCCACGGAGAGTAGTTTTTGGATCCTTATTTTGGACCCAAACGGAACTTAGCCGAAAACTTTTATAATTTTTAGTTTTCACTCTTGAAATAATCAAGTAGACTTTTAAGACATTTCGGGAGATAATTAGAAGTTTTGAGAAACTCGTGGAGAGGTAGACATAATTTTCGAAAGCCATGCCTATAAATAGATAAGCTTGAGATTTCATTAGTCAAAACTTTCTAAAAATATCTTAGAGGAGAGAGAAAAGGAGATTTGATTTCCACGAGCTTCACAACACCGATCAACGACCGTTCGTCCGTCAGTTTTTCTCCAGATTTGAGATTTGCACTCCTTGAGGTAAGATCTATGTTTTGATACCTCTTAGGCCTCGTTTGGCAAACTTTTCTAAAAATCTAATTTCTAGGAATTTGGGAAAAATAAGGTAAACTCGTAGGAATCACGTATAAATTGAGATTCGATGTTTATTCGGACCTCTAGTTGATTCTTTAAAGTTTTAGAGAGATCGTACGAGGTATGAATTCTAGATCTATGAAATATATGGAATTTAC
Organism: Hydrangea macrophylla; assembly: GCA_033977485.1. Lineage (NCBI taxonomy): Eukaryota > Viridiplantae > Streptophyta > Magnoliopsida > Cornales > Hydrangeaceae > Hydrangea > Hydrangea macrophylla. The sequence goes on along the minus strand of CM066983.1, from coordinate 107,533,200 downwards.
ATGTTTTAAATATCGAGTTTGATATTTTGGATCCGGGAAAAATTCATATATTAATTAGGCCCGTTAATAATGCACGCGAAAATGTTAGAAAAGAATGTATAACTGTTTATGTGATCATGTTATGTGCCTAATTGGGTTAAAGGGGAGTTTGGTATAAATTCATCCGGGGGTAAGCTCCTCGAAGTTTGAAGATTGTGACATTGATTGTGTGGTGTCTGGTATGGAGAAAGGCCCAACCAGGACACGATACTTGGTATGGAGGAAGGCCCAAGCAATGTACGAGATGCGTGGGAGAGGTGTGCCTTCCATGGCATTGGTTTCATTTACCAGATGAATGTGTACCACTCACCCTAGAAACTATTTTGATGTGTTTTGATGTTTATAGCATAAATTGTCATATAAGCATATATTTAGAATTTTACACTCAACATATAGTTGAGCAGTGGAGATTTACTCTATTGCAGGTAATAAGAAGCGAGGAAAGCAGAAGTGTGAGGAGTGAGGCAGAGGAATGTCGGAAAATCACCATTTGTCCATACTTTTGCTTTATTCCAAATTTGTAATAAGGATTTGGGAATTTGTAACTTGTAGTAGAATCTTGACATGGGTTTGAAATATTGTAATCTGCAATAGAACTCTTATAATTATGTTTTGAATCTTGGGAATATAATTGTGTTTGTATAGGTTTTGATTTGGAGAACCATGGTTTGAGTTTGCTGCAGATTGTGCAGTTTTGGGAAGGATCAGTCGACTGGGTCCTCGACACAGTTGACTGGACCCCTGTTTTACAAGGAGATTCCTTCATTTTTTGAAGGCATCAGTCGACTGGTTTCTGCACGAAAATATGGTATTGCATACACAGTGTTCAGTCGACCGGATAATGGTCAGGCGACTGAGGATTTGAGACCTCAGTCGACTGGGTCTCCGACACAGTCGACTGGACGAGGCTTGTGGACTTTAAATACCTTCTGGTTTTGACCTCCAGTTGACTGGACCTCTGTTTCTACAATGGTTTCTTCTTGGCAATGTTTTTAATTGGGCAAAACTTTTTATAACTCTGATTTTAATGATTCTTACTTATGTTTTCCGCTGCGATTTACACTTTAAAGAAATTGGATCAGCCTTGGTGGTGTGCCACGTGTTCTATTTTCGCGCATAGTGGGATGGGTCGTGACAGTAGTACGAAGAAATAAGAGAATATGGTGAGAAGTAGGATATGAGCCTTATGTGGGATAAAGTGATACGTGTACTTTGGATCCGAAGGATCAACGGCTGACGAGCCGGGTGGACGTGGGACGGTTAGAGTTCCTAGTGCGCCTCTAACTATTAAAGACATCCAGTGTACCATTGACGATTACGTCCAGCTAGTGCCCTAATGTATTCTCATTGTGTGGACGACCAGTGAGGATATATACATCGTAGAAGACGTCCGATGTGCCGCCCATCGTTTATAGATAGGATGTACCATGTAGACAACTGGTAACTTGTCAAGGGATCGTGTGAAGTAGGACACCACCGGGTAAGCGACCGGTGTGGCCTACTGGCTAAGATATGTGATTTCAGATTGGTATTATTGTATCTACGTATAGATATGGATGAGAATAAGAATATAGATATGAGTATGAATATGGATATGGGTATAAATAGAATAGATGATGGTTCAGTCTTGTGGATTCAGCGTCCAGACGTAAAGATAGAAGCATGAGATGGGTTTACATGAATGGATGTAATAATGCTAGACATTAATAAACATGATGAGATATTATACTATGATCTTTATCTTTGTCTTCACTTGATATGATTCCTATTATCTTTGATTAAATGTATAGTTTAATGAGACCTCTGCTATGTCTGTGAGAGACGTCATTGATAAGAGATTAACCGCATTTTTAGATGCTGCACAGTTACTAGTGAGGAGTGTGTTTGATGTACTCACTCAACTTTGTATTCAAAGCTGATGGCGTTTGTGCCCTGGACATTCCAATGTCTAGAGCTTTACAGGTCTTGAGGATGAGAGACTGATGTTCCTCCGGACTCAGAGCTGAAGGCTTAAAGACGAAGATGTGCCGCTTTGTAATAGTTAGTTTGTATAACTATTGTACTTCTATTCTTATTTGTTGTAGGCCTCAGACTCTAAGTCAACTATTGTAATAGATTTAGCAGACTTTTATAATTGTTACTTGGGCATATGTTGCTTCCAAATCTTTTATATTTCCGCTGTAGCCTCTGATTATGTTAATAAGATATGTTCTATGAATAGCATCCTCCCTATCATTGTGGTTGTTAGTTTGAGTAGATGACAATGCCATTATTCACCAGTTATAGGCCTACGGGACCAAAAAGGATTTCATTTTCTCTACTTTTGCTTCTTCGGGGCGTGACAAAAGGACTTGAGCTGCATGGTAACTGCAATACTAGTGACCATTTACAAGCCGTCAGTAACATTTAGGTCAAGGTGTGCCAATCTTATTGAAATCAAAATTAAGATGTCCGAGACTATAACTCGTCCTCATTTAACTAAGCTACTCTTAGTGAATTGTAATACCCATACCCAGAAAAGAATGTTAATGTGGTGCTAATAGGTATTAATTAATGATAATTAATGCATGACATGGTTTAAGGTAGGTTACGAACCCACAAGTGAAAAGGTGTTCAAATGTGAACACAAATGAAAGTCTTGTAACAGGTGAGACTGATATAAAAGTAAGGCCCAATAAGGGTCTAGTTAATATAATTTGCATTTAGATGTCATTATATGCTTATATGAATACTTGTTATACTGTTTAAAGTTATTATAATGTCTTATGTCGGGTAGAGGGGACCAATTTGGGTACCCATGTGAGGACGTATTTTAAGACAGTTCATAATTGGTAAGTTTAATAGCAATCTCATTTATGTGTGGGGCCATGTTTGGGATCCATACAAAACATCGACTAAACCCAATTAGAAATGTGGGTAGTTAATAGAATTACTTTGAGGGTTTCACAATAAACGCTTAAAAAATTTAGAGGTAGGAATGAAAATTGTTAAAACTTACATGTACATCCTAGGACTAGGATGACTCGTGAGTCTCATAACAGATTGAAAGTTAGAGAAAGACGTGAAGAGAGAACCGAGAGCTTCGACAAAGACGACGGGGGTTTCACACGACTTTCCGACGTCGCATCTTCTCCGTCCGACGTCTGATTTATGAATCGAGACCTATTTGGACTCATGGAGGTAAGGGATCACATGCACGTCTTTTATTTTCAGTTTTGGTAACGTTTTTTCGGCGACCGTTCTTGGTTGATAACTTTCGGTATGTCAAAACTATGTAGGACAATCGCCGATTAGGAATTGAGTTAAGAATTTGCAAGAGTTGGTGTTTCTAGGCTTAATTGGCTAATAATTCGAGGAGGTGAATAGTCTAATCCTAAAATTGGGTGTTTAGATGTGTTTATGTGATAATTGTTATCATAGAATGCTTTATTCATACTTTTGTAGCTATGTTGTGATATTTTTGGAGAAAAGTATGTCGATAGTGTGGAAATTGTCATGTTAAATGCTTAGTTGCTTAAATGTCGTGTTATATGCACAGTTTGGCTATTCAATAACCACTGCAGGTACGGAACGGGTAGAAAAGAGGAAATGACCGACATGACGGGTTGGGCTTGGGAGTTGTGGATATGTTGATATGTCCATATGTTTAGGCATTTTAGTTTCCGAGTGTCACTTTTGTATTTGAAGTGTTTGAAACAACTCATGTTTGTAAAGTTGTAATATGTCGAGTTGGAATTGATGTTGGTTTTGTCGTATGCTGTGGATTGCAATTTGCACTCCACAAGTTATGTGTGTTTGAAAGAGACTTGGTGAATTGAGCAGCTTTTGGTGTAGTTTTATCTTGAATTGTCTAGTTAAGTGGTTGTTCATATGTTAAATTAAAATATGGAAATGAAATGCATGCTTGTGTGTCAAGTAGGAAATCTATGGGTTTGAATGAGTAGATAGCCTTCTATATGTTTAGAAACGTTATTGGAAGTTTTCATGATGATTGGTGGAGGTTTGGAATCCATTCTTGTGGTTTGGAAATGTTTTAAACTTGTAAAAACATGGTTTCAGCAGCAAGGATTCGATTTTGTAGAACCCTGATCGATCCGGCTTTTGCCGCGGATCGATCCGGACATCATAGTAGGAAATGGTAAGGTCCTGCTAGAATTTTAGATCGAGGGATCTGTCAGGCTGCCGACTTTTACGGAAAATGTTATGAGTAACTATTTCTAGAAAATTCAAATTTGCACCCCACTTTTTGTATAGAAACCCAGACTCGAGGGGCTATATTTTGGTGTGAAATTTGACCAACTTTCAAAATTATCATTTTGCCCTTGAGACTATTTTGTCTTAACAAAGTTCCTCTATTATGTTTTTTTTCATGGTTTCCTTAGTAATTACTGTAGATTGGGCTTTAGTGACATTGTTACACATGTCTTAATTCGTTCGAGGTGTATTGGGGTATGATACGAATTACTATGTTACTACCTAAGTGCCCCCATTTTAATAATTTGATATAAACTTTTGTTGTTCATCTAATAAAAAAAGAGAAGTCTTAACTGCATAGCTGAAAACATAACAAAAGGAGAAAAAGAAAAGTGAATTAAAACTCCAAATTATATTTAACTGCCCAACATAAGAATCTTTAAGAAGAAAGATTTAAAAGTCAGCCTAATATTAAGAGAAGAAATGAATATGAAAATAAGGGTCTTGAGGTAATGCCTGGACCAAGTAAGAATTTGCAGTAACTGAAATTAAAAAAATTGAACCCAATTAGTGTCATTGTGGGAATTAACTCAATGCATGATGATATGTGACAAGTAGATCATGTATTCAATATAGTTTTGAAAAACAAAAATGTAATAAACAACTGTGTAATATTTTAATCTTGGAATTAGGTATTGATTTCAGCTAGCTTTGTTAGCAAGAATTTAAACCATGACCTCATGATCAAGCCTTTATTTGTTTTTTCAAACTCTTATCCTACAACCATATGACATAGGTGCTGATTTGGAGCTCCATTACTAAACAGTGAGCTGAGTCAGCTAGCTTGGATGGTTTTATATTTATTTTCCTTAGTTTTTGGACCACAATTGGTGCAGTCTTTATCATCTCTCCGGCCACCAATAATCGATTTACAAATGTATTATACTCGTGAATATACACAACATTGTTACTAAAAAATTAAAAAAAGGAAGGAATATACACAGCATTACATTAATGGCTGACCTAATGAAATCAATTTCAGAAGGCGACAAAAAATGAAAATTAATTTAATCTAATTCTAGGCTAATTAATTAGGTTCCCCAGTTCCAACTTGGCAACCTCGGTATTAGAGTTGATAAAAATCAACTTAGGTCTAGCTTAGATATTGACTCATTGTTTCAATGCCCAAATCTTGTTTGAACTCAAATTTAACTATTTATATTATAAAAGGCTAGTGTTAATGTCAAAGCACAATGTGTTAATATCAAAGCACAAAGTGTCACTAAAAACTTTAGTAACACTTGTCACAACGTGCTAATGTCAAAGCACAAAGTGTCACTAAAAGCTTTAGTGACACTTAGATAAGAGTCACTAAACCTTTTAGTGACACTTTGTGCTTTGTCATTAACATTACCCTTATAAAATTGTGTAATTCAAGGTAATGTATTTCTATTTTGAAATATCTTCGAAATTATATATGAAATGACCCCATTCAAACCATGGGACACCCAATTACCCAAACATGCCATTAAATTTTGCTAATCAATTTTTAATCAGTCCAAACTTTGAGCTTGGGGATTCTCTAGCTATGTGCCCAAAATATATATATATATATATATATATATTGTATATGCATATATATTCATATGTAGCTAAGGTAATACACGTGGTTCATAATGAACTTTTAAATTCCCATGATATGCCCTATGCTAATATTATATCTTGTATTTTATATCCATACATATATTAATTTTTATTATAAAGAGAAGTGGGTACGTGTTTTTTTTTTCTTCATGACAATCCAAATTAAGTAGATGGATCACCCGTGATATCCACTGTTTTAAATGTTAAGATTGGCATGTTTGAATTTTTTTATTTTTAATTTATTTATTTATTTATTTTTATGATACTTACCTGGATTCAAACCATATACACACACAAACCCCACACGCACTCACACTCAATTTCCAACCTAACCCGAAAACCCCACTCTGTCCACAACAAAGTCCAACAAAGGTCACTCATTCCGACTGAAGAATAATTGGGGAGCAAGCAACTAGAATCCTCTATGAGGATTCAAACCCTCTCTCTTCCCACTGAGAAGAGAGAGACTATGTCAATTGGGCTACAACCCACTCAGCACATGTTTGAATCTTTTAAATGAGAATAAAATTAGTTGATCTACAAAATGAAGTTGCATGGACAGTAGTCTCACCCTCTAATCGCCCGATTTGAAGATTGTATACATGTATAGTGAAAATATACATTGAAATTAAATTCAACTTCGAGAATGGTAATGTGTAAAATTAAAGTGGTTCATTATATGTATTTGAATGTCTTCATTTTGAAAGAACAATTGATCATGTAGGATGTTCGCAACTAATCAAAGCCGTTTTATGGTGAGAGAAGTTCAAGAGTTTAATTTTTATCGTCATTAATAGAAAATAAAAAATTTGCTAAGAAAAACATAATAACCTTGAATCCTGGTATCCAATAATTTTTGGTTTTTCCGATAAGTTCCAAAAATAAATAAATAAAAATAAAGAGTCACACAACCATGAAATGAATGCATATAGTATATACAATTCACCTCCCACGAAGTTATCGATCGGTTTTTTTTTTTTCTTTCGAGTAATACTATATTTCTTAAATCTAAATTTTAAATGATGTGGCAGTAGGACTGTAGAGTCATTTTAATATTTTTCAATCAAAATTCAGTGAACCCGCCGCCACATGATCATTTGAGATATAAATATATCTGAGATTTGAATTTCGAAAACATAGCATTAATCTTTTCTTTCCTACCAAAAAGAAAGTGTCTTTTTTCGGGAAAATGTTAGATTTATACCAGAAAAGGAAGGAAACATGAAAGGAAAAAATAAAGATTTTGTGTCTATTCCAAAAAGAATTGTCATCACTCATGATCATTTACCTTAAATTTGGGACGCAACATTGTCATTAGCTATCTATTCTGTTTTTTTTTTTTTTTTGGGAAAAAAATTATATTCTGTTTTTCTTCACAGATTTTGTGTTTATTTTTATTTTTATTTTTATTTTTTGTCTTTATACCTACATATCTAATATGTGTGTATATATAAGGCATGCAATGTTTCACACAACTTTTTGTGCACAATTCACAAAAGTCTGTCTATCTCTCTCATGTGTCACTGTGAGGCATTACAGGATAACGAGAGAGATAGACACACTTTTGTGGATTGTGCACAAAAGATTGTGTGAAAGTTGTGTGTGGAATTTTATCCGTATATATATACATACCCCCGAATATACCCCTTTAGCTGAATACATTCTACATAAAGGATAATGATATTGTAAACAACTTCTTATATAAAAAAAGTAGTTTTTAACCATTGAATAAAGATTTAGTACTATTCAATAATATGTTTTAATTACTATTCATTCAATAGTTAAAAGCTGATTTCTTATATAAATTGCTTATAATATCATTTCCCACACATAAATGTTATACAATTTTCTTTTTTCTTTTATTTTTTTTAATATGGTGTCATATTCCTTGAGGCAAAATGATTTGAAGGTTTTGGCATTTCATAAGAAATTTGTCAGCATCCACTCTTTCTTTCTTTTCAGCATTAACTTCTAAGTAATGGATTCCAATCCTCTCACACTGAACTAACATTTGTCTTGTCTGGACATGAATTATTAAGCATGATAATAACATTCGTTGTTTGAATAAACCAAAGCATCTCTAATGCTAGAATCAACTTCATTATCAAAGCTAAAATTTTATAAGGTTGTACAAAATATGTGTTTTAATGCAAGGTTTATCTGTATTGTCAAAATTTGAGAAATTCATTAACTTTTTCAAATAGAGCAGAGGATTTGATTTTTGCCAAAATTTTGATCATTATAATTTATTATTTTATTTTTTTTTCATTTCTAGTGCACAACAATCCAATGTACAACATTAATTATTTTTGTACAAAAAAATATATATCATTTTTTATTAGTTGTGATAAACTAGTGTACAAAACATACTGCCCAATGTACAAGATTAATAGCTTTCGTGCCAAAAAATGACATTTTGGATGATTTTTTGCATTGGAGCATAATTGTCAAATCATAGATTTTTGACACTATAGCATTACTAAAATGAGAGCATTTTGCTCACCCAAAAAATGGTTCACCAATGCTCACCCAAGCATTCCATTGGCCAATGCAGTAGGACCCATGATTAAACACATGGGTCCTACTGCATTGGTCAATGGAATGCTTGGGTGAGCATTGATGAACCATATTTTGGGTGAGCAAAAGTATTTTCTACTAAAATATAGGTTTCAAAGATATGCAAAATAGCTTTTTGCATTGGAGATGCTGTTAACCAGAGGTTAAAACAAAGAGTAATGCTACACCCATAATGAATTTCACAATCAATAATTCTAGCCCTCAATTCTAGTAGATCTCGTAGAAATCAAAAGCCAGGATGTGTTAGTTGTAAAATTCATTGTGAGTGTAGCATTTTTGTAAATCAAATAAAGATATCGTTTTAAAATCCTTCAACTTGAAAACTTTTGAGTAGTCTCAATGATTCAACAAACAATCTTCTTCTTCTGTTTTTCTCATATTGTATTCATTGATTTTACGACAAAAAAACTGGTTGCGAAGCACCGAAGTAATTAATATGTCTCATGTCATATTCTCAATAATGGATCACCCACAGTATAAATCACCTTTCTTTTTTTCTTTTTTTCTTTTTCGGTGGCTATTAAAATCTCAATGTAAAAGTGATTATACGTTACTAGAAATGGAGCCTGTTTGGTATAGCGATAGCTTAGCGATTGCTTATGTGATAATAGATTATGGTCATAATAGATTATAATAGTTGTGGTGTTTGGCTAAAGTATTGTACAAGTAGTTATTGTGGTATAATAGATTATGTAAGTGTTTGGTTACATAAATGTAAAAGTGATTTTAATGTCCAAAAGACAATTGTGTCCTTATTATTTTGTGTAGATAGAGCCTGTTTGGCACAGCAATAGCTTAGCGATTGCGATAGCTTAGCGATTGCTTATGTGATAATAGATTATGGTCATAATAGATTGTAATAGTTGTGGTGTTTGGCTAAAGTATTGTACAAGTAGTTATTGTGGTATAATAGATTATGTAAGTGTTTGGTTACATAAATGTAAAAGTGATTTTAATGTCCAAGACAATTGTGTCCTTATTATTTTGTGTACATAATAAAGTATAGTTTCATTGGTACGTATTAGTAATTGTTGTTAAATATTTATTAATTACATAATCAAATAAGTAAACATATTAATTGTTAAAAAGTTATTAAAACAAAGTTATATTTTAGGGTCATTTTGGTCCAAAAAAAAAAAAAGAAAACTCAAAAGACTTTTGACATGAAAAATAAAGCGTGTGCACCTATAGTATATTTTGGTCCACATTAAGGAGCTATGACCGACTGCCCCTATATAGTATTCTATATAGGTATACTAATCAATTGGTGAGCCTGTTTGGTAAAGTTTATATTTTGCAATATGTAAGTTGTACCAAACGAGAAGTTTTTGTGTACCCTCAAGATAGCACTACACAGGAATGATGGGGGCATTTTAATTTTTTGTGATAATTTCCATTATTCGTGTGACGCGCTTCTATTGAGTACGGGGTACTAAGTGACATGCCACGTGATACCTTAGCGATACCCAAAAATTTCTCGTACCAAACAGGCTACCCACCTCTCTACTTGCATTACTCATATATATTTGTCTTTAGTGAGGACATGCACATCAGATTTGAAAATTGTCAGGGCAGTTTTGTAATTGGCCCATATCTTCAACCAGTTGTTGCCCGCGATTGGCCCAATGCTGGGGTGGAGCAACTTAGTTCAATCGCGGTCAAATCGCGGTCAAACACTGACTGGGCCACCGATTGCATTTCATAAATTGCCTACCAAATAGCTCACAATAGCTTTTGAACTTTAAAAGCTATCAGATTGAGGACAAAACGCCCAGCCAAACAGGCTCATAATGGGGAACACCACGATTACAAACTTACAATGTAATTTGGTAGTGTAGTCAGAATTTTATTTTCAGTGGCCTCATTCAATTAACTTGTGACTGTAAATAAAATATTTGACACAGTAAAATGTATCAAATATAAGTAATAAAAATGTTACTAAATCTTCCAAACTCAATAAAAAGAAAATAGACTTGATTGCTTTAATCTCATTATTTCAACAAGAAATGCTTCAATAACTAGAGATCGAGAGGAGATTTTTCACACAATTGTATACATATTTCAAAAGTGTTGCATGAACGACTCTAAATCGGTGGCATCAAATTAATACATCTTTCTTAATGTGTGTAAATCAACAATCATATACTGTGTTCCGATCATCCATAAATAATTCACTCTCTTATTCGGTACCTTACAAGTTTCATCTCAGAAAATCATGTTCTTTAACCAATGTCGCTTGCACGCTTAAAACCAAATATATCAATGGGTGAATGATCGATCGATCACCAACCTTCTTAGCAAAAAAAAAAAATAAAGAATGATCACCAACCTCTTCTATTTTAATTTATTATTCTAATGGGTATATACAATTTAATCAGAAAATTACCAAATTATATAACTACATATCCACAATTATCTCGTTTTTTTTATTATTTTAAAGATCGATTTCAGTGGAGTCAGTCGACCCCACTCAACTACACATAGCTCCGCCCCGGTTGTCTCCAACTGGAGTATTTTTTTAAATAGATTTTGAGTAGCCAGAGACATGCCTATGCATATATACCTAAACAAAAAAGAGGTTAAAAGTGATAATCCCATTTATTATTGAACAGGCGGCAGGTGGCTATGCGTATATATCTTTCGAACACTGCGTGTTTCATACTTTCATAGCCATTTTCTATTATGATATTTTTGTCACTTAGCAGAACAACAAATAAAGCTTTGCTAACCACTGTTATCTCTATTCATACGCGCGCGCTTGTGTGTGTGTGTGAGTGAGAGAGAGAGAGAGAGAGAGAGAGAGAGAGAGAGAGATTTTCCTGGAAATCCTTTCTCAGCGCGCGATCACAATCAAACACTTTAATGGCAAATTCCACTGATATTATTAATTTAAAGTGCATGATGATGCATGCAAGTGCGTGATTTTGATTTCATCCTCAAAATAATAAGTATATACAATACATCTGAGTCCAGACTAATTAAGGGCACGGAGCCTGAATATTATTATTGTATATAAGTATATACAATATAAAGTCTGGACTCAGAATTCGAATTGCATACGTAACTATATACAATGCATAAATATTTGACTTTGGTCATAGATTTAGCATTTTTTCAATCTATAAACGTGTTAAGTACAATCTTATAACTTTCAATCAACCAAAAATCAACCCAAGCTGGTTGCTTTTAATTTTCTTTTTGCTGATGGAAAAAGCAAATTGAGGCTGGATAAATATATAGTCTTATCAACTTTATAGCAAATTAGCAATCAAGTTGAATCTTGAATTAATTGAAAGGCCTCTTCAATTCATGAATGACTTTTAGCTTAATTTGGCCTGGCCTTTTCGATCTTCACCTAAATGTTTCAACTTAAGTTGCGCACGCTCATGATCACCCATGTTATAATAATAAGAATCATACATTGATTTATACCTTTATTTGGCCCCTCTTCTCCTCCTAGATCTAACTTCCTGTATGACGGAGCACGTTGTACTTAACGTGAAAGAGATACGATTGCGTATGTACGTACATTCATCAAGAATATATAAGAGAAATTTTTTTGAAATAAAAGTTGTATGATTGTAAAAATTAAAAAAAAAAATAAATTGCTACATTAATTGATTACAACTCTTTACATAACAAGAGTGTCCCAATACGGCTAGGATAGAGAAATTACAACCCAAAAAAAAAAAAAAATTACACTGATTTACTAAGCAAACTAAACTTTCCTAAAATAACAAAAATAAAACACATTTTTTTTTAGGCCCCATGTGCCTCTTTAAATCCCTAGCTAGGATTTAACTGTAGGTACGTATTTCTCATGCATGCGATTCAGAAAACCTTGATGCATATATATATGTGAACGAGAAGAATAATCAGGTGCTCAAAAAGATCACGGATACGAGGTGATTTGCTGATAATTACGTGGTTTTCCAAGTAAGAGTCCCGGGGAATACTCCAAGCCAAAAATAAATAAATATATTTTTATTACGTAAACGTCATGTACGTGTTGATCGATGTTAATGTTTGGGATAAGAGCTAGCCCACAGCTAATTATTAGTTTGGCTTCAGCAGACACTTATTATACGTTCATGACATAGACCCGTGGCTATACTGTAAATGATCGACTAATTAAGCTATAATCATGATAAATATATATAGGTAATATTGCAAAGTTGTTCCATGACTACAGGGAAATGAGTCAGCTTAAATGGGTGTAGTTGTTTCATCCACAATTGGTGGACTCCTTTTCTCTGATCTTTCATGGAAGCATTTAGTTGTATAAGCCCACACACACACACACACACACACACACACACACACACACACACACACACCCCCCCCCCCCCCCACCCCTCTTTTTTTAATGTAAATATAACTGTAATGTTGTAATTTGATACCAAGTTTGTATAATCAAAATTCCATTTACAAAAAATATATATTTGAAATACTATTAACTTGATTAGAGTGTTGTAAAATATAGCAAAGTAGTAAATCACAGCGTGATTTAACACAATCAAGGGTAGGAGTGGAGTGGATTACCAACGGTCAATGGAGTAAATTATTTATAGTACTTAGAGTAAATTACTTATAGCACTAAGGGTAGTTTAATAAATTTGTAACATAATCAGGTCGAAGTAGGAGTTTTGGGGGTCTTTCCAAACCCACTCCTACTCCTATACGAATTTTGTTTCTTCATACCAACTCCACTTCTTTATGATTTTATTGTTGGAAAATTGGACTTCAAATAACAAGTTTTATGTAAACTTTGGCTCCAATTTAAGGTGGGTCCCACACGTCTTTAGGGGCGGGACCACATTGGAATGCGTTCTCCTCCGTGAGGAGATGAACGCCGTATATTTACATGTTGAAATCCAATAAGGGATGAATGAGAAACTGTCATCCAAAGTGGCCCATGTGAAACATTGGTGAAGGAGGAAAAATGTGGGAAACCTTGGTTGTCCCACATACGAAAAACATCAAAGAGCTTAAGGGTATATTTAAGAGGGAAGCCAACTAAGGGGCATGCCCCTTTGGGGTACCCACTTTTGTTAAGGGGGGAGGACCTAGGCCTTTGTGGGATTTATCCCACGCGCGCGCGCGTGCCGCTGCCGCCGCCCGGCTTGGCTTGGCTTGGGCGCGGTCCGTGGTCCTGGGCTTGTTGACTATTCTTTTTGGAGAAAATTTATTTGAATTTCCCTCCAGTTTTTTTTTAACAGTCATGTCCAGTGATTAGGCTCTGTTTGGTTGTGCTGTTTTCGTACAGTCACCACTCCAACAGTTGCAATACTTTGTTTGGATGTGTTGATGTTGATTCGTAAAGTCACCACTCCAACAGATGCAATGCTCTGTTTGTTGAAAATCCGTTCTACCTTGTGCACTGAGAGGGAGCAAATTCGTCTTAAGGAAACAGTTCGCTAGCTGGGCTCGGATTCTGTCTCAAATAATTGTTTCTATATTCTGTAACAGTGAGTTTATTTCAGTTTTTTATTTTCATTTACTGTTTCCTTTGTTACATGTTTATATTGGTTACACAGATTGCTTACTGTTTTTTTTTAGTATCAGTTTATATTGTTTATACAGATTACCTAGTAGGTAATAACATTTATTATATTCCAACTCCTTACCAATAAAAGCGGAGTGGAACAGACTACCAACACGATGGAGAAAATTGCGATTCCTACATCAAACATGTAAATAGTACACTACTCATTATTCACTGATGACTGAACCACTCAACTTTTTTTTTGGGTTAATTACACTGACCTCCCCTGAGGTTTGACGTAATACACGGACCTCCCCTCTAATTTGCAAAATTACAATAACCTCCCTCGTCGAAAACGGAGCTAACGGTACAAATAAAAGGTCAATAATGCCCTTTACAAAATGACGTAGTTTTGTGTTAAAAAAGACACCCCTATAGTTTGATGGTTGTGACAGTTTGGTCCTTATGGTTTCAATTTTGGCAATTTAAAACTTATAGTTTGAAAATTGTGTAAAATCCACCCAATTACAAAAAAAAAAAAAAAAAAAGCAAGGGCACAATGGGAATATCATATTATTTCTAGCAAAAAATGACCCTGTGTGCAGGCCAGACCCAGGAGTGTAGTTCAGTGGGAGCAGAAGCTTATACAGGAGTTGTAGGGAATATCACTTTATTTTATTTTATTTTATTTTTATGGGTAGAAATAGTATAATTCTATGTGGTTCTTTTGTACAAATTAATCTATCCCATAAATAACTTATAATCATTTAAACAATTTGACACACTTAAAGCTTATAATTTGATAATATCTTACAGTCTATTAAATCATCTGATAATATATTATAATCTTTTAAACAATCTGATATATTTCAAACTGGCCATGCACTGTCACACAAATATCAAATTGATAAATATAAATAACTAATTATGCTTATAATACAAAATTTTTGTGAAAGAATTATGTGATAGATTAGTTTGTACCCAAAAAAAAATCTCATAAAATTGTACTATTTCTATAAAATAAAATATAAAAATTAATTAAAAAATATTAAAAAAATCGAATCGGGGTGTTGCTCCTGAACTCCCGTATGAACTCTTGCTCTCACTGAACTACACTCTTGGGTCTGCCCCTGCACATGTGGTCATTTTTTGCTAGAAATAATGTGACATTCCCATTGTACCCTTGCTTTTTTGTAGTTGGGTGGATTTTGCACAATTTTCAAACTATAGAATGTAAATTGCCAAAATTGAGACCACAATGACCAAATTGTCACGACTCTCAAACTATAGGGGTGTAATTTGTAATTTATCATTTTTTAAGATGTTTTCTCGATGTCCATATTGGTTTATTTCTTGAAGATTTGTTTTTTTCTCAATAGTTATTTTTGTGAATTAATAATTCGGTTGATCAAAACATTGTTGCTCACCCCAAAATTGTTCACCCATTGCTCATCTAACTCTTCCTTTGGTTAATGTAGTGGGACCTATAAATTTTTATTAACCAATGGGAGAGTTGGATAAGCAATTTTGGGGTGAGCAAAACTGCACTCCAAATGTTTCTACACTATATTATAAAAGAGCCTTAGAGTAGTTTTCAATTTCAATTTTGTCCTAATTTAGAATTCTTTAAATTGTTTGCTCCTTATATGTAATTTTGCCTTTACTAATACATTGAGATGATATGCCTTGTTTGGCAAACCGAATTTTGCCTTTATTTGTGTTTGTGTTTTTTTTTTTTAACCAAACAAGGCACTCCAAAAATAATAGGGTTTGTTTGGCAAATCAGTTGTGGCTTTGTTTGTCTTGTTTGTTTCCACTTTTTCCCAAACAAGGCACTAAACCTATGGATCAAAAGTCAACAATTTCGGCTAACTTGTTTATCAAACCGATTTTGTGCTTTGTTTTTATTTTTTTGTTTTCGTTTTTCCCAAACAATGCTTTACACACATATATTGGATCAAAAGTCAACAATTTCGGTGCCTTGTTTAGCAAATCGATTTTGTGCTTTGGTTATTGTTTTTTTGTTTTGGTTTTTCCCAAACAAGGCTTTACACACATATAATTTACACTTAATAAATTTAATTCATTTATTTTATAAAATTATTATTTCATACGATTTCATATCTTTTCATACTCATAATAAATATATAATAATAATCATAATACATATTTAAGAAATACTTAATTGGCAAAGTTAAAAGACAAATTGTAATTTACAATTACTAATATATCTAAAATCATATTTTATTATATATACACACATACCTATAAATTTAATTCACACACACATACGTTCGTTTACTTTTTAAATTTAATTTCACATCATTTCATACTCCTCATAAATATATAATAATAATAGATATAATAAATTTAATTCATCATCATAAATATATAATAATAATAATAATAATAATAATAATACATATATATGAAATACTTTGCAAAGTGAAAAGACAAATTATAATCTACAATTATTAATATATCTACAATCATATTTTATTAAATATGCATTCCTATAAATTTAATTCACACACACACATACACTTCTATCATAAGCATAATAAATATATATATGAAATACTTTGCAAACTTAAAAGACAAACTATAATTTACAATTACTTACATACTCATAATAAATATATAATAATAATAGTTTTCATAAATTTAATAAATTTATATTTGAAATTAATAATTTCATGTAATTTCATATCATTCCCATAAAAAGGAAAAAAAAAAAAAAAGAAAAGAAAAGAAAAAAAATATGATTAGTTTTTTCAAAATATCATGTGTTATAATGTTAAAACTAAGTTATTACTTTTAAATAACACTTTCAACTTTATTGTATGAAGTTTAAATGTAATTAAACAAAAAAGAAAAAAACAAATGAAAGATGGTAATGTTTTTCAAAATATCACGTGTTATGATATTAAAAATAAGCTATTACTACATTACTCTCAACTTTATTGTATAAAGTTTATACGTAGTTGTATTATTTTGTACATAGTTCATACAATAAATTGTGGTTAAAAAAATAAGTAAATAAAGGAGAGAAATGCTAAAAACAAACAGAAGTGAAAACACTAAAGAAATATTTGAAAACGAAAAAAAAAATAAAGAAAAGAAAATATATTTGCTTCCATCCAGAATTATTGAAGCTTTTACGTTTATAACTTTATTTTATTAGTAGTGCATATTTAATACATTTAATATAAAATGCATCAACAATAAAAACATCTAATTAATTTTCCAATTTTAACGGACCTGTGCATTGCACGGGCCTCTATCTTAGTGTTCTATAAAATCTCCAAATGTTTATTCTATACGCAATTCGGGTGTTACGTTTGGTCAATTTATTGAGGTTTGAGAGTACTTACACATTATCTTTCATAGTGAGGGCAAGTTTGGCATTTTGTTAACAAAAAATGGTGACATCAGCTAATTTCGTCACGGAATACACAAGTTCTCTAACGGAGGGGAGGTCAGTATAATTTTTCAAACTAGAGGGGAAGTCTGTGTAATTTCGTCAAACCTCAACGGAGGTTAGTGTAATTTACCCTTCTTTTTTTTTTTTCTATTCTAAAAAAAAATCTTTTCTTTTTGTCAATTTAAAAATAACTTTCACTACCTTCTAATCACATCGTGTCACCTAATGGATAATAGATGACCCACCAACAACTCACCTCTATTTATTGGTTTTAAATCACAGCAGACTAAATAATTGTGAATTAATTGAGCTTTAATTAGATACTGTACTTTTTACACAGGAACATATTGTCCAGTTCCCCTATTTGAGAACATAATTATCTTTGGCTCGGTAAGTTTTTAGATGGCACATACTACCTCCGTCCCATTTTATGTGTCTATCTTGGGGAATCCAACTATTTAAGGGGATAAAAAGAATCTACACCTACTTTTCACAATTACCCATAATCATTGCACTTTCTTTTTTTGTTTTGTTTTGGTGTTAATTGCAAAGAATGGTAGTTTGGGAAACTAAGTAAAATTTGTATATTAATTTAGGAAAGTGGACAATAATTTTTGGACATCCCAAAAAGGAAAGATGGACACATAAAATGGGACGGAAGGAGTACTTGCAAACCATTCAATAAAGTACTCAATGCAGTCTATTTTAGTTTTAAAATACTAGTACTAGTTTTAGTAGGACAATATTATTGTAAGAAGCTTCTCACATGAGAAGGTGTGTTTTAAACGTTAGATGAACATCTAACCTTAAGATTCCTTTTCAGTATTGCAAATTCAGCCAAGACCCCTAATGGTCAAGTAGCAAGCATCACTTTCCCAGTGGGGAGGTGGTGTGTTCAAATCTCCTTAGGAGGGTGGTCTTTGTTGGACTTTGTTATGCATGGGCCATTGAGGGGCTTAGAGTTGGGTTGAGCTAGGAGCCTAGGATGTGTGTACGTATCCAGCTTGGATTCATAAAAAAAAAAAAAAAAAAAAAAAAAGGATTTCAACTTCAATCACTTAAAAATTTTAATTTTTATCAAATATACCCCTAAGGTCCCTCAATAAACACAAACACGGCATCGTATATACGGAGTACTATATACGCATGTACAGCATTCCTCTCATTCACACTAAGTTGAGAGAGAGAGAGAGAGAGAGAGAGAGAGATCATGTGTTACTGTTACTAGTAGTACTCCATTATTTATCTTTAGGATCCCTGTCAGCGATCCCAATCAACTTTAATTATGCATTTACGTCGCTATTAAACATGCATGATGACGCATACATTTGCGTAATTTTGTTTGTCTTATCCCACAAAGTGGTGGGCTATATAGTTTTTGTATCTCATACGTTGTCCCCCTTTCAAATAAGAATTTGTATTGTATACCCTAAAAATATCAACAATGATAGGGATACACACTAAATAACACACTAAACGACACACAGTGCTTTAAATATATGTACCCTGTGCTATTTGAATTTTTTTACATTTTTCTGTGCATCACTTGCACAGCACAAGGTACATGTATTTAAAACTAGTATGTCGTTTAGTGTATCGTTTGGTGTGTATCCCTATCATTTTTGTAAAAATATATACAATAATATATTCCCCCTAAGAATTTGCATCTCATACTGACGTAATTTTGTTTTCTTTCTTATCCCACAAAGTGGTGGGCTATATATGTTTTTGTATCTCATATGTTGTCCCCTTTCAAATAAGAATTTGTATTGCGTGCATACGTAACCACACACACACACTCTCTCTCTCTCTATATATATATATATACATGTATATATCTATATAAATATACAAATCTATTGTACAAATCGATCTTAATTATCATATATATATATAGGTCGTGGTTACAAAAGTCGTTTTAATTAACTTCATGTGTGATGTGTTTGTTAAAATCAACCAAAAATACAAATCACCCCTGGCTGGCTGCTGGTGGGAAAAGTAAAGGTTGGAGACTTTACTTCACTTTTAGCTAAGAATTGAATGATTGAATTGAACAAGAAAATATTCCTTTGAAAGTCCTCTTTCATGGCCTATTCTTTTGTCCTTTCTTTTTCTACCTGTTTTAATTAATTTCTCCGCTCTCTCACCAACTTAATTATCTACTCCGTATTAATTAGCCTTTATGTACTGGCGCGCGCGTGACCCAAAAAAAGAATACATTCTGGTTTACTCAAACGTTGAGTAATATCAAAGCACGAGTAACACATAATTACAAACATACATATATATATATATATATATATAGGGAGAGAGAGAGAGAGAACATGACCGGCAATGCACACCTGCACGATTTGATTTTGATTCCTAGGTGGTCATGATACTTCGGAATAATGGGAAAGTTCAAACGAAAAACATCAAAATCAATTACGGTGCAGTGTGTCATTGCGCCTTCCGAGTTCAAACTATTTACCTAGCAATGGTGCAAATTCTTGTAGTGTGTCGTTGTACCTTGCAATTTCAAACCATTATCTCTAGCAATGGTGACAAGTTAGTAGCATTTTGGCAAAAAGAGTCATTTTATGAATCGGGGGAGATTGAAAATTTGAAATAAGGATGAAAAGAAAGACAATAGTAGAAGCATACGTATATGAGTATTTCTTGGGACATAACTTTCATACAACTTTCACACACTCTTCTTAAAAGATTTGTCTATTTCTCTCTTTTGATGTCAACTGTGGGGTTCAGTAACATCACAAGAGAGAGATAGACACATCTTTTAAGAAAGTTGTGTGAAAGTTGTATGAAAGTTGTGTCTCAAGAATTATCCTACGTATACATTAAGGGAAAATTTAACATACACCCCCTCAAAAAGGGGTGGATGTAAATCCTACATCATGTGGCTCTCAAATTTAGCCACATCACCAAAATCATTAAAAATTATTAAAATTGGTTATGGCAAATATCGCTCAGTTATGACAAATGTGATTCAGTTATGAGAAATGTGGTTCAGTTATGACAATTGTGGCGGCACTGTTATGAGAAATGTGGTTCCGTTATGACATATATATGTGACTGGGGATTGACATCCACCTTTTTTTTAGAGGGTGTATTGTAGTCTAACCCATTTATTAATATCTATAATCTATGCATATATATTTAAGTTAGTTAACGTCAATGCATGAATAGTGTTTGTTCTAAAGTAACAACTAGCAGCAGCCCCCCCAAAAAAAAAAAATTTTTTTACTTTTTTTTTTTTTTGACAATAAGTTCTCCCTGAAAATTACAATTAGTCCCCCCTGACATTTTAAAATTGTCATACTAAACCCGCTTTCTCTTTTATTTTTATGCTAATTATAAAAGCCCTCCTCTCTTATGTTTTTAGAATAATTGTTTTAGCATTAGTTTATATCATCTACACAAAATGTGTATAAATAGGTCCAAAAAAATTCCAGGGCCAGCCCTTTATCAAGCCCCCCTGTATTGATTTTTCAGATCCACCCCCTGGCAACTAGCCCCGTTGTATATATATGTCATGCCCCCGCAATAGCAATAATAGAGAAAATAAATTACTTTTTGAACCCATAATCCATGACAGTTGAAAGTCATCATATTAATTGTTCATAGCCAACGCTAATCATTAGAGTAATGAATCAAACCACGCACTAGGAATTTCTAAGGTCAATACATATAACCAGAGTTTAATAACCATAAGTATCTGCAGAAATATAAATAAAATATTATGACAACACATGTCGATTATAAACTTTACATTAATACAAAGGTCTCTAAAACATAAACATAATAGCTATGATGCAGCTCCAAGTCTTCAGCTCGCATAGTAGTCATCTTCAGCATAGCCTCCATCAGTGTATGTCTTTTTTTCATAGCTAGAAATAGAATATCCAGTGGGATAAACGTAGTCAGCTTATAAAAGTCGAGTGAATGTAAACACTTACATAGTATCAATAGCTATGTAGTATATAAGACAACATCATTAAAGGATCATCTCATCATTCACATTCACGTACGCACCAACCCACTACAACCCATAACTGACATCATCTCAATCAATCCCAAATATAATATGTACTCTTGGATCCACATTTAGCACGTAGCTCCACATCTCATAATTACTGAACTCATTTCTCGAACCTATAGACACCCAATTTTGACCACACTGATAGGATTTAGGGTGAACAACATTTTGGAGGATTCAATGATGAAAAGTACTCCGTGGAAGATACTAGATTCCACACAATCGAAAGATCGAACTTCATGCTAATATGAATCTTCAAGACAACAAAACAATGAGTGACAAATTTTACACTAATCTCACTTACTGCGAATATGAATCTTCAAGATGTGTTCAAATATAACAAACTTTTATCTTAAAATATGAGTGTTAAATTGCACACCCACAATTTCACAATAATAGTAATTAATGCGAATTTGAATCTTCACGACATGTTCAACATTACAAATTAAATCTGATAAAGTGAGTGTGAAATTCAACACTCCGATGATTGACCATGCAATATACGAGCTTGAAATCTCACATCAGGAGGATATGTTCAACAATATCAAGTAACCCGTACTATAGTGTATCAAGTAACCGGTGTCAGCATCACCGATTTCTCTCTCTGCTGCGCCACCGTCGTGCCAGAGTGGGACATCATCGACGATGACGACGATGGGGTCACCTAAACGAAGAGCTGCGAATGGTCCAATGTCGATGACGGCGACGCCGCCGCCGACGACGAGTATAACACCCACATTTGTGTTATTGCATTTGTATCATATTGTCATGCATGATAATGTGATGTGGCGTGTCCTATGACACATGGTTGAGTGAGTTTTGACTCACGAGTTGATTTGGGTGTCTGTGTTAGGGAACCCTCTGAAACTGTGGTGATTGAGGATTTGTTGTTGTGACGTCTCTCCGAGTGTGAGACGGTCACTGTGGAACATTTTAAATGTTTATCTGAAAATAACTGTTTATCTGTGTATTTCAATATCTGTATTATTTTCTGGTTTAGAATATAATTCTGATGTTAGATTTAGTATCCTAGTGAGGACGAATGAACACGCTATTAATTTGGTAGGCTAATTAGCAACTTCGGAAACGTCATATAGAAATTCGCGTTTTAGCAACCAAACGAAACTTAGTCGAAAACTTTTATAATTTTGAGGTTTCACTCGTAAAGCTATGAATAAGCTGTATAGAAAGTTTCAGAGACTGATTAGGAGTTTGGAAAACTCGTGGGGAGGTAAACGTAATTCCCCGAGAATGTTGCCTATATATAGATAGAGATGAGTTGAGATATTTCACAACTCTTAACCTAAGTTCAAGAGGAGGCCAAAAAGGGGGCTAGAGGGAGATTTTGAAGCTTAGAGCTTTGCGACGCCAAACGACGACCTTCCGTCAGTCTGGTTTCTCCCAGATTTCATATTCGAGCTCCTCGAGGTAAGAGCTTCGTTTTGATATATGTTAGGGCCTGTTTGGATAAGTTTTCCGAAAAGTTATTTTCTAGAATTTTTCATAAAAGTTGATAAATGGAATTCTGATCCATAGGAATTGTACTAGACGGACTTCTGCACGTTCTTTGTGCACGGGTTTTCTTTGGATCGAATTATAGGAGCGTAAATCGGAGGTGAGTGATTCAACTATGTTTTGGAATGATTTCTTGGCATGTATTCATGTTATGTTTGAATAGCATGTATTAATTCTTAGAGATATATTGTGTAGTTCATATTGAGCAATTATATTGATAAGTAGGCTCATGTCACGCCCCGGAGCAGCATAAATAGAGAAAAATAAATTTCCTTTATGGGTCCATAAGGAATGACAGGTGAAAGTCACTAATAATCCACACCACGCAGTACTAGTCCAAAAGAAACGCAACAGTAATCAACTGAAAATAGCACACAGTGCTAACTATTACAAAATATCAGAGTATGGTCCACAGGATCACAACAGGTCTGAAGACAACAAATGCCCAAGTACCCGTTAACAAAAGTTTAACAGAACAACTGAAATTAAATCTAATTATAACATCTTCAGTCTTCAACTGGCATAAGGATAATCCTTCCTGGCGTAACTGTCATCGGTGGGGCCCTCCTCTGGATAATAGTCATCAGTGTACTGGTCCTTACCTGCAGAATAAGGGACAGGATATTCTGGACGGGGAATGTCCAGGCAATAAAAAGGCCGTCAGCTTACTGAGAGCTGAGTGAGCATAAACTAACGAGGTACCAGTTATCTGAAGTAAACACAAGCTTATAAAAACATGAGTTAACATCTTATTATAAAATAACATTATCTTGTTCTTCTATTCATTCTTATGAACCGACCCTTATCGTCTTGTTACTCAAATACCGAACTCAACGTATTCTGATGTCATGAACAGACTCAATCGTTTAACTCTAGGGATACACCCTTATTCTGTCCATCGCTTTTAAGAGCATATGAACAGCTCACCGCATGTCATGGACTCCACGTCAGTCTGTCCCCAGCTTTTAAGAACAATGGTCCGGTTCACCGCTTTTCAGGGATATAACGTTTCGAACAAGGCATATCAATCTTATTGCCACGACTCAACGTCATCTACTAGTGATCCCAGCTCACCGCTTTTAAGAACAATGGTCCTGTTCACCGCTTTTAAGAGCATATCATAGATCATCCAGTCTATCTTAAGACTTCTTGGTCCAGCTCACCGCTTTTAAGAACCATGGTCCGGTTCACCGCTTTTAAGAGCATATCATGACCAATCGTCCATCCACGTACCATTCCCGGAACTTAACAAACCTACTTACGTTCCATTCTACATCGACACATGACAAACTCCCAATGTGGCCTGACTACTTGGATTAAAAGAAATCGGATATCAAACTCATATCAGAATCAACACGTCACCCATGTCTTCATATTACTTTTTATTCATTATCCATAAATCTTTGGTGTCACATTACTCCTGTCTACCCCATAGTCGCATAATGGAATTCCCGAATCAGAAATCGAACAACCGAACCTCTTATAAAATAAATAGGCAAAGGAAACCAGGTACTGATCATGTCAATCGATTGGAACAAAAGTTCAATCGATTGGAACAAAAGTTATGTCAATCGATTGATAACATGTCAATCGATTGGAACAAAAGTTATGTCAATCGATTGAGAAATATGTCAATCGATTGGAACAAAAGTTATGTCAATCGATTGAGAAATATGTCAATCGATTGGAACACTGTCAATCGATTGAAATCCTATTCAATCGATTGGGATGCAACTGATGTCAATCGATTGAGATTTATGTCAATCGATTGGAACTACGTCTTCTCCAGCAGTTTGTAAAAACAGCATATATAAACGTGCACTACATGCATTTAACCCATCTAAACATCGTAATAACTTGCATAAACATCACATAAAGAGACCAAGTGAGTTAGAACTCACCTAGGGTGCGTTTGGGTGTGTTTAAGCTTGAAACCTTCAAACTCTCTCTCTCTTTCTCCTCTTCTCTGTCCAGCCCTCTCTCTGTCTCCTCCTTCTTCTTTCTTCTTCTTTCTGCTTCTTCTCCTTCCTCCCAGCTGCCACGGCAGTGAGTGTGTGTGTGGAGTGTATATATGTATGTAGATATAGAGATATATATATGTATGTGTATATATCTCACAAGAGGTATATATCTCTCTCTCTCAAGCTGCCAAAGTGACCCAAGGCCACAAATGGACGAGTATATATAGGCATAAGGGAGTGCCACGCGTTTAAAGCTGAAGGAAAGAAGAAAACATTTCTCAGCTTATGTCAATCGATTGGGACACAAGTCAATCGATTGGCAACAGATATTTGTAGTCAATCGATTGGAAACAATGTAAATCGATTGGAATAAATGGCAATCGATTGGGATAATGACACGTCATCACTTTTAGTCGGTTGAATGTCAATCGATTGGGAAACTTATCAATCGATTGGTATCTAAAAAGTGTCAATCGATTGGGAATATGTCAATCGATTGGTATCAAAATTCACCAAAAAGAAGGGAAAGTTTATACGAATATAGAAATGATATACCGGGTCTTATTAAAATACCAAAATACAGGGTATTACAGCTCAATAGCACGGTGATATGTTTTGATTACCGCGAGCATGGTGATATGTATTTGAGCATGTTAAGTTGCTTATTTGGGTCAGAAGGAGCACGTGGTCACCGTGCCATTTTGTGGAGCCGATATAGGCATTAAGGTCGCACGATTGAAGAGAAGAATTGTGGGTCTTACCCTTTTGCGTGGACTTATTGGCGAGGAGTCGCGGATTGGGAGTATGGACGGGCACGTGAGTCTCCGGCGACTAGTATGAAATGTAGAGATGTGAATGCGGACATGTTTATCATTCATGTGCATATGTTGTTTTATTCACTAAGCTTTAGCTTAAACAAATCGAATATGTGTGGTTATTCAAATAACCATTTCAGGTGTTAATGCTGGCGAGGAATCGGAGAAGTGAGTACGTGGGTCGGAAGTTCGCTTGTGAGGCAACTTGAATGATAACCTTGTAGTTTTGGGATAATAATAAATGTTGTAATAAGACTTTTATTGTTTTAACTTACGTTTAACTTGGTATGTTAGAATGGATTTTAAACCATTGTAATAGTTAGTATACATGTTGTAATCTTACTTTAGAAATGTTTTAATACAGCTAGAATTTCTTTAGACTGAGCTTGGTTGGAGTTTGGTTTGAGTGGTTGATCATTGGATGGTTGTTATGAAACCTTTAAAACTTGTTTTCTGCAGTTTGGGCTGCTGCCAGGGGAGCAGTCGACTGAGCAGTCGACTGAACCCCTGAGTCTGTTAGCAACTGTTTCTTATTTTAGCAGAAGCAGTCGACTGGACCCCCTCGGCAGTCGACTGGACCCCTCAGCAGTCGAATGGATCTCCTATTTCAGTCGACTGAAATTTGATATTAAAATCCCTGCCCGCCTCCGTCGACTGAGCAGTCGACTGAGCAATCGACTGAGCAGTCGACTGAACCTCTGGTTTTTAAAATGTGTTTTGTTTTCCGCTGCGTGTGTTCTTCAAACCTAATTTTGGGAACGTTAATGAATTGGTGTAGCCTCGGTGGCGTGCCACGGACTCCGGTTCCGCTATTGTGGGACCGGGCTGTGACAACGAGACTGCTTCCAATGATGATGAGAAGTTTGGCTGGCGCTATTTCTACTTCTGCTCATTTTTTTAATAGGGTTGTGTATTCTAGGTTTCTCTGTATATATATATATATATGTATGTGTGTGTGTGTGTGTATTTATATATATGAATATAGATTATCTGGTATTTCCTTAATCAATATAGATAAATTTGTGAGGCTGAGGGGTAGCTTGGGCCTTTTTTGGTGGACCCTTCATTAAAATGTTACATGGATTAGACATATTGCAAGAAACTTAGACTAAAATGGACTTTATACTAGTTAACTCATGAATTAAAACATGCCTTTCAAACAAAACATGATTACATGTCAAGAAATCATTCCAAAACACATAGTTGAATCACTCACCTCCGATTAATGCTTCTAAAATTCGTTCTAAATAAAACCCGAGCACAAATATCGTGTAGAAGTCCGTCTAGTACAATTACTATCGATCAAAAATCCAATTATCAACTTTTTATGAAAACTCTAGAAAAAGAGTTTTCGGAAAACTTACCCAAACAAGACCTAATAGATATCAAAACGACGATCTTACCTCGACGAGTTCAAATATGAAATTTAGAAGAAAACAAACAGGCAGAAGTCCGTCGATTGCGTCATGAAGCTCGAAGAACCAAAATCCCTCTTTCCCTTTTTTGGATTTAGGTTAGAAAACTTTTTAAAAATATCTAAGTCACCTCTACCTATATATAGGCACAACTCTCAGAAATTGTGTTTACCTCCCCGCCAGTTCTCAAAACTCCTAATTATTCTCCGAAACTTCTTACATGCCTAATTCATTGCTTCACGAGTGAAAACTAAAAATTATAGAAGTTTTCGCTTAAGTTCCGTTTGGTTGCTAAAATGCAATTTCACATGATTTTACGAAATTACTAATTGGCTAGCCTACCAATTGTGTAGCGTTTTAATTCGTCCTCACCAGGATACTAAAATTAACAACAGAAACATTATCTAAACCAGATAATAATACAGGTAAATAATTATTTTCAGATAAACATTTAGGGATGGCAATGGGGCAGGTTTTCCGGGTTCCCCGTCCCGTCCCGCCCCGCCCCGCCCCTAATAGGTAGGGTATGGGGGGGTTTAATAGGGTTAGGGGCGGGTATGGGGGAAGTTTTCAAAACCCGAGTCGGGTTCGGGTCGGGGTAGGGTTAAAAAAACCCGAACCCGCCCCGAATATACTTGTATTTATATGTTTACCTCTCAATAGTTATGTGTATTACCGTTTTTAAAAAAACTGCACTATTGGGGAACTAATTGGGTAAGTTAAAAAAAAACTGCACTATTGGGGAAAAAATGCATTAAAAAAACTGTATTTTCAATATGTGTACCCAAAAAAAAAAAATCATAATCGAGGCGGGGCAGGGTCGGGGATCCCGAGTGCGGGGCGGGGGCGGGGGCGGGGGCGGGGGCGGGGGCAGGCAGAGGTACTATGCGGGGCGGGGGCGGGGGCGGGGGGAGGGTTTACTGAAGCGGGGCGGGGGCGGGGTATGGGGGCCCCGTCCCATACCCGCCCCGTTGCCAACCCTATTTAGGGTATTCCACAATGTCTGTCTCAATCTCGGAGAGACGTCACAACATCGAAACACTCATTCTACACAGTCTCAGAGGGTTCTCTTACACAGACATCCAATTCAACTCGTGAGTCACAACTCACTCACACATGTGCCACAAATGCACATCATATCTCATTATCATGAATGACAAATGTAATGATATGCAACAACACGCATATAGGTGTTATACCAATCGATTGAAACTCATTCAATCGATTGAAGTAAAGTTAAATCGACTGGATACCATTCGATCGATTGATCCTTGTTTAATCGATTAGCTCTTGTTCAATCGATTGGGTAAAAGTCTGATCGATTGGGCATGTTTCAATCGATTGAAACTCCATTCAATCGATTGGGAAGTCATCTTCTTCCCAGAAACCAACTGGACACTCTACTCACGTACGAGGTCCGTTCTTCTTGCCGAAACATATATATCACATATACTACGCTACCCAGTATGTTTAGACAGTCACTGGTGAGGTCGATGACGCCAGTAACTCGGGGTCCTCGGTGTTAGGAAACTGCGTTCCCCGAATCCATTGACAGTGCGTATAAGTTGGTACTGCAAAAATTACGTGAAAACTACAATAACCCTACAAGGGCGGAACTAGGGTTACCTTAAACTGCTAAAACGGATTGCTGTAGTAGATGAATCGAGAACACGGGCTTGATAACAGATCACGATCTTCTACCGTATTCCTTTGCTGCTAGAATATCGAACTGGGTGTGGGCTCCTTCAAAATCCTTTATGTTTCTGCTCTCTCTTTTTACGCTCTCTTTTCTATTCTGAGTTATAATACTCTTGATGAAAAAATGCAAACTGAGGAGAGAGCCAAAGCAGTATATATATATATATATAGGCTACGATAGGGACCATAAGAAGTCAATAAGGAATAGGCTTCCTTATGAAATTAGGAAACCCTAATACGAACTGAATCAGATTCCTATTTCCATAAATTATAATTCATACCACTAAAGAATTATAATTGCACTCCTACCCTTATCCCAAAAATATATTTCGAGCTCCATGTTATTAAATGCTTATTATCTCCCCATGTTAAGATTATAGATATCCATTAATTAAATATAGTTAGTGTTAATTAAATATACTTAGTGACAATCATATTTAATTAATCTCTTAAAATTCCTTGAGATCCTCTACTTAACTTATCTGAGATGTCGGATACAAAATCTACCTGCAGGGTTTGACATAATCAAAACTTATAAGATTTCTCAAGGGGATATCATCAATCCCAAAATTGAGACATGGATTCCATCGTTAATTAATATCCACCACACAATTAATATTGTCACCCAATTCAATGAGATATTGACCCATTTAAGGATCTCACCCTTTTAGGGATCAAAGTGTAAATATCAAATGCATGTGTCTATAAATTAACTTAGGATTTAGAGCATAAGCACTCATAATAGTCATGAGGTATTAATTATCTTATAAGTCAGTATAAAGATAATTACCCCAAGTCGGTCCCGTTTAATACAC
This sequence comes from Hydrangea macrophylla, assembly GCA_033977485.1. Taxonomy (NCBI): domain Eukaryota; kingdom Viridiplantae; phylum Streptophyta; class Magnoliopsida; order Cornales; family Hydrangeaceae; genus Hydrangea; species Hydrangea macrophylla. The sequence goes on along the minus strand of CM066983.1, from coordinate 107,503,582 downwards.
AAAGTGTACCAGTAGGGTGAGTTGAAACCATACCGTTTCTCGCAATCAAGACAAACTGTAACACCCGTACCCGAAAAATGGGTTAATTATCATGCTATATGCATTAATTAATATAATTAGTGTATAAAATGGATTAAGGGGAGGCTTGGACTCGCCCATGTAAAAAGTGTTCAGAGAGGGACACTAGTTGGAAAAGTCCCCAATGAGGTGGGACAAATATTGAAATGGAACCCAGCGAAGGGTAAATTGGTAATTTGCATTTTAAATGATTAAATGCATTTTATATGCTTACATGGATATTTGTTAAGTTGCTTTCATAATATCATATTAATATGTGTTAGCATTAGCTTGGACACCCAAATCAGGGTATAAATAAAAAAGATTTAAAATTTGTAGGTGCGATAGCAATTTCACAAAATATGTGGGACCACGTTGGGACCCATACGGAACTTAGACAAACACTGATTAGATAATTGGGTAGTTAATGGAATGTTTGGAGGATTTCATAATAAGAACTTAAGAAATTCCGGGGGTGTAAATGGAAAATGACTAAAATAAGGTTGAGACACCTCATGCCAAGTTGCATGTGTGTGTTGTCATATGAGATTAGTCTCATATGTTCTGGAATTAAACCAAAAGAGAGAACCGAGAGCTCTCGAGACGAAGACGACGGGTTTTCGCCACCGTTTTCTTGTCGTTCCATCGCCGTCGTTCGCCGGTTTTTCGATCCGAGACCGCTTTTGGACTCGTGGAGGTAAGAGGGTTACATGCACGTAAATTGTTTTCATTTTCAGCAACGTTTTCCGGTAGCTATTCTTGATAGACGCTATTTGTTGATCTAAAACTATGTAGGATTCACTTTGTGGTAGGAATTGAGCTCTAATTGGGGAAATTCAACACTTCTCTAGCTTAATCTTGGGTAGAATCTGTGGGAGGTGAGTTTTCTACACAAACTAAATGATTGGGTTTAATGTGTTCAAAGCTTCAAGTGGTGTTAGAGATATTCATCCATGTTTAGAAGCTATTATGTTGTTGGATTAATAATTTCATATCGATTTTTATAGAGATTATGTGTTGATACATGTATATGTGCTTATTTGCTTATGTGGTAGTCGATGAGCACCGGGAAAATGGTTCATTGTTGGGAGTAATAAGGGTGGTGAAGAGGAAGAATCCGATAAAAACGGAAGTCCAAGGAATAGAAGTGGCCACGGGACCAAGAGAGGTCTTCGGGTCTGAATGAACCATATAACCAGTGACTCGACGACTACGGTTGTGCTTTATGTGTTAGTTATAGCATTGCACGTGTTAAACATACAATCATGTTTAGAATGCTCACTAAGCGTAATGCTTAAGAAAACCGTTTTCCTATTTCTGTTGTGGTACATAACAACCACCGCAGGTTCAGAGCAAGGCATGGAAAGGAAGTGAATCGAACTTGGGAATGAGGCGAGACTTGGGATTTGTAGTACATGTTTAATCTTGTAGTATGATGTAAATTATGGTTTTGGACTTGTGGTACTTAAGTTATAATGTTTATAGTTATAGGAGTTAGGGTTAAACTTAAAGGAACTTATGTAATTCCTTATGTTAAAACTATGAATTTTGTGTGTTAGTTAAGTTGGACTATTCCGGCAAGTCCGGGTGTATGTCACAACCATTTTGGACAAGTTTGGTTTGTGACTAAGTTAAATGTAAAACTTTTGAACTCTTTTCATGTAAAATTCTATGTTCATCCTAGTTTAACCAAGGTTTGGGCTTGTATGTCTTATTTTGACTCAATTGAGCTTGGGTACTAGTATAAAGAGTTTAAAAGTATTCCAATGTGTATTTGAGTTATGTTCAAGAGGTTTTATAAGCTTTCAAAAGTGTTTGGGTGAGTTTTAGCTTCATAATTTCGTGTGGGCAGGTTGAAAGTTGCTGCTGCAGAAATGGTTCTGCAGAGGGGCTTTCGACCGGTCGAAGGGACCCATTCGACCGGTCGAAAAACCCACTGCCAGCCCTTTAATTCTAGATGTTCACATGTTTTGTTTTAACTTTTAAAAGGCCAAGAGGATACCTTTGGGGTCCCATTGACCTACAAAAACTTTACTTTCAATTATAAAGGTTGGTAAGTATTTTCCGCGGAATTTCCTAATTGGCGCTAGTTATACTAGTGTTATTTGGCTCAAGCTTGTTTAATAAAGCTTTAAACTTTTCCTCAAAACGTTTTCATGTGTATGCTAGTTCTTAGCATGAACTTGAGTTAGTTTCTTGTTTGAATTCAATTAGAATGAGTTGAAATCTTGCAACGATTGCGTGATTCGACGAGTTTTCACTGCTTTTGTGCACTTTTCGGTAGTTCTAAGTTGGTTGGGAAGTAGCCCCAAGTGACTTGTGTGTTTGGGGACTTCTTGGAATGTTAAATGGGGAAAAATATGGTTCAGAGGGTATCTGGACCGGTCGAATTGACCCACTCGACCGGTCGAATGCCCCTCTGCACAAGACAGTGATTTAGAAGGTATTTTTCGTCGACTTTTACGGAAACGGGCATAACTCTTTGTAGAAAATTCGAATTCATGCACCATTTTTTGAATTGGAACCGAGACTCAAAGATCTATCTTTTGATGTAAAATTTTCTCATATTTTTTTAATGACCATTTTGCCCTTGGGGCTGTTTTGTTACAGCAAACCCTTTTATGTTGGTTTAAATCATGTTTTTCCTTAATAACTAGCATGGTTCTTGTTTATTATTGTATTTTGGGTGCGTATAGTCTTGTTACACGTGTCCTAATCCGTGGGGGAGGGTTGGGGGTGTGACAGAAACCTACTATAACATCATGCTGCAGTCCTACCGATGGTGTGTCCAATCTATCTAAGACTGTAAACCAAAATCTTACATTCTACAAGATCCGATGGTCTGATCTTTCGTGTGTAAGCCGAACTCTACACACCAAATTATCTACTATGTAGAATGAAAGATACACATGCATAATATTAAATAAACAATATAATACAAATATTGTCCACATAGATTCTCATAAAAATGGATTAACTGATTTTATTATATGAATAATAAATCAACTACATAAAGCATGGCTTTTAGTATATATCCCTAACACTCGGGTGGTTCCTCCCACACCCCCCCCCCCTCCCCCTCTCTCTCTCTCTCTCTCCCTCCTCCTATAGACTTTCTCATCTCTCTACCTTCTCCTTATGCTTCTCTTCTTCTCTAGCTGAGAGTGTAGGAGTTGGTGTATGTGTCACGACCCATCCTACTACGCGTGGAAATAGGACACGTGGCACGCCATCAAGGCTCATCCAAACATCATATAACTTATACGCAGCGGAAAGAACTTAAAAACAACCCTGGGTATTTTAAAACTTAGGAAACATTGCCCTCTGAGTTGACAAATCCATTGAAAATTTGAGTTATAAAAAGTTTTGGCCAAGTGAAAACACATTCAAAAGAATCAGTTCTGAAAACAGAGGTTCAGTCGACTGTGCCTAGGGTCCAGTCGACTGTGCCTAGCAGAAACTAGATCCCAAAATTCTCAACAGAGGTCCAGTCGACTGCTCAGGGAACCCAGTCGACTGCACTAGTTGCTATTTGGATCAGTAGCTAAAATCTACAGTGGTTCAGTCGACTGCTCACTTCCCCAGTCGACTGTGTTATGCAGAATCAAAAATGCAACATATTAAAAAGGGGTCCAGTCGACTGACCCGGGGATCCAGTCGACTGGTTTTACCATTACGTGAAGCAGTGGCCAAAAATCAACAGTGTTCAGTCGACTGATAAAGGGTCCAGTCGACTGCTTCTCTTACTATTCACTTTCAGTGACTCATCCCCACGGGGTTCAGTCGACTGATCCATGGTCCAGTCAACTGCTCCCCTGCTGGGCAGCCTGTATGCAAATAATTACAACTCATATTTCTCCACCTCAGTAACAACTACTACTACCACTGAATTGCAACATTTTAAAACACCACTACAGTAGTTCAATTATAAGATTACAATACTATGGAACTAATCTATGGTTCTATTACAACGTATTACATAACCCAATTCCTTGATACCAGTTTAGGAACTAGAACAAAAATATAAATAAAGGATTCCCCCGGCGTTCTTTAACGGCCTCACTCATCGCGCTTCTTCTTGTCTTTCTTCTTACCTGCAATGGAGTACATCTCCACTGCTCAGCTATATGATGAGCGTACAAGTCTAACATATGCAATATATGACAAAACATGCTTTAATCTCGTAAATCATATCAATAGTCTCTAGGGAGAAAAATACGCCTTCATCCGGTAGCGGCAAGTCCAAGCCTTAAACCGCGATGTCAATGGCAAGTCCAAGCCTACAACCATTACATCCCCACAAGTGCCATGGCAAGTCCAAGCCTACAACGATGCACAGTAGCCATCGCTACTAAAATTCTCAAACAACAAGAAGCTTACTCCGGCATGAATTTGTATAAGACTCCTCTTTGACCCACATAGACAACTCAACGTGCTCGCGTAAATTTAGACATGATTTTCACAATATAGCGCATGCATAATTAACGGGCCTACAATTAACACATGAATTTTGCCCGGATCTCAATTTCGTCGTCGAAATATAAAACATGTATTTTTCTATATTTCATTAGTTAGAACTTCATACCTCATGCGATTTTCCCCAAACTTTGAAGGATCGACTAGGAGGTCAATTAATCGTCGTATTTCGAATTTGAGAAAATTCCTACAAGTTTATACCTGTTTTTTCCAAATTCCTAGAATTAAGATTTTTACAAAAATTAGCCAAACACGGCCTAAGTAGTATCAAAACGTAGATCTTACCTCCACGAGTTCAAATATGAAATCTGGAGAAAATCTGACGGACGAACGGTCGTCGATCGGCGTCACAAAGTCCGTTGGCTCAAATCTCCCTTTTCTCTCCTCTCTCTAGATATTTTGGAAGTTTGGATGAGAATGAAATCTCATCCACTTCTATATATAGACAAACGTTCTGAAAATTACGTTTACCTCCCCACAAGTTTCTCAAACTTCTAATTAACCCATGAAACTTCGCACACGCCCATTTTATAACTTTACGAGTAAAAATTATAAATTTCAAAAGTTTTCGACTAGGTTTCGTTTGGGTCCAAAAATAACGTCCGAAACTATATACTGTGGAATCTCTACACAACCTACCTTTTTAATTAACGTATCACTCACGTTCTCACCACAGTTCTCAAAATGATATACTACAGTATCCAAATACCAGAATTATACTACACAGGTATAATTACTATTCACAGGAATACCAGATAAAGTCAAATAACATTTAAATCATATAAATGCCATTTACTCATGCTCATGCCATATGAACTACCATATTCCCGTATCCTCTTTGACACCTTACCGTTGACTCACAGTCAACCTCAACTCAAATTATTAATAACATTAATAATTTCAAAATCTCAAATGATGCATTTTCAGAATCATAATTTCTGGAACGGGTGTGACAGTATGTGTGTGTGTGTGTATATATATATAAATGTATATATATATATGTGTATATGAGTATGTATATATATTTCTAAATCTCTCTCTCTAACTCTCTCCCAGAAATTCAGTAAGCAGATATACATATATGGGGGAGGGGGTAGTATATATAGGGGAGGAGGTGCAAACCAAAGCCACACAATACAAACTTGGTAACTACGTTCAGTCTCGTTCAATCGATTGAGATCAGTCGTTCAAAGCAATTCATGTCGGCAGGAGTTCAATCAACCGAGACATGTTCAATTAATTGGGTGCATAAGACACTAAGTCAATCGATTGAATAAAGTTCAATCAATTGGGTGGGCAATATTGTCAATCGATAGGGTGTGCTCCAATCGATTGGTAAAGGCATTATAGGAAAAGTGCAAACATACTGAATCTTATTTATATAAACAGAAATACAAAAGTACGACGAAAATTTGCAGGTATTACAATACAAGTCCGACCCGTTTCATGGCGAACATGTTCGATACAACATTGGGATCGACTCAACTTGTTTAAAAAACTTAGATTTCATGCTCATTTAATAAAAGCGTCAAGCTAAAAAACACATAAGCTTGGCTCGATAGATGTTGTTCATAAATAGAATTGATAAAAAGCATATGTACTGGCTTGTACATATATATTATAAAACTACTGACTACCCATTTATGCGAGTCTAGATCTTAAGCTTAGTTATTGAACCGTCTTAATATAGTTCATACAAATCAAGATCAAGTTTGAATTTCAGACTCATGTAATAAACAAATCAAATTCAAGCAGACATAAGCTCGGATCAGGCTCAACTTGTTTAGTAAAACAAGTTAAACTCAAACCTCAATTTCAAACTCGTTTAATAAACAAGTGAAACTCAAACATATATGAGCTTAGTTAGGCTCTGCTCAGTTAGGCTAGTCTACACCCCCTATTAGCCACAATGTTATAACAAGGTTTGCATGCAGAGGCGGAGCCCTCAAAGGACTGGGGTGAGCTATTACCCCCTCCCCCCCCCCCCCCCCCCCCCCAAACTTTTGTGGAAAAAAAAAATTATGCATACTGTGTGTAATTAGCCCCTCGCAAATTTGAAAAAAAAAATGTATTATGTATAACATATTGTCCCAAATATAATTCAACACCCCCTAAATAATATTTACATAATACATGTATTATGTATATTTTCTTACCAACTCTTACTTTAGTCCAGCCCAAATTGTTTTACCTTTAGTCATGCTTCACAAAAATACTAGTAAATAGAAATAAATGTGCTGACCTCGAACCCCAATATTGTCACAACCCATCCCGCTAACGTGCGGAAACAGGACACGTGGCACGCCGTCAAGACTTATCCAGTTCATTAAAGTAAATAGCAGCGGAAAAACATAAGTAGAATCCTTTAAATTAGAGTTACAAAAAGTTTTGCCAGTTAGAACACTTCTAAAAGAATTCAAATCTGAAAACAGAGGTCCAGTCGACTGTATCAGGAGTCCAGTCGACTGAAGACCTAAGCAAAAAGGTTTTGAAAAGTTCACCAGCCCGTCCAGTCGACTGTGACTGGGGTCCAGTCGATTGGGGCCTTCATTTTTCAGTCAACTGACTCCTCATAGTCGACTGTCCAATCGGCTGAAGAATGGTCCAGTCGACTGGATTTGCCACATTTAAAAACAATTTGCAACATTGAACAGTGGTCCAATCGACTGATTCCTAACAGACTGCAGAATACACTACAGAATCCAATCTAAGGATCTCCAAACCAAAACCACACAACCACAATCATAATACAACGGTTTAAACATAATTATAGGTGTTCGAAAACAAGATTACAGTACTACCAATTACTCCAAAGTTCTATTACAACATATACGAACTCCCAAATCCTAATACAAGTTTAAGGAAAAGAGAACAAAAGATATGAACAAAGTGATTCCCCGGCGTTCCTCAACGACCTCGATCCTCATGCTTCTTCTTATCTTTCTTCTTACCTGCAATGGATATCCACTGTTCAGCTATATGCTAAGTGCAGAAGTTCTAACATATTTAATATATGACAAAACATGCTTTAATCTCATAAAGCATATCAATAGTCTCTAGGGAGAGAAATACGCCTTCATCTGGTAGCGGCAAGTCCAAGCATTAAACTGAGATGTCAATAATTAGTCCAAGCCTACAACCATTACATCCCTAAGTGCCCTGGCAAGTCCAAGCCTTAAACCATGCACAGTAGCCATCGCTACTATAATTCTCAAACATCGAGAAGCTTACTCCGGCATGAATTTGTATATGACCCCCGCTTTGACCCGCATAGACAACTCAACGTGCTTACATAAATTTAGATATGCTTTTCACATTAAATGCGTGCATAATTAACGGGCCTAAAATTAACACATGAATTTTGCCCGGATCATAATTTCGTCGTCGAAATATTAAACATGTATTTCTCTATATTTCACAAGTTAGATCTTCATACCTCGTGCGATTTTTTCCAAACTTTGAAGAATCGACTAGAGGACCAATTAAACGTCGGATCTCAGATTTGATGTGATTCCTACAAGTTTATAGGGGTTTTCCCCAAATTCTTAGAAATTTGATTTTTACTAAAGTTTGACAAACATGGCCTAAGTGGTATCAAAATGAAGATCTTACCTCCACGAGTTCAAATCTCGAATTTGGGAAAAATCTTATGGATGCAAGGTCGCCGATCGTCGTCGCAAAGCCCGTAGGATCAAATCTCCTTCTCTCTCGTCTCTCAAGATATTTTAGAATGAGTTTGTGAAATACTGAATTTCACCACTCCTATATTTATAGACAAACTCTTCAGAAATCGCGTTTACCTCTCCGCGAGTTCTCAAAACTTCTAATTAGCTCCTGGAACGTCACACACGCCCATTTTATGACTTTACGAGTGAAAGTAATAAATTTCAGAAGTTTTTGACTAAGTCTCGTTTGGGTCCAAAATTACGTTCGGAAACTAAATTCTGTGGAATTTTTACACAACCTACCTTTTATATAACGTGACACTCATGTTCTCACCACAGTTCTCTAAATGTATTTAACAATATCGACATTACCAGAAATTAAGCTACACAGATATAATTCACTATTCGTTAAATACCAGAAAAGTCAAATAACATTCAAATCACATAAATGCCATTTAACTATGCCCATGCAACATGAAGTACCATATTCCCGTGTCTTCACTGACACCTCACCATTGACGCACAGTCAACCTCTTCCACCGTTATCAAATAACATTGATATTTCATAAAATTCCAAACATGCATACTAAAACCATGAAATTCAGGAACGTGTGTGACAAGTATAAATCTATCACTGAACGCACACCTATTTAATCCCAGCCTCCCCTAATTAAAATTTTCTGGCTCTACCTTGTTAACTAAATTAAATAACAAATGGGAGCCAGTGTTCCCAGGGGCGGAGGTAGTAGGGGGTGAGGTGGGGCCCAGGTCTCCTCCCCCCTCAAGATTTTGATAATTAAAATTTTATTAGTATTTTACATTTAGGTCCCCCCCCCCTTTTAACTTATGTTTAGGCCCCCCAAAGGGGTCTAAGGCCCAATTTAGTATCATCATCTACACATATATTGCTATACAGGTATATACAACGCAAAAGGAAAGGCGCCTAGAATTTTAAAAATTATACTTATAGTGTGAGAATTTTATGCATTTTAGAAATAGGCACTCCTAGAATTTTGAAATATACTGTATAATATTTATGTGCCACCAAATAGATTCATATTATAAGCATATCCCAAAAAAAACCGCAATTATATACAAGTAGACCCTAAAAAATTTGCCAATTATGTATAAATAGATCCCAAGAAATTCGCCTCGAGGGTGCTGTCCTCAAACCCCCATGCATATAGTCTCCCCTGTCCAAAATTCCTAGTTCCGCCCCTGAGTGTGCCTTTGAGGGAACAAAGAAAGCTATTTGGTATTTCAAATCATCGAACCAACACTATACTAATTATCCCAACTTTTTCTTTTTTCAATGTCTCATTATGATTTAATAGGGTCACTTTTTTTTCAAGATTGTATACAAAAATTATATGCATATGGTCCCTAAAGGAGGTGATAGATAAACCTTTTTAGTTGCTTACCCTTTATTTTGATGAAAAGGCAAAGCTGTTATTTATTTATTTTTTTTTTATATATATATATATATAAGGCCTTTTGGGAGAGAATAGACTGTATTGAGATTGAAGATGCAGCTATTTGAGGGTTTTAAAGGCCATTTCACTTTAGGAAAATAATCTCGCAAGAAAACTCTAAAACTTCTAGTTCTAGATGAGAAGAAAACAACATCAATATATATTAAAAATTGCTTAGTGCTGGAGATGTAACACTAACCACAAATTTTGATTTACTAATGAAGTGTATTAGAAAAACTTTGAAAATTTGAACTGTCAACATTTTACTTTCATTAATTAGAGTCACATCCATCTCTCATCTTGTAACTACATGTATTAATATAAATATATACATATATATATAGGGGTTGTTATCCTACAACTACAACATGAAGCTTGTAGGATAACATTATACACCAGTATTTAGCGATCAACAAAAATATTTTTAACTACTAAAAAAACTTTTAATTAGCAGCAAATCTTTTTAAAATATTTCGTAGCTATAGGTGTTACTAAAGGTGAAAAATTTCGACTTTTTCGTCGCTAAAAAGGCTCCATGTTATAAGTTAGCATTCCCCATATAGATATATATATATATACACACTAGTAATTGTCCGTGCCCAGGGGCACGATGCTCTAAAAAAAAAACTGTTAGGTTAATTGAATAATTTGAGTGCCTTCGACACTAACTCCGCGTATTTTCTACTCTAATATCCAAACAGTCCTTAAGCCAAAAATTTAATTTTTTTTGTTTGGTTTTTTGAAAAGATCAAAACTTAATTTTTTTTAAAGAAGATATATAGATAAGTCCAACAATTAAATCAATTAGGACCATTAGAGTAAAGACTTGTGGTGGATTTGTTTAGATTGAGCTGAGTTTATTTGTGCTGAATTTATTTGTATCATTAAAGATTGTCAACCTTGAATTAAGATCCAAGAGTTGAAAAAGTCTCCTCATAAATGCATTCATCCTTTATTTTATATATATATATATATATATGTGTGTCTGTGTCATGCCTTAGCCTATTGATCATTAATTATCGTTTAGGAACACCACTAGCATTATTTGAGGAGTACTATAACATCTACAATTCTTATAAGTAGATTGTGCAAAGGAGAGCACTTCAGTGCAGTTCTTTGTGTGCTGTTCAAACTGTGCAAGACACAGTTTGAACAGTAAAATTGGACAATTTTCAAAAACTACTTTTACATAAGCAGTTTTACTGTTCAAACTATGTCTTGCACAGTTTGAACAACACACAAGAAACTGCACTGAAGTGCTCTCCTTGTGCAAAACCCCCGTGCGAATCAGCCATGCATAAATAGAAAAATTAATGTGCGTTTGATCATAAGGAATTAATCAATTTTTGGAGTACATGTGTCAATATTAAAATATACTTTAGATACATAAGCAAATAAATAAAAGATGGATAAATCAGGTGATGAAGATAGAAACATGATAGAGTGAAAATTATGCGCTAGCTAGAAATGTGATAAGAATGAGATTTTATCGACAACAGCCTCATATCCTATTTGCAAACCATCATTTCAAACTTAAAAATCAAAACAATTAAACACCACAAAAGAGAGAGAGAGAGAGAGAGTAAGGGTGCGTGTGATAAAACTGAAAATTAAGTGCTAAAAATTAGGTGCTGAAATTTTAAGTGATTTGCATTAGCAAAACTAAAAACAGTGTTTCAAGAACTAACATAGACTGCATTCAGTAATTATTTTCAGCAGAAAATTTTCACTTAATGTTTTCAGTGAAATTTCTGCTACTTTTTCAATTAAGTGGTATATTATCAACGCACTGAAAAAAAATTAAGTGCTGAAAATTTTCATTTTCACCACTTAATTGGGTTATCAAACACACCCTAAGTGTTATATTACTAGAAATATTCATCTGAAAAAAAGTTGAAAATAAAGATTATAATGTAATTTGAAATTTCGATCGGTAATGCATTTTGAAAGATGTCATTCCAAAGTACTTTTTTTATGAACTAAGCTATCTTTCTTCTTTTGAAATAAGTGATCATTATATATATATATATATATATATATGTGTGTGTGTTTATGTCCACCTGCCAGTATTGTGAAGTAACCCCACTAGCATTATTTCAGAACTAGTGTAACACCTACATTTGTCAAAAACATATAGTGCTAAGTGCTATAACCCCACCAACAAACACCAATCAACCATAACAAGACTTAAAATCAATTCCACAATGTCAAACAAGAAACAGAACATGATATAATGAAAATTATGCGTTAGATAATATGATCATTGTGATGAGAATGAGATTTTATCGACCAGCCTCTAATGTCCTTATTTGCAAATTATTATCTCCAATTTAAAAGTGAAAATAATTAATGATTTTTTTTAGAAAAAAGCAAGTGTTGTATTACTAGAATTCACCCTGAAAAAAAGTACTCTCGTCCCATTTTTTGAATCCTATATTTTATTTTGAGATATCTCAAAATTAGTGTTCACTTTCCTAGATTAACATACAATTTTTACTTATACATTTTGAAAGATGATATTCCAAAACACTTCTTTTATGAGATAAGCTTTTTAAAAATAAAATAAAATAAATAAAGAGAATTATTATTTCCACTCCATCATTGAACCAATGCATTCCATGGTTCCACTATCAGAGCATGTGGTACCATGTATGTAATCCTTGACATGCATGTACCACATGCTTTAAGAATGGTACCATAAAGTGTCTTAGTTCAATAATGGATTGACAATAACATCACCCTAAATAAATAAGTGATTATATATATATATATATATATATATATGTGGATTTGTGATTGTCCACCTTACCCTATTGATCATCCATTATTGTGAAGTAACCCCACTAGCATTATTTCAGAACTACAACATTTTGTCAAAGGTATATAGTGCTAACCCCACCGCCAAATAATAACAAAACTTGTAATTCCACATTGTCAAACAAGAAAACAAAACATTTTGAACTTAAAAATAAAAATAGAAAATGGCCGACAAAATAAAGAATTGAAAATATATCCCATGTGGCATCATTTGGACCGTAAGAATAAGTCATTTCATTATTTTTGTTATTAAGCTAGATAATGCATTACAGAATAAGTAACAAAAAATTGAGCTTTAACCAACCCAAATTAACAAAACAATTAAATAGCCAACTAATCTAACTAATAAAACTAGTTAAACCGCCGGCCAGCAGTCCAACTGTTCATGACCTAATAGTGACATTTCCTAACAGGAAATTCTAAATCCCTCTTCTAAAGTTTCTTTGTATACAATTGGATATCTTTCGCATATATATATATATTATATATATATATAGATACTTTATTTACAATATTAATACTTATTTAAAATCTAAACTGATCACCATGTCATCCATTTTACATGACTGAACATGCGTTTGGATTCTCGTCACTGAACATCTGAGGTGCGTGCACGTATGCATTGTATGCAGGTGGCATGTGCGAGTACGAGTCCACTACATAGCCTTGATTGGCATAGGGCTGGGGTTGATCATACATTGGTCCAGCATGACCATAGCCTTCATGAACATAAGCCGATTCACTATAGACCGGTGGCATGCTATAATACGAGTAGGGAACAGGAGAGTACTCCATTTTATTGACCTCAACTTTTGGCTCCACACTCTTGCTACCACCACCGTCACCACCACCACTGCCGCCAGATTTTGCCTCATCTTTCTTCTCGCCACCGCCACCTTCTTTCTCCTTTTTGTCCCCACCGCCTTCTTTCTCCTTTTTGTCCCCACCGCCTTCTTTCTTTGCACCTCCACCATCGTCTTTCTTAGGAGGCGGGACGACCTCCACGCCCCGCCTCAATTTCTCCTTTAGGTACGGTACGAGCTCTTTCATGTCCATTGTACCCTTCACCGTGACCAAATCCTTAAGCTGATCTATTGTCACTGACGCCACCCCTGTAATCACCATATCGAAACTCACTATTAATTAAAATGACCAAAATGACCTTAACCAGAACAACATAGAAAAAAATTAACATTAATTAATGATGAGGCATAAACTATAGAAAACTATAGAATCTTCGGGGAATCTGAACCCAAACGGTTAAGTTCACACTATAAACAATCAAATATTTTACGATTGGATAGGATGATTGTTTTGATTTATAATCATAGCCAAAAAATTAATATCCAATAATATTAGGGCAATGCTAGGGGCACTAACAACTTACACTAACACTTACTAACACACTCTATCTCTCTCCTAGTGGTACTGCGGGGCCCACTGCGGACCCCACAATACCACTAGGAGAGAGATAGAGTGTGTTAGTAAGTGTTAGTGGAAGTTGTTAGTGCCCCAAATATTACTCATAATATTATCCAACAAATAATTCAAGTTTAATTAAAAGACAAGTTGGTAATAATTAATTCACCTTTGGACTTCGATATGATTCGTTTTATTTTATGTGTGCAACCGTCACAGTGCAACCGAATCTTCAAAATCGCTGTACTCACCGGAAGCTAAACAATAAACAACAAACAAAATGAGAAAAAAAAAAAATTTTAATCAGTTTAATTAATAATTAAATTAGTTCAAAACGTTATACTTTATCAAAGCTAAACATTCGTTTATAAGTTAACACAAGCTGGACACACTAATAAAATAATGGACAATATTAGACTACAGCGCATGGCTAACATGCGCTCTATGCACAACTTAAGCGCAAATTAGAATTTGTACCTCTTTGGGTTTCTCAGCCTTCTTATCGTCAGATTTTTTCTCTGATTTATCGTCGGACTTCTTATCTCCACCACCGGCGGCGGGGGCAGCATCCTTTTTGGGCTGGGGTGATACGAGCTCCACCTTCTTCTTGATCTTCTCCTCGGTTTTTTCTCTAAGCTTGGCGGGGTCCACCTTCCCCGTCACAGTCAATTTGTTGCTTCCGGTGTCCACCTTCACATCCTCAACACCTTCAACAACCACCACCACCAACCGTTAGATTAGATCACCATTTCAAAAATGCTACAAGCACCTTAAAAATTGGTTACGCCATGTGCGTACACATTGATTTAATCAAAAAAAAAATTCATCAAACTTGGGTTCATAAAAATTGGTTAATTAAGAAAATTCCTAAGGGCAAATCAACCTCACAAAATCAACAAATTGGACTGTTCAATTTTGGATCTAAATTATCTAATTGTAGTTGCTTGTAAATTTGTAATCTCCGAAAAATCATTGTGACTGAGGTAACAAGAAATTAATTGGGGTTGAAAATTAATAATAAATGATTGTATGTGTTTATATGTATAGATTTTTGGGTGAAAATGTGTACCATCGAATTGGCGTACGGCTCGCTTGACTTTCTTAGCGCAGCCTTCGCAATGCATATCGAACTTCAAGACGACAGTGACCGCACCGTCGTCCTTCTTGCCGCCGGCGTCGGCTTTCTTCTCTCCTTCATTTTTCGCCGATGCATCTTTCTGAAACAAAAATAATATATAAATTAATATATGTAATTAAGGACTGTAATTAAGTATATGAGGTTTTATATATACGAATTGGGTGTATAGAATACGACTAACCTCACCCATTTTGTTGAAATGGTGAACTCTCTCTGTTTTAGAATTTGATTACAGAGTCGAACAGAAAATTAGATTTGTTTGAAGAGAGAAAATGGAGGCAAAGGGGCGAATATATATATAGAAACGAGGGGGTAGTTGGGTTTTGATTAAAATATGAATGGTACTGAATAATATGCCATGACATGTATGTATGTATGTATGTATATATAAATGTGTATGTTGGATGCACATATATAGTTTTGTATATGCACCCTTATTTGATGGTTGTGACGACTGACCAGTTATGATGTGGGCGTGCCGCCGTGTTGGACTCACGGTTGTCGATGCACAAATGACATTGTTTTCTTGACGGAATAATTCGTCTTTGACCACGGCCTGACTTTGTGGAATGACTAAGCTGCCCCCAGACGGCTTTGTTCTACTGAGCATCGTACGGACTTGAGCCCAAAAAAAAAACATAAACTACCTGAGTGAAAAATACAAAAAGATTTCTCAAAAAAATATATATATATATATATATATATACAAAAACAAAATGTTGAGTTAACTCTCTTTTCTGTTAGAAAGGTGAAATGGAATGTTGTTCAAGTTTTACATTTTGTGATGTTTTACTTGTCTTACCCTAGATTTTTACTTTGAGCAAAAAATAAAAAATAAAAAAATAGTATATTTTTATTTATTTTTGGGTAAAATATGATTTAGTCCCTAATTATTATTTTTTTCTAGAAATAGATCATTCATATTTCTGAATTTAGAATTTAGTCCTTTTGTATTGTTAAAGATATAAATACCGCCTAATTAATTTTAGCGTGCCTACAGTTTTTTTTTTTAGGCTAGTGTCTCAGAAACGAACCATGCATCTCTGTGACATGAGTGGGGTTAGTTGTTAGTGTTAGTAACACACGCACACCAAGGGGGGCCATATCCCACTTTAAAGAAATTGTCTCCCTTGCTTCTCCCTAAGGAGGTTCGAACCCACAACCACCCCATTGGGGAGAGGGGCCCTGACCATCTCATCTAAGTGAGATAGTTGCGTGCCTACAGAACAAGTCCCTACTGTTAACCAAACAACACTTAAGCTCCTGAGTTTGGATTTAGTTTCTCTAACTAACATCCACGTGTGTTGATGACCTGTCAAAATCTAACTGCAATTTTGTTAGAAATAAGATTCTGTCGAGAATAGTTCTGCTAAGCTCTTCTATATAGAGTAGAGCTCATCTGTATGATGAAAAATTCAATCAAAATCATTTTCATTTCAGTTCATTGCCCTCTGCATTTTCTATAGTTCTCTGCTTTTTCCATATAGTGTCACGCCCCGGAACAGCATAAATAGAGAAAAATAAATTTCCTTTATGGGTCCATAGGGAATGACGGGTGAAGTCACATGATTGTCCACACCACGCAGTACTAAGCAACAAAAGTAATAGTGTAACAACAATGAAGTCTAGGTTCTGATTCACAACATAACATAAGGTCAACAGAAGTTACTAACTATTACATATCAGAGTCTCGAATCAAACATAAGGTAGCGGAAGTACAAATGTCAAGGCAACATATGCCTGACTACAAAAAGGGTTCTAAAACGGTAAAGACAATTAGCTACAATTCTAGTCTAGTCTTCAGTTGGCATAAAGGTAGTCCTCGGCGTAGTAGTCTTCTTTAGTCTGACCTCCGTCGGGGAAATCCTCTACAGGGACTCCGTCACCGGCATAGTAGTCCTCTCCTGCAGGCCCTTCACCTGTATAGTCATAACCAGGGTGCGCTGGAACGTAGAAATGTCCAGCGGCATAAACGCCGTCAGCTTAATGAAAGCCGAGTGAGTTAGATACTAACAGGGTATCGACTATTGATATTATCACAAGTTATAAGCCATAACCAAATTAGAATTTTGTAAGGGTAACTCCTTTAATCAAATCGATGATCCGATTACTAATGTTTTACTTATTATAAAACCGATAACACGTCTAGATAGGGGGAAACAGACTCGACAGTAGTTCAACTCTATAACACACCATTGCTCATCCACCGCTTTTAAGAACATATGCACAGTTCACCGCATGTCATGGATACCACGTTAGTCCATCCCCCGCTTTTAAGAACATATGCACAGTCCACCGCATGTCAGGGATATAACGCTTTAAACAACAGTACATCATTCTATGCCACGACTTAGCGACGTCTACCAGTGATCACGGTCCACCGCATGTCATAGACACCTTCGTCTGTCTACCGCTTTTAAGAACATATGATTAGATCATCTGGCTATCTTAGGGCAAATGGTCCGGTTCACCGCAAGTCATAGACACCTTCGTCTGTCTACCGCTTTTAAGAACATATGATCGACCAAAGCCCGCCCACGCAAGGTTCCCGAATCTTAGCAAACATACTTAAGTTCAACTCTATTACCGATACATAACAATCCCAATGTGGCCCGACTACTCTGAATGAAATGAACGTTAACTCCAAAGGATTCATGACTATTCCGTTGTCTTAACATTATAAACATTCTCCGTTAATCTCGTTATTACTACGATCCTATGCTGCATTAACTCGTTATCATGTCTGTATTACAATAATAAAGCATGCTGAGAAATACTGAACAGCAAATAAATAACTAAACAGTTATTACATTAACTAAACAAGTAAAACAGTAAACTGAAACTTCCAATCGATTGATATAGATGTCAATCGATTGGTATAAAAGTAGTGTCAATCGATTGGAAGAAGGTTCAATCGATTGGATCATAATCCATGTCAATCGATTGCATAAAATGTCAATCGATTGGAACATGAAAGATGTCAATCGATTGATAAAGTGTCAATCGATTGGAACATGAAAGATGTCAATCGATTGATAAAGTGTCAATCGATTGACACTTCGTCTTCTTCACAGAGAAGACTGCCCAGCAACATATAAACGGGAATACATGATTTCTCTTTCATTTCTTCTTTCAAACACGTCATAACATCAATGTAAGGTTACCAAGTGAGTTTAAAACTCACCTAGGCGTCAAGGGCGTGTTTGGGAATGTGTGTTGAAGCTTGGAGCTTCAATGGTGGCTCCTCCCTCTCCTTCCTCTGCTCTCTGTCTTCTCTCTTCTCTTCCTCCTTCTTCTCTTCTCTTCCTGGTCTTCTCCTTCTTTCTTCTCAGTCTATCTGTGTGTGTGTGTGAATGAATATATGTATATATGTGTGTATATATATATAAGAGTGTATATATATAAAACACACACACAAAACCCTCCTCTCACTCTCTCTGATTTTTCTAAAGAGAAAAACGCAGAAAAATGGCTTGTATATATAGAGAAGGAGTGTTCACGTGGCTTCTCCTCAGCCAGAGCAAAAGAATCTGCCCAGCTGCCTCCAATCGATTGACATAAGTGTCAATCGATTGAAACAATCAATCGATTGATATAAAGTTCAATCGATTGGTAACCAAAGTAAGGCAATCGATTGGAAAACTTGTCAATCGATTGGTATCCAAATTATACCAAGGTAAGGCCAAGCTCAAACAAGTATTAAAAGAAGCATACAGGGTCTTATTCACATAATATATTACAAAAATACAGGGTATTACATATGGTATCAGAGCCATTCGGTTCTAACCCTCATCTCCATCTTCTCCTTCTTCCTCTGCGATTCTGAAACTTGGAACACCTCTACAATGGTGATCTCTGCAAATTCCTTAAATCTTCCTTGAAATCTAGTGTTCTTCGTACCAAATCTGAATTCCTTGGTAACAATTCCTTTGGATCAGACAAACTTCATGGTTTGGCAATTGCAAGTACGCAATGCATTACGAACAAATCATCTCTTGGAATATGTTGATGGATCGAAAGAACAACCAGTCAAAGAACTATTAGATGCTTCAGGTAATCTCTCTCCAAATCCTGAATTTGTTCTTTGGAATGACATTGATCGACAAATACTCAGCTATCTGAATGCGATTATTTCTCCTACAATTCTCTCGCAAATAGTTGGTCTAGATCATGCTACTGAAATATGGAATTATCTAAATAAAAGATACATCTCTTCCTCACGATCTCATATTTTTGAATTGAAACTTAAACTACTAAATGCTGCTAAGGATCAGAATTCAATGGATGAATATCTAGATCATATAAAGGATTGTGCAGACAAATTGACTGCAGCTGATGCCTCTGTGAGTGAAGATGATTTGGTTTTGTATACCATAAATGGTTTGACTCAAGAATATTCTTCTCTGAAAACAACTCTTAGAGCAAGTTCACGATTGATTTCCTTTGCTGAGTTACAAACCTTGTTGAGATATGAAGAAATGCATGTTACAAGAGATTCGAAAATATCAATTTCATCTGAATCTACTATAGCCCTAGCTGCTGTTACAAATATGAACCGAGATGTAAAATCTAAAAATTCTAATGAAGTTCAGTCACAATCTCAAAATTTCATCTATAAACAAGGGAATCTTGGAGAATATAACTCTCCGTTTTATCAGCACAGAGGTGGTAATGGTGGAAGAAATAGGGGTTTCAGAGGTGGTAATGGTGGTCGTGGAAGAGGAAATTTCTCTAGAATATATTGTCAAATTTGTGGAAAAGGGAATCATAATGCAATGGAATGTTATCATAGGTATTCTCCTCCTTCACAGACATTACCCACTGGTTTTTCACCTTCATTATCTCGAGACAAGAGTCCTAATCCCAATATCCCATATAATTCTCATCCGTCTAATCAATCAAACCACACTCATGCTTATTTTGCTCAACCAGGTCAGATTCTTGTTCCTTCACATCAATCCCCAGTCATGTTTCCACAGAATCAGCCTGAGATGTCAAGTCCCTTGATCTCTTCTCCTCCTGCAAATTGGTACTGTGATTTTCCCAATCCTTCTCCTATTCGCCTTCAGTCCTTTTCATCACCTTAGTCATTTTCTAGATCTACTACTACACCATCTGATTCCGCTGGTCTGTTGTCTCTTCCCCCCAATACTCCACATGCCTTCATAGCTCCCACCACCAACTCGTATGTTCCTTCACTCAATTGGTTATTTGACACTGGTGCCACTAGTCACTTAACCAACAACATTCACAATTTCACTTATGCTCAATCCTATACAGGTACCAATTCTGTCACTGTTGGTAATGGTGCTAAGGTTCCTATTCAGCACATTGGTGATGGAATTCTTCCTACACCTTCAAAGGCTCTTCTTCTATCTAACACGCTTCATGTTCCTGAGATTCATCACAATCTCCTATTTGTTCACAAGTTAGCCCAAGATAATGATTGTCGTGTGATTTTTTATTCTAATAGTTTCTTCATCCAAGACAAGGTCACCAACAACATTCTTCTTCAAGGGCCTTGTACACAGGGCCTCTATCCTCTTCATCTATCAGCCATTCCAACTCTCCCAATGCCCTTATGTCCTCAACCCTTCACTCTCATCAGTGGCACTTTAGGGTTGGACATCCCTCATCTACCATCATGAGTGTGTTGGCCAAACATCCTGTTATTTCTACTCCCTCTCTTAAGTCTTATCATTTTTGCATGTATCCAAGAGTCATAAACTCCCATTCAAACCTTCTCTTACTGTCACAACTCATCCTCTTGAGTTAGTTCATAGTGATGTTTGGGGACCTACTGTCACTATGTGTTATTCATTGATGACTTTTCTAGATTCACTTGGGTATATCCTCTTAGATGTAAGTCTGATGTTTTTCAGTGTTTTGTTAATTTCAAAAGATTGGCTGAATCCCAATTTTCATCTCCTATTAAAACTTTATGGACAGATAATGGTAGTGAATATGTCAATATGTCCATGTCTCAGTTCTTAAATCTTCATGGTATTTTCCATCAAAAGTCATGTCCTCATACTCCAGAATAGAATGGAATTAGTGAAAGGAAACACATACATTTGGTTGAAACCACACTCACTCTCTTATCTCACTCTTCCATGCCTTCTCAATATTGGCCTGATGCCTTATTGACAGCAACATATCTGGTTAATAGATTACCCATTCCTATCCTGAATCTTAAATCACCATTTGAAGTTCTTTTCAAAACAGCTCCTGATTATTCTGCTCTTAGAGTCTTTGGGTGTTGTTGCTATCCCTGGTTACAACCTTACAGAGCTTCTAAGCTTAGTTCCAAGTCTAGATGTTGTGTGTTCTTAGGATATGCCACTGAGTCCAAAGGCTATAAGTGTATGGATATTCAAACTAATCAAGTTTACATCTGTAGACATATCAGATTTGTTGAGGACCAATTCCCCTTTTCACCTCATTTTCATCAGTCTCTTACCCCTCTTACTTCTCAACCCTCTTCATCCTCTTCTTCACCTTCCACCACAGGGCCAATTATTCCTATTCTTCTTCAAGATCCTTCTTAACCTCCAGCAGTTTCATCTTCTCATTCCTCTCATTCTCCTACTTCCTCTACAGTCTCTCTTAGCCCTATTTCTCCTGAATCTACAGTCCCTCTTAACATTATTTCCCTTGAATCTACTTCATCAAAATCTGAGTCATCTGTTGTTCCCTCTCCTCTTAATGCTCATAGTATGCTCACCAGGTCTAAAGTAGGGATTCGTAAACCAAGATATCCTTTTGATCCCTCTGCTCATGTTGCCACTCACCCTTCTGACCCTTATCTCCACCATGAACCTACTATTTTTCTTCAAGCTCACAAATCTCTACATTGTAGACCGGCTATGTCTGAAGAGTTTAATGCTCTACTTTCGCAACATACTTGGACTCTAGTACCTTTTTCTCCTCAGAAATCTCTAATTGGCTGTAAATGGGTGTTTAAAATCAAGCAAAATGTTGATGGCAGCTTAGCAAGGTATAAGGCTCGATTGGTTGCAAAAGGTTTTCATCAAACTGAGGGCTTAGACTATTTTGAGACATTTAGTCTAGTGGTTAAACAACCCACCATCAGACTTATTACATCTATTGCTCTTCATTTTGGTTGGTCAATCTCACAACTGGATGTCTCCAATGCCTTCTTACATGGTGTTCTGGATGAGGAAGTTTATATGATGTAGCCACCTGGCTTTGAAGATTTTGCACATTCTAATCTACTTTGCAAGCTTAATAAAGCTTTGTGTAGCTTAAAACAGGCTCCCAGAGCTTAGTTTGCTACATTTTCAAAATTTTTGATCACTTATGGTTTCAAAAATAGTGCAGCTGACTCCTCTCTGTTCATCAGTCATCAAGCTTCTCACATTTTGATAGTTATGGTATATGTTGATGACATGCTGATTACTGGTAGTAGTCCCCCCAGCTATTACTCATCTTATCACAGCCATGAAAGGGTCATTTTCAATGAAAGAACTTGGTAGTCTGCATTATTTTCTCAGAATTGAAGTGAAACCTTCTAGTCAAGGTCTTATGTTCACCCAGACGAAGTATGCCACTGAGCTTCTCCTCAAAGCATCAATGCAAGACTGTAAGCTCTGTTCCTCTCCCACTGCATCTAAGTTGTCTGCAGATCCTGATTTGACTCCTTTCTCAGATCCTCTTCTTTACCGCAGCTTAGTCAGTTCACTGCAATATCTGATAGTAACTAGACCAGATCTCACTTATGCAGTTAACTGGGTCTGTCAATTCATGCACAGTCCTACTCATGCTCATTTCACTGCAGTAAAAAGGATTTTGAAATATGTAAAAGGCACTCTCACTCATGGAGTGCCTTTTCAACCCAGCTCTCTTGATCTGAACTGCTACTCTGACTCTGATTGGGCAGGGGACTATCTTGATCGCAAGTCTACATCTGGTCATTGTATTTTTCTAGATTTTAATCTACTTACATGGTCTTCAAAAAAATAACCTACTATAGCCAAGTCATGCTCGGAAGCTGAATACAAGGCTCTCTCTAATAATGCAGCAGATGTTTTGTGGTTTCAGCAATTACTCACTAATCTTGGTCTCACTCTATCTTCAGTTCCCATTGTGTGGTGTGACAATATTAGTGCCTTGTCATTGGCTGCTAATCCAGTTTTTCACGCACGCACGAAACATATTGAAGTGGATTATCATTTTGTTTGTGAGAAGATCATTGCTAAGCAGCTCAAAGTGGCTCATATTTCTACTATGGATCAGATCGCTGACATTTTTACCAAATCTCTATCTGTTTCAAGGTTCAAATACTTGAAAGACAAGCTTATGCCTTTTCAAGATCAGGGTCAAGTTGTTCCGTCCTCCTCTGAAGGTCCTCCTCAGCTTGAGGGAAGCTGTTAACCAAACAACACTTAAGCTCCTGAGTTTGGATTTAGTTTCTCTGACTAACATCCACGTGTGTTGATGACCTGTCAAAATCTAACTTCAATTCTGTTATAAATAAGATTCTGTTGAGAATAGTTCTGCTAAGCTCTTCTATATAGAATAGAGCTCATCTATATGATGAAAAATTCAATGAGAATCATTTTCATTTCAGTTCATTGCCCTCTGCATTTTCTATAGTTCTATGCTTTTTCCATACCTATATTATAGCATTTTTCAAAAATGATCTCATTTTCAAATCCCAACACGTCCTCACATCTTCTTTAAACAAAGCAGTCCAGGGGCGATTTAGTGGCGACGACATGTTTCTGGCGAGAAACCGACCCTGAATATCAACCCCTGAATCTAATAAAAAAGTCCCTTTCCAAGATGATCGAACAAATCGTAGCTTTTTGGTATAAACTTCTCATAAAAGTTTCAATCTTGTGTTTTCTCTTTCAAAATAGCTCATACTGGTAAGACCACGGACTTCAAAACATATCTAACCTCCCATCTTTTTCAGATTCCCAACAAAGTATTGGTTCAATAAGTCGAAAAGAACTTATACGACCTTTTTTTGGACAGATCTAGAAGATATTCTCAGTGTCCATATTCCAAAAACTAAATTTTCTCAAATTTTCTCTATTAGTTTCACACCTAACAGATTTTCTCACTTATTCCACAATGTTACTTTTGTTATTAACATTTTTAAATGAAAAAATCTCAACAAAAACAGAGAAGTTCTCATGAATGTGAGTAGTGTAACTAACAGATTTTCTCACTGGTTCTACAATCTTAGTTATGTTACTCACATTTTATAAAAAGACAAACTAGGGGGAAAAAAATTTGGATTTCGTTACTTAATAGTGAGAAATTTCTCAATATTGCTACCTTATTGTGAGAAGTTTTGTGACAAACAGTCAAACACTGAGAAATTTCACAAATAATAGAAATTTCAAATGAAAAACATGATTATGATTTTTTGTAGGTCAAATACTGAGAAGTTTCTCACTAAATGCTCTCGTCTTATGTGGAGTTTTGTGACAATTACTAAGAAATTTAACAAATAATAGAAATTTTTCATGCAAAAAAATGATTTTAGTTTTTTGTAGGTCAAATACTGAGAAATTTCTCATTAAATGCTCCCGTGTTGTGCGGAGTTTTAAGATAAATACTGAGAAATTTAACAAATAGTAAAAAAATTTCATGCAAAAAAAGATAATGATTTTTTGTAGGTCAAATACTGAGAAATTTCTCACTACTTCTCCTGTGTCGTGTGGAGTTTTATGACAGACACTGGAAAATTTAACAATAATAGTAGAAATTCTTCATGAAAAAAAATGATTATGGTTTTTTGTTGGTTAAATACTGAGAAATTTCTCACTAAATGCTCCCGTATTGTGTGAAGTTTTATGCCACACAATAATAAATTTAACAAATAGTAAATGCTCCCATGTTGTGAGGAGTTTTATGACAAACAATGAGTAATTTAACAAAATAGTAGAAATTCATCATGCAAAAAACTGATTATGGGTTTTTGTAGGTCAAATACTGAGAAATTTCTCACTAAATACCCCCGTAATGTGCGGAGTTTTATGCCAAACACTGAGAAATTTAATAAATAGTATAAATTTGTATTTTAATGCCAATCACAAAGATACATAGCCATAGAGATGATCTATATCTGTATTTTAATGACATCCAAAATCCATCAATTTAGTCAGCAAAACGTATGAAATGATAATTTAAATTTCAACTAAAAGATCATGGTGAGAAAATTAAGGAGATACCTTAAATTAAGAGAACATTATCCCAATATCACTTAATGTCGTTAACTTTAAATCAATATCTATATATCCCTATATAGATATAGGGATATATACGTATATCACTGACCATGTGAGTAAGGGTAGTTTATACATTAAAAATTGATTAAATTGGAAAAAATGACATATTTCTAATTAATATGCCTAATCAATGATGTATTTTTAATTTGGATCTTAAGATGGATTAAATCCTAATAAAATGACTGGAGATGGACTAATTCTTATATATTTATTTATTTTTTATAATTTTTTTTTGGACTATCTAACGTGAGATAGAATACTAAGATTGATGATTGGTATTGATTGATTTAAAAATTATAATAATATAAAATGATTTATTGGTTGATGGTTTTCATAGACTGAGCCAAACAACTAAAATGGAGGTTAGATTAGATGTTAGTAAAAAAAAAAATATTTGAATGGTTTGAAAAAATCAATCAATATTTAATTCTATCAAATTAATTTATATATTTATTGCAAACAATTTGATGAGTATTGTCTACATTTAGTATATTTGAACATACTTTTGTAGTGGGGTATAATATCTTTAAAAAAAAAAAAAAAGTAAATGGCAATCACTAAAAGAAAATTTCTAAAAGTTGAGTCAAACTAAATGCTTTTATAGAGTGGTCCTTCAACACAAGCAGATTAATATTTTGGTCTGATTATATGTGGTTTCAGCACTCTAGCTCATATATACATGTAATATCATTTAAACTTGTCTTACCTGCAATTAATTGACATTTCTAATTAACTTTACTCCTTTGTGGTAAGTAAATTAAAGCACTTAACTTTTGTGGATTCGAAAAAATCTATGTCCATTTAACTAATTAAGCTAAAGAGGGGAATTTGGTGGGATTACCACTTTGTTGGCCTTGGAGTGGAACACGTTTAATTTGCTGTTCGTCTTTCTTTGGAATGGAACACGTTGGAAACTCATTAAGGGGGGCCGGCCTCATGTGTTCGAGAGAGAGATGAAATGCGACAAGGCAAATGACATGTTACATTGGTGCCTTCCTCTTAACCTTGGACTACTAACTAGCTAGAAACCTATAGGCAAGTTTAACTTACAATTTTATTATTAATTTTTTTTTTTTTTGGGGGTCAAAATGACAAGCACGTGTTACCTCCCTCTCAGAGTGGAAATAAGATTACAAATTTGTCAAGGAGAGGCCAGTTCAAGGTTAATCCTTTGAATTTTTGAAGTAGATCAACCTATATTTAAGTGTCAAGTTTGATCTGCCTACTTGGGCCTTGAATAGGCAAATAAGTTGGAATTACTCCAAGGCAAACACCAAAATTATAATCTGTCATTTTCCTTATTAAATTAGAGAGAGAGAGAGAGAGAGAGGAAATTTTTCGGTGAGCTTACTTTGAATTCGATGTGGTTAAAGTATTGATGCATAGGCTAGACCAAGTATTCGGATTCAACTAGGATTTCTTGTTCTTAGCCAAAAAAAAAAAAACCAAGGATTTCTTGTTGTATTTTCTGTATTTGTTGATGCTAGATTTCATTGTCCATCTGATTAAAAATGCTGGAGATCAACGAGTAAGACAAGTTTGGAAATATATATTGGAGTTGGTTAATGAAAATCACTTGTTGTATTTCTCGATAACAATGGTTTGAAGCAGTCTAAGTTGAAGAACATTTCTCTGTTGTAAGAATTTTCAAATCTATGCAGTATTATTTCTAAAACATGTCGGATTAATAGTCGCATAAGTTAATTCCCATTAAACCAAATAAACCAACCAATACTATCCATAATATTGAAGAGTAGTGTCATGTTTTTCTAAATTTTTATTTCAAAAGTACTGTTTTTCAAATGATGTGGCAGTGGAGCCAGATCTAATATAGTGGGACCAGTTGAATTTTGATTCGAAGTTGTTCACGTAGCTCACACTGTCACATCATTTAGGAAGTACTTTTGAGATGAAAATTTGAAAGACATAGCATTACTCAGTATTGAATGAGTGTTTTAAAAAAATATATATGTATATATATTGAATGAGTGATACAATTTTTTTTTTTTTTTGACAAAGTCCTCTTTAAAATGAAGTTTATTTTAATGACATCAAGGGCGTCTGTGGGGCAATGCAGGCCCAGGCTATAGCCCAGTGCAAATTTTTAGGGAAAAAAATTTATATTGTGCTTTAGCCTAGTCTATAGATTCAACTCGGCGAGTAAATTTAGATAACTCTGAAGGCTACAACCCACTCCTTAAATACATATGATTAGACTCAAAAACTTTATATATCTACATATGTAGTACGGAGTACAAAATTTCATTAATACACCAAAAAAATTCAAAATATATGTATAAATAGACTAAAAAAAAAAAATTGAGTCCCTTAATAAGTCACCACTATTTATTTTTCCAACCCACCTCAAGTTCAACCCAACATTCTGAATAAGCCCTTGAATGACATGGTAAATCCCTTTAAAATTGGCCAAATGACTGACCCGGTTTGA
Source organism: Hydrangea macrophylla (assembly GCA_033977485.1). NCBI lineage: Eukaryota > Viridiplantae > Streptophyta > Magnoliopsida > Cornales > Hydrangeaceae > Hydrangea > Hydrangea macrophylla. The sequence goes on along the minus strand of CM066983.1, from coordinate 107,475,827 downwards.
TAGATCCATGGATACTAGCAATCACCCTCAAACCATCAATATTGGATATGACATGGCGCACTCTAAGGAATTCCAACTAGACTACCCTTAAAATTAAGGGCTCTTCAAAAGCACCTTTTTAGAGCAATAATAATATTGCATAATTTGCATGTCATCTTAATGGAATTCCAAGTGTTTGTGTGTTCCTAATTGTGTGTATATATATATATATATATATATCACGATTGGTCAATTATACAGTTGATGCATACCTTTAAGAAGAATTCGAAAAAATAAAGAAATACACATACATGTGTGTGTGTTTGTATGAATACCGACAAATATCAATTTCATCATCATTTAATTGATACTGGTAGTACATTCTAATAGGAGTGGTTAATTAATTAGTTGGGGCTGCTGCATATCTATGTCAAAGATTGATAGTATCACCATGTTCAGGTCACTAACTCTCAATTACAATGATCAAGCCATGCTATGACCAGAAATGGTTAAATGCAAAAACACCCCCTCAACTATGACCCGTTTTTTAGTACACTCCCTGATTTTAAAAAGTGAACAACTTCACCCCCTCAACTAGCAAAAATTATTTAGTCTCAAACGCCGTTAACGGAAGTAATGAAATGACGGATATACCCTTGGTCTGAATTGCAAAAACACCCCCTCAACTATGACCCATTTTCGAGTACACCCCCTGATCTAAAAAAAGTGAATAACTTCACCCCATTCCCCTCCCTCCCTCTCTCTCTCTCTCTCTCTCTCTCTCTCTCTGCAACTTCTCTCTCTAAATTATAAGGTCCCAATTTGAAAAAAAAAAACTATGTGTAATATGTTGGTCCAAAAAATCAACCCCACAATTTAGAGAAAATAACTACATATAAAACATTGGTCCTGTTGTGAAATAAGTGAAAATGTGAAAGTGAAAAAGGTGAAAATGTGAAAGTGAAAAAGGTGAATGTCCACCTAAGTCAAAAAGCCTACATCTAGCATTGTCATTTGTGTCTCCTCATTTAATGCTTGGTGATTGTAAATGTGTCTATAAATTGAGTGCTTACTCAACGAAGAAGACATAGAGAAGAAACAAAAGAAATACAGAGAGAAAAACAGTGAGATATAATATCAGTATTTAGATATACTGGGCAGTGAGTTCTTGAGTTGTTTAGTTCCATCAATAATCAAAGGTGATCCCCCTCCACAGTGGACGTAGGCAAATTGCCGAACCACCTGACAATACTGTGTCCCTTTTGTGTTATTATTTATTCGTGTGCTTGCTTTATTATTAGTTTTATAACACGTTATCAGCACGAGCCTATACCAACTGGGCTCCTCATATCAGATGGTATAGATATTAATATAGATAATATATATCTGTTTAGTAGGAAAACTAAACAGATATATATTATCTATATTAATATCTATACCATCTGATATGAGGAGCCCAGTTGGTATATATTTATATAAATATATATATATATACATATTTATATAAATATATATGTGCACCCTTGAAGAGGTGATAATTGAAACTCCTCCTATTGAGAGGAATTTATTGAACAACCCTTTGAAGAGGTTATAATTTAAACTCCTCCTGATGAGAGAAATTTATTACAATAATTATACACCCTTGAAGAGGTTATAATTTGTATTCATCATTAATGGAAGTGTATAGTCCTTGTAAAGACAATAAATCAGCTTCTTGAAAAAAGTAGTGAATAAATTAGAAACAACTCTTGAAGAAGTTGTAGGAAAAAAAAAATATATATATACAAAAGACAACCGTGCAGTAACCAGGTTCGAACTCGAGTCCGCGGACGTGGGTTAATCGGCACTCAGTCCGTCGCCACTCTGCCACCACACGATTGTCTGTCAAATATGGGGTAAAAATATAGTTATACTTATCTCTTGAAAAGGGTAGAATACCTGATAAAAGAGTGGTGGACTATCTCTTGTAGAAGATAAATAATAGCTCTACCAAAGAGGAAATTTTATCTTTATCTAACAGTATTAATTTCTTTACTTGATATTAACCTGTTTATCTACATATCTATTTCTTTTGATAAATTCTAAAATCTCGTCTTATATGTATTATTTTGAAAATGTCAAATCTTGCTAAGCTTGATATTGCGGCCTTGGACATTACGGGGGGGAATAATTATCTATTGTGGGTCAATCTAGCTGAAACCCAACTAAAAGCAAAAAATGTTTGGAAGATTGTTGTTGAAGAGACTGATGCATCATAGCTGGATCAATCAGGCAAAAATCAATTAGAGGAAAAGCAGCCCAAGGCACTGGCTTTCCTTCATAGCCATATCCATTAAGATTTACAAATAGAATATCTTACAGTCAAGGACCCCTTCGTTCTTTGGAAAAATTTAAAGGAAAGATTTGAACATATGAAAATGATCATTTTACCAAAAGCTAAATATAACTGGATCCAACTACAATTTCAAGATTTTAAAACAGTTGCAGAATATAATTCGGCTTTACATAAAATTACTTCTCAAATGTCATTTTGTGGAGAAGGTGTCACTGATTCTGAAATGATTGAAAAAACAGTATCAACATTTCATCCCTCGTGTACACTCTTGCAGAAGCAATACCGAGCGGCAAAATTCATGAAATACTCCGGGTTAATTTCATGCCTTCTCGTGGAAGAGCAAAATGATGAAATTCTGATGAAAAATCATCACCTTCGTCCCACTGGCTCGGCACCATTACCTGAAGCAAATGGCACCACATTCCTTGAAGAGAATGTGTCTCCCCGCAATAGACAAGGGTATGAAAAGGGGGGAGGACATGGATATGGTCGTAGGAATGATCAGATTCGTGGTCGTGGTCATGGTCGTGGTCGTGGTCGTGGTTATAATCGTGGTAGCCGTGGACGTGGCCAAGGAAGGAATAATTATGGGAATCATGGTGGTTATCATCCATATAGCAAAAATAATACACCTTTTTACCCGAAATGGAATAAAAATGACAAAGGAAAGGGTGTACAAAAGGCTGTGAAGAAAAATGAAGATAACTGTCACAAATGTGGCATGAAAGGGCATTGGGCACGTAATTGTCATACGCCACAATTTTTTGTGGATCTCTATCAGGCCTCTATAAAAGGAAAAGGAAAGGAGATAGAGACACATTTTGCCAACCACAATGACCCATTGGACTTCACTCATCTTGATGTGGCTGACTTCTTGATCGACTCTGATGCATACCCTGATCCATCTAACAACAATAAATATGTTTAGAACATCTGTACTATGTCTCAGTTTTTATCTTGTACTATGCTTGTAATTTTCTAAATAATGTATAAACATCTTTTGTCTGCAATAATATATGACTTTTGTTAATTGATAGATTACACGATGAAACGAGAAGACATATGTCTGGTTGATAGAGCAACTACACACACCATTCTCCGAGAACCGAGATATTTCTTAGACTTAAAATTAGCAGGAGCTAATGTGAACACTATATCTGGTACATCAAGTCTCATTGAAGGCTCTGGACGAGCGAGCATTACCTTGTCAAAAGGAACAACAATTCATTTAGAAAATGATTTATACTCTAGCAAATCTCGAAGAAATTTGCTCAGTTTTAAAGATATCCGCCGTAATGTATACCATGTTGAAACAGTTAATGAAGGTGATTCTGAATACATTTGCATCACCAAAGTTGTTTCAAACAAAAAACATATTTTGGAAAAACTTCATGCTCACTCATCCGGGTTGTATCAAACAACGATAAGGTCTATTGAATCACATGTGGTGATAAACAAAAGGTTTTCTGACCCAAAGATTTTTGGACTTTGGCATGACCGTCTTGGTCACCCTGGAGCTATTATGATGCGTAGGATCATTGAAACCTCACATGGACATCCTTTAAAGAACCAGAAAATTCTTTTACCTAGTGAGAATCCTTGTGCTGCTTGTTCACAAGGAAAATTGATTGTAAGACCATCTCCTACAAAAGTAAACTTTGAATCCCTAGCCTTTTTGAAACGCATACAAGGAGATATATGTGGACATATCCATCCATCATCCGGACCATTTTCATACTTCATGGTCTTAATTGATGCTTCTACTAGATGGTCACATGTTTGTTTACTGTCATCTCGTAACACCGCTTTTGCTAAACTTCTTGCCCAAATCATTCGATTAAGGGCACAATTTCCTGATTACCCTATCAAGGCTATATGTCTTGATAATGCTGGTGAATTCACATCTAGGGCATTTGATGACTATTGTATGTCTATTGGCATTAATGTTGAACATCATGTCGCTCATGTACATACACAGAATGGGTTAGCTGAGTCTTTCATCAAATGTCTCAAGTTGATTGCTAGACCTTTACTTATGAGAACAAAACTACCTATTTCTGCTTGGGGACATGCCATATTACATGCTGCATCATTGACCCGAATTAGACCCACTGCTTATCATGAATACTCTCCTTTACAACTTGTTTTTAGCCAACCACCCAATGTTTCTCATTTAAGGATATTTGGTTGTGCTGTGCAAGTTCCCATTGCACCCCCCCAACGAACAAAAATGGGTCCTCAGCGACGCCTTGGGATTTATGTTGGTTTTGATTCTTTATCTATTATAAGATATCTTGAACCCTTGACAGGAGATCTTTTTAAGGCAAGGCTTGCAGACTGCCACTTTGATGAGACAATATTCACACCATTAGGGGGAGAAAAGCTGGATCCCAAAACTCAGAATGTAATTTCCTGGCATACATCAACAATGTCTCATCCTGATCCTCGTACTAATCAATGTGAACTTGAGGTTCAAAGGATCATCCATTTGCAAGAAGTTGCAAATCAAACACCCGATGTATTCACTGATACAAAGAAAGTGATAAGATCACATATACCAGCTGTGAACACTCCAGTAAGAATTGAAGTCCCCGCAGGACAATCTGGTAGTGTTGTGGTTAGTGAGTCTACAACACGCATGAAGTGTGGTAGACCCAGTGGTACAAAAGACAAGTTTCCCAGGAAGAGGAAACTAAAAGCTCATATGAATGAGGGAAAAACTCCTGAAAAGTCCTCAAAGAACATGATCAAAGTATTTGATAAATCCAACGCTGGTGATCATTCTTCCCTTGTAGAAGAACAAGTAGCCCCTGAGGAGGCACATGTGGCCCCAGGAGAGGCACATGTATTAGACAATAATGAGATCTCCATAAATTATGTATCCACTGGGAATATATGGGATCATAATAATATTGTCATTGATCATGTATTTGCCTTTAAGGTAGCACTGGACATCACTCGAAGTGATGAGGACCCTGAACCACATAGTGTAGAAGAATCTCGATGTAGGTCTGATTTGCCAAAGTGGAAAGAAGCCATACAGGCTGAGCTAAAATCATTAGAAAAGCGAGAAGTGTTTGGACCTGTAGTCCCTACACCTGAAGATGTAAATCACATTGGGTACAAATGGGTATTTGTACGAAAACGCAACGAGCAGGATGAAATTGTGCGATATAAGGCCAGACTTATAGCTCAAGGTTTCTCACAAAGACCTGGCATAGACTACGATGAAACCTATTCTCCTGTAATGGATGCAATTACGTTTCGATTTTTGATAAGCCTATCAATGTCTGAAGGACTTGATATGCGCTTAATGGATGTGGTTACGGCATATTTATATGGATCACTAGATAGTGATATACATATGAAGATCCCTGAAGGATTCAACATGCCCGAAGCATGTAAGTCAAAACCACGAGATATGTACTCTATTAAATTGCAAAGATCTCTATACGGATTAAAGCAATCTGGACGCATGTGGTACAATCGCTTGAGCAAATATCTATTGAAAGAAGGATATATAAATAATGCTATATGTCCATGCGTCTTCATTAAGAGATCAGACTCCGGTTTTGCAATCATTGCAGTATATGTTGATGATCTTAATCTTGTTGGCACTACCAAAGAGCTCACAAAAACTGCTGATTATTTGAAAAGGGAATTTGAGATAAAAGATCTCGGAAAGACAAAATTTTGTCTTGGGTTGCAACTCGAGCATTTCCCCGAAGGAATTCTCTTACATCAATCCTCATATACGGAGAAAGTTTTGAAACGTTTCTACATAGATAAGGCTTATCCATTGAGTACTCTAATGGTAGTCCGATCCCTTGATGTAAAGAAGGATCCATATCGTCCTTGTGATGAAGATGAGGAACTTCTCGGTCCTGAAGTACCATATTTGAGCGCAATTGGTGCTCTTATGTATCTTGCAAACTGTACAAGACCAGATATTGCATTTGCTGTCAACTTGCTAGCAAGGTTCAGCTCAGCCCCAACTCAAAGGCATTGGAATGGTATTAAGCACATATTTCGCTATCTCTGTGGCACAATTAATCTTGGGTTATTTTATCCTAAAGAATCCAAGTCACCATTAATTGATATGCTGATGTTGGATACCTTTCTGATCCGCACAAAGGTCGATCTCAAACTGGTTATGTATTTACTTGTGGCAATACTGCAATCTTATGGAGATCTGTAAAGCAAACATTGACTGCCACTTCTTCAAATCATTCTGAAATTCTGGCATTGCATGAAACCAGCCGTGAATGTATTTGGTTGAGATCCATGATACAGTATATTCGAGAGTCGTGTGACTTATCTTCGATCAAAGACAGCCCAACAACATTATACGAAGATAATGCTGCATGCATTGCACAGATCGGAGGGGGATTCATTAAAAGTGACAGAACCAAGCACATCTCACCAAAATTCTTCTATACACATGAGCTCCAAAAGAACGGTGAAATCAACGTCCAGCAGATACGCTCCATTAACAATCTCGCGGATTTATTCACAAAAGCACTACCAACTGCAACGTTCAAGAAGCTAGTACACAACATTAGAATGCGCAAACTCAAAGAAGTTTCCTAGTGAATTTTCTCATGTTACAATGAGGGGGAGTAATTGATGGGTAAGGGTATTATTTTTAGATGGACATTCAAGGGGGAGTGTTGTGAAATAAGTGAAAATGTGAAAGTGAAAAAGGTGAAAATGTGAAAGTGAAAAAGGTAAAAATGTGAAAGTGAAAAAGGTGAATGTCCACCTAAGTCAAAAAGCCTACATCTAGCATTGTCATTTGTGTCTCCTCATTTAATGCTTGGTGATTGTAAATGTGTCTATAAATTGAGTGTTTACTCAACGAAGAAGACATAGAGAAGAAGCAAGAGAAATACAGAGAGAAAAGCAGTGAGATATAATATCAGTGTTTAGATATACTGGGCAGTGAGTTCTTGAGTTGTAAAAGTTCCATCAATAATCAAAGGTGATTCCCCTCCGCAGTGGACGTAGGCAAATTGCAGAACCACCTGAAAATACTTGTGTCCCTTTTGTGTTATTATTTATTCGTGTGCTTGCTTTATTATTAGTTTTATAACAGGTCCAACTGTAATCCAACACACCCTAAATATTTGTCTCGACTCATTTACATCTCATCTCTTAGTTTAGTCTACACAAATTGTTTTACTGTTGGAAATATTTCATTGATATAATTGGAAATAGAAACAGATTCTGATTAGAACTAATGAAAACATAAAAATTACAGTTGGACAGAAACAGGAAATAAACATGAGAATTATCAAACCGAGGCCTGTGATCTATTCATAGTTTCCTTAAAACAGATTCACCGTCTCACCGGGTGTACTTGAGGAAATCGTCGGCGTCTGTCTCCCAGGATACAGCGGCTTCTAGCAGTAGTACTTGTACAGTGTACAACTGCTCTGACGAACCAACTATGTTCAGTGTCTCTCTCTCTGAAATTGGAACTGGAAGGTGAACTCTTTGAAGAACAGTGCGTGAAATTGTGTTAGAGGTGTGTATAGACTGAAGGAGAGTTGGAATATATTTGTGTATTCATCATTTCAGAAATTTCAAAAGTTATAACTACAACCTTTTGGAGTTCTGGAACTCTTCCAGAAATCCCAAAAGTTTCTGCAATGTTAAACATGTGCAGAAATTCCAAGGGTCTCTTCATTACAAAATTGTAATACCAAAACTTGAGGGGTCTAAAAAGAAATAATCTGTGCGGGCCGCACCTGCACGACCACGACCCGGGCCGGTCGGTCAGACGGACGGCGGCAGAGCGCGCACGCGTGTGTGGAGTAAATCCAAAGGGCCTTAGATCCTCCCCCTTCCACAAAACTGGGTACCCCTTGGGGCCCAAACCCAAAACATGAAGGAGCCTTATAAATACACTAAATGCTACTTCTAGTTTTTCTATGTGGGACAAGGCAAATTGTGAACCTCTTTCATTTCAACAGCTCCTTGTATGGGGCAACCTTTAATCATTAATTTCTAATTCACCATCAATAGTTTTGGACATGTGAATATCCAAACTTCATCTCCTTATGGAGGAGAACACAAATCCACAAGGACCTCACTTAAACTCTAAGTGGGTCCCACTTTTATTAGCCCTTAAACATGGCCAAAACACATATTTATCCAATATTTACCATCATGCCAAACTTTACAAATTTCAATCAACTATCAACCCTTATTACTGTTAGACTTTATTTGGTTCATAGATTAATTAGTGAGGGAGAGAAAAGAAGAAATGAAATCGAAAAAGAAAATTAATTCTCAGGTATTTTCCCTTCTATTTCATCCATGATTAATAATATCGAAAACTAATAATATTTAAAATATGAGTAATGCTGTGCTTATCAAATTTTGTATCCTAGGTACTTCTCAAACACGTGGTAGTAGGCCCACCTGATTTTGATTGGAGGATGCTGAAGTCGTTCCACCATTATTGAAGTTGGTCCTGCCGTCATATGTGTTTGGAAACCATTTGAGATACAAAATTTGGGAAGCATATCATTACTCTTTCCTTGTAATTAAGCCAATATATTACATATAATAAGTTTTTTTTTTTTTTTTTTTTCAAATTTTGGGAGAATGAAGTATAATTAGACCAACATCTTACATATAAAATCATTTTCTTTTAGCCTAAGTGATATTTTTTGGAGGGCTATATAACAAGTTTACTTATTTTGGGGAGGGGGGGCAAAGCTTAATAAAATTTTCTAAAATACACATGTAAAAGTGTAATTTTCCAAAAGCCAAGGGTCCCCCCCCCCCCCTTACATCCGCCACTAGTCGTGGTGGTGTGGGGCAAGGGAATGAGAGAGAGAGGGAGAGGGGAGAGTGAGAAATCAGGGTAGACTGTAAAGAGAGATCAAACTCATTTTGGACACAAAGGGTAAAAATGTCCATTTTTGCTCTCACGTGATGGGCACATGCCCATTTTCATTTGCAAACAAACGGAGGGGGTCAACTTCTCGAATAAAACAAACGGAGGGGGTCAATTTGCCGGAAAAAAAAGTTCAGGGGAGTGAGTTAAAAATGGGTCATAGTTGAGGGGGTGTTTTTGAAATTAACCCATTGGGGGCAGCTGCATATCTATGTCAAAGATTGATAGTATCACCTTGTTCAGGTCACTAACTCTCAATTACAATGATCAAGCCATGCTATGACCAGAAACAACAGTATCAGTTTGGGTAGGGTCCATCCATTATACATGATGATCAGGGGAAGATTTTGGATGTATCAGGGAGGAGAGAGCTACCTTAAGAGTTGAGACCTCTTAGAGCATCTCTAGGAGCAAATTATATTTTGTTTTGAGACGTTAAAATGATGTTTAGGCCCCTTAAATAGCGGTTGTAGCCCTCCTTAATCCTTATCATAATTGAATTCTAACAATGGATGGTAAAATGAGTTGAAATTTTAATATTTTGATTAGATTAATACTATGCTTTTTAAATTTTGTATCTCAAATGCTTCTCAAATATATATGGACTCATTAATTTAATTGGAGAATATTGAAGTGAATCTATCATAATTATGGGTAATCCCAATTAATACCACATGTATTTAGGAAGTATTTAATTGGAATTGAAAACTTGGAAGGCATAAAATTACTCTTTTTATTATACTGATGAATTATAACCATTGACGTAATCCTAATTGATAATCCAATGGTAGAGGTTTTCCCTCCAAATTTTACAACCCCCCACTCTTCCTTTTGGTTGCATACTAATTTAGCCTCCCCCACCATCTGTTGGAGTGGATATTATTTATTTATTTTTATTTTTTATTATTTATTTATATGGTTCGGAGCCTTTTTATTTGTTGAGAGATTTAGCCTATTATAGTACTACTCTTATTGGAGATGCTCTTAGACTTTGTTTATTTTTAAATTTATTGAGGAAAATGAAGGAAATTGTACAGGAAAATAATAAGGAAAAAAAAAATAAGTTAACAAATTAAACATTTTGAATGTTGTAAGTCATTTTTTTAATCTTATTTTACAACTACATTTTCTAAATTTTAATTTTAACATTATTTAAGCATTAAAGATATTAAAATACCGGAGAAAACACGAAGGAACTAATTTTCTTCACTGTTTTCTCTTCCCTTTTTCTTTCCCTCACAAAATCCAAAAATCAAATAGAGCCCTAATTTTCACATTTATTCTAAACATATATATATATATATATATATAATTTATGATATTATATGCATTTATGTCCCCCTCAACTTCTGAAATCTATTTTTCTTGTCCTGTGTATCTCATTTTATATGCATTTGTGCCCTCCTTAATTTTTTAAAGGGTAAAACATGTTTACACCCATTGTGGTTTCATCTATTGTGCTTTAAATATTGACATTAATACCCCCGCATGGTTCAGACTAAAGTGTAACTGTTAATTTTTTTCAACCAATTTTACGGTTTTACACTTGAGAGCTCCAATTAGACAGATAAAATGTATCTTTTACCCTTGAAAGTCCCATGAAAATGGAGAGATAAGTTATAAGTCATTTGTATTTGGTCAAGCACACTACCTACACCAAGAAATCCTAATAAATGTAAAAGGTTCTTCTTCACCCAACTCGAAAGCATGGGTTTCTTTCTAAATGAATTGAAGTTATAAACAACTTCTGTTATTAACACAGTTGTAAATCATATGGGGGTAATTTGGTCATTTTAACTTACTCCGTTAGCAAATTTTTACGGTTATGCTTTGGTATAAACCACTTGGGTATTAGTGTCAAAATTAAAAGCACAAGGACAAGTGAAAACCAGCAAAACCACAGTGGGTGTAAGTGTGTTTTACCATATTTTAATTTACCTTTTCTAATTAAGATCAAATCCTTACTCCACCCCTATGGAATGCAACGTGGATTGATGGAACGTACTAATATATATTTTGATATAGTGTTTATGTTGGACACAATCTCAAAAAATATGAGGGACATATATATATATATATATATGTATATACGAGTTGATTAATTTGTGATACTATGTCATCCATACAACTATGATAACAGATATTTTTTTCGAGGAATGGATGAGTGCGAAGTTTTTTATTTTATTTATTTATTTTATTTTTTGTTAAGACCACGTGTTAATTGACTCAGAAGGAAGAAATAAATCTAGCAAATAAAACATGAAATGAGAATACAATGACCCAAAAAGGCTCAATACACTGGAAGGACGTAGCAAATGGAAGGAATGTAAATCATATTAGACTACATGGGATGGGAAATGGGAATGTTAGAAAATCAATCCTGAAGGTGATACCTCTGACTTTTATGCATATTGTAGGGACCATTATGTGAATAAAGCATGAGGGATGTTATAGTTTGTCTTGCAAACTAAGTTACTATTATGAACAGGGCCGGCCTTAGGGAAAATAAAGCAAGTAATTGTTCAAGGCTCTTATTTTTTAAGGGTCTCTAATTCTAATTACAGATGTGATAAAGAATTAATTTTACTTATAATTGTGTATAAATAAATCTAAAAAAATTTGCCTCGAGAACAGTGCTCTCGAACCCTGTATAACCTTAAGGCTCATATTTTAAAGTTCGCTTAGGATCCCAAAACTCAAGACCGGCACTGATTATGAAGGGTTCATAGCATGAGAACTGAGCCACCTCTCTGTTTGGTTTTTTGGATACAAATTCGCTTTTTGTAACAGAATGTGTAAAGAAAAGACAAACTCCAGCAGTACAATTGGACTCTAGGGTTTCCATTTTTTTATTTGAAATTCAAGAAGAAATTGAAAATTAAAGTTATATTAGAGAATTATTTTTATGTTTTTTCGTCTTCATGAGAAATAATTATTAATTAATGCGAAGGATGATTCAATGCGATCTGGTGTTAAGGTTGGGATAAACCTGGGTGTGCCTGCCTAGCCCCTCATATACATGCAGTGATAGAAATTTTGTGAACAATATATATATATATATATATATATGCGAAAATTCTATGGAAAGGACGTTTCTTTAATAAAGAGATGGCCTCTTGTTCATCATGCACAAGAGAAATTAAAATTAAATTAGAGAGTTAAACCTTCTTCATCAGCATCAAACTCTAATTTTGATGAGTAGTGGTAGACTCACACCCAAATCTCACACCCATCCATCCACATCCCTGATGTGGACCAATGAGAAAATGAGAGAGATTGTAAAGTGTCCACATTAAGATGTGGATGAATGGGTGTGACTTGTGAGATTTTTGTGTAGGTCTAGCATTACCCATTGTAAGTTGATCCTACCCCAGAAAATAGTATTGTGATCATCCCTTTGCAAAAATATAGTTTTGAACATGACTAACTTAGAAAATGTCAAAAAAAGATATGTAAGAAAATATATTTAAAAAAAAAATCAGTGACAAAAGAAGTCAAAACTTGTCATTAATGGGATTTATTTATTTTTTCTTTTTCATCTTTCAGTCTTCTTTTTGGGTAGACAGTGTCCCCCAAATTGAATGCTTAAACTCCCTGGTCAATCATCCAATAATATTATCTTTTTTAAAATAAAAAAATAAAATAAAATAAAATAAACAGAAAAGAAAGAACTATCTGGGCTTTAAAAAGTCAAGGAGGAGATCATTTTATCTAATCCCAATCTTCTATGGGACCACCATACACATCAACCATTCGTATAATAAATATAAATTCAATAGCATTCAAAAATTTCAACTGTTAAAAAATGATTATGTTTCTAGAGTAGTTATCACTTCAATCTAAAACCACGTGTTTTGATTTTTATGCCTTAAGTTACAATGGATTGTAAAAGTTAACAGTAATTTCTTGAGGCCCATTGATATATAGTTTGACCCATTGCTGTCGGTATGGCCAAGTTTTCTTTTTTTTATTTATGATGGCCAAAAACTATTTTGAATCTTGTTTCTATTAGTTATTAAAATGCCACGGAAACCACAAATCCAATAGTTAATCCATTAATCAAGTCCCAACCTATTTTATTTAGCCACCTTTATAGTTTTTACCCCAAGTGACTATTTGAGGTAGCTTTTGTAACTGAGTTTTTACTTCAAATGTAAAGGATGTTGTTTATATGTGCTTAAATTTAAGTGAAAACTCACGGCTATTTTTTTTTTTTCCTCAAAAATATTCTAGATGGTGCCTCACAGGAATTTATAATACTTATTTTCCTACCAAAATTCATGTAAAAGCAAATAAAAACTGCTACTATTCACTAATAAGGCTACATTTGGTTTGTAGATTTAGATCAAGAAAATTTTTTTCTTAGTAATTTTCTCAATGGGTAAGTAACATTAGAATTATGTAATTTTAGGAACCACAATACTATAACGGTAATCTGTAGTACCACATATCACGTGATGCGGCAGTACAAATAGTAAAGCATATCGGAACCAAATTTGGGATTCCTACATTGTTCATGCTATAAACTCGCTGATGTATGTTGTACAGAACTTAAATGGGCTCACCCAAGCACTGTCGGGCTTGTTGAGCTGATTTGTTTTGGTTCAATGATAACGGACTTTGTAATTAGACAATATTGGGCCACAAATCCACATCAAGAGATGTAGCCCAAATGGTTTCAAGGGGTATTTGTGTAAGATGTTGGAGAAAACTGCAGTATTGTGAGTAAAATCGAGTAATTATTTAGTAAGACATTCGCATCATGTCATCGTGCTCGTAGTGTGAAGGTTCAATAATATGGGTCATATAGCCTCTATTTCTAGGTAGACTAGCGGTTGAGGCACACGCGTTGCACGCGCAACGCATTTTAAAGACCACCACATATAAAATTACAATTATGAAAAAAAACACATGAATTTATAAAACACATTATATCCGTCATTCGTTAACATTTTTCCCAAAGCTATTCTCAAAAAATTTGTTCCGGCCAAAACTTACAACCAAAAATAACATAAATCCACATCATCATAGTAATTTTCATACCATTAATTAAACTTTTGGGATCTTAATTGTACACTGCGACCGTCACAATAACACCCAATTTGGCCCATCATCTAATTTAATGAATGATATTCATGTTACCTTTTTTGTTTTTGTTTTTGTTTGTTTATTTATTTATTTATTTATTTTTAATGATTTAGAGTTTAGACTTTATATCGAGTATGATAACCACAAAACAATATATAAGTATGAAACCCTGATCAATAATGGTCCAATATTGTTCTTCTCACTTTCTTGTGTGAATTAATTGAAAAATTACTAACTTTGGAACTGCACTAAATTTAACACATACATTGCCGAATAATCCTATACAACTTTGGAAACGACAATGAAAAAATAGCCATATTCAAACAAAGAAGATATTAAGCATAAAAAATTACACATTCAGAAAGTTTAAAGTAAAGACAAACAGTATGTGTGTGTATGTGTGTGTGTGTGAGAGAGAGAGAGAGAGAGAGAGAGAGAGAGAGAGAGAGAGAGAGAGAGAGAGAGAATGTGTACATTTCAGTTTCTTGGAATTCTTCTTGGCAGGAGATTGAACAGGGGAAGAAGCCGAAACTTGAGAGAATAGACTTACAAACTGAATGGAAGTTTTGAGTAGTTTTTGAGTGGAAGAACCAACGATTGTGTGGGTAGTTTTAGTGTCAGATATTGCAATTTGTTTAATGACAATTTAGTACTGCTAAACTATTTTTGTGTGATTAAAAGTATAATGGTTTATGTGTAAATATGGTTGATGATAGAAAGAGAGATGGTAGGCCTTCCTTTCTCTTTCTATAGTAGTATAAATATTATAAGCAGTTGGCGGACTAAGACAGGGGGGTGTTCTACCCTCTTGGTCTTGTGTTTGAAACTCCTCATGGGTAAATATTAAGGATTTGGTCAGGGCTTTTGGCTTTCCAAAGGGAGGTTAGAGGTTCGAAATCCCCCAGGGGTCGTGTAAGCTAGTTGGAGGGATGGATCTCAAGATGGACTTTAAAAATGTCCAGCTTGGTGTGGGTTCAGATCCTACTTCTAGCTTGCCTCCCTGATTTACCTGGTGCGTGTGTTGTGGGGTCAGTGCACGTGCCCAGGGTTTGTCCCTTGTTCTACTCCGATAAAAACGACAATAGGTATCGATCCCGAAGTCGCGGAGGACAGACATGTGGATTTGTCCTCGTATTCCAAAAAAATAAGCAGTTGGCGACTTTACGCAACATGTTATGTCTTTATTACTTGTCATGTGCCCCTTATTTTTAGAGGTCACATTTTCTTATGTAATTGAGGCAACACACTATATGCATCAGCATCATAACATGATGTAACGGTCTCATTGGATAATTTCTCGATGGCCAAGCCTTAACTGGAAAACAAACAGGTTCATGTAGGCTTAAATCAAGCTTGGACCAGTGGCGTGACCGAATTTTATTACTAATTTTTTTTTTTCTGTGCAGTCTTTCAATAACTAATTTTTGTGTCAAAAATTACTCACACACAAACTCATCTCCAGTTTATTTATTTATTTATTATTATTTTATCTTATTTATTATTTAGTATAGTGGTCTTGAAATGACATAAGTATCGGGTCTTGGGTGAGGGGAGGTTGGAACCACGTTTAACGAGCGTGTAATATTTTGTCAATTACGCTAAGTCATTTGCTCAAATTATCTTCAATAAATTGATCAAAATACCTTTAAATCTATAAAATACAAATTAAAAGAAAATAAGATTGAGCATATTAACCTCATTATTTATACAAAATTGCTACAATTACTGAAGGATACTTTTTCACAATTGTTAATCAAACCAAAAATTCTTATACTCAAGTTTGTTCATCTCACTATCAAAATGACCTCATTCTCCCTCTTCTTTTTTAGTTTTTAAATTTTTTTTTTTTTACCAGTTTTAGTGGGTCAATTTAAGACAAAAGTAGTCAAATTGTATAACATTATATATGATTTCAAATTTTAGCGAAATTGGCGCATGGGAGAGATTTCATGGTAGATCTGGTGAGATTCCAAGGTCAAACCTTGGGGCCACAACTCCCCCGGTGAAAATGCACATAGTGGAACATGCTATGTGGGGTGATGGTTGGTAAGGCGGGTTCTTGGATTACTAAAAAACAGACATGTCAAAATTTAAAAAAAAAAAAAAAAAAAAAATTGAGAATGAGTAGTTTTATCGAGTGTACGGTCACTAAGTAGTGCACAGGTTAAAATTGACCGACATTGTCTAAAATTGACATACCGAAACTAAATAATAGATCTTAAATCACTACAAAACCGACCACAAACACACCTAACCGTCACTGACCTAGCAAAAAAATAAAAATAAAAAATGCCGACATTGAATATTTTTCACAGAAGCTTAGTTGAGTTAAGTCATTTGTAACATAATTGTTTACTATTTTTTTTTTTATACGGGGGAGGGGGACGATGTTCGAATACTGAATCTATGCAATGAAGGGGGCTTATATGTGCCAATTGTTTACTATTTTTTTTGTTTCTAAATGAATATCCAACCTCTTCTAAAAAAAATAATAAATAAAAATGAATATCAAACCATAAAAGATACATACAAATGCTAATCTACTGTATGTAACGTTTTCTTTTCATTTTTTTCTTTAACCAAAAAAAAAAAAAAGGAATAATGCTAGATGCACTCCAAATGTATAACCAAATGTACAACCCTGTTTGAAAATGTTAGACCTCGTGCTGAAAAGTCTATATACAAAAAAGATGTGTGCAAGATGTGTAAGTTTTTCAGCACGAAGTCTAACATTTTTAACAGAATTATATATTTAATTGTGCATTTGAGAATACATCTTGCATTACTAAAAAAAAAAAATCTGTCATAGCACTAAAATGTGTTCTGAATTTTTGAATAAGCAACACATTTTATTGGATTGGGTAGTCTATTGGCAAACGCTGTTCAATGTTCACTTGGTCAGTGTTGGCTAATTTGAAACTTGCCAGTCTGAGAGTCAGTCTGACCAAGCAGCCCCCCGAGTGCTTGTGCGCTCTCTCTCTCTCTCTCTCTCTCTCTCTCTCTCTCTCCATTCACCATGCCTGCGAACCCTTGTCTCCTTATCCTCCACCCGCGTCTCACACTCTTCCTCAAACCCTCCCTCGCCACCACCCTCCGCCCTAACTTCTTTCTCTCTCTACCCAAACACTCTTCTCTCTCCTCCTTACCCACACCATTCACTGGCTCTCGCAGACTCAATTTTCAAACCTTATCGATCCCCGCAAATCGTAGGAGTCACTGTGCTACATCAGCCGCCGCCTCGACGCAGCCTCTAAACTCGAAGCCCTACGAAAATGGCAGCTCCGGCAGATCCGGAGCGCTGTCTCCGCCGCCGGTCGTCGATGCTTTACAGAAAATTGACGTCAACCCTCCCAGAGGAACCAGAGATTTCCCTCCCGAAGAAATGCGCTTGCGAAGTTGGCTTTTCCAGAACTTCAGAGAGGTCTCTCTCTCTCTCTCTCTCTCTCTCTCTCTCTCTCTTTTGTGCTTCTTTGTGCGTGTATATTTATTTTATGCAAATATATATGCAATGTAGAATAATTAGTTAGTGGACTGTTGGTGGCTGATTGTTTCAGGTTTCGCAATTGTTTGGGTTTGAAGAGGTTGATTTTCCAGTTCTCGAGTCAGAGGCTTTGTTTATTAGAAAGGCGGGCGAGGAGATTAGAGACCAGGTTTCTTTCTGATTTCCTTGTGTTTAAATGTATTAGATTACTGGATTGAAGGTGTTGTGATGTGACTAACTCTCTGCCTACGAATTGGGTATTGCAAAAAATTAATATTCTAGTTGTAATATGGAAAATTGGATTAGATTTCCTGTCTTACCCCAAAAGCCACCTATATATATATATATATATATATTTTCAGCATGCTGCTGATACGAATCCTTTGATGGAACTCACCCGTGACAACTGGCTTGCAATGGGAGCATGCCCACGAGCTCATATACACATCGCCCAGCCCATACTTAGGCTATGTGGTGGGACATTAGGCACACAACACATGCTAATGTAGTTTTTAGGCTTTTGTAATTACTGCCAGCTATTAACTTAAATCATGTAATGGTATGGGGTAGTGTATGGTGGTGCTCTAGATATGACGACGAATGAAATGATTTGATGTTAGACAAGAAGCTAGAAACTGCAAGCTAGAAGGATGAGATATCCATACAACTAACAAAGATGAAATGCCCACAACAAAAAAGCTTGTACCGAATGATCCAAGGACCAAACACATATCCAAACTGCATATCCTCTGAAGTGATAACTTTGATGTCTATTGAGATGTGATTACGGTGTAAAGCCCGGAGATTTAGACCTAGTCCACTCCAAGCATATGAGAGAAGATGCAAGTAACAATCTGATGCTTGGAGGAATTACTCAATAAATGTCTGCCTGAAGGTCCAGAACCAAAATAAATTGAGAGCATTAATTACCATAGGATGATGGACTAGTGTTACCAGAAATCGTTCAAACACTAGCGATCCCCACTTTGGATCGATCGTTCCAGATCATGGTAAGCTAGCGAATTGGAATGCCTCCTCTGGTGTTCCAGCTTTAAATCACATGATATTGTAATAACACCACCAAAATCCCGTGATATTCTAAAGACACAACCTACCCATTTAAGCTTTGGCTTTAAATATGTGTATATATGTATATACAAATATGAATATATAGCGAAATGATCTAAAAAATCATTTAACCTTTCAATCTACTGTACTCCGGCTCCGTCTTAGCAATACGGACACGTGTACCCCCACCGTACCACATTCCATAGCCAGTGGAGATCCACGTTCCCAGTCCTCGTACCGAATCGATCTGCTATCCGAGTAACCTTGTTATGTTCAAATAATGGTTAGAGGTATGCTATATCTTTTAAGTAAAACACGAAAGTCCATGATAGCAACTGTTGACAAAACCAAAGCCATAGGCTGTTTGAGGTACTATAGCCTTCCGAATAAGCTTTGCTCAAAGGATAGGATAAGGTTGATAATTTTTTAAATGGTAGTAGATGTAGGATATAGAAGAAAAGTGACCATAAGAACTAAATCTTTAGAGGCGTCACTCAAGTTCTCTAGAACTTCTTGCTAGAGCATTACGTTTGAGTCCGATTGTTGGGAGTGGGGTGATGGACAAAACGATTGAGTCGGATTGTTTGGGGTTTGTTGTTTCTTCAAAATAAAATGCGAAAGTGTAGCTTAACAGCTACCGAGTAAACCAGAGCCTTTTTTCTTGAGAGTTTTATTGCCTTAAATATAATATTTGTTGAAAGGAAAAAGGTGATGTTGATAGTTTTTTGAATGGTAATCAAAGTAAGATTTAGAAGGGAATTAAGCATACAAATTGAAATGCCAAAATTTCTCATCACCATTGGAAGATCACACCAAGAACTAGATGGAGAGAAGAAGCTCATTTATTTATTGTCATTTAAAACTTTCGAAAAATGGAAGTAGGATATTAGTTCTCTTGAATCTTTTGATGTGCAACTTGAAGATGAACATGTGAAATATTTGTAAATCTTTTTTTCTTTATACTTGGGCAGCCTGGGCTATTTCCTGTACGTACCGTCATTTGTTTATAACTTGTTCTCTTCAATATTTTTTTCTTTATAAATTGATAGTTCTTTGTTCGTTTTTCTTGGTGATGGTATTCCTTGACTTCTTTGCGTAGTATAGTTTGTTTATTCTTGGTGTATTCTCGGGACAACTTTGACTACCAATGTGTCTTCTGAAAAGATATTATTCTCTCAGACTCTTCTAACTGGGTCGCATTACTTAAGTCCAACATACGACATGAACATGGGTATCAACAGTGTGCCATATGTTTGGTTGGACTTGTTCCTATCAACATGTCCGCTAATTCATGTCTGCTATATAATTGGATAAATGAGTCTTTTATTTTGTTCTCTTATTTACACTTGGTAAATGTTACCTTCTTTGTGCAGCTTTACTGTTTTGAGGATCGGGGAAATCGTCGAGTTGCATTAAGGCCCGAACTCACACCTTCTCTGGCAAGGCTTGTGATACAGAAAGGGTACATAAACTCTTAATTTTATTGTATCTTTTCTTTGCCGTTGATGATTTACTAATTAGATTTTCAAAAAAACGAATTGTTCAGTTGTTTATTTATGTCTTATTTATGATCTTTGAATCCAGGTACGGATGCCAGAATTTGATCTCCATGTTTTTTTCTGTCCAGAAAATCTGTATCCCTCCCATTAAAATGGTTTGCTGTAGGACAGTGCTGGCGTTATGAGAGAATGACAAGGGGTCGGCGTCGTGAGCATTACCAGTGGAATATGGATATCATTGGCGTATCTGAAGTTACAGTATGTCAACTAAACATGCTTCATATACTGTTTAGATGTTTCTTGTTCTCCCTGCAATCTTAAAATTGTGCTTGGCCTTTAAATGCTGTGGGTGTTTAATGACTAATCTCAGTATTATATTACTGATATATCATGTGTATTTGTTTAATCTTTAGATGATTTTATAATCCCTTTTAATTTGTGTTAAATGAACTTTATCAGCTATTAATTAGGCTGGTCATGGTTTTGAAAAGTAAACTTCAATCTGGAAAGTTTCCTAGAAAGTCGTGACAGAGGTCTGTCAATTATCAGAAGCATTTACGGTTGAATTTCTCAGTACTGAAAGAGAAAAAAATGAGAGAGGGAGAGAGAAGTACTGAGTACGGAGAAAGTTTCCTAGAAAGTCATTACAGTCAGAGGTCAGAAGCATCTAAGGTTGAATTTCTCATTACTGAAAGAGAAAAACATGAGAGAGGGAGTGAGAAGTACTGAGTGCTTCTCCAATATGAAGGGGGTAGGCTCGGTCCGCTGAATCAATTTGTAATCATGTCCATTAAATTTCCGTTCCTTTTTTTTCTTTTCCTTTCTTCTTTTCTTTGAAGTTGGATTTGAGTTTGTAAATGTAAAATATAGTATATGATGCTTATTCATGTAGTTTGGAAACTTTGTTGGGTGGGGATTCACCATGGTTCGCGGTCGCGGTATCGGAGTCCGTTGTGATGACTCGGGGTTGCGGTATCGGCCTGGTATCGGGCGATACGCAACGATACGCTAGATTTAGGGTTAAAAAAATATGAAAAAATAACCAAAAATTCTAAAATAATAAGAATAGCGAAATTGGCATAATAGATTGTCACAATAACCAATGTACCAATTACAAATCACAAATTATTCAATTCACACGCTGCCGATCTACTGTATGATGGTTCTACACACATAATTGGCTAGAAATTCTTCAATAATACTAAATAATACATACATTACAATAACATGATAATAAAAATACAACTTTGTAACAGAAAACTAAAAAACTAGTGCCACATTTTGAACAAATACATACAATTTTTTTATAAAATAAACAAAAATTAATACACATACAACTAAATAAACACCAATTTATAATTATAAATAAACATAAATTAATATACATACACATTTTGAACAAATATAAATATATTTTTTTTATAAATAAGCAAAAATTAATACACATACAACTAAATAAACATTTTTTAAAAATAAAATAAAATAAAATAAATACTAATACATATAAATCAACTAAAACCTCTTTCACCTCTTCATTGCCAAGCATCCTAAAATTAACACACGCATTGTTACACTTATAGGGAATAAAATCCCAATTCCCAACTTAGCTCACTGCCAACCCAGACTAAAATAAAAATAAAAAATTCTCATCGTTACCTTTGTGGAGATGAGACGCAGGAACCAGGCGAAGCGAGAGAGAGAGAGAGAGCTCGACTTCCAGAGAGAGATCGAGAGTGACTTCCAAAGAGAGAGAAAATGCGTTCGATCAGGGTAGGGCTTCAAGTTTGCTGCCGATCTGGGATGATTTGAGTAGATCTGAGACAGTGAGTCTTCAGGAGAGAGAAAGAGAGGGAGAGAGAGAGAGAGGCAGACAAGAAGTGCTGAAGGCAGAGAAGCATGTGATTTTTGGTACATGTAGGTTTTTTTTTTCCCTCACTTTTTTCAATCTCTCGTCTCTCATCTCGGGGCATCTCGGCACATCTCGGCCGATATTCTGAAAACTTGTGCCGTCGTGTGTTTCGGCTGATACGACCGATTTGAAGTACGTTACAGAATTTTTTTTAACTCAGCTTAACTCGGTCCATATCTTACCCTCTCGATACCGAGTTAACTCGGCCGATACGTCTCGGTATCGGCCGATACTTCGAACCATGTCCACTGAAGATATAGTGTGATGTATGTTTCAAAAGGCACAAAAATCAAGTAATGTTCCATGCGATGTTTTCACTATGGAACAAAATGGAGAGTCTAGAAACGAAGGGTTCACTTATATGGTCATTGAATTATTGATGTTGAGATAAACTTATGGAAGGAAAGGAAAGTACAAAAAACTATAAATAAGTATAATCCTGAGAAGTTTGAGGCAATGACCGGTTGAGTAATGAGACATTAGTCATTAGTTACATGGTTTTTTGTCACTAGTAACTTTGATCAGAAACAGGATATGTAATTGTCTGGATTGCATGTGTTTCCAAGGCAATAAAAGGTAAAAGGACATTGATTGAGGCAGTAAGGTAAGATATTCCTGTATTTGTAGTTTTGGTCACTCAACTACTACTCCTAATGGTGTATATATTGCTAAGAGCATTCACATGGTTGATCTCCAAATGCTCTTTGAAAATATCTGTAGTAAAGAGGGGATACACCCACACCATGTAACGTGTCTTGGTTGTTTGTAAGGCATGCAGAGAGGATGCCCATGATGACAAAACTTATAGTTATAGGTTGTCAGCCCCAGCAGGAGTGGATCTGGCCTTGCAGCACAGTTGTCCTCTACATCCCTGGGAGGCCTACATAAAGGTCAATCAATCAATTCTAATAGGTTGATGACTCTTGAACCTTTGAGGATCTTTGATTTAAAGTCACAGTTTGGGTAGCTCCACTTTCTCTCCTAAATTGCTCTTACTTTCCAGAATGCTTAGTTTTCATTTGAACTTTAGTTTTTAACCTAATGAATCTACAGTTAAGCTATTAAATCATTTTTGGCACCTTACTGCCGATACGCTGGGTTAAATGCTTTAGTTTGTAATTGTGTTGGAAGTAAGTTGGATGATCATATTATTTAGTTGTCATCAATCATGACTCATCCTTAACTCTTTGTTTCTTTGTGTTCTAGGCTGAAGCTGAGCTTATTTCCTCTATTGTCACCTTTTTCAAGCGAATTGGGATCACAGCATCTGATGTTGGGTTTAAGATTTCTAGCAGAAAGGTATGCAGCAATCTTTCTTTTATTGAAGTTATTATAACTTACACAGTCAGAGGTCTTTCCCGACCTTGTTCTCATTTCGCTGTAATTTCCACGACGGTATGACTTGTGTTGGGCAAGGCTTTGGGTTACTGAAACCTTCCAAAAGGTCCAATTTGCCAATTTATTTGTAAAAATTAGTTGAGCTTATTTTCTTAGAAAAAAAAAAAAAGTTGAGCTTATTTATCGTTAAAAGAAGTTGGCGTTCTTTAGTAGTGGTTTGTTCGCCTTAACTGACGGTTCCAGGTGTATGGAACTTTTTTTCAATTGGATAGCTAGGGCACTAAATTTTCAATGATCAAGTTAGTATACCGACATTATAGTATTTGCTTACAAGATATAAAATTTTGCATCTGGACTGTAGCACTATACAATTCAACTATCTTTTCTGCCATTGTAATTAAGAAATGGTAGCATAAAATTGTAAACTTGTACAAGTAAAATTCCTGTTATATGTATGTATATATAAGTTTTTGGTTCATGGATACTTTCTGGGGACAGTCATCGCATTATGCTGTTATTTGATAGTTTTGAACTTGATGGCGAAGTGCGAACAACAGTAATGATTCGGAATTTTAGTGTGTAAGCCCATGTATACTTTTTAAGTAAATTCAGTTGGGTATCCATGTTTTCTAATGTTGGCAGCTTCACAGTATCCTGTATTTCTCCTTTTAGATGAATATGATCATCTTCTGCGCTGAGAACTGAAAAGTATTATTTTATACAAATTGCTTGCTTCTTGTTCTATTAACTTACTTATCCATTCATAGTCTTGTATTTATTGTCGTTTGATTTGCTGGATTTTTATTCTTTGTTTTCGTATGTCAAACCATCTTTTGTTTTTTGGCCACAGCTTAAGTTATGGCCTCATTGTTAAATTTCTCGCATTCTTCTTCACAGGTTTTACAAGAAGTATTGAAGTGCTACTCTGTTCCAGAAAACCTTTTCGGCAAAGTTTGTATCATTATAGACAAGGTGTGATGCAATTACAGTTCTACTCCTGATATTCTGTAACTCTTTATTTCCTCTTTCATTAATTATACTGACCTCCCTTGAGGTTTGGCGAAAAGTATCACATTAGCCTTCTAGCCTGACTTATGTTAATAGACTTTTTCTTCTAATGTTTAATCCCTCGTATTTCTTCTAATTTTCTAGGAACTAAGTCAATTGCATCCCCCTTCTCTCTCTCTCTCTCTCTCTCTCTCTCTCTCATGTAACTCATCAATTCGCCTTTATAGTTCTTCCCCGATGTAACTATTCTAGTCACCTTTACAGTTCTTGTTGCCTCTGACCACCCATTCACCTCACTAAGTCACCATTTTCTATGAGTATGACTCACACACGTGTCCATCTCAGACTTGAATCATTCATCTCGCTCTGAACCTATGCTCAACATTTAGCTCAGCATGTAGCACTATCTCAAATCTTAAATAGGTTAACCCAGCACCCTACATTTGTCCGTCTTGATTTCACCATGGTCCATGGATGACGACCTTGACAAGTAGAATGTCAATAACATACTCAAAACCAAATTTGAGCGGAAAATACGCACAAACAAGATATTTGTATATGTTATTTTGTCTTGGAAATTCTAAGTGATTAAAGAGGAAGTTGGCGGGATGAAAGAGGCGAGTACTTTTATAACGGGGATATACGATTAATAAGAGAAATCTTTCAGTTAATAACACTGTTAGTTTTGGTTGTAAATGAGGTTCTGTTGTTTCATTGAAGACGCTGTTAGTTTCGGAGGTAAAATGTGGTGATTGTCTATCCCAACACCTGGGTGGCTGGGTTCAAGTCCGCTTAGCACCTTCAGCTTTGTCCCTTCTGCCAGAATTCTAACAGCCAACCACAAACCAGCTTGCAAATCCCCAAGAGGTTAACGAATTGCAGAAAGAAGGGAAAAAGGATGAAAACAAAGAATGTCTCCCTGCTTTATTGTGTATAGATGGTTTGCCACGGTTATAATGGTTTCAAATCCTACATTCTCAATGTTCTTGTATGTCTTTAGCCTTCCAATATAGACTCTGTATGGCAGATGACCATCTTTCTCGTCATTTTTCTTATTAACTTTTGCCTGCAACTTCTGGCATTACCAATTTTTATTGTTGATCTTCTTCTTGCTTGGTAAAATTATCGTATTGTCGCACAAAATTACTCAATGGGGTTTTCCAATATCTATTTTCAAGGTAGGCCTATTTCTGGCTCGTTGTCTGCATCCTTTCTTGAAAAAAATATTTTAATCTGATTAGTAAATAAGAAGGATTCAATTGTTGTTCGGGATTCTCTCATTGGTGAATGTTAGCAAAAACCTGTATATTTCCCTCCTAAGTTAAGAAAGTAAATAGCTCGATTATCATAGGAAAAAGAGGCCATCTGTTTTACAGATTTTTTTTTTCAAAAGAAAAAAAAAAAAAAAAAAAAACTAATTGAGCTTTGTCATGGATTTGCAGTGGAAAGTCTTATATTCATATCCAAGAATTTGTTCATGGACTCAATTTGGTGCTGTTTTCTCATTATTTTGAATTTTAAAGGAGTGACTAAATAATGAAATAATCAGGTTCAAGGAGTTCTTGAAAGTGCAGTACTTTATCTGATTTGATTTGCATTTAATTTTGGTTTTATGACTTATTGGATGTTGACATTTTCGCGTTCTGGTTATCTTTTGCCTGGTTTGAGAAAGGTCATGACCTCTCAGTCAGATTTTTTCTTAATTTCCAATGCACATAATTTAACATGCATCCTTAGTCCTTTTCTATATATTTCCCGTAATATCACTGCTGGTTTTTAAATAAATTCTGATTGGAAACAGATGGAAAAGATTCCAATGGATGACATAAAGAAAGAGTTGAAGTCCGCTGAGTTATCAGAGGAGGCTATTGAGGAATTATTGCAAGTTCTTTCTGTGAAGTCTTTGGCAAAGTTGGAAGGTTGGTTGCAACATTTCTTTTATGAGAAGTTGACTATTTATATATGTCTTTGCACATGTAAGGTTAAACCTCTGGAAAAATGTTTCCTCCTGATGTACAAAAGCAATGCGTTTGACTAAACTGCTCCTTTTGGGGTTGGTTTTACATGAATCCTGGTGAGCTATTCTGTTCCCATAAATGGTCACTACCCATTAGGTCACAGTCAGCCAAAAGTCTGAAAATATTGTGGATCAGTGCCTTTGAAGTTTCCCGCCAAAAAAGGATTGCAAAATGATGGTAAATTATACTTATTTCACTCAATTACGGGTCTCTAGTCGCTGCATGAGGATTTCTTTGAGTTTGAAATAGCTCTTCTTTCATATATTAAGAACACATTGCAGCTTTTTTCACCTCGAAGGTTATGCGTGGCAAGATTGTTGTTGTGTCTTATCTCTTGTTTCTCATATGTGTGTATTTAGAAAAACTTGGAGCCAGAGGGGAAGCAGTTGATGACCTGAAGCAACTATTCTCACTTGCTGAGAAGTTTGGTTATTCTGAGTGGATTCAATTTGATGCATCTGTTGTGCGTGGCCTGGCCTATTATACTGGAATAGTATTCGAGGTTAGACTTGCAAATTTGTTTTTCTTTTATTTTTGCCTTAAAAATTTGAATTTTTAACCCCCTGCAAAAAGAACCTTTTGATCTTGTGAATTTTTTTTATAGTCTTGTCACTCTTGTGTTCACATACAAAATAACTTGCATATCAAGTGAATAAGGAGAGAAGATATTTATCGTATTGACAAAGATGCCACCCGTTCATAATTATACTTCAATACAAACAAGTTTTATGGTGGTCATTGTTTAAAGAGAGAATAGAGAGAAAGAGAAGGCTTAACCAAATAAGGTTAGCCAACACATACATATATATATATATATATATTAATAAAAAACAATTACAGAATTACCCTTAAACCACTAATACTAATACTTATATTCTAACACTCCCCTTCAAGCTGGAGCATAGATGTCTATCATACCTAGCTTGTTACAAAGATCATAGAACGGTCCTCTATTTAGTGCCTTGGTAACAATGTCTCCTAGTTGATCACTAGACCTAACAAAAGAAGTAACAATTTGCTTTCTCAAAACCATATCTCTGACAAAATGATAATCAACTTCAATATGTTTGGTTTTCTCATGAAACACTGGATTACTCGCAATGTACATAGCTGCCTGATTATCACAATGCATCTTCATAGGTTTACTACTTGCAATCCCATCTCTTGCAGAATAGTCTTCAACCATAACAACTCACACACAGTATGAGCCATAGCTCTATACTCAGCCTCTGCACTTGACCTTGCAATTACATTTTGCTTTTTGCTCTTCCAACTAACTAGAGTTCCACCAACAAACACGCAGAATCCTGGTATGAACTATCTGTCAAGACTATCTC
Source organism: Hydrangea macrophylla (assembly GCA_033977485.1). Lineage (NCBI taxonomy): Eukaryota > Viridiplantae > Streptophyta > Magnoliopsida > Cornales > Hydrangeaceae > Hydrangea > Hydrangea macrophylla. The sequence continues at coordinate 107,447,860 of CM066983.1, read as the reverse complement.
CTGCCCAACTGGCATCTGAGAAACCAACTATCTCCAAGTTATCTGAAGGCTTCAACACTAAACCTTTACCAGGAGCACCTTTCAAATACTTCAATATACGACACATTGCCTCCCAATTTGATAACTTGGGACTCAGGATAAACTGACTAACAACTCCAACACAGAAGGTGATATCAAGTCGAATCACGGTTAAATAAATCAACTTACCAACAAGTCTTCTATACCGTCCAACATCATTGTAGTCTTCTCCATCATCTTTACTAAACTTTATATTTGAATCCATTGGAGTGTCAACAGGTTTTGAACCCATCAATCTTGTTTCATCTAGAAGGTCAAGAACATACTTTCTTTGGGATAAGAAAATCCCTCCCTTAGTCCTTGCTACCTCAATACCCAAAAAACGTAGTAGCCCCAAATCCTTCATATGAAAATGCTTACTTAAATGAGACTTCAATAACTATATACCGTCACTGTCATTGCCAGTAATCACTATATCATCCACATAAACTGCTAGAACAATCGTACCTTTTTCACAGTGTCTCACAAAAATTGAATGATTAGAACTAGTTCTTTTCAACCCATATGAACTAGCTACTTGGCTAAACTTGTCAAACCAGGCCCTTGGAGACTGTTTAAGGCCATAAATGGCTTTCTTCAACCTACATACTTTATGTGATTCCCCCTGAGCAACATACCTAGGAGGTTGCTCCATATACACTTCCTATTGTAGGTCACCATGAAGAAAGGCATTCTTGACGTCAAGTTGATAAAGAGGCCATCCCTGAGTAACAGCAACAGACAATAAAATGCGAACAGAATTGAAGCGAGCCACAGGGGAAAAAGTTTTAAAGTGATCAACACCAAAAGTCTGAGTGTACCCTTTAGCCACCAAACAAGCTTTCAATCGTCCAACAGTACCTTCAGGATGATACTTAACCGTTAACTCCTACGTACCATTTTTGGACAGTGCCAACATCACATCATCCATAGCACTTTTCCAACCCGGAGAAACCAATGCCCGAGTATGAGACTGAGGAACAGAGACTGAAGATAAAACACTAACAAAGGAACAAAGTGGAGACGATAAATGAGAATATGAGATAACCTGATCAATAGGATACTAAGTGCAAGAACGAGTACCTTTTCGAAGAGCGATAGGTAGATCAGGAGATTAGAGAACCTCAGCTAAAGTTGATGAAGATGGAGGTAGAGCTGGCGAGTCATCAGTACTGGATGGCTTGTCACGACGGCGATACACCTGCAAAGGAGGAGAACTAGAGGAAGGAGGAATGGGCAAGGGAATAGAGGATGACGGAGCAAAAACATCAACATCTAAGGAACCACCGGAGGAAGAAAAATATGATGTACCTTCAAAGAAGGTAACATATGCACTAACCACATACCGACGACTCTGAGGATTCCAGCATTTATAACCTTTTTGAGTGCGAGAATATCCCACAAATACACATTTGGTGGCTCGAGAATATAATTTATCATGACCAGGAGTAAGAACATGAACACATACAACACAACCAAACACACCTGATGGTAAGGCAAACAATGACCTATCTGGATAGAGAACACAATGAGGAATGCCACCACTTGGAATGCCACCACTTAGAATAGATGAAGGCATGCGGTTAATAAGATAACAGGCAGTGAGTACATCTCCCCAAAATTGTTTAGGAACATGCATGCGTAGCATAATATTTCGGGCAACCTCAAGAAGATGTCTATATTTTCGCTCAGCAACACCATTCTGTTGTAGAGTATAACCACAAGAGGATTGATGAATTATCCCCTTAGAATCACAATAGGATTGAAGAGGTCTTTTAACATATTTCAAAGCATTATCAAATTGTAAAATACGAATAGTGTAACCAAACTGAGTCATAATCTCTTTATGAAATAATTGAAAAATAGAAGAAATATCTGAACGTTCTTTCATTAAAAATAACCATGACATCCTGGAACAATTATCCATAAAAGACACAAAATAAGAAAAACCTAACAGACTCTTATGTCTAGATGGACCCCAAACGTCGGAATGAACCAACTCAAAAGGAGTGGCCCAATGATTATTTTGACATAAAGGTAAAGACACCCTAGGATGCTTACCTAACTGGCAAGCCTTACACTCTGAACTAGACATAGACTTAAATAAGAAAAACCAACTTCAAGGATTGCAGTGAAGGATGGCCAGACGGCAGTGCCATTGATGTGGTGAAACAGCTGTATATAAAGCCCGACGAATTATTCACTGTTGAATGTTGTTCCAAGTAATAAAGACCATCTCGCTCACGACCTCCACCAACCATCTTCTTCGAGTTGAGATCCTAAAAAACACAATGAGAGGGATAAAATGTTACAGAACAGTTTAGAGATTTATTAAGTTGACTGACCAATAGGAGATTAAAGGGATTTTGAGGAATATAATTTACATATGACAATGAAAGAGATGAGGTGGGTGAAGCAGGACCATGACCAATAATAGGACAAGATCGTCCATCAGCTAAAACAACAGAGTGATGTGTGGGTAGACCAAGAGATTGTGTAAATACATTGGACTTACCTGTCATATGTGCGGAAGCTCCTGAGTTGATGACCCATGGTGAAAAGCAGATGAAGAAAAACATGCAATGTTACATGATTGTGCAAAACCAGCAGTATTAGATAATGATAGTTGTTGGACTAAGGCATTGTATTCCTCTCGGGAAAGAGTGATAGACTCATTTGAAGATGTTACGGCAGGTGGAGTAGGAGTAATGACTTCCTGTTGAGACCCATAAGCATTGTCAGAAGAGAACAAGGCTGGATTAGGCGAGGTCTCCCACGGCTTACCATAGATATCATAACACCTATCCACAGTATGATTGTCACCCATTATTGAAGATGTTACTGCAGGTGGAGTAGGAGTACTGACTTCCTGTTGAGACCCAGAAGCATTGTCAGAAGAGAAGAAGGCTGGATTATGCGAGGTCTCCCACGGCTTACCATAGATATCATAACACCTATCCACAGTATGATTGTCACCCCCACAATGGGTGCAATAAAGAGAATCACGGGCTTGGCCAAAACCACGATCACGTCTCGGAGGACCTCCTCTTCCTCGATTACCATTAAACATAGGAGGGGAATTGCCAAAGCTACGACCACCGCGACTGCGATTATTACCAGGAAAATTGCCACGACCATGGAAGGCCCCTCTATATCCCGTAGATGTAACAAGTGCAAAATTTTCTTTCCCAACAGGCTCAAAAGAGGCGGAGGAGGAAGACTCGGTAGTAACGCGGAGCACACGAGAATACACATTGCTCAAGGATGGAATACTACCATCACCGGCCAAAATCTGACTTAACAGACTGAAGATTCAAATGTAACCCAGATAAGAACTTGGAGACATAAAATTCCTCTCGTTACTTCTTGATAACGTCAACATCATTAGTGATAGGATGATAATGATTCAACTCATCCATGAGTCCCTTAAATGTACTATAGTATTCACTAACCGGCTTATCACCCTGTTGAAGCAGAAACAAATTTTGATATACCTCGTAAACACGAGAAACATTCTTTTCCATGGAAAACATCTCATGAGCAGACTCCCAAATCTCTTTGGCTGAGGACAAGAATATGATACTCGAACACACAGTAGGTTTCATACTATTCCACAACCAGGACATAACCATATAATTCTCAGACACCCAATCTTCATACTCCTTACTATCCTTAGCAGGAGCAACAGACTCAATATATTTCAACTTCTTCCTAGCCCTTAAGGTAACTTTCATAGTTTGAGCCCATAAGAAGTAATTGGACTCATTCAACTTAGTAGTGATAGTTTGCATACTCACAACATCGGACGAAGAAATACAACCTTTCTTGTCAGCCATATCAACCAAAAACAGTAGGAGTCTTGTACCCAAAAACAAAGGAAAAATACTAACAACGATCAAGAAGCAACATCAACACCAATAAACTCAAATGGAACTAACCAATAAGGTCCATAAAAGGACTGAGACAACACGAACGAAGAAACCACCAATCAAAATTGCCTAATCGAGTTCCGATGTATGGGAATATGCTCCCTTGGACGGTTGGAGTTCAAGAAAGTGAAGAAATCAGATCATGAACAGTGGTCGATGAATAGTTACTGTATGAACAGTTCGGTGAATAGTAACTGCATGAACAGTGCCTTCGGTGAATAGTACTCGATGAATAGTAACTGCATGAACAGTGCTCGCATGAACAGTATTCCGTGAACAGTGTTGCGGCTGTGATGGTGGTGGTGGTGTGCGGCGCAGAGAAGCCTATTCGGGTGGCTTTGATACCTTGTTCAAAGAGAGAATAGAGAGAAAGAGAAGGCTTAACCAAATTAGGTTAGCCAACACACACACACACACACACATATATATATATATGTATATATTAATCAAAAACAATTATAGAAATACCTTTAAACCACTAATACTAATACTTATATTCTAACAGTCATCAAATGTGGACCCCTCAATTCCCTTTCTAAAGCAACTTTATGTATTCTGTAGGGATTTGACAGAGAAGGAAAGCTGAGAGCCATTTGTGGTGGTGGGCGGTATGATCATTTACTCTCTACTTTTGGAGGTGATGACGTTCCAGCTTGTGGTTTTGGGTTTGGGGATGCTGTAATAATAGAGGTGAGTTAGAACCATCTCTATGTGTGTGTCTCTTGGATTGTGTTATGAAACAAATAGAAAAATGTTGCATTTATCCCGAGAGAGAAAAATTTGTTCTGACCCACCAATACTTCCTTTATGATCTAGCCTCTGCATAAAACTTTATTTATGTATGTGGTTATATTTGTCTATTATAGCTGTGACTTTCTCACCTTGGTTAAATTTCCCCTTTGCACTTCATATGATGAAATCAACTATTCTATACCTTATGAAGAAAAATGATAAGAATGAAACTGACTGCAGAACCCAATGCAGCATATGTATCTTAGTATGCTATACACTTCATATGTGGACCTTCAATTCAAGTACGCTATATTTGTTATTTGAGTACTCCACCTGAAAGTTTTTCTCATTAGATAATCTTTTGATACAATTTTCAATTGATGAGCATTTTATATACATTTACAGTGTACTGATGAGAGGGTTCACCAGATGAACCGACTAATCAGTAATTTGACAGACTCGTCGTGGCGCAGTGTCATAGAGTTTAATGGACAATTTGTTCAATCTACAGTGTCCTGTGTATGGTAGCATACTCTTTTGATTGTCTAGCTCAGTGATCTCCTCTCTAAAATAGCTTCATGAATTACACAAAGTACGGCGTGGAAAAAGTGCTGCTATAGTTTGTATATGCATACGCACAAACAAGAAGTGGACTATGGTACCATTGGTACTGTTACCTATAGTGGTTCATTCTGCTTTGTAAACTTTCATCTAATGTTATCACATTTTTGGTGAATGTTTAGCTGCTGAAGGAGAAGGGACTTCTACCAGAACTCAGTCTCCAAGTGGAGAACATTGTTTGCTCTTTGGATCCTGATCTACAAGGTGCAGCGGCTGTGGTTACAACTATACTCAGAGAGAAAGGCCAAAGTGTCGACTTGGTTTTGGAGAACAAACCACTTAAATGGTACATACACCATCTTATCTACGTTTACCTACAACATATCGTATATTCTGACATACAGTTTTTCATTTGTTTTGTTTCTCATTTGGCTAAGTGGTAGACATGGCCACGACACAATTTTGAACCCTGCACCTCCCTCTGTTCTGAGGTGGCAGGAATACCACTTAGGCTCTATTTGGTTTGCAGATTTTGAGAAGGAAACAAAAATGGAAAGACAAGAAAGAAGGAAAAACTAGTTCCCTTGTAACTTACTGAAAAAGGGATAAAAGTGAATCACAATTCAAAATTTAGTTTATCCCACTCCCCCCCTGTTGAGAGTTGACATTTTTATGTGTATTTTCTTATTTATCTTATTTCAGGGGTCTTATATGTAATTTCTACTTTATTATTCTTTCTGAATAAATAAAAGAAGGGGTCTCACTATTGTGAACCCTAAGCCTTCCAAACTGAACATGGTATCAGAGCCACCCTAAACTAGGGTTGGGAAACCTCCAGCCACTACTAAAACAAATCTCCAGCCACCACCGAAACCACCAGCCACCACCACACCTTCCTCAGCCTGTGCCGGAGCTCTCTGCTCCTCCCCAGCCTCTGCCGGACCCCCTTGCTTCTCCCCAGCCTACGCTGGAGCTCACTGCTCCTCCTCCAGACTTCGCCGCTGCCCAGCCAAGCCCTCCTGGCTCTCGACTAATCCTACCACACAAATACACCACAGCCGAGCCACCCTGGCCCTCCTCCACTCTAGGCCGAAACCTCATGGCCCTGTTTTGAACCCAGCCGCACCCTCCTTCTCACAATCTGATCCCATCATTAAAAAAAAACCCTTAGCCTATACCTTTGGATGATCTAATACCTCTCCTTCTATAACCTTTGTTTCCCAGATTTCAACAACCATTAACCGTGAGTATTACGAACTTGCTGATCTGATCACAAAACCCTTTATTTTTTCCTTAGGTCCGTATTCGGACCAATTGACTTGTCCATAGATCGGACAAATGCACTAGATTGGTGCATGTGAAAGACTAGGTGAGCCTTGATTCCATAGATTGATTAATTTGTGGGTATTCCTCTTCAACATGTCGAAGGAAGGTGTGACACAGAAAGAAGCCGTTGCTACGAGTTCTCCAGCAGGTAATGAGAGACTCATTACCGAGAATCCTGGGTCCAAGATCACCACGGTATTGTTGAATGGTGAAAATTATTTGTCCTGGTCTCAATCGGCTACGTTTTGGCTAAAAAGTAGGTCAAAGTTTGGTTATGTGAATGGCACAATCAAGGCGCCTAGTCCTGAAGATCCCACTTATGCAAAGTGGAAGGTTGATAATTTTCTGGTAATGAGTTGGTTGACTTATTCTATGGAAGCAGAGATTGCCGATGGTTTTTTCGGGATGGAGACTGCCCAAGACATATGGGATACCCTTGCTGAGACTTATTCTTGGAACGGAAATGTTGCCCAGGTGTATGAGTTGCGATGGACAGTTGAAGCTGAAGTCTAGGGAGATCGCTCCACTTTGCAATATTTTACAGTGCTGGGTTCTCTTTGGAAGAGGATCGATCACCTCATTACTCATCATCCAATCTGTCCCACTGAAGCTACTAGCTTTAAAGTATATATTGAAAGTGAGAGGATTTTCAAATTCCTTGCAGGTCTTAATCCCGAGTTTGATCTAGTACGAAGCCGGATTCTTGGTATGGAACCTTTGCCATCTCTTAGGGAAGCGTTTGCCTATGTCCAGAATGAGGAAAGTTGTCATTCTGTCATGCTTCCTTCTGATAGATCTGCTTTGGTTTCATCTGGTCATCGAGGGGGAAAACCACCTACACAGCGTCGGGACTCGGGTTATGAGGTAAGTGATGATAAAGATAAACTTTGGTGTGACCATTGCAACCGCCCTAGACATACCCGCGAGACTTGTTGGAGTCTTTACGGACGTCCTCCTATGTCAAAAGGAAGGGGAGGTGGCCGTAATGCTGGTCGTGGTAATGGTGGTCGTGGTGGACGTGGTAGTGGACCACGGGCTCACTTGACCACAGAATCTACTTACCAGGAGGAGTTACCGGTTTCCGCTACATCATCCGTGCCAGGGAATATCAGTAGTAGTGATATTGAGACATTGAGGCGGATTATGGCTCAGTTAGACACCTCCACTAGTGCCTCTACTTCTTTTGCCCAGAAAGGTAATTATGCTAATTTTTCAAGTGCTTTGCATGCTAATTCTCCACAACCATGGATCATTGATTCTGGAGCTTCCGATCATATGACTGGTCTTCCTAGTATTTTTTCCACTTATCATCCATGTTCAGGGAAAGATAAGGTTAAAACTGCCGATGGCAACTTGTCATCTATTTCTGGTAAAGGTGTCATTCACGTTACTGGTTCTCTTGCTTTAACTTCAGTTCTTCATGTTCCTAATTTTTCAACTAACCTTCTTTCAATAAGTCGTTTAACTCGTGATTTGAACTGTTGTGTAACTTTCTTTCGATCTCATTGTGTCTTTCAGGACCTCTCCACGAAGAAGGTGATTGGCAGTGGTCGAGAGGAGAAGGGTCTATATCTTTTGTTGCCTGATGGAGTTGAAAATGGGAGATTAACAAGTGTTGCTCATACTTCACAGACAGAGAATATTCCTCGCGAGTTGTGGCTGTGGCATAAAAGATTAGGACATCCCTCTTTCTATTTGCTTCGTTATTTATTTCCCTCCTTAGTTTCCAATAATTGTGTTTCCGAGATTTCTTGTGAGGCTTGTCAACTCGGTAAACACCATCGTGCAACTTTTAATTCAAGTATCAATAAAAATACTATTCCTTTTGCACTTATTCATACTGATGTTTGGGGTCCATCTCATATTACTACTTTGAATGGCTATAGATGGTTTGTAACTTTTATTGCTGACTACACTCGCACAACTTGGGTATATTTGATGAAAGAAAAGAGTGATTTTTTTTTTTTTAAAATCTTTTCATAAGATGATATGTACCCAATTCAGTACTGTTATTAAAATTGTTCGGTCTGATAAAGGGGGGGAATATATCTATAGTGGTCTCATTCACTATTTTTCTGAACATGGCATGATACATCAAACGTTATGCACAAATACTCCACAACAAAACGGAGTTGCTGAAAGAAAGAACCGACACTTGTTAGAGTCTGCTAGGTCTATGTTGTTCTCTATGGAGATCCCTAAGTCCTACTGGAGGGCGGCTGTCTTGACTGCTGCCTACCTCATCAATCGTTTGCCTGCTCATGTTCTTGGAAAAAAAGCTCCTATAGAACTTCTTATCAACCCTTCTTCAATCTTTCCTATTCCTCCTAAAGTGTTTGGTTGTGTCTGCTTCGTTCACAATCACTCTCCTTCCAGACGAAAATTGGAGCCTCACGTTCTTAAATGTCTTTGTAGGTTATTCTCCTACACAAAAAGGGTACAAGTGTTATCACCCCCCTCTCTCGTAAGTGGTTCGTGTCTATGGATGTTACTTTTGATGAACCAGTGTCCTATTTCCAGTCTTCCCAGCCCTCTTTTCAGGGGGAGAAATGAGTAGGTGAAGAGAAGTCTGTAGAAACGGTGCCATTTATTATAGAAGGAGAGGAGGAAGAAAAAAAAGGAGAGGAAAATAGTAGTGAAAAAATAGAAGTAGGAGGAGAGGAGGGAGAAAAAAGGAGAGGAGAGGAAAGTGCAGAGGATAAAAAGGAGCTGTTGACCTATTCTAAAAATAAAAGTAGAAGGATTTTTGGGGCAATAGATGAGAGGATCATTTCTCCAATCCCTCTACAATTGATTTCTTCAAGTGATGAAGGTCCAGGTATTTCTACTCCTCCTAGTCCCTCTACTCATATTCCTGTTTCTTCTTCTGAAGATGAGTTGGACATTCCTATTGCTCTTCGCAAGGGCACTCGAGAATGCACCAAACATCCTCTTTCTAAATTTGTTTCGTACTCTCGATTGTCTCCTTCTTATAAAGTTTTTGTGTCTAAACTCGACTCTGTTTCTGTCCCTAACCATGTACAGGAAGCTCTCACCGATGCTCAGTGGAAATCTGCCATGGTTGAAAAGATGAAAGCACTTCGGAAAAATGGCACATGGGAATTAACAGAGTTACCCAGTGGAAAAAGGACAGTAGGGTGCAAGTGGGTGTTCACTGTGAAACACAAAGCAGATGGGACGATAGAGAGATACAAAGCGAGGTTGGTGGCCAAGGGCTTTACTCAAACCTATGGAGTGGACTATCAGGAGACTTTTGCTCCAGTTGCAAAGATGAACTCCATCAGAATCTTGTTGTAGAATCTTGTTGTCTCTAGCAGCAAATTTCGAATGGCCCTTGCATCAGTTCGATGTGAAGAATGCGTTCCTACATGGGGACTTAGAGGAAGAAGTTTATATGGATATATCTCGAGGGTTCGAAGATGATAAGACTAGAGTAAGAGTGTGTCGTCTTAGGAAGTCTTTGTATGGCCTCAAACAATCTCCCAGAGCTTGGTTTGACAGGTTTTCCCAACCTATGATCAAGTATGGTTTCAGACAGAGTCAGGTTGATCATACTCTCTTCATCAAACACTCCTCACATGGAAAAGTAACGGCTTTGATTGTCTGTGTTGATGATATTGTCCTCACAGGTGATGATTTAGAGGAGATGAGACAATGAAATCATACCTGGCTACAGAATTTGAAATCAAAGATTTGGGGAACTTAAAGTACTTCTTGGGAATCGAAGTGCTAGATCCAAGGAAGGAATTTTTATATCACAACGAAAGTATGTTTTAGACTTGCTCAAGGAAACTGGCATGTTAGGGAGTAAGGCAGTGGATACTCCAATGGATCCTAATGTGAAATTTGGCGATGATCCCAGTGGAGAACCTATTGACAAGGGAAGGTACCAGAGGTTAGTAGGTAAGTTGATTTATTTGGCTCATACGAGACTTGACATTGCTTTTGCAGTTAGTGGTGTTAGCCAATTCATGCATGATCCCAAACTACTCCATCTAGATGCTGTGTTTAGAATTGTGAGGTATTTGAAGTCAGCACCGGGGAAAGATCTATGCTTTGTTAATCATGGTCACACTTTAGTAGAAGCCTATATCGATGCAGATTGGGCTGGGTCGATTACTGACCAGAGGTCAATCACAGGTTATTGCTCAATTTGCTCGTTTGTTGGCGGCAACTTGGTGACGTGGAGGAGTAAGAAACAGTCAGTAGTGGCTAGGTCTAGTGCAGAGGCAGAGTTTAGAGCCATGGCACAAAGTGTATATGAGTTATTGTGGGTTCAGATTGTGTTATCAGATCTTGGTTTTGGACCAAAATACTCGATGAAGTTGTACTGTGATAACAAGTCTGCTATCAGTATTGCTCACAATCCGGTTCAACATGACAGGACGAAGTATGTGGAGATTGATAGGCATTTCATCAAGGAAAAGGTAACTAATGGGAGCATATGTACGCTGTTTGTGAAATCAGGGGAGCAGCTAGCTGATATTCTTACAAAAGGCCTTGTAAGTCGTTCATTCTATTACATTCTTAGGAAGCTGGGCATGAGAGACATCTTTGCACCAGCTTGAGGGGAAGTGTTGAGAGTTGACATTTTTTATGTGTATTTTCTTATTTATCTTATGTAAGGGGTTTTATATGTAATTTCTACTTTATTATTCTTTCTGAATGAATAAAAGAAGGGGTCTCACTATTGTGAACCCTAAGCCTTCCAAACTCAATACCCCCTCTCCCCTTCCACCACCACCACCACCACACACACCCACCCCCCGCCCCCCCCCCCCCCCCCCCCCCCCCCCATTTTCCTCACTATTTTCCTTATTAACCAAACGAAGAAAGGTGTTTTCCTTGGTGTTTTACTTTCATTCTTCACTAATCCGTGAACCAGATAGCGTGAAGCAAACAGCTAGTGATTCTAATTTACCATTGGAAGTTTTTTTTACTTGTCTTTAGGGTCTTCAAACGGGCGGCACGGATTAATGCGCACAGGCTAATATTGGTAGGAAGTTCCGAGTGGCAAAAAGGTATGGTTAGTGTAAAAATCCTTTCATCCGGTGAACAAAGTGAGATCAAAGTTGAGGAGCTAGAGTGATAAGAATTAAATAATTTTGGATCTATGTACTCGTTACATTTGTTTCCATTAATTGGGTTAGTATGTCCACTCATCATTTTCATTTAATTTATGTGACTGTATATTTTTTAGTGATTTTTCTTTTAATGAAGTCCATTTTGTATTGTACATCTCCAAAGAGTTAATATTAGGCATTTGATGGAAGAAAGATGTTTTAATCTTCTTCACATTGTACCGCCAGTCTCTTGTTACATTCATTTGCTTCTCTTTTACCTCTCGCCATGTACTATCTTGCCCAATGGTACTAGCAGAAAAAGTGAAATAACTGCTTGGTGGACCTTCTATTTCCGTTAGGTGCTGAAATTTGGTCCTTGGTAAGTTTCTCTCCAAGAAATGTAGTTATTCATCTCTCCTTGGTAAGTACAAGGTTCAATTGAATTGTGTGTATTGGCTAGTGATAATTATTAATGACAGAGACTTGGGTACATTTCCATAGATACTTTTTCTACTGTTTTAAAGTGAGATTGTCCACGTGTATAAGTGTCCCAACGTGGAACGTAGGTGGACCAATAGAATTTTTTTTATAATAGGAGGAAAAGTACCTTAAAAAAGTACAGAAGTGTAGTACTTTAGTTATTGTGTTAGAATTTTGAGAATAGATGTTGGAGATGATGTAGAAAAGGAATTGAAATTCTACCCTTTTGTTTTTTGGCTGACCAATTGAAATGCTACTTGGTAGAAATAAGCTCGGATATGGTCTTGACTTTGTCTTTTCTAAGTCTAATGGGGTGGTCCATGTGGTAAAGGTATTGAGATAGTCCTGGACCACCTGCTTTATAGAGTCATAGGGTTGTGGTATGCCCATTTTGGCTTAGCTTAGCTATTTTGGTCAGATTTGCTTTGATACTTTTATTTTATAGATGAAAAGCATCCACATGTTAGATTCTCAATCAACTCTTTCTTGTTTCTAACCATAAAGATACTAGATAGGACAGTGCCATTGTGATTTGAGTGCGTGTTCACTTGAGATTGAGAGGAATGTCAGTGACAATCTCAAAGAATAAATTTCTTTTTCTTGTTCTAAAGGGCTTTTTGCTAGAACTCTGCATCCCTCCTCCTCTACATAAACTTGGAATGTAGTCTGATTCTTCAGCCATGAGAAGAAAAATTACTACACTGATTGGCTTGCTTATTTATCAAATGTAAGAATCTTCAAAGTGTCTCAAAAGAGGTGGGTATTTCAAGCTCTACCTTATTCTCTAGGGTTGCGTACCCTAGAGGGATTAAGCCTCTTAGTGTTAGGCTTAGTTTGGCCCCCCTTTTGGTGCTTCTCCTTTTTAAAAGCACAATTTCATGTTAATTCATTTGGTAACTAGTTTATGCGCTTTATAAAAATTGAACTTAGGGCTTTTTTGGGGGAGCTTTTAAAATCTCTAGAATGGAGCTTTTAAAAGCTCAAGGTGGCTTTTTGGTTTCATGATATATTTTTGAAGAGTAGTGTGTCACCTGTACAAAATTATCAAACAACTTAGTAGTAAATTTCATATGCTCCTTTTAAAAAGCCACATAGGGGCCAAACTAAGCCTTAGTGGGGTTTGTTTTAGTTGTACTGATCTATAACTTAAATGGAATTTGCTAGGGCAGTCGGTTGGATGACTTGCTCTGCGAATTGTAAATCCAGACGTCTGGAGTTTGATTTCTCTTGATCTTTGAAGATTTTTTACACTGCTCACGGGATACCAGTGACTTGTGGTTGTGGCCTGTGGGTCATTGTCCATATTCGGATCACTCGGAAATGTCCTTGTCAATATTCGGATCACTCAAGACATATCGGATTTTTTGACTTTGCCTTGGAGGAGTTCCAATGTCAAGAAGAAATGAAAATTAAATTAGATGAGATTGTCATAAATTGCTTTACTCAATTACAGCCTTGGGGGTGATAATGCTCCATACAACGGGAATTGATTTTGGCACTTCAAAAGTTACAATTGATTTTGGCACTTCAAAAGTTGTAACTTTTGGAGTGCTAAAATCAATTCCCCATACAAGTTGTGAACTTAATGAGCTAAAAGAAGATGAGAAAACGGAAGCTAGGAAGTATTTTTACTTTCTTTGTTTTTCAATTATCTCAATTAAAATTCCCAAAATAGTCCAAAGCAATTAGGAAAAAAGATAAAAATGGTGTGTTCAATAAAGTTTTTTACCCCTCTAATATTGACCTTTTTTCTTACATTTTTTTTTTCCCCTTTCTTCATAATAACTGATGATTTATTTTGTTAGTTACTTTGATAAAGTTAAAAACCAAATGAATAATAAGAGAATTGCGAAGCCTTGTGTTGGTGTGCAGATTTGCGAAGGAAAAGGAAATGGAAGAATGGGAAAATATTTTCTCTCGTCTTTTGTCCTACATGCAAATTAAGAAATTACTATAAAATTCTCAAAAACAATTGAAAATAAAGAAATGGGAAAAGGAATTATTATGTGATTAAAAAATTTCGTATGTTTTATTCTCCTTTCCTACGTATGAATCAAGGCGAGCTTGTAGTTGATTCAAGAAAAATAGAAAAGAAAAAGTAAGGAGAACTTGAACTATTTCCTTGGTTTGGTAGTTCTCACACATAAATACTACGGAGTTCTACATATTAGAGATTGGATGAATTCAGAAAATGGCATGTCAAAATAGTTAATTTTTACTCTATCTTCTTCTTTCTCTTTTTTCTTTTTTTACTTATCATTTCACTTGCGGACCAAAAATTTTTTCTTTTCATTTTACTGAACATATTCTTTCTCAAAATTAAATCGATGAGGCTGTGTTAGAAAGTCGTGGAACTGGTTTTGTGGTCCTCGTGTATTGTTTCTAGATCCGCCCCTGCCCTATGCTTCAAAAGTGGACACTTAACCCCCTGTGATTGTGGACTGAAATAAAATTAACATCACAAAAGGGGTTAAGTGTTTATATATTTAACCCTCTGTGATTGTGGACTGAAATAAAATTAACATCACAAAAGGGGTCAAGTGTTTATATTTTTAACCAATTTTAGAATTTTCGTCACTTTTGAAGCATAGGGGCAGTGGCGGATCTAGAAAATTAATACAGGGGGGCTTGACAGAGGTTTGTTCGGGGGAAAAAAAAAATTTGGACCTATTTATATGTATTTTGTGTAGATGATATAAACTAATGCTAAAAAAATTAACCCAAAAACATATGAGGGAGGAGGGATTTTATAATTAGCACAAAAATATAAGAGAAAGGAGGTTTAGTATGACAATTTTATAATATTAGGGGGGCTAATTGTAATTTTCAGGGGAGGCTAATGTAAAAAAAACCAACGGACCGTTAGGAGAGGGGGCATTTTGTTACCTAATTACAAACCTCGAGGGAGGTTCGTGTAATTTCTGCAACTAAGGGGGAGGTCCGTGTAATTAAGGCAAACCTCAAGGGAGGTTTGTGTAATTTACCCTATTATTTATCAAACTAACATGACATTGATTTTCATAAAATTGTATCAGAAATGATTTGTGCACAGAATATTTGCACAGAATTTGTGCACAGAATTGATCCGGACCACTCATTTCGATGGCCCCCACACATTTTGGTATGGAGGCCACCGAAATGAGTGGTCTGGATCAATTCTGTGCATTTTTCTATGCTTATAACATTAATGAAATTGTATTCAATATGAAATAGAATTGAACTTGGTCTCACATTTTGCATGTTTCCAAATAGTTCCCATGATCCCAACGCAGGCCGGTCAAACGCAATGCATCTAGATTATTAAGTAGACTATTAGTAAAGGAATCTTTTTATTTTGGGTTAATTGAGTTTAAAGGATAATTTATTTTTAATTTTAATTTAAAATACTGATTAGTGAAACTTAGGGTATGTTTGATAACTCAATTAAGTGATGAAAATGAAAAGATTCAGTACTTATTCTTTTTCAGTGCGTTTGATAATATACCACTTAATTGAAAAAGCAGTCAAAAAATCACTGAAAACTTTAAGTGAAAATTTTCTACTGAAAATAATCACTGAATGCATTCTATTTCAATAGTTGAAGCACTGTTTTCAGTATTACAAATCAATCACTTAAAATTTTCAGTACTTAAAATTCAGCACTTAATTTTCAGTACTTAATTTTCAGTTTTATCAAACGCACCCTAATCAAATCAAACCTCATGTTACAAAATTTTACCAATAATGATAGGGATACACACCAAATGACACACCAAGCGACACACTGTGCTTTAAATGCATGTACCCTGTGCTGTTTGAATTTTTCACACTTTTTTGTGCATCACTTACACAACACAGAGTACATGCATTTAAAACTAGTGTATCGTTTAATTTATCGTTTGGTGCGTATCCCTATTATTTTTAAAATTTTACATAACTAATTATATGAAATTTTTTAGTGAATGACTTTTTACTTATAAAAAAAGAAAGAAAGAAAGAAAGAAAAAGAAGAAGAAGAAAGGGTTGAAACCTAAGACAAAATAAAAAGATTATTCTAGAAGATATTTGGGATAATTACACTGACCTCCCTCGAGGTTAGGTCTAATTACACTGACCTCTCTTGAGTTTAGTGTTTAGGTAACAATTTGCCCCCTCCGTTAACTTCCGTTAGTAAACCGTTAGATATAATTATACGGACCTCCCCTGAGGTTTTCAAAAGTACACAAACCTCCCCTGACTTTAGTATTTAGGTAACAATTTACCCCCTTTGCTCATAACAAGACATGCTTAGGCCAGCAAATATTTGTGTTAATTTTTCCAAAATACCCTTATAAGCTTTCCAAAATGCCCTTACCCTCGATGTATGTTTTTTTTTTTTTTTTTCTGCTCAACAAAAAAAAAAAAAAACCTGCCATCTGCATGTCATGATCCCATGCAAATATGGGGTAAATGTATGATTGAGATTATAGGGTCACACCACATCAGCATGCTAACATGGTGTGATGGGTTCACTAAATTTGAAATTTTACAAATTAGTCATGACCCCTTTGGAAATAGGGGATATGCGTCTTGCCTAGATTAGAGGGTCACACCACATCAACATACTAATTTGTAAGACGTATATCCATCTAGGCAACACATATATCCCCTATTTCCAAAGGGGTCATGACTAATTTGTAAAATTTCAAATTTAGTGAGTCTGTCACACTATGTTAGCATGCTGATATGGTGTGACCCTATAATCTTAACCATACGTTTACCCCATATTTGCATGGGATCATGACATGTAGATGGCAGTTTTTTTTTTTTTGTTGGTTGGTAGAAAAAAACCGTAAAACGAGGGTAAGGGTATTTTGGAAAGTTTAAAAGGGTATTTTGAAAAAATTAACACAAATATTTGTTGGCCTAAGCATATCTTGTTATGATCTTTTACTAGCAAAGGGGGTAAATTGTTACCTAAATACTAAAGTTAGGGGAGGTTTGTGTACTTTTGAAAACCTCAGGGGAGGTCTGTGTAATTATATTTAACGGTTTACTAACGGAAGTTAACGGAGGGGGCAAATTGTTACCTAAATACTAAACTCAGGGGAGGTCTGTGTAATTTTGAAAACCACAAGGGAGGTCAGTGTAATTAGACCTAACCTCGAGGGAGGTTAGTGTAATTACCCCAAGATATTTAACTAAAATTCCCATAAACAAAAATCATTTGTTTTTTTTAAAATAAAATATAAAAGGCTTACAAACCCTCGTTTCCCTCCTTCCATGTGCTCGAACACTGGCCCCTCACCTGAATTCTTTACCCACTAGAGTCCATCCACAGACAGAGCCCTCGTTTTGATCAACACGATCGCCTCTAACACACCCTTTCTCACACTTCCATTAACACAACAGCCTGCGAAAGACAGAACCTTCGCAGCGCAGTCTTTGGATTTTTGGAGAGAGAAATTCTGGGTGTTTCACCGTGTTTGGGAAAAAAGCGAGGGACCTCTCACTAATTATAGTTTTTCTTCGAAACCCAGATTTTAGTTGGTCTGTTCTCATCTGGGTTTCTCTCAAATTCAGTTTTTTTTTTTTTAATGATTATTGGTTGGTGTTGTTAGCCAAGATGGTGACTGGTGGGACTCATCAAGAAGATGGGGACAAGAACCCTTTGGCTATTTCGAGAGGAGGAGGAGCCACCAAGTCATGGGGCACCACAGTTTCAGGCCAATCAGTGTCTACCAGTGGCAGTGTTGGGTCTCCGTCGAGCCGGAGCGAGGCTGCCGTGGCCACGCCGGCCAGCGACAACACTTTCCTAAGGTTAAACCACCTTGATATTCATGGCGACGATGCCGGATCACAAGGGGCTGTTGGGTGAGCCTTTAGTTGATTTACTTACTTCAGATTTGTTGATAATTCATACAATGCTGTGTGTGTTAAGATAGAATATTAAAATTGTAAAACTCTCTGAATTGTGAGTTAGTTGTAACTGTAGGAATTGTTGAAATGTTAATTCGACATTGTTCTCAAATTTCACCTGGGGACTGTAGTTTATACTCTCCAAATAAGTGTGTGATTGTCAGAGTTGAATTCACTTTTACCAAACTAAACCGAACCAAGCCTTTGTGTCCCAATTGTCACAATCAATTGAGTTGGCTATATGAATACTTTTTCTCCATTCTGCACGATCAAGAGCTATATGCTCATTTAAATTGTATATATTCATATTTTGTTGCACTACATACTCCCAGGCCAGCCTAGGTCTGCCCTGCCTCTAACCATTCCAGGCACTACGATTCTATCACTTCTTGGCACAGGTGCGTCTACAGGTCTTCGTTGCACATTACCAAACCATACAGATCTTCGTTGCACATTACCAAACCATCTAAGTCTATTCTCCCTCAACTTATCATCAATCTGTGACACTCCTATAGTCTCTCGAATGTACTCATTTCTATTTCTATCTTTCCTAGTCTTATCACACATCATGGTTCTTTTTGTGGAAGAATGGAACTGGTGGAATTGGTCTATGGTTTGCACTTCAATTCAATGTAAGCAATTTAACAAATGGGCTAGCCTAGAAAGCTCCATTTTGGTTATGTTATATTATGCGTCTAGTCCACGAATGTTGATAGAGTCCATTAATTTTTTGTTTTTTAGACCTGTTCCTTTTTTTTTTTTTCCGTTGAAGTATGTAATTATCTATTAGATAGGGTCTTATGCCTTAAAGTCCGAATGTGGTTTGAACTTTCTTCTTGTTAATCTGGGAGGGAAGTATTTATTGTGCTTCTTCTTGAGTGTCAGTTTATTCTGCTTGCTTTTAGTGCGCCCGCAAAGCTCGATGGATGACATCTTGTAAGATTGTATATAGTGCTGTTTCACATTCTTGTAATTGCTCTCGGTTTCTATCTTGTGGCCAAGATAAATTTTCAATTGTTTTGTTCTTTTTTGCTATTATTGCTTGTTCTTCATTTAATTATTTTCCTTTGTATGTTCTATACAGACTTTTACTTATTATCAGTTTTGAACAGTAACAGGAAGAAAAAAAGAGGTCAGAGAGCAGCTGGCGGAGATAAGAGTGGTAGGGGACTCCGTCAGTTTAGCATGAAAGGTGTGTATTTTAGTTTATTCTCATCTGTCTGATTATGTTTGGGGTTTTCCCTTTGGTGGGGTTAACTTGCCAACATGTATCAGTATGACCTGCAGATGATATGGATATTCTTGAGAAGCACAATCCTAAAGGACAGTAATGGAAAGTAACAATATTTCACCACAATCAAAAAAGTTTCTTAAAAAGTTGAAAATCCCCAAAGAGACTCTTAAAATGGGATAGAGGGAGGATTTTCCTAACTTTATGTTGCAGACCAATTGGCAATGCAAGAATTTTGTTGCCGAAAGTATCACATTTCTCGATGTCAAGAATTGGTCACCAAATGAAAATTTTCCCACCAAAACTTTCGTTTTCATCACCCTACATGTACATTTTTTTCTCAATATTTGGAGAATAAAACTGCTGTTCCTGTTACTGGCCTTCTCAATAGGTAGTTATGGTCCAGTCTGGTGACAATGTCAACTGATGATCTGTCTTTACTACCTCTTATTTTATTTAGTGTGCGAAAAAGTGGAAAGCAAGGGAAGAACCACTTACAACGAGGTCAGCTGGTTTCTTTGAATTCTTGATTTTATTTATGCTCAATGTTTCATTTGGTTTTTGCAGATGTTCACTGTTTGCACATCTCTTCACTCATACGATGTTTTTTACCCCCTTTAATCCATGAGTTCACAATGTTGATATCTTGGGTAATCTCAGGATCAACATGCAATTATCCAAAGTCAACTATTACAGTCATGCATATTGAACTTGCAAACCGCAACATTTGGCTGTGTTCCTCCTGTTCTACTTCTCTTTTAACAGAAGCCCATAAGGGCATTGGTGAAAATGTTAAAATAGTTCCAGCGAATGGTTTGTAACTAGGACCGTGCACCTATATGTGTGGGTTCATAAGTCCATCTGTGCAAGAATACCTACCGAGATTCTCCACATGACCGCCTTTGAAGTGATTTCCCCTAGCCCTAGAATTGGACCTGCTGATTTAGGACCTACTGGCTAGATGATCTTTTTTATGCTCGTTTTGGCCTGTAATATTCAATTCCATTTTCCAATAGATAAAGCGGTCACCAAATTGTCATTCAAGTCATGTAGTGATGTAAAAAGTACAAAGAGCCTAGTATATCATAACCTCACTTTCGCAGTTGAGTGCCAGTAATCAAAATCGGTTGCAAGTTGCAATTATTGAGACCCATTTTGTGTGCTTTGTGACCAATTTTGTGTCTCGAGAAAGCTCCATTGGCAGCATGTCAAAGCATTAACATTCCACAAACTCTTTTGGTTCCACAAACACGCGGTTACTTTCTATGGGCTTTGGACCTTCGGCATTACAAAATTGAATCATTAAAATTTATGAGTTCAAAACCGAACCATGGGCTCAGATACCAGCTGTTTTGTTAGCAGAAGCACGGACAACGCTTGTTTTGGAAGGTGCAGTTACTAATGACCAAGGTTGCGGTTGGCTTTCTGTGGCCTCCTAAATTTGGTTAGGAAAACAAACTTATGGAAATCCAATCACCAACCTTGTATAAGGGGTAATTATGCACACAAGAAAGTGATATTTAATGTCGTTCAGTGAGAACCGTCTACAATTAAGAGTGAGGGAGAGATTCATTAAAGTAAGGATACTATTATTATGAGAGAATACATTACACAAGTCTGAGAACAACAGCTGAGGCTATAAACAATTCCATTTTCTCGCTTACTCTCATTGCCATGATTGTTAATGCTATGATTGTTTCCTTGCTCTAGGATTTTCTCCCATCTTCCCCTCACGTCTCTAGAGATTCTGTGAAATCGTTGCAGACATAATTCTATCGTGACTGTACTCTCTATAAGTATCCATATTTTTCACGAGATTTTGGGTAGAACAAATTGCCTTATCTTCTAACTCTGAAAGACGGATACTTCTATAAGGGAACCGCTTCCATGTCGGGAATTGATACTCCTCGGACACTCCTGATATGCATTATTTGTTTAATTATAGTGGAGAAATGTATTGCCTAAATCTAAGTATGTAAAGTATTTTTCAGGTTGCTGATGAACTTGTGGCTGAATTCACAGATCCTAGCAATAGTGTTTCATCTCCAGACCAGGTTTGCTTTCCAATCATGATGAAATTTCTCGGCATCTTTGTCTTTATGTGATTGGAACTATTAAAACTCAGTGATTTAATATACCCATTTTCTGTTTTGAACACATACAGCAACAATATGATGAGAAAAACATTCGGCGAAGGGTATATGATGCCCTCAATGTTCTCATGGCAATGGATATTATTTCCAAAGATAAGAAAGAAATACAATGGAAGGGTCTGCCTCGAACTAGCGTGAATGATATTGAAGAGTTAAAGGTTTAAGTTTTAGCTGTTTCATCTTCTTTTCCTTTTTTCTTTTATCTTCTTGTTTTTCATTTTTTAGTTCTTTCCGGTTGGTATTTTCATTGTTGCCAAATCATAAATTGAAACCTTTATCGTTTGCCAAAAATTATCGATCGTGAATGGTAAGATTCACTTCGTTTAGGAGAGAAAAGATAATGTATACTTTGTATACATATAAAATACATGTTTAGTGCCTAAAGTGAATAAAATAACAATTTAGCCCAACTTGCTTGCAATATTAAGGCCTAAAATTTTCAAAATTTTCCCTAAAACTTGAAATTTCAATGTTCAAATTATGAATCATGAATCGTATCGGGGTATTTTTCTTTACGAAATTCAAATTCTGTAACGATTTTCTGGATGTAATATTAGCTAATCCAACTTTACGATTGTACGAAGCACAGAAAGAGCGCCATGGACTGAGAAGCAGGATTGAAAAGAAGGAGGCCTATTTGCAGGAACTGGAGGAACAAGTAAGCTTGATCTTTTTACCCTATATTGGGTTGGTTTCAAGACAATGGCATGGATTTCATGGCTTTTAGAATGTGGCTATTTTCTTCTGGGTGGGACAATGGTTAATGATCAATATCTTTTTGCTAACACGTTCTCTCCTTCCTCCAAGTTCGTAGGTCTTCAGAACCTTATACAACGGAATGAACAATTATACAGCTCAGGAAATGCTCCTAGCGGGGGTGTGGCTCTGCCTTTTATACTGGTTCAGGTAAGAATCACTTGTCGATATTTGTTTTACAATACCACTCTTTCTCAACAAATGACCAGTGAAGGTTACTTGTTAAATGTGTCTTTCCTTCGCCTTTTTAACCAAAAATGATATTTTTTCTTCGTTAGATGGTTACTGCTCAAGGTAATTATGGGCTTATTAACTAGCTTAGCCTACCAAAAAGGGTATGCATAATGCATGCTATGTGTATATACTAGGTGGCACGGACTTTTCAGAAAGGCAGCTGCAGCTGCACCTGCACTGGATGTGTACTAATTAAATGCAGCCGCACCCGCACTGAGTGTCGGACTGTTGCACCCGTGCTTCCTAGTGTATATACCTCACCTCATCGTACTTTTCCTTCTTATCCTAAGAAGCATGGACACGGACACGAACATGAATATGACATTGACACCCGAACACACAATTTCTCAAAAAAGTAGGACACATTACGTTCGGGACACGTTGAATATTTATTTTATATGAAGATAAAAAATAAAAAATAACTAAAAAAGTACCATTGAACTTGGCATTAAAATACATAAATCACAACATTGTCATTAAGATATCAACATAACAAGAAAGAAAAACAAGTTCCCCACTTTGGCAAGCCTCAATTGTTGGACATTAAAGTAAAACCAATATTTATGTAGAAAAAATCTAGAAAAGAAAATATATGAGTGAAAGAAATAGAGAGGATTTCAAAGTAAATGTAGAAACATATTCAGTTTAGAATAGAAGGCATAAAATTACAATTATTTAGTAAATAAAAAAGCATAACATAACATGTAATTCAACAGATTAGCCTAATGTACATCAAGAATTGATTGCTACACATACATATGTCTAGGAAATATGCAAAGATACAAACAATAAAAGGAGCGGCATGTCAAGTCTTCAAAATGTAGAATACAGTCACATCTAGGATACAACGAATAGAATTTTTCTTTTCTCGAATCATTTATACAATATCTTATGTCATGTCCCTTCCCATTTCCTAGATTTTGAAATAACCCCATTACTTATCTTTCATTTTAGGGCAAATTACACTTTAGTCCATTAAACTTTACACCTATTTTCAATGGGGTCCATAAACTTTTTTTTTTTTTTTTGCAATTGGGTCCTTGAACTTCAAAAATTCATTCAATCAGACCCAAATTCTGACACTGTTAGCTTAAATTATTAGAAATTGTCACGTACGTTGCGCGTAATGCTTACCTGTCACATGTTAGGTTAAGACAAACACGGGAGACTGTGAATTGCTAAAAATTGATGTGATTTTGGGTATGATTGAATGCAATTTTGGATCTAGTCGAATGTGTTTTCGAATTTGATTGAACGCGATTTCAAATCTGATTGAATCTGATTTTTTGCACTATTCGCAATCTCCCCTGTTTGTCTTAACCTAACATGTGACAGGTAAGCATTTCGCGCAACGTACGTGACAATTTCTAGTAGTTTAAGCTAACAGTGTCAGAATTTGGGTCTGATTGAATGAATTTTTGAAGTTCAAGGACCCAATTGCAAAAAAAAAAAAAAAAAAAGTTTATGGACCCCATTGAAAATAGGTGTAAAGTTTAATGGACTAAAGTGTAATTTGCCCTTCATTTTATTATATTAAGACGTTAACGTTCAAGTCTTAAAAAAATAAAATAAAAATAAAAATCGAAGGAGCTGTCTTGTCTTGTCTACTTGTGTGTCCGGCATGCATGTCTTTCGTTGTCCAACACGTGTTTGGTGTCAAAAAATAAATAAATTAGGACGCATTTTTTTGCGTGTCCGGCGATTGTCGGTGTCGGACATGTGTCCGACTCTAACACATAACCCAAATTGAAGTGTCCATGCTACATAGCTTTTGTCCACTGCCCTTTCCCCATACATCAATACTAGAAGGTTTTACTCACTAGTCTTTTCCAAAGTTTCTTTATTGAGTCTTTGGCTAGGTTTCTCCTTAGCCCCGTTCTAGTTTATTTCATCCCGAGGGAATCCTACTAATTTTATTCTTGGAATGAAATGGAAAGAAGAAGGATATGTTGGGGTGTATTTGAACAAAGAATTGACTTCATTTTTCGGTGTCACTTGTATTGATATAGCGTTATAGTCTATAGACGTTCTTTAGTTGTAGAGAGAAAGGTAAAGCTCGAAATCAAATCGTGATACATAAGAGTAGATCTACTAAACAGATTGAGGAGGGTGGGGGTCCGTCCGCCAGTAACTTTCACGCCCATCTCCATCTTAAGAGGCCGAAGCACGTAGGACTTACTTTTTCAAAATCTGAAATTTGCTGAATATATCTTTAAATAATTTGATGATGAAGAGGATAGTTTAATTACCACTTATTCCAAATACACGATTGAATTGGTTTAACTAACTCGGGTTATCATGATTAAACATTCCCTGTACTCAGCAATGTTATCGTCTATTACATTTTCAACTTTTAAAAGATGCCATTTGTAAGACTAAGAATTTCTTGTTTTGAGATTGTATTTCCTATCCTATTTCTTTGATACTCATACCATGTTTGTTCTAATGATTCTCATCATTTCTATCATTGGGAAACTGTAGACCCGCCCTCATGCGACTGTTGAGGTGGAAATATCAGAAGATATGCAGCTTGTGCATTTTGACTTCAATAGGTAAAGGAACTCTTTTAAGCATTTACTCAATATGATGGCTGATGTTGGAATACTAACTTTCTTAGCTAGTACTTTTCTTTTGGTTACAATAAAAGTGAAATGATCAATTACCATATGCATATATACATGCACGCATTATGTTGTGTATGTATATTTTATCCACACATGTATTCTCCCTTTATGTGGATAGACTATATTCGTCCTTATCAAAGTGCTTAAAAGTACATTGCTTTTTCAGTCAGAAAATAATTTTCAAGTGTCAACCAAACACCAAAAAAATAGGAAGGAATACGATTCTTGTCATGGAAAACATTTTCAGCGTAAACGTGTACTTTTGTTAGTGAGGAGAAGGGTGAATGGTTATTTTGAGAATTCAAGATTCAGTTTGCAGTCAACCAACCCTTTTCTTCAATTACTATGCTTCAACCTTCTCAGATGTTAATTGTTCGTTTGGTAAACTAATTGCAGTACGCCGTTTGAGCTGCATGACGACAACTACGTTCTTAAGGCAATGAAATTTTGCGAAAGACCAGAGAGCGATGAAATAGTACATAATTTCTCCACAGACGGTGGCGGCGAAGGCACTAGCGCGCCCGCCATATTCCAACCTCTAATCCCTCATTCTACGATGTCGAACTTACCGGGAAGGCCTCCCACATCACCACCGATTCCCGGAATATTAAAGGCACGTGTTAAGCATGAGCATTGATCTGAACGTTTGAGGCTTGATCGTCTTACCATTGGCCATATTCCGATTACGTATGTACATTGTATAAAATAGAGTGCCGGAAGTTGGTGGGTTACTCGATAGTCCTTACCTCTATCCATTTTTTTTTCCCGTTGAAAGGAGTGTTCTGGCAGATTTTTTGTTCTAGAGAACCATGATAGGGTATTCTATTTTTATTTTTTTTAACCATATTCTTTTTATGTTCTTTATCCCCCAATGTAGTAGATTAAGCTTATTTGTATCAAACCATATGGAAATTGTCAAGAATTAGTCTCGGCTTGGAATCAACAACTTTTATATATATGGTGATCTTAAGGGTAATGTTAGGGGTACAACTCATTTACAACCATCTCTATCTCACTCTTAAGTGGCATTATGGGATCTGGTTAAATTTCAATAGGCTCCAGTGCTACTTAGCAGAGAGATAGATATAAAAATAGTTGTGAATGAGTTATAAGAATAAGTTGTATTCGGTGATCTAATTTCTTACGTGTGCCATCGTGCAACCAAATATTTGTGACGGAAGACCTGATTTGGCAACAGCTTTTCGAGCCCACAAGTAATATTGGAACTCCAAAAGTTAAAATTAAACTGCTTGGCAAACCAGATATTGAGACTTAATTGCAAAAAAAAAATGAATTAATCATAAAAATTTGCTATTAGCCAAAAATAGCTTTTTGAAATTCAATCGCAGTAGAAACTGTGCCAAATGGCCAAGCCTAATCACAGAGGTTGAATGACACCACAAATGGGATGGGCTCGCCTGAGTATGGGCCTAAAAAATTGGGAAATTCTAAATGCATCCCCCTTTTCCTATTTACACCCATATCTTGCATCAAATTCACGAACTCTGTTGTATATGTGGGCGTTGAGAGAGCAGCGTGTAGTTAGGGGTGGCCATTGGCCCGTTTGCCCGCTCATCCTGGCCATAATTTTACAGGGCTTGGGCAATGAGGATGAACGTAGGGCTAGGCCTGGCCAGTTTTTGAAGCCCGATCAATTTTTTAGGCTGGGCTTGGGCATGACAAATAAGGCCCGCTTAGACCGGGCCTGGCCCGGGTAGTAATAGAATATATACACACATACAACAAGTATATGTCGGCTAATGTGATGCTAATGTGCTTGAAATATACAAAAACAATTTTTTGGGCTGGGGTTGAAGTGCTGGCAGCGTGCTGGGCAAAGATGATGTGGGCTTGAAGTGCTGTTAGCCTGTTAGCTACTAGCTACTAGTGATTTTTCTTTTTTCTTTTTTCTTTTTTTTTTTTTGCTAAAAACTACCAGTGATGGCAGCGCTGGACATTTTTTGCCTTGCAGGCCGGGCCGGGCTGGGCTGGGCTCGGACTTTGAGATCCTATCAAAGGATGGGCTTGGGCAGCCATTTTTAGGCCCGACATCCGAGCGGGCCGGACTTGAACCAAGGAGGATGCCCTTAATGCCTAGTGTGAGCCCGGCCCGACCTGGCCCATGGCCACCCCTACGTGGAGTGCATTCAGAATGTCCTAAGTATCAAATGACGAAGAATAATTGTGCTTCCCAAGTGAAAAATTGTCACGCCCCGCAATACCAAAAATAGAGAAAATAAATTCCTTTTTGTACCCGTAGGCCATGACAGTTGAAAGTCATCACATTGTCCACAACCAAAGTCTAATCATCAGAGTAATAATCAAACGACGTATTTGGATATCTAAATTCGACAGATGTAAAGTTCGATACTAACTATTACAAACCATCAGTATAACAGAAGTATAAATAAAGTACCATGACAACATATGCCGATTAAACTTAACTATTACAACAGTCTCTAATACATAAGCATAAACTAATCTACGGCAAAGCTCCAGGTCTTTAGCTCGCGTAGTAGTTAGCATCAGCATAACCTCCTTCATCGTAGGCTCCATCCTTAAAGTCGCTGTCCATATATGCATCACCTGCATACTCATAACCCTGGCCAGCTGGACGTAGAATATCCAACGGCATAAACGCCGTCAATTACTGAAGCCGAGTGAAAGCAAATACTAACAGAGTATCTATAGATATGCAGTATACATAAACGTCATTAAAAGGATCTTTTCATTGTTCGCCTGCATGTATGCGTCAACTTCATACATAACAACGGACGTCATCCCAATCCTATCTCATCATATCATGGATTCTCGGGTCCACATCACGCACGCAGCCTTACCTCTCACAGTACTCAACCCATTCCTCAACAAACCCTTTCTAACCTGGCTCGTAGCCCAACACCTCCTGATTATTCAAACCCGACATGTAGTCCTAACGTTCCGGCCAACTCGCCAAGACATGATCACTATGACATGTAGCCCTTATATGATACGGCACACAGCTCTGACATACTGCAGCACTCAGCAATTACTATCGCACACAGCTAATACTATCGCACACAGCTCTACCATTGCACACAACTTTACTATCGCACACAACTAATTCCATCGCACATAGCTAATTCCATCGCACACAGCTTTACTATCACACACAACTAACTCCATCGTACATAGCTTTACTATTGCACACAACTTTGCAACAATGCCACAACACTCAGCAATACTATAGCACACAGCAATACCACAGTACTCAGCTCTGCAATCCTATTACGGCTAGTAGTCCCAATATGCTACTACGACACGCAACCCTAAGGTACCACGACACTCCAGCCCCGACATATTACCCTCGACACACAATCCCGCTATATTAAACTCGACACGAAGCCCCACATCACATAACCTCCCCAAATGTGAGATGCAGTTCAACTCTATCATATGCCAATCTGACACGCAGTCCCGATCCTGTCCCAATACCTTGGGATCCCACACGCGACATCACACGATCTTAGCGACCGCATTCGTACGCACAAATATAAATAGTATCGACCTCCGCGGTCGATAGACCCACTGCTATGCACGTCGGGTTCTCATTCATTTTAACAACATTATACCATCATTATACCATTAGTTCCATTGTTTAATGCATTAAGTCCATTACTCCACGTGTGTATTATTCCAATACATTTCTCCAACAATCAACATATAATAATAAACAGGTTAACAGTCCATTCGGTATAAAAAACTAAATATTTAACATTCTGATATGTTCGATCGATTGAAGTCATTTTGATCGATTGAGGTAAAGCTAGGTTCGATCGATCGAAGTTACTTCGATCGATTGAGAATGGGTTGTGTTCGATTGCTCGAACGTTGTTCGATCGATTGAACGCACGATGATTTCAGAATTTGAACTGGACCATTCACGCAAGTTCAGGGTCCGTTCTTTCTTGTTGAAACACATATAAACATACATATCTATGCTACTAAATGAGTATAGACACTCACCGTGAAGTTCGGCGACGCCGTCGAGCTCGGGTGGCAATGGCTTCCTCGAGGTGATCTCCCATTTCTCTCTCTCTCTCTCTCTCTCTCTCTCTCTCTCTCTCTCTCTCTCTCTCTCTCCTTCTCTGCTCTTTTTCTTCCTCTCTATCTCCTCTTTCTGCTGCTCCTCCTCTTCTTCTTCTTCTCATTTCTTCTCTTTCTCTGAGAGTGTGTGTGTTTGTGTGTATAATATATATATAGAAGTGTGTGTATATATATAAAAGCTATATATATCTCTCTAACTCTCTCCCAGTTCAGAAACCCTAGGAATGAGTGTATATGATATATATATATATAGGGAGAAGGAAGTGTAGGTGGCAAAACACGTATGCTGAAAATACCACGTTCGATCGATCGAGATGTGTTCGATCGATTGAGAACAGGTCGGTCAGGGTTCGATCGATTGAGATCAATTCAATCGCTTGAGAAAGGAGACACGTCATAATTTTAGGTCGGCAGAGCTTCGATTGCTTGAAGAGGGCTCGATCGCTCAAAGAATGAAACTCTCGATCGCTCGAAGCTTGCTCGATCGATCGAAACTGAAATTACAGGAAATGTAAATACAGAATCTTATTTATATTAAAAGTAATATAAAAGTACAACGTAAATATAAGATATTACAAAAATTCTTCCATCTAAACCATAGCATTTTGGGACCACAACATGACATGTTGGGACCTGGTCACATGACCAAAAAATTGATTCACTTGATTATGATTGGAGGAATTTGAAGTAGTCTCATCGTTATTGAAGGCGATTTCATTGTCACATGGGTTTCGGAACCATTTGGTAATAAGTAATAGCAACGAGTCATTCAGTAGTAACTTTTTAGGTGTTATTTGGTAATAACAATGAGTCATTTAGCGATAACTTTTTAGGTGTCATTTGGTAATAACAATGTGTCATTAGATAGTAGCTTTTTAGGTGTTATTTGTTAATTATAATTTTATATGGGACAGTACCAGGGTTTTAAAGTGTTAAAACTTTAATGTATGTATCAGATAACCAAATTAGTTAGTTGTATGAGAAAAGATTTATTGTGTTTTTGCGATAATCTTTATACCATTAACTTTGATCATTTAAACGAACATAAGTATATAACATATCACACTGTATGTGGTATCAATTCATTTGCATTTAAAATATCCTAAACTTGGAATTTATAGCATTATTACATTTACACCAAAAGATATTTGAGGTGCACCACACGTGCTTCTCATGTGCACGGACAGTTGCATGGTCATGGCGCGACAGCCTTTCATTGGCCAACAACGCCATCCCCCACGTGCTTCGGCCTTCGCATCACGTTCCTACTGCCCGTTCAAGTTGTTCAACAATAAAAAGTCGCCAAAAATCCCCCAAAGTGGAAAACTTACTACAAGCAATATTAATTAGACATATAAATATGGTGTGTCTGTGTATTTTTCTCATATATAGATAGACAAGTAATTGCCCGTGCCCGTGGGCACGTGGGCATGGGTCATGACATCTTAAAGTGTGCAGTTAAAACTGTATTAAATTACACAAAAATATGTATATCAATTACATAATTCGTTCTGGTCCCAAATTTTTTTTTACATAATTCGTTCTCTCTTAATATACAAAACTGCATTATCACTCCCTTTACAATGTATTCATTGTGGCAAAATTGTGAATTTTCTTCATCAACTTGTAGAATATGTAAGTACCAATCTCAATATACTTCGACCACCGCGGTGAATGCACAAAAATCTAAAAAATAACAAATAATTGGATTAGTTGCATTTCAATGTGAATCTTTAAAACGATATTCGTTTCATCATATTGCATTACCTTGTTGGGACGGACATTTATTAACTCAAACTCCTATGCTTCATCTTGCTAATTCCATGCTACATTTTTCCACCAATCCTACAAAATTATTATTTGAGGGTCAAAAGAGGGGAAAAAAAATTAATAGGAGCAACAAAGTGTCACAGCCCGGTCCCACAATAGCGAAACTGGAGCCCGTGGCACGCCACCGAGGCTAAACCAAATCATTAACATTCCCAAAAATTAGTTTGAAGAACACACGCAGCGGAATAAACAAGTCATTTTTGAAAACTATCCGTCCAGTCGACTGATCCTCAGACCCAGTCGACTGATCCTGGTCCAGCAGAAAGTTGGGTTTAAAAACACCATCCAGTCGACTGCTTTCTACACTCAGTCGACTGGGGCTTCAAATTTTCAGTCGACTGATACGGTCCGGTCGACTGAAGTCTGGCCTGAACAAAAAAAAAAAACTAAATTGAAAACATGATCCAGTCGACTGTGTCGGGGACCCAGTCGACTGATCCTCTATGAAACAATGCAGAGAGTTGCTGAAAACAGAGGCTCCAGTCGACTGTTTCCTCAACCAGTCGACTGATTTATGGCAGCAGCACATTCTGCAGAGTTTTCTAAGTTTAAAAGCTTTTGAATTCGAACGGCGATCAAACACACACTTCCAAAAGTAATCCAAAGCAATCCTAACTGTATTAACATATTACCAAAGCACAGTTACAACATGTTACTAACTATTACAACGTTTTAGATTCGTTCTAACATACCAAGTTAAACATAACTAAAACCATAAGAATTCTTATTACAACATTTCCTATTGTCTCCAAAACTACAAGATTAACGCTCAAGTTGCCTTCTATAAGAACTCCCAACCCACGTGCTCACTTCTGCGATTCCTCGCCAGCATTTACACCTGCAATGGTTATTTGAATAACCACACATATTTCGATTTGTTTAAGCTAAAGCTTAGTGAATAAATCAACATATGTACATGAATGATAAACATGTCCGCATTCACATCTCTACATTTCATACTAGTCGCCGGAAACTCACGTGCCCGTCCATACTCCCAATCCGCGACTCCTCGCCAATAAGTCCACGCGAAAGGGTAAGACCCACGATTCTACAAACAATCGTGCGACCTTAATGCCTATATCGGCTCCACAAAATGGCACGGTGACCACGTGCTCCTTCTGACCCAAATAAGCAACTTAACATGCTCAAATACATATCACCATGCTCGCGGTAATTAAAACATATCACCGTGCTATTGAGCGTACTTATCAATATAAATGCCCAATATGAACTACACAATATATCTCTAAGAATTAATACATGCTATTCACACAAAACATGAATACATGTCAAGAAATCATTCCAAAGACATAGTTGAATCACTCACCTCCGAATAACGCTCCTATAATTCAATCTGAAGAAAACCCGTGCAAAAAGAACGTGCAGAAGTCCGTCTAGTACAATTCCTATGGATCAGAATTCCATTTATCAACTTTTATGAAAAATTCTAGAAAATAACTTTTCGGAAAACTTAGCCAAATAGGCCCTAATAGGTATCAAAACGAAGCTCTTACCTCGAGGAGCTCGAATATGAAATCTGGGAGAAACCAGACTGACGGAAGGTCGTCGTTTGGCGTCGCAAAGCTCTAAGCTCCCAAAATCTCCCTATGGCCTCCTTTCTTGAACTTAGGTTAAGATTTACAAAAATCTAAAGATCCATCTCTATCTATATATAGGCAACTCTTTTGGGAATTACGTTTACCTCCCCACGAGTTTTCCAAACTCCTAATCAGTCTCTGAAACTTTCTATACAGCTAATTCATAGCTTTACGAGTGAAACCTCAAAATTATAAAAGTTTTCGACTAAGTTTCGTTTGGTCGCTAAAACACGAATTTCTACATGACGTTTCCGAAGTTGCTAATTAGCCTACCAAATTAATAGCGTGTTCATTCTTCCTCACCAGGATACTAAATCTAACAACAGAAATAAATTCTAAAACAGAAAATAATACATATATTGAAATACACAGGTAAACATTTATTTCCAGATAAACATTTAAAATGTTCTACAGTGACCGTCTCATACTCGGAGAGACTTCACAAACAATAAATCCTTAATCACAACAGTTTCAAAGGGTTCTCTAATACAGACACCCAAATCAACTCGTGAGTCAAAACTCACTCAACCATGTGTCATAAGACACGCCACATCACATTATCATGCATGACAATGTAATGCAAATGAAATAACACGAACGTGGGTGTTATACAAAGTTATGTACTGATGTTTACCTATAATAAGTCACTATATCAGGACCTCAGGATAAACGATGTTTGTCGTAGAATCAGAGGCACCATCAGGAAGAAGAACAGTTATACGATCAATAGATGTACATCTAGATAAAGCAACATATAATTGCCCATGACTAAATATAGGAGTGCACAAATCAATCCCAACAAAGTTCACCGATTGATCTTGAGATTTATTAATTGACATTGCGAATGCCAACCGGACTAGAAATTAAGACGTTGATGGAGCCAATTATATTATGGGAATAAAGGCTAAGTTGCCAGCTTTATTTATGTAAGTGAATATTACAGAAATGAAATCAAAGGCTTTGAGAGCGGTGAGTTTGCTTGGCTGTAGAATTCTAGCTCCATGGTAGCACTAAACCCTGATCCAACCCCAAAAAATTGATTTTGCACAATAAAAAATATGCAACATTAAAAGCAGCATTATCAAAAGAGATGAATTAAAAACATCAAAGATTAAACCAAGAGATAGATGGCCAATGGCCATTAACATACTTCAAAAGGTTCTGCTTTTATTATTATTATTATTATTATTATTATTATTATTATTATTATTATTATTATTATATTTTTATAAGGGTTATTTAAAAAGGGTCATTTTCTAAAAGGGTCTTTTATTATTTATTTTTTTAAGATAGAGAGACTAAAGGGTTATTAAAAATGGAACACAAATAGTTTTTAAAAGTGTTTAAAATGGCTTTTCAAAAAGGGGTTATTAGACAAAAAGCCTCTATTTTTTTTAATAGACAAAAACCCCAAATAATAAAAGATGGTACTTTTAATTTTAAAAAGACACTTCTTAAAAACTGAAGGGTCAGTTTTTAATTTTTATAGTAAAAACAAAAAAAAATAAAATAATGAGAGACTATTTTTTTAAATAGGGTTTTTTCTGAAAAACTAAAAACATGTAAAGGTTTTAAATAGGGATTTTAAAAATGGAGTTATAAAAAAATTTAAGTTTCTTCTATTTCCAGTTTCTAAGCTTCTCTTTTCATTATTAATTTTTTTTTTTCAGTTTCTTTTTTTTCTATGAAATAAAATAGTAGGAATTAAATTAATAAATCTTTTTTTTTTTGAATAAAATCTGCAATTAATAACAAAACACCCCCAAGCAAAATGCAATGAAATCCACTTGCATTGACTGCAATAAAAAATCTGCTTAGTGGATACACTCATGATTGAAAGTAATATGTACACTCATGATCAAACACCTATCAATACACATGTTAAGCAAACAGAAAGTTGATAACCCTAGAGGATACGCTCATGATTGAAAGCCAACAAAATAATAATAATAAAAATAATAATAATAATGATAATAATAATAAACCCCAGGATACAAATAAAATTGAATATAAATAGAAACTAAAGGTTTTAAAAAGGGTTTTTAAAAATGGAGTTAAGGGTTTAATTTTTTTTAACCTTTTTTTTAATCAAAAAAACTTTAAGTTTCTTCTTTTTTCAGTTTCAGTTTCTAAGAACATCGGGTAAATTTTACATCACTTTTAAGGGGACCTGAAATTAAACAACAATTATGGAGATATTGATCATGGGAGATAATGGGAGATATTGAAATTGTTAAGTAGAGTAGTTCTCTTTTACTTTATTAACCATCAAACTTTCTCCCCCATTATTTGCTATTGTGATGTTATTATAGTTGAAAACCCAAAAAAAAAAAAAAAAAATTGCTTAACCCTTGAGGATACCATCCACCTCTAACCTCTTCTTCTTCCCCTTTTTTTTCTCTAGGGTACAAACAATTACTTACACAGAAAAAAAAAAAAAATTTACTTAACCATTGAGGATACCATGCACCACTAACCTCTTCTTCTTCCCTCTTTTTTTCTCTAGGGTACAAACAGTTACTCACACAGAAGCTGCGAACGACAATGGTCCAGAAACTGCGAACAACAATGGTCCGGAATAGGGGTGTGTTTCGGCCGGATCGGATCGGAAATAGGGGTTTTGGAAAAAAAATTCCGAAATTTTCGGAAATTATTTCGGCGTTCCGATTCCGATTCCGAAAATTCGGAATTTTCATTTTCCGTTCCGATTCCGAAATTTCGGAAATTTCGGAATCGGATCATTTTCGAAAAATTTCGGAATTTTTCGGAATCGGATATTTTCGGAAAAATTTCGGAAATTTTCGGAATTTTCCGATACAAGCTTAGTGCTTGGACTAATGTGGATCAAGTTGGGACTTATTTATAGACTCACATTCCTTACTCTTTTTCATGCCTAACCGATGTGGGACAAGTAGTGTAAGGTAATTTCGGAATTTTTCAGAATTTTTTCGGAATTTTTCGGAATTTTTTCGGAATATTTTCGGCATATTTTCGGAATTTTCGGAATTTTCGGAATTCTGAAAAAAATTCCGATTCCGATCCGAAATTTTTCGGAAATTTCGGAATTCGGAATTTCGGAATTCGGAATGTATTTGTACTTGCCAAAATCGGAAATTTTCGGATCGGAATCGGAATTTCCGTTCCAAAACACACCCCTAGTCCGGAAGCTACGAACGACAGTGGTCCAGTAGCAAAACCTTTTTCTTTTTTTTTTTTTTACGCCAAATGGTCCAAATCAAAAGTTAGGAAGTGAATCAAAAGAAACAAAAAGAAGGTTAATGGCGTTTGGGAGAGTGAGTGTGTGATTGTGGAGAGAGAGAGAGAGAGAGAGAGAGAGAGTACCGAGAGGAAAGCTTGGTCGGCGGTAGAGATCACAGAGCAAGACCCCGAGTTTGAAGAGGAGAGTTGAAAACCAAGAGTGAGAGAGAGGAGTTGACTGTGTGCATATATACATGTGTAGGGGGAGTTTTGAAAATTTTCAAATTGCAAAAAAAGAGTTGCGTGTGAATGTGTGTTGAATCATTGGGAAGGTTAAACACTGACATAAAGTATAAAAAGTTGAAGAAAGTTGAGAGAGAGAAAGAGAAATGCGGCTGCTCAGAAATGCGGTTGGCCGTTTGATTAGAATCCATACGATCCAACGATCAAAAGTGTCCAATTTTAATGTATGATTGTGATCTAAATTGTAAGATGGTATTAAAATAAGGGCCGTTGGACCAGATTTTTTTGTCCTGAAAAATATTGTGGGTTACTACGTATTATATAGATATATCATATATATGTATGCCCACACATACAAACACAGGTACCACCGCTGTAGTTGCCCCATATATGTCTCCTCGAAAATATTCAATGGTGGTCGTCAGGTCCTCATTTATCTGCATGTGCACCTGCACCTCACACTAGTGAAGTACGATTTCATATATTATTGCTCTCAAAATGTTATACTACGTACTACGTATATGGTTCTCAGATGGCCGGCCATTGTTTAATTTATCATTATGTATATATGAGTACCTTATGTCTATGTCATAGGTATTCTTCTTCTTTCCTTTTTTGATAACTATATATGTCATATAGGTATCTATCCGACTATTTAATTTGTGCTTTTTTTTTTTTTTGTTCCTAGCATAGCTTCTCTGCGGGGGATCTATAAATTTAAAGTTGGGGGCTTAATTGAAAGGAGAAAAATTAGAAAATTGAACATAGAGTGATCAAATTTACGGGATTTCGAGAGCAGGACCATGAGACAGTTTTTTTTTGTTGGTCTATTTTAACTATTGTTTCGTGTAAATGATATACCGTAATGATTAAAAAATAAATAAATATAAATAAAATAAAATAAAAAATTACATAAATACTCAAATCCTAATAATATATGGAGTTTTCTAAATTTTTATGGGGAACTTAAGTGTAAAATTTAAACATTTTTTTAGGATAGTTATATAATTTTTAAAAATCCCCCTTTATTAATGAATAGATCCGGCAAGTGACAAAATCTACCTACTTCGCAGTTTAGGGTTTTGAAGTATCTATGCATATGTTGGCTTTGGTTGTATTATAGTTTGAACTGTTTGATTGTTTATTGCCTTGCTTTTCTTTGTTTTCCTGTTTTTGTACTCCCTGTTTTCTTTCCTTTTTACGAATTGAATTATCTCTAGCAAAAAATATCGCCTGCATTTAGTTAATACCAAGTGAAACACTATTTGATCACGGCGTATTAGTGTGTCTTATATGTAGTCACGGCGGTCCTAAGTATATGAAGGCCTGGGACAAATTACTGAAAGAGAACCAAGTCCTTTGTGGTCGAGTGATAAGCTTCTTGGGTGTACTACCCAAGAGGTTTAGTGTTCGAGTCATGGGGGGCGTGGCCACTGGAGTATTCACTCGGCGCCTCCAGGCCTTGGGGGATTAGTCGAGGTGTGCGCAAGCTGGCCCGGACACCCCCGATTACCCAAAAAAAAAAAAAAAAAATTACTGAAAGAGAGACCTCTATACTGGGGTTCGGGAGCAGCACCCCCAAATTGACTTTTTGGGGTCTACTTATACACAATTGACAATTTTTGTAGGGTTTACTAATCCATAATTGACGTTTTTTTTTTGTATTTACTTATAATATGAGTCTATTTGTGAAACTTAAATTTTATATGGTGTTTTTCAAAATTCTAAGGGAGCTTATTTCTAAAACTCAAAAAAATTCTAAAACTGAAAGTGTTATTTTCAAAATTCTAGGGGCCTTTGCTTTTGAGTTTTATATACATGTATATCAATATATATATATATGTAGTTGATGGCACTAAATTGGCTCATGGGCCCATTTGAGGGGCCTAAACATAAGTTGAGGGATGACATAAACATAATTGAGGGGAGTCTAAATGTAAAATATTAAAAAATCTCAAAGTAAAAATATCATTATGAACATTCATGAGGTCTTGAAAATTTAATGAACTTTGGTCACCAACACCGAGATGCATGTTTCTTTTAAGTTATCATATGACCTGTAAACGGATTGGATTTTCATCCAGATCTGACCTTAAATCTGATTGTAACATCAAGGGGTATCATTCGGATGGAACGGATCGGAAACAGTTGTTTCGAAAAAAATTCCAAAATTTTGGGAGTCTAAAATCAATTCCTATTCCGAAATTCGAAAATTCCAAATTCAATTCCAATTCAAAAATTTTGAAAATTTCAGAAATGATTAAGAATCGACAATTTTGTGGATTTTTTTCAGAATTTTTCGAAATTTACACTAAATGCAACCAATGACAATCGACAACACAAAACCCACAAAATCCAAAGATATCGACCTACAGATTCAACAAACCCACAAACAAATCTCACATAGATTGAGCAAAGAATACAAATTTTTCACAAAAACTAAACAAATCTTATACAGATCTGAACAAAGAATACAAATTTATGCGTATTTGACTGAAAAAAGCATGTGTGTGTGTGTGTGTGTGTGCATATATATATATATATATATC
Source organism: Hydrangea macrophylla (assembly GCA_033977485.1). NCBI lineage: Eukaryota > Viridiplantae > Streptophyta > Magnoliopsida > Cornales > Hydrangeaceae > Hydrangea > Hydrangea macrophylla. Next base: position 107,409,333 of record CM066983.1, on the reverse strand, counting down.
TCTAATATATTAGAAGAAAATAAAAAATTATCGAAAAATTCAGGAATTTTTTCAAAAAACATGATTTCGAAATAATTTCAGAATTTTTGGAAATCCAACAATTCCGATTCCATTTCAAAAAACATGATTTCGGAATTGGAATTTTCGTTCCAAATGACACTAACATCCGAATCCGAATCCAAATTGAATTTGAATATATATGTACTTAACGGATTCGAAATTGAGATTTTTTTTTTTTAAATATAGATATTCATTTCTACTCAGTTTCCACTATAATGGCCATTGTTTTATATGTTCATATTTCCACTATAATGAACAATCAATTTGTCTTTGTTTTGATATTCATTTCTTTTCGGATTCGGATTTAGATATCCGAATCCTAACAAATTCGGATTCGAATTTTCTTAGCGGATTTTATTATCAGGTCGGATTCGGATTGCAAAAATCCGATCCAAATTCGTTCCGTTTACAGGCCTACGGTAGTGGCTGTACATTAACTGCTAAACCGCTTCAGTATTTCATATCATCAGTATGAATAATTTTATGAGTGCAGTTTTGCTCACCCACAAAATTGCTCACCATTTGCTTACCTTCTTCTCTCATTGGCTAATGCAGTGGGGTCCAGTACTTTACACCATTAATTAATTATCATTTAATACTGGAGCTCACTACATTAACCAATGGGAGAGAAGGGTGAGCAATTTTAGGTGAACAAAAATATATTACTCCCTCCGTCCCATTTTATGTGTCCATCTTTCCTTTTTTGGGATGTCCCAAAATTGTTGTCCACTTTCTTAAATTAGTATGTAAATTTTACTTAGTTTCCCAAACTACCCTTCCTTACAATCAACACCAAAACAAAACAAAAAAAGAAAGTGCAATGATTATGGGCAATTGTGGAAAGTAGTGTAGATTTTTTTTGTCCCCTTTAAATAGTTGGATTCCCCAAAATAGACACATAAAATAGGATGGAGAGAGTATAATTTTATAAAGATATGGTACAAATACGAATCTATTATAGATAGATTACCATCCGTCAAAATTCAAACATCCCTTGAATGAAAAAGAGAAATGACAGAAAAGAGTTGTCTGAAAATGGTATTAAATTTTAATTTTGGATAGTACTTCAGGTCCTATATTTTCTCTGACAAAAGTGGATTTCAGTGCTTAAAAATTATTTGTAATTTTTGGATCTCACTTCGATCTGTGAGAGGGACAACACAAACTACATTGAAGTGCTCATGTCTATTAATTTTCTAGTATATAGGTGGAAAAATGAAAACTGAAATTGTTGAGAATTGATGTCAATTCGGAGGATCCAAATTACGAGTAAATATTGAATATAACTGAATTCCATGTCATTAGTGGTAGTATAAACGTGGGTAAATATCATTGACTTCCCCTGAGACATGACCTAATATTAGAAACCTCCCCTAGGTTTTGAATAATATCATTGACCTCCCTAATTTTCAAAACCTTGTATCACTGACCTCTCCTCTATTAACTTCCGTTAACTTCTGTTGCTGAATCTCAGTCTTGTTTGGCAAACAGGCTTCTGCTTGTGCGTTTGGCGTTCTATAGTTATGTCAGAAACAAACAGAGCCCTTACTTTTGTTTTATTTAGTTTAATAAATAGAGTAATGCTATGCTTCCCAAATAAATTTTTCCCAAAAGTGCATCCCAAATGATGTGGCAGTGGGGGCCAGGACTACTACATTGGGACCATTTGAATTTTAATTGGAAGTTGGTTACCTGGCCCTATTGCCAGATCATTAGGGATGCACTTTTGGGAAAAAAAAATTGGGAAACATAGCATTACTCTAATAATGTCACAGCCAGTCCCACAATAGCCGAACCGAAGCCCGTGGCACGCCACCGAGGCTCTTCCTACTCATTTAAAAGTCATAGCAGCAGAAAACAAAACTGATAGCAATGAGTAGTCGCTCTTTTGAAACAACACACCCGAAGTTAGTAAAATCTGTATAAATTTGAAAAGTAATTATATTTTGAAATGAATGAATTTATATTCAAAGGGGTCTCAAAGGTGCCCTAAGAACCAATCAAAACATTTAAATAAGTTGCAGAAGGGGTATAAATAGTTTTCATGCAGGGGTCATTTCGACCGGTCGAGATGCCCCTTTTGACTAGTCGGATGACCCCTCAGCAATAATCCTTCACAGCAGAGGGGACTTTGACCGGTCGAACTGTCCCTTTCGACCGGTCGAATGACCCCCTGACAGCAATCCTTCTTGTACTGGGATATTGCCCAAGGTTAAGCGACCCTTGCGATCTTAAACGATCTCAACAATAAAACGAGACATGAAGTCGACAATTAAAACATTTCAAAACGTGAACTCTAGGTTCAGATTCATAATAACTTAACCAACCCAAACCATGTTTTCAAGGTCAAAACAAAACGTAGTATAAAATAAAACGTTTACAAGACTATTATCCATTCTAATGCAAGTTCCTTAACAACACAAATGAAATAGACGATCCGATTACAAAACTACGGAATAAACATGACAAGTTGTCTTCTAAGTGAACTCCTAAGCCCAGGTGCTCACTTTCCCGATTCCTCGCCGGCATTAACACCTGAAATGGTTATTTGAATAACCATACATATTTCGATTTATTTAAGCTAACGCTTAGTGAATAAAACAACATATGCACATGAATGATAAACATGATCGCATTCACATCTCTACATTTCATACTAGTTGCGGGAGACTCACGTGCACATTCTATACTCCCAATCCGCGACTCCTCGCTAATAAGTCCACGCAAAAGGGTAAGACCCACGATTCTTTTCTTCAATCGTGCGACCTTAATGCATATACCGGCCCCACAAAAATGGCTTAGTGACCACGTGCTCCTTTTAACCCAAATAAGCAACTCAACATGGTCAAATACATATCACCATGCTCTCGGTAAACAAAACATTTCACCATGCTATTGAGCCTACTTATTAATATAATTGCCTAATATGAACTACACAATATATCTCTATGAATTAACACACGTTATTCACACAAAACATGAATACATGTCAAGAAATCATTCTAAAAGCATAGTTGAATTACTCACCTCCGAATAACGCTCTTAAACTACGATCCAAGGAAAACCCGTGCACAATGAACGTGCAGAAAACTTTTTAGTACAGTTCCTATGGATCAAAAGTCCGATTATCAACTTTTATGAAAAATTCTAGAAAATAACTTTTCGGGAAAACTTAGCCAAACATGGCTTAATAGGTATCAAAACGACGGCCTTACCTCATGGAGTTCAAATATGGAATTTGGTGAAAAACCAGCGGACGAACAGTCATCGTTTGGCGTTGAGAAGCTCGAAGCAACTATATCTCCCTTTTTTGCCTCATCTTGGATTTTAGGTTGAAAGGTTACAAAATATCCAAAGTCATCTCTATCTATATATAACACTTTGGAAAATTATGTTTACCTCTCCACGAGTTTTCAAAACTTCTAATTAGTCTCTGAAACTTTCTACGCAGCTAATTCGTGGCTTTACAAGTGAAATCTCAAAATTATAAAAGTTTCTGACTAAGTTCTGTTTGGTTGCTAAAACACAAATTCTTATATGAGTTTTTCGAAGTTGCTAATTAGCCTACCAAATTAATAGCGTGTTAATTCGTCCTCACCAGGATGCTAAATCTAACAACGGAAATATTTTCTAAACCAGAAAATAATACAGATATTGAAGTATACAGGTAAACATTTATTTTCATATAAACATTTAAAGTATTCCATAGTAACCGTCTCATACTCGGAGAGACGTCACAACAACAAATCACTTAATCACCACAATCTTAAAGGGTTCTTACACACAGATACCGAAATCGACTCGTGAGTCAAAACTCACTCACACATGTGTCATAGGACACGCCACATCACATTTTCATCAATGACAATGTAATGAAATGCAATAACACAAATGCGGGTGTTATAAATAAATATAATGTTTTGGTTTTAGTTGTTTTAAAAATAATTTTTGATATACATTTAATTGTTTGAAATTGTATAATATAGTAAAATTTTATGTCAATTTTCCAGTATTAATCCTAGATTTATTTAAATGTCATAATAAGCATTTTAATTAAATAAGTAAAACTAATTGACTAAAAATGTACGCACATGCCTTAGCAACTAAGTCTCAAATGCTTCCCAAGCATTTCCTAAATTTCAAATTCCAAATACTTCTCAAATACATGTTAGAATGGGTCCACTAGATTTTTTTGATTGGAGGATATTGAAGTGGTCCCATCAATATTGAAAATGGTTATTTTTAGTTAATTAGTTTTACTTATTTAATTAAAATGCTTTTTAAGACACTTAAATCAATCTAGGATTAATACTGGAAAATGGACATATTATTTTGCTATTTTACAGAATTTCAAACAATTAAATATATATCAAAACTTATTTTTAAGACAATTAAAACCAAAACATTATATTTATTAAACTAAATAAAACAAAAGTAAGGGCTCTGTTTGTTTGTGACATAACTATAGAACGTCAAACGCACAAGCAGCGTGTTTGCCAAACAAGACTCAGATTCAACAACAGAAGTTAATGGAAGTTAATAGAGGGGAGGTCAGTTATACAAGGTTTTGATAATAAGGGAGGTCAATGATAATATTCAAAATCCAAGGGAGGCCTATGATATTAAGTCATACCTCATGGGAGGTCAATGATATTTGCCCTATAAACATTTGGGTTTTGTCAACAAGATGTTTTCTAAAAATAGACAAAATAGACTTTGTGACATTCTATATATATATATATATATATAATTTCGAATCAAGGGCAGGGCTAGTTTTGAGAATTTGGAGGCCTGAGGCGAATTACTAAAAGGGAGGCTCTTATATGGGGCGATTTTTTTGGGAAGGGCAAGGTCGGTCTTGAATATTTGGAGGCCCAGGACGAATTACTAAAAGGGAGGCCCTCTCGAGGCGATTTTTTTGGGGTCTATTATACATAATTGACAATTTTTTAGGATTTACTTGTACATAATTAGAAATCTTTTTGGGGTCTACTTATACATAATTGACAATTTTTTAGGATTACCTATATATATTTGACGATTTTTTTGAGGTCTACTTATAATATAAGTTTATTTGTGAAACTTAAGCACTGTATGATATCTTTCAAAATTTTAAAGGGGCCTATTACTAAAACTCAAAAAATTCTTACACTAAAAGTGCAATTTTCACAATTCTAGGGCATTTACTTTTGAGTTTTATATACATGTATATCAATATAAATATGTAGTTGATGACACTAAATTGGCCCTTGGGGAGGCCTAAATGTAAAATACAAAAATCTCAAGATAAAAATATAATTATAAAAATTTTATAAAGGCCTTCAAAATTTTGTGAACTTTGCAATTGCCTCTTTTACCCCACATTTGAGCCGGCCATGATCAAGGGCCAACCATTGACAAGGCAGCACTATATAGTTAACGAGCAAGGATCACCAACTCCCCTTTGGACAGTCATTTGGGCAGCGCCTCTTCGGATGTTGATAGTACACTAATTTTAGAATTTTTTATGTCACATTCGCTAATCTTCCCCCATGTTAAAGTAATTTTTATCCCTGAGGAAAGGGATATACCGTATACGCCTCTTGGTGGATTTCCAAGAGCACTTATAGTCTCTCTTTGGACCTGCCTAGCACACAGAAGTTGGATCGAATAAAGCGGTGGAGGAGTGGAGGACCTGTTTTCACTGGCTTTCCAAGAGGCGGGGAAGCTGAACAAAGCAAGGAGATATAGCTTGAGTTTTACCTTCATGGATCAAGGCGACTCTCATTAGCTGTACTTGGGATTAGTGCAATTTGAAACTGGAATTATCTCTAGCCCCAACGACAAACGAAACCTACCCGTGGCGCATTTTCCGGATTAGCCTCCTTCCTTTCTTAATATATATATATATTTTTTTTATTTTTAAAAAAAAGAAAAATCTCAAATCCTAAGGGATACTGCCCACAAAAGCAGCCAAGAATCCAAATCCATAATTAACTTATGGTGTCTAAACTAATTGGTTTTTTTACATTGAAGTGCGAGCGATCAGTCAGGTGTTCAGTTCGGGTCAAACGTTGTTATCTAAATAGTTTATAAATGACGCTTTTGGTGCATTGTAAATAAAATATTAGCACTATTTCTTGATTTTTTTTTTTTGTGTAAAGATAATAATTTTTCATACAATACCAATTTATAAAAGTTGGTTAGAGTTATTGGTTTTCTTAAGGAAGGTCGAGGGTTCAAAACCCCCCAAACAACATTATAAATAGAATGAAAGAACAGATCTCAAGTAACTGGACGAATTTTATCTAGAACTTGACGCCACTTTGAATCCTAATGTCCACTTCCTTACCTAATGTGTGTGCTATAAAGTCAATACGCACGTCTTACTTATAAAATTGTGTCAGCTAATTTCGTCCAAAAAAATTGACGGTCCCCCCACCCCCCACCCCCCCCCCCCCCCCCAAAAAAAAAAAAAAACCTCAAGATGGATTGGCCCAGTTGACATTTATTGTTTTGCCCAAGGTTGGTTGAATTTGTTCGTACCATGATTTTTAGCCCAATCCGGCCGGCCCGGCTACATGTTATTTGGGCTGGGCTGGCGGGCTGAGACCTCAGTTATCTATATAAACAAACACAAAAGCCCTACGCCTATTCTTTTTGTTTTTCTCGTCACTAAGCTAACTTTTACTTCTCTAGGGTTTCAGGCAGCTTCTCTGAAAACCCTAAATTTGCAGTTGCAAAACCCCCCAAAAAATGGGAGGAAAGTGCCCACACAGGAAGGTGAAGAAGAGAAGACTCTCTCACAAGACAGCTCGTCTTTCCAAATTCCTCCGCAAAGATATCCTTTTGATTTTTGATTTTTTTATTTTATCGCATTTTTCTTTTGTGTATTTTATCTTCTTTTTTTTTTTTTTAAAAAAAACAAAAAAATCCAAAATGAATATCTCTTGGGTTTCTGTGAAATTTCACGTCTTTACTGTGTTTTGTTTAACTTAATTGTTATGTGTGGGTTCACGTGACGATGCTGTTTATGACTCCCTTCAGAAGCCAGATGAAGAGAGGAAGCCCTTGCCGCTGGATGAAGATCTTCCCGGAATGGGCCAATATTACTGCTTGCACTGCGAGTAATTGATTTCACTACCATTTACACACACACACACACACACACACACTACGTGTAATATATGTGTCTATGCATATATTGATTTTGTTCTTTCATCTATACCATATATTCTTTCTGGGTATTGCTTATATTATTATTATTTTTTGATATCTTTAGTCGATACTTTGCGACTGTGGCTGTGAGGGATGATCATTTCAAGACCAAACGGCATAAGAAGCGGTATGTATTTCCATTTATTCTCACCCATTAATTAATTTATTATTTTTATTATTATTTTTAAAACTTGAGACTATTAGTACTTGTTGATTAGTTTCATTTTTAATTATTGAATTGAGATTGGCTTCTTTGGCGGAATTTTTTATTGTGCTTCTGCTTGGGGGGTGGGGGGTTTGTATTCGCACAAAGATACTCTTGAGAAATCATGAATGTACTCTAAGGTCGATAGAATTATAGTATTATATATATATATACACGGTCGGACTCTTAAGTGAATATGGTTGAGTGAATATACCCAGTGAACATCTTTTTTAGCCCAAAAGAACCCGCGGGCTGACCCGCTGATCCGCATGCCCCACTGTTGGGTTCTTTTAGGCTAAAAAATCATGTTCACTGGGTATGTTCACTCAACCATGTTCAATTAGGAGCCTGACCATGTGTGTATATATATATATAAATTACTATAATTCTATCGACCTTACAGTACATTCATGATTTCTCTAGAGTATCTTTGTTCAGTAACCACATGCATTGACTTCTTTGTTCGGTAAATTCTATCGACCTGACCGTGTATTTTTTTTTCTTCTCTAATTCAAAAACCACATGCATTTGACTTCTATGTTCGGTAAATTAATTGACTTTTAAGAGTGAGATTGGATGTGTAAGTGTTGGTATGTCTTTATAATAGACATGATGGATAGTGAAACCATGATGAATTGTGCGATTCGAAACTTTGCACTAATTTTATTCCCTTTTCCTATATTACACTAAGTTGTTAGTACTATTGCAATAGTTTACCGTGTGAGGGCTTTCTAATGGGGTTGCAACGATTATGAATCAACGTGCAGAACCATTGCAAGCTGGGTGTATTTGTTTATTTTCTTAGCTTTACTTGCGTAGACGACTTCTTAGTTCCAAAAACAAGTAAAGTAGAATGAAATACAACTTAACACTCAAGGGTGTGATCTGCTGTATGGGTTCTTGTGCTTTATATGTTCTTCTTGCTAACTGAGCCCAACTTAGATTACAACATCTAGCTATTTCTTTCCTTTTTGGTCTAGCTAACACAAATATACAATACTTTTGTCATGTAAGTGGAAAGGATATTTACTGACTCATTTTTTTTCATGCAGTATGAAGCAAATGATGGGGCCTAGACCACACACCCAACTTGATGCTGATCTAGCTGCTGGAATGGGAATGCCTGATAATGGTCCAAAGCTAATGTCAATGTGAGCTTATTGTGGTTGGATCACTCTATATGAATATTTGTTTTAAATGTCAGGTGGAGTTCGGAGAACATTCGTGATACTCTATGGTCTTATAAGTTGGTATTGTAAGAATGTACTTTTTCAATCTCACAGTTACTCTGAGAATGAACGACACTGCTACTGTTACTCTGATGTTAGCCAAACTAGTTTAAAATGTATCTTTTTGGTTGTTGACTTGCTATGTTGCTGTGTGTGTAGTATGTTATGTTCGCAGGATGGTAGTTGACTGTAGTCTATCTAAGTTTGCTCATATTCAGGATTTAATACAGATGAAAATATCATGACTCATCAGCGATTGTGGGTGAACACGGTTGTCCTACCCTTAATTTAGTGAATACACATTTTCCAGTTTTTCCTTTTTGGTCTTCTGTGACTGGGATTATTACATTGCTGTTTACTTTTGGTAAGACAGAGGCCCGCAATGCATGCATGATTTAAATCAGGGAAGCAAGTTGGTAGTAGTATTTGAACAAGATGCTATTTCCTGCCTTGCAAAACACAAATCCACAACACACATTTAAAAATGTGCTTCATTAACAATATGCTATTTCCTGCCTTGCAAAACTTCTTTTTCTTGTATTTTGTTGTTTTACCCTTCTGTTTTCCCCCTTTTTGTGGAACCGTGTTTTTAGGGTATGGCAATTCTACTTCCATTTAGGTTAATATACCCATCAAGAGATTGTGTGGAAAAACCAACCTCGTATTATATTAGACTACAGTTGTGAATGTGCCATCCGATTGAATGGTGCAAATGTTGATAATGGACTCTTCTCTGCCTTGTGAACCCATCAACTGATATCAGTTGTATTGTTGCTCACAGCTGGTTGGATTTCAGTTAATGATACTATATGAATGGAAATTTTGAGTTTTTGGAAGAAACCCTCGGATAGGGAAGTTGAATGTGACAATGACCTCATCTCTTTGATATTTTTGTTTGTGATCAATTTTCACGTGTGGCATCACAAAATTAAAAATCGATGCTCGTCATAGAGAAGAGGAACCAGTGAGCATTTTTTTTTTAAAAATTTTATCTGCTGATTCTTGTTCCTGGGAGTTGCATCCTAACCATGTGATTTAATCTGTCTATCTGGTACTGCTCTTAGTTGGGCAAGTTGTTGATAATTGGTGTCAAATATTGATGATCCTGTTGATGTTAGGATCATCTGGCATAATTTTCTAAGGCTTTGTTTGGTTTGCTCAAAAACATCTCTTCTCACTTAGTTTAACCCAACCTAAATTGATTTAAATCATGCAAATCTTTACAGAAAATTCAAAACAAAAACTGTGTAAATATAGATCCAAAAAAAATCGCCTTGGAGAGAAGCTCTGCCCTAAATCCCTGTTAACTCGTATATTGGACCCCCAGGCGCAACATCCAAGCTCCGCCCCTATCAGGTTCCCAACTTTAAATTACTGCATGCGCTGCCAAATTGCCAATAATGTCTTCTCTTCTGTCCTAGTATACCGGTCAGTCTGCCAACTACAAACCAAGCGTGATGAAGAAACAAAAAGTTACACTCAGTGCTAAGCAGTGTAGTGTGCTGAAAAACTCGTAAGCATTCCGATAAAGATGACACTGCCTTGAAGGCAGTAAATGGCATCCATTCATGGCCATTCACGTCCTTACAATTTCTTGAAAATACAAAGAGATTAGGCATCAGGGCCTACCCTCACAATCTATAATTTTAGGTAATTTCGGATACCACGTGGCATGCTGATGTGGTACCCTGCAGACTGCAAACTAATGAAAATGGATTATTCGAATGAGACCCACAAACTAATGGGACCCCCTAGCATGGTTCCACACTTCCACAAGTAGTGGTGGATAGAGGGGAGCAGGGAGAGCAGTGGTCATCCTAGCTTTTGGAAAATTACACTGTTATACATGTATTTTAGGAAATTTTCAAATTTTATTATGCTTTGTCCTCCCAAAATAAGTAAACTTATCATATAGCCCCCCAAAGAATATAAGTTCGGCTAAAAAAAAAAGGGATTTTATATGTAATATGTTGGCCTAATTGTACTTCATTCTTTCAAAAATTGGGGAAAAAAAAACTTATTATAATAATATATTGGCCTAGTTACAAATAGACGCAAAAAAATTTGTTTCGAATGCGCTCGCTGCCCCCGAACCCCGTGTGACTCTAAGCAATTATACACTGCCCCTCTAGTCGAGATTCTTGAATTTGCCACTGCCCACAATAACTCTCTCATATTAACTACAATATAGGTACCACGTAGCATGTCTAAGCAGTACCTTCAAGGTACCTATAAATTTGTCCAAACAGACACCAAGCATGCCATCCTCAAATCCCTGTCGTTTTCCATTCTCATTGTCCTCTTTCTTCCTCATGCACCTCCACCACTAGCTACTGAGAGAAACCCATAGATATAGATGTAAGATATATGTATCTCCCTCTCCTCTGTCCTGTTTGTTTCTTCCAGTCATTCAGTTGCTATCAGTCCCTTTTTTTTTTTTTTTTTTTTTTTTTTTTTATGGCTCATACGCGTGTGCAACCACCACGTGAACCCAGTCAATAATGCTGTTCCCTTTCTCTTAATGGTCCCACCTTCACTTTCATCTTAAATGGTGAGAGATACCCAGACAATATCAAGATCGGATGGTTTAGAATCCATCATAAATTGATCAATCATGGACATGGATTGTGATGTGTAATCTTGTCGGAGACCCAACACATCAAGAACCAGTATGAAAGAAAGTGATGGATTTCTATAAATATGTTTTGATTTAATTTTGCATTCATATTCCACACCCACAAATATACAAAAAACTGTTGTAATCCAAACTTAAAATTTTGTGGTAAGATTTGGATCTATTATGGTAAAAGCTCAAGTCAACTTGAGATGATGATATTTGGGCCCACTCTCAAACTACTTTGTCAATAATGTCGAATCTTCCCTCTTATCCCTCAACATTATTCTATGCTTTAAGTAGATGCTAAGAAAAAAAATTTGCATGAAAGATGCCTTTCTTGAGGTGTAGATATATACACCAACATAAACGTTTGTGTATGTATATGCTTATATATCTATGAACTTTCATTGGGAAGACAGAGAAGGTGAAAAAAAGATCAATTACGAAAAATAACATATAATATGGTAAAATTTAGATCATACACAAATACTATGCTATACCAAAACATAAAACAAAAAAACAAGAAATTCCAAAAAATCATCAAGGGGTATAAAAGATATACTCCTCTTTAGTGGTATTTTCCTCTCTCTCTCTCCCTTTTTTTTTTTACCTCACTAGCTTTCTCTCTCATCATCTTCTTTGGCGCGAGAAGAAGTTGAACCTGAAGCCATAGTCAAAGCTTGCCCGTGTGTGAACCTTTGTAACTGTATCATCCGTGCGTAACATCCATCAGGATGGTTTTTCAATAGATGTGAATGTGAACCTTGTTCGGACACTTTTCCATCATCTATCACGGCAATGACATGGGCGTTTCTAATGGTTGAAAGCCGGTGTGCAACTACAATCGTTGTCCTTCCCGAGCAAGCACGCTCAAGAGCCTCTTGAACGCATTTTTCTGACTCAGCGTCGAGTGCGCTCGTGGCTTCATCGAGCAGCATTAACTCGGGCTTTCTTATGAAAGCCCGAGCTATTGCAATTCTTTGCTTCTGTCCACCAGACAATTGAATTCCCCTCTCACCAACGAATGTTTTGTAGCCATCTGGCAACGATGATATGAATTTGTGGGCGTTTGCGAGATTTGCCGCTTCAGTGATCTCGGCCTCCGTTGCCGACTCGTTCCCGTAAGCGATGTTTTCGTAAATGGTAGTTGCAAAGAGGCATGGTTCTTGAGGGACCACGGCAATGTGTCTTCTCAATGACTTGAGATTGTATTTTCGTATGTCTTTCCCATCAATAATGACCCTCCCGGACGATGGCTCGTAGAATCGCTGTATAAGCGCGATGACCGAGCTCTTACCGCACCCGCTGGGACCCACAAGGGCCAGAGTCTTCCCAGCTCGTGCACGGAGACTGAGGTCACGGAAAATTGGAACATCAGGGCGTGAGGGGTACGAAAAATCTACATGCTTGAACTCCACTTCCCCGCGAAGGCGGTCAGGGGCAGGGTTGGCATCTGAATCATCGGGGTCAATTTCGGTTTTCCGGTCAAGGAGATCGAACACGGACCGCATGGCTCTACCACCCTTGATGAATTCAGGGGCCAGTGTCAGTGTTTCGGCTGCACCGTTGGCTGAGACCATGAGAACCATGAAAACTCGGATTGTCTTTGAGAAATCGGAGATCCCATGCTTTACCAGCCATGAGGCATACCAAAGACCGAGAGCATAGGAAGCGTAAAGTAAGAACTGAGCTATTCCATATCCAATTCCGGCAATCTGTCCTTTCCAGAAGCAACGACGTAGTGGGGTTTGAAGATTGGTGGAGAAAAGGCTAACGATTTTCGTTTCTGAACTGAAGGCAGCGACAGTTCTTACATTGGCCACAGCCTCGCTTGCAAGTTGTGTGGCTTTGGCATGTGCAGCTTCTAGGTCTCCCGAGAAACCTGTCATGAACATTTTCTATTGGAAATATAACTGAATCAGTATACATATAAATATGCATAATCTCTGTATATATGGTCACTGCTTGTATAATATAGCAGTGTGACAAAATTCTCTCAAGTTGTTTTAAGTTCTAAAATTATGTGATTTAAATCTGATAATTCAGAGCCCGTTTCATATTGCCGTGGAAATAAGAGAGTTTTTCTTCAATTAATTTTTGAAAAAGTGGTAAATTGTTGCTTCCGAGTTTTTTCTTTTGGCATCTTTAGAGTGGATTCGGTTTTTTAAAAACCTGTGAGAAAGTTTTTGCCAAGCAAACTCAAATCTCTCAATAGTCGGTTATTATCCCAAATAAGTGACTGTAGGTTCCAGATAAGCTAATCCAAACGGGCTCTTAGTTGTTAAGTCACAAGTTGCTCCAAAAGCTTAAGTTGTTAGAGATTGTGCCCAATAATATCAAGCTTCAACAACATGCATGCACTTGGGACAGAGTTGAGAAAAACAAACCTGCAAAACCGTGGCGGCGACAACTACAGGAAAGACGGCTATGAGGACAAGGGCAAGGCGCCACTGCAAAACAAACCCCGCAGTGCAGGCAACTAACATAAGAGCCGAGTTTTGCATGATCACCGAGATCCGGTCTCCAATGGCAGACCTAACGTTATTGGCATCAAGAGCCAGCCTCGCTGCAATTCTAGAACTCTCATTCTCCTCCATGTCGAACCATGCCATTTCATTTTTCAGCACTGCCGCTAGCATTTTCTCTCTCACCCGTTTCGTTAAATTTTCTCCCACAACGTCCCAGAAGAAATGTTGCAAAGTATTAAAAATAAGTGCGGCTGATGAAACCCCAATCAATAGATAGCAGTATTTTCCGATTTCTCTGATCATGTAAGCATGGTCTGGATTATAATAAACGCTTAGAACGGCGCTCAGAACGTATGCGAAGAAAGCACTTAGTGACCCACAGACAACAGAGCCAATAGAGCCAACTAAAGCATAAGCCCATTCAGGGGAGTTCATTTTTGCAAGGCGCCAGAAGGAACTAGCTTGCTCCTTGAATGCTAGCTTTTCAAGACGATAATTGGGGTGTGAGGCATCAAGGGAGAGGCTAAAGTCAGATGTAGAGAAGTCAGATAGCCGGCGTGAGTACGGTGATCGACCATAAGATGAGTTTCGGGCAATGATTGGTGAGCTTACTGAGTTCCTGGCACTGGAAGGCCTGCAAAGAAACCAGTTCAAGCAACAAATCAGTAGCTAACATTTCAGGATTTATTCGAACTCCAAGGGACTGTTTGGGAAGGCTCAGAACTAGTTCAAAAGTGTATGTTTGATAGATTCACTTTTATTACACAGGAGTCCGTGACATAGCTAAAATAACTCTTAAAATGTGTGTCAAACCAACATTGTACTGGGTTTTCATAAAAAGCAGATAGAAAATGACAGGGAGACTCAAGCTGATCCTATTTGGCATATGCAACAGGCCTCAATATTGCTTGAAGATTTGAAGTTTTATACCATATAGGCATAAAGTGCAAAAAAGATTTAAAGGTGGTTAAGCTATACCTTGCACTACTCTTTCTTGCATTGTTTAGAGCAGTTTCGTGAGCCATTTCTTGCATACGAATGAGCTTGGCGTAGACACCATTATCTCCTTTGGAAATGAGCTCGTCGTGGGTCCCAATTTCTGAAACACTTCCCTGCTGGAGTACGGCCACAAGGTCGGCCTTCCGGATGGTGGAGAGGCGGTGAGCGATGACAAGAGTTGTCCTCCCGATCATGAACCGATCAAGAGCCTCTTGCACAAGTTTTTCTGATTCGGAGTCCAATGCACTCGTCGCCTCGTCCAGAAGCAAGATTGCTGGGTTTTTCAGCATTGCCCTTGCTATTGCTATTCTCTGCTTCTGCCCGCCTGAGAGCTGCAATCCTCTCTCCCCTACCTGCCATAATCAAATTGTATGTTTAGGTGTGATTTCTCCCTAAAAATTTCTAAAAATCTGTTCTTGAGAAATCACTACAACAAATAAGAACTTCAATTCATATAGAATGCTAAATGTTTGGAGTAAGAATCGGTTTTTTTTTAAATTTATTATTATTTTTTTCTTTTTTCTTTTTTTTTTTTTGTTATTCGTCTTTTCTTGGCAATAGAACTAATAGTATGGGACTAAGAATCTACTCCTATCACTTTTCTATTCACATTAACTTTCTAGTTGGAAACTATATTTAACTTCACATTGAGAAATCCCTTGTTTCACTTGATTAACTTTTCTTCATTGTTGGATTGAAATTGCTTCTGCAACCTAGTGTCTTACTCTTGATTGTCTAGTTATTATTATCTATTCTTTGTTCATTGTCAATATTCGAATGAACTTAGAATTCCTGTGTTCCATAAATGGTTAAGCATTTATGTATTTTTATGGGTTATTATCTTTGACTGCTTGTAATGAACTCTGCATTCATTTTCTATTTTCTGTACTAGTGTTGATTTGTTTCTGCAAAATTTAGGCTCCTACTTCCCATTTTTAAAGTTATTACAATCTTTATATCTACAATTTATATCACAGTCTCTCTTTCTAGCTCCTTTCAGTCCTATAAAATCCAAAATAATTGACTATTTTTTGGGGTGTTATACTTATTATTCGAGTCTATGGTGAACCTACATGTTTTCATTTTCTGTAGTGATCTAATATGTGTCTGTCTCTTCTGGTGCCCTCTCCCCATCCTTGTATGTTCTTAAGACTTTGTTTCTGCATGAATAAATAAAACCCTATGAACACCTGCACATGCATTGTTGACTGGAATCATGTTACCTTTTTTTTAAATGCATGACCAAACTCCTCCCCCACATTGACTTTTAAGAAAAATCAAAAAATAAAAAATAAAATAAAATAAAAAGTTAGGTTTGTTTGTTGACCAAACAAACCACCCATCCAGTCTTCTAAATATAATAACAGTACCAAAGAAAAGAATAATTAACTCCTCTCTTCAAGATCCATTACTAGTTTTCACCCTACAGGACCAAGTGGACCTCAACTGCCCAGTCACCCTTTAATCACAACGAAGTACATACACATTAATACAGCTGTAGAATATAGACTAAGAGTTGCACATTTTAATTGTTATTTATCAAATGTAGTAGGCCTAAGAGCCCGTTTGGATCAGCTTAGTTGAGACCACCAATCACTTATTTAGGATTACTGAGAGATTTTGAGTCGATCAAGCAAAAAAACCATTTCACAGCTTATTTAAAAATCGGTCTGGCACGAATTTTGCTGCTTATTTGAAAATATATTCAAGAAAAAATAAGATACGGAACGGACTCTTAACTAGTTGATCATACAATTTTTTAACAGATAGTATGATTTTGATCTCTAAAATTAGCTAACCTGTGTGTCGTAGCCATCGGGAAGCTTGATAATGAAAGAATGGGCATTGGCAACTCGGGCAGCTTCTTCAATCTCAAGTATGGTCGCTTCGGGCCTACCTAAGAGTATGTTATCTTTAATGGTGGTAGCAAACAGGGCAGGTTCTTGGCTCACAAGCCCAATTTGCTGTCTCAGCCATGTCAGCTTCAATGTCTTAATGTCATGCCCATCCAACAGAACTTGTCCTGCACACCACTTCCATTAACACAGATCTTCACCAACATACCCACTTGGACCAAATGAACTCAAATCCACAAATAACTTAAGTGGCAGATTCACATTTAATTTGTCTGCTATAAAATATTTAAATTATGTATGTATTGTGCATTTTTGGATAGATGTTACCTGATGTGGGATCGTAGAATCTCTCAATTAGGGAAACTACGGTGCTCTTGCCGGAGCCGCTACTTCCGACCAGAGCGATGGTTTTCCCGGCTGGGACGGTTAGAGTGAAATTGTTAAGAATTTGGACGTCCGGCCTCGAAGGGTACAAGAAATCGACGTTTTTTAGGTCCACCTGTCCAGTAATGGAATCTAATTCCAAACCCGATTCGCTGTTTCGATCAACACTTGGTTTATGATCAATAATACGGAAAATTTTGGCGGCTGCAACTTTGGCCTTGGCAAATGCAGACATACTTGGGGCAGATTGTCCCAAAGCTCTGTTTAAATCAAGAAAATTTTGTAAGATTCAATTGGGGGATTTAGAAAAAAGGGCCAAGGCAAATTAGTACTTACAGTCCACCTATCATCACAGAGAACATTGTGGCTATGGCAAGTCCTCCATTAGTGTAATGGTGTCTAACCAAATAACCTCCATACCATAGCAAAAGTGCATAGCAACAAAAAACAGTGAAATATGTAGCTCCTAATCCCAAACCCTTTGCAAATCCACTTTTATAACCAGTCCTCTGAGCTATCTTTAGAGCTGATGAATATGCTTGTAATGCTCTTGATTCACCCACAAATGCCAAAACCGTTCGAATTTGAGCTATTGTCTGCGGTTTAGGATTGAATTAGGAAATACCCAGATGATGAAAGACAAAAAAAAAAAAAATTAATCATAAACTAGATTTGATCCTAATTTTTTTTTTAAAACTTTCTCTCACCTGTTCTGCAATGTTTCCTGCTTGGGAGAGCGCTTCTTGGCTTTTTGCAGAGAGTTTGCCTAATGTGGTTGTGTGAATGCCTCCAATTATAGCAATGAGAGGCACCACAGCAAGAGTGACTAAAGCTAATTGCCAAACGGCTGTGAAACCCACAACAAATCCAGATACAAATGTTGCCATATAGTGTATAAAATTACCCAACTGCAAGAAAGAAAGAAAGGGAAAGAAAAAAAAAATCACAAATGGGACTAATTATACATATATATATATATATATATGAATTATGAATATGAATATAATAATATTGAAGCAGATTGGGATTCATTCACCTTCTCACTAATGGCGTCTTGGACCAAGACTGCATCGGTATTAATGGCGAAAACAACATCGGAGGTTCGAACCTCTGTATCGAAGTACTGAATGTCTTGGTTCAAAGCTGCTTCCAAGTACTTGATCCTCATTCTTGTGGATTGTCTCTCTCCGGTCCACATCCAACATGAAATCTCTGCAAAACCCAGGTTTGTTTGAGTTCCTCCAATTTCCGTGGAAAAGACAATTCAAAAACCCACAAAATGATTTACTACTCCAATCTACAGACTGTTTAGAACTCACCTGCCCATGAAGAAGCCCATATTGCAGCTCCAACTACAAGAAAGTAAAATGCGTACTGCAAATTTCACAAAGAAATGAATATTATTATTATCTTTTTTTTTTTTTTTTTTTTTTTTGTCATCTCAAAATTAAAGTATATGTGATTTTAGAAGTGACTTCACCTTTACAACTTCATGTGTCATTTTATGAATATCATTGGCATTAGCCCCAAAAGAGTTAACAAGATCGGCAAAGAATCGAAGAAACAGAGGCAAAGAACAGCCATGAACAAAAGCACCAATTGACCCAATTGTCATCAAAACATAATCCAATTTATCAGCAAATCTGAAAAGCTCACAAAACCCAGATGAAGGAAGAGCAGAACCAGGCTTCTCACCATCGCCACCATCTTTTTTCCCTTCAGAAACCTCCATTTCTCTTCTCTCTCCTCCTCCCCTGTTCTCGCCCAATTCTCTCTCTAAAAACTCTTCTCCACCACCCACTATTGGGTGCGGGTGCTCTGTGTGGGTTGATTGTGTTGGTGGTGGTGTTGTGGTTGTGGTTGGGTTGGCTTTAAAGGGGGTCTCTGAATGAGCTGACACAACAAGTTCAAGACCTTGCATTTCAGACCATCTCCACTGCTCAATCGTCTTTATCTCCTCAGAATCTTGTGACATTGCTTTACAATTACAAACAAACCCACCACCACCCCCTTTATCTTTCTCTCTCTTGAACTTTGTACCTCAATTTTCCTCCCAACTTTTCCCTTTCTCTCTCTAGTTTTTACTCTCATTTCTTCCACATAGACATAGCCTATAGCTAGTGAGGGGAAAAAAAAAAAAAAAAACCACTTTAGGGGTGTTTTTTTGTTTTTTTAACAGTTGGGTGGTTTCTTCAGTTGCTTCTTCTGTAAAAATAAAAAATAAATAAGCACTCAAAACACTCTCATAGACAGTGACAGAAGCCTAGAGAGAGAGAGAGAGAGAGAGAGAGAGAGACGTTTGGCTTTGGCCCCCCGACAAAGAATACTGTGGTGGAAACTTGGGATTGGGTTTTTGACCAAAACAGATTCGAAGTGGGAGTGAAATAAATTTTTGTGTTTGATTGAATATATACTTACTGTTCTTCTAAGACATTAGACATCGGTGGGTGTGATTTGGATTTTAATCCATGGGCTTGTTTGGCTTCTTCAAGAAGTGAAAAACTTGTCAAATCTTGTGGAAGAAAGCAAGCTCATGTTCAAACCTCACCTTACCTCACTGTCTGTCTCCTTTAAATCCGGCGTCTTTTCCTGCTCTGTACAAAGTTTTTTCTCTTTTACATTTACATATGTCATGTATGTACACGTCTATACGAGTATGTATCTGTGTAAATATTACTCCGTATATACGGAAATATATACACTATAAAGTATTTTTTGTATATGTATTTGTATATACGAAAATAATTAGCCATTTTTTGTTCTCTATAAATATAAACAGAAGACAGAAATATAAAAAGTGAAAGATTTCCTTTTTTCTTTTTCCTTTTCTTTTTTTTTGAGAGAGGGTGTTTGGCAATGATTTTGCTTCCGCGATTCTGGGAGAAAGGGCGTTCAAACCAGGTGTTGAGAAAACTTTCGTCAGGAGGTTTTTCTATGAGAAATCGCCGTTCTTCCGCTCAAAATGTAGTTTAAACAAATTTCTTTTGATCAAACGTTGTCCAAGATAGTTTTTAATTGATCCTAAATTTTTGCAATTGACTCACAATTTTTTGGCCGTTGAATTGCATAATCTAGTTTACCAAATAATTTCTTTTTATCTTTTGGAGTTCTATAACCACTTATAAACTCTAAAAACTACACTCGATTTGTGATCCAAAATGATTCAGTGGAGAGTTCAAATTAATTTATTGATGGTCTTGACTCTTGTCAATTGAAATGACTATAATTAAATAACACAAATCATAAAAATAGGGAATTACTATTTGCACTCCAAAAATCAATTAATACACTCCATTGTATTACTCTAACTTGTCATATCATACACACAATGCAGTCCATAAAGTGCATTTAGTAATCAATGGAGTGCGAATAACATTGCCCTAAAAATATCATGTACTATAATATTTGACATTAATGGCATGAGACAATAAGATCATTGTGTATAAAGTTTGGGACTTTGAATCATTTTCCTTTCAACATTACATTTAGGCCTTGCTTTTTTTTTTTAGGAAGACATTTAGGCCTTGCTTGATTTGCTGATTTATTGAAAGAAAAGGAAAAATAATAATAATAATAAAAGTAGTTTCTTTATTTTATTTTTTTTACACTTTTAATTTAAAAATTTTTTTAAAATGTTATTGTAAAGTTAAGAAAAAGAGAAAAAGGTGAGTCACAATATTAAAAAATTTTAATTTGTTTTCTCATTATCTGTTTTCTTTCTTTTATTCCCCTTGCTAATTTTCTTATAAGCAATTAAGCAAATAAGGAAAACAATATTTTTTTTTGTAGATTTTTCTATCTTATTCTGGGAAATCTATGAAGCAAATAGAGCTTTAGGCGGAAACAATTTGAAAGAGAAATATGCCAAACAAAGGGAGATGCCTCGCCTTCCACTCCTTTCACTTTGTAGTCTTGTAGATGATCAAAATGGTGGGCCACGATAGATATATATGTTTTATCCTTTCTTTTTTCCTTTCCATTTTTCCAAACAACATAACATCAATCACTTTCTCCTTCTTTTCCTTATCTTTCCTCCTCTTTCTTACCTCCTTATTAAGGGTGGAATTATCCGTGAACTTGTGTCTCAAGTGGTATGGTTAGCTTTTCTCAAGGAGAAGGTTAGTGTTCGACTCCTATGGGAGTCGCTTCCCTTTAAAGTTTGCCCTGTGGGACTTGTTGGATTGTTGGTCGCGTGACGTCTGTGGGTGCCTTGCCATCAACAAAAAAAAAAAAAAAAACATTAAGGGTGAAATTAGGAAGGCTATCTAATTTGGCAGGCTACCCCTAAATTATGAAAATTATATATATATATATATATTTGCATCTAAAATTTGTTTAATTTTAATTCAGTCCATATTTTTTCTTTTACTTTTCAGTTGAACCTTCCTTAATATATTGTCAATTTTAATCCAGCCCACATATTTTCTCTTACGTATAGTTTAGTCCCTAAAAAAAAAAAAAAAAAATTCCTAGTGTCGCCCTTGCCATTACCTCTCATGTGTTCTGTTGAGAAGGAGAAACTTGCCCATATATATAGGGGTGGATCTACAAAATTAATATAGGGGGGGCTTGATAGAGGATTGTTCGGCCGAATTTTTTTTCTGGACCTATTTTTACGTATTTTGTGTATATTTTGTGTAGATGATGTAAATTAATGCTAAAAAAATTAACCCAAAAACATAGGAGGGATGAGGAATTTTATAATTAGCACAAAAATATAAGAGAAAGGAGGCTTGGTATGACAATTTTATAATATTAAGAGGGGCTAATTGTAATTTTTAGGGGGGCTAATTGTAAAAAATTTCTTTTGTAGTGCAATGTATAATTTTTTAAAAACCTAATCCCCTTGTACCTCTTTACCTCTGCCCCGCATATATCATATATGTGACGGCTGTGACTACCATGGGTGGATCCAAAAAGGCTCTAGTGGGGACACTTGGCCCCCTCAACTTTTGAGAATTATCTTTTTACCCTTTTGTATGTTGTAATTTATGCATTTTCCCCCCTTACTTTGCACCTTTTATACTCTATTTTTTTTCACCTTGGTCCTTTTAACTTTCGGCCAAACTAGTTACTCATGAACTGAATCACCCCAAGTTTTTGACCCCCTGAAGTCAAGTCTTGGCTCTGTCCCTGGTGACTACGACTTTGATTTTTCCTTACTAGGTGGGAAATGAAATTCATATCATATTCAAATGAAAATTTAAATCCTAATCTAAAATATTTCTTTTGTCTATTCTTTACATCCAATTATAGGTGCTGATTGAGCAATTTTTTTTTTCTTTCTAATGGTTAGTGGCATTAAAATATTTTTTGCTGCTTCTCTCATTTGTCTTCAGTTTAATGCATTTGGAGTCTTGGACAATTTTCAGTTTGCTGCTGCTTTGATGCTCCCTTTGAAACTATTTTTGTCTAGGTGGCACATCAAATTGAGATTTGAGGCCCACATCTTTGAAGATGGTTGAAGAAACGTTTATTCTTAGATATAAAATAATTTTTATCACAGAATAAATACTCATTTCTTAGCAAAAACCAAAACGTACAAATTAAAAAAACAAAGAAACGTAGTTACATACGTCCAAAGCACTTGAAAGTACTAAAGAATTTTCGTAGAATGACCCCATAAGAAATACAACTAGTTGCTCCATAAATTTTAGTGTTTCTTGATTTTTGAGAAATCAGAGGATCGGTACTGGACTCCGCCGGGATTTAACTAAATTATAAGCTCAGATAGGTAAGCTAATTTTTGGACTTTGATCGGAGATGTATATGGTCTGAGTCAGAGATATCATACTTTAGTCACGCCTTTGGAATTAAAAATAATAATAATAAGAAGAATAAATTTAAAAAAAAAAAAAAAAATGAAACAAAGACAGAAACTCCACATGTACAGTCAGTCAGTGAGTAGTCAGCTATTCTTTATCTTTAGCTAAATAAAGTCTTAAAGCAACCCCAGATCTCTGAACCAGTCACTCGGACTGCAAATTCTTTGAGGTTACAACGTATTGTCAAGTATGACATGCGTATACATATATATATATATATATGTATATACCAGTATATACGTATATGACATTGTACTCCATTACTCCCTCTCTCTCTCTCTCTCTACAGACTGTGACCAAACTCTTCGGAAACAAAGGTTTATTTTGTTTCCGCCACCCACGCGCATTTGTTTGTGTCGTGTAAGATAGTTAAAAAGGACATCTTATTGCACTTATTTACTATACTGCCACTTTATTTCTTCTCTTATTTATTTACTACTCGTATTTTTTATTTTTATTTTATTTTTCCCACCTAGCTTTTTTTTTTTCACTACTTCCTTTTAGGGTAAATTACACTGACCTCCCCTTAGGTTTGACGTAATTACACGGACCTCCCCTCTAGTTTGCAAAATTACACAAACCTCCCTCGAGGTTTGTAATTCGGTAACAAAATGCCCCCTCCACTAACGTTCCGTTAGTTTTTTTTATATTTGCCTCCCCTGAAAATTACAATTAGCCCCCCTATATTATAAAATTGTCATACTAAGCCCCCTTTCTCTTATATTTTTGTTCTAATTATAAAATCCCTCCTCCCTCTTACGTTTTTGGGTTAATTTTTTTAGCATTAATTTATATCTACACAAAATACATATAAATAGGTCCAAAAATTTTTTTTCCAAGAACAAACCTCTGTCAAGTCCCCCTGTATTAATTTTCTAGATCCGCCCCTGCCCTTATGCTTCAAAAGTGGACACTTAAAACCCCTGTGATTGTGGACTAAAATGGAACTGTTATGTTTTCACTCAAAACTGACGAAAATTCTAAAATTGGTTAAAAATATAAACACTTAACCCATTTATGATTTCACTCAAAGAGCGTTAACCCCAAAATTAACATCACAAAATGGGTTAAGTGTTTATATTTTTAACCAATTTTAGAATGTTCGTCAGTTTTGAGTGAAATCATAACAGTTCCATTTTAGTCCACAATCACAGGGGGTTAAGTGTCCACTTTTGAAGCATAAGGGCAGGGGCGGATTTAGAAAATTAATACAGGGGGGTTTGATAGAGGTTTGTTCTTGGAAAAAAAATTTTTGGACCTATTTATATATATTTTGTGTAGATGATATAAATTAATGTTACCAATGACCTGTTGGCCAAGTGGTAAGGAGTTCGTTCTCCTCGCTATAAATTTCACTCAAAGAGCGTTAACCCCAAAATTAACATCACAAAATGGGTTAAGTGTTTATATTTTTAACCAATTTTAGAATTTTCGTCAGTTTTGAGTGAAATCATAACAGTTCCATTTTAGTCCACAATCACAGGGGGTTAAGTGTCCACTTTTGAAGCATAAGGGCAGGGGCGGATCTAGAAAATTAATACAGGGGGACTTGACAGAGGTTTGTTCTTGGAAAAAAAAATTTTGGACCTATTTATATGTATTTTGTGTATATTTTGTGTAGATATAAATTAATGCTAAAAAAATTAACCCAAAAACGTAGGAGGGAGGAGAGATTTTATAATTAGAACAAAAATATAAGAGAAAGGGGGCTTAGTATGACAATTTTATAGTATAGGGGGGCTAATTATAATTTTCAGGGGAGGCAAATGCAAAAAAAACTAACAGAACGTTAGTGGAGGGGGCATTTTGTTACCGAATTACAAACCTCGAGGGAGGTTTGTGTAATTTTGCAAACTAGAGGGGAGGTCCGTGTAATTACGTCAAACCTCAGGGGAGGTCAGTGTAATTTACCCTTCCTTTTATCAGTTCCATTTTCACCTACTTTTATACACTTGGCAAAAACATCTGTCCTCCTGTTCACGTCCTTTAGAGATTGTACGTTAGTTGAACTTTTAAGGTATCTTTTTTTTTTTAGTTAAAACATTAATTCACATTATTAAAACAAATGCATATACAAGAAATAAAAAATAACTATTTTACAATACATGGATAGTCTTTGATTCAGCAATAACAGAAAGCAAGTGAGAAACATGATCTCCACCTCATGCAGAAACGAAAAAAAAAGGAAAACACGAGAACACGTCCTCGTGCATCTAAGAGAGATAACCAATGAGAGTTTATACCCACATGCTTGAAAGCTGTGAGAACTTTTAAGGTATCATTTATGTGTGTTTAATATATGGATAAAACTTGGTGCACAACCTTTTCTGCACAATTAAAAAAAGGATAATTCTTGGGACACATAAAAATTTCTCAAAAATAATATACATAAACTTTATGTATCACAAAAACAAGATACTCTTGGGGTTCACTGACTGTGAAGTGTCTGTGAGGTCCATAGGAGAAAGAGATAGACACATAAAGTCATGTATATTGTTTTTGTGAGATTTTTATATGCCCAAAAGTTTTCCTTAAAAAAAATGTGTATCTCTTTTTTGTGAATCTGTGATGTCAGTGGATCCCACATTGACACATAAAAATAAATATACACATTTTTAAAATTATGCACAAAAAATTTTGTAAAAATTGTGTTCATAGAATTGTCCTACATAGGAATACAAATGATCAAAATTAACTTCATCTTCGTCCAAAATAAATAAAAATTATTCAATCAAACTTTTGTGCCATATAGTTTTGTCAATAAAATTAAGAATTGAATGAAACGAGCTACATTAATGGCTTCACAATAAGAAAATGTTTCACATGACTGTTGCACTAACCTACCCGATTAGTCGTGTTGGCCAGTGTCTATACTCTCTAATGGAGAGGTTGTGGGTTTGAGGTTTCTTGAAGGTGATCAAGAGAGTCAATTACTTTAAAGTAGGATATGGCTCCCCCTTGTATGTGTGTGTGTTACTAACTTCTAAACTACTAATCCCCCCCATGTCATAGAGGCAGTTAGAGATTTGAGACAAACCAAAAAAAAAAATTTGTTGCACTTATGCAACTTTTTAGATATAACATGAATATTTTACAAATTTCACATGAACTCCACAGTAATTGAGAAATCAAAATCACCGTTACACAAAATGACTATCACATTAGATAATTTTTTTGCCTGGATTTCTTTTCTTTTTTTGAAGGAAAAAAAATAACCTATAAATTATAATGTCCTTATTGAATTATTGAAGAGCAAATATAGAGTACATGCATGTGTGCCTTCTTTACCTTCGTTGATATGGGTTTTTTTTTTGTACAAATGACTTTGAAGTGGGATGGAGTAAATATTGGATACAACGGGAATACCACATCATCTATTATAACTTACTCATACAGATGTCACGACCCATTCTGCTACGGGCGGAAATAAGACTCATGACACGACACCAAGACTCATCCAATTCAATTAAAGTAAAATAGCAACGAAAAATATATGTAAAATCCATGAAATTCAGAGTTATGAAAAGTTTTACGCATTTGAAACCACTTAAAGAAAACCCCTTTTGGAAAATAGCAATCCAGTCGACTATTTAGAGGTCCGGTCGACTGGAAATGCAAAATACAAAGAGCCTAAAATCTCAGTAGTCAGTCCAGTCGACTGTGTCGGGGACCCAGTCAACTACGCTTCAAAATCCTAGTCGACTCGCAGTTGACTGGTACCCTATTCAAGCAAAACTCCTATTCTGAAACACAATCCAGTCGACTGTGGTCTCCACTCAGTCGACTATTTCTTTCACAGAACAAAAATAACAATTCCAACCCAAGGATCCAGTCGACAGTCGATTGCGTCGGGGACCCAGTCGACTGCTTTTTAATATTATAGGGCAGTATCTGGTTTAACACAGGCCTCCAGCCGACTGTCCCTAAACCAGTAGACTATTTCTCTCTGTTTGCTAAGCATTCTGCAGATTTTAAGCCATGATTCTCCAACCCAATTCCAACATATCCACAACTATATTTCAACGATCCTAAAACATAATTACAAAAATTTTACTACAGGTTAGAATACAACGGATCCACCCCAAGATTTCTAAGTTAAGTACATGATTTCAACTTCTCAAACTCTTATTACAACATTGGAATGGAAAACAAAATATATACAAGAGCGATCATGTCGTCCCATTGGCCTCACTCTTTACGTTTCTTCTTTCATCTCTTCTGATCATCTGTAATGGAGTAAAGCTCTACTACTCAGCTATATGCTGAGTGCACAAATTTTAACATATGCATATATGACCAATCATATTTTAATCTCACAATTCACATCAAAATAGCCTCTAGAGAGAAAAACACGCATTCATCCGGTAGCAGCAAGTCCAAGTCTTAAACCGCGATACCAATGGCTAGTCCAAGCCTACAACCATCGCATCCCAAGTACCCTAGCAAGTTCAAGCCTAAAACCATGCACAGTAGCCATAGCTACTAAATTCTCAAACATCGAGAAGCTTACTCCAACATGAAATTATATAAGTCCCCCATTTGACCCACATAACCACTTAACGTGCTCGCGTATAAATTAGATATTCTTTTCACAGTTAAGCGCGTTAATAATTAACAGGCCTACTATTAACACATGAATTTCGCCCGAATCACAATTTCGTCGTCGAAAGACAAAACATGTATATTTTCTATATAACATAAGTTAGAATTTCATACCTCGCACGATTTCTCTCTAACTTTGAATGACGTACTTGGGCAACGATTAAACGTCGGATCTCTGATTTTGAAAGATTCCTACAAGTATTAACATATTTTTCCCAAAATTTCAATATTTGGATTTTATAAAAACTTATCCAAATAAGATTCCTAATATAAAAACTTATCAAAACGCAGCTCTTATCTTGAAGAGTCAGAATATGAAATCTGGTGAAAAACTGACGGACGAACGGTCGTCGTTTGTCGTTGGGAATATCGTAGAAAATAAATTCCATTTCTCTCTCTCTAGATATTTTGAGTTTTGGATATTTTATTAAAATATCTTGAACTTCACTATTTATAGGCACGACTTTTTGAATTTGCGTTTAACTTTTCACGAGTTCTCTAATCTTCCAAATATCTCCCAAAACGTCTTAAACATCTAAGTTATCGATTAAAGTGAAAATCTATGATTACGAAAGTTTTCGTCTAAATTCTATTTGGGTCCGTAATAACGTTCCGAAAACTATTTCTGAGGAACGTATCACTCACGTTCTTACCAAAGTATTCAAAACAATCTAAAACGATATTAAAATTACCATAAATTATACAAAACATGTATAATTACTATTCATCAAAATACCAGATAACTCAATTAATATTTAATGCACATAAATGTCATTTACTCATGTTAATGCCTCATGGATTATCAACTCCTCGTGTCCTCACTTGACACTCTCTATTGACCCACAGTCAAACTTATCTCAATCATTAATAAATATTAATAATTCACATAATTTCAAATAAATGCATTTCTAAAATGGGTGAGACAACAGACAAAAATTTGGATGGATTTCAAATACAAATAGGGGAGACAACAGATAAACTGTTGGGTTTTATTAGTTTGTGATTTGTGAGACCAGGTCATTGAAATAATGAAATAACTTTGCTATCAATCATTTTATAGTGAGGTGGTAGTCTTTTTCTTTGTAACTTTCATAAAGATAAAATCTTTTCATGAGAAGTCATAAACAACTTTAGGTCAAAGAATGGAGCCTATATCATCTGTGCTTATAAGCATTGTTTTGCGTTTATTGCATGTCTATACTCGCATTATTTTTTACTCTTCCTTTTATTTATTCACTATTTTGCAAAATAAAATAAAATAATAATAATAATTGATACGCCCAAAATTATGGGCAGTTTCCTACTCAAGCTAGAAGACTAATGGAAAGTGCATCTATTTCCTAATCCAATTGGGAAACCCCCACAATTAATGTCAATCAATCCTAATACGATTAGGAAACTTACTTGATTGGTGTCAATCACACCCCAATAGGATTATATTTCCTTATCCATGTAAGAGTAGGTCTCTTACATCTATAAAAGAGACCTCTCACCCCCCATTGAAGGGGCCGATAATTCTGTAGTCTACACAGCACCTCTACAATATTCACCATTATACGCATACACCCGGCCGGTATTACTGGTAGTGCCGCCCCTTTTTGTTGGCTCACCAGGCCCGCCGGTGATCGGCTAGTGAACGTGCTCAGACACACCCGTGGACGTAGGTACCTTCATTAACAGGGCCGAACCACATACAAAAAATAGTCTCTCTCTCTCCTTAAATTGCTCTACTTTACTCTTACCAATTTTTGGCATCATCAGCTTGGCGCCGTCTGTGGGAAACGACAATTCTTCTCATCAACAAATTCTTGACTGATCAATATGCCACCAAAGAAAGCTGCGCAGCAGTCCGACCGGGATGTTCCTTCGGCCCCGGCGTCGACTGCAGCAGTCCCGACATATGAGCAAATCACCGCAACCCTCACACAACTCTTGGAGGGCCAGCGTCAAATCCAGCAACAGATCGAAGCACTGCTAGCCCAGCAAAGCAATCCTCCAGTGGCCGGGAAACGACCCGAGAACATTGCGTACGGTCGAGAACCGATCTTGACCAGACAACGGGCCCGAGCCAACCCGTCCCGTGTTGAGGATGTCAAAGATGTCAGCAGTGGGCCTGCTGCCCGAGGGGATAGGCAGGAGCATATGGCCCGGGAATCAGTCTTGGGTCACTCGGTCAAGAGCCGAGTCGTCCCTAAGCGAACGGTTACCCGGGGTCACAGCCGAGCCCGATCCCAAAGGACAACACCCCGCTATGAAGAAGAAGCCTCTTCCACCAACCCGACCAGTTCCTCAGATACCGGTCGGGAAGGAGTGGAAGCCCGAATCAAGGACTTACAGAAGCAGATCGACGGAGTGGCCAAAAAACTTGGTCAAAAGTATGTTCCGAATCAAGCCAATACCGAGACAGAGTCACCGTTCTCCAGCCAGATCACGAGGTTCTCCATCCCGCGCAAATTCAAGCAGCCTCACTTAGATCCCTACGGCGGCTCGGGAAGCCCGGTCGACCACGTCCGGACTTATAAGGCTCAGATGGCCCTAGCCACCAACTCCGATGAGCTACACTGCCTAGCCTTCCCCAGCACTTTGAAAGGCCCGGCCATGCAGTGGTTCTACTCCTTGGAGCCCCGATCGGTCTGCAGTTTCAAACAACTCAGCAAGCAGTTCATCAACCAGTTCGCCAGTATGCATGAGTGGCCAAAGCCAGACATGCAGCTACTAACAGTCAGGCAACGAAATAATGAGTCACTCAAGGAGTTCACCGACCGGTTCAACCAACAGAAGCTTCAAATCCGCAATCTAAACGAGACAATTGCCATCCTAGCCTTCTGCTCGGGAGTTCAACACACCAAGTGCGCCGCGTCGTTCCACAAAAACCGACCGGTAACCTTGGTTGAACTCGCAGAGAGGGTTGGAAAATACATCGACACTGAAGAGTTTCTAAAGATCAAAAACCCCGGCCAAGACAGCAACAAGTTTTCCAGAAGTAAGCGAAAGCGAGATCAGCCCGGGAATTCTTACAGTTCTTCCAGTTCACAGGGATCTGAGTCCGGCAATCCCGACTCGACAACCGGTTCACAGCAGTCCGGGTCAGGCAGCCCCGGCCGGATCTCCAGCTCACAACAGGCATGGTTCGACAGTCCTGACCCTACCTCCAGTTCGCATCGGTCAGGATCAAGCAGTTCCGGCTTTGCCTCCAGCACAGAGAGATCTGGAGCCTGACGATCCTGATCCGACCGCCTGTCTCCATCGGTTTAGATGAGCCCAACTACAGTGGTACTTGCCTGATCACCGCGTAAGGCTCCACCGATTGTCAGAGTTCATACAAAGTCCTCGGCCCTAACCCCGAGGCATCTACAAAGACCTCGGGCCTAACCCCGAGGCACATAAAGACCTCGGGCCTAACCCCGAGGCACGAAGAAGACCTCGAGCTCCGAACTCAGGCACTAAAAGACCTCGGGCTCCGAACCTAGGCACCAAAGACCTCGGGGTCACGACCGAGGCACCGGCTTCGCTTAGGTCCAGCCGACGATGGGGGCAAACCCCCTAGGTGGCTGATGATGGCAAGCTTCAAAAGACCCTGCAACCACCATGTTCCAGGTCGGTTACCTACAGATCATAGCCTCTTTAAGACCCTCGTCTTAGCGAAAGCTTGGGGGGCAAGATGGCGTAGTGAACTAAACAGGTAATCACACCGGGTATCTACAGGCCTCGCGGATAACCAGGTCAAAATCTTGGACAACCCGAGCACCTACAGTACTCAGAGACATTAACTCCACTTAGGTCCAGACCGACGATAGAGGTGACTAAAATCTCTTAGGTTGGCCGACGATAGAGGAGCAAAAGGACCCTAAAGCACCGTGATTTAGGTCGGCTCCACCAACATGGTCAAGCTCTTCTCCCAACAGTCTTGACGAAGGCTAACTGGGCGGAAGACAACCATCCTGGGGAGTTAACATAAAAAGGACCCTAAAGCAATACGCTTTAGGTCGGCTTGTCCAACATGGTAAAATCCTTCTACCCACAGCCTTGACGAAGGTTTACGGGTAGAAGATAACCATCCTGGGAGCTAACTCAAGCAAAAAAGACTCCGAAGTAGGCCGAGTCTCAACTCTCGGTCACTTCCCGAGCATTCAAAGACTCCGAATTAGGCCGGGTCTCAACTCCCGGTCAGTTCCCGAGCACCTAAAGATCCCGAGCTAGGCAGGTTTTCAACTCTCAGCCAGTTCCCGAGGACTCACCAGGCTCAGAAGCCCCGAGGCAGCTTTCTCGAGCACTCAGACAGTGGCAAGTGGCATCAACTAATTTCCAAACTTGCCCCGATATAGCATCTGGCCAATCTTGGAAATGGGGGGCAGCTGATACGCCCAAAATTATGGGCAGTTTCCTACTCAAGCTAGAAGACTAATGGAAAGTGCATCTATTTCCTAATCCAATTGGGAAACCCCCACAATTAATGTCAATCAATCCTAATACGATTAGGAAACTTACTTGATTGGTGTCAATCACACCCCAATAGGATTATATTTCCTTATCCATGTAAGAGTAGGTCTCTTACATCTATAAAAGAGACCTCTCACCCCCCATTGAAGGGGCCGATAATTCTGTAATCTACACAGCACCTCTACAATATTTACCATTATACGCATACACCCGGCCGGTATTACTGGTAGTGCCGCCCCTTTTTGTTGGCTCACCAGGCCCGCCGGTGATCGGCTAGTGAACGTGCTCAGACACACCCGTGGACGTAGGTACCTTCATTAACAGGGCCGAACCACATACAAAAAATAGTCTCTCTCTCTCTCCTTAAATTGCTCTACTTTACTCTTACCAATTTTTGGCATCATCAATAATAATAATAATAAGTCAAAGAAAATTGATCAGATTGTGACAATTCACCCAAAGAACTCAGTAAAATGAGCATGACTAGGCGAAGAACTTGCTTGTAAGACAACTTTGTAGATTAAACTGAGAACAAGCTCGGCACCCAATAAGTGCTTAAACCATGAATATCACAATGTGTATTATAGAAAATCAAGACGAATAGAGAAAATACATAATCTAGGCACAGGGGTACAAACGGAGAATTTATGGTGTGTTTGATAACTCAATTAAGATAGGTTGACAATGAAAGTTTCTAGTACATTTTTTTTCCAATGCATTTAATAATTAATGTACCAATTAATTGAAAATTTGATAAAAAAAAATCTACTGAAAACTTTAAATAAAAAAGTTATACTGAAAAAAATCACTAAATATGATCTATAATTTAAAACTTGAAATACTGTCCTCAAACTTTAGTAACTTAAAAATCGCAGCACTAAAATTTCGGTTTTATCAAATATTACCTTACATTGTGTAGTGAAATGTAGTAACCTAGCTGGTTGAAGAAGTTTAGGACTATAGAGCCTACAAGTGATGTCATAGAAGACACTAGGGCCACAACACCTCTCATCAACTGCTAACTAATTGGGAAGCCTAGCAATTAAAAACTACCTCAATTGGAAACAAGAAACAGTTCAATGAAAAAGTTAAATCTGACTCAACACTGCTGTGGTTTTTTCAGTTGATGTCATGTGTGATGGCATGCATCTATTCACCTCATTTCGGTCATTTAATTTGTGGGGCCATTATTTTAGCATTGTTTGTTAGAGGTGTCAAACGGGTCTGTTGTCCTGCTCTGCCATCTTGACGAATTGTGCGACTTTTTGCAAGTTATGAGATGAGTTGGCCAGATAAACGTGGTTGGGCGAATTAACTTGGTAAAAGATATAGGGTGATTCGCCCTAATTTACTATTTTATAGATCAACGGGGCGAAGCAGCTAACTCACGAATTGGTTGACGAATTACCTATGAGTTAGTTTGCGAATTGACTGCAAAAATCTATTTTTTTATTTTTAATAAAAATAATTTCTTAATAAATCATTTATTCAAATTGCTAAAAAAGCAAATTGCTAAAAATAGTGTACTACAAAACAGTTTATTACTAAAAGTTTAGGAAAACAGTTTAAAAATAAGTTTAATAAAACACTTTATTTCAAAACAGCTTGTTAAAAAAAGTATTTGAAAATTGTTTTTTTTTTTTTTTTTTTAAATATTTATTTTTCACTTAAAACTTAAAAGTTTAATAAAACTATTTATTAATAAATAGTTTATATGAAAACAATTAAAAAAAGTCTTATTCGCGGGTTGGCGAGACGGAGAGGGGTGGATACGCTATGCGAGGTGGGTCACAGGACGAGTTATCCGCAAAAGGAAGAGTCGACCCGAGCCTACACCTAGTGGGCTGAGACACGAATTGAGCACGTTCATGGGGCGGGCCGAGTTGTGCGCTGCCACATGGCGGGGCGGGCAGGCTGGGCTAGGCCAATTCAGCCCACTTTACACCCCTATTGTTTGGTATTGCACAAAATCACAACTCTCATTTTTTATCTTGATTATTTGAAAATTAGTATAGCGTTGGTTTGATAAGAAATTAAGAATATTTTTTAAGCGGACGAGAGTCTATATAAAAATATGGGTATATTACATTTCGTGCCCTTGTAGTTTGGTTGTAATATTATTTTGGTCTCTGCAGTTTTAATTTTGTCAATTTTGTCATTATAATTTCAGTTTAGGTTCAATATAGTCCATTCATCAATTTTTCTTATAATTTTGTACTATTTTAGGTTTTTAATAGGTCTGTAAAGCGTAATCTCTTAGTAAATTTACCATAATGCCCCTAATAATATCTCACTTGTGCTTCGAATACCTATTTCTCTCAAAATTTGTATGAAATTTACCATTAGATTTTTTTTCAACTTAATTAAAAAAAAAAAAAAAAAATTTAAGTTCCTCATTTAAATTAATCCATTTAATTTTTCAACTTTTTCAAGAATTTTTTAAAATATTTGAAAAACCTGTAAAAAGTTACTCGTAGTTTCTAAACAGACTCAACTTTTTCAATAATTTCAAAGAATTAATTAATTAGCAAACTGGCACTATGTGGGGGTTAATGGATCTAAATCCATTTTGATAGAAAGTGATTCTCATCTTGTGTAAGAAAAATCAGTCACTTATTTGTTTATTTCTTAGTTCTTAATGTTATACGGAGTAAAATGCTTCAGGAACACAAGCAAGTAACGAGGAGAGCATTAAGGAATGACCAGTAAATCAAATTTTCAAGTTACTAACTTGGTATACATTTCTTCAACTAGACGGCATATGATCATGTATAAGTTTTAATGGCATTGTAAAGACTTGAATTAGTACATATATATATATATTCTCCAAACATGGGTAAGTTGATTTGTGTTGATTGTAAATCTGGAAGTTAGTCGACAGAAATTAGGGACTGTCAAATACTCAGCATAATGGTTTGTTAGGTTCGAGCGATGGGAAAAAAAAAAACAACTAATAAAAAATAAAAATAAAAATAAAAAAGAAAAAGAAGAAGAAGAAGAAGTATTTTAAAAAGTTTTTTTTTTTTTTTTTTAAAGTATGACGGAAATAATAGGTAATATCGTATGAAATAAGCTTCAGAATATCACTAATATATATATAGCTCAATCAAGACCTTTTTTTTACGATATCAAAGGAACTGTTTTTACAGGTTAAATTTCTCAAGTACTGGCAACCACTTGCGGACCACTAATATTATATAAGTGCAGCTGCAATGGCCAGTAGTGAACGTAGGGTAAAATGTACAATGGTATTATTTAAATAGCAACTTAGCTAGGTATATAATAGGAAAATTTAAGTTTACCTTTTCATTAAATTCACTACTTACAGACCAGCCGGCTCTAGCATAATCGGCCAAAGAAACAACCGACTTTCTCAACATCGGTTCCTTCTCGTCTGGCTTTCCCAATGCCAGCCCATAGAGAACCGGCTTTCCTAATGCCGGCCGATTTTCCCAAAGACCACTCTCAATGCCACCTCATATCTTCTCACATATATATATATATATATATACATAATTATCTTGTTTTGCCACATGTGCAATCCTTTGCATTTGCAGAAACCCATTTTGATGGCATGAGAAGGCCGGCTCTCTCTTGGCCGGCCCACACATGGTCGACTTTCCTATGCCGGTTCCTTAGTTACACTACTGTGTGAATGTCTATTTCTATATACTAATCTAGCCTAAATTTACACTACGCCCAAATACACTACTGCATACCATATGGGATAAATATTTAGGACCCTAAATTCTAGTTTGGAGGGTAGAAGGCTGTCCCTCTCTTGCCTAGTGACTTCCTTTTTAGACATGTGAAGCGTGAAATAGAGAATACGAATATAGGTTAATTTGGTTATTATTTTCTTCTAAAGTAATCAAAGATTATTTTGGGAAAACCAATATTCCATTCTGAAGATGAGTTGAGCTGAGTTGGTTTTAAATTCCTTTGCCCCACAAGTTTTAAACTTTTGTAAAATAGTTTTTAGAAAAATTCGAGTAAAGTGTACAGTAAATTCAAGACAATTCAATCACCAAGTGAGAAACTGAAATTTTCAAAAAATAGTTCTGTATATATATAGATTTACTATGATTTTCTTAGGAGTAGGGTTAAGATAAGACGTGTGTGTGTGTTATTATTTATAGTCTAAGATGTGACACAAAGGCAAAAAGTGAATGGAAAATATTTTGGTGACCAACTCTAGGAAATATTGGTCAATCTGTAATTGTGAGGGAGAAAAAATCAAAAGGTAAGTGGGTCCCTATAATAGAGAAATGGACACTAATCATATGGTAAATGTTCAACATCCAATAAAGTTTTGTGAAAATAAAATACAGAAAATATCCAATAAGGTCATTGAAATTAGGTGTAAAAAGTGAGAGTCGGTGGTCCAACTTCCATAATGAAGTTGAACTAAGTTGCACTTAATTGTAGTTTATTAACATCTAATAATCAAGCGAAATTTGGGGGGTGGGGGGTGGAGGGGAGAGATATACGAGGCTAACCTTTTTGACTTCTTCAAAGTCCCATATCTCTCTCTCTCTCTCTCTCTCTCTCTCTCTCTCATTGAGAGGTCATTATGATTGTTATTAAAAGGGATGCCCGTATTTTCATTCCCTCCATTCTCACTTCCAATGTGAGGGGATTAAACTATACTCTATCCGTCTCATATTTAGAGTCTTTTTAAGAATTTCAACTTATGAAGGAGACAACCTTGATTTTGGTGAGATTTTTAACTTTTCAATATTGCCCTTTTTGAAATTCAAAATTATAGTGTCACATCAAAAAAAAAAAAAAGAGAGAGAGAGAAGAGTTGGATATAATAAATGATAAATTTGGAAAGTGTGAATTAAAATACTTTGACTTTTCAAAGAGGACTCTTAAAATGGGATATTAAAAAATGGCATCAAAGACTCTTAATATGGGACAGAGGGAGTAATAAATTTCGCAGACTTCCCCTGGGCTGGCTTAATATTAGCTAGCCTCTTTAATTTCACAAAATATCACTTATTTTTTTGAGTTTACAATCTTGTCATACTTAGCCTTAAGGATGAAAATGGTTAGGTTCGGCCCAATTTTTAGTCAAATAGATCAAGTTTGGTTCGATTTAATTTAGTGTAAAATTTTGATTTGGTTCGATTTTTACACTGAATGAGATTTTTACTTTGCACGGTACCCACTCGCTATGCCTTTGTTTGGTACTTTCAAACATAAATTCGTTGATGTTTACATAATGGTGCTAAGTGTTACAAAGTTATAGGATTCACGGGAGGTTAATGCTATTTTTTAATCTAATATCAAACCTCAAGAAAGATTACTGTAATTAATTCTAAAAATAATTAACAAAATTAATAAGAAGTACTCAAATATTAATGCCCACTCAATTACCTCTCAAAAGTTAGGCATGTGATGCTCATTATACCATTGCATTGTCTTTCTTGTGGTTAAGTGTGTCATATATATGTTTTAAAGTAATTAGATAATTAATTAATCTAAATTAAAAAAGTTGTAATGATTCTATGCGTTGTACATAAGTTTTAACCGCGTCCACTGGACGGTTGTGTAATGACAATTTTGACATACGTACACGTGTCAAACAAGTTTTCAACCCATTTTTCTGTGTAACATTAGGGCCTACCAAATATTGGAGGTGTTGTTGGGTTGGGATTCCCAAATCTTAGGGTATGTTTGATAACTCAATTAAGTGATAAAAATGAAAAGATTTATCACTTATTCTTTTTCAGTGCGTTTGATAACATACCACTTAATTGAAAAAGCAGCAAAAAAATCACTGAAAACTTTAAGTGAAAATTTTCTACTGAAAATAATCACTGAATGCATTCTATTTCAATAGTTGAAGCACTGTTTTCAGTATTACAAATTCAATCACTTAAAATTTTCAGCACTTAATTTTCAGTTTTATCAAACGCACCCTTAGTCTTATTCAATTGCATTATTTGTCAATGTGAATTAAGTAAATGGTAATGTTATTGTTAGAGCAACAATAGTTAATGTTAGAGTGAAAAGTATTGCTAAAAATTTTAATGACAAAAAATAAGTGTTGTTAAAATTTTTAACAACTTTTATTTTAATTATTATTTTTATTATTTATGACTTTAACTATTAATGATCTGATAATAAAATTAACCTTGAGTAAAGGTGAACGTTAATCATGCTTTC
Source organism: Hydrangea macrophylla (assembly GCA_033977485.1). NCBI lineage: Eukaryota > Viridiplantae > Streptophyta > Magnoliopsida > Cornales > Hydrangeaceae > Hydrangea > Hydrangea macrophylla. The sequence continues at coordinate 107,371,277 of CM066983.1, read as the reverse complement.
TTTGAAACATCATTGTTTTTCACTTATGACTGAATTCAAAGACTTGACCGTTCGGTAACGTGATTTTTGGCTTTTTCATTTTCTAAAATTTCGATACCCACTTTTTCAATTTTTAGCCTAATTTCATTCCCAAAAAAAAATTTAAATAATAATAATAATAATAATTACAATCAAACACATATTTTGATTTTCGTTTTCATAAAAGAAAAGCGAATAAATTACTAAACACGTTTTAGTTTTGTTTTAAAAAGTTAAATAAAACAAAAAACAAAAAATAAAAACCATAACGTCACAAAACAGACCCCAAATTACACTCATTAATGTGAGATGAGAGTCTTAGCAATGAAATTGTAAGAAATTAAAGAAATTTTAGGTCAAACCCATATTAGGAAATTCCCTAGCTAGTCCAAATTTCCAGCAGGTCACTCATTGATTTCATTTATGCGAAATTATGTTTTAAATTTTTATTTATTTTTTTTTTGAATACATTTATTTTTGAGATGCTATGTTACCACAGTGCTACTTTATTTTATTTATTTATTTGTTTTTTTTTTTAATTTTAAGTTTTAATTTTAAATTTTTTTTTTTAATTTTATAACAATGTGGGACACACTTCTTCAATCAAACCACAACTATGCTTTAAATGCAAAAAAATAAATAAATAAATAAATAAAATGGGTCATGTATTAAAAATTCACAGCACAAGGTACATGTATTTAAAGCATGTGTCGTGGTTTGGGGTGGTTGAAGGTGTGTACTAGCATTATTATTATTTTTAACGTAATACTAGAGTTTTGTTTTCTTGAAAACGTCAAAAGAAATGATTTACATTCAGACGGATCATCTAGTGAGCCCGTCACACTATATTATTATGCTGACATGGTGTGACTACCCAATCTTAATCACATACATAGCTCATTTTTCTAGAAGATCATGATAAGTGCCAGTGGTTAGCTTTTTATTAATTTAAAATGATGTTGACTTTTTGTCATGATACCCTAAAAATATGAGGCATGTGGATGGTTGAAATGAGTGATCACACCACAATTTCAACTATACACATGTCCCCTATATCCAAGGGATTGACGGGCTCATTGAATAATTTCTTGAATGTAGAAAAATAAAAATAGCATGAATGGAGAAGATGAGAAATTTTAGGGTGAGAAACTATTCAGTGCAACACATACATGTATAATATTTTGTTGAATCCTATTAATTGGGGAATGACGTGGCCTTTTTGAGTGGGGTTCCATAAATACCATTCTATATGGACAACTCATATAAAACTTAATCTCTAAAAAAAAAAAAAACAGAGATAATGCTAATGTTATAAAAAAAAAAATTAGCCATAAATCCTCAAATCTTTTAAATATTTTTTTTTTTTGTCTTTGTGTAGTTTGGAATATGTGTCCATGTTTCTTTTACTACTCAATAATCTTTGAAGGAATGCAATTTTCCCCCATTTTTGCTTGCATTAGGCAACTAGTGGCGTTAATACATAAATGATGGCCCAACTAGCCGCCCAAGGATGATGAAAAATTCAAGCCCTTCTTCACATTGAAGCATTAAGATGTTGATCCGAAACATAGTAGGGCAGTTGTAGGACATGTGATGATATAAAAGGTGACCAAATCCTATATTTTCTTCTCTAAAATCAATGCATAAGTTATGAAATGTTTTGGACGAAAAGTGAGCCTAGGTCCACCTTTTCTTGGACTCTCTCTCTTTTCTTCTCTTCCCAATTATAACAAAGCAAGTTCCTTTGGATTTTAACTCTTACAGCGTGTTTGTGAATGTACAAAACATGACTAAGTTTAATTTCACCTTTGTTTATATCCAATTTTTTTTTTTTTTTTTAAATCAATATCATATTTGCATTTGTAAAAGGGCCTTTATGTATAACATACATTTATCAAATTTGAATTTATAAAATTAGTTCATTTATGGATCAAAAAACGGTTCTGTAATTTTTCAAAGCCCGCACATTACTGATTCTTTTAATTTGAGTATCTGAATAACCTTTCTCGTTAACTCTTTTGACACACATACAAAGAGGAACATCCCAAGTGTTATGCAATTATTGTTGGGTATATAGGGTACAACCATTTTGATTTGCTTAGTTTAATTTTTATATCGTTGATTGTTTTGTTTTGTTTTTTTTTTTTTTTTTTTTTTGTTATTTCATTGTCTGCCAATTAGCCCAAACCCATTTTAAATTGCACAAATCACATAACCAATGTCCCTAATCTAGTAGTAGGCTCTAGGGTCCTCAACAAGTAAGGTTTTACAAACACTAAAACATGGTCCTCATTTCCAAGCATGATTTGTCCTTTGCCAAGAAAATAATTTGAGTAGAGCCCTTAGTTTGGCAAGCTAGTTAATATACGGAGTAGTATATAGATTGCTCTTATAAGCATCCTTTTACAGTTAATAAGTTAGTACTATCCTTAACTCACTCACTCTCACAATATATATATATATATATATATGAGTGCGTGTACATAAATAATCAAGGATATACCAAACACTTGAAAGTGGCAAATCTTTGAAGAAGATTTGGATTTGGGAGGAAAACATTTACCACCAAAACATTGACAGCACAACATAGAGGGACTAGGCAAGCACCATATAGTATCAGCAAAAAAAGAAAAAGAAAAGGTAAGCATCATATAGTTGAAAAAAATAATGAGAACCATATAAAGTCAAAAACTTTAAATTGAAATTGCATTAATGTCGTAAACAGAACAATTGAGTACACAAGCATCCATTTTAGAGAACAGATGGAATTGACAGGTTCATATTATAAAGACACTTTTTAATTACCCTGTTTATGCTTATTATGGGGTCTCAAAATTGACCCAACATCAATTACTACTCGGGTAAAACAGACACATCATTCAACTATGCTTCATTTCCTTTTCCCCCCCTCCCTTTTATTTCTAAGTTATGGGTGCATTCTTTTACTAAGCAAATGGAATAATTAATAATTTGGATTGGCTATGGAAATAACGGATTTCTTTAATAAAGAGAAATTAACATTTGTTTAACTTTTGGTATTATTGTACGAATTGGAGATATTATGTATCCACACTGTTTGCACCTAAAAACCGCCGAAGGTTTTCCAGCCCGATTGATATGGGGATATGGGTCTAGAGATAGTCGGGCATGGGCATTTCAGAGGCCGGTTAGTCCGGAGTAGGTGATGACATCGGGCTTAGGGGAAGCGTCACCAGAAGTTTAGAGAAGGCAACCCAGATGTTCCATGGGATGGAGCCCGATAGGCAGCGTCAGACCCGCATTGGTCTATCGGGCATCAATGGTGGAAGTAATGGAGCAATGACACACGTTGGAGACCGATTGAGACGCCGGGAATAGAGGACTTCATCGGGCATTTGTCAGAACGGGAGCCCGATGGGGAGTTAGGGAACATGAATGTACCAACGATCGGACACCATACCTACGGAAAGTGATAAAGGTGGGTGGGATGAGCCCGATCGGACGTGAGCACCTGGAAAGATGTTATCGGGCGTAAAGACATGACAAGACGTTACATGAGTCCGATGAGTCTTCAGTCACAGTCATGAGGCCGATGGGAGTAGAGGTAAGGCGGTTCTGGTGACAGCTGCCATTTGTGACGTCACCCCAGATTTGGGGAAATCCGAGTCCGTTTTGGAAAGAATCTTATCACTAACAGCTGGATTTAGACGAGATGATCCCTGAGATGGTGGGATTGTTTCAATCAAGATAATGATAAGGCAAGGGTGGGAGATAAGGAAGGTTTCTGCTAACTAACCAATCAATTACATAGCTTAAGGCGCAAGCTAAGGAGTCCTTTCATAATCGGAATTCAATCATGGCCGCTATAAATATGGAGGCAGGCCAAGCTGCAAAGGCACTCCGCGTCACTCTCGAAAACAGCATTCAACAAAGCATTCAACAGCATTCAAAAGCATTCAAACTTTTATGTTCTTTCTGCATTCATAGCAAATAGGTCTACCCTCTTTTTGTTATTTTTCTTTTACTGTTTTCACTCTCACGAACGATCGGAGCCTGTTCTGAATCTGTTCTTTAGTTGTATTTTCCAAACAATTAATAAAATCTGTATTTTATTAATCGTTTGTGATTGGTTACTTGGTAATCTCATACACTATTTGGCTTGTGCGCTTCAGTACTGCCAAGGGATTTCTGGTGAGGGTACTTTCCTACTCGCCGCACACAATCGTTTAGTTTAGAGGTCAGATCTGAAAGCCTTGAGTATCACTGACTCAAGCATATAGGAAATTAGTTTGCACAAACCGAACCACTTTTGGTTCTGGCACGCCCGCGCAAATTACAAGCAAACACACACTCATCTATTTTACTCTCTATATCCTCTTCTTCTCTACACACACCACTCTAATATAATTTAGAACTATTTACTCTCTTCACCCACCATTTTACCCAAAGTAACCCTAACCTTAAAAAAAAACTTAATTCATTTCTTATTACTCTCAACACCCACCATCCTCTCCTATCATTCAAAACACACACACACACATGTATATATAGGGATTCGTTAACTTACGGCATAGGAGATTTTTAGCGACGAAAAACAAGGTTTTAGTGACGAAATTTTTCGTCGCTAAAAGTTGGAACCTTTAGCGACAATTTTCGTCACTAAAAAACCTGTTTTTCGTCGCTAAAAGGGTTGTTGTATGCTGCTAACTTACAACCATCATGTTGTAAGTTAGAAGCCCCCATATATATATATATATATATGTATATAGGGTAAAAATCATTTTGCACCTCTAATGTATACACCGTTTTGGACTCTGCACCATAATGTTTCAATTTTCTCAAACTAGCCCTTAATATATATATATATATATATAACGAGTTACAATGTGGCCCTTCCGTCAGAATTTCAATTAAAAACTAACGGAAACTCGCCCATGTGCGAGTCATGTGACTTATTTAAGGGTATTTTAGTCATTCATCATAAATTAAAAGCATTTTGCACCCACGATGTTTGATTTATTTGGCAATTTGCACCCTTAATTAGGGGTGGGCATTCGATTAGATCGGTTCAGTTTGAGGCATTTTCGTTGGTTTGGGTTCCGTTTGGTTTGGAAAAACATCAACTGTTAACTGACTGAAATTTCGGTTGGTTTGGTTTGGTTAACCGAATTACAAATTCGGTTCGGTTTGGTTATTCGGTTAATCGAATTATAAAAAAATCAAATTTTTTATTTTTTATTTTTATTTTTTCATTTTTCACAACTTTTTTTATGTTTTTTTTTCATTTCTCTTTCATATTGCAAATCAAACATCCTTTTCTTTGTTTCAATTGTAAAAGTACTTGTATTTTATTATGTAGTTATATATAAGTATATTAATAATATAGAAAATAAAAATTAAAAAAAAAATTCAGTTCGGTTCGGTTAGCCTATAGGCAACTGTTAACCGAACTGAAATTTTTAATTCGGTTCGGTTTTTAACTCAACTGAAATTTTTTTACTGAAATGATTGAACTAAAATTGAAAATTTGGTTCGGCTTGTTCGGTTAACCGAATTGTTTGCCCAGCTCTACCCTTAATGTTTAGGTCGTTTGGACAAGTTTTATTTTTATTTTTATGAAAAAGAAAATAGGTGCTCCGGCAAAATTTTTTGGTGCCTCTACTGCTACCTTTTAATAATAGTAAGAGACTTAATCCAGATAAAAATGAAACCAATCCATAGTTACCCAATCGATATATCCTAAATGGAATTTTAAATAAACTTTAATTCTAAAATTAAAAGAAATAAAATGAAAGGAATAAATTACAAAGAAAATATAATAAAAGATTTCCAAATGAATCAGATATAGTGTTTAGGGTGAATAAATGCCGAAGAAAAAGAGACATGATTTACATGTGGTTTATCGTTTTAAACTAAAAAAATCTCACTTTAATCCATAATTTTTTTTAACTAAATAAATGACTTTGATCCATAAATCTCTCTATAATCCTAAACTTCAAAAGATTTTTTGTTTTGCAAGTGAAACTAGTGTTAAAAATAAAAAGAACTAACACATATGATACTTTTTGTCACACCCGTTCCAAAACTCCATAGTTTATCATGCATATTTGGTTTTGTGAATTATCAATGTTGTTTGATAATTGGATTGAAGTTGACTGTGAGTCAACGGTAAGGTGTCAGTAAGGACACGGAAATTCGATAATCGAGATTGTTTTGACATGAATAAATGTCATTTATGTGATTTAAATGTTATTTAACTTATCTGGTACTGTATGAATAGTAAATTATACATATATAGTATAATTTCTGGTAATTTTGGTATTGTTAATATCATTTTGAGAACTATGGTGAGAACGTGAGTATCACGTTATACAAAAGGTAGGTTGTATAGAGATTCCACCGAATTTTATTTTCACACGTAATTTTGGACTCAAACGAGACTTAGTCGAAAACTTTTGTAAATTATAGTTTTCACTCGTTAAGGCACAAAATGGACGTGTGCGACGTTTCATGGATTAATTCAAAGTTTTGAGAACTCGCGGGAGGTAAACGTGTTTCTAGAATTCCTATAAATAGGAGTGGATGATTTTGTCATTAGTTACAAACTTATATAATATCTTGGGAGAGGAGAGAGAAAAGGAGATTTTATCCTACGGGCTTTGCGACGACGATCGGTGACCTTTCATCCGTCTGAATTTCACCAAAATTCATATTTGAACTCCCCAAAGTAAGGGCTATATTTTGATAGTCTTTAGGCCACATTTGGCTAAGTTTTTATAGATTTCTAAATCTAGAAATTTGGAAAAAACACGTGTAAACTTTTAGGTTTCGCGTAGGATCAGAGATTTGGCGTTTAGTAGGGCTTCTAATCATTCCCTTAAAGTTATACGACGATAGTTCGAGGTATGAATTTCTAGGCTATGTTATATAGGTGAAATACATGTTTTATATTACAACGACGAAATTGTGATCCGGGCATAATTCATGTGTTAATCTTAGGCCCGTTAATTATGCACGGGATTGAATGTTAAAAGTATGTCTATTTTTACGCGAGCACGTTGAGTTGTTTATGTGGGTCAAAGGGGAGTTGATACAAATTTATGCCGGGGTAAGCTTCTCAATGTTGGAGAATTATAGTAGCGACGGCTACTGTACATGGTTTAAGGCGTGGACTTATCATGGCACTTGGGGATGCAATGGTTGTAGGCTTGGACTAGCCGTTGGCATCGCGGTTTAAGGCTTGGACTTGCCGCTACCGGATGAACGCGTATTCCCTCCTTAGAGACTATTTTGATATGAATTATGAGGTTAAGGCATGATTTATCATATATGCATATGATAGAAATTGTACACTCAGCATATAACTGAGTAGTGGAGATTTACTCCATTGCAGGTGAAAAGAAGAAAGGAAAGAAGAAGCGTGAGAAGTGAGATAGCGGGAACGACGGGGATCCTTCTCTTGTATATATTTTTGTTTTCAAATCCAATGTTGTAAAAATGTAACTTTAAGAAATTAGAATGGTTAACTTCAACTTGTGAGATTTGGAATGACTTAGAATGTTGTAATATGTCATAAAACTACTTTTGGTTATGTTGGAACGTATCCGAACTCATTGATGCGTGTTTTGAATACTTAGTTTGTCAAACTCGGATTTGGAGGATTGTAATATTTCTTTTGTGTTTTTAATCCAAACAAGCCTTAACTTGTTTTGTTATCATTTCTTTCAATAATTAGTAAGTTGTTTATATGTTCTTGCAACCTCGTTTGAGTTGGGGAGTTTTGGATTGAAGAAGGAAAGTCGTGAAAGGGTTTTTAGTGATAGTTGTTTGATGTCTTAGCAAAATTCTGCACCTTTGGACAGAGTTCTGCTAAAGGGTCATTTGATCGGTCAAAGGGGGTGGTTCGATCGGTCGAAATGCCCCTACCAGAAATCTTTTTCTATACCTTCCGAAAATAATTTAAAGGTTTTGATTAGTTTTTAGGGTACCTTTGGAATCTCTTTCAACATAAATTCATCTGATTCAGATTATAATAACATTTTCAATTTTATACGGATTTTGCAATTCGAAGGGTAACGTTTTCAAAGTTTTATATACTCAAGGTTGTTTTAAAGTTAATTTTCCGCCGCGTATAGTCATTTACGAACTGGATAAGCCTTGGTGGCGTGCCACATGTCCTATTTCCGCTGGTAAGTGGGATGGGTTGTGACACTTTTTATTAAAAAAAAATTGAAGAGATTAAATTGTTTGTCTTTGCGTAATTCTAAAACTTACAGAATAATGATGCAATTTTTTAAGCCCAAAGATACAATTTTCCAAAAAAAAGAATAATAGGTCAAGGGTGCTGCCTCCAAGTGTAACACCCGCTCCCGCGATTAATTGTTAATCATGATTTATGCATGCATTAGCATAACTAATTTGTGTTTATTAACACATGTTTAAGTGAGTTTTAACTCACTAGTGGATTGTGAGTGTCCAAATTGGGAACCCAATGTTGGCCAATGTGGCAGTCCCAAATTGGGACATGAGTTGAGAAAGTTCCATTGTGATGGGACAAAGATGGTGGAATCACCCTTATGTGCTTATATGTTTATTAAGGTATATGTGAGATATTTATATGTTGTTTAGAATATATTGTTTATTGTTAGAGACCATTTATGTGGTCATTTGGGATACCTTGGTGAGGACGAATTGAACACGCTATTTAATTAGTAGGCTAATTAGTAACTTCACAAACTTATGTGGGACCACCTATGGAACCCACGTGAGACATAGACAAATACCCACTTAAGTTTTGAGGATTAAATAGTTAGTTATAAAACTAGTCAGGGGTGTAAATGAAAATAATCAAAAGTTGGGTGGGTTTCATAATAAAATTGTAAACCATATACATGAGCTGGGGATACAAGAAGATGGCCATATCTTCTTCTTCTCCAAATTGGGTCGGTTAGAGAGGAAAAGAGACGGGGGTTTCACCGGAGCTTATTGACGCCGTTCGATTACCAATTTCAATTATGAGACCGGATTTGAACTTGTAGAGGTGAGTTCTACGTTTCGGTACTGATTTTATTGAGTATAATCGTCGTAATTTTCGAGACCCAATTCTGAGTGGTAATCCGTAGTTTGTCGAATTCATGTAGGATTTTAACCCGGAGTAGATTTGGGCTTCAATTTTACAACTAGGAACGAATTGCTAAGAGGTGAGTGGTTTCAAGCTTGTTTTTGGATGAGATTTGTGTTTGTGTTCATTTGGGTATAAATTACATGCCTATTTAGCTTAATTACCATGTTTAGCTATAATTACGTGAAAAACACGGTGTTATGTTTGTGTAAGCATGCTTAGTTGCCTATTTGGGTCAAAGGAAAGCTCGTATGAATCCGCCATGAGATTGTTCCGTGGTGATGACCACTTGTTGCCGACAACGGCATTAGACCGCACGTGGGTGGCGTGGGTCATTGGCTTGTGCCGTGAACTGTTGGGGAAGTCGCGGACTTGCGGGTAGTGGCAAAGGAAATACTTGCTTATCCAGAGATCAATTTATTTGTTGAGTTGAATATAAACATGATATGTCATCCGTGTGATTGATTGATATCTCTCACTAAGCACATAACTTATATATTGTAGTGCTTATTGAATAACCATTGTAGGTGAGCACGACGGCGAGAATCCGGAGAGATGAGCTTGGGGTTCGTGGAGTCGAGGAAGCTTGTAAATGTTGTAGTTTCATGTATATAGTTGTTTTTGAGCTAAACTTATAGTTTTGGTGCAAAACTTGTGGTTTGTAATAGTTAACTTGAGTTATGGTAAAACTTGGAGAGATATGTTGGTTTTGGTTTAATCGCTCCAAGAGTTGTGTAAATTTGGTAATTGAAGCTTAGAATGTTGTTGGTATCTTCCATGCCTTTATAATGTAGTTTTTGGCATGTTTGAACGAAAATTTGGTTTAAAAACATGTTTTGGTTGATCATAGTAGCATTGGGAGTTTGGGAGAGATTTGGGGAGTATGTGGGAGAGATTGCATTTCATATCTTGTTTATTGTATATGAACTTGTTAGAGTCCCATGGGAATGTTTTGAAATGGTTTAGAAATAATTTTGAAATGTTTTTGTAAGTTTCCAAGAGGTTTGGTTTGATGTTGGTGATGTTTGGGCATGTTTAGCAAAGTTTTTGACAACAAAAAAATGACTTCTGCAGAGCCCGGATCGATCTGGGTTAAAGAAGGGATCGATTCGGCCTTTTTCGAGGACATTCTGCTTGAGAAATCCTTAAATGGATCGATCCGGCATTTAGAGCGGATCGATCCGCTCACATTTTGACAGCACGTCGATTTTTACGGTAACGGACATAACATTTTCTAAAAAATTCGGTTTCGCGCGCCGTTTTTTTGCGTTGGAACCGGGACTCAAAAACCTATCTTTTGGTATAAAATTTTCTATACCTTATTAATGATCATTTTGCCCTTGGGCTTGTTTTGTCTAACTTAAAGGTTGATTTGAGCGTGTTTTCATTCCTAACTTGATGTTTGAAGGCCTTGGTGGCGTGCCATGTGTCTTGGTTCACATTTGTGGATCCGAGGCGTGACACCAAGCCACCTCCAGGCTCAAATCATGGCTCCTCCACTGATTGTAACACTTCTTTGAATCAATACTAATTCTCATTGCGATTAATATATATATATATATATATAGTAAGACTCCAGTGCGCACTGGGTAAGCGCATTGGGTGAGCTTAAAAAAACTGCGGGGTGCTCCACTGACCCGTGCCCCGTCCTGCTGACTCGCAATTTTTTTAAACTTAAAAGCTCAGTGCGTTTATCCAGTGCGCACTGGAACCAGATTCTATATATATATATATATATAGGGCAAAAGAAAAAAATTAAAAGTTGAGGCGACATAGATACATATAACCTAAGTATATAAGGTAAAAGTAAATAATGTGCTCTCAAAAGGTGTTGAATTTAGCAAAAAAAAAGTGGTGGATTTAGCCCCACCCTTTTAGAATTAGAATTTATTTAAAATTTCAATTAGAATAGATTGGATAATTTTAGATTTGTTTCATTTTATTTGGATTAGTCATTTTACTGTTATTAATGGGTAGCAGTAGAGGCACTAAAAAATTATGTCGGAGCACCTAGAAAAAAAGAATAGAACTTGTCCAAACGACATAAACATTAAGGGTACAAATCGCCAAATAAACCAAACATCAAGGGTGCAAAATATTTTTAATTTATAGTGAATGACTAAAATACTCTTAAATAAGTCACATGACTAGCACATGGGCGAGTTTCCATAAGTTTTTAATAGAAATTCTGATGGAAATGCCACATTGCAACTCGCTATATGCATTAAGGGCCAATTTAAAAAAAATTAAAATAATAGGGTGCAAAGTCTAAAATAGTATATACATTAGAAATACAAAATACGTTTTACCCATATATATACATATACACATACACTCAAATATAAGCGAAGTTTGCTTTCAAACCAAAAATCTGTATACATATATAGACTATGCTTTGGCCAACTCGATCTACAATGTCAATGACTAAATTAACTGTACTTAACAATCATCACGACATTGGCATCCCACAAGAGCACGAAACATCACATAGACAGAGAGAGAACTTACTTGATTATCACAAAGAAAAACAAACATCACTTTGCGTACAGCTAGGACATGACAAAATTTTCTTGGAACTACGGTGTATTATGTATATATATATGTTTATATAGATGTGTATTATATAGGAGTATGATACAATAGATTGGTATTTAAATATAGGACAAATTGTATTTTGCACCCTCAAATTATACCGCACTTTGGTTTCTAAATATATTTTATTTTATTTTATTTATTCAAATTTTTTTTTTTTTTTTTCGTATTTTGATTCCTCAACTATCATTTTGTGACAGTTTTCCCTCTCCATCATTTTTCTTGATGGAAAAAATCACTTTTAGTGACGCCAAAAGTGACGCTAAAAGTGACGGAGGGGGCAAACTGTCACAAAATGTTAGTTGAGAGACCAAAATGCGAAAAATATTTGTTTAGGAACTAAAGTGCCAAATAGGGTATAATTTGAAGGTGCGAAATACATTTAACCCTTAAATGTAATTCAATATAGATCGGTTGTGTGGATTAGGGTTTATTGGGGTTAGTGGGTGTAGAAAGTAAGTCATTTTGAATTATTTTTATTCATTTGTCTTTGAATGTCATTTGAAATTGGGGAATATTAGTGATGAATTTTTTTTTATCAGAAGGTGGGTGTAGTGAATAAAATAGATGGGAGTTAATAAAATTACCCTTTTGTTACACAAGATTTCCACTCAAAAATTTTGTAAACGATACATTTAGCTCAATTTTTTTCAAAAAAGTGTCAACTTGCTGCTCTTAAATTCGTCTCTACTCTAATTCTTTAAAAAATTAAATAATAAAATAGAACTGATTTTTGATAAAGCAGTAAAAAGTTACTCCAGTTGACAAACAATACTAAAATCTTCCAATTATTGATATAGTTAACAAACAAGCATGCACTAATAAGATAGAGAATATGAACCAAGTCCCTTGTGGTCCAGTGGTAAGCTTCTTGGGTGTACTATCCAAGAGGTTTAGTGTTCGAGTCATGAGGGGCGTGGCCACTGGAGTATTCACCCGGCGCCTCCAGGCCTCGGAGAATTAGTCGAGGTGCGTGCAAGCTGGCCCGGACACCCCCGATTACCAAAAAAAGAAAAAATAAAGATAGAGAATATGAATATATATATATATATGTGCATGTGTGTGTATATATATATATGTATATATATATATATTTATAGAGACAGTGATGCAAGTGCAATTCCTAAGTTGGCAGCATATGCATGAACTACTTCGATGGAGCCGTACCAGCTCCTACCTAGAAAAGGATAAAAAGATCTTTAATCTTATTTTGGGTGTTTTAAAATGCGATGTTCCATCCCCCACCACATTCAAATAATGCTATTATGTACCCAAAAGAAAATTGCATAACAATCAGCTGATCCAAATTATCCACCAACTCAATTAGAACATTTTCTTTTTCAAGATCATTGTACTGATCTGAATCAAAGTATCAATAATTTTGAGCTCCATCTCAAAGTGGGTATCTCAAATAACCCAACTATGATCCAGCTCAACGAATAATATATATAATTGCAGTATGTTTTTTAATTCAAAAAATAACAAATTTTGTACATGATATTTAATGTCCACTTCCTTCAAATTTAGGTTTGGTTTAAAGTAAACATTACTTTATGATATTCTTATAATCAAATTCCTAGTTGGTATAGTGGGAATCCGATGGGGAATAACCAGGATTAAAAAAGTCTCTCATTATTTTAATTATAATTTTCTTTTTTGGTATCCTTAACCGTAGCAAACCTACACCGAATGAAGCTAATTGTTTTAATTAATGGAAATTAGTACTCTCATCTCGGTGGTTTCCACAATATGTTCCGCACACTTTTCTAATTAGTTGTGGGTTTTAAACATAATTTAATGTTCAGTCCACATATTCTTAAGCAAGCTTTTGGAGTCTTAATTAAACAACTTTATTATAATTTTTTCCGTTAATGATAATTTTTTAGCGCTTTCACCAAAAAAAAAATTCTTCAACAAGCAAAGACAAATATTTCTTCGAGTAATGCCATATGCTGTGCTTTCCAAAATTTGTATGGCAAATCTTGGGAGCCAAGGTACTAGGTAGGTTACAACAAGAACAGACACGGGGGGTGGGGGTTTGGATCTATTTATACAGATTTTGGGTCATGATTTTCTATATTAGAATGACTATAGATTTACTATATAAGGTTTTTTGCCTTGTTGGAGAGTTGAGGGGTTAGGTGTTTGCAATCCTTACTACATATTATATATAATCCTTTGGCTAATGATTTTATCATAATGAGTGTTGTATAAGCATGACCATTTTTTTTAAATAGTAATACTATGCTTTCCAAACCACAAAACAGTACCACATGATGTGGTAGTGCTTGAAGGTACCAAAGCCAATGCATGTGATATGACAAAGCATTTGGCAACCAAATGTGAAAATTAAAGCATAGCATTACTCTTTTACAAAAATTAAAACCTTGGAGGGGGTAATATGTACGTAAATTAATTGAGAAATGTTAGAGAGGTCTTGCAAACAAGGGAGCCCACTGCACTATAGGCTAATATTATACAAATTAAAAATACTCGATCAAACTTTTTAAAAAATTTGCAAGCCTCTATGTAGTTCCAACACTGTCCCAAATATGTTTTCCAACAGATGTGTCAGTTGGCTCACTTGATATTGGAGAATGCTGAAGTCGTTCCATCATTATTGACGGTGATCCCACGGCTACATGTGTTAAGAACCACATTTATTATGTAAATTTGAGAAGCATTGTATTACTCTTCTTCGAAAACTTTTTTGACAATGAAAGTGGATATTGAATGCGAAATATGAAGTTCTAGATTAATTAGTTGGAAAAAATGGATTAACTTCTCTAAGTTTTAGAGACATGATGTTGTTTGTGAAACTTGTAAAGATGGTTAATTGTAGTTTAAAGTGATAATTAGAATCTCCCTACACATAAAATTGGTGCCTACATGCATGAGTTAAAATAGTTATTCTAATAGAAAAAATAAAAATAAAAAAACAAAAGCAAATAGCAGTTCATTTTCGTAAAAAAGTAAAAAATTGTACGTTATTAACTTACTAGCAAGTTGAAATTTGAAAATGAGGTTTGCATAAATTCTAATGGAGAAAAATCAATTATAAACACTCTGTTAATGTATCTTGCTACATCAACTCTGATCCAATCAAATTGTGGGCCTTCTATCCATAGTAGATAAGGTAGATTGAGTCACTCAGAGGGGATACCACAAGTTTAAATGATCATGTAAATAAAACCAAAATAAATAGCAAGACACACAAAAGACAGAAGGAAAAAAACAACAATATATGAAAATTGAAGTTGTAACACAGTAATTACTTTGAAAGTTTGGGTGAAAGTAAGAGACATAATAATTTGTGAACAAGACCAAGTAGGGCAATTCATGGGAGGGATGTCCTTAATTCATCAAAAAAGAAGGGGTAGTGGAGGGATGAAATGGACCATATTTATCATATATGGGGTTGATGAAAGTTGACCTATAGTGGGCAAATGACAAAAAGGGTTGTGTGCCTGTGGTTTAATGATGAATGGTGTATGATGATTTTCATTTTGGGTTGTTCTATAGTGGGAGTTGGGTTCCATGTGTGCATGTTAGTGATCATATGCATGTGTTTGTATATGTGTGTCCACTTTTGCATCTTCCATGAGTTGTGGTCCCCTTCCTTTTTTTGTCTTTTTCTTTATTTTTTTTCTCTCTTTATATACACATATACAGTATTATATTCCCTCGGTCTTCATTTTTTTAGTCTATTTTTGGAAACTCAACTTATTAAAAAGACAAAAAAAATCTACACCTACTTTCCACAATTGCCCATAATCATTATAATAACTTTTTTACTTTTGTCTTGGTGTAGATTTCAAGAAAGGATAGTTTTAAAAAATAATTAAAAATTGTATACCAATTTAGAAAAGTAGACACTAATTTTGAGACATCCCAAAATGGAATATAGGACTCAAAAAAAGGGACGGAGGGAGATACATTATATGAGTAATGTTAAGGGTATAATAAATTCTTATAATTTATTTACAATTATCTCTATCTCTTTTCTAAGTGATATTATGGATCCGATTAAATTTTAATGGGTCACAGCATCACTTAAGAAAAAATAGAGATGGCTGTAAACAAGTTGTACGTACTCTTAACATTACCCATATTACACTCCCTATGTCCCATTTGTTAAGCCATCTTTGTTTTTTTGGCTGTTCTAAAATTATTGTCATCTAAGAATATTTCGTGATAAATTTTTAGTTACTTTCTAAAATTACTCTTATTAATTTTTAAATTTTTCAACAAAAAGTAAAGGGAAAGAAAAATGGAAAATTAGTGAAAAATCTCTCAAATTGACTCTTAAAAGTTTAGAGTCCAAAAGATTTCTTAGTTTGTTAAAAAGTCTCTCTAATTGAAACTTACATTTAGGGTCGAAAAGATTGCTTAGTTTGAACATCCTTAGACTAATTTTCTCTCTCTCCCTCTCTCTCTCTCTCTCTCTCTCTCTGAGATCTGAGTCTGCCTCCACTACGATTGATCTGCCGCCACCACCCTCTGCCACCACCACCACCACGATCGCGAGTCATCGCCAACCACCACAACTATCTCCAGCCACCACCACCACTACCGCCATTGTTGCAGTCACCACATCCTCGGCCATCTCCATTTCGCTATAGGTTATACAAATATTAAGTGAAATTTCACTTGTTATAGAAAAAGTTAAGTAAAATTTCAATTATTATTATTATTATTATTATTATTATTATTATTATTTTCCCTATATCAAGTGAAATTTGACTTAACTTTGGCTATAACAAGTGAAATTTCACTTGATTTTTTTAGTCGCTGAAGGTGGTGGGGTGGTTGCCGGAGATGATGGGGGTGGTGGTAATGGTGGTTATAGTTAGATGATGAAGATGAGAGCATTTTAGTCTAAAAAATAGGGGGAAGATTTATCCTGAATGATATATTTAAGTTGTCCTTAATCTTAAAAAAAAACTAATGCATTCGTACTTTTACTAACTGCTCCAAAGAAAAACACAAGTAAGGGAGTTTTAATACTTTTGCATTAATTACATGGCATGTGAATGATAATCATTATGTTCTTTTAAAAAATTGAACTCGCAAAGATGGACTAAAGAAATGGGATAGAGAGAATAATATAGGCGCGACGATTTGCTGGCTAGAAGCCTAGAACACTTTGAACACTTGATGTGTCTCATCTAAGGGTAAAAATTTGCACTCTTCACCATTTTTTTTAAATTTAAATTTAAAAAAATTTGAAACTTTCTCCATTTTTTACATCTTATGCATTTTCCTCCCCTTTCAATGCACATCTTTCTCTTTAATTAAATACTATATATTTAAATATTAATGTAAAAATATAATTTATTTAACTTTAAATATATATTTTTTTTTTGGGGAAGGGAGGGGGGGGGGGGGGGAATTACTGAAAAGGACAATTATGGAACACTTGTTAAGTTTAAAGCTAATTTAAAAGTACACTTAATAAAAATGACAAAAAGTTGACCGCTTGTGCTCGCACGGTATAAGTACGCGCACCATAATATCTCCCATCACAACCACCTCAACCCCCACGCGCCACATGCGCGCCTCCAAGCGCACCCACGCGTCACACGCGGGGCTTCCTTTGCCAGACTATTCGCACCGTGCGAGCAGTGTACCGTATCATTTTCAATTTCAAAATATATTTTTAAACTTTAAACATCCATAACTTTTGACTTACAATTCCATTTTTCGCAAATTTTATACCGTTGGAATCGTGTCGACGAGAGCTACAAAACTAGTACCATTGTTGATATGTTTTGAGAAAAAAAAATCATGTTTTTACATACATGAATAATAAGTGAAATTTCACTTGATATACATAAAATATTAAGTGAAATTTCACTCAATTCTAGAGCTTTTAATACCTCTCTCCAAAAAAGCCCTAAGTTCAATTTTTGCAAAACTCATAAACTAGTTACCAAATGAATTAAAATGAAATTGTGATTTAAAAAAGGAGAAGCACCAAAATGGGGGCCGAACTAAGCCTTAATGAGGTAGCAATGACTTTATTGTTATTCGTCTTTTTTAAAAAAAAAATTTCTCAAAATATATAAATTTGGCATACATAAATATTAAGTGAAAATTCACTGAACCCGTACATGCCTTCTTCCTGAAAAACTTGAAGTTAAACTGAACATTTATGTACTCGTTCAGTGAAATTTCACTTAGTATGTCAAGTGAAAATTCATAACTATCCCAAAAGTCGCTAGAAGTAACTATCTAGAGTTTAAGGTCTAATTTGATACTTTGTTAAAAAGTCCCTCAAATGTCAATTTAAAAAAAAAATCACTTAATATTCATGTACAAGTTCAGTGAAATTTCACTTAATATTCATGTATGCCAAGCGAAATTTCACTATCTTTTTATTCTCTTTCATATTAAACAATGCATATTTCGTTAAAAAAAAAAATCAAATTTCACAAATCAATTATAAAACATAGCTTTTCAACCTAAACAAATACAAAATTCTTGTGAAATTTCACTAAAACTCTCCTTTAGAACAAAGTGAACATTCGAATTTTTTTTCCTCACAACATATCAACTTGGCATACATGAATATTATGTGAAAATTCTATTAGATTCGTATAAAACATAGCATGTAAAAATTAGAGTTTTTTTTCTTTTGCTCAAAGGTATCAACAATGGTACTAGTTTCGTAGATCTCGTCGACACGGTTCCAATGATATAAAATTTGTAAGAAACAGAGTTGTAGATCAAAAGTTATGGAGGTTTAAAGTTAAAAAAAAAATATTTTCGAAATGAATATCATATGGTACAGCCACACACGGTGTGAGTGGCTGAAAGAATCTTGCACTCATGAGGCACTTGGGTAACGTGGGATCTTCTATTGTGCATGCTCTTATACCGTGTGAGCATTGTCAAAGATTCTTTTTGTTCTTTTTAAAAAGAATAATGCTTGGGGCACCAAATGATACAAAGAACTTCCATAAAATGAGTGAAAAGTCTATGTGGTACACTGAGATTCGTTAGCAATTAACCATTAGTTTAAATTGTCAAATTAATTAGCGTTTTAAACTTTTAAGAATTACTTACAAAAACATTCTAATTATTATTATTATTATTTTTTTTTGTAGTACACATAGACACGAGCAATTTCTATTAAAAATAAAATACTATGTTTTTTGTGATGCTTTAATTTTTCGAAATAATGGACACTTCTTTTTGTCAAAGCATCACACGCAACCCAATACTGATTGTACGGACGTGAGATTATTTGTGTAAAGTGGGCCATAGTCGATCAGCTGTGCGTCACTCTGTGACACACACGAATGCTTTTAACTTTGGTTTTTAGCCCTTAAAGCA
The DNA here is from genome assembly GCA_033977485.1 of Hydrangea macrophylla. Lineage (NCBI taxonomy): Eukaryota > Viridiplantae > Streptophyta > Magnoliopsida > Cornales > Hydrangeaceae > Hydrangea > Hydrangea macrophylla. Next base: position 107,352,229 of record CM066983.1, on the reverse strand, counting down.
TACGGTGGCCCTAAAAGCATTTTGCTATATATTGGATTATCTTGCTTGCTTATTTTATATGAAAATCTGTGGTGTTAAGACTGTTATAGGTCTTAATTTTATCTAGATTGTTTTTCCCATTCTTATAGGCAAAGTCAGACAATACGATAAATTAGGCCAATATAACTTGTGGGTCATGTGTAAGGTTGTAAGTTGCAACGGATATTCCGACTTTGATCGAAAAAGATTCGCAAAATTTTGATTTTGAAAGTATAAAATTAGTTCTGATTTTCGAAATTTTAAATTTTGAATTTTTTTAAAAAAAAATATATAACCATATACGGAGTATTTGGAATGGTGCAGCAAATTTCGTTTTTTTTTTCCCAAAATATTCTGAATTACTTCCAACCCAAATTCCTAAATAATCTAAATTTTTAATAATAAACATATAATTACATATTTTATTCTCATAAGTTGTAAATGCTTAATTATAACATGAAAGGTTTTACGTTATTTTTCAACTAAAATTCCAAAAATTCTAAAAAAAAAAATATGAAAAACTTCAATTACAAAACTTTATGAAAAGTCAAAAAAATTTAAATAGTTGAATATAGGAATCAATATTAGAATGAAGTTTTGCAATTATGTGAATCCTCAATTTTGATCCGATCTATCGAAAAATCAGCCCTATTCATGGGTTTGAAATAGGAAACAGTCTTATAAGGTGGACTACCATTTTAATTTAGAGTTTTTTTTTACTAAAAAACCTCTAAGAGTAATACTACACCCACACCCATTTTACACCCAAAAACTCACACGCACTCACAATCACTCATAGGTTGCACTGTGGGGTCACCAGGAGTGATTGTGAATGGGTGTGAGTTTTTGAGTGTAAAGTGGGTATGGGTATGGGTGTGGGTGTAGCATTTTACTCAATTGTAATCATCAATCAATAGTGGTAACAACCCCTTCACATTTCTTTCTCGGTCAAAAGTCCCTTATAAGATTTTCTTGGACTGATTTACCATTTTGTAATATAGGGGAAGATATGATATCAATCTCTTAAATTATTCTTTTTTATTTGGTAAGCCAAATTTAATTAAATTGCTATTTTAAAAGACTAAGTAAACTACATACACGCACAAATATATAGATAGATAATCACCTTCTTTTCCAAAATACTCTTATCTATATGATATCACTCATGCGCGTACACAAGTGTGTGTGTAAAGATACATATATAATACATAGAGAGATGTAGGTTGATTCAAGACTTAGAACTTGAAAGCTCAATCTCTAATAACGAATTTTAATCATTTTCATTACATAGGTATGTTTGATATATATATATATATATATATATTTTAGCCTTTTATCTTTTCTCATAAAACATGCATATATACGTGTCTACATCCACACATAGGGGTGGACACGAGCTGAGCCGAGCTTGTTTTCACGAGCTTGCTTGCCAACTTGCTCACGAACTCAAATGAGCCAATCTTTCAAGTGATCACGAGCTTTCTCGCGAGCTTTGTAACGACCTTTTTCGCGCTGTGAGATCCTGTCTCTTGCGGTCGACTGGGCTACGGCGCCAGTCGACTGGGGGGCATGGATGTTGCGTCCTACATCGCCTGGGGACGGTCAGGGGATGTGCTGTATATGTAGGGCTTGTGCATCAACTGGCATGACGCGTTTTGGGTTGGGTTTTCAGGCCCAATGCCAGGAACAAAGCCGTGAGTGGGCTAGGCCATATGTGTGAGCCCAGTACTGCAAAGCGGACAATATTGTGCCATGTTGGTGGGCTGTGACACGCGCGCCCTTTAAAACTGTCCAATTTAATGATAAATCAATCATTTATCAAGCTTATTTACGAGGTTTGTCATATTTTCTCTAAAATTATATAGTTTTTATAATATATATATATATATATATATAAAAACCAATAGTTCTTATCTAATGAGGACTCCCTCATTTTATAAAATGCACACCCCTTACTTCTCTCTCTATTCATGTCTCTCTTACCTATTTTACCTCTCATAGATTTCAATTTTTTGCTGAGTTGAAAGAATTTTTTGCTAAGTTGGGGAAAGAATCCCCTGGAAATAGGGGGCTAGATGAATTTATATAAACTCTTATTGAGAGAAAAGTGAGAGGTGTGCATTTTATAAAATGAGGGAGTCCTCATTAGATAAAAACTGTATAAACCAATATACAAGCTCTTTATCAAGCCTATTAATGAGTTTTTTCACGAGCTTTCTCTCGAGCCATAATCGATCGTGTTCACAAGCTCATATGAGCGAGCCGAGCCGAGCCGAGCCTAGCCTTTATCGAGGTGAGCTTCGAGCCGTTGTTGAGGTGCTCTGCTCGTGTCCACCCCTAACAACATACATATAGACATGTGTGTTCTACTGTGTGTTCTACACCCACACACATATAGACATGTGTGTGTGTGTGTGTTTAGTTTTTTTTTTTTTTAGCCATGTTTGGTCGAATTTTCAAATTTATCAAAGTAATAGTTTGTTAATTTTATCAAACATTGTTTATGAAAATCTCAAAACGTATTTTCTGAAATTTCTCAAACAACTTTTTAGAAAAATTACATTTTTGAACACTTTGTGAATTTTCTCAAACAATTATCTTGAAAGCATAGCATTTTTAAACACCTTGTGGAAATTTTCAAACGGTATTCTGGAAAAAAAAAATTCGACCTTTTGAACACTTTGTGAATCTCAAACATCTTTCTAGAAAATACAACATTTTTTAGACGTATTGTGAAATTCTCAAATAGTTTCTGAAAAATCAACATTCTTGAACACTTTGTGGAATTTCTCAACCACTTTTCTGAAGAAAAAATAATAGTAATAAATTATGGAGTAGCATTTTGAATACTTTGTGAGTTTTTCCGACTTTTTTTTTTTTTGGAAAACATGGTATTTTTAAACACATTGTGAAATAGGAATGGACGGTTACGAATTTGAAAAATGAGAAAAAAGATTGAGGTACTAGTCGCAAAGATTTGAATTTAAGAAAAAGATATTTAAGAGATGTTTCTTGATATATACCTCTTTTTAATTGAGGGGTATTTTAGATCTTTAAAAAAAAATGACCTTTTAATAGAACAATTTTGGATAAAGACCTCTGGCTAAACAAGTTCTAAATTTTGAACTTATAACCAATGGACACTTTAATTTATGCAATTACATGCAGGAAAATAAATCATATCATTGTCCATTGGCATGTGCTACTACCCAAGGATATATATATATATATATAGAGAGAGAGAGAGAGAGAGGATGCTAACTTACATCACGACGTCCTTTTAGCGACGAAAAAAAACGTTTTTAGCAACAAAATTTTTCATCGCTTCGGGGTTTTTAGTGGCGAAAAATTTCGTCGCTAAAAGCATTTGTTTGTCACTAAAAGCTAATGCATGTGCTGCTAACCTATAACCACCATACTGTAGGTTAGCAGCCCCCATATATATATATATATATAATTTGGATAAATCATGTGTGTTTTGCCTTTTGGACTTGAAACCATAGAACATGCACAAAGAAAGGAGCTTCAATTAGTGAAACAAAAGCTTATCAAAATAGTCAGTGTTTGGATAGCAACAAGAGGAGACATATCATGGTCCGAGGTTTGATAATGAAAGCAAAACGTGTTAAATTCAAACTAAATTTAAGACCTAACAATAGTTAATGTGAGAGGAAATGACTAACTGTTATTTAGAGTTAATTGGAATGAGAAACTTCAATAACAGCAATATAAACCAGAAAAATATTTGGATCTCAAAATAACTAATTATGTAGAGGTCAATTGTCATAACAACTGAAAGTGATTAAGCGTGTAGTGAACTCTCAATTCACATAGTACTTGATTTGAATATCTGTTTAAGTGGTAACAATAAATGGAAAGTGACCACAGGGCTTGCATAAAAGATAAGGAAACATTGATTGAAAGATGATTTGTCCTTGTCGATTACAGATGGTGGCTTCAATTTCTTAGTTCATTGATTTGATTGAAAAAAAAAGATGAAAGTTATTGTTAGATAATATATCCCACATCGAATAAATATGAGATTGACTATGACTAGATATACATGTTATGACTAGATATACATGTTGGGATATATTATCTAACACGCTCCCTCACATCCAGCCTCTTCTTGGGTCTGTCACGTGCGCCTCATTGGGTCTTATCATCGTGCAACCTTTTAAAGGATTGGGAATGGGCCCGACTCTGATACCATGAAGAAACTTTGAATCCAACCCAAAAGCTTAAGCTATTAGATAGAGAGACCTAATATATATATTTAACCATAGCCAATCTCATATTTATTCGATGTGTGATATATTATCTAACAGTTATTACTCTATCTATTCACAATATCTATCTTCACTAAGTTAATTTTTCTCCATATTTTTTAGATGCCAACATGGCGTGGCAAAATTGGAGGAGAGTTTTGCAAGTTGTGCTATTTTTTTTCACCAATGTCAAATATGTTAGCATGGCATTGATAGCATTGACATTTAAAAAAGGAAGGACAGAAGATTTTATACTCTAGTAATGTCAAAATATAACTTTGGAGGAATAAAATGACATTTTACATGATGCTCTGACAAAGTTATGTGCTTTGATGGTGCCACGTGGCATGACAACGTAGTACATTTCAACAAATGAGAGTGGATTACTCGAGAAAAACCTATATCTCGGAACCCACAAATAATAAGACCTTAGGGGCTTAGATCCCATCTGAATAACTCATCTCTGGTTGGTGAATACCACATCACTCAGTCACGTCGTGTCCTCAAGGTATTAAAATTTCTCCAATGAGACGGTCATTGTATGTAACAATGTCAATAATTAGGTCAGTCTTTGACCTAACTCTGCAGACACTTCACATTAAGCTAGTGACAAGTCAATCTTCACAAGATAATTTTTTAGCCTACCTCTCAGCCACTCTTCACTAACTGAGTCAATATTATAGGTGAAAATGTATTATTGGATTTAAAGATTCTTGGCAAGACATTTGGGGCCTCAAGGTGGACTTTTGATCCAGGGGCAGGGTGACCTAAGAACTAAGGGACCCCTCCAATAAAAAAAGGTGATCCTTGGGAGTGAAGTCTTCGTACAGAAGGACTAGTGGTTCATAGTATCATACGAGAACTATTTTTTTTTTTTTTTTTTTTAAAGTATTTGAATTTTGAATTGCAAATGGTGAATGTGAAATCTGACAGTAAACTGAGTTCCCGAAATATGAATCTGAGTTCTGAATTCTTGAACGAGAACACACTACTGTGGACTTCATTTTTTATCCTACTATTGACAAATTTGAACCTTTTCAACCCAAGTTCTCTAGAGAAATCTCAGAGGCAGTTCTTTGTGGTTTTCACTCAAAATACAAGTCAAGGGTCCTAATTGATTTGGTTAAATAATGATAACAATACTAAGTATAGAATATTGAAGTTAATGCCTAAATATATAATCAAAGTAGTTCAAGATTATATAGATAAAAATGAGTGTAGTTACAATTTGTAATTGAAAAGAAAATGGTGGACCACAGGTTCAAAAGCTGAAAAGGTTGGGTCATAGGTAGAGAGAAGTGTTTTCAATTTTGTGAGCGAGTGCATATAAGAAAAAGAAGGGTTTGTTTTTGCATGTGCAACTGCATTATTGAACTTGTGGCTAAGCAACAAGAATAGCATCTTATGTCAAAATCCTAGAGAGAGAGAGAGACTAGAGATGTTGATTGTCCACCCAAAATTTGTACCTTTGGGGCCCTTTACTAACCTCAATAATCTCCTTGAACCTAATCAATGGATGGTGAACTCCCCATTTTATGAAACCATTCATCATCTTTCTTAGTATTTTGATTTAACACATCAATTTTACAAAGTCTATTCAGCTCCAACCTCCTTTCATATCCACATGTATCAGTCAATAGAAGCTATGGCCTTTTGACACACACACACAGATACACATGTGAATATATTATATTGGGTCTCAGTTGATATGAATTTAAATAATTAAGGGCTTGGGTTTCTCTTTGCATAGTCCTTGGGCCCTTGGTGACTAAGGTTGATGATACATATTTTGAGCTCTATCTCATAATTCAAACGAAGCCTCAAAACTTAAGTCGTGCCCATGTATGAAATGTTACATTAGCCCAATTAAGCACCAATTTACCAGTTAAAGAAACACTAGGAAAAAAAAAAGTATTTATGATAATGCAGGTATGAAAAATCCGAGCCTATAAATCATAAAATCATGACAACGTACTCTTTTCCTTTTTTTTTTTTTTTTTTTTTTTATTGTTTTTTTTTTTTTTTTGGGTGGGGGAGGGGGGTTGAGGTTGTGTGGAGACTTTAATTGATAAAAACGAAAATTTTCCCCCAATTTCAAAATTTTAAATACTGGCTTAGACCATATCCAAAGTTGAGGCAAGTCATATAGCAAAAGCAATTTTGCTCTGCTACTTAGGATTTTGTTGCTCCAATGGAGACATCAATGGACGAGGAAATGTTGATGTAGCCCAAAAATTACAACAATTTTGCCTCAACCACACGATACATTAAATCAATATCTTTTACTATTTTAATCAAAGTTGCTAACAGTTTTTCATTATTTAAATTAGGGTTAATTACAGAAACACCCCCTGTGGTTAGGCCTTTTATCAATTACCCCCCTATGCTTTAAATTTTATCACTAATACCCCATGTGGTCTAGACTAAAGTGAAACAGTTACTTTTTTCGTTAAAGTTAACGGAAAATGGGTAAAAGTACAAAATTACCCGTATTACATGCTGATGGGAACACCCTTACATGCTTAAATGTTCATTTAGGCATATGCGGTACATTATTATATTGTTTTGATATTATATTTGTTGCTAGAGACTATTCTGTGGTCACTTTGGGGTGTCTTTGTGAGAGCAAATTTGACACACACACACAAAGTTTGTGTGATAAATTTTTTTTTTTTAGAGATCTTAGTACATCACTACACTGGATTTCACTCTGTATGGCCAAGGGTAGATTCCAAAAAAAAAAAAAATCACCAAGATTGTGTGTGTCCAAGGGTAGATAAAAAAAAAATATATATATATATATATATCACCAAGATTGTGTGTGCTGTGTATGTGTGTGTTCAATGGTAGATCAAAAATAAAAATAAATAAATAAATTTGCTCTCACAAAGGTACCTCAAAGTGACCACAGAATGGTCTCTAGCAATAAATATAATATCAAAATAATATAATAATGCACCACATATGTCTGAATAAACATTTAAGCATATAAACGTGTTTTCATTAGCATGTATTAGAGGTAATTTCGTCATTTTCCCATTTTTCATTAACTTTAACGGAAAAAGTGATTGTTTCACTTTAATCCAGACCACAGGGGGTATTAGTGATACAATTTAAAGTATAGGGGAACAACTGATAAAAGACTCAACTACAGGGGGTGTTTCTGTAATAATATGTTTAAATTATAGAAGCCAAAATTGAATTGATTAAAGTATAGAAAATATTAAAATATACACACTTTGATGTATGGGTTGGAGTAATATACTTTGATCATTACATCAACATTGCCTTTGAGTCTTTGACACATCAAAGTACACATTTACTTCATAAAATTTGATGTTAGCTTTGGAGATGGTGTTAGAACAACTATGGGGCAAAGCAGAGGGGAGATTAGAGAAAGCGAAGAACATGAAAATTCTATGACCAAGGCGTGAGAAAGCAAATAAAGAAGTAAAACAAAAAGAGGACTGACAAGCTCTGCGCTTGCCTTCTTTTACTGAACAAATAAATTGAAAAAGAGTAATACTTGGGACACAACTTTCATACAACTTTCATACAACCTCTTTAAAACTTGTGTCTATCTCTCTACTGTGTCACTGTGGGGTCCAATGACATCACAAGAGGGGATTTATAGAGCTGTGAAAAAGGCCAAAAGAGGCCTTGGAGAGAGAGAGAGAGAGAGAGAGAGAGATGGGGGGGAGGGGATTTATAGAGCTGTGAATATACAATTTGCTTTTTCGTTGTGTCTGATTAGTTTTCTTCCTTTTTCTTTTCTTTAGGAGGTTTTGAAGTTTGAAATATAGTAGTGCAAAAGACACAGAAAGAAAAAGAAAAAAAAAAAAAAAGAGAAGAAGCAAAAGTTGTGAGTGTTTGAGGGACAGGAATAGGATTAGCCAAGGAATGGGGCCTCATATATGTATGTCTCTGAAACTTGTTCTGCCATTGCTGAAAGTGGTGGTGGTGGTGGTGGTGGTAAGAGAGAGGCCAATGGTGCAAAAGTAGTCAGACTGTGCTTTCTTGCTTGCTAAAGAAGTGACACTATGTACTTAGTACTCAAAAACACACCATTACTGATTCATACCTCCTTCATGCCCAGTCTCTGTCCTCCCAACACTCACCAGCTTTATTCTCATGACAATTATGCTACCGCAAAGAACTTTTTTCTTTCTATGAGCTGCCCTACCTACCTTCATCATATATGACATGTCCATACACTTGGGCCTTTGCACCCCAATTCGCATGTTCTAAGGTAACATTTCCACATGTGTCAGACATGACACTTCGGAGACACTATTCATGTCATGCCGTGGGCCTTTTTTTAGAATTTGCCGTGTCGTGTTGGCGTGTCTAAGTCCGTGCTTTGATTCCAAACTATTCAGACTCCATTTGGTTTATGGACATAAAGAAGGAAAAGGATAGGCAAGCATGGAGGAAGTAGAAAAGCTTAAATAACATTAAAAATTAGGATTTTTTTTTTTTTTTTCCAAATAGAGTACTAAATAAAGAAAAAATAGAGAGAAAAAAATAGAGTACTAGCTACTAAATAAAGAAAAAATAGAGCCTTAAGCTTGTCTACGTGGATTTATTGTGATACACTTAAGATCCGGCCGGCCTGATCATAATGTTGGCAGCCCACCTATACAAATACAACCTACTCCTTTCTCCAGAACAAGAAATGGCTCTACAAAAACAACTTAACCAAGCATGATGACACATGTAGAGTTCAGCATATGCTCAAGTTAGAACAGGAGAACACAGACCAGCTCCACTAGAAATGCCAACCATCTCACCACATTCCTAAAACAAGTACTATATAGTACGAATATATCTGAGATAATTGATTCTGGAAACCATTTATTAGGACTACCTTGGACGTGTTTTTCCAATACAACCCCTTCTCGCACCACAAGGGCATTTTACTTGCCATTCTGTAAATTGGTTCTCGAAAGAAGGTTCAAAAGGTCCATTTACTTGTGAAAATCATTCTCAGCAATATAGAGGTATATGCATAACACCAAAATCAAAGCGGCAAATCCACACAAATTCATATTGACATGGTCCACATGCTCGATGAAAATTAACCATGTACCACCTGAATTAAATCCTCAGTTCTAGCACTAAACTATGTTTTCCACCTTTCGTAATTACCTATATACTGCTGTCATAATCTCCAATCATGGTAAACGGAAATGTCCCATCTTTCGAAACACGACAGTGCCTACTGCCTAGTAATGTAGAAGAAATCTTAGGAGAACAGCCTCATATCACTGCTATCTAACAGACTTGCAGCAATTCCAATATTAAACCCCAAATATTGTCTGTAACCTATCTTATCATTTTCAAGAAAATAGGATTTTTAAATCTCCCAAATATGAGTCCTGATTAATGTTGCACCATTCGGGTTTTACACTCTTAGAGCTCAATTATAAATGCAGGCTCAAATATATGTTAACACTGAAAATTCATTGAAATTATTCTCATTCTTTAGACAATTCTGGTATATTATTTACAAATGTATGGCAAAAGGCCAAAGGAAGAGCCAAAATCATATGGCTCTGCAGTATACATTGAAATGTGGATAATATACTATACCATTGGTACCATATAATTATTGACCAAACAACAGAATAAAAAGAAAAAGAAAAGTAACCTCTGTGCCTTAGAGTTTGGATCGACATTTCTGTATGAGCTCTCTCCTCAGAATTTTGACCGAAGTTGATATTGGAACGCTATCTACAAATGTTACTCTTCGTAATCTTTTGATTGGCGCAACCTGCAAAGGGCAAAGATACTGATCAAAATACCAAGCAAAAACAGGAGTCATACATTACTTTATTTTAATACTAATAGGCCCAAAGAAAACATACCTAAATGGCTTTTAACACTACTAATTTTCCCATTACCCTTACCTGATTTGCAATAAATTTCTGAACGTCTTCTTCAGTTAGTGAACTACTGGTTGAGCGAACAACATATGCAATTGGGACTTCACCAGCTTCAGCATCAGGAAATCTACAAGAGGAAATTGATGCTCAATTGTCATGAAATATATGGAATTTGGCATTTATCAGAATTGAATGACCGATATATATATACACACGTACGTGTGTATATATATATTAGCTACCCTACTTACGGGATGACAACCGAATCTAATATCTCTGGGTGAGAGAGAAGCAGACCTTCCAGCTCTGCTGGTGCCACCTGGCAGACAGACAAGTGAATGTGTAAGAGAGCAGTGTATCAGTGAGCTCTTATGAACATGGAATGCAAGAATTGATTGAGAATCAGTTACCTGAAACCTTTATACTTGATAAGCTCTTTTATTCGGTTCACAACATATAACTGTCCCTCTTCGTCAAAATAGCCAAGATCTCCTGTGCACAACCAACCTTGTTTATTTATGGTTGGCAGAATTTCTATGTTGGCAGCCCACCTATACAATACAATCTACTCCTTTCTCCAGAATAAGAAATGGCTCTACAAAAACAACTTAACCAAGCATGATGACACATGCAGAGTTCAGCATATACTCAAGTTAGAACAGGAGAACACAGACCAGCTACACCAGAAATGCCAACCACCTCACCACATTCCTAAAACAATTCTATATAGCACGAATATATCCGAGATAATTGATTCTGGAAACCATTTATTAGGACTACCTTGGACGTTTCCGATACACCCCTTCTCGCACCACAAGGGCATTTTACTTGCCATTCTGTAAATTGGTTCTGGAAAGAAGGTTCGAAAGGTCCATTTACTTGTGAAAATCATTCTCAGCGATATTGAGATACATGCAAACACCAAAATCAAAGCGGCACATCCACACAAATTCATATCAATATGGTCCACTGCTCGATGAAAATTAACCATGTACCACCTTAATTAATCCTCAGTTCTAGCACTAAACTAAGTTTTCCACCTTTCGTAATTACCCATATACTGCTGTCATAATCTCCAATCATGGTAAACGGAAATGTCCCATCTTTTAAAACATCACAGTGCCTAGTAATGTGGAAGAAATCTTAGGAGAAAAGCATCGTATCTTTCTTTTTCTTTTTTTCTTTTTTTTTTTCTCTTTTTTTTTTTTTTTTTTTTTTTTTGTTTTGTGGGTAAAAGAGAAACAACAAAACAGAGCAAAACTAGCTTCCACTTAAGCGTCTTCCAACAAAGGCATACAAAGGTCCCTATGAGGGCTATCTAACAAAACGAGAGGATTCAGTTGATCCGCCCCTAAATTAGCCAGAAGGTCAGCACATATGTTGCCTTCTCTCAAACTATGGGTAACATTACCCTTACAAACATTAAGGAGAGTTCTACAGTCTTCAACAATCACTCTAAGAGGGTGATTAACTTCACAATTCTGGATCAAAAGGCAAGCCAACATAGAATCGGTTTCAACCACAAGATTTTCCATTCCTTTATTGACAGCAAGCGTGAGGCCTTGCCATATGCTTTCCATTTCTGCAAAAAGGCTGGTACATTGACCGATGTATCCGTAGTATCCTGCTTGCCACCTTCCTTGGTCGTCCCTGATGAGCCCCCCAAATCCACCTCGTCCTGGACTGCCTCTACTACTTCCATCTGTGTTGAGTTTGAAGTAACCTGCATTGGGAGGGTACCAACGAATAAGATCAACATGTTTTGTTATAGACAGAATTTCATTTCTTTTGAAAGCTTTACAGATAATCCCTAAGTCCTTAAGACATCTTAGCAAGCTGTCTATCATTATTAGATTTCCCTCTAAACACGAGATTGTTCTGTCTTTCCACAGTTGCCAGTACCCTGCAATGAAAGATAACATCATTAGAAAGATCAAAGTGGATGTTAGTAGCAAAATCTCTCATTCTATCACATAGATCCATTGGGTGTGATTTAGCATCAGATTCAAGTTGTCAATCGCCCTTGGAAGCAAAAGACTCCATAAACTACGAGCCTTAGGACAGTCTCTGATATGCAAAGCATCCTCCTTCCAATGAGAGCATCTAGGGCAAGTAGAATCAGGAGAAATGCTTCTACCATTAAGGAGATGTTTAGAAGGAAGTCTGTTGAGTAAGCATTTCCAAATAAAAAAATTCAACCTAAAAGGGACTTTCCATTTCCAAAGATCTTTCCAGACATTACTTCTTGGTTGGGAATAGTTTCCACTAGTAATGGCATAGGCACTAGAGGAATTGAACTTGCCATTATTCGAAAGAACCCAACTTGGGTAATCAGCAAGAGAGTTAAATTTGGAAAGGGGAGTTGTAAGAATATCATTAATCTTATCTGTAGTTAACCAGTGCTGGATAGGATCCAGGTTCCAAGAGCAATTTTCAGATATTATATCCTGCACCTTTAAGTTAGGAAAATCAGTGGGGGGTAGCCGTTGAGATAGAGAAGACTCACCACACCACCAACCAATCATTCCACAAATGAATATGCTTACCATCACCAACTATTCATTTGATGCCTTCTTTAAAGGTCCTTAGAACTTAGAATTCCTTTCCAGGTATTGGAATTTCTTCTCTTGGCCTTCCACTCTAAACGAGGGTTGCCATTGAGATATTTATTCACAATAACCTTAGTCCAGAGATTCTCTTTAGAGTTCAAGATGTTCCAGCCAAGATTCCCAAGCATATCACTGCTACCTAGAAGACTTGCAGCAATTCCAAAATTAAAGCCCAATTAACTTTAAAAACCCCATTTGTTTGTCACCTATCTTATCATTTTCAAGAAAATAGAATCTTTGAATCTCCCAAATATGAGTCCTGATTAATGCATATTGCACCATTTGGGTTTTACACTCTTAGGGCTAAATTATAAATGCAGTCTCAAATATATGTTAACACTGAAAATTCATTGAAGTTATTCTCATTCTTTAGACAATTCTGGTATATTAAATACAAATATATGGCAAAAGAAGGGCCAAAATCATATGGCTCTGCAGTATACATTGAAATGTGGATAATATACTATACCATTGGTACCATAGAATTGACCAAACAACAGAATAAATAGAAAAAGAAAAGTAACCTCTGTGCCTTAGAGTTTGGGTCGAACTTTCTGTATGAGCTCTCTCCTCAGAATTTTGCCTGAAGCTGATTTTGGAACGCTATCTACAAATGTTACTCTTTGTAATCTTTTGAATGGCGCAACCTGCCAAAGGCAAAGATACTGATCAAAATTCCAAGCAAAAATAGGAGTCCTACATTCCTTTATTTTAATACTAATAGGCCCAAAGAAAACATACCTAAATGGCTTTTAACACTATTAATTTTCCCATTTCCCTTACCTGATTTGCAATAAATTTCTGAACATCTTCTTCAGTTAGTGAACTACTGGTTGAGCGAACAACATATGCAATTGGGACTTCACCAGCTTCAGCATCAGGAAATCTACAAGAGGAAATTGATGCTCAATTGTCATGAAATATTTGGAATTTGGCATTTATCAGAATGAATGACGGATATATACATACACACATACGTGTGTATATTATATATATATATATATATTAGCTACCCTACTTACGGGATAACAACCGAATCCAATATCTCCGGGTGAGAGAGAAGCAGACCTTCCAGCTCTGCTGGTGCAACCTGGCAAACAGACAAGTGAATGTGTAAGAGAGCAGTGTTTCAGCGAGCTCATATGAACATGGAATGCAAGAAATGATTGAGAATCAGTTACCTGAAAACCTTTATACTTGATAAGCTCTTTTATTCGGTCCACAACATATAACTGTCCCTCTTCGTCAAAATAGCCTAGATCTCCTGTGCACAACCAACCTTGTTTATTTATGATCAGCATTGTGTCCTGTGGATTGTTGAAATAACCTGGAAAGGTAAATAAAAAATTAACAAATCCATATGAACCAGAAAAAGAATAAAAAATCATGGTTTTAGTTTTACATTTATCAAGCCTCATTGCGTAATCCTTGACTGCCTTTATTCAGCGTATGTTATAGCATGATTTGTATGGTTTCTATTCAAAAATCAATTATCATCCATATCTCACAAAGTTCCATTAAAAACTTCAAAAGGAAAAACTAGTGTAAACAATATAGGAGATTAAACACTTGCATTCATCAGACTGGTGTAATACACAAACACACGTACATATAAGCACTATGTAATAGTCAACAGATTAACAGGTACCTCCTCAAGCTTAGTGAGCAGAAAATTAATGAACTCTCAATAACTTGTAGGCAAGGGCGCAGCCATTCATGGGCTGGGATGGGCTACAGTCCCCAACCAAAATTTTTAGAAAAAATAAAAATTATATGGTAAAAATAATAATTTTATACATACTCTGTGTAGTCAGCCCCACTCAATTTTTGCAAATTTTTTTTTTGGGTGAATAACTTCATCGACCCAATTGTAATCTAACCCACATTAAATATTTGTCCCACAGCATTTTCTTACAACTTCTTAATTCAGTCCAACCCAAATTGTTTTACTATCAGTCAAGCTTTACAAATAAAATAAGCGATTGTAACACCCGTACCCGGAAAAAGGGTTAATTGACATGTTAATATGCATTAATTCATGTGATTAGTGCATATAATGCATTAAGGGGAGGCTTTGGACTCACTCGTGGAAGAGTCTCTAGTGAGGTGGGACAAGTTATGAAGTGGGACCTAGTGAAGCGCCCGGATAAAATAAATTGTATTTAAATGATTAGATGCATTATATGATTAATTGAAGATATGTTAAATAGTTTTCATATTATATTGAAGATATGTTTAATAGTTTTCATATTATAGTTTTCATATTATGTTGGTTACTAAAATGCTAGTTTGGTTATTGTATACAAGGAAATTAACGAAAAAGTGCATAATTAGTAGGTGCGATAGCAACTTCGTAAAATATTTGGGGTTTGGGACCCATACGAGACTTAGATAAACAACCATTTAGATAATTGGGTAGGTAATAGAATGTTTGGAGGATTTCATAATAAGAACTTAAGAGTTCCGGGTGACAACACATATGCATGTGTTGATAGGTGTCAAGAGAATGAGAGAACTCTCACATTTATAGAAAAGAAATTAGAGAAAGAAAAGAAAGCCGACGAGATTACGAGATGCCGACGTCCATTTCACGCCATCCAATTCGCGAACCGAAGCCGTATTCGGACTCGTGGAGGTGAGATGGTCATTTGTATACCTTTTATTTAAGTTTTAATCGTCGGATTTTGGTAGTTCATTCTAATCGGTGACATGCGGTTGCCGAAAACGTGTAGGATTTACTTCGGAGTAGGATTTGGACAAGAATCATTAAGGAAAGATGCATTTCTTAGCTTGTTTGGGGTAAAATCCATAAGAAGCGAGTTTTCTAACCAGAAATTGATTGTGGTTTAACTTGTGGAATGATACAAATACAAATAGAGATGGTAGATTCATGCTTAGAAGTCATGATAATGATATATTTGTGATTATCATGCCAATTATGTGAAAAGTTGCCATGCCTATACGCTTATATGCTTATGTGCTTATGAGGTGATCAAAGAACACTGGGGAAATGATTCATTGTTAGGAGTAATAAGGTTAGAGAAGGATAATCATCCGTTGAAATCGGAAGTCCAAGGAATAGAAGTAGAAGTGACCACAGGGCCAAGTGAAGGTCTTCAGGTCTGAATGAATCATTGAATCGGTGATTCGCCGATCACGAATATGAATTATGTGGTTATTTGTAGCATTGCACATGTTAAGCATTCAATCATTTTTAGATTGCTCACTTAGCGTAATGCTTAACAAAACCGTTTTCCTTTTCTATTGTGGTAAATAACCATCGCGGATTGGAACATGTCGTGGGAAGGAGGTGATTAACGCGTGGGAATGGAGAGGACTTGGAACTTGTTAATATGTTTATAGTCTTGTTGAATATGTAACTTTATGCTTTTGGGAATTCTGGAATTGGGGCTGTAATATGGTGATCAGTAGGTTGGAGTTTCTCTTCGAGAATTTTATATATTTCCTTATAACTAAACTATAGATTATGTGTGTAGTTTGTGTTGGGCCTTCCCGGCTAGTCTGTATATGTGCCGCCACTATTTTGGACTTGTTCCATATATAATTGAGTTATATGCAAAGTTTTGGAATACTTTCCTGTTGGAATTAAATATTAAATTAGGAGTTACATAATTTTAGTCCGTGATTTTAGAGGTCATGTTGACCAGCTATAATTAGCTTTTATTCCTCTTTATTTCCTTCCTATCTTGGATCTCTCCTTGTAACTATATAATTTCCTTTGGATGTAAATACAAAATAACCTTTTCTTCTCCCCTTTTTGGTATCAGAGCCAAACCCTACCTCACCACCACCACCACCACCACCACCACCACCTTAGTCGCACCTCCCCCAACCACCATCCTGCCCTTCGCCCATCTCCTCTCTTCCTCTCACCACCAGCCCAGCCCCACCAGGGCCAGACGCAGCCCTCCCACAGCCAGCCAGGGCCAGCCGCAGCCCTCAGGCCTTTCGGCCTGTTTCTAGCAGCCTTGTCGGCTGCCTCTTTGCCCTCTTTGGGCACCCTAGTTATGCAATACAACCCTCCGTGTGCTCTTTGTCTCTATTTTGGGTGAAGCCGAGTGTCCAGCATCCCTGTTGGTATGCACTAGAGCTGTCTTTGTGCTCTCTGTCTCTTGTTGGGTGAAGCCGAGTGTCCGGCTGCCCGTTATTTTTCAGCCGAGTATCCGGTTGTGGGGGTTTGTCTATTGGCACTTCCGGTGTTGACTCTCTTCAGCATTTGTTTGTGTGTGCTTTCGTGGCTACTTCTGGGAAAGATATTGCCACAACGCCACCGGCTCAGCGGGTTACTAGTGTTTTGTTAAATGGTAAGAACTTTCATGCCTGGGCTAATTCACTTCGTTTATTTCTTGGCGGAAAACATAAGATTTGATGGTTACTTGGTAAGGTAACGTCCCTGGGGGAATCTGATGATAAGTATGAGGAATGGTATACTAATAACTGTATTATTTTAGGCTGGATGTTTAATTCCATGGACGAACGGGTCTACAACATGTTCATGTATCAACGGAATGTGTGTGATCTTTGGACTGCGCTTAATAAAATGTATGCGCACGCTCATAGTGATTCTCGTATTTTTGAGCTCTATCAGGATATCTCTCATGCCTCTCAATCTACCTTGGGCCTTTCTGTTAGTGATTACTTTGGGTATCTACAGACTCGTTGGGAGGAGCTCTCTCAGTATGAACCTCTAAGTGATTTTCTGAACGATGGTGCTGTTGAGTCCAAGCGATTGGATCGCCGTCATACCTACCAGTTCTTAATGGGTTTGAAACCCGAGTTTGAGGCCCTTCGTACCCAGATTCTTAATACGGTTCCTCTGCCCTCTTTATTTGAGGCTTTTGCTACGGTGGATGGAGATGAGCGCCGTCGTCGTCTTATTTCCCTCACTTCTGTGCCGAGTTCTTCTCCATTTGTTCCGGATCAGATGGCTTTTGTTGCCCCCAAGGCTCTCGTCCGATGGGTTCGAAATTTTTTTGTCAGCATTGTCGGAAGCCGGGCCATACTATGCATCGTTGTTTTGACCTGCATCCAGAATTACGACAAAAATTTGCTAGGAACAAGCCTCCCACTGGTCGCAGGAAAAGTGCTCCTCGTATGGGTGCCGTTGTTGAGGCTGTTTCACCTTCCCCTGATTTTAGTCAACTTCAGTCCCAGATTGCCCAGCTTCAGTCCCATTTGGGTTTAGGTGCTTCCCCCTCTGTTTCGGGCTCTACTGTTTCAGGTCCCACGGCTGCTGTTGCCACTGGTACACCTACTGCTCTTCTTGGTAAGTCGGCCCATCCCACCTGGATTCTGGATTCTGGTGCTTCTAATCATATGACTGGTGAGTGTTCCAGTTTTATTTCTCCTTGCACTCCTAGTGATCAGTCAGTATGTATTGCGGATGGAAGTACTATCCTGTTCATAGTCAGGGTGATATTCATTTAACTCCCGATATTACTCTCTCGTCTGTTTATTATGTTCCCAACTTTGCTTACAATCTTCTGTCTGTTAATCGTCTTGCTAAAGACCACAATTGTGTTGTTGTCTTCTTACCTCATGGTTGCTACTTGCAGGACCTGACTTCGAAGAAGATTTTTGGCAGGGGGTATGAGCGGGATGGTCTATACTTCTTTGGGGATCCACCAGCATCTGGGATGACCTCCAACTTGCAAGCTACTGTTTCTTCTATTCCGAATAACTCTGTTTTACCAGATTCTAATAAATATGTTTTTTCCCTTATAACTTTGGATTTGTGGCATGCCCGTCTTGGTCATGTCAATTATAAGTATTTGTTTTGGCTATTTCCTCCATTAAATAAAGCTTGCAAAGATTTTCAGTTTAATTGTGTGGTTTGTGAATTGTCTAAGCATACTCGCACTTCGTATATTCCACGTATGCACCGCACTCCTAGTGCCTTTGATGTTATTCACTCTGATGTCTGGGGTCCTTCTCCTGTCACTACATTGTCACAGCACCGTTATTATGTTACTTTTATTGATGATTACACTCGTTGCACTTGGGTGTTTCTAATGAAAAAAAAAATCTGAAGTTTTTAGTCACTTCAGGAATTTTCTTCAAATGATTAAAACTCAGTATAATATAGTTGTTCATAATATTCGGTCTGATAATGGTCGGGAGTATCTTATTGATGAGTTTAGGGCTGCCCTTAATAAAGATGAGATTCTTCAACAACTTACATGTCCCTACACTCCAGAACAGAATGGGGTGGCAGAACGCAAGAACAGTACCTCATGGCTGTTTTTAGATGTCTTTTGTGTGGGATGAATGTTCCCAAATATTTTTTGGCATATGGTTGTTCTTACTGTTATTTATCTTATTAATCGTGCTACTAGCCGTGTCCTCCAAGGGAAGGCCCCTCTTCAGGTTCTTAAGCCTGATTGTACTCTTTTTCCCATTGTACCTCGTGTTTTTGGCTGTACCTGTTTTGTCCAAAATAGGAGTCCTACCCGGACCAAACTGGATAATAAAGCCATTCGTTGTGCATTTTTGGGCTATTCTTCTATGTCTAAAGGGTATAGGTGTTATGATCCTGTCACTCGTCATTTCTATAACTCTTTGGATGTTACTTTTTTGGAAACGGTTTCATTTTTCCCAGGTTCTTCCTCGTTAGGGCCCGCTCCTGTGGAGCCTGTCATGCCTGATGCCTCTATTCTACCTCGTCCGGTTCCTATTCTTGACTCTACGGATACGTCATTGCCTCCGATTGTCTCTGGTGATCCAATGGAGGTGTACACTCGCCGTCAGCGCTCCTCTACTACCCTGCCTCAGTCTTCTCCGGATTCAGGTATCTCTCCTCCTTCTTTAGCTCCTGTCTCACCCTGTTATCCTACTCGTGTTCGTCGGCCCCCTACCCGTTATCTTCTTTCTCATAGTACTAACCATCCTATTTCCAAGTATATCTCTTACCAGGGCTTGTCCGCTTCTTTTCACTCATTTATTAGTCAGGTTGATTCAGTCTCTGTTCCTCGTTCTGTTCACGAGGTGCTTCAGAATCCTAAGTGGGTGGCTGCTATGAAGGTGGAAAGAGTAATACTTGGGACACAACCAAAAGACACAACCTTGGGACACAACTTCCATTTTGTGTCTATCTCTCTCTTGACGGGTCCCACAGTGCCAGTGGACCCCACAGTACCCACTAGGACCACTAGGAGAGAGATAGACACAAAATGGAGGTTGTGTCTTTTGGTTGTGTCCCAAGTATTACTCAGGTGGAAATGGATGCTCTTCAGGGCAATAAGACGTGGGAGCTTGTTCCCTTTCCCGTAAGGGAGCGCACTGTAGGCTGTAAATGGGTCTTTAGTTTGAAATATTTGGCTGACGGGACTATTGATCGTTATAAGGCTCGTTTGGTTGCTAAGGGTTTTACACAGGTGCCTGATAAGGATTTTACACAGGTTTTACACCTGGTTTTCGAGCTCAGGGGGAGTATTCGGGGAAAGTTTGTCTTCTTCGCAAATCTCTCTATGGCCTGAAACAGTCTCCTCGTGCATGGTTTAGCCATTTTAGTGAGGTTGTTCTTCGCATGGGATTTGTTCGGTGCCATTCAGATCACACGTGTTTTATTCGCCGTGAGCCTCATGGGAAACGTATTATTATTTATGTCTATGTTGATGATATTATTATTACCGGGGATGATGCACCAGGTATTACTCAAGTGAAGCGGTCTCTTGGAGTGTCGTTTGATATTAAGGATTTGGGTCCACTGCGGTATTTTCTAGGCATTGAGGTTGCTCGTTCATGCAAAGGTATTTCTTTGTCTCAAAGAAAGTATTCTCTTGATCTTCTTCAGGATACCGGCATGCTTGGATGTCGGCCTGCCTCTTCTCCTATGGATCCGAACCTTAAGTTAACTCCAGAGATGGGAGAACTCCTACCAGATCCTTCAGTATATCAATGTCTTGTGGGTCGTCTCATTTATCTGACGAACACAAGACCAGACCTTACATTTGCTGTTAGTGTTGTGAGCTAGTTCATGCATTCACTGCGTCCCTCTCATTTGGACGTTGTATATCATATTCTTCGGTACCTCAAGACTTGTCCTGGTCTTGGGCTTTTCTTTACAGCAGGAGTTCAGACTGGTCTCTCCTGTTTTACAGATGCCGACTATGCCGGTTCTAAAAGTGATAGGCGTTCTACGTTTGGTTTCTGTACTTTTCACGGAAGCCATCTTATATCTTGGAAGAGTAAAAAACTAAGCAGTTGTTTCTCGTTCTTCAGCTGAAGCGGAGTATCGTGCCTTGGCTCAAGGCACTTGTGAGCTTCTCTGGCTTCGATCTCTTCTACAGGAGTTGGGTTTTCCTGTTATAGGTGCATCTACACTGTTTTGTGAGAATAAATCCGCCATTATGTTGTCCTCTGACTCAGTTCTTCATGAGAGGACTAAGCATATTGAGGTAGATGTTCACTTTATTCGGGAAAAAGTTCGGACCGAAGTTATTTCTCCAAGTTTTGTTCCTTCTACTGATCAAACAGCTGATATGTTTACTAAGTCTGTTGGTCCTACGCTTCTACAGTCTTCTCTTGGCAAGCTGGGGCTTGTTGATGTCTTCGCTCCCTGCTTGAGGGGGAGTGTTGGAATTAAATATTAAATTAGGTGTTACATAATTTTAGTCCGTGATTTTAGAGGTCATGTTGACCAGCTATAATTAGCTTTTATTCCTCTTTATTTCCTTCCTATCTTGGATCTCTCCTTGTAACTATATAATTTCCTTTGGATGTAAATACAAAATAACCTTTTCTTCTCCTCTTTTTTTCCGGTAAATTTTCTATGTTCGAGTATGCTTGGCAACATTTGAGGTTTTAATGGTTTAATACAATCCAATTGTGGTTGTAATAGAATTTTACATGTTTGATTAATGTTTGGAAACACTTAGATATGTTTTGGAATTGTTTAAGTGTGTCTGGAAATGGTTTTGAGATGTTTTTCTAAGTTCCATAAGGTTTTTTTTTATTTGGGACGTTTTTAAGACTTGAATATTTGAGTTTTTAGCTGCAGGAAGGAGGTTCTGCAGAACCGGATCAATTCGGGTTAAAGGGTGGATCGATCCGGGCTTTTTAGAGGACACTCTGCAAGAAAAATCAAAGTCGGATCGATCCGGGTTTAAAGGTCGGATTGATTCGCGTACAATTTTCATTGCACGTCGACTATTACGGAAATGTGCACATCTCTTTCTAAAAAACTCGGATTCGCGCACCATTTTTTGCATTGAAACCGGGACTCAAAGATCTATCTTTTGGTATAAAATTTGATCATATTTTCTGTATGACCATTTCACAACAAGTTTCTTTTAGGGGTGGCAATTTTTGACACGACAACCCGTTTTACTGAGACAACCCGAACACGACACGACATGACACGATTAATTTAAAATAGTTTGCATTACAGATGAATAACACTCCAAACTAAAAATTAAACCCA
This sequence comes from Hydrangea macrophylla, assembly GCA_033977485.1. Classification (NCBI taxonomy): domain Eukaryota; kingdom Viridiplantae; phylum Streptophyta; class Magnoliopsida; order Cornales; family Hydrangeaceae; genus Hydrangea; species Hydrangea macrophylla. Next base: position 107,330,007 of record CM066983.1, on the reverse strand, counting down.
AAGCACACAACCCAGTTAATGACACGATTATGACACGAGAACGCGAATTGCCACCCCTAGTTTCTTTTATGTTCTTTAACTCATGGTTTTTGTTGGAATTAAATATTAAATTAGGTGTTACATAATTTTACTCCGTGATTTTAGAGGTCATGTTGACCAGCTATAATTAGCTTGTATTCCTCTTTATTTCCTTCCTATCTTGGATCTCTCCTTGTAACTATATAATTTCCTTTGGATGTAAATAAAAAATAACCTTTTCTTCTCATTTTTTTGGTATCAGAGCCAAACCCTACCTCACCACCACCACCACCTCAGCCGCACCTCCCCCAACCACCAGCTTGCCCTTCGCCCATCTCCTCTCTTCCTCTCACCACCAGCCGAGCCCCACCAGGGCCAACCGCAGCCCTCCCACAGCCAGCCAAGGCCAACCGCAGCCCTCAGGTCGAGCCGGCTGCCTCTTTGCCTTCTTTGGGCACCCTAGTTATGCATTACAGCCCTCTGTGTGCTCTGTCTCTGTTTTGGGTGAAGCCGAGTGTCCGGCTGCCCTGTTGGTATGCACTAGAGCTGTCTTTGTGCTCTCTGTCTCTTGTTGGGTGAAGCCGAGTGTCCGGCTGCCTGTTATTTTTCATCCGAGTATCCGGTTGTGGGGGTTTGTCTATTGGCACTTCCGGTGTTGACTCTCTTCAGCATTTGTTTATGTGTGCTTTCATGGCTACTTCTGGTAAAGATAGTGCCACAACGCCACCGGCTCAGCGGGTTACTAGTGTTTTGTTAAATGGTAAGAACTTTCATGCCTGGGCTAATTCAATTCGTTTATTTCTACGCGGAAAATGTAAGATTGGATGGTTACTTGGTAAGGTAACGTCCCTGGGGGAATCTGATGATAAGTATGAGGAATGGTATACTGATAACGGTATTATTTTAGGCTGGATGTTTAATTCCATGGACGAGCGGGTCTACAACATGTTCATGTATCATCAGAATGTGTGTGATCTTTGGACTGCGCTTAATAAAATGTATGCGCACGCTCATAGTGATTCTCGTATTTTTGAGCTCTATCAGGATATCTCTCATGCCTCTCAATCTACCTTGGGCCTTTCTGTTAGTGATTACTTTGGGTATCTACAGACTCGCTCGGAGGAGCTCTCTCAGTATGAACCTCTAAGTGATTTTCCGAATGATGGTGTTGTTGAGTCCAAGTGATTGGATCGCCGTCATACCTACCAATTCTCAAAGAGGCCCTTCATACCCAGAGTCTTAATACGGTTCTTCAGCTGAAGCGGAGTATCGTGCCTTGGCTCAAGGCACTTGTGAGCTTCTCTGGCGTCGATCTCTTCTACAGGAGTTGGGTTTTCCTGTTATAGGCGTATCTACACTATTTTGTGACAATAAATCCGCCATTATGTTGTCCTTTGACTCAGTTCTTCATGAGAAGACTAAGCATATTGAGGTAGATGTTCACTTTATTCGGGAAAAAGTTCGGACCGGAGTTATTTCTCCAAGTTTTGTTCCTTCTACTGATCAAACAGCTGATATGTTTACTAAGTCTGTTGGTCCTACGCTTCTACAGTCTTCTCTTGGCAAGCTGGGGCTTGTTGATGTCTTCGCTCCCAGCTTGAGGGGAAGTGTTGGAATTAAATATTAAATTAGGTGTTACATAATTTTAGTCCGTGATTTTAGAGGTCATGTTGACCAGCTATAATTAGCTTTTATTCCTCTTTATTTCCTTCCTATCTTGGATCTCTCCTTGTAACTATATAATTTTCTTTGAATGTAAATACAAAATAACATTTTCTTCTCCTCTTTTGTTTTCTTAGTGACTTCCATGTTTCTTTACTAATTAATGTATTTGGGCATTTGTGGCATTGTGACACGTGTCCTAATGTGCACGAGGCGGGTTGGGGTGTGACAATGATCAACTCTTATAATCGGGGGAAAAAAATGATACACAGAAAATCCAACCCAAAAATATGAATAAATAGTGTAGGTCCGGCACTGTATGCAGCGACATACTAGATTTGTGTTAGGGTGGGGGGGCAAGTTAAAAAAGAAAAAATTGAGTTCACTAGTAAACAAGTTCAATGCGGGGATCAAGGCAGTGCTCCCGATGCGAATTTTTTTGGTCTATTTCTGCATATTTTTAGACCATGTCTGTCTTACGAGTTGGGTAATGGAATACTACTCTTCCCCTTCACTATTATGAGAGACTATTAATGCCACACACCCAGAGTAAATAGTCCTCCATATGGGGACTATTAAATTGATATTCACAATTGATCCTTCACTCTTTTGTCTACCCAAAAAGTGGACTATTTAATTAAAATGGACTATTAGTCCAGTTTCTTGTGTCAATATGTCCTAAATTAATCCTGCAAACAAACGTGCCTTAGACTTTTATTTTTTAATTGTCTTTTATATGGATGGTTTATGTTGTGAATATTAAATTTTTGGGAGGGCCAATTTCTTAATTAATTTCAAAATATTAAAATTATACATATATCCCACAAATTTTCAAAAATTTTGGAGGGCCATGTGTGGGTCCGCCCTTGATTGTATGCACATCCATCCAATCATAGCCCCCTGTACTTAAAAATTCTGGCTCCGCCCTGCCTATAGAAGTTTAAATATTTAACAGTTGTTAACCACTAAAGTTATCATATATACAATAGGCCTAATTTGCAATATCAGAAGCTAGCATATCAACTAGTGAGTGAGAAAAGTCCCTTCAAAACCAATTGTGAACCAAAGTATTTAACTGTCTGATATAGTAAAGTGGCCTAATTTGGGTTAGCTTCCAAAAATAATCACTTTTCAGGACAAGAGATTCTTTAAAAAGCTACAAATAGGGGTTTTTTTTTTTTAAAAAAGTTGTATTTTAGCTTTACAAAGACAACACATTTACGTTAGTTAAAATGCCTTGAAAAGTTGATCCAAACAGTCACAATTTTTTAAACATGAAGAGGGGAAAAAACAAATATGATAGGGATACACATCAAATGACACACTAAACGGCACACCAGCTTTAAATGCATGTACCCTGTGCTATGTAAGTAATGCACAGAAAAGTGTGAAAAATTCAAACAGCACAGGATACATGTATTTAAAGCACAGTGCGTCGTTTGGTGTGTATGTCTATCATTATTGGGAAAAAAAAAACATGAACCTAAAATCTCGTGCATGTTGTGTGGTGGATATAATGGGAGAACATTTAATGCAAACTCTAACCTTGCATCATATTTGGTCCACGAACCCAAATTTCACCCAACTGATTAGGTGGAAGAGGCTTCAATGTATCTACACTTACAATTTGTGATTCAACTCCTGGAACAAGCACTCCAGTTGAACCAGAATGGCGAGATCCTACCCTTGGGTTCTCTATAGAAATAGTTCCACATGTTTCTGTCATACCATAGCCCTGCCAGAGTACCACATGACGCATTCTAAATCACGATTCAGCCAATTACCAACAAATTTTAGGAAATCAAATGTAATAATAAGATGATACCTTGTATATATATTAACTCCTGAAACCACCTGATAACAACCCTAGGTATATACCATCTGGAGGATCAAAGTCGTTTAAAGTTTAAAAGTGGGTATTATTTGATATCGATGTCACATTTGGAAATTATTTTGCATATTCAAATTAAGCTCATAAAGAGGGATAAGAGCTATAACTATCACTCAGGGGTAATTAACTAGTATACTTCTAGTACAATTTTACAAATTTCCCATGGGAAGTTGCAGCTCACTCGAGGTGACGTGAACGATGTGGGTCTTTTGTGGAGTGAAAATGGCGAACCGTTTGTGATTGATGTATCTCGAGGGAGAGATTGGGGATTTTGAAGGTTGCGAGTTATGAGATTTTGTGAATTGCAGGTGTGGTTGAACATTGGATGTTTTTTGACATGGTGAATGAAAATGGCGGACTCTAGTTGTTCAACTTCAAGTCACGTATAACTGTTGCATCTCTGAAAAAGACAGCTTAAATATATCTCTCTTGATAATGATGGATGTTTTTTGACATGGTGAATGAAAATGGCGGACTCTAGTTCTTATCTCTCTTGATGATGATGGTGGAATGCTGTTAGAGTCCAATTACTTGGTGTAGTAGAATTATCAAAACATATCAATCAGTTACAATGCTTTCAATTCAAAGAGGATAGGGAAACATAGTGATTTAATGATAGCTAATTATTTTTACTTTGATTTAGGTCCCTTACCAAATAAATATCCTACATAAAACGACAATATAAAATCAAAAACCCAATATTACGCTTTCACACACACGCACCCCAGAAATTCTAAAAGGAATCACAGCTAACTAATATGTGATGGCATCACGTGCCAGAAATTCCCAAACCAATCACAAATCACACATGATTGGCTTCACTTCACGCGCCTCACACACCATCCCCACTCACACCGTGTGAGTGATACACAATAGTAACTCTCATTTTAAAATAATTTTTTAAACTTTAAACCTCCATAATTTTTGATCTACAACTCCAATTTTTACAAATTTTATACCGTTGGAATCGTGTCGATGAAATTTACAAAATTAGTACCATTGTTGATATGTTTTGAGGAAAAAAAAAATTTCAAATGCCTTAACTGCCTTATTCCTAAAAAGTGGTGAAATTTCACCACTGTTTCACCATTATTTTAAATGTGGAGAAAATTTTGTTTTACAAAGATTCAAAATGATGAAATTATGATTGTGGTGAATACTTTAATAAACTTCACATGTTTTGACATCCGATTAGAGATGGTAAAATTTTACCAACAGTGTTTAAAAGTGAAAAGTATGATTGTAATGAATACTTTCACAAACTTCACATGTTATGACATCCATGACTAAGACCATCTCCAACGCGACTGCCATTTGGGTTGCCAATTTCATTTCATAGCATGATCATTGAATATGGCTGCTCCAATGCAAGACCATTTGTCATGCCAAATTTTGGCATAACCAATTTTCATGCCATATTTGGCACAACAAATGGCACATGTCAATTGTGCCACATCAGCATGTGATATTAAAATGAAAATATTTTGACCATTTTCCTTGCTATGTTTTACAAATTTTGCATCTTAGATGGGTCCCCAATATATGTGATAGTGGTACCACATAATTTTGATTGAAGGATATTGAAGTATCACATTGCCACATGGTTTTTTTTTTAAGGCTACAAAGTTCTCCACCCACATGTATTTGAAAAGTATTTGGGATGCAAAATCTGGAAAGAATACATATTTATTAACTGCCCCTTAACAAAAGGCTACTTTGAAAGACAAACGGTAGTTGGGCCAAAATATACCATTTGAAATGGCATATATCATTGGAACAAAAAATAGAATTAACATGATGAAAATGGCATGTAGCATTGAAGTTGCTCTAAAAGTGGTGAAATTCACCAATAATTTAAAATGTGCTAAAAACAGTGGTGAAATTTCACTACTTTTCAAGAAAAATGCTCTCAAGGCATTTTATTATTATTATTTTTTTTTGCTCAAAACATATCAACAATGGTACTAGTAATAATGGGGAAAAAAAAGAAGCATGAATAGCACAAAGCATGAATACTGTTCAAAAGTTTTTAGCAACAAGGCCGTCAAGGTATATATATATAAAAAAAAAAATTGCTCAAAATATATCAACAATGGTACTAGTTTTGTAGCTCTTGTAGACACAATTCCAACGGTATAAAAATTTTAAAAATTAGAATTGTAAATAAAAAATGGAGGTTTAAAGTTTAAAAAATATTTTTGAAATTGAGTTTGATATGGTATAGTCACTCACATCGTGTGAGTGACTGCCATGGGATGTGCGCGTGTGCGAAGTGTGTGGTGTTGTCAGGCCAACTTTGAGGGAAAGAGAGAGATTATTTGCTGTGGTTAAGGGTATGTTCGTCCAAGAAAAAATTGAGGAACTTAAATCAACATATTTTTTTAAATTTATCCTTAAATCAACATATTTATATTAAATTATCCTTTTATCTAATTGACCCTAAGAATGATGAAGAAAAACATTTTGCAAGAATTCTACACTCAACGTGACTAAAAAAAAGAGGGGAAGAAATCAATGAAATGTGATACAAGATTCCTTAAATAAATAAATAAGGGAAACGTGATACAAGACTTACAAGGAAACTTTATGAAAAAAAATTACAAGTCATGCCTAAGTAGGAAAGATGAGCCAAATCCACGGAAAAACAATGGAAAAAACATTTACATGGATGTGACCAAGTAGGCAAGGAGTCCAAGTATTGATGACTTGTTGCTAAATTTATCTTAATTAGAGCAGCTCTAATGCAACTCTTATTTGGCCTGCTTAAATTAAAATATGGCAAATTCTCTAAAATTGCATGCTCCAATGCATAGTTATTTGACCTCTCAAATTATAGTATTGTCAAATATTCTCTCAAATATGAGAGAAGATTTGACATTGTCAAATTTTTGCCACATCAGATTTTTGTTGGTAATTGGGCCCAACAATCATTTTTCACCCATTATCAATGCTTAGTGTTCAAAACACACTACCCAATGTACTAGATTAATAGCTTTTGTGAAGAAAAAAAAAATGACATTTTGGATAACTTTTTGCATTGGAGTATAATTGTCAAATTGTAGATTTTGATACTGTAACATAGCTAAAATATAGATTTGAACAATGCAAAATAGCTTTTTGCATTGTAAATGCTCTTATATGTTCAATACATGATATATCCAAAAATAAAAAGTAAAAATAGTAAGGGTAAGAGTTTCATTTTCAAAGGCAGACAAAAAAAAAAAAATTTTGGTACACTAAACTTACCACTTAGAGTAAAAGTGCACCGATCATAAAATCGATTTTAAGCACTTATATATATACACTTGAAAAGAAAATTAAATGAATGAATTTAAAATGACAGGCACCTGATACACCACAGCTTGAGGGAAATTCTTGGCACAGTCCTCCATCAATTCCTTCCCAAGCGGCGCCGCACCAGACCCAATCTCCTTCAACGACGACAAATCGTACTTCTTCACCACCTCTGTATACTTCGCCAGCGCAATCACAACCGGCGGCACAACAAATATGTGGGTCACTCTGTACCTCGCAATCGCCCCCAAAAGCAAACACAATTCGAACTTCGCCATTGAAACCACCGTGTTACCTCTCTGCAGCTGAGCAAAGCAAAGCAATGACAACCCAGCTATATGAAACATCGGAAGAAAACATAGGAAAACGTTTTTTGGGTCGCCGTAGAATTCCTGATCGGAGGTCACCATTAACGCCGCCGCAATGAAGTTTCTGTGGGTCAGAACCACCCCTTTGCTAGTGCCGGTCGTACCAGACGAGTACATTAGAGCCGCAGTGTCGGATTGTACCACGGTCGGAAATACGGGGGTTGATTTGCCTCCGATTGAGTTAATAATTAAGTCCGAATAGTACCATACATTATTGGGGGTATTGTTAATAGGGCTTTGGGTTGAATTTTTGGGGCTTAACATGATTGATGGTAGATTGAAGAGTTTGATTTTGTTGTAGAGTTCATCGACGGTGATGATGAGTTTTGGGTTTGAGTCGTTGACTTGTTTCGAGATCTCGGCGACTGTGTACTGAGGGTTGACGGTGGTGGCGACCGCGCCGATCGAGACGACGGCGAGGAAGGAGACGAGGAAATGAATGGAGTTGGGGGCGAAGATGAGGACGACGTCGTTTTTGGAGATGTTGAGATTGAGGAGGCTTACGGAGAGTTTGGTGATGGTGGTTTTGAGTTGAGAGAAGGTTAGAGTTTCGGCGGTGTCGGCATCGATGAGAGCGAGGCGGTTGTGGAGTGAAGAGAGGTTGCGGAAGAGGAATGGGACCAAAGAGAGGTTTGGGTCGGAGGAGAGAGGGATGGGTGGTCTCGGAGATCTGTAGATTCCGTCATTGCCGTAGAGAGGCTTCGCCGCCATTGGAGTTCCAGTGACCTGTAATGTGAATTTTACTGTTTGAATTTGAAATAAGAATATTTTTTTTCTATGGGACAAAGCCCGAGTGGGGGGTGTAAAGTGTAATCAATGCATCAATCACAAAGGACCTAGCAAAACTACCCAAACATTTTAATGACCAGTCACATCACCCCTAAAAATTTTGACTTCTAGCTTTTGCTTTTACTCCCTTCCACGTAGCTTCTCAAGCCTAGGAGTTGGAGAAGTTAAAAAAAAAAAAAAAGCAAACTTCTTTTGTGGACCACTTGGCTTTATTTGATCAATTGAAAATTAAAAAAATAAGAGTTGACCCTCAGATTTTCTTTTCTTTCTTTCCTTTTCAAACAAAAGTTTGAATTTGTATATTTAGACATGCAAATATTGTACTGTAGTAGAAATTTTTCACATGAAAAAATTTTACACTTTAACTGGAGGAGTATTGAGAAGAGAGAGAAAGTGAGAATAGACTATACATTAGATACAAATTACAAAGAGTCCAAACAGGGGACAGGGCAGACAGGCCATATAAGCATTTAATCTTGGAAAGTGGGAAAGTCAATAATACTGGACATCTGGAGAGAGAAAATAAGTACTCCGTATAAACTACTCTTTATAATATCAAATTGAACAGTTAGGCTATGAGGGCCTCTTTATTAAAGAGAGGGCTTCTGATTTTGACCGTCAGATTGTGTTTTTATTAATGACAGTCTTGTCATTCCACAGTTTTTAGACACGATTCGACGGCCAAAACAGAGGTCCTCCCTTTAATCAAGAGAGGGTGCCATTTCCTGAGAATTCCTGTCAAATTGAATATTTGTATACTTAGACCATCTCTAAAGGAGAAGGTAAATTTTACACATCAAATGACTCATTTGATGCAAGAATTTATATTTGTTACTTGAATCAAACTCATGCACTCTAAAGGATACACCAAATGTTGATTATTTTAATGCATCTTTAATTTTCCATCTTTTTATATTCAAACTTTTTTTATCACTTTTTATCATCCCACCACATTCTTTCTCTCTCCCCCACATTTTTTATTATCAAAAAATTCATTTGATGCAACAAGTAAATATAACAAAGTTGCTGCATATAGGGCTGCTCAGAAACCGATTAGAACTGACCAACCGAGCCGAACTGAGGCAAACCGATCGGTTAAACTTCGGTTCTCGGTCGATTTCGGTTTAATAGTTGTGTATTTTACGATTTGTTGGTCGGCTTTCGGTTCATCCCCCTAAAAAGCGATAAAAACCGAACCGACCGAACCTTGTATAATAGATAACTTATGTTAGTAAATAGCAAGTGTTTTAACGAGTGTATGTATATAATATATATATATATATGTAGTGTATATGTATGATGATTCTGACTTAACATTAATTGGGTTCAAGGCTCAAGACCCCTTTTCCTCTTTATATGTGTCTAACGTTTATATGTCTCATTGAATAGGCTCAAGACTCAAAAGAGTCAGAGTAACTTTTCTCTATATGTGTCTGTAAAGTCAAAAGTGTATATATATTTGTCACGCCCGTCCCAGAAAATCATTGGTTTAAAATGCATATCTGAGATTTCTGAGAATTATTAATGTTGATTAATAATTGGAATGGAGTTGACTGAGGGTCAACGGTGACTGTCAATCAAGGACTCGGGAAGTTGGTAATTTATGAGGAACTTGACATGATTAAATGACATTTATGTGGATTAAATGTTATTTGAATTATCTGGTATATGTGAATAGTGAATATACCTGTTTTGTGTACTTTTATGATAGTTTGATCTTGTTAGAGATCAATTGGAACGAATTAGAGATAACCAATGTGATACGTTACATAAAAGGTAGGTTATCTAGAAATTCCACGAAAATAGTTTTTAGAACGAAATTACGGCGACAAACGGAACTCAGTCGAAAACTTTTGTAAATTATATTTTTCACTCGTAAAGGCATGAAATGAACGTGTGCGACGTTTCATGGGTTAATTTAGAGTTTTGGAAACTCGTGGGGAGGTAAACATTATTTCCGATAATTTTGTCTATATATAGCAAGCTCTAGATATTTTTCATTTCAAAAGTTTCTCAAAACCTAAATCAAGAGGTGATTGGTGGCTTAGAGCTTCTTGACGCAAATCGACGGACTTCTGCCCGTTTGTTTTCAACCAAAATTCATATTTGAACTCCCCAAGGTAAGAGCTTCATTTTGATACCACTTAGGCCTTGTTTGGCATAGTTTTTATAAAAGTCCTAATGTTAGAAATTGGGAAAAACGCGTGTAAACTTGTAGGTTTTGCGTAGGATCGGAGATTTGACGTTTAATCGGGCTTCTAGTCGTTCCCTCAAAGTTATACGACGATAGCTCGAGGTATGAATTTCTATCCTATGTTATATAGGGAAATGTCATGTTTTAAATTTCGACGACGAAATTGAGATCCGGGCAAAATTCATGTGTTAATAGTAGGCCCGTTAATTATGCACGCGCTTAAATGTGAAAAGCACGTCTAATTTTACGCGAGCATGTATATGTGATTATATGAGCATGTATATGTGATTATATGAGCATGCTATGTGTCTATGTGGGTCAAAAGGGAGTTTGATACAAGTTCATGCCGGGGTACGCCTCTCGATGTTTGAGAGTTATAGTAGCGACGGCTACTTGCTTGGTTTGGGAACCGGCCCTGCCAGAGCAGTTGGGTGCAATGGTTGATAGACTCTGGGCTTGCCATTGGCATCGCGGTTGATAGACTTTGGGCTTGCCAATATACCGAATGAAGGCGTGTCACTCTCCCTAGAGACTATTTGATGTGATTATGAGATTAAAGCATGATTTATCATATATGCATATGTTAGAAATTGTGCACTCAGCATATAGCTGAGCAATGGAGATTTACTCCATTGCAGGTATGAAGAAAGGAAAGATGGAACGCGAGGGATGAGGCCGTTGGGATCATTCGGAGGAATTGGGGTATAGATCTTTGTAATCGAATCATAGAAAGCTCTGGATTATTATTGGGTTGTTGTAATATTCTTTTGAAAACCTTTTAAGTTGGTTGGTAGCGACTCGGAACTATTGAGTTCGCGTCTTGATGTTTAACATGTTGAATTTCATGTTTTATGAATTTGTTGTAGCACTTATTAGATTTGATCCAATCGGACCCTTAACTTCATTAGTTAACGTTTTCCCAACTTAGGCAAGTTGTTATACTTGTCCTTATAACTTTGGTAAAGATTGAAAAGATGGGAATATGTTTAAAGTGTTGCAATGGATGAAGGTTGGGTGATGCTTTAGCAAAATTCTGCTGCTAGAAGGAATTCTGCTACAGGGTCATTCGACCGGTCGAAGGGGGTCGTTCGACCGGTCGAAATACCCCCTGCATGAAATGTTTTTCTACTACTTTCGGAAATTTTCAAAAGCTTTTGATTGGTTCCTAAGGCACCTTTGGGAACCCTTTCAACATAAATTCACTTGTTTTAAAATATGATTACGTTTTCAATTTTATACGAATTTTACAACTCGGAAGGTATCGTTTCCTAAAGTTTTAAATACTCAAAGTTGTTTTAAAGTTCTTTTCCGCTGCGTATAGTTATTTAATGATTGGATGAGCCTTGGTGGCGTGCCACGTGTCCTATTTCCACGCGTAATGGGATGGGTCGTGACAATATTGTACTCCTTATATATGTGTTTAACGTGTATCAGTATATGTCTGATTAAGTGAGCTCAAGACTCAAGTCAAAGAGTCATAATAGCTTTTCTCTTTATGTGTGTGTAAAGTGTATGTATATTATATATAATGTAATACATAAAGATCTGTATCTCTTAAAAAAAAAACTCTACCTAATCCTCCCTCTCTCCTCACTGTATCCCATTTTTTTTTAATATCACTCTCCAACTCCTCTTCATCTCTTACTCGATCTCTCAGTCAGTCAGTCTCTCTCACTCCTCTTCATCTCTTCCATTGATGTATTCTATCTCTATTACTTTCTCAATCTCCTCTGCTTCTTGTGTCTCATTTTCCATTTTCCCATTGGTTCAACCGTCTATGTAAAGTACTTTCTCCTTTCCTTCTCTTCCAATGGAGATAGCTCCAAGGATATTTTTGATTTCTTCTCCTCTTTTTGTAAAATTTTACTACATGTACCAACCGACCGAATCCGACCGCCAACCGACTGTGGTCAAAACCGATCTTCATGGTCGGTCGTCGGTTGCCAATACTAGAAAACCGATGTTGTCCGTTCGACTCTCGGTTTAAGGCAAAATCGAACCGACCGAACCTATGATCAGCCCTAGCTGCATATGACAAGGGCAGCAAAGTTGCTGCTGCTGTTTGATGCTCCCTTTGGAGCCCATTTTGCTGATGTGGAGCAGCAAAGTTGCTTCATTTTTTAGTTTGATGCCATTGTTGGAGATGGTCTTACTCCGACCTTTTTTGGGGTTTACTTTTGGGATTTAATTTATTAAAGAGATAAAAAGAAACTACACTTATTTTTTACAATTGTCCCTAATCATGAATAACTTTTTTAGTTTTGTTTTGGTGTAGATTTCAAAGAAGGATATTTTTGAAAAGTAAGTAAAAATTGTAGGAGTATACTAATTTAAGAAAATAAACACTAATTTTGAGACATCCTAAAATAAAATATACGACTAAAAAAAAAAAGACGAGGGAGTAACTTTTATCCCTTTTAACCACGCTATGATCACCCTCAACTGCCCACTACATAAATAAAAAAATAAAAAAAAAAACCTGCTAATGTGCTGCCAATAAATGACAGTTTCTACACCAGAGGAATTAGGCATGGCAAAGTAAAAAAAAAAGTTACAGAAAAAAGAGAGGGTGAGAAAGAAGAAAACCAGTGGAGAAAAGTGTCAGTGATAGAGGGAAGATGTTACACCTCAACTTGTCTTGACGAATTAGGACACGTGTAATAAATTTGATAAGGATTAAATAATCTTTTTTTCATCGTTTTAAAAATTATTATTTTGACCGAAATAGTAAAGTAAAATGGTCATTAAAAAAAATATGCCCAAATTGTATAACAAAAGATAGTCCGCCGAGTCTTGATTCTAACGCAAAGAACCACGTACAAATCCGAATTTTCTAGAAAGCGTTATATTTGTTTTCGTAAAAGTTAACAGCCTAAAAACAAACTTGCAAAAAAAACACCTTTTTTTCCCCAACAAAACAATAAAAACAAAACAGAGTTTTAAAACCATCGAATAATACTTGAACAGAGTTTCCATGTTACAGCACCATTTACTATGTTTTCATAAACTAAAATATATAAATTAATTCTAGCATTTATTTCTAAACATATCTTAAAGCATAAACTTCAAGCTTATTACAAGTTTATTCAAATCCTCACATATAGATACATAAACAAGCTAGACCCAGCCCCGTAGGCTCGATCATTTCCTCTACTTTTCCCGATATGCACCTGCGGTGGTTATTCAACAACCATAACAGAAAATAAAGTTTGTTTAAGCTTTCGCTTAGTGAACATTCTAATCATGCTATCGGAGTGTGAAACGCAGCGTATGTAATATTTAAGCATTCACTACAATAAAATTAGTCGCCGGTATGTCAAGTAACTAATCACCATCGTTCTGGACCCCTGATTCCGGGTCTTTCTTACTTTTTTCGTCGCATCTAGCGAAATCACTCATTCTCTCGTGACCGAAGTCAATTCGTTTTGTTGTGGTCGTCACTACCGTCCCATTTTGTCTAAGTAATACAACGTCCCTTAAATATAGGCTAAATAATGGTGATTATCTCTTGACACCCTTTGACCCAATAAGCACAGAAGTATGTTCACATATCAATATGCAATATCAACATTTGGACATGTAGATTCTACATTAACTCATGCTTTTCTAATATTTCAAGAATTAAGCATTTTAAATATCACATAAATTGTCACACCCTAACGCCCTCGGGCGAGTTAGGACACGCGTAACAAAGCCCACATACCAAAACGTACACTAACCATAAAGAAAAACATGATTTTTAGACTCCATAAAAGAACTTTCTTGGGGCAAAATGGTCAATAATAAAGTATAGCCAAATTTTATACCAAAAGATAGGTCTTTAAGTCCCGGTTCCAACGCAAAAAAAGGGCGACGAATCCGAGTTTTCTAGAAAGAGATATTCTTGTTTCCGTAAAAGTGGACAATCAGATTTTACAAGGGCATATCGATCCGCCCTTTGTACCCGGATCTATCCGAATTGGAAAATCTTGGCAGAATGTCTCCGAAAAGAGCCGGATCGTTCCGACTTCTGCATAATGCATTTCTAATGTTAAAAACTTTATTTTTACCAATTCAAAACATACCCAAACTCAACCAAACTTTATAGGACTTTAAGAAAACATCTCAACCACACTTCTAAGTTTTTTTCCAAGCATTAACATATGATATCTAAGCATTTTACAACCATCAAACTCATAAATTTATCTCTAGGATCGTGAATTTGCATCCAAAATAAACAATTTTCCCAACCACTCATGAACATTTCAACATAAGAGAAGACAATCTGGTTTGATTCCAACTTCAAATTAAACTTCATGGAAACTTTCAAAAACTATTTCAAATCATGTCCAAGTATGATACAACAATCAAACCCCCCAACACATGTTCAAACCCCCCAACTTCCATTATTCAAACCCAAACATCATAAGAACTCTTAAAATCATTTCAAAGCATTCCCATGTGTCTCCAAACCTTAACTAATCAGCAGAAGGGTTTCAAAATCATTTTCAAACACTTGGTTAGCTACTCACATACCCAAAACTCCTAATACTCCAGCTAGGAGCTCAAGCATGCATCAAATCTACATTTTTATCCTAACATGAGCATAAACACTCAAATAAGAGAGACTATGTTTAAATTTACAGCAAGTTACTCAATTTTTCCAAGTCTCTTACCAAAATACACAACATGTAGTTTGCAAAGTGCAACCCACACCACAAGACACAACTAATACCAAATTGTCCAAGTTCTTCACAACCACTCATGACTTGTGACTTGTAAATACAACTCATAATTTGGTGCATAATCAACATCAAACCCAACTTGACATATTACAAATCTTCTAAAACATAAGTTGACTATACATCTCCAAAACAAGAGTTACATTGGGGACTTTAACACCTAAGCCGGTGAGCATATCTACATATTCACAACTCCCAAAATCCAACCCGTCACGTGATTCATTTCCTCTCATCCTCCCGTTCGGTTGCTATGATATTCAATAACCACAACAGAAAACATATTTTTCGTTTAAGCTTTCGCTTAGTGAGAGAACTAATCATGCTATTGGAATGTTCAACATGTAAATGTAACAATTATTATTAACATCAACAAAATGATCTCCAAAAAGTTAGGTAACTCCAACCACCTCCCCCGGGTCCTTCTCACCCCGGATCTTCCTCACTCTTTTGTCACATATAGCGTCTCTTCCACACTTATGACCCTGAAGGCGTCACTGTCATTGCATTGTGGTCGCACAACGCCCCACTCATTGAAGGCTTCCTATCCCTTATATATGGGACTTATAAATGGTGACCACTATTTGACTTTCCTTTTATCCACATAAGCATATAAGCAATTTAGCATATAAGCATAGCAATTTTCATACCATTGACATGCTTTTACTCAAATTCATCATGATTATAGCTACACAAACATGAATTAAGCATTTATTATCACATGAACATAACTAAACACCCAATTTTGGGATTAGAACACTCACCTCTTTGATTTATTATCCAATTAAGCCTAGATTTCCCCAACTCTTGCCAATTTTCAACTCAATTCCTAACCGATAATAATCCTACATAGTTTTGACATACCAAGAGTTATCAACCAAGAATGGTCACTGAAAAAATGTTACCGAAACTGAAAATAAAATACATGCATGTGATCCTCTTACCTCCACAACTCCAAATACGGTCTCGGATCGAAAAACGAACGTCGGACGGCCAAGATACGGAGTCGAAAAGTCGTACGAAATCTCCGTCGTCTTTGTCGAAGCTCTCGGTTCTCTCTTTACATGTCGCTCTTCCTCCCAATCTGTTTTGATTGTGCAAATGAGTCATTCTATGACTCCCCAAATAATATACTCATCAAGTTTTGCTATTTTTTATTATCACCCCTTCATTTTTCTAAATGTTTATTATCAAACCCCTAAGTTAATTATGTTAACTACCCATATTTTTTAAATGGGTTTAGTCTATGTTCTGTGGGGCCCCAAATGTGGTCCCACATATTATATGAGGTTGTTATTAAACCTACCAATTATGAACTGTATTCAAATACACCCTCACAAGGGTACCCAAACTGGTCCTCTTTACTTGGCATATGACATCATAATATCTTTAAACAACTAGACAAGTATCCATTTAAGTATATAATTATATCTATATGCAATTCACATCATTTAGACCTTCGTCAGGTCCTACTTTATTATCAGTCCTACCTCTTACAAGACTTTCATCTGTGTCTGCATTTGAACACATTTTCACATGTGGGTATATAACCCCACTCTAAACCATCTTCTACATTGATTTTCTTTAATTAAGACATATTAATATTACATTAGTCTTGTTTTTCGGGTACGAGTGTTACATAAATAACATTAAACCCAATTTTGGGATTAGAGTACTCACCTCTATGAATAATCAAATAAGCCTAGAAATCCCAAAATTTTCCTAGATCTAATCCAAATATGAACCTGTAGTTAATCTTACACAATTTTGATAAACTAAAAATGTTACCAACCCATTTGGGTCACAAAAAATCTATCGATTAAACTCAAACTAAATTATACCATAAGGTTCTGCTTATCCCATGAGTCCAAATATGACTTCTATTTTAGGAACAGACATCATACGGTGAAGAAACGACGTCGTGAAGTCGAACTGAATCTCCGCTCTTTTTTCTTTTCTCTCGGCTCACTCTCTGTCTGTATCTCTATACATCTTGTTTTGTTTTTTGTTTTTTTTGTTTTTTTAATAAAGATGATGATGACAATAAGAGATGCTATGGTGCATCTCAGTACATATAAACTTTATACTATTTACGCTTATACCCCCTCAATTTGTAATCTCTTATTATGAAATCCCTTAACAATTGTATTAACTACCCAAGATCTAAGTCAGTATATGTCTATGTTACGTATGAGTGTCAAAAGTGGTCTCAAATATTTTATGAAGTTGCTAGTTAGCCTACTAATTATGAATATAGTTCTAATTCGCTCTCACACGAGTACACAAACTGACATCATAAAATGTCACAACTAACAATATAATATTCAAAACAATTAAACAGATATTCATTTATTCACATAAATACAAGTAATTGTAATTTATCCAATCTGAACCTCCCATGGGTCACTTCTATATATGTCTAATTGTGCCATTTATCAAGCACTTATCAAATCAGGGTAACTGGAACTTACCCAAATCATCACATGCAATTAATTATACTAATTAATTCATGCAAAATAAATAGTACTTCCATTTTCCGAGTACGGGTATTACATCTTTCCCTCCCTTTTAAGAAGTTTGTCCCCAAACTTTTTTCACCTTATGAATCAAATAGATGTAAATATTTGTCCTCGAACTTCTACTAGTTCATATGTAACAACACGATTATAGAATACATTGCACCTACTGGAGTGATCACAATCGCAATTGACTAGTCTCCATTCTTTTCAATATTTTCAATTGACGTACTGGAATTTTCAATCTCACTCGGTTCGTCAAACTATACCATTTTTTGAATATAAAACTTCTAAAAATATTTCTCTCTCCTTAGTAATCATTTTCCCCAATTATTCTAGAACAAAACTCACTTGTCTTTAATATATTTCCCCACCAGATATCAACGGGGTGATAAAATGTCTCGCAAAAGTTCAGTTCCATTTCCATTTCCATTTCCATTGCTTTTTGCAAGATTTTAGAACTTCTTCATAATCGACTACTTCCTTCTAGGATGACATGTACTATTACCACATAATTACATAATTCTTTTCATATACAGATCATTTAACCCCAACAAATCTGCAGTTTCAATCTGTAACCACAATATGATTGGGTCAACCTGTCCATAAATCATTTGTATGACAATACGTAATTCTTGTTGACTTTGGCAATCCCGTCATGGAATTTAATACTATAAACATCCAATTTTAGATTGTCAATAATATCAATCACAATGACCCCATGAACCTTCATTGTTTCTTCTCTTATAGCACACATCATAAAGAATGTTTTACATTTCTCATCTAAAGGCGCTCTTTTCAACATCTTAGTTGAAACCTTTTCCTGATAGTACTTAAATGCCAAATCAATATTCCTCAAGAAGACTTGTACCCCTGTAACTAATTACTAAGTCATTACATGCAATGAAATGCAATTAGTAATGTCGCATACCCAATTACTAATGTATTATATACTCAAATATCATTATATACTTCAATATTTCTTCTAAACCCATTCCCTTGAGCCATCTTCACTCAAAATACATACTTGATCTTGAGATTCCGACACATTTTACTATACAGCAGGGCTCAATCACTTTTCGTTCAATAATTTCTCATAAATTTATAAAACATAAACTCAAACCGATCATTAAGTCAATTTCCGTTCATCTATTATAGTAATGTTGGTTGACCTCAATTTATTATCATCATTCCTTCCCTAATTTCTGGAATAAATTTTGTTTCTAATAAATTTTGAATCTTGACTCAAATCCTTTCTGAATAGTCAATGCGCACACCAAACCCCTATTGATCTCTGATTCGAGCACCAACAACCATTTTGTCTTTACTAATTAACATAAAATTTCAAACTGTAGCCATCATGAGTTCCAACTGTCCTCCGTACCATGCATTTGATTTTCGTTGTATAACTAAATATTCCAAGTCATGACAATTAATATAAACTTTCATCTCGTAAGAATATTATTGCCAAAATGATCAATATAAAAAGAATACCATGAATTCTAAATCTTGTACCAGATAAATCATTTAATGAAATTTCAAATGTGCAGTATAAATTACTGTTGCATCAACATATAACCTAATATCAACACAATATCAATATCATCATAGATCGACTTTTTATTATTATTGACAAATTCACTGTAACCGATATAAGTTTCACACGTGTCCTCGTACAAAAAGAAATCTTCAATATATTTTTAATACTATACGATCAATCCTCTAACTTCAATTCATGTCACCTTCATAAGTTCTGATTGATTGATTTCCAACGACACCCACGAAATCTCTATCCTTTTAAATCATATATTCTAGAAATACAACTCATCTACTAGATGTTCAACATAAGGCAAATTTTCACAATTCTCAAACTATTCAGATTGTAGAACTTACTTGTCTTTCAGTTTACGCTATCTAAGCCCTAATATATAAATCGATGTACACATTTGTCCCCTCCTTGTAGCACTTACCATCAATAAGCAACTGATTTTGTCGTGATAAAATTTAAATATGATCCAACTCCTCAATCTCAAATTTTCTCATGTTTACCCAAGTGTGCAATGCCCTTTTAAAGACATCACTTGTATGTAAAAAAGATCAATCGTCGATGTCCGGCTGTAATCCCAAGCAACAAGCGATAAGCTATCATTTCTTTTCCAATGTTCAAATTCTACACCATCATACGTTCGAGGAATACAATACTCACCAGTTATTGTGCCTCAATACCTACCTAAAAATACCCAGAACATGTCTTTAAAATGAAGTGCTTCATTGCCATATCATACTCACCTTGTAATCAAGAATATCCCAACTCAATTCTCAAAAATAAAATAAATTGTTGCTCCTTATAACCCATCAACCAAATCATGTACCGACAGCAAATAGTACCCAGAATTGTACATAGAATATCACAAGTTACTTCTAGACCATTTTCTTACCAAAGTCATTTGGAATTCATTTTAAAATTTAATATTCCAATTTAAAATCAAAGTAAAAAGGTAATGTACTCATCTGAGCTTCCTAGCCCAACAGTATTCATTTAAAATCTCTCTCCCTTTTTTTTTTTAAACATTAGCTCAATCAAACATTTACTGAACCTTGCAATAATTTCATTTACTTCTTCCTTTGTTTCACTCCATAAAACAAAAACGTTTTCACAACTATCATATAATCAAATTATTTTTCATTAATAACAATTGAAATACCTACATTTGATTGAAACTCTTTCCACTAGTTTTCCCCTTCTACCCAACTTGGGTCAAATCCAACCACTTCCTTTTATCAAAATATTTTTCAACACTTTCTGATCCACAATAAATTAATTTTTTTCCACAAAAGATAATTTCAAAATATTTTCTGTTCATTTAAACATATATAAACTCACTTAACGTAATTCAAATATCCTAGAAATTTCTAATACATTAATAGTATCTAAATTCAAAGTCTAAAAGTTTCTAGTGATATACTAGGATACCTGACAGTTGCTACAGTGTGGTACAATAGTCAGATCTCGATTTCTTACATATAAAGTACAAAGAATTAATAAAAATTACCTGATGCACATGGTGGTTGAATGGATCTTGGAGTGGTTTGGATATCAAAGAGATTACTACTTACTAAATTTATAAGCCCATTGTCAAATTCAGATCTTTGATAGAAAATTTTGATACCCCGTACATCCAATCAACCCAATTGATTATTTGTACAACACAACTCCTTAGCTTTGATCACAATCAACCATATCCTTAAACAGAAAGAATATTTTATAACCGTAGTGATACCCAATCGTCAATTTTTTGACAGAAAATAAGAAAGAATCTTCACTAATAATAATACCCGATAATATCCGAAAAGAAATCCATACTCGCAATCATAACCCAATACTTAATAGCCCTTCATCAAGTCAATACCATTGATAATATAATGAGCACTACTACACCTACACACTTTTTTACACACTTTTTGACACACATCTTTAAATGCATGTACCATGTGTTGTGTGAGTGGTACACAAAAAAATGTGAAAAATTCAAACAACACAAGATACATGCATTTAAAGCATAGTGTGTCAAAAAGTGTGTAGAAAAAATGTATACCTAGCATTATTGTAATATAATATCAGTTAAATCATTTCAAGGTGACTAACTCAACTCTTGATTTTGCATTCTGAATGCTTAATAGAAACCCACCACTAATGTTCTCAAACTTGAAATTTTCTTACCAAATTCTCACTTCCCTTTCCAACTTAATCAATTCAACATATGGGAAAACATTTCCCTTTATACTCCATTTATCATACTGAAGCTTTCAACCATCTCTCTACATATTATAATATGTAGAATTCATGCAACATGATATGCATGCTCAACAACATTTAAAGCATGCTAATACAAACGTGTATGCATGTTCATGAAATTTTACTCATTTTTTTAGTCGCTGGAGGTAGTGGGGTGGTTGCCGGAGATGGTGGGGGTGGTGGTCAGAGGTGGTAGGGGTGGTGGTAATGGTGGTTAGAATTAGATGATGAAGATGAGAGCATTCTAGTCTAAGAAATAGGGGGAGTACTTATCCTTAATGATATATTTAAGTTGTCCTTAATATTGAAAAAAATCTAATGCATTAGTACTTTCCACTAACTGCCCCAAAGAAAAAACAAGTAAAGGTATTTGAAACTTTTGCATTAATTACATGGCATGTGAATGACAATTATTATGTCCTTTTAAAAAATTGAACTCCCAAAGATGGACTAAAGAAATGGGGCAAAGAGAATAATATAGGCTCGACGATTTTGCAGGCTAGAATACTTTGAACTCTTGACGTGTCCCATCTAAGGGTAAAAAATTTGCACTCTTCACTATTTTTTAAAATTAAATTTTTAAAAATTTGAAACTTTCTCCACTTTTTACATCTTTTTGCATTTTCTTCCCCTTTCAATGCACATCTTTCTCTCTAATTAAATACTATATATTTAAATATCAATGTCAAAATATAATTGATTTAACTTTAAATAGACTTTTTTTTGTAGTACACATAGACACGAGCAATTTCTATTAAACATAAATATATTTTTTGTGATGCTTTAATTTTTCGAAATTACGAACACTTCTTTTTGCCAACAATAATGCTAGGTATACATACTTTTCTACACACTTTTTGACACACTATGCTTTAAATACATGCACCTAGTGTTGCTTGAATTTTTCACTCTTTTTTGTGCACCACTCACACAACACATGGTACATGCATTTAAAGCTGTGTGTCAAAAAGTGTGTAGAAAAGTGTGTAGGTGTAGTAGTGCTCTTTTGTCAAAGCATTACACGCAACCCAATACTGATAGTACGAACGTGTCACGCCCCGGAGTAGCCAAAAATAGGGAAATTTTTTAAAAAAAAATTCTGGACCCATAGGGAATGACAAGTTACATAAAATTGACATGTCCGTGCAACATATTAACATAATTATATATCAGAGTAAGGAATTGCAAAAGCATCTAATGGTATTCATGGGGGAACTTAAAGTGTTTGCTACTCAGGCTATTACAGAAGTTCCAAATGAAAACCACAAAAGATAAATTGGGCGATCGACGCCACTAAATTATTACATCAACAAAAAGGTAGTTCTTAAAACATAAAGGAAGACTTAATACGGAAGTGGGCCAGAGTCCTCCTTCTAACTGGAAAACCCGTAACCTTCGTTATCAAACTCTTCCTGGTAGTCTGCCTCAGGATTGACTTCCTGATAGTTCCCATCTTGAGGATAGTTATATTCATCTTCAAGGTCACCTTGATAATTCTCCTTATCATAACCTAGACGTAAAATGTCAAAGGCAGGGAAGGAGCCGTTAGCTTTCGAAGCTAAGTGAGATCGTCTTAACCGATCACTCCTAATATAAATAAAAATACACAAATATAATGAATATCTTGAAACAGCATTTAATGAGCATATAACATGGTTGTATGATGAGATGATGCAGTATCGATATATTTGACTTTATTCAACCACTTTTGATTGTAACTCCAATTTTCTATGACCATAGTGTCGACATACCCTTTGACCTCTCTCGTGGGCCCAAGCGACAGCCATGATACAATATTTTCTTCTTACGAATGATGTACCCCTTGACCTCTCTCATGAACCAATGCGGTAGCATCGATATTACTTCCTTAGATGTATCCCTTAGCCTCTCTCATGGACTAAAGCAATATCATCGGTGTTACTTCCTTAGATGTATCCCTTAGCCTCTCTCGTGGACTAAAGCGATAACATCAGTATTACTTCCTTAGATGTATCCCTTAGCCTCTCTCGTGGACTAAAGCGATATCATCAGTGTTACTTTCTTAGATTTATCCCTTAGCCTCTCTCTTGGACTAAAGCGATATCATCTTCTTTAGATGTATCCCTTAGCCTCTCCCATGGACTAAAGCGATATCATCAACATACTTTCTTAGAAATATCCCTTAGCCTTTCTCATAGACTAAAGCGATTTTATTAACATACCCCTTGACCTCTCTCGTGGACCAAGGCGGCGTAACCTTATCTACCAACTCAAATCCTTTCGACTCTTGGACCTCCGCGGTCCACCCAACATGTATGACATTTGACGGGATTAGTACCCTTGACTAACCATGTAGACGTCAACGTTGACATCATGACTCGTTTATGTTCATATGAATGACCATGTGATTGCATAAATGTGAAAACATGATAAGCAGGCATGTCAACAAGTATTAACTAAGCGTGGAGTATAGCCAACTAACATGAGTTCATTGTATAAGAACCAATCTCAATATTCACATAATTCGTACTTATCAGCTTCGCCTACACAGGACATACTGAGTATACATATAATCCACATGAATATTTCTATAATATATCAAGTGAGTTAAGACGACTCACCTCAAAGCGGGCGTGTAAAAGCAAGCGTAGCGGTGGTTCCTACAAAGTATATAAATTTATGGAACGTTGATTAATATGCGTACTAGAATTAAGGGCATAATGGTAATTGTGCCGGGTGGGTCCCTAAACCTCAATGTGATGATCTGGACATCATTTTGAGTCTAACGCCATTGACTAGACTCAAATCGGAGTCCGTCACATAAAAGGCTGGGTTTTCTATACCAGTGTGGGCCCTAGAGATAAGTTGTATTTTTTATCGTGTCGAAAGGTCACCAAACTTTAAGGGAATGTTCTAGACATCATTCTAAGACTCTGGGAACTGACCGCGTATTTTTCTGAGCTACGGTTTATTTATCATGAATTTCGGAAGTTTAAATCGTATAATTATAATCTTAGAAACACCCAAATAATAAAATATTATTAGGAAGACATTTGACCCTTGTAAATATTTTTATTAAAAACTAGGCTTTAAATTAGGCTAGTGATATTTTTCTCATAATTTTCGGAGTTCGTTTGATATTTAAATAAATTAAATACAACCAAACGGGTCCTTAAATAACGATTAGTAATTATCCGAAATACTAAAGTATGGGTTTTATAATTAATAATTTATAAAATAAGGCATTAGGCCTTAGGGAAATTTAATACAATTTTTCCCTCGTTTAAAGTGGTCATTAGGTAATTATTACCTAATTATTTTAATTTAAATCAATTACTTATTATTTATTTACATTAAATAAATAGTTAGTATAATATGAGGTTTATACCATACATTAACAAAATATCAAAATACTAATTAATACTATATTTCAGAATATATATATATATATAAGTATTATTTAAAATTATATCTCATAATTTTTACAATGCAATATGGCATTTAAAATCTATTTTTGAAATAATTTAAACTATTTAAAAACCATTTATAACTATTTATAACTATTTATAATTATTTACTAATCTCAGTTAGCAGATTAAAATAATAACTAATTATTGTTAAAATAGATTATGAAAACCTTAATTTGGATTAACAGGATAATTAAGAATATAAAATTAACTTAATTAAAACTAAGAAAAGCCCACAGGTTAAACTCGATCCAACCCGAATCCAACGAATCATCCATTTTAAGTCTCAGAAGAGTCCATGTCCAAAAACTCGCGGGTCAACCCCGAACCGACTCGACTTAAACGGGCTAACCCATTTAGAGACTCAATAGAGGCTATGGTTAAAACTCACGGGTTCAACCCGAATCTAATCGGGTTCTCCATTTATTTAGTAACTGATCCAACCCGCAAACCCAAACCCGGATCCATACTAACTCACATACTAACCCGGTCCGTTAACCCGAACCTGACCCAACCAAATCTGGTTGGATCCGAAATAAAACGTCGTCGTTTCATTAAGTTTTCTTCGGGTTATTTTAAACAACCCGACCCGATAATAATTAAAACGATATAACCCTATTATTAACGGGTTTGTACACCCACTAAAGCTCGAGGTACAAACAATTTAAGTGCTAGGGTTCCGGTCATCCTCTCTGGCGTCAAGCCCGCCGCCGGCGAGGCGCGTTTTCACCGGAGAACTTCAAATGGCCATAACTTGGTCATTTCTCCATGTAAATTAATGAAACCAACGGGAAAATGACCGATTTGGCCTTCTTTTTAACATACTATAGGCTGAGAACCTAGTTCATTCGTTTAGGGTTCCTATGAGAAGATTATTCTTTCTCAGTTTATGGAGAATAACTCCATGCATGGCCGGCCAAACGTGCCCTAATTTAAAAACTGCTCCTATGGGATCTATCTGGGACCATAAGGGTATGTTTGGTCTAATTTTTAGGGGGTCTAGTGTTGTTTGAGAAAACGAGCTCCGGTGAGGGCTCTTTAATGGCAGTTTGGGTTAGAACTAGAGCTTAAGGCTCTGTTTGGGTCATTCTGATGGGTCTGGGAATGTGTGTGGGTGTGTGTGTGGGTACAAAATCAAACAAGGGTATGGGTTTCACCTCATGGTCATGGGTCTTCTCCCTTTCTTCTTCTCCGGTGACTTTCTCTCTTCTTCTAACTCTTTCTCTCCTTCTGGTTCTTCGTGTATGTGTGGTGGTAAGGGACAGAGAGTGGGGGCAGTGAGGGAGTGCTTCTCTCTCTCTCTCTAACTCTCTCGGTAATCCTTTCTCTCTCAAAGCTCTCATATA
The DNA here is from genome assembly GCA_033977485.1 of Hydrangea macrophylla. Classification (NCBI taxonomy): domain Eukaryota; kingdom Viridiplantae; phylum Streptophyta; class Magnoliopsida; order Cornales; family Hydrangeaceae; genus Hydrangea; species Hydrangea macrophylla. Next base: position 107,303,969 of record CM066983.1, on the reverse strand, counting down.
ATTACACCACACCCCATGTTAAATATACACAATCACACATATACATATACACCTGCATATGTAGATTGCATATCCTCATGACTAGATCTTTGAAAGGGGTAGATTGAGATGGAGTGATGTGAATGGGATACTAGGGAGGTGGGATGGCCGGCGGTTTGGGTGAGGTGGTGTTAAATCTGGTGGGTTTAGGGGGGAGAAATGGTAGGGGCCCAATGGTCCTAGGGGATGTTTGGGTAATGAATTTGCACCAAGGTTATTTGGGGGGTTGGGTAGTACAATAGGCTAGTTAGGGTAATATTCCTTATGTACAAAAGTTTCCATTTGTGTTTGATTTGTCGACGCTGGGAATACGTGCTATGCAGTCCAATTCTCAGACAGATTTTACGAGTAAGCGTGCAAAGTCAGTCTGGGTTTGAAATATATAGTCTAAGTTAATTAAATACACACACGTATCAGTTTAGGTGCCAGGGATTACGAAAATCAAGACACTGGAATTAAATACGAACAAAATACGGGGACTCATTTATTAACGAAAATTTGCGGGTATTACAGAACGTGACATTATTTGGGTAATGTGGGCCATAGTTGATCTACTGTGCGTCACTCTATGATATCCTCTTACACTAGGCTTGTAAATGGATCAAATCTGGACTGGATCCACATAAATCAGATCCGGATTCGTTAATAATTCTACTTTCTAGATACGGACCATTTATCCGTCAGATCTGCCTTATTTAATCCATATCCAGATTTGATCGAATCTGGATATTCGAATCCGTTTGTCGGATCTAAAACGACACCTTAGTTGCTTATATGTATTCTAGTGTTACCATAGAAACTATTGTTTTTATTATTTTTCTCTATGCATACACAAAAATCAATCAACGTTTAACCCATCAATACACTTGATTATGTAGAAAAATCATATCTTTAAGTCAAAATAATATACCACTGAAAGTAAATATGTATAATCTATTGTATACTATATACGTTACTCAGTTTTATATGTAATAGTAATCTTATCTAGTGTATTATATGTATCTTTTTTGTGCATAGTTTCCCTTATTCGGATCCAGATACCACAAAATCATATCCGATCTGTCAATCTAACATTCTAAACAGATCCGAATATGGATATGGATATGGATCTAAAAAAAGCTCAGATTCATCAAAAAGAGCTAGATCAGGGTCAAGATCCAATCCATTGACAGGCCTATCTTACACACACGAATGCTTTTAACTTTGGTTTTTAGCCCTTTAAGCACATAGTGGCCCTAAAAGCATTTTGCTATATATTGGATTATCTTGGTTGCTTATTATATATGAAAATCTGTGGTGTTAGACTGTTAGGTCTTAATTTTATCTAGATTGTTTTCCACCTTCTTATAGGCAAAGTCAGACAATACGATAAATTAGGTTAATAACTTGTGGGTCATGGGTAGGGGTATAACTTGCAGTGGATATTCTGACTTTATCCAAAAAGATCCACAAATTTTTTATTTTGAAAGCATAAAATTAGTTCCGAATTTTGAAATTTTTAAAAATATATATAACCATATATTTGGAATGGTGCAATAAATTTCGTTTTTCTGAAAAATTCCGAATTACTTCCGATCCAATTATTCCTAAATAATCTAAATTTTAAATAATAAATATATAATTACTGTCATGCTGATTCGTGTCCAATATTGCATTTTGAAGTTCATAATTTTATCCGTATTGGACACAAATTATTACTCAAATCGGAGACTTAATGGATAAATTGTGCTTTTTATTGTTCTTGTTGTTACCCTCTTTTAACTAATAACGGTCTCTTTTTGTAGGTTATGTATGCTTGGGTATAGTGGAACCCAACCCTTTTGGCACTCTTGAAGTAAAAAGGAACAAGAAAAGAGTTTCAGGAAAGGCGAATCGATCCGCATTTTTGAAAGGATCGATCCGCGTCTTTGCTGGGACATTCTGTGAGAAACTCCTCTAAATGGATCGATCCGGCCAATATGAGCGGATCGATCCGCGTCTTCTCGAGAAGCCAGTAACGACCCTGATGAAAGGCGGATCGATCCGCCAATATGAAGGGATCGATCTGCACCTCCTGCTGATGACCCCTCTTCTTATTATAATTTTGCCATTTTTGTGAGGGGACTATATATAGTTAGAGATAGATTTGTATTAGGGTATGCATTATTTTAGGGTTGTTTTTACTTAGTTTTTCCTTAGGTTCCAAGCTCTCTCTCTCTAATCCTCTCATCTCTCTCCCCCATTACTCCCTAGCTACCAATATTCACTTCCATTTATTGTTAGAGAGAAGTGAGTGTGAATGTATTGAATGGTTGAAGTTCTTTTTGAAGCAATTTTTGGGTATCTTATGACATTTATGGTGATTCTCTCTTGTTGGTATAATTTCTCTTCCCCTCTCTTTAATATTGTTGTCATTATGATTATGAGTAGCTAGACCTTGAAGGTTGGGGATCATAAACCACCATTGGACCCATGTGTGTTTTATTGTAGGACTCCCATACTTTGTAGCATGTCTAGAGTTCATGGATGTATGGTTTGATGCTTTGAAACCCCACTTCCAATGTCAAGCATTCGAAGTGGAGAAATCTCTAAGCTCTAACCCTACACCCATGTATTGCATTGAAACATCTATCTAACATGTTGGTTGACTACCACATGTTTGATAGTTTGTCACAATGGAATTTTCTACTCTAGAATTTGCTACTAGTATGAAGGTCATGTGTTGTTTGGTCCAAGGTGGGGGAATGCTCCCCAACCCCGATTTTTTCATTTGCAAAACCCCCAAATTTTATTTAAACTTAGCTTTGTTCAAAGTTTCTTTCCATATTCTAAACAGTCATTGTAGTTTAATTTAGCACCAATTGAATAAAAACCATAGTCGAAAAGACTCATTTTTATTTCGTAGTTTGTTAATCGCTCTTTGCATTATAATTGGTTATTAAGCGCCCACCAAGTATTGTTGCACTCCAATCCCTGTGGACTCGACACCCTATTTCCACGGTACTACGTTTTTAATAGGGTTAACAAAAGAACTTGGTTTTGACGCAATCAAAATGGCGCCGTTGCCGGGGATTGGCATTGGCAACAACCTTCAGTCGCTTAGTTTCTAATTATTTTGCTTTTACTTTTAATCATGTTTGCTATATTGTTGATTGTTTTGAAGAATTAGCCTTCAAGTGCGAATCGATAAGCTTTTTCTATATCAAATCCGAGCAACGCAAGTATGACTAACCCTTTTGCAACTAATACTAATGCTAGCTCGAGTAGTAGTGGTAGTATAGTAGTGGGTCGTTTTGGCGACCTCCAACCACCCCATCTCCATCATTCACTCAAAATTCGCACAATTTCGACTACCAAGAGCCAACGGTTGACGCATTTTCGGATCATGCTACTTTTGCCATGGAGGGCGAAACTCCCATGGATCGATTCCGTCGAGAGCAATGGGGCCAACACAACCCCGCTCCTCCACTCAGGCAACCACCGTACCCTCCACATCCTCCGCCTCCTTTTCAACATCATTACCCTCCTCCAATAGATCAAACCTTTGGGAGAACGATCGGGGATTACCTACAACCCGAGACCGTGTCTTCCCCATCTTGCATCACATTCCCGTACAATGCGGGAGTGTTCCGATTCAAGCCTGGAATGATAAATCTCTTGCCCAACTTTCACGGGCGAGAGAACGAGGATCTCTACAAACACATTCGGGAGTACGAGGATATATGTGGGACGTTTGAACAACAAAGGTGCACACCCGAGCTCATAAGGCTCAAATTGTTCACATTCTCCCTCAAGGATAGGGCGAAAGATTGGTTAGTGACCCTACCTCCAAATTCCATAGCCTCATGGCCGGAACTCCAAAAGCAATTCTATAAGGAGTTTTTCCCCATGCGCAAGACACAAGCTTTGGTGAAACAAATTCAAAATTTCTCCCAAGGAGAACATGAAACATTTGCTGAGTGTTGGTTGAGATTCAAGGATCTCCTTAGGAAATGCCCGCACCATGGTTTTGACAAATTCCGTCAAATCTCTATCTGTTATGGGGGGTTACAACCCAATACCAAACAACTTATCGAAATCATGTGCTCTGGGAGTTTCTTGACTCTCGAAGCCGAACAAGCCGAAGCCTATTTAGAATATGTTTATGAAACTTCGCGTGGGTGGGGTACATCTAACCCTCATGACCGCACTTCACCGGTCACCGTAGCCCCTTTGAATCATAGCCTCTATCAAGTGTCAAATGAAGCCGATTCCATTTCTGAACTCACTAGGAAAGTGGAAGCCTTGGAATCTCAAAAAGGCGCTACCCCCATCATCCCTCCCGCGATTATTGCTCCGAGCAATCCTTCCCATTTGCTACCTTTGTTATGATCCGGAGCACTCAACCAACGAGTGCCCCGCTCTCTCTATCCTTCAAAAACAAGCCTTGGAACAAGCGTGTGCTCTGGGAATGAACATTAGGCCTAGGTATAATCCTTCCCAAAATGATGCCTATAATCCTCCCGGGAGATGGAGTGTACCGGGATTTAACTACCATAGTAACAAAGGGGTGATTGTTGTGCCCCATGTTCCCCAACAACAATATTGCCTGCATCAACCACCCCCTCCACCTTATGCTCCTCCAAACTTTGGTCCACCAATCTCTCAATCTCAAGGACCTCCTTTCATCCAAAATCAAGGGGCACAACATCCTCCTCCCCCTTATGTGCCCCCTCACAATAAGAGTTTCGAGGACCCTAATCATGGTGGCTTGTCCCAAAGAATGAGCCAACTTGAGCAATCTATCCAAGCGATGCAATCATCGCACGCTCAAAGCATGCAAGCGTTGTTGATAAAGGAAAGCTTCCTGCGCAACCATTTCAAAATCCGAAAGGTCAAGGGACTAATGGAGCCTCAAATTCCAATATCGAACATCTAAAAGGAATCACCACTCTTCGAAGTGGAAAAATTGTGGACAACAAGGTCCAAAAGCCTCCCCAAGAACCACAAATTAGCTATGACCCAGTTAGAGGAGAGGCCGAACTCAATGAGGGGGACTCATTGCCCCCTAATGTTGAAGACTTGGAGGGGGACTTGTCAAAGGCCCTCGGCTTCATGAACCAAGAGTTTTTGAATCCTGCTCCCCCATTTCCCCAAAGGCTTAAGAAAAAGGCCGAGAATAACCAGAACCATGAATTTTTGGAATTGTTCAACAAAGTGGAAATCAATATCCCTCTTTTGGAGGCCATTAAACAAGTCCCGGCCTATGCAAAATTTCTTAAAGACCTTTGCACTGTCAAAAGGAAACTCAATGTTAGGAAGAGTGCTTATATGGCCGCACATGCGAGCTCTGTTATTCTTAACGAAGTTCCTCCAAAATACAAGGACCCCGGTTGTCCCACTATAGCATGTGTGATTAGACAATACCATATCGACAGAGCACTCCTTGATTTGGGTGCTAGTGTCAATCTAATTCCTTATTCGGTGTACGTCCAATTAGGCCTCGGCGAACTTAAAGAGACCCGTATCACTTTACAAATGGCCGACCGCTCGGTCAAGATGCCACGGGGTATAATAGAGGAGTTATTGTTCAAGTTGGTAACTTCTACTATCCGGTAGACTTTATCGTGCTTGACACGCAACCCGTGGTCAATGAGCAATCACAAATTCCAATCATCTTAGGGCGGCCGTTCCTTGCTACTGTTAATGCCTTGATCAATTGTAGGAATGGTCTCATGCGCTTAACTTTTGGAAATATGATTATGAATGTGAATATCTTCTCCCTCTTTAAGCAACCAGATCTCGATGAGGAGGACGGTGATGACATTTATGAAATCTCCCTCATTGATTCGTTGGTGCAAGATTTTTTCAGTTTTTCTAGTGATTCCGATGTTAATGAGTCTTGCATCACTTCTTCTCTTGATCATACTTATGTGCTAAATGATAATATAACTCACCTTGACCATGTTGAAAAATACTTAGTTAGTGACACTGCCATTGTTGAGTGTGCTCGTGAGTTTGAGAGAAAGAATGCGATGAGTGATGAGGAGATGGAGTGTGAGGAAGAGGTAAGTGTAGTGAGAACTGTCGAAGAGGCCAAATAGATCTCCAATTTTGAGAGACTACCCTCGAGGGATAGTTTCCCTCTTCCTTCTAATGTCGTTACGCCAAAGCTTGAGCTCAAAGTCTTACCAAACGAGCTCAAGTATGCATTTTTGGGAGAAGATAAGAGCTTTTCGGTGGTGGTATCTTCCCAACTTGATCCTTGTCAAGAAGGAAAATTGATGAAGATTTTTAAAGAACACAAAAGTGCTATAGGATGGTGCGTAGCGGACTTGAGGGGAATCTCCCCGAAGATTTGCACCCACAAGATTTATCTAGTGGACGAGGCCAAGCCTTCACGTCAAATGCAAAGGAGGCTCAATCCCAAACTGAAAGACGTTGTGATGACCGAAGTCATCAAGTTGTTGGATAATGGGATCATATACCCCATTTTCGATAGCGAATAGGTGAGCCCGACCCAATTGGTTCCCAAAAAGTCGGGAATCACGATTGTCGAGAACGAGAAAGGTGAGCTAGTGCCTACTAGGACTACCACAGGATGGAGGGTTTGCATCGATTATAGGAAGTTGAACACGGTCACTCGAAAGGACCATTTTCTCCTTCCCTTCCTTGATCAAGTCTTAGAAAGAGTGGCAAACACAAATTTTATTGCTTCCTTGACGGGTATTCGGGTTACAACCAAATTGAGATCGCCCCCGAGGATCAAGAAAAGACTACCTTCACATGTCTCTATGGCACGTTTGCCTATAGGAGAATGCCTTTTGGGCTATGCAATACATCCGTGACATTTCAACGGTGCATGCTTAGCATTTTTAGTGACATGGTGGAGAAGTTCCTTGAGGTCTTCATGGATGATTTTAGTGTTTTTGGTGATTCTTTCGACAAATGCCTTGAGAACCTTAAGAAAGTTCTCAAACGGTGCATTGAAAAGAATCTTGTGCTTAACTGGGAAAAGTGTCACTTCATGGTGACACAAGGCATCGTCCTAGGCCACATTGTCTCAAGTGAGGGGATCCAAGTTGACAAGGCTAAGATTGATGTCATCTCCAACCTTCCACCCCCAAAAACCCTTAAGGATGTTAGGTCATTCTTAGGACACGCGGGTTTTTACCGGCGTTTTATTAAGGATTTTAGCGCTATCTCGCGGCCCATGTGCCAACTCCTCGCGAAAGATGTCACTTTTGAATGGTCCCCCGAGTGCCAAGAGGCATTCGATAAGCTTAAGGAGTCGCTTACCACCGCACCAATAATGTAAGCCCCCGATTGAAACCTTCCATTCGAGCTCATGTACGACGCTAGTGACTATGCGGTTGGGGTCGTGTTGGGGCAACGTAGAGATAAGAAGCCCCACGTCATTTACTACGCTAGTCGGACTTTAGATGATGCCCAAATCAACTACTCCACGATGGAGAAAGAGTTGCTAGCGATAGTTTTTGCACTCGAGAAGTTCCGGTCATATGTGGTAGGATCACCGATTACTTATTTCACCGACCATGCCGCTCTTAAGTATCTTTTCTCCAAGAAAGATGCTAAAGTGCGCCTCATTCGTTGGATCCTACTACTGCAAGAGTTTGACCTATCCATCAAGGATAAAAAAGGGGTGGAAAATGTTGTCGCCGATCATTTGTCACGTTTGACATTTGATCACAATAATCTAGATCCCATACCCATCCGAGAATGTTTCCCGGACGAGCAATTGCTCAAGGTCTCTACACTCCCGTGGTATGCCGATGTGGTGAATTTCATTGTCACGGGCCAATTGCCTCAGAAATGGTCCACTCAAGACCGTGAGCGGCTTATATTGATGGCACGATCGTTCTTTTATGATGACCCGTATGTTTTCAAATATTGTGCCAATCAAATAGTTAGGCGATGTGTACCTAACGATGAAATACCGAGCGTGTTGTCATTTTGCCATGATCAAGCATGTGGAGGGCACTTCTCTTCACAAAAGACTGCGTTCAAAGTGCTCCACAGTGGCTTGTATTGGCCCACGATCTTCAAGGATGCACATGCCTATTGCAAGGAATGTCCTCGGTGCCAACTCCTCGGAAAAATCACCAAGAGAAACTCCATGCCTCTAAACCCCATTCTTACCATAGAAGTTTTTGATTATTGGAGGATAGATTTCATGGGCCCCTTCCCTAAATCCAATAATTTCGAATATATCTTGGTGGCGGTCGATTACGTCTCCAAATGGGTTGAGGCCATACCATCTAGGACCAATGACCATAAAGTGGTCTTGAAATTTCTCAAAGAACATATTTTGTCCCAGTTTGGCACTCCGAAAGCCATAATTAGTGATTAAGGGGTACAATTTTGTAATTCCCCTTTTGCTCATTTGATGGAACAATATGGCGTAACCCATAAAGTCTCTACCACGTACCATCCTCAAACCAACGGCCAAGCCGAATTGGCCAATAGGGAAGTTAAAGGAATTCTGGAGAAGACGGTCGATCCATCGAAAAAGGATTGGTCTTCTAGGCTAACTGATGTGCTTTGGGCGTATAGGACGGCCTATAAGACAAATTTAGGAATGTCCCCCTATCGGTTGGTTTACGGAAATGCTTGCCATTTGTCGGTCGAACTTGAACATCGAGCTTATTGGGCAATCAAGAAGCTTAATTTTGATATTGACGAGAGTGGTGAGAAAAGAAAGCTTCAACTCGATGAGTTGGAAGAAATTCGAAGTGAACTCTACGAGAGTTTTAAAGTGTACAAGGCACGCGTCAAAGCGTTTCATGACAAACTGATCGTTCGAAAATAATTCGTTATCAGTAACAAGGTGCTTTTGTATGATTCACGGCTCCACATTTTTCCGGGTAAGTTGCAATCCCGTTGGATTGGCCCTTACATGGTACATAAAATTTATCCTCATGGAGCCGTGGAAATCCAAGATCCCAAAGATGGGACCATCTCTAAGGTCAATGGGCAAAGGCTCAAACCTTTTCTCGAGGGATTTGACACCGAGTTGGTGTCAATTCCGTTGGAAGACCCCAATGTTGGGGTTGAGTAGGCTCTCGTGAGTTATACTCCCCTTTTTGTATGCCCCATGTTCCATTCTTGGCATAATTTTTGTTCTCGATAATGTCTATTGCATCCATTTCGTTCATCCCTCACTTCATAAAAGTTTTCAAAGTTTAACATATAGTGGAGAAGCAAAGGGGCTGTTCTCGATAATGTCTATTGCATCCATTTCGTTCATCCCTCACTTCATAAAAGTTTTCAAAGTTTAATATATAGTGGAGAAGCAAAGGGGCGGATCGATCCAGGTAATTGGGGGATCGATCCGCATGTTTCTAGGGAAGGTATTGACCAAACGGAGAATAGGCGGATCGATCCAGCCTCTTGAGCGGATCGATTCACGAATGTGAGGGAGTACACTGCCAGAAAAATGGAAAAAATGGATCGATTCAGAAATTTTGAGCGGATCGATCCGCGAATTTGAGATGAGATACTGCCTTGAAAGTTTTTAAATGGATCGATCCGGCCTCATGAGCGGATCAATCCGCATTTTTGGGGAAGCACACTATCAGGAAAATGATGAAATGGATCGATCCAGATTTTATGAGCGGATCGATCCGCGAATTTGAAAAGGCATAATAATTTCGTTTTAATATATCGGATCGATCCGGCCTGAATTTGGATCGATCCACGGGGGGGCATCATCGGTTTAAATGGTTGTAACTTCTCATTTCCTTCTATATTTTTCAAGATCTCTCTCAAACTCTCTCAAACCTCTTTTGCCCAAATCTTCTCCAACTCAGCCCCTTTGCTCATCCATTCACAAGATCTTCCCTACCATTAACCCAAGGTATGTTTTTATCAACTCTCATCGATTAGTCTTCATGTTTAAAGGGTGATTGCACCCTAGGTTGTGTTTTGTCTCTCATTGCTCACTATTTTGAAAACTTCAACCTTAGGGCTCGATTTCTCACCCTTTTCTCTATATTTTGAGTTGATTTCTCATGCATTTTGGCCGTGTTTCATGCTCAAGCCACATTGTGGCTTGTTTGGGATAGTTCTATGTTTCACATCTTGTTAAACTTTAAGAGTATTCGATCTGCCCACAAGGTGTTCGGTAGAATGCCGCATTAAAATTCCATCGTGCATTCGTCCAACCCACACGTGCATTTTCCAAACCGTTGCGTGCATTGTTCATAATTACTCATTTTAGGTGCATGTTTTCATTCTTGTGTGCGATTTTCACTGTTGATTTCATGGCTTGTGGCACGTGACGCTCACCCCATGCACTGCCGTACACGTGCACGTCGATCATGCACGTGCGTTCACAACCATTTCCCGTGCCTCGTGCTTACCGTCCTTTAGGGCATTTCATGAATTGTCCCGAATTTTCACGCCCATGTGTCGATTGTGCACATGCCTTTGGTGTTCACATGCATATGTACTTGAGCATTTCATTAGCGTAGGGTTTACCGTCTTATTTGTTGCGCTTGCTCTTGTTATTTTCAGGCACAATGGTGAATCCACTAAAGTATGACAAAACCAAGTTCTCCCCGGCCCGTGGGTATGACCGTTTTCGCTCAAAGACCGAGAAACAGTGGTTCGTCAACTTCTTTAAGTCGATGAAGTCCATCCTACCTGAGCGGCCCATAGCTATTTTTGATTTTCCGAACGACGTGGTCCAGATCTTTCGAAACCGCCGATGGCTCACCCAGTTGGAGCATTCGGGCGAATACAATGAGACGTGGGTCTGGATCTTCTTCGCAAGCCTTGTCACCACCGGCGCTCGCACTTTTGAGTCGTATGTTTGGGGTGTCCGAATCTCGGTCTCCCCGGCTACTTTAGCCGTATTCATGGGGGTTCCTCACGTAGAGGACCCTGAGCCTTAATCGGACGACTGGCAGTAGCAGCCTGAACTTGATCTCATCGCCACCCGATTCACAGGTCGACCGACCGAGTGCATTGGGGACCAGATTGCCCCATCTTCATTCACCAGGTTCTACCGGTGCTGTAACATTATTGTCACTGCTGCCGTATGGCCTACTCGCCATAAGACAGTCAGGGGGGACCACGGTACCTCCTGTTCGCAGTCACTGACCCTGCCACCCGTGTTGATCTTGCGAGCCTTATCATCTCGCATATGATCGCGGTGTCAAATGACACATCCGCGACTGTTAGCCTCCCGTTTCCTACCCTTGTCACCCGGCTTTGCACCTCGCATGGGTGCGAGGCCTTAGCATCCGATATTCTCAAAGTCGTGCCATTCCCAATCAATGAAACGACGCTTGCCCGTAGTGACGCGCAGGTTAGAGCCGCGACCAAGAGAGCCCGACTAGATGAAGGACCGTCTGGAGCTCAGGCCGAGATGGGGGAGGAAGCACCAGCACAGGGTATGGTCAAATTGCACCGTCGATTCGAGACTCTTACTACCACGCAGAGGCAGCAAGGCATGGAGATTGCAGGGATACGGAGTGATGTTCGTGGCTTACGGGGAGAGGTAGATGCATTCGGTATCAGCTATCGTCTGGACATGAACATGCTGATTCGTTTCCAGACTGATTCGTTCCAGATGCAGTACCCAGGCGCTGATGTCCCAGACTACTTCCGCGACCCGTATGGTGCTGCAGGCGGCCCTGACTCTTTCGGTGGTACTGGTGGCTCAGGTGCCTATGGTGGTGCGGATGACCCCAGTGCTTTTGGTGGTGCAAGTGGCTCGGGTAGCTATGGAGGTGGAGACGGAGATGATGAGGATTAGTTGGGGGGGAGTCCTCGTTTTTCAATTAGGGATAGTATTTTGTTTATGTTAGGGTGTGGGTATGCTCATTTCGTTAGACTTGGAGTTGTACTTTTGTATTTGGATGATTGTGTTATTTTCTGTTCTTAGATTTTGTTAACTCAGTATGGATGTTTATGGAATTTTGTTGGCTTATGCTTATTTCTTTAACTTGTATGCCATGTCACAATTCTTCCTTTTCTTTTCTTGCTCTTTCTTTGTGGATTCTAACCTTGCAGGCACAGTTTATTACCGACCGCTCCCTTTGTTTGCCTCCGGTAATATTGTTCTTCCCCTTGTTCTTTCTTGTTTCATTGAGGACAATGTTCAGTCCTAGTTGGGGGGTGTGAGAGCTTGCTAGCTTCTCTCATCGCGGTTTGAGTTCCTTTTGAATCTAAAAAAAAAAAAATATATATTATTATCTTGTATTTCCAATGACTTTAGCATAGTTGCCCCGTTCTAATGCCGAGCAATGACACGTGTCTTGAGAATTTTCTTCTGATTTTAGTATGTGACACTTTGTAATCCTACTAGCTCCATAACTATCTTGATTATAGTGAATTGCACGAAGTTTAAATCTTGGATTATCAAATACGTTGCATGACTACTTGTGTTAGGATGGTGTTTTAATGCAATTGTTATTCGGAAATCGTTCGAAACATATCTGGAGACGGTACCTTTGTGAGCTTTCGATCCTTTTTCCTATTATTGAGTGCTACATACGTCAATTCTCTATTTTTGAAAAACATACAAAGTTGTAGATAATCTCATCTTCTTGTTTTGATCATTCATTAGAGAAATCATTGTGTGGAATGAAACTCTTGATTACTTGTCATTATAGGGGAGAACAAAGAATCGCATTATTCGAAGAATTGATCTTAGGGCCTTTGTTTGACCATCTCTAGCCGCAACCACGTATACCCATCCTTCACTTAACCGTACACTTTCCATGTCCGTGTTTGACTTTCATTCTTGGGATATATTTGCATGAGATCGCGTGTGTAAAGTTGTAAAGGAGATTGAATCATGTAATTTTGAGAGTACAAAAAAAAAAAGAACTTCATGATCAATTGTACTCTCCTTTTGAATTTCAAAGAAATATTCTTGTTAATCCATCCCTTGTGCTCATTTGTAATCATGCATTCTAATAAATCCCATGTTTGTACACAGACATTCCCCTTCATTTCCCTTGCCCTCCAGCCCATAACACCTTCCCCACTTTACAACACCCTTGCGGTCCTTGTTGATTCTAAAGTTTTGTGATTCGGAGTTTGAAGCGTTCATGACAAGTAGTTGGAGTTATCCCACACCCTCTAGTGAATGGTATCTTTCATGAGATTAATTTTACTCGTTTTTCACGCTTACGTTTTTCATCATTGGCATGTGCGTGGTTTTGATTCCTATTTCCATTACTCTATTTACCCGCATGCCCCGAGAGTGTTACCCACTTCGAGTGTTTTTCTTTTTAGAGTGTAATACCGGTGAGAATTGAGTTGAAGCGCATTTTCGAATGAAATTCGAATGATGAAAGCATTACAATCTTCTTGATAGTTGTAGTTATGCACTTCACACAACACATGCATCCAAGATTGAGCTCAATGAAATTTATCTCATAATCTTGATAGTTTGATAACTTGTTGGATTTGCGTGTCATGTACTAAAATCTTGTGAAAACGCTTGGGACTATGTTGAGTATCGGCATTATAGTATGGGCAAATATCATGAGGAAGCAAAATGTTTGTGGGTATCATCCTGAGAACCCTCTGGAGACAACACTCCGCCTCTATGGGTAACCTAGAGGTTTAACGGCTTGTCGCATATGCTCAATGCAGTCGTGTTCCCCACGAAAACGGTTTATCCTTCTTTATTAAATAAATTGTCGTGCAAGGTTATTCTCAAATCTCTTGGTATTTAGCTTTGTTGCTAAGAGACTAGCAACATGCTAGTTGGGGGGTGTGATTCGTGTCCAATATTGCATTTTGAACTTCATAATTTTATCCGTATTGGACACAAATTATTACTCAAATCGGAGACTTAATGGATAAATTGTGCTTTTTATTGTTCTTGTTGTTACCCTCTTTTAACTAATAACGGTCTCTTTTTGTAGGTTATGTATGCTTGGGTATAGTGGAACCCAACCCTTTTGTCACTCTTGAAGTAAAAAGGAACAAGAAAAGAGTTTCAGGAAAGGCGGATCGATCCGCATTTTTGAAGGGATCGATCCGCGTCTTTGCTGGGACATTCTGTGAGAAACTCCTCTAAATGGATCGATCCGGCCAATATGAGCGGATCGATCCGCGTCTTCTCGAGAAGCCAGTAACGACCCTGATGAAAGGCGGATCGATCCGCCAATATGAAGGGATCGATCTGCGCCTCGTGCTGATGACCCCTCTTCTTATTACAATTTTGCCATTTTTGTGAGGGGACTATATATAGTTAGAGATAGATTTGTATTAGGGTATGCATTATTTTAGGGTTGTTTTTACTTAGTTTTTCCTTAGGTTCCAAGCTCTCTCTCTCTCTAATCCTCTCATCTCTCTCCCCCATTACTCCCTAGCTACCAATATTCACTTCCATTTATTGTTAGAGAGAAGAGAGTGTGAATGTATTGAATGGTTGAAGTTCTTTTTGAAGCAATTTTTGGGTATCTTATGACATTTATGGTGATTCTCTCTTGTTGGTATTATTTATCTTCACCTCTCTTTAATATTATTGTCATTATGATTATGAGTAGCTAGACCTTGAAGGTTGGGGATCATAAACCCACCATCGGACCCATGTGTGTTTTATTGTAGGACTCCCATACTTTGTAGCATGTCTAGAGTTCATGGATGTATGGTTTGATGCTTTGAAACCCCACTTCCAATGTCAAGCATTCGAAGTGGAGAAATCTCTAAGCTCTAACCCTATACCCATGTATTGCATTGAAACATCTATCTAACATGTTGGTTGACTACCACATGTTTGATAGTTTATCACAATGGAATTTTCTACTCTAGAATGTGCTACTAGTATGAAGGTCATGTGTTGTTTGGTCCAAGGTGGGGGAATGCTCCCCAACCTCGATTTTTCCATTTGCAAAACCCCCAAATTTTATTTAAACTTAGCTTTGTTCAAAGTTTCTTTCCATATTCTAAACAGTCATTGTAGTTTAATTTAGCACCAATTGAATCAAAACCATAGTCGAAAAGACTCATTTTTATTTCGTAGTTTGTTAATCGCTCTTCGCATTATAATTGGTTATTAAGCGCCCACCAAGTATTGTTGCACTCCAATCACTGTGGACTCGACACCCTATTTCCACGGTACTACGTTTTTAATAGGGTTAACAAAAGAACTTGATTTTGACGCAATCACATGCCCCGGAACGACAAAAATAGAGAAAAATAATTTTCCTTTTTGGGTCCAAAGGCAGCGACTGGTGAAGTCACATGATTATCCACACCACGCAGTGCTAAGCAGCAATAAGTAAAGGAGATGACAAGAATGAAATCTAAGTTCTGGTTAAAACATAACTTAATGTCAAAAGAGGTTACTAGCTATTACACATCAGAGTCTCAAATCAAAATAAAACACAGTGGAAGTACAATGTCAAGGCAACATATGCCTGATTACAAAAGGTTTAGAAAGCAGTAAAGATAATTAAACTACAGTCTAGCCTAATCTTCAATTGGCGTAGAGGTAGTCTTCGGCGTAGTAGTCCTCCTCTATCTGACCTCCTTCGGGGTAGTCCTCCGCTGGGCATCGTCACTGGCATAGAAGTCATTGCTTGCAGGTCCTTCACATGTATAGTCATAACCAAGGTGAGCTGGAACATGGAAATGTCTAGCGGCGTAAACGTCGTTAGCTTAATGAAAGCTGAGTGAATTAGATACTAACAGGGTATCAACTATTGAAGTTATAACAAGTTATAAACGATAACCATTAAGATTCAGTGAGGGTAACTATTTAATCATTCTGATGATCCGATTACTAACTTCTTACTCATTTTAAGACCGACAATGCCTTATGATAAGGGAATCAGACTCGACAGTAGTTCACTTCTTAAGGATACACCATTGCTCCGTCCACCGCTTTTAAGAACATATGCACAATCCACCGCAATCATGGATACCACGTCAGTCCATCCCCAGCTTTTAAGAACATATGCACAGTTCATCGCACTACATGGATATAACGCTTTAAGCAACAGTACATCATTCTATAGCCACGACTTAGCAACGTCTACCAGTGATCACGGTCCACCGCAGTCGTAGACACCTTCGTCTGTCTACCACTTTTAAGAACATATGATTAGATCATCTGGCTATCTTAGGGCAAGTGGTCCGGTCCACCGCAGTCGTAGACACCTTCGTTTGTCTACCGCTTTTAAGAACATATGATCGACCAAAGCCCGCCCACGCAAAATTCCCGAATCTTAGCAAACCTACTTAAGTTCAACTCTAATATCGATACATGACAATCCCAATGTGGCCTGACTACTCTGAATGAAATGAACATTAACTCCAAAGGATTCACAATTATTATGTTATCTAACGTCACAACCATTATCCGTTAATCTCGTCGTTACTAAGATCCTACGTTGCATTATCTCATTATCACGTCTATATTACAACAATAGAGCATGCTGGAAATACTGAATAGTAAATAAATGACTAGACAGTTATAATATAAACTAAACAAGAATATCAGCAATCTGCAATTGCCAATCGATTGGGACAAGGGTCCAATCGATTGGTGTAAAAACAGTAACAATCGATTGGTAAAAAGTCCAATCGATTGGATCTCATGCCAATCGATTGCTAAAATTGACAATCAATTAGTATAAAAACAATGGCAATCGATTGGGAAAAGTGGCAATCGATTGGTATCTAAATGATGGCAATCGATTGGTAAAAGTGGCAATCGATTGGAACTTCGTCTTCTTTAAAGTGAAGACTATCCAACATATATAAAACAAGAAAACACCATTTAAACTCCATTTCTTTATTCAAAACACGTTCTAACATCAATATAAAGTTACCATGTGAGTTTAGAACTCACCTTAAGGGTCTAGGATGTGTTTGGGTGTGAGTATTGAAGCTTGGAGCTTCAATGGTGGCCCCTCTCTCACTCCTCTATCTTCTCTGCCTGTCTCTCTCTTTTTCTCTTTTCTTCTTTCTTTCGTCTTCTCCTGGCCTTCTTCTTCTTCTCCTTCAATCCATGTGAGAGTGTGTGAGTGTAAAGGTATATATATATATATATGTGTGTATATATATATGAGTGTATATATATATATATATAACAGACACACAAACACTCCCTCTCACTCTCTCTGATTTCTGGAACCCCAAAAATGTAGAAAATGGTCACATATATATAGGGGATATGTGTTCACGTGGACAAACCCCAGCCAAGGCAAGAGAATCTGCTCAGCTGCTGCCAATCGATTGGCATAAATGGCAATCGATTGGTATTAGGTATAAATGCTCCAACCGATTGGTAAAAGTGGCAATCAATTGGCATTGGAAATCGATTGGTAACTTGCCAATCGATTGGTATTCAAATTATACCAAAGACAAGGAAAAACTCATACAAGTAAGTATTAAAAGAAACATTACAAGGTCTTATTCATATATTATATTACAAAAATATAGGGTATTACAATTACATATTTTATTCTCATAACCTGTACATGCATAATTATAACATGAAAGGTTTTACGTTATTTTTCAATGAAAATTCCAAATTTTTTGAAAAAAAATGAAAAACTTCAATTACAAAACTTTCTGAAAAATTAATAAATTTAAAATAGTTGAATTTAGGAGTCAATATCAGAATGATGTTTTGGAATTATGTGACGGATTTCTCTCTTGAAAAATTTTCAAGCCCCTAAATTTCGATCCAATCTATTCGAAAAATCAGCCTTATTCATGGGATCGAAATGGGAAACAGTCTAAGGCGGACTACCCTTTTAATTTAGAGTTTTTTTACTAGAAAAACTCTAAGAGTAATGCTACACCTACACTCACTTCACACCCAAAAACTCACACGCACTCACAATCACTCCTAGGTTGCACTATGGGGCCCACAGACACTGTGGGGTCACCAAGAGTGATTTGTGAATGTGTGTGAATTTTTGGGTGTGAAGTGGGTATGGGTAGCATTACTCAATCTCTAATTATCAATCAATGGTGGTAACAACCCCTTCACATTTCTTTCTCGGTATTTTCTTGGACTGATTTACCTTTTTGTGATACAAGGTAAGATATGATATCAATCTCTTAAATTACTCTTTTTATTTGGTAAGTCAAATTTGATTTAATTGCTATTTTAAAATACTAAACTATATACATGCATACATATATATACAGTCAGGCTCTAAAGAGGGCGCCCTCTCTTTATTAAAGAGAGGGCTTATGTTTTGGCCGTCGGATTATGTTTTCATTAATGGCAGTTTTGTCATTTCACAGTTTTTGAACACAATTCGACGGTCAAAATAGAGGCCTCTCTATTTTGCGTTCATGGTATTGCAATAATGGTATGTAACAATGTTACTCAACCCAAATTTGTTTTGGTGTTTGGAAACTTGATTGTATTAGCAATTTAATTAGAGTAATGCAAATTATGCAATTATGCAATGCATTACAAATTTGAATCTAAAATTTGGTTCCAAATGCTTTACGTCTGCAAAAAAAAATTTAACACAAATAATGGGATTTGAAAAGTGAAAACCAAGTTTGAGATTCAGTGCGGGTGCGAGATTTAGATTTAAGAAGCATATCATTACTCGGTGTATTAGAGCTCTATTGTTTTTGGTTTCTCCGAGTATCATCTATAATTTTAGTGACCTTTAAATTCAGCGGCAAGAGCTTTTTTTACCCAAATATTTTGATTGCATAGTGGGGGAGGTATAATTATGAACTATCAGGACAGATGACAAGAGGGTCTACGTTCTTCATCCTTTGATTTGCACAGAGAATTCACATTATTGAAATTTGGATCCATCCAAAGTTCTCCATTTCTTTGATGGTGAATTGAACCTATACAAATTGCAATTCTTTTTTTAAATCAGACACAACAAATGAAAGCAAGGGAACAACATATGAAGTTCTTCTTGGTGCAAATGGCCCTTCTAAAGCCAGCAACAAATCATCAAGATTATAGTCAAATCCCTTTATATGTGTAATAGATCTCAAAGGTACGTTCTTTACTCCCATTTTACCTAGCTTTTGCAGCAAATGCATGGACAAACTTAACTGACCGCTGCAAATACTTGGACAATACATTCTTTCATTTCATATATTTGTTTCTCTATAGTTAGTCTTTCACATAATTTAATAATTCTAATTTACTTTCCTTTAAGAATTTGTAGGACATCAAAGCTGAAGTACACTTGGGCACAACCCAAAAAAATCTTTGTTCAGAGATCCTTCTTAGTCTATGGACGAGCAATTTTGCAGTCAAAATCTGGATAACGTAGTGCAGGTACATTATAAAAATTTATCACACAATTTGCAACTTAATGTATCCTCTGACAATTGAAGCTTAGCTTTCCTGGATTGGTCTGTTCATTCTTTCTTTCTTTTTCTTAACTGGGAGGTTCATTTAGGCCCAAGAGCCAACGTCTCTAGGTGTGAATTTCAAGTTTATTAGTTCCAACACCATGTAAAATGACGATATCAGTTAAACTTTCGTTGAACCATATATGGGAAGTTAAAAAGTTATATTTGGAACTTTTGTATTTTTATACATGATGTACTCCTCTCTCTCTCTCTCTCTCTCTCTCTCTCTCTTTTCAATACTTGTACTTTTCGGTGGAGAATTGTATTCTCAAGGATATCTATCAAATTTCGAAGTGCTTTTTGATTTGAAAACGGAATTGGGCAATGTTCTCTCATATTAAAAAATTCAGAGGACATGTAGTATCAGACAGGAGGACACCAATATAAGATAATTAGCTTCTCACTTCCTCCCTCCCTCCAAGATATACTTTGTAAGGTTTTCAAATCTTTTTGTTTTCCTGTATTTCCTAGACCAAAAGGTATACATATATATATATATATATATGATCGGCGACGAATAGTTGCCGTTTATAGTTCTAAAAATACGCTTTGTTAGCCCATTTCATGTAGTTATTAAGTGATTTTTAATAAGTATTCTATATTTTGTAGGTTTTGGAGCTTTAATATGAAAATGCACAAAAATCTAATGATTAGTGGCTTTGGAAGTCATTCTGGGCTCAAAATATGGTTCCGGTGAAGGATGAATGCAGTAGCAGCATCGGAAAATTGCATTTTTGACAAGTAATACTTCAGATTTGAGAAATTTCTCCAGAGATATAAAATATAGATCTTCGAGTTACGGACGCGTGGCCGCAAACGGTGAGTCAATCTGAGGTCCGAGTCAAAATTTATCGCAATTCTACGAAAGTCGCACAGAGCAGCGAAAAATCTGAGAAAATTCTGGAAAATGCCCAGGTCGCTGGAGCGACCCGCGCGAGCGACCCTTTGAAAAAGTCAAATTTGTGTATTTTGAAGCCCTGAAGAGCCTTGTGCGATCCGAATTGGTTAAATACGTCCAGAAACGTAAAAACAGCTGTTTTAGTGCGAATTGACTTAGGAAAGCTTCCTAAATCCTTCCAAACTCTATATAAATCCTATTCTAAATCAATGTTGTTGTTACAAATCATTACACACTAATATACACATCAATATACAGCCATATACACATAAAATTTCAGCCATTGAAGAGAGGAAAGCAAGGAGAAGAAGAAGAAGACCAATGATTCACATGGCCTCCTCCATCAACCTCTTGCTATTCATCAATTCTATGGACAACTAAACTCTAGATATAGGGTTTCAATAAAACCCTAGCCAAGTAATAGGGTTTTATTTATGTTTTTATTTTAGTTTTATTATGTATGGATGATGATTACATGTTTAGAGGATTTTTATAAATAAATCGTACTTTTATTGATTAAATCATTACTTTCAAAGTTTATTCTTGTCTTAGATCTATTTTGACTGTGATGTGCTCAATGATCTATATTTGTTGTGCTTGTATGGATTGTTTACATGTAATGGTGCTTAATTGAATTGTGCTATCAAGTATCCGAATAGTCCATGCCTAGGTTAGACGGATTATGTCACAACCCTAGTTTAGTGTGGGATAATTCGTGCTAACCGAAGATGGATTATGTTGGTGCTTGAACCATAGTTATTTTCTTGACGGAGGAATTGGGCTTGTAGCTACAATTCCCTATTATCATCCAACTTAATAGGCTAAAGTGATTCATAAATATTCCTATTATGAAGCTAGTGGTGGATTTGCAATCCTAGGTTCCCTTTAAATATCTTTAAAATAACTTTAATTGCTTTCATAATTTAAATTTACTTTTATTGTTCTTAGTTTTATTAAAATCAAATCAAAATCTATTTTTCTTAATTAGATTTAGGTTTTAAAATTAAAGCACGGTAGTTAATCAATCTCTGTAGGTTCGACCTTTACTTCCACACTGCAAATCTTTAAAAAAGTAAAGTATACTTTTACATCTTGATATTGACAACATCAATATATATACACATATGTTCTTTTGTTTTTCTCAATGAACTTCTATCATAGTTGCAATAGCATTATGAACATTCTAGGTCTAATAATTCACTAAAAGGATGATTAGTGAGGTGGTTGAAATAGATAAATTTGTGAACAGCAAAATTCTATGCGTACAATGTTTTTTCAAGCAAGTCAAAAACACAATAGAAAACATGTGGGTACAATATTTTGTTATCTTAAGTATTGGAATATTTTAGTGAAAAATAAGATTTTATTTATGCACATGCTTTAATATAAGGGGGAATTATTAGAAAATCCTAAAAGTAACTCTCATAAGTTTCAAACTCCAATTTGTTTGACCATTTGTTAAAAAGGACAAAAGGAATCTAAATCAGTGCTCATATGGTATAAATGCGCGCACCATAGAAAATCTTGTGCTTGAATTCAGCCCCCACGCGCCACGAGCGCCCACTCGCCCATAGGCTGCTCGCACCGTGCGAGCAGCGTACTGTAGTATTTCTAATTTCGAAAAATATTTTTAAACTTTAAACATCCATAACTTTTGACCTATAACTCCATTTTTCGCAAATTTTATACCGTTGGAATCGTGTCGACGAGAGCTACAAAACTAGTACCATTGTTGATATATTTTGAGAAGAAAAAAATGTCATGTTTTTATATACATGAATAATAAGTGAAATTTCACTTGATATACATAAAATATTAAGTGAAATTTCACTCAATTCTAGAGCTTTTAAAAACTCTACAAAAAAAGCCCTAAGTTCAATTTTTGCAAAGCTCATAAACTAGTTACCAAATGAATTAACATGAAATTGTGCTTTAAAAAAGAAGAAGCACCAAAATGGGGGCCAAACTAAGCCTTAATGTTCATGAGTTAAGTGAAATTTCACTAAATATTCATGTTGGCATGGTGATTTGTTTTTTTTTTTTTTAAACAATACATATTTTGTTAAAATAAGCAAATTTCATAATCAATTATAAAACTCAAATTTTCAACCAAAACAAATGCAGGAATTCTTGTTAAAATTCGTCTTTTTTTAACTTTATTGTTGATATGTTTTGAAAAAAAAGATTTTCATGTTTTTACATACATAAATAATAAGTGAAATTTCACTTAATATACATAAAATATTAAGTGAAATTTCACTTGATATACATAAAATATTAAGTGAAATTTCACTGAATACATGAAAAATATGAAAAACTCTCCCCAAAAAAACCTAAGTTCGATTTTTACAAAGCTCATAAACTAGTTACCAAATGAATTAACATGAAATTGTGTTTTAAAAAAGGAGAAGCACCAAAATGGGGGCCAAACTAAGCCTTAATGAGGTAGCAATGACTTTATTGCTATTCGTCTTTTTTTAATTTTTTTTATATCAAAACATATAAATTTGGCATACATAAATATTAAGTGAAAATTCACTGAACCTGTACATGCCTTTTTCCTGAAAAACTTGAAGTTAAACTTAACATTTGTGTACTCGTTCAGTGAGATTTCACTTAGTAGGTCAAGTGAAAATTCACTAACTATTCCAAAAGTTGCTAGAAGTAACTCTCTATAGATTAAGATCTAATTTGATACTTACTTTGTTAAAAAATCGCTCAAGTGTCAATTTAAGTAAAATTTCACTTAATATTCATGTATAAGTTCAGTGAAATTTCACTTAATATTCATATATGCCAAGTGAAATTTCACTTTTTTTTCCCTTTCATATTAAACAATGCATATTTCGTTTAAAAAAAATCAAATTTCACAAATTAATTATAAAACATAGTTTTTCAACCCAAACAAATGCAAAATTCTTGTGAAATTTCACTAAAACTCTCCTTAAGAACAAAATGAAAATTCGATTTTTTTTTTCCTCACAACATATCAACTTGGCATATGTGAATATTACGTGAAAAATCAATAATTCATATACGAATATTATGTGAAAATTCTATTAAGTTCATTTAGAACATGGTATGTAAAAATAAGAGTTTTTTTCTTTTGCTCAAAAGGTATCAACAATGGTACTAGTTTTGTAGTTCTCGTCGACACGGTTCCAACGGTATAAAATTTGTAAGAAACAGAGTTGTAGATCAAAAGTTATGGGGGTTTAAAGTTTAAAAAAACTTTTCGAAATGGATATGATATGGTACAGCCACTCACACGGTATGAGTGGCTGAAAACCAAAAACGCGCGCGTGAAGTGGCATGTTCACATGGGATTTTCTATGATACGTGCACTAATACCGTGTGAGCACTGACAAGATTGCTTTTGTCCTTTTTAAAAAATGGTCAAACCTTTTGGAGTTTTAAACTTGAGTAATATTTGGGACACAACCTTCATACAACTTTCATACAACATCCCCAAAAGATGTGTCTATCTCTCTCCTGTGATATCACTGGATCCCACAGTGACACGGGAAAGAGATAGACACATCTTTTGGGGAGGTTGTATGAAAGTTGTATGAAGGTTGTGCCTCAAGTATTACCCTTTAAACTTATGAAGGTTACTTGTAGGGATTTTCCAACAATTTTCTATTAATATAACAACCTTACCCATGCGCTCATATTGTATAAGTATTTTTATTTTATCAAAATAAATGAGGGAATGTTAGATTATTTTAATAGAATAAAAGAATCATTACTATATGGTGTTAATGCTTTTTAACATACAATTATAGGCATACTGAAATTCCCATGTGCTAGTTATATACATTATGGTCTCTAACATTTTAGAGCATTTGTTTGCTTTGAAGTCCAACACATTACACAGCCAAATGTTTTGTAAGCAAGTCATGGAGTAGTTTTATCAGTTAGTCAGTTACTTGATCTTTTAATTAAGAGCGTTAATGTCTCTTTGAAGGCCTCATTTCGGTGTTGAATCAATTAGTTATTATATATATATATATATATAGCTATGTATGTGATGCATGACTTACTTTCTTCTTCTTTGAAAAACTATAAAGATTTTTTCTTGTTTCCAGCAACTTTATATATATGTCTACAATATATATTATATTCATTTTTTATATTTAGGCAAAGAATGGTACTGGGAGAAGCTTCTGTCTTCCCCAAATTGTATAGATTGGAGATGTTCACAGTTTAGAGCTGGATTGTAGTATCCTGAAGGCGACATGTTATGTTATGTTATACACCGGTGACTACCGTGAGAGGCGCAAATCGTCTTAAAGAGAGCGACCTAGTCCGCACTCAATCCAACTATGTTACTTTTTTGTGGTACGATATTCCAAGAGATGTCATACCATTTTGAGGTAACATTATGCGATTCACGATTCGGTAAGAAAATCTATTTATCTGTCGTTATTAAATTATTATTTTATTTAATGAATATTTTTGTTTTGGAGGTAAATCCCCAACAATTTTAAGTTGAAATGATGGATGGAGATCTCAAAAATTAGTGAGTACGTATATGGTAAAATACTTTATTTCTTTCCCTTCTCACTAGACTAGAGGTATGTTATGTATGTTTTTCTACATTTTGCTTTTAGAGACGTACAAAATATATGAAGGAGAAATAGTGGTGGTGAAGAGCATATAAAAAGAAAAAATCTCTAATAGTAAAAAATGTGATTCTCATTACAACAGCTATTGCTCTTTAGATGCTAACATTATAGTAAATTTTGTATAATATATTTTAATACTCTTTTTCTAAAAGTCAATATGCTTGGTCCATACAAGTGTTTGATGACTAGTGTAAGAAACATGTATTAATTTGTTATCTTACATTCTATTCTGTAATTACTACCATACTTGACTATGTCGCATAGTCATGACAACAGAGAGTCATTCTCTCATGGATATCTTCAGATTCTATTTTCTCTAAAAAGGTGTGCGTTGCATGTGCTAGCATGCTACATAAACATGTAACTGAAACATCATCTTAACAAGATGGATATTATCAAAATAGTGGGGGTAATTCCTCTACCTATTGTTATGTGTTTGGTAATCAAATGTAAAAATGATTGGACAAAGTTGGTGCAAGGTCAATATTTACTGCATCTTTAAATTTTGTACTTACCTATGCTTAAAGTATGTAACATACTTGTACGTTATGTTGATATGTCATATTAAACCACAATGCATGATATCTCATTAAACGAATTGAACAAGCTATTTTAGAAATCAACATTAGGCTTTTTTTTGAGTTGAAATTATGAGATATTCTAAGAAGATAAGAGTTTATGAATTTGGATAATCAAGTTAGAAGTTCGGTTTCTCAGAATATATACCAACCCATGGTTACCATTATTGATATAATTATTAGAGAAATAATTGTTTTGGCATGCAATGATCTTGAAAGCCAGCTCAAATTTTTTTTTTTTTTTAAATGTTTGAGGTTGTGAAAGGATGTGCTCTGAGTCTTTTAAAAATGAAGGTTTTTAGAAAATACTTTTATAGATATGTGATAAATATCTGTCTCAGTATTTTTTCTTTAGAAAAAGTTACTCAATTCAAAGGTGCTATTATTCATTCTCTTGAATCATTAGTTGTAGTTGTGAATATTTTGAGAATCTCATACATGTACTTTTGATAAATTATTTGAAAGATAATCTCCATATTGAGAATTTGAGATTATGGAAGATTATAAGTTTTGGAGATTACAGGTATGAGTACACATGAAATTTCAAGGAACTTGAATTTTTATTTAAAATGGAGATATAAGTTTTTTTTTTTGTGGTATGAGCGAGACTTAAAATTTATTTAAAAGGATGGAGAGGAAATTTTTTGAGAACTAATGAGACTTGAATATTATTTTGGCTTCCAAATTTTTTTGGTAATGAACCATATCTATTTAATGGGTCCTAATTGTGAGTTGCTTCAACTATGGTGGTGATGTAAAAGAAAAGTGTCTCGGTATTTTATTCGAAAAAAATTCCTCAATGGTTCAATCACTTCAAGTGATCTTTTTTGTTTATCTTGAGGGTATAGCATTATTGAGAGAATAATTTATATTCTCAATATAGATGGCGTATTTTTATTGTTAATGGTGGAGTCTTGAGTTATTGTACAATTATTATTAAACCCACCATATGGCATATGTAACACATTAAGAGTGAAAATGAATTATTTACTTGATAGCACTTCTATTGAGGCATAGTGTTGAGAGCCAAACCTTTGTCACGTGTTATACAAACGTGTGAAGTAAATTGTGTAAAAAGTCCTAGCTAGTGACAAGGGTTTGATGTACATTGAGGGGGATGAGACTTAAGCCCAAAGTTGTAATAAATCACCTATGAGAATACCCTACCTAGGGACTGGCGATCACAAGAACTAGGTTTAAGGGAACAAACGAATCATAAAGTGATTTGAATGTGGATAGGCACTCTTAAAGTCTCAATGACATTTTGTCCATCACTATGATGTAAGTGCATGTGATCCTGTAATGTTTAGAGGAGGTTGAGATTTATCTCTTAATGAGTTCTATATCCCTTATGGGTGGGACGTCTTAGTTACAGGAGCATCCTTGATAGACTCAACTATATGAGTGTGGAAGTGAGGCTGCTTCCTATGAGATTGGGCTAATCTAGAGTACTCATGAAAACTGAGATAAAGCACAAGGCCGTATAATATGTTGGCTTGTGAAGCTTAGAGAACACCTAGAGTGTCATGTGTGTGATGTGTTTCTACGTATCCTCAAGTAGTCATTATTTAAAGGTTAAGCCACTCTGACTCTAATACAGGAACACTGAAACACTAAGTAAAGGTTTAAAGGCTGAGCCACTTTCATGATGCCCTTATATATTGTTTCTTACTTTTATTAAAATAAGTGAGAGATTGTTAGAATATTTTAATAAAAAATGAGATTTTATTTATGCACATACTTTAATATAACAATCTTTACCCATGTACTCATATTATATAAGTATTTTTTATTTTATCAAAATAAATGGGAGAATGTTAAATTATTTTAAAAGAATAAAAGAATCATTACTAGATGGTGTTAATGCTTTTTAACATACAATTATAGGCATACTGAAATTCCCATGTACTGGTTATGCACATTATGGTCTCTAACGCTTTAGAGCATTTGTTTTATTCAATGAATATTTTTGTTTGGGTTCTTTAGATTTCAGTCCTTCATTGTAGCATTTGCTAGAAATTGATCCATTCTATAAGTCAATTTAGAAATAAGTCCCTCACCTATTTTGAGGACCAAAATACCCCTATTCCCAAAAATCAGGATTTTGAAATTCAAAATCCAAATTTATTATATATATATATATATATATAGAAAGAGAGAGAATTAAAAGGGAAAATTTAATAAATACCCCAACTCCCATAAATCAGGGTTTTTAAAGTCAACCCTGATTTGTTATACATATTATATATATATATAGAGAGAGAGAGTTAATAAAGAAATTTTATCTATTATAGTAAAAAATTTCTCACATTTTTAACATATTTGATGAGAAATTTCTCACCAATACCAACCACATGTGAGAAATTTATCTATTATAGTGAGAAATTTCTTGACAAAAATTTATACACAAACTGTCAAATTTCTCACCTTTTTTTAACGGGTTTAATGAGAAATTTCTCACCAAATAAAAACAAATTTCTCCCTTCAAAACTCAAAAGTAAACTCTACACTTTGTGAGAAATTTCTTGACAAAAATTCATACACAAAGTAAGGGGGCATTACAATATTTAACCAAACAAAAACCGACCATTGGAGCCCCTGTATAGCCACCACCACCTGATTTGGACCCCCATATATGACATGTTTCGACGTTGAATAAGATGGGCCCTTCAAAGTTCTAGATGAAAACATCATAAGCATGAGAACAATGTAGCCCAAGAAAACCCGTTTCTTGATTAGTTGCTGATCTATTTCCGTTTCCTTGGCGGACGCTCATGTTTGATCTGAAGAGTGCATGAACGCCTTGAGATGGGCTCTTTTCAATCTCCGATCTCACAATCCAAACTCTGATTCCGATTCCGATGGATCGTTTGTGATCATCCACGTTCGTCGTTCAATCACCGTCGTCGATTGCCGCCGGCCTCAATCCCGGTGCAATTCCATTCGATCGGCCTAGTTAAGTGTGTGTACATATCTAATCGTCTTCTAATTTGTTGTGTTCTTGATTGTATGTGAGATAAAGAGAGAGAGATAGAGAGAGGGATAGATCATGAGAGAGAGACTGATTAGTGCAGTTAATTTCACTTATTTTGGGGTCAAATTAAAATCCTAAATTCATGCCTTGATGTAGTGATGATATATAAATATATATATTTAATGACAAGGGCAATTTTGTCCATAAAAAAGACACAAATTCGGAAGAAAGGACTAATCTTTAATTTATACTTGTAATTAGGGACTAATCATTGTTCATATATTTGGGATGCATCAATATTTAAAAGAGTGGAGTATTAGGGACTAAACTTTATATTTCTATTTTTGTTTTGAAGGTAATTTCCCAACATTGGGTATAATATTTTATTACTTAAGCAAAGTCAGTATAGAAATTATTACAAAACATTGTATCGAAGATAATAAAATATCGTACCCAAGTGGTTATGCTTGAATAACCAAAAATTGTAACCACTGTAACAAATCGTTGTACACAAGATAACAAAAAAAATTGTACCCGGTTCTTTTGTCGTATGATAAGACCAAAACAGCTCATCAAAAATAAAAAAAAATATTAAAAAAACCGCGGGACGTATCATAGAATTTTAAGCATTTCAAAGAATTACAGAATTGTCTAGTTTGTTTGGAACATGATTAACTAATGATGGAAAAGTGAAAAATAATGCGTATAATTTGTTCATTCATTATTTTATCCGCTCTGTTGTAGAAAGCATTGTTGCAAAACTTACCCAGAGAAGCAATTAATTAATGGTTGTGAGTGAATGTATTTTATTGCGTATAAAATTCAAATAGCCTCGAAGTTTGATTTGCAATTTTCAAGTAACTAGCTTCAAGCAATGAATATATATATATATATATATATTTTTAATGAGATTTGGATGTTCAAATATTGTGCTAATCTACAATACCCTAAGGATCTATTGGCAACATAATTCTTAACTGATATATAGTAATAAAGTTTGAGATTAACATTTTGCACAAATTGAAAAGAGCCCGTGCATAGCACAGGGTTATCAACTAGTTTCAAACTAAATTTAAGACCCAACAATAGTTAATGTGGGAGGAAATGGACTAAGTGTTATTTAGAGTTAATTGGAATGAGAAACTTCAATAACAGAAATATAAACTAGAAATACATTTGGATCTCAAAATAACTAATTATGTAGAGGTCAATTGTCATAACAACTAAAAGTGATTAAGCGTCTAGTGAACTCTCAATTCACATAGTACTTGATTTGAATATCTATTTAAGTGGTAACAATGAAAGGAAAGTGACCACAGGGCTTGCATAAAAGATAAGGAAACAATGATTGAAGGATGATTTGTCCTTGTGGATTACAGATGGTGGCTTCAATTTCTTTGTTCATTGATTTAATTATAGGAAAAAAAAAATAGATGAAAGTTATTACTCTATCTGTTCACAATATATATGTTCATCAAGTTTTTCTCCATATTTTTTAGATGCCAACATGGCATTGGGGGAGAGTTTTGGGAGTTGTGCTATTTTTTTTACGCGTAATACTTGAGATATATTAAAAAATACAATTTTTTCGACACAACCCAAGAATTGTATCTATTTCTCTTCTGTGTCACTGTGGAGTCCAGTGATATCAGAGGAGAAATATAGACATATATTTTGAATTGTGTCCTAAAAGTTGTGTTTTTGGATGTGTCCCAATCTTTATTTTTTTACCAATGTCAAATATGTCAGCATGGCATTGATACCATTGACTTTTAAAATAGACTAAATATTTTTATGCCATAGTAATGTCAAAATGTAACTTTGGAGGAATAAAAAGACATTTTACATGCTGCTCTAGGCGAAGGTATGTGTTTTGATAGTGCCACGTGGCTTGACGATGCAGTATATTTCAACAAATGAGTGAGGGTTGCTCGGATAAGACCTATGTTTCGACACCCACAAATAATGAAAGGCTTAGATTCCATCCGAATAACTCATCTCTAATTGGAGAATACCACATCATTCAGTCACGTTAGGCTCTCAAGGTATTTAAAATTTCTCCAATGAGACAGTCAGTGTATGTAACAATGTCAATAATTAGGTCAGTCTCTGACCTAACTGTGCTGACACTTCACATTAAGCTAGTGACAAGTCGGTCTTCACAAGAAAATTTTTTAGCCTACCTCTCAGCCACTCTTCACTTAGTCAATATTATAGGTGAAAATGTATTATTGGATTTAAAGATTGTCTTGGCAAGACATTTGGGGCCCCATGGTGGACTTTTGATCCAGTGGCAGGGTGACCTAAGAACTAAGGGGCCCCTCCAATAAAATAATAAAAAAAAAAGTGATCCTTGGGAGTGAAGTCTTCATACAAGAGGACTAGTGGTTCATAGTATCATACTAATTTTTTTTTTTTGAAGTATTTGAATTTTGAATTGCAAATGGTCAATGTGAAACCTGACAGTAACTGAGTTCCCCAAATGTGAATCTGAGTTCTGAATTCTTGAATGAGCACACTACTGTGTGCTTCATTTTTTATCCTACTATTGACAAACTTGGAACCTTTTCAAACCAAGTTCTCAAGAGAACCTCAGAGGCAGTTCTTTGGGGTTTTAACTCAAAATACACTGTGGGGCAAAGCAGAGGAGAGATTAGAGAAGGCAAAGAATATGAAAATTCTATGTGAACTGAGAAGGCATGAGAAAGCAAATGAAGAAGTAAAACAAAAAGGACTGACAAGTTCTGCGTCTGCCTTCTTTTACTGAACAAAAAAAATTGAAAAATAAGGTAACTTATAAATAAATAAATAAATAAAAGAAAAAAGAAAAAAAGGCGGCATTGGAGAGAGAGAGAGAGAGAGCAGTGAATATACGTATTGCTTTTTCGTCGTGTCTGATTAGTTTTCTTCTTTTTTCTTTTTCTTTTCGGAGGTTTGAAGTTTGAAATTTAGTAGAGTGCAAAAGACGGGGAAAAAAAATGGTGGGAGTGTTTTGAGGGACAGGAATAGGATTAGCTAAGGAATGGGGCCTCAGATATGTATCTCTGAAACTTGTTCAGCCATTGCTGAAAGTGGTGGTGGTGGTAAGAGAGAGGCCAATGGTGCAAAATTAGTCAGACTGTGCTCTCTTGCTTGCTAAAGAAGTGACACTATGTACTTAGTACTCAAAAACACACCATTACTGATTCATACCTCCTTCTTGCCCAGTCTCTGTCCTTCCAACACTCACCAGCTTTATTCTCATGACAATTATGCCACACCTTCATCATATATGATATGTCCATACACTTTGGCCTTCGCACCCCAATTCGCATGTTCTAAGATAACATGTCCACGTGTGTCAAACACAACACTTCGGAGACAGTTTTCATGTCGTGCCGTGGGCCTTTTTTTTAGAATTTGCCGTGTCGTACTGGCGTGTCTAAGTCGTGCTTTGATTCCAAACTATTCAGGCTCCATTTGGTTTATGCATAAAGGAAAAGGATAGGCAAGCATGGAGGAAGTAGAAAAGCTTAAATAACATTAAAAATTAGGATTTTTTTTTCAAATAGAATAATAAATAAAGAAAATATAAAGAGAGCGACTCGCAGTGCTAATTTTCTTTACTTTCCTAGGTTGATTGTTTTTTTTTTTATTATTATTATTATTAACCAAACAAAGAAAAGTGTTTTTCCCAATGACCTCTTTCCCTTTCTCTCAATAAATCCATGAACCAAATAGAGCCTTAAGCTTGTCTTCGTGGATTTATTGTGATACACTTAAGAACCATCCTCATAAAGACATGAACAATAGTTCTATGTTGGTAGCCCACCTATACAATACAACCTACTCCTTTCTCCAGAATAAGAAATGGCTCTACAAAAACTTAACCTAGCATGATGACACATGCAGAGTTCAGCATATGTTCAAGTTAGAACAGGAACACACAGACCAGCTCCACCAGAAATGCCAACCATCTCACCACATTCCTAAAACAAGTACTATATAGTACGAACATATCCGAGATAATTGATTCTGGAAACCATTTATTAGGACTACCTTGGATGAGTTTTTCCGATACAACCCCTTCTCGCACCACAATGGCATTTTACTTGCCATTCTGTAAATCGCTTCTCGAAAGAAGGTTCAAAAGGTCCATTTACTTGTGAAAATCATTCTCAGCAATATGGAGATATATCAAACACCAAAAGCAAAGTGGCAAATCCACACAAATTCATATCGATATGGTCCACATGCTCGATTAAAATTATCCATGTACTACCTGAATTAAGTCCTCAGTACTAGCACTAAACTATGTTTTCCAACTTTCGTAATTACCCATATACTGCTGTCATAATCTCCAATCATGGTAAACGGAAATGTCCCATCTTTCAAAACACGACAGTGCCTACTGCCTAGTAATGTGGAAGAAATCTTAGGAGAACAGCCTCGTATAAAATTAACCATGTACTACCTGAATTAAGTCCTCAGTCCTAGACCTAAACTATGTTTTCCACCTTTCGTAATTACCCATATACTGCTGTCATAACCTCCAATCATGGTAAACGGAAATGTCCCCATCTTTCAAAACACGAAAGTGCCTACTGCATAGTAATGTGGAAGAAATCTTAGGAGAACAGCCTCGTATGTTTTCCACCTTTCGTAATTACCCATATACTGCTGTCATAATCTCCAATCATGGTAAACGGAAATGTCCCATCTTTCGAAACACGACAGTGCCTACTGCCTAGTAATGTGGAAGAAATCTTAGGAGAACAGCCTCGTATCACTGCTACCTAAAAGACTTGCAACAATTCCAATATTAAAGCCCAAATAACTTTAAAAACCCCATTTGTCTGTAACCTATCTTATCATTTTCAAGAAAATAGGATATTTAAATCTCCCAAATATGAGTCCTGATTAATGTTTCCACCGTTCGGGTTTTACACTCTTAGAGCTCAATTATAAATGCAGGCTCAAATATATGTCAATACTGAAAATTCATTGAAATTATTCTCATTCTTTAGACAATTCTGGTATATTATTTACAAATGTATGGCAAAAGGCCAAAAGAAGAGCCAAAATCATATGGCTCTGCAGTATACATTGAAATGTGGATAATGTACTATACCATTGGTACCATAGAATTATTGACCAAACAACAGAATAAAAAGAAAAAGAAAAGTAACCTCTGTGCTTTAGAGTTTGGATCGAACTTTCTGTATGAGCTCTCTCCTCAGAATTTTGCCCGAAGCTGATTTTGGAACGCTATCTACAAATGTTACTCTTCGTAATCTTTTGAATGGCGCAACCTGCGAAGGGCAAAGATACTGATCAAAATTTCAAGCAAAAACAGGAGTCATACATTCCTTTATTTTAATACTAATAGGCCCAAAAAAAATATACCTAAATGGCATTTAACAATATTAATTTCCCGGTTTTTTGTGCAGACCACTTACTTGATTTGCAATAAATTTCTGAACGTCTTCTTCAGTTAGTGAACTACTGGTCGAGCGCACAACATATGCAATTGGGACTTCACCAGCTTCAGCATCAGGAAATCTACAAGAGGAAATTGATGCTCAATTGTCATGAAATATTTGGAATTTGGCATTTATCAGAATTGAATGACGGGTATAAACATACACACATACGTGTGTACATATATATTAGCTACCCTACTTACGGGATGACAACCGAATCTAATATCTCTGGGTGCGAGAGAAGCAGACCTTCCAGCTCTGCTGGTGCCACCTGGCAAACAGACAAGTGAATGTGTAAGAGAACAGTGTTTCAGCGAGCTCATATGAACATGGAATGCAAGAATTGGTTGAGAACAGTTACCTGAAAACCTTTATACTTGATAAGCTCTTTTATTCGGTCCACAACATATAACTGTCCCTCTTCGTCAAAATAGCCAAGATCTCCTGTGCACAACCAACCTTGTTTATTTATGGTCAGCATTGTGTCCTGTGGATTGTTGAAATAACCTGAAAAGGTAAATAAAAATTAACAAATCCATATGACCCAGAAAAAGAATAAAAAAGCATGGTTTTAGTTTTACATTTATCAAGCCTCATAGCGTAATCCTTGACTGCCTTTATTAAAAACTTCAAAAGGAAAAGCTAGTGTAAAACAATATGGGAGATTAAGCACTTGCATTCATCAGACTGGAGTAATATACAAACACACGTACATATTGTTAGTTTACTTGTTCTATTATTTTTATTTTTACTTTATTCTCCTTACTCTTATGTATTAGACATAGGGGTACTATTGCAATTCGATTTCCTTCTCTTCATATAATAAAATACAGGAGACATCATTTGTCTCGCCCTAATCTAAATCTACATGGTATCAGAGGTTAGTGGGAAGACTCGTTTATCTTTCTCATACTCGACCTGATATTGCCTTTACTGCGAGTGTTGTAGTCAGCTCATGCACGCTCCCCGTGAATCTCATATGGAGCCTCCCTAAGAGGAATCACTATACACCACCGCAAACTAACACAATCCACCACCACAAACCACCGCCTGACAACTAGCCGCAGCCCACCAAGGCTTTCCCCAGCCAGCTGCACCCTCCCAATCCAAGCCGCAGCACCCTAGGGCATCTTTGCCCACGCCGCAGCCCCCCAGGGCTTCGCAACCTAAGTCTCAGTCCTCTAGGGCTTCACAGCTCCTAGGCGTAGCCCTATAGGGCTTCGGCTCCACCAGCAACAACTACCACCCACACTAGCCCTCGCTGATCCACCTAAGCCAAATTCCCACCTTGTTTCAGTCTTCATCCTTCATCACCATTGTTTCCGACAGCCACTGTTGATTGGGTTTTAATTTTTTTCTTCAGTTTTTTTGGTCCTTTTATGGACCCTTAATCAGTGATGACCTATATGGTGCTTTAAGTTACAATCATGTGTTGTGTCTCTGTTGATACAAGTTCTTCTTTGTTTTTCGATTGCTGCGGGTATTTGTTGCGTGTCGATTCAAGATGTCAGATTCAGACAAATCCACTTTGGATACACAGCAGTCCAGGAGTGAAACTATTGTTGTTACTCCTCTGAGAGCCCGAATTTTAAGCTTACTACTTCCCTTTTCAAAGGTCAGAACTACTTGGCTTGGTCTCAGTCTGTAACCATGTCTCTTAAAGGCAAAAGGAAGATGGTATATCAACGGACGAATCAAGGCACCTAGCACCGATAATGCAGCATATGACAAGTGGGACATGGAGAACTGCACTGTCATGACATGCCTTTGGCATTCTATGATTCCTGAGATTGCTGAAGGTTTTTTGGACATGGCAACTGCCCAAGACATTTGGGAGAAAATGGCCAACACCTACTCTCGAAAGGGCAATTCTGCACAGATATTTGAGTTGAGGGGGGATGATTGGTCCCTCGGAACAGGGAGAGATGAGTGTTCTTCAGTATTTCACATCTCTGACCACTAGTTTGGAACGACTTGATCACTTCTTGAACTATAAGCATGTTCGTCCAACGATTCCGTTGCCCATAATAAACTGGTTGCTGAAGAGAGGATCTTTAAGTTTTTCGAGGGAATTAATGCCGAGTATGATTCTGTTTGCAGCCATGTTCTTGGGATGGATCATTTGCCTTCTCTCCAGGAGGCCTTTACATATATACAGAATGATGAGAGTCGACGTTTTGCTATGCTTCCACCCACTTCTACCGAGAGATCTGCTCTCGTCTCGGTTCCCCAGAGAGATGGGAACAAACAGTCCCGAGGGCGTACTTCTAATGAGTCTGGGTCGTCTCATAAAGCCAAGCAGTTCTGTGATTGTTGTAATCGGCCCTATCATACCAGGGAGACATGCTGGAGACTACATGACCACCCACCTGGACAGCCTGGGTGTCGTGGGGGTCGTTCAGGACAGTCTGCGAGTCGTGGGGGACATTCGCAGGGAGGTAATTAATGTGCTCTTCATACTACAACATTGGATCCTACGGCACCGACTCCTGTTGAGCAGGCCCCATCCACTTCCGATCCAGCACTATTTATTGCCTCAGAGGTAGTGGAGGCTCTTCGTTCCTGATGGCTCGCCGAATGTCTGCTTCTACTGCATATACATGTGCCTCTTCTTCATTTGCTCATTTAGGTAACTTAGTCACATCCGCAAGGGCACACTTGTCTCATTCTTCTTCTCCCTGGATTATTGATTCTGGTACAACAGACCACATGTCTAGATGTTCTGACATTTTATCTGTGTACAAGCCTTGTACAGGTAAAGACAAGGTTCGTGTTGCTAATGGTACTTTTTCCTCTATTTCCGGGAAGGGTACTATTCATGCCACTCCATCCTTGTCTTTGTCATTTGTTCTACATATTCCCAATTTCTCCCATAATTTGTTATCCATTAGTTGTATCACTCAAGACTTACACTGCAGTGTAACTTTTTTCCCTTCTCATTGTGTCTTTTAGCACCTTACCACGAGGAGGAGGATTGGCAGTGGTAGAGAGGAGAGTGGACTTTATCTTTTGGATGTTGGAGGACCGTTAGCACATCACACAGTGGTTTCTGAGAATAAACCTGAAGACATACATCTTTGGCATCGACGTTTAGGACATCCTTCTTTTTATTTACTAAAGCATTTGTTTCCCTCTTTAGTCCTGAATAAAAATGCTTCTGATTTCCTTTATGAAACTTGTGAACTGGGTAAACAACATAGAGCTTCTTTTGCTCCTAGTTTTAATAAAAGTTTAGTTTCGTTTGCTTTAGTTCATTCTTATTGTGAGAAAGTGAAGGTTTAACCTTTTTAGGTTAGCCCACACACATATATATATATATATATTAGAGAGAGAAAAGAGAATACAGATTACAATATTGCCCTTATGTTTATGTCTAAACTAATATATCCTAACACTCCCCCTCAAGCTGGAGCATAGATATCTATCATGCCTAGCTTGTTACAAAGATCATAAAAAAGTCCCTTATTTAACGCCTTGGTAAGAATATCTCCTAATTGATCACTAGACCTAACAAATGAAGTAACAACTTGTTTTTGCATGACCATATCTCGGATGAACTGACAGTCAACTTCAATGTGCTTGGTTCGCTCATGAAACACTGGATTACTGGCAATGTGCATAGCCGCTTGATTGTCACAGAACATTTGCATAGGTTTATCACTAGAAAATCTCATTTCTTGTAAAATAGACTTAACCCATAGTAACTCACATGCTGTATGAGCCATGGCTCTATACTCAGTCTCTGCACTTGATCGAGCAACAACACTTTGTTTTTTACTTTTCCAACTAACCAGATTTCCACCGACAAATACACAGAACCCTAAGACAGACCGTCTATCAAAGATTATCTCCAGCTCAACTGGCATTAACCAATAATATCCAAGTTATTTGCAGGCTTCAACACTAAACCTTTTCCTGGAGAACCTTTCAAATATCTCAATATACGGCAGACGGCCTCCCAATGTGATAGCTTAGGATTCTGCATAAACTGACTAACACCACCTACAGAAAACGTAATATCAGGGCGAGTTACAGTAAGATAAATTAACTTGCCCACCAGTCTCCTATATATCGTTCAGCATCTTTAAAATCTTCACCCTCAGTCTTACTAAACTTGATATTCAAATCCATTGGGGTATCATCTGGTTTGGAACACCCTTTAACCCTGTTTCATCTAACAGATCAAGCACATATTTCCTTTGGAATAGAGATATTCTTTCTTTGGACCTTGCTACTTCAATCCCCAAAAAATAACAAAGTAACCCAAAATCTTTCATATGAAAGTGCTTACTCAAATAAGACTTCAACGATTTTATGCCTTCACTGTCACTACCAGTAATCACAATGTCATGTACATAGACAGCTAGAATAATGATACCTTTGTCACACTTTCTTACGAATACTGAGTGATCAGAATTGGTTCGTTTCAGACCATATGAACTAGCAATTTGATTGAATTTCTCAAACCAAGCCCTAGGAGACTGTTTTAGACCATAAATAGCTTTCTTCAACTTACACACCTTGTTTGACTCCCCCTGAGCAACATACCTAGGAGGTTGCTCCATGTATACCTCCTCGTGTAGATCACCATGAAGAAATGCATTTTTGATGTCAAGCTGGTACAACGGCCAACTCTTAGTGACAGCCATAGACAATATGATACGAACAGAAGTAAGACGAGCCACTGGGGAAAAAGTCTCAAAATAATCAATGCCAAAGGTTTGAGTGTACCCTTTGGCAACCAAACGAGCTTTTAACCGTTCCACAGTACCATCCGCATGATACTTAACCACATAAACCCAACGACAACCAACAACATGTTTCCCTGCAGGAAGGGTAGTCAACTCCCACGTACCATTTTGAGAGAGTGCCAACATCTCATCATCCATAGCACGCTTCCAGCCCGGAGAGGTCAATGCCTGAGTGACAGACTGAGGAATAGAAATAGAGGACAAAGCAGTGATAAAAGAGCGAAAAGGAGAAGATACGAGACAAACTGATCTATGGGATGTTGAGTACAAGAACGAGTACCTTTCCTGAGAGCAATTGGAAGATCAGGAGACTGGGGAGGAACCTCAGTAGGAGACGATGATTGAGGAGGAGGTAGAGCATATTGATCTGTAGCAATGAATGGCTTGGGCCGACGGTGATAAACCTTTAATGGTACAGTATCTGAAGGTGGAATCGGCAGAGGCAGCGAAAGAGACGGAACAAGAAGGTCACCATCGAGAGAGACGCTGGAGGCTTCAAAGAAAGACGTACCTTCAAAGAAGGTAACGTCGGCACAAACAACATACCTACGACTCTGAGGATTCCAACATTTATAACTTTTCTGAGTGCGATAATACCCCACAAATACACATTTCGTAGCCTTAGGAGCTAACTTATCAAGACCAGGAGTTAAATTATGTACAAATGCAACACAACCAAACACACGTGGTGGCAATGCAAATAAAGGTTTGTTAGGATATAAGACGGAATGAGGTATGCCACCACGTAAAACAGATGAGGGCATGCGATTAATAAGATAGCAGGCAGTAAGTACAGCATCCCCCCAAAATGGTTTGGAAACATGCATATGCATCATAAGTGTACGTGCTACCTCAAGGAGATGGCGATTTTTGCGTTCTGCAACTCCAGTTTATTGTGGAGTGTATCCACAAGAGGATTGATGTATTATACCCTGTGAATCACAATAAGCCTGAAGAGAACCTTTAACATACTCTAATGCATTATCAGATCGCAAAATACGAATATTAGAACCAAATTGAGTTTGAATCTCCTTATGAAACAGTTGAAAGATAGAAGAAATATCAGAACGTTCTTTCATTAAAAACAACCAAGTCATCCTAGAATAGTCATCCACAAATGTAACAAAATAAGAAAAACCCAATAAAGTTTTAGTTCTAGATGGACCCCAGACGTCGGTATAAACCAGCTCAAAAGGAGTGGACCGACGATTATTATGACGTAAAGGAAATGACACCCTATGATACTTACCTAATTGGCAAGCCTCACACTCTAATTTATTTAGGAATATAAAAGAAGGAAAAACTAGCTGCAACGACTGTAGGGATGGATGACCCAGCCGACAGTGCCATTGATGAGGTGAGACAACTCCAGATAAGGCCACAAAATCATTCTGAGGGGGAAGAGACTGAAGATAGTAAAGACCATTCTGTTCACGACCTCCACCAATCATCTTCTTCGAGCTGAGGTCCTGAAAAACACAATGAGAGGGATAAAATGTTACAAAACAATTAAAAAACTTAGTTAGTTGACAGACAGATAAGAGACTACATGGAAAATCAGGAATGTAATTAACAGAAGACAAGGTGAGAGATGAAGTAGGAGATACGGACCCATGACCCATAATAGGACAAGACCGGCCATCAGCTAACACAACTGATGACTGTGTAAATGGACTAAATAACTGGGAAAAGATTTGGGACTTACCAGTCATATGGTTTGAAGCTCCCAAGTCTATAACCCATGGAGAATGAGTAGAAGATGACAAACATGCAATATTACTTGAGTTTGCAAACCCTGCAGAAGAAGATAGAGACATCTGGTGTTGATTTTGAACTAAGGCATTGTACTCATCACGGGATAGGGTGACAGACTCATTTGAAGATGGCCCAGCTGGTGGAGTAGACTGAGTAGCATCCTGAGGAGAACCCGTAGGATTATCAGAGAACAAGGCGGGAGTAGGAGAGTTTTCCTACGGTTTTCCATGTAGATCATAACGGTCCACAGTATGATTGTCCCCTCCATAATGTGTACAGTAAAGAGAACCACGACCACGACCAAAACCTCGACCACGAGGGGAATAACCACCACGGCCGCGAGAACCAGAGACGATGGGAGCGGAAGAACCACGTCCACCACAACCTCGATTATAAGAGGGAGAATACCCACGTCCACGAAAGCCACCACGAGGGCGTGAATTAGTAACAAGGGCAGAATTATCTTTGCTAGGAGTCTCAGAAGTCTCAGTACCAGCACGAAGTACCCGAGAATAAACATTGCCCAAGGAGGGAATACTCCCATCACCAGCTAAAATATTGGCTTTAACAGCCTGGAGATTCGAGTGTAAACCCGATAAAAACTTAGAGACAGAACTCCTCACGTTGCTGCTTGAGAACCTCAATATCACTAGTAAGGGGATGATATTGATCAATCTCATCCATCAGACCCTTGAACTTGCTATAATACTCACTAATAGATTTATCCCCCTGCTGAAGTAGAAACAGATTCTGATAGACTTCATAAACCCGAGAAACATTCTTTTCCATAGAAAAAGATTCACGAATAGATTCCCAAAGAGCTTTAGCTGTGAGCAAAAACATAACACTGGAAGAGATGGTGGGATCCATACTATTCCATAACCACGACATTACTAGATAATTATCAGAGACCCAATCGTCGTAATCTTTACTATCCTTAGACGGGACAGTAGACTCAAGATATTTTAATTTCTTCCTCCCACCTAACGCGACCTTCATAGCCTGAGCCCACAACAAATAATTGGATCCATTTAATTTGGTGGTTATAATTTGCATATTCATGATGTCAGACGATGAACGGAGTAGAACCGGGAGCCGCCATATAAATGAGGAGTGGAAGACGAATAATAAGACTTAGACAAGTATCAACGAACAACAAGCAGTATCAACGAAACCATATAAACGAAAAACATCAGACAAAAGGACTGCTGGGAGCGAATATAGAGGAAATACTCATAGGAAAAACTGTGGAAAAATCAAAAAATAAAAAAAAATTTGTGGCATAGAGAAGCTGCGGCTAGGGTATGGGCTGTAGGAGGGGCTGTGGCTAGGACATGGGGTCTTGGGTAGAATTTCTGGGCAGTGGGTGGGCTTTGGCTAGGGTAGAAGGGGCTGGGAAAGCTGCGGCTAGGGCCTAGGGGGGTTTCGGGTAGGTGTTTCTGGTAGTGGAGGGGCTCGGCTAGGGTAGAGGGGACAGGGGAAGCTGTGGCTAGGGCTGGGGGGGGTCTCGGGTAGGGTTTTTAGCAAGAAGGGGTTGCGGCTAGGTGGTGGGGTGGAGGGAAGGGCTGCGGCTAGGTGGTGGATGCTGCGGCTAGGTGGTGGATGGTGGTGGTGGATCAGATATGGCTCTGATACCATGTTGTGAGAAAGTGAAGGTCTAGCCTTTTTAGGTTAGCCCACACACATATATATATTTGAGAGAGAAAAGAGAATACAGATTACAATATTGCCCTTATGTTTATGTCTAAACTAATATATTCTAACAATTCTGATGTTGGGGTCCTTCTCGTTTTTAATTCTTTGAAAGGTCATAGATGGTTTGTTACATTTATTAATGACTATTCTCGTACCACTTGGGTTTATATGATGAAAAAGAAAAGGGAGGTTTTCTCAATTTTCAAAGCATTCCATAAAATGGTGTGCACTCAGTTTGGGAATAACTTAAAAATTTGAAGATCGGGGGGGGGGGGGGGGGGGAGTACATTGATTCGGGTCTTGCTGAGTATTTTCGCTCCTATGTGATCATTCGTCAGACTTCTTGTACCGATACACCCTAGCAAAATGGGGTGGCGGAGAGCAAGAATCGTCATCTGCTCGATATTGCTAGATCGTTAGGGTTTTCTGTCAATGCTCCCAAGTCCTATAGGGGTGATGTTTTTTTAACAGCGACATACATTATTAATCGCCTTCCAACTTGAGTTTTGAACAAACGTGCACCTGTTGAAGTCCTGTCATACACTTCTCCTTTGTTCCCTATAACTCCTCGTGTTTTTGGTTGCGTGTGCTTTGGTCACAATCATTCCCCTACTCGTGGGAAGTTAGATCCTCGAGCGATTAAGTGTGTTTTTGTGGATTATTCTCCAACCCAGAAAGGCTACAAATGTTACCATCCTCCTTCGAGGAAATGGTATGTCTCCATGGATGTTACATTCTATGAATCTCAGTCGTACTTTCAGTCCTCGCTTACTTCTGAGTCACCTCTTGAGGGGAAGTTGTTATGGATATTACCACTGAGTAAGTAAAGAAAAAAGAAAAAAATGAGGGAGAAAATGAGGTTGGGAAGCAAATGGACAAATAAGATGCTAGTACTCCATTAAAAGAAAAGGAGTTGATGGTTTACTCATAAGATGCTAGTACTCCATTAAAAGAAAAGGAGTTGATGGTTTACTCAAGAGGCACATAGAGTAAGTCCAAGAATAAAGAGCTCGGTCCTTCTACTCTTCCACTGACTTCTCCTTCAAGTGTTGAGGACCAAGGTAACTCTGATTCTGATATTGATATTTCTAGTAAGTCTTATACACCTGTTCCTATGGAGTTTGACTCTGATCTTGGTGTCTCTATTGCTGTACGTAAGGGTATTAGGGTTTGTACCCAACATCCTATCTCGAATTTTGTGTCATATTCTCAATTGTC
This sequence comes from Hydrangea macrophylla, assembly GCA_033977485.1. Classification (NCBI taxonomy): domain Eukaryota; kingdom Viridiplantae; phylum Streptophyta; class Magnoliopsida; order Cornales; family Hydrangeaceae; genus Hydrangea; species Hydrangea macrophylla. Next base: position 107,260,669 of record CM066983.1, on the reverse strand, counting down.
TCCATCCTACAAAGCTTTTCGGAAAATTGCTTCTGTGTTTGTTCCTAACAATGTCCAGGATGCTCTTGTGGATCCCAAGTGGAAGCGTGCTATGATCGAAGAGATGAAAGCTCTTCGTAAGAATGGCACTTGGGAATTGACGAGGCTGCATGAGGGCAAAAGAACTGTGGGGTGCAAGTGGGTGTACACTGTGAAGCATAAGGTTGATGGCTCCATTGAAAGGTACAAAGCCCGACTAGTTGCTAAGGGCTTCACACAGACCTATGGAATTGACAATCAGGAGACATTTGCCCCTGTTGCAAAGATGAACTCAGTTAGGGTCTTCTGTCACTGGCTGCCAACTTTGGGTGGCCCCTTCACCAATTTGATGTGAAGAATGCATTTCTCCACGGTGATCTAGACAAGGAGGTGTATATAGATGTTCCTCCTGGCTTCGAGGATCTAAGACAGACGGCAAGGTGTGCAGACTCAAAAAATCATTGTATCGCTTGAAACAATCTTCTAGGGCATGGTTCGAGAGGTTCACACAAGCTATGCTCAGGTATGGTTTTAGACAAAGTCAAGTTGATCACACTTTGTTCATTAAACATTCATCACAGGGTAAGACTGCTGCATTGATTGTGTACGTGGATGTCATTGTCTTGACTGGGGATGATCTGGATGAAATGCAAAGGCTGAAAGAGTACTTGTCTAAGGAGTTTGAAATAAAAGACTTGGGGACTCTTAAATATTTTTGGGGATTGAGGTTGCTAGATCTAAGCATGGAATCTTCATTTCACAAAGGAAATATGTACTTGACTTATTGGAGGAGACTGCAATGCTCGGAAGTCGAGTGTGTGACACTCCGATTGAATCAAATCAGAAACTTGGTGATGATTCAGGTGGAGCAGAGGTAGATAAAGGTAGGTATCAGAGGTTAGTGGGAAGACTCATTTATCTTTCTTATACTCGACCTGATATTGCCTTTGCTGTGAGTGTTGTAAGTCAGTTCATGCACGCTCCCCGTGAATCTCATATGGAGGCTGTCTTCAGGATTCTGAGGTATTTGAAATCAACTCTTGGAAAAAGGTTTATTCTTTGCTAGACATGACCATCTTCGAGTGGAAGCATAAACAGATGCTGATTGGACTAAATCTGTGACAGACAGGAGGTCCACTTCAGGATATTGTACCTTTGTGGGAGGTAATCTTGTTACATGGAGGAGTAAGAAGCAGAACGTGGTGGCTAGGTCTAGTGCAGAGGCCGAGTTTAGAGCCATGGCTCAAGGTGTATGTGAACTTCTGTGGATTAAGTTGTTAAAATACTTGGGTCTTGATATTAGTGACTCTATGAGATTGTATTGTGACAATAAGTCTGCAATCAACATTGCTTACAATCCAATGCAATATGATCAGACTAATCACGTGGATTGACAAACACTTCATGAAGGAGAATATCAGTAGTGGTGTGATCTGTACTCCATTTGTGAAGACCGAGGATCAACTTGCACATATTCTTACAAAGGGGGTTGGGAGTAGACCGTTTCATTTTGTTCTTAGCAAGCTGGGAATGAGAGATATTTTTGTACCAGCTTGAGGGGGAGTGTTAGTTTACTTGTTTTATTATTTTTATTTTGACTTTATTCACCTTACTCTTATGTATTAGACATAGGGATACTATTGTAATTCTAATTCCTTCTCTTCATATAATAAAGTACAGGAGACATCATTTGTCTCCTAAGCTTGCCCTAATCTAAATCTACACGTATAAGCACTATGTAATGGTCAATAGATTAATAGGTACCTCCTTAAGCTTAGTGAGCAGAAAATTAATGAACTCTCAATAACTTGTAGTCAAGGGCGGAGCCATTCATGGACTGGGATGGGCTACAACCCCTAGCACCACCCCCAACAAAATTTTTTAGAAAAAATAAAATTATATGGTAAAAACAATAACTTTATACATACTATGGGTAGTCAGCCCCACTCATTTTTTGCCTTTTTTTTTGTGTATAACTTTATTGGCCCAATTGTAATCTAACCCACGTTAAATATTTGTCCCATAGCATTTTCTTATAACTTCTTAATTCAGCCCAACCCAAATTGTTTTACCATCAGTCAAGCTTTACAAATAAAATAAGCGATCAACCCTTATTATCGAGGGGGGAAAAATTTTTTTGATACGCTGAAAATCCAACCCAAAAATATGAATAAATAGTCCCAAAAAAAATTAGCCTCGGGGAGCACACCATTGTGTAGGTCCTTCACTGTATTCAGCGACGTACCAGATTTTGTGGGGGGGTGGTGTTAGTTAAAAAAAAAATTTGAGTTCACTAGCAAACAAGTTCAATGCGAGGGGGGGGGGTGTCACCGATGTGAAAATTTTTGGTCTATTTCTGCATATTTTTAGACCCTATTTGTCTCACGAGTTGGGTAATGGAATACTACTCTTCCCCTTCACTATTATGAAGGACTATTAATGCCACACACCCAGAGTAAATTAGTCCTCCATATGGGGACTATTAAATTGATATTCACAATTAATCCTTCTCTTTAGTCTACCCAAAAAGCGGACTATTAAATTAAAATGGACAATTAGTTCAGTTTCTTCTGTCCTAAATTAGTCCTACAAACAAACGTGGCCTTAAACTTTTATGTTTAAATTGTCTTTTATATGGATGATTTATGTTGTGAATATTAACATTTTGGGAGGGCCAATTTCTTAATTAATTTCAAAATATTAAAATGATACATATATCCCACAAATTTAGGGGATGGGGGGGGGGGGGATGACATACGTCCGCCCTTGATTGTATGCACATCCATCCAATCCCAGCCACTTGTACTTAAAAATTTTGGCTCAGCCCTTGCCTATAGTAGTTTAAATATTTAACAGTTGTTAACCACTAAAGTCATCATATATATATATATATATATAATAGGCCTAATTTGCAATATCAGAAGCTAGCATATCAAATAGTGAGTGAGAAAGTCCTTTCAAAACCAATTGTGAACCAAAGTATTTAATTGTCTGATATAGTAAAGTGGCCTAATTTGGGTTAGCTTCCAAAAACAATCACTTTTTAGGACAAGAGATACTTTAAAAAGCTACAAATTGGAGTTCTGTAAAAAGATGTATTTTAGCTTTACAAAGACAACACATTTACATTTGTTAAAACGCCTTGAAAAGTTAATCCACACAGCCACAATTTTTTGAACATGAAGAGAGGGGGAAAAAAACATGAACCTTGCATGTTGTGTGGATATAATGGGAGAACATTTAATGCAAACTCTAACCTTGCATCATATTTGGTCCACGAACCCAAATTTCACCTAACTGATTAGGTGGAAGAGGCTTCAATGTATCTACACTTACAATTTGTGATTCAACTCCTGGAACAAGCACTCCAGTTGAACCAGAATGGCGAGATCCTGCCCTCGGGTTCTCTACAGAAATAATTCCACATGTTTCTGACATACCATAGCCCTGCCAGAGTACCACATGGCGCATTCTAAATCACGATTCAGTCAATTACCAACAAATTTTAGGAAATCAAAGGTAATAATAAGATGATACCTTGTATATATTAATTCCTGAAACCACCTGATAACAAACCTAAGTCTACCATCTGGAGGATCAACGTCGTTTAAAGTTTAAAAGAGGTATTATTTGATATCGATGTCACATTTGGAAATTATGTTTGCATATTCAAATTAAGCTCATAAAGAGAGATAAGAGCTATAACTATCACTCAGAGTAACTAGTATACTTTCTAGTACAATTTTATAAATTTCCCAGGGGAGTTGCAGCTCACGTATTTAACAGTTCTTAAACAGTGTATACAGAAACCATTGGTTCAGATGCACTTTTTTAAGGCAAAAGTTACCTTCATGAAGTGTTTTTTACTTGAACTAAAAGAAAACAAAATGCAAGTATTAAGGTTGACTTTGGGATATAAAATTTTCTGAATCTATTTCTGTCCATTGTAGTTACATTGTACTTTTCATTTCAAGTTATTTTAAGGATTTATTCCATACAAGTTTTACTCTTTAGCAACCCACCAAAAAAAAAAAAAGAAGAAGAAGAAAAAAAGAAAAAGGAAAAAAAAGCCTTGATTGCTTACACTTAAGTTGGCTATAGTGTTTTGCATATGAGCAGGGGCGGATATAAAGAGGGGAAGGGGCACCAAGCCCGCTCACACCCTCACACCTTGAAATCTTTAAAAAGGCCCATGTTTTATGAGAATTTGAGTTTTTGTGTTAATTCTTCTATCATTTTTTGGTCCCAAGAAAAAAAAAAATTAATTTGTAATCCCAAGTCCACCCCAATTCAAAAAAATATATATATATTGGATTGCAACATACATATTGCAAAACTAATTGCAATCCAATCCATCCTAAACCATGAGTCATGTCATAGATTCCAAATACAGAGGAACTAATATTGACGCAATTGTTTTATCCAAAGTCATCCTAAACATTTGGTTCAACACATTTTCTTCTCACTTCTTAGCTTAACCTAACCCAATTTGATTTAAAACCATTCCAAGCTTTACAAAGAACTCTACACGAAAACATGCATCAATAGAACCAAACACCATCCCCGTGCAACTTCATTTATAATCATTCCAAGCTTTACTAAAAACTCTAAACAAAAATATGTGTGAATAGAACAAAAGACCGCCACCCCGTGCAACTTCATGATTCCGCCCTACAAAGCCCCCAACTTCAAATTCCTGCATCTACCTCCCACATGAGAACATGAGTGGGTTTGTAGGAAACCACGCTAAGAAGTCTGACTCTATCATCTTTTGATTTTTGTTTCTACTTCTCTTTCAATTTCTCGTATCTCTATAAAACTATATCTAATAAAGTATATCTACATTGATACATACATATATATATATAGGTAGCACCGGTGCGGGGATTCGGATACGGGGATGTGGGTGCGAGGGATTCACCAATTTTCCAAAAATTAAGGGTGTGGGTACGGCGGGAGTACTTGAATAAAATAATAAAAATATATTTTTATATACTATATACGAATTATTTTATAGCTATTAGTGCATTAGTGCAGGGGCGGAGGCAGCAAGAGACGAGGGGGGGCCTGGGATTTTGAGAATTAAAATTTTACCCTAAATTTTTTTAGCATTTTACATTTAGGCCCCTCTCAACTTATGTTTAGGCCCTCCAAAGGGGTCTAAGGCCCAATTTAGTGCCATCAACTACATTTATATTGATATACATGTATATACAACTCAAAAGGAATGGCACCTAACATTTTGAAAATTACACTTTTAGTGTGAGAATTTTATGCGTTTTAGAAATAGAACCTCTAGAATTTTGCAAGACACTCTACAATATTTACGTGTCACCAAATAGACTCATATTATAAGCATATTAAAAAAAATCGCCCTAAAAATCGCAATTATATACAAATAGACCTAAAAAATTACCAATTATGTATAAAATATAAATAGTCCCCAAAAAAATCGCCTCGGGGGCTGACCAAAATTCCTGACTCCGACTCTACATTCGTGTATACCCTATATAATTGCTATTATTATTTTCTATTAGTTTTCTTTTAAACTCCCAAAGTTTTAAAATTGTATGAAGAGCTTGTAATTTTTTTTTCAAAAGCAAGCTACAAAAAAAGCTCCAGCCACACTCAAAAGAACTCAAAAGAATCCACACGGGCACCCAGTACCGGTGCACACTAAGTGCGGGGTGCGGCAGCCTTTTTCGAACCGTCCGTGTTTCATATATATGTATATATATATAGATATATCAATACTATTATACAGGGAAATGGAGGGATTATTTTCTAAGTTTTCTATAATTACAGTTAAACATTACATTTTATCTTCTCAAAAAATATTAGAAGGGTGTTAAATGTCCAATCAATTAAAAAAAAACTACTTCAACAAATGGGAAAAAACTGCCTAAAATATAGAGAGAGAGAGAGAGAGAGAGAGGGGTTACCGAGAAAATAAGGGGAAGACCCAGATGACCAAATTTGGGGATTGTTTTGTTTATTTGAATAGGGACTGATTTGCAATAAAATGGGGGGTTCATAATTTTATTTTTTTGGTTGCAAATATAGGCTTGTTGTGGAATCCGTTGTGTTTCATTATGTGTGTCACTGTGTGTACACTTTTTGTTCTAATATATATACACTCGAAAAGAAAATTAAATGAATGAATTCGAAGTTACAGGCACCTGATACACCACAGCTTGAGGGAAATTCTTGGCACAGTCCTCCATCAATTCCTTCCCAAGTGGCGCCGCACCGGACCCAATCTCCTTCAACGACGACAAATCGTACTTCTTCACCACCTCTGTATACTTCGCCAGCGCAATCACAATAGGCGGCACAACAAATATGTGGGTCACTCTGTACCTCTCAATCGCCCCCAAAAACAAACCCAATTCGAACTTCGCCATTGAAACCACCGTGTTACCTCTCTGCAGCTGAGCAAAGCAAAGCACTGACAGCCCAAATATATGAAACATCGGAAGAAAACATAGGAAAACGTTTTTTGGGTCGCCGTAGAATTCCTGATCGGAGGTCACCATTAACGCCGCCGCAATGAAGTTTCTGTGGGTCAGAACCACCCCTTTGCTAGTGCCGGTCGTACCAGACGAGTACAATAGAGCCGCAGTGTCAGATTGTACCACGGTCGGAAATACAGGGGTTGATTTGCCTCCGATTGAGTTAATAATTAAGTCCGAATAGTACCATACATTATTGGGGGGGTTGTTAATAGGGTTTTGGGTTGAATTTTTGGGGCTTAATATGATTGATGGTAGATTGAAGAGTTTGATTTTGTTGTAGAGTTCATCGACGGTGATGATGAGTTTGGGGTTTGAGTCGTTGACTTGTTTCGAGATCTCGGCGACTGTGTACTGAGGGTTGATGGTGGTGGCGACCGCGCCGATCGAGACGACGGCGAGGAAGGAGACGAGGAAATGAATCGAGTTGGGGGCGAAGATGAGGACGACGTCGTTTTTGGAGATGTTGAGATTGAGGAGGCTTGCGGAGAGTTTGGTGATGGTGGTTTTGAGTTGAGAGAAGGTTAGGGTTTCTTCAGTGTCTCCGTCGATGAGAGCGAGGCGGTTGTAGAGTGAAGAGAGGTTGCGGAAGAGAAATGGGACCAAAGAGAGGTTTGGGTCGGAGGAGAGAGAGATGGGTGGTCTCGGAGATCTGTAGATTCCGTCATCGCCGTAGAGAGGCTTCGCCGCCATTGAAGATCGACTGGAGTTACAGTGATCTGTAATGAGAATTTTAGTTGATTTGGGGATAATTTTGGGAACTGCTGCATCCACTCATTCTGTTAATAGAAATATTAGAATTGGTCCTTGAATTGACATTTATTGTAAAGTTGGTCCTACTGGTATTCTATGAATGAAAATAGGAGAACACTTTGGTACATTTGGTGGTTTTGGGTGTATATACCCCAAACCACTTTGTCACTTGTCAAGCTTGGAGTAGAGGGAAAAGAAAAGGTTGGGGATGAAGTAATGGCTGTCTGACGCAGTGATGGATGTCTAACGCGCAATAAATGCGAGGAAAACCTACTATGGCCGGTTCTAAAGTAATGCTTGTTCCTTGATTAGGAACGATTGTTCCATCCCATGAAATGTTGTTCCATTTTACATATTTGTTCTGTGGTGAGAAATAATTGTTTCATGTTACAAATAGTTGTTCTCCGTTGATTGATTTGTGTTTCAATCATGCAAGAGATTTACATTTATGTATTAAATCTTGTACAATATCATAAAATTTTATTTTTTATGTATAAGCATGAGTGATTTATTATGGGTATGTAGTTGCATAAATTATTTTAAATCGCAACCATATTAATTCTCCAACACAACTTTGTTCCAGGGACCATAAAAGAGTTGTTCAAAAAACATGTTAAGCTTGTTCCAGCAATCAAGAAACTTGTTCCCTCCACAAAATTAATGTTGGAAGCTTTCACTTCGTATACCTACTTGATGTAATACTTAATAATTACAATATTTAAGGTAGGAAGTTGCTTTAATTACATTAAATCTCAGTCATATTAATCTCCAACACTACTTCAACTTCAGTTAAGATAAACTTGTCCCCTCCGCAAGGCACAAAGTTAAGAAATTTACATTTATATATAAAATCTTTGACAATATCAGCAATTTGACTTTTGATGTATAAGTACGAGTGATTAATTATGGGTAGGTAGTTTCTTTAATTACATTAAATCTCAGTCATATCTAATCCTCAACACAACTTTGTTCTTGAAACCATTAAGAGTTGTTCTAAAGGCATGTTATGTTTGTTCTAGCAATAGATAAACTTGTTCCCTCCATAAAATTAATGTTGAAAGCTTTCAGTTGGTATACCTACTTGGTGTTTAATAATGAGATTTAAGGCAAGTAGTTGCTTTAATTACATAAAATCTGAGTCACTGCAGGTACAACCAAAAAACATATTACATATCATTGATCATATAACTTTCCTTGCCTGCTCATCTCATCATCAACCTGCATATATGAAATATGAAATATAATCCACTTATCAAAATTCAATGACATTGACCAAGAAAGCCGGAACAACATTTGATTTGCACGGAACAACATTTGACGATCCATGGAACAACATTTGATTTGCACGGAACAACATTTGATGCTCTGGAACAACGTTTGACGGTCCATAGAACAACATTTGATTTGCACAGAACAACATTTGATGATCTGGAACAACATTTGACGGTCCATGGAACAACATTTGATTAAAATAGAACAACATTTTACGATCGATAGAACAACATTTGACGATGCATGGAACAACATTTGATTTGCACGGAACAACATTTGATGCTCTGGAACAACGTTTGACGGTCCATGGAACAACATTTGATTTGCACGGAACAACATTTGATAATCTGGAACAACATTTGACGGTCCATGGAACAACATTTGATTAAAATAGAACAACATTTTACGATCCATAGAACAACCTTTTACGATCCATGAAACAACATTTGATGCAAATAGAACAACGTTTTTTCATCGTGGTGGTGTTCTTAGTACTATATGTGGATGATATCTTGCTAATCGAAAACAATGTGGGGGTATTATCTTCTGCAAGGGTATGGTTATCCAGTCAATTCGATATGAAAGACTTGGGAGAAGCCGATCACATCCTAGGGATCAAGCTTATGGGAAAAGCCGGCCACATCCTAGACCTGACATCTGCTTTGCTGTTGGCATGGTTAGTAGATATCAGTCTAATCTAGGGTAAGAACATTGGACTGCGGTGAAAATATTCTCAAGTATCTGAAAAGGACTCGAGACTATATGTTAGTTTACCAAGCAAACAGTCTTGTACCCATTGGGTACACAGATTCTGATTTCATGTCAGATAGGGATTCCAGAAAGTGTATGTCACGACCCATCCCACTACGCGTGGAAATAGGACACGTGGCACGCCACCAAGGCTCAACCAAACATCATCTAATAATACGCAGCGGAAAGAACTTCTATAAAACAACCCTGGGTATATTAAAACTTAGGAACATTACCCTCTGAGTTGGTAAAATCCATTGAAATTAGAGTCATAAAAAGTTTTGGCCATTGAAAACACATTCAAAGATAATAGTATTGAAAACAGAGGCTCAGTCGACTGCCCCGTCGACTGCACCAAGGTCCAGTCGACTGATCCGTCGACTGTGTTAAGCAGAACAAAAAAAAACATCATACTGCAAAGAGGTCCAGTCGACTGATCTGTGGATCCAGTCGACTGCTTTCTGAAACCAGTCGACTGCTTTTCAACCAAAGGAAGCAGTAGCTAAAGTCAACAGTGTTCAGTCGACTGCCCAAGGGGTCCAGTCGACTGCTTCTCTGATATTTCCTTACAGTATCTCAAATACACGAGGTCCAGTCGACTGATCAGGTGGTTCAGTCGACTGCTCCTCTGCTAGCAGCCCTGTGCTGGAAATTAACAAGTCCTACTACTCAATACCAACAACAATCACAACCACCACTGATTATAACGCATTCAAAACATAAATACAGACGTTCAATTACAAGATTACAACACTGCAGGACTAATCTATGGTTCCATTACAACATATTACCAATCCTTACACAAGTTTAGGATTTAAAACAAAAACATATACAAGTGTTATCCCCGGCGTTCATCGGCCTCACTCATCACGCTTCTTCTTATCCTTCTTCTTACCTGCAATGGAGTACATCTCCACTGCTCAGCTATATGCTGAGCGTACAAGTCTAACATGCACAATATATGATGAAACATGCTTTAATCTCATAAATCATACAATAGTCTCTAGGAAGAAAAATACGCATTCATCCGGTAGCGGCAAGTCCAAGCCTTAAACCGCGATACCAATGGCAAGTCCAAGTCTATCAACCATTGTATCCACAAGTGCCATGGCAAGTCCAAGTCTATCAACCATGCACAGTAGCCGTCGCTACTAAATTCTCAAACATCGAGAAGCTTACTCCGGCATGAATTTGTATAAGACTCCCCTTTGACCCACATAGACAACTTAACGTACTCGCGGAAATTTAGACATGCTTTTCACAATTTAGCGCGTGCATAATTAACGGGCCTACAATTAACACATGGATTTTGCCCGGATCACAATTTCGTCGTCGAAATATAAAACATGTATTTCCTTATATTTCACAAGTTAGAACTTCATACCTCGTGCGATTCTCTTCAAACTTTGAAGGATCGTCTAGGGGGCTAAATAAACGTCGGATTTCGAATTTGGCACAATTCCTACAAGTTTATACCTGTTTTTCCCAAAAGTCCAAAATTAAGATTTTTACAAAACTTGGCCAAACACGGCCTAAGTGGTATCAAAACGTAGATCTTACCTCCACGAGTTCAAATCTGAAATCTGGAGAAAATCTGACGGACGAACGGTCGTCGATCGGCGTCGCAAAGCCCGTGGCAACTAAATCTCCCTTCTCTCTCCTCTCTCTAGATATTTGTTTGGATTTGGATGAGATGAAATCTCATCCATCACTATTTATAGAAAAACTTATCGGAAATCGTGTTTACCTCCCCGCAAGTTTCTCAAAACTTCTAATTAATTCCTGAAACTTCACCCACGTCCATTTTATGCCTTTACGACTGAAAATTATAATTTACAAAAGTTTTCGACTAGGTTTCGTTTGGGTCCAAAAATGACGTCCGAAAACTCAATTAAGTGGAATCTCTACACCACCTACCTTTTCAATTAACGTATCACGCACGTTCTCACTACAGTTCTCCAAATGATATAACAATATCTAAGATTACCAGAATTCCCACAACACAAATAAAATTACTATTCATCAAATACCAGATAAAGTCAAATAACATTTAAATCATATAAATGTCATTTAGTCATGTCCATGCAATATGAACTGCCATGTTCCCGTGTCCTCACTGACACCTTACCGTTGACTCACAGTCAACCTCAAATCAAATTATTAATAACATTAAAAATTTCAAAATCTCAAATGATGCATTTTTCAAAACCATGAATTTCTGGAACGGGTGTGACAGTGTACCTCAGGATATGTGTTTACTCTTGGAGGTGGAGCCATTAGTTGGAGGAGTATCAAGCAATCATGTATTGTTGATTCCACCATGGAAGCCAAGTATGTGGCTGCTTCGGAAGCCACTAAGGAGGCCGTTTGGCTCAGAAACTTTCTTATGCATCTAAGAGTAGTACCTATGGTACAATCGGCAATTACCCTTTATTGCAATAATAGCGGAGCAGTTGCTAACTCAAAGGAACCTAGGGCCCATAAGAAGGGAAAACACATTGAGCGTAAGTATCACCTGATACGAGAGATCGTACAAAGAGGTGATGTTGAAGTGACCAAGATAGCATCAGCAAATAACCTGACAGATCCTTTCACCAAGAGCTTACCGGCCAAGACTTTTGATAGTCACGTGGAAGGGATAGAAGTGAGGTGTGTCGCATCATGGCTTTGAGTCTAAGTGGGAGATTGTTAGGGATATATACTAAACGTCATGCTTTATGGAGTTGATTTATTATTCATTCAATAAAACCAGTTATTTCATTTTTATGAGAATCTGTGTGGGCAATGTTTATATTATATTGTTTATTTAATATTATGCATGTGTGTCTTTCATTCTACATAGTAGGTGGTTTGGTGTGTAGAGTTCGGCTTACACACGGAAGATCAGACAATCGGATATTGTCGAATATAAGATTTTGGTTTACAGTCTTACATGGGATTGGACACACCATTGGTAGGATTACATCGTGGTATTGTAGTAGGTTATCTTTATACTGCCTTATAAGATAGTTAATACCTCATGGCTATTATGAGTGCTTATGCTCTAAATCCTAAGTTAATTTATAAACACGTACATTTGATATTTATACTTTGATCCCTGAAAGGGTGAAATCCTTAAATGGGTCAATATCTCATTGGATTGGGTGACAATATTGATTGTGTGGTGGATATAAATTAATGATGGAATCATGATTGCCAGTGTATTCATAACAACATGTAATTTGGGAAGTACATGTAAATTTGGGAAAAAACATGTAAATTTGGGAAAAACATGTAAATACTTGTAGGAATCACTCCTAATCTGAGATCCGACGATTATTTGGGCCTCTAGTTGATCCTTCAAAGTTTCGAAGAGATCGCACGAGGTATGAATTCTAGATCTATGAAATATATGAAAATTTCATGTTTTGAATATCGACTTTGATATTTTGGATCCGAGCGAAATTCATGTATTAATTAGGCCCGTTAATTATGCACGTGAAATTACGATAAAAGCATGTATAACTGTTTATGTGAGCATATTATGTGTTTACTTGGGTCAAAGGGGAGTTTGGTGCAATTTCATCCGGGGGTAAGCTCCTCGAACCTTGAGTATTGTAATATTGATTGTGGTTGCGACTGGTATGGAGGAAGGCCCAATCAGGATACAGTACTTGGTATGGAGGAAGTCCCAACCAATGTACGTGATGCTTGGGACAGGTGTGCCTTCCACCGCATCGGTTACATTTACCGGATGAATGCGTACCACTCACCCTAGAGACTATTTCTATGTGTTTTAGATGTTTTAAACCATGAGTTGTCATATAACCATACATGCAGAATTGTACACTCAGCATGTAGCTGAGCAATGGAGATTTACTCCATTGCAGGTATGAAGAAATGAAAGATAGAATGCAAGGGATGAGGCCGTTGGGATCATTTGGAGGAATTGGGTATAGATTTTTGTAACCAAATCATAGAAGCTCTGTATTATTATTGAGTTGATGTAATATTCTTTTGAAAACCTTTTTAAGTTGGTTGGAAGTGACTTGGAACTCTTGAGTTCGCGTTTTGATGGTTAACACGTTGAATTTCATGTTTTATGAATTTGTTGTAGCACTTAAGAGATTTGATCCAAACGAGTTCCGTTAATGTTTTCAAAGCTTAGACATGCAGTCTACTATGTTTATATACCTTTGGTAAAGTTTCAGAATGATTGGGAATTTGTATGTTGAGTTTTGTCGTAATTGCGACGTTAAACGAATGAGACAGATCGCCAGTGTATTCATAACAACATACTGGCTTCACCAATGATAATGTGGCCAACATTGGAGAAAGGGAAATTATAAGGTATTGGTGTGTTCACAAAAGGACGTAGCTCGCCATACCAAGTTTGGCCATTAGGATCAGTGTAAGAGCAATATGCATGACATACATCGGTAATTGAAGGAACCATAACATTATAATCAAAACATGGGAATCAAAATTTGGGAACCATAGCATTTTAATTAAAATTTGGGAACCATAGCATTATAATCAAAACTTGAGAACCATAGCATTATATTCATGATATTCTGTTGCTGTTGTGTTTGATATTGTATTGTTGTTGTGTTTGCCTTTTGTCTTTGTAAATATAGGTGATACCAATTTTTTGTATGACGTGACAAGTCACTACATTCTGTCATATGACGCGACAAGTCACTGTCATCTGTAGTATGATGCGTCAAATCACTGACGTCTGTCGTATGACGCGACAAGTCACTGGCATATGGAGTATGATGCGTCAAATCACTAACGTCTGTCGTATGACGCGACAAGTCACTGGCATCTGTAGTATGATGTGTCAAATCACTGACGTCTATCGTATGACGCGATAAGTCATTGCCTTGTCGTATGACGCGTCAAGTCACTGGCATTTGTAGTATGATGCGTCAAATCACTGACGCATGTCGTATGACGCGATAAGGCATTACCTTGTCGTATGACACGACAAGTCACTGGATCGTAAATGCAAAACCAAAACTCTGCATCTTCCTTATAACTATATATAATGGGTCATCTAACTCTAAGGGATCACAATAAATTCAGATCTTTCAGTATACTACTCTACTATATATCTATCTAACATATTAATCCAAACTCCCAAAATGATGAAAAGAGGTCAGTCATCCCGTGGTGGTTCATCCACACGAGGATTATCTCGAGCTGCTATATTCCGAGAAAATTCATCCCGACCTCCTGTATGGCAAAGATGAGAGTCATCCGAAGGTAGTATTTCATCTAGTATCAGAAGGCAATTTCCCAGTGCCTACTTAAGGACTTTTCAACAGCCAACTGAGGATGACACGTTCCGAAAAAACCCTTGGTTGAAAATCGTCAACCAAGGGTACTTAGCTTCGGAACAGTTATGTCCCATCCGAACTATAAATTGTGCGAACGGCCCTTGGCTGGCAGATATGGTCGTGGGTATTTTGAACAGCTTGACCCACATACCAGCTGATCAATTTCATAACGACGTTTACCTATGTGATATTAAGGATAACATGGGAATGATCAATGCTGATATTGATCCCAAGGTCTTTCAGGATGAAAAATGACAAGGAAAGATCGTTCCAGGCGTTGCATTGGTCCTAATTAGTGTAGTCATATGGCGGCCACCTCGTTTAAACTTTGCAACCCTGAATATACATCTCAACAATATTCAAAATGTCATAGGATTGGATGAGGAATGAATGTTCAGTGCTCTTGTGTTTCGTTCTTATGTTGTTTACGTGTTTGTTTAGTTGAAATTATGTCCTTGTGTTATGTGCAAATCAAATGTTGTTCTATGCATCGTCAAATGTTGTTCTATGAATCGTAAAATGTTGTTCTATGGAAATCAAATGTTGTTCCATGGACCGTCAAATGTTGTTCTATGGATCGTAAAATGTTGTTCTATGGAAATCAAATGTTGTTCCATGGACCGTCAAATGTTGTTCTATGGATCGTAAAATGTTGTTCTATAAAAATCAAATGTTGTTCCATGGACCGTCAAATGTTGTTTCACGATCAACAAATGTTGTTCCGTGTAAATCAAATGTTGTTCCATGGACCGTCAAATGTTCTTCCACAAGCAGCAAATGTTGTTCCGTGTAAATCAAATATTGTTCCATGCATCGTCAAATGTTGTTCTATGGATCGTAAAATGTTGTTCTATGGAAATCAAATGTTGTTCCATGGACCGTCAAATGTTGTTCCATGAGCATTAACTGTTGTTCTATGTAAATCAAATGTTGCTCCATGGACCGTCAAATGTTGTTCCACGAGCAGCAAATGTTGTTCTGTGTAAATCAAATGTTGTTCCATGGACCGTCAAATGTTGTTCCACGAACAGCAAATGTTGTTCCGTGTAAATCAAATGTTGTTCCATGCATCGTCAAATGTTGTTCTATGGATCGTAAAATGTTGTTCTATGGAAATCAAATGTTGTTCTATGGACCGTCAAATGTTGTTCCATGAGCATCAAATGTTGTTCCGTGTAAATTAAATGTTGCTCCATGGACCGTCAAATGTTGTTCCACGAGCAACAAATGTTGTTCCGTGTAAATCAAATGTTATTCCATGCATCGTCAAATGTTGTTCTATGAATCGTAAAATGTTGTTCTATGGAAATCCAATGTTGTTTCATGGACCGTCAAATATTGTTCTATGGATCGTAAAATGTTGTTCTATGGAAATTCAATGTTGTTCCATGGACCGGAACAACATTTGATGCTCTGGAACAACATTTGACGGTCCATGGAACAACATTTGATGAAAATAGAACAAAATTTTACGATAGATAGAACAACATTTGACGATGCATGGAATAACATTTGCTTGGCACGGAACAACATTTGATACAAATAGAACAACATTTGACTATCCATGGAACAATATTTGATTTGCACGGAACAGCATTTGATGCTCTGGAACAACATTTGATGGTCCATGGAATAATATTTGATGAAAATAGAACAACATTTTACGATCCATTGAACAACATTCGACGATGCATGGAACAACATTTGATTTACACGGAACAACATTTGATGCAAATGGAACAACATTTGACGATCCATGGAACAATATTTGATTTGCACGGAACAACATTTGATGCTCTGGAACAATATTTGACAGTCCATGGAACAACATTTGATTAAAATAGAACAACATTTTACGATCGATGGAACAACATTTGACGATGCTGGAACAACATTTGCTTTGCACGGAACAACATTTTATGCAAATAGAACAACATTTTCTCATCATTGAACAACATTTCAGGTGTTAATGCCGGCGGTTTGGGTGTATATACACCCAAACCATTCTCAGTCATTGGATGAAATTTGGCTTCATCTAAGCCATCCACGTGTCCAAGCTTTTTAAAAGAGCAAAACCACTTTCTTTCTCTCTCTCTCTCTCTCTCTCTCTCTCTCTCTCTCTCTCTCTCTCTCTCTCTCTCTCTCTCTCCTTCCGGTAGCAGGTAACTGGGTAAATCATTCTCTCTCTCTCTCTCTCTCTCTCTCCCATTTCTCTTTTCATCCATGACCCAATCAAGCATTAGACATTTTAGGAACAAGTCTTCTCATCACTGGCTCATCCCACATTGTCCCTACTGCTACATAATATCACCCTCATCCCTTTGTCTATACACACACAAGCAAGAACATAGAGTGAGAGAGATAGAGAGTCAATTGAGTCCTTTCTATTTTTACTCTTTCTGTAATTTATTTGTGAACACACAGACAATTTAGGTAAATAAAACAGAGCCTTAAGCTTAGCCATGGCCCGGCTGGTTTCCTCAGAAGGGTCTTACGAGAAGAGCCCACCGAGGACGATACATTCCGAAAATACCCTTGGATGAAAGTCATCAATTTTGGGTACTTAGACACGGAAGGGTGGATTCCCATCCACACACTAATACCCCAAAATGGCCCTTGGTTGGCAAATTTTGTCGTCGGTATTTTGGAAAGCTTAACCCACATAGATGCCAATGATTATCATAAAGACATTTATCTGTGTGTTATTAAGGATCATACTAGAAAGATCGCTGGTACTATGGAGCACAAGATTTTTTAGGATGAAAAATGGCAAGGAAAGATTGTTCCTGGCGTCGCATTGATCCTAACAAGTGTAATCGTATGGCGTTTACCTCGCTCCTCTGGATGCCTAAATATAACTCTTAACAATGTTCAGAATGTCATTGGAATGGGTGAGGAGTGAAACTACTTTTATTGTTATTTTGAGGATGGCAATCCAACTATTGTATGATTTTGGGTTTGTGTGTCGGGGATGGGTGGAGTACTAATGTTATGATGGGATGGTGTTTGCAAAAGTTTTATGTACTAATGTCATTTTAAACATATCATGAACCATTTACTCATTGATGTGACAACGCACTATACTCAAAGTACTGTTAAACATATCATGAACCATTTGTAGCATTGCACTTGTTAAAACATTCAATCATATTTACATTGCTCATTAAGCGTAATGCTTAAGAAAACCATTTTCCTTTTCTGTTGTGGTAAATAACAACCACCGTAGGTTCGGAGCAATACCCGGAGAGGAAATGATGGGAGAGATGGGGGAGATTTGGGACTCGTGCATAAGAACTCTCTTTTAACTTGTAAAATGTTGTAAATTGTAGTTCCTTTTATGTTAAAGTTAACACTTTGGTTGTAGCCAAAGAGCTTAGAACTTTTAACTTGATGTTTGGTTGTTTTGGAATAGAATTTGGTAAAATCTATGTAACACCTATGTTTTGTGTTTAAACGGATCGCGTCGTGTGGAGCCGGTCTGGCAAGTTCGTATCATGTCACTAGCGTTTTGGACAAGTTCCTCATGTAATTGTAAAGCTAGTATAAATGTTGAACTTATTTCCAACAAGTTTCCTTTGGATGCACTTTTAAACTTTTTGCTTGTACAAAGAGAATCAATGAGTGGTAGAACAGAAAGTGAAGAAATCAATGAGTGAAGAAATCTGTGAAGCTCTCTCTCTCTCTATTTTTTTAGGCTTTTAACTTTACTGTTGGAAGCTCTCTCTCTGTGTTTTTTTTTTGGTAGAAGTTAGAACATGATTTCATGTTGAGACTGTGAGGCATATAGAAATTGGTTGCAGATCTGTAGTTTTTAGAAAGAACAATGATCTATCTTTTGTTGAAATTTCCAAACTTCGGTTGAAATTCAACCCGAAGTTTTGAACCGAACCCGAGAAGGTATGCGCTATCCTCCTGTCACACCCCAACCTGCCTTGGCGGATTAGGACATGTGTAACAAGAATAACCTCACCCAAAATATACACTAATTAGAAGGAGAGGTGAATAAAATCACTTTAAAGAACTTTAGGTTGACAAAACAGCCCCTAAGGGCAAAATGGTCATTAAGAAAGTATGTAAAATTTTTATACCAAAAGTTAGATTTTTGAGTTCCGGTTCCAACGCAACAAACGGCGCGTGAATCCGAGTTTTATAGAAAAAGTTATGCACGTTTCCGTAAAAATGGACGTCCAAGGAAAAATACAAAGCGGATCGATCCCTTCATAAATCGCGGATCGATCCATTTATATGAGGCTCTCGCAGAATGTTCCCTTAAAAGGGCGGATCGATCCCTTCACAAATCGCGGATCGATCCCTTCACAATTCTGCTGCTAATTTTTTGTGCTGTCAAAACAAGTTTTAACTTACCAAAACACAACCAAATCACATGGAAACATTATGAAACTTTGGGAAATCAATTCCAACACATTTCTAAACATGTCTAAACTCAAGTTAAGCATGGATCATAGAATCATATTCACAATTTGATCAAATCCACTAAGAACTCATTTCATTTGAAATACAACGATCTTTTAAACTTTGAAACTCAATTCTCATTCAAAATTCATGAAACTTGTTGGGAATCAACTCAAGGTTGTAGCTAGCATTGTAAACACTAAGGAAACATGTTTAAAACAGTAGTGACACATCCGAACTTGTCAAGATGGTCTTAATTACTAACTTGCACCATTTGAGCAAAACAAAAGAGATTATACATGGGTTCTACTTTTCACTTCCAAATACATAGTTATGATCCAAATTCATTTCCAACAACCCAAGTATGAACACCAACATAAAAGGAACCATAATTTACATCATTTTACAAGTTCAAAAGAAGTTCACAAGCATGGGGCACAAATCTCCCCCATCTCTCCCATCCACAAGTCAAGACTTTAATTCACAAGTCAAGGATACTAACCCACAAGTTATACTATATTACAAGTTATAAACATAATTACAAGACCCAAATCTCTTTCCCAATCCCGAGCACGTCACTTCCTCTCCGGGTATTGCTCCGTACCTGCGGTGGTTGTTATGTACCACAACAGAAATAGGAAAACGGTTTTTCTTAAGCAATTTGCTTAGTGAGCATTCTAACATGACTGAATGTTTAACACGTGCAATGCTATAATTAACACATAAAAACACAACTGTAGTCGCCGAGTCACCGGTTATATGGTTCATTCAGACCCGAAGACCTCTCTTGGTCCCATGGCCACTTCTATTCCTTGGACTTCCGTATTTATCGGATTCTTCCTCTTCACCACCCTTATTACTCCCAACAATGAACCATTTCCCCGGTGCTCATTGACTACCACATAGACATATAAGCACATATACATGTATCAACACATAATTCTCATAAAATTGATATGAAATTATCAATCCAACAATATAATAGCTTCTAAACAAGGATTAATATCTCTAACACCACTTGAAGCCTTGAACACATTAAACACAATCATTTTTAGGCTAGAAAACTCACCTTATTCACAGATTTTACGCAAATTCAAGCTAGAGGTGTGCTGAATTTCACCAATTTTAGCTCAATTCCTACACCACAATGAATCCTACAAGGATTCGGTAGACGACGTCTCACCGTTAAGTATAAACTACCAAAATCCAGCGAATTAAACATAAATTAAGGGTATAGGAACGTTCGTCTCACCTCCACGAGTCCAAAAACGGCTTCGGTTCGCGAATCCGACGAACGGCGGCGACGGAACGTCGAGAATTCGACGTCGGCGTCTCGAGCTCGTCTTTCTCTCCCGGGCTCTCTTTGTTTTTCTTTTGATTCTGCTATAAATTGAGAGACTCTCTCAATCTTGACACCTCCATATGCATGTATGTGAGGTGTCCCAACCTCAATTTTCCTTTTTTTCATTTACACCCCCAAAATTTCTTAAGTTCTTATTATGAAATCCCCCAAACATTCTATTAACTACCCAATTATTTAATGAGTGTTTGTCTAAGTTCGTATGGGTCCCAACGTGGGGCCCACATATTTTGTGAAATTGCTATCGCACCTACAAATTTTAAATCCGTTTCAATTATACCCTTATAACACCAAATGCTACACATATATCAACATGTAATATGAAAGCATGTAAACAAATATTCATATAAACACATAAAATGCATTTAATCATTTAAAATGCAAATTACCATTTTACCCTTCGCTGGGTTCCATTTCAATACCTGTCCCACCTCACTGGGGACTTTTCTAACTAGTGTCCCTCTCTGAACACTTTTTACATGGACGAGTCCAAGCCTCCCCTTAATCCGTTTATACACTAATTATACTAATTAATGCATATTAACACAATAATTAACCCATTCTCCGGGTACGGGTGTTACACCTCCACACCTTCACTGCTTTAGCATGTGCAATGTGTGTAGTTTGCTTGGTTGTTATACACATATTTTCTCTTTCATGTTTCTCGGAGACTATTACATTTCTCTTCTTCTGTCTTGGCGTCTCCCTCTCTCTCACTCTCTCTTTCTCCTATGCTATGTTTGTTATGAAGGGGACAATTTATAATAGTAGAACAACATTTACTGACCTTAGAACAACAATTTCTGAGATGGACCAGCAATTTTTAATAATGGAACAACAATTTAGGTTCATGGAACAACAATTATTAATCATGTTACAACAATTCATGATCATGGAACAACAATTTCTAATCATTGGAACATCGATTACTGATAATGGAACAACAGTTTGTAATCCTGTAACAACTATTCATGATAATGGAACAACAATTTCTAACAAAGGAACAACAATTACAGATTATAGAACAACAATCTGGGTAAGTTCTCGGCAAGTCTTTTTTATTTACCTCTTTCTTAAATCATATAGAAGCATGAATAGGTTGATAATATTGGATTTCTGATAATAGAAGAACAATTACTGATCATGAAATAATAATTTCTAATCATTGAACAACAATTTAAGTTTATGGAACAATAGTTATTGATCATGGATCAACAATTCATGATTATGGAACAACAATTTATGATCATGGAACAAGAATTTCTAATAATAGAACAACAATTTGTGTTCATAGAGCAACAATTACTAATCATGGAACCACAATTTCTAATAATGGAACAACAATTTCTAATTATGGAACAACAGTTACTAATCATGGAACTGTTATTTGTGATAATGGAACAATATTTACTGATCATGGAACAATAATTTCAAATAGAAGAACAATTACTGATTAGGGAATAGTAATTGGAACAACAATTACTGAACATGAAACAACAATTGTGGTCACGGAACAACAATTTATGATCATAGAACAACAATTTTTAATCATAGAACAATTCATACCATACACATTAGTTAAAGTGCTCCATATTATAATAGCTCTAACCCATCTTCTTAAATTCGTTTTACTAAAACAGAGACCCCCAGTAATGTCTTGTTTGGGTGTAAGAAATGAAACACTCACAACTAGATCATTTCTCAACGAAATAATGCAAGTCCTATATGAAAATTGATCCTCTCAACGAGCCCTATCCATATAAATTGGTTTGGTGTCCCAAGTTTTATTAAATAACACGAATTTGGGATAAAACTGCGAAGTGAATCTATGAAAACATTACAAATTCGTGATGATTGGCTAAGAATTTTGAAAAACTGTTCCTAGGGGGTTATAAGGGAGCTAATACGGACATTTTAACATAAGTTTCATGAGTTTTGGTGGTGGTCAAAAAATCAAGCTTTAATGGAAGCTTTAATGGCAGACAGCCATGGCTAAACTTAAGGTTCTATTTTCATTACCTAAATTGTCTGTGTGTACACAAATAAATTGCAGAAAGAGTAAAAATAGAAAGGAACTCACCTAAGGGTTTAAGAGGCTCAATTGATTCACTCTCTCTCTATATATGTTTTTGCTTGTGTGTGTATAGACAAAGGGATGATGGTGATGTTATGTTGCAGTAGGGAGATTGTGGGATGAATCAGTGATAAAAATGTTCGGTTTTTTTGGGTCATGGCTGAAATGAAAATTGGGAAGAGAGAGAGAGAGAGAGAGAGAGAGAGTTTTACCTGCTACTGGGAGTGAAGAGAGAGAGAGAGAAAATAGTGCAAAACCATTGTGGTTTTGTTCTTAAATAAGCTTTTACACGTGGACGGCTAAAAAGAGGGAAATCTTGCATCCAATGGTTGAGATTGGTTTGGGTGTATATACACCCAAACCACCCAAACGTACCAAAGTGGGCGCCATAAAAATATATCCCCAAGTCAAATCATGATTTTGAAATTAGTCATTTTCCCAATATTTTTGTGTTATATATGACGTAAATACCCTTGTATTTGTAATCAATTTCAATTAATATAAAATATTTAAATTCATTAATGTTTCGATTTTGTAACCGTGTCGAGGATGCCCAATTATAGTCACTTGATTAAAGCAGAATTTCTCCTAAATTCCTGGTCTGTGGAGTTAATTACAATTATTATCGAAGTTTAAACATTCTAAAATGAATATCACCAATGTAAATGGAGTACCTCTCCTTTGGTATTTTCTTCTATTTGATCTAGTGGAAGTACAGCTGTTTGAAGATTGGGTTGATTTTCCAATCTGCAGAGTCCCTGGATTTGCATGCATTGGTTATGCATTGGTGGTTATATTTGATCAGGAGCACGAGGTGAGAATTTTATCAGTCATGTTGTGATATTTTCAATTTTTTCACATATATATGTTAGTAATCCACATACAAATCTCTTTTTTGTTATCTGTCGATATATGTCACTGATCAATATGAGCAGTTTTAAGGAGTGTTTTTATTGTTTTTGTGTATTCATAAATATTTAAGTTTTAACAATATCATTGGAGATAAGAGAGTGAAAATTATCACCTTATAATGTGACTAGTTTTCTTGATAAAATTTCCTGGTATAATAGGTTGATTAGTGTTATTTCCCATTTTTACCACTTTATATTGTGAGTAATTTCCTTGCTAGTCTTATCTGCTTTTTCCAGATGATTACCGTTATTTCACATTTCTTTCACCTTCAAATGTGAATAAAATAATAGTTTAATTATTCCGGTTTAATTGGATGCTTAGTTTTATTTCCCAAATTTATCACCTTCAAATGTGAGTAAATCAATCATTTAATTAATCCGGTTTAACTGGATGCTTAGTGTTATCTCCTAAATTTATCACCTTCAAATGTGAGTAAATCTATTGTTAAAGTAATCCGGTTTAACCGGATGCTTTGTGTTATTTCCCAAATTTATCACCTTCACTTAGTTATTGTCGCTGGGCTGTTTTCACTGGTGGTCTACTGCGTTTTTTTAGACCATTGAAAAAATACATGAAGTATTGTCTGTTGTATATGACATATTTATTTATATTAGTTGAATACTATAACTAATTTGTAGCTCGTTTGTTATGTTTGCAGTTTGTTTGTTTGTGAATATGGACCCGCGAATTACATTGTTTTGTTCGTATGGAGGTGAAGCTTTAGTCACTAGTATGACAGAGAATACATGGTTTGATGACTTAGTATCAATTGTTTCAAAAAGATGGCCTAGTATCAATGAAGATTTATTTAGTTTGACTTATAGGATTCGTGGATACAATGATTGTTCGTTAGAGGGTGATGAGGATGTGAAGAAATTGATTGTTATGTGTAAGCAAATGAACATAAATCGGGTTGTTGTACAGGTTACACTGATGGAGTCCAATAATGACTTAACGGATTTCGATGAGGAATTACATGATGTTGGAAGTGGTAGTTTGTAGGTTGTTGACAATTTTCTATGCGAGCCTAGCTTTATTCACATTGTGAGCAAATTTTAATGGGAGCAGGTTGGAGTAGTTGTATTCAAGATATTGGTCAGAAGTTTGAAGGTGGTGCAGTGGAGTTTCGCAAGACCATATGTAAGTTCTCAATAGAGGTTGGGTTCCAATTCAAGTTTTTGAAGAATGATAAATAAAGAGTGACAGCTGTTTGTAAATATTGGGATGAAAAGGGTTGTAAGTGGCGCATTCATGCATCTAGGGAGTATGTTAATGGTTTCTTCTACATACGTTCATTTGAAAAGTTACATACATGTGGTTCAGTTGTTAGGATGTCCAAACACCATCGTGTAACTTCAAGTTGGTTGGTGATTTGATTCAAGACAAAAATCAGAGTGATCCATTGTTCCAGCCTATAAAAGTAATTGGGGAAATCAAAGATAGATATGGTCTTGACATTAACTACCATCACGCTTGATTTGGTGTTGAGAATGCTAGGAGAGGTATATATGGTGATCATTCACATTCATTTGACCAACTTAGATGGTATTTTGATCAAACACTAAGGGTCTACCCCGGTAGTCATATGGTGCATGATGTAGACCAGAATACGAGAAGGTTTAGGCGGTGTTTTATTTCATTTTCCGCGTGCATCAAAGGATTCAATTATATTAGGTCGCTGATTTTTTTGGATGGGACGTTCCTGAAAGGTCGGCACAAAGGTGTTGTGTTGGGTGCATGTGGTAAAACTTGCAATCGAGGTTAGTAATATATGTTTTGCTCAATATTATTATCCAGTAATGTGATTTGATTGTGTTTATTACATCAGGAGAGAGTTTTAATGAAATTAACATACTAATGCTTTTGATGGTTTTGATATTATTGTTTCCATAAGTTGGCGAGCAATTAATATATTTTAAAATGAGTGTGTAATTTGTCTGAGTATGGACTGAATTTTTTGAGTACTTTTGATAAACATGTGAAAAGTTGTAGTCTTGTTGTATGGTTATGTTTTGGTTGGTGTTTGTTTAAAGATTGCTTTTTTGGTTAAATTTCTTGCAGAAGTCTACAGTATTGCGTTTGCAGTTGTTGGATCTGAGGATTGGAAAATTGGTTGTGGTTTTTAAAAGAATTGAGGTCCATATTGGATCCTTTCCAGAAGATTACATTTATTTCTGATAGGCATCCTGGAATTATTGATGGAATTAAGGAGGTTTTTCCTAACGATTTCCATGAATTTTGCTTGTTTCATTTAAAGTTCAACTTATTGGACAAGCTTCGAGGGCTTAAATCTGATTTTCGTAATCGGTTAGTTTACATGATGTCAGAGTGTGCATATGCATCGGACTTTGATATGTACCACCAGAAGTTGAAACTGTTGCTGAAGGAAGGTGGACAACGTGTGAGTGATTTTCTGAGTAACATACCCGTTGAACATTGGTGTAATGCATTTTTTAGGGGACAACGATATGGGGAGATGTCTTCTAGTCTGGCGGAGTCGTGGAATAAAATGGCCAATGAAGCATGTCATATGCCCATAACGAGCATGATTGATTGTATTCATGTTAAGACTATGAAGGAAATGGCGAAAATGAAGTTGAAGTGTCAAAAATGGGAGGGTTTATTATGTCCCGAGATCCAAGATTGCTTACAAAATGCATTAGATATTGGCCGGACCTGGAGGGTTTGCCCAGCGAGTGAGTACCTGTATGAGGTTCATTTTGAGCCGTCTATGCTTGTCAATATTGGACAACAGATGTGTTCTTGTGGTAACTGGCAACATCATGGGTTTTCTTGTGAGCATGCTATTACTGTTCTTAACTGCAGCAGTCACCAGTCTGGGAAAAATTTATATGATTATATTGAGCCGTACTTTCTATAAGAGCTACTATGAATTATCTGTTTCTGAGCCAATCCACCCCATTGTTACTTTTGGTAAGCCGGTGATTGATCCTAATTATATTGGAATTATGCCACCTATAACGAAGAAGCAACCTGGAAGGTCGAAGAAGAAGAGGATCCCGTCTAGGGGTGAGTTCTTACGTGTTGTTAGGTGTGGTAGATGTGGTAAGAAAGAACGCATCTATTTACCATAAGAGCATTAATTTGAGTTTAGTTGCAATGTGTTGTAGTTACCAAATCTAGAAGCCTTGTATATATGAATCCTTGATGGCAGTAGTCCTTGGCCTCATGGAGTTGTAGTATTTCCATGTATGGAGCAGTGTGTCAAACACAGCTAGAGTCCAATGTTCCACTCCCATATTGTGCGCTCTACAAAGCAGTGAAAAGATCTTGTACCTGTATTCGCCATTATCATCTCTAATATGTGGATCGACAAGTGTCTTAAGTGATTCAGTATACCATTATGTAGCCATACCTGATTGTAGTTTAATATTTAGAAGAATGTTGGTGAGATGTGTAATGTATGAACGATACGTATTGACTATTGAGTATGTAATATACCAAGCATAAACTATGGACAACGTAGCATCACCCAGCATTGTTCGTGGAGATTGAATCAAATTCGCCACATGGTGTCATCAATATATCAGCAAAACAGTCAACCACCTGCTCATTAATATATGTGTGAAGTTGTCAGTAATTGAATTTGTGATATTGTTGAATAGGACCTTATTTTGTACCATTTAATACTGATTTTATATCTCACATTTGTTGATATTGCCTTCATTAGGATAATTGAACATATATCAGCAGCTGTTACGACATCATGCCTATCAGTCTTGGTGTAGACTGTTGTCCTGTTGAATGACTCGTTGTATTATAATTTATCAAAGTGAGAAAATGTTCTTTGGGTGATACAAATATGTTGAGTTATACTTACAGTGTTCCATATGCGTTCAGCATATTAGGGATCAGATTTTTGCTGGCATTTGGAAGTGTATTGAATACTTCTGACTTCTTCAACACTGGTAGCAACACCTTTATGTCCTTCAGCTTGTCGAAATGAACTAGATCGACATCAAGTGGATCTTCTTCCACCCCTTTTGGGAGGACTTCGATCTGCTTTTCCTTATTATTCTTTGCAGGTAATTCCTTTTCTGTGCGCTGTCTTCTTTGCCTTCTCCAATCCGGGTATACAAATTCTGGCTTTACTGCAGCTTTTCTTTTCTTCTTCCTGATATTTCTAACTAATGTGGGTGTTAAACGGATAGTACTGGGTCCTTTATTCCTTCGTGGTGTTTTGTATGACCTTCGAGTTACTTCACCCTGTGTGAATCATTTTATGTTAGTGAGTAATTACCAAGTTTGAAGCACAAGTGTTTCGGTTGCGAGTAATTATGATGTTTAGGTTTGTTTATTTGAAAAACGATCAAGGTACTAATGGGTTGGAGTAAATTAAATCTTTCCTTTTTCTTGTCACTTGAAATCGTTGCCAAGAGTTGTCTTACCGTGGACTTCTCTTTGTTTAACTCAGTTCTCAAACTTTCAATTTCTTCATCTTTTTGCTCCAGTCTTGTTTTCATTTCCTCGACATATCTTTTTTCTTTCCTCTTCACCCTCTCTAGTTGATCAGTGAGAAGTTTGATACGCAACGAGACTACTATGTTGCTAACATATTGCGGCCCACTGGATTTGGAAGCTCCATCGGAGATTGCAGTACAAATCAGAAGATTGCTATGATTTATCATGTATTTTTCCCTTCTTCTGTTTTGTATTTATTCCTTATGAACTTGCCTTTTGTGAAATGGAGTTTTCATGCTTTATGATAAAAAAAAAAAAAAGTTGATCCGATTTTTCAAAACACAATTTTCCAAATGCATTTTATTGTTTTTCTTATCATTTTATAAAAAACATTCAAATTTCACCAAACGCATATTCTGTTTTTGTTTTTAAAAACGGAACACAAAAGTGTGAAAACAAAAACTGAAAAACAAAAAGTTTATCAAACACCACTTTTTTTTTAAACTATTAAACAAATGCTAGATTTGGTTCCATATTAAGGTCTATGATCAGTTACTTGTTGGGGTTTCCCACATCGAATGTGGAAGGGGTTGGTGGTCGGTTTATAAGTGTGAGGGAAAGCCTCACCTCATAAGCTAGCTTTTGGGGTTGAGAAGACCCAAGACCACCCAACATTGGTATTAGAGCCCATGTTACAACATCTCAGCCCAACAGTCACAAGGGAGAGACTGGTCAAGGGTTTGCCGATCAAAGGCCCGATGTATGAGGGGGAGATTGTTGGGCACATCGAATGTGGAAGGGGCTGGTGGTCGGTTTATAAGTGTGAGGGAAAGCCTCACCTCATAAGCTAGCTTGTGGGGTTGAGAAGGCCCAAGACCACCCAACACTGGTGGAGAGACTGGTCGAGGGTTTGCTGATCGAATGCCCGATGTGTGAGGGGGAGATTGTTGGGGTTTCCCATATCGAATGTGGAAGGGGTTGGTAGTCGGTTTATAAGTGTGAGAGAAAACCTCACCTTATATGTTAGCTTTTAGGGTTGAGAAGGCCCAAAACCACCCAACATTACTTAGGGTGCATTTTGTCGTCCTAAGACTCACCATGATTCAACAATGAGGAAAGCACGATGAAAACTGGCAACGAGTCGTGTAAAAACTGGATTTTTCTACCTGAATTTTAACATTCAAAATAAATTTTGGATAAATTGCTCTATCTTAGTACTTGTTAATTTTTAAATTTGTTTATTTGATAACTAAACACCACTCAGTAGGCTAATTCATAATGTACTCATCCTAAATAGCTTAAATCATAATTCTATGAACATTCAAATACACCCTTATAACTGATTTTTTTAATTTTTTTTTATAATAATTATGGAACTAGTTACATGTATTGTTCATCTTTCTCATTTCTTTTCTCTTACAATGCTTTTGGAATGAGAAAGTACTATAACGAAGAGAAGAGAAACTCTTCAAAAGAAGAGAAGAGATGAAATCATAAACATAATTTTCTATCATTTCGGTTAGCTTTCATAACTAAGGAAAAAAGAAAGCATTTAGAACCGATTTATTCTTTTATCTTTGTTGACCTAATAAATGTTACTTAATCAGGGGTATTTTTGTATTTTCAAATATTATTTTGGAAAATTTTATCCATACCCGCTTCATTTGTTCTCTCCACCCGCTTGCTCTCTGCACCCACTGCCCCAATTTAAATTAAAACAAATTATTTTCTACACCACCCTTCATTAATCTAAACTAACCCCAAATATTAAAAACTATCTAATTTCTCCCACCCTTTTTTTTTTTTATTACTCTTTACACCTATCATTGTCCCTCCATCTTCTTTCACACATTTTTCACTATCTTCTCAATCATCATGACACATAATCATCTTAACAAATTTAATCATGTTTTCATGTATATTATAGATTTATTAAAGTTTTTATGTAGATTATGTATAATGTGGTACTTTTATAGCTGTATATCTTTTTCCCACCCTCACGAGTTTGGTGGGTATTAGTGGAACAAATTGGATACGTTCAGTGGGTAATAGTTAGGGGTGGGCATTCAGTCGGTTCGGTTCGGTTTGGAGAAATTCGGTTCGGTTTTGTTCGGTTCGGTTTGGAGAAATGGGAAATGAAATTGAACTGAATTATATTTCGGTTCGGTTTTGGTCAATTCGGTTTGGTTTGGTTCGGTTTGAAAATTCGGTTAACCGAATTTTCAAACCGAACCAAACCAAACCGAATTGACCAAAACCGAACCGAAATATAACCGAATTTTGAAAAAATTGTACTTTCTTTTATTTTCTTTTTTTCATTTTCACAACTTTTTTATATGTTTCTTCTCCCATTTTCTTTCATATTACAAAGAAAACATATGTTTATATTTACTTATATATATTATACTTATATTTTTGTAATATATATAGTTGTGTATAAAAATATATTAATAATATATAAACTAAAAAAAAAAATTCGGTTTTTCGGTACGGTTCGATTTGGGAGAGTGGAACTGAAAACTGAACTGAAAAAAAAATATAGTTCGGTTTGAAACTGAACTGAAATTTTTAACTGAATTAACTGAACTGAAATGAAAATTTTAGTTCGGTTCGGTTCGGTTCGAATTTCGGTTAACTGAACTAGTTGCCCACCCATAGTAATAGTATAACAAATTGAATATGTTCAATGGGCAGTTCTATTTGTTCGGTTGACCACGACTGAAGATTATGAATTTGTTCTGTAATTCAGATCCAAATTTGTAGGACTACATACTCACCCATTGTTGGAAAAAGTTGTGAAAAAAATGCGAAAAAAAAAACAAAACAAAACATGCCAAAATGCCACAAATTATACTTCTTGCTCGCTATGTTCCTCCAAGACATCCAATTGATGATCCATGAGGAAAATACGTGAAGAAAATGAACTAAAATACCATTTAGGTTCTGGACAGCACTTTAGTGCAGTTGCTTGAGTGTAGTTGGTGTTATTCTCTCTCATAAAAGTGAGTCGTAGTGTTTAAAAATTATTTTTGTAAAAATATTTTTTTATTTCTTATTTTTGGATTCCACTTTTGTAAGAGGAACATGACCAACTATAGTCAGGGAACTATACAAAAGTGCTGTCAAGGGCCTATGATGTTGGTGGGTGTTTGCAAAGTTTCGTTAAAAAAAATGTGTATAGAGACTAATTGAGACAAGTGTAGATAAAATTCCCATAATATTTTTTTTAATCGTTTCTTTTCTTTTCAAAATATCTCCGAATTGGAGAGAAACAGAGGTAAACTTTTTTCCTTTAAATTTCTCTCCATTTTTTTCATCAATTTGTTTCTTCGTCTTTTTTTTTTTTTTTTTTTTTTTGCTGAAGGACAAATATATTAAGAAACAGAAAAGATACAAGAGGTTCCAAAAATCAGTTGAGCACCTTTCTCCAAACAAAGACGGGAGAAATCCTCAATCGGCACAGACCCAAAAAAATTACCAAGAGATGCCCATCTAGCTAGATTGTGAGCAACAACATTTGCAATCCTCGAAACACAAAAAAACATACCAAAAAACAAAATGTTTTGCCAGTAATTCACAACATTCCAAGATGATATGATCAAAAGCCCAGTCGGGTTTCGAAGAGTGAGTCATCAGTGTGTCACACACAATACTTGAGTCACCTTCAAAATGACCTAAGAGTACCCCAAACGAAGGGCTTGTTTGATAGCGAAAGACGTTGTACTTGCTTGTGCTAGACGGGGGTCATAGCAATTTCTTTCGAGGTAGTTGGATGGAAAAGGTGAGACTCATTTCTAAGACAGCTGCCAGCACAACAAAGCCATCTCTAACCGCAGCATCAACATTCACTTTAACCAACTAGCAAGGGGAGGCCTCCAAGGGGGGACAAGCTTTGGGTCAGTCTAAAGAGGATCAATTTGAGCATTGAGGTGCTCATCTAACAAGGCGTTAATGAGAAGAACAACTCCGAAATTTTAATTTTATAAGCCTCATACAAGACCTTGTATCTGAATGTCCAAATCTGAAACATCAACACAACAACAAAAATAGAAAACTCATGCACTTCATTTAATGAAATACGGAGAGATGCTCCTGGGTTTAGGATCTTGATAATCCACTTTTCAATACCATCTCCCGAGAAGAAAGATGGATCAAGGGGTCATCTTGAATTTTTCCATAAAATGTTAGAGACAGCACACCCAAGGAAAAGGTGATCAAAGCTTTCAGGCGGGTGGTTGCAAAGAGGACAAGAATTGTCTTCATGGTGGAAACTAGAAGCTAAGATATCCTTCGAGGGGAGGGCTCGAGCAACGATTTTCCAAAGAAAGAGTTTATGGCGATCATGGATCTTGGCCTTCCAAATGCTTTTCCAAGTGATGAAGCTGAGATTACGAGCCCCAAAAAATTTGTTATGTTGACTAGTGAGGTATGCTGATTTAACTGAAAGGACACTTTTTTGTTGGGTAACCAATCTAACTTGTCACAAATTCTCCTTGTAGGTAGCCTAATTTGCAGAATAGCTGCCACAAAATTAAGAGTAAAAATTTTCTGAAGAAGAGGGATGTTCCGGCTCTCGCCATCATTCATCATGAGATGACGAAGAGAAGGAACTTAGGTTTAAGATGAAACCTACACATGGGTTTGAAAGAAGGGAGGGTTGGGACCCAAGGACACTCCCAAACCTGGGTTTGCTCACCATCTCTTAAGAGAGTACACGTACCTGAAGCGAGAAGGAGTAGGGTCTTACGAATACTCTGCCAGATCCATGAAGAATTCTAATTCCTAATTGAGCAGAGGAGTTAAGTTTTGCTGAAGTACTTAGCTGTAAGGATCTTAACCCACGATTCTCCACGCATTTAAAATTTTGAAGTAAGAGAAAGGTTCGAGTCTTGTATTCGCCGAACTCCCAGCCCGCTGACACTTTTTGGCTTGCAATTGGAGTCCCAAGCTTTGAGACAAATCTTTTTCTTGCCTTCCTCATGACCCCACCAAAAGTTGCAAAACAAAGAGCCAAGTTTGGTGCACATGGCCACCGAAAGAACAAAGGAGGAAAGAAAATACACGGGTATCTCTTGAGCCATTGATTTAATAAGAGTTCCTCGACCCATTTGAGAAAGGGTTCTAGCTTTCCAATACTGGATTCTGCCTTTGACCTTTTTGATTATCTCCTCAACCGCCCATTTCCGGTTCCCCATTGCAAACAAAGGGAGACCAAGATATTTTGAATTCCAAGGAGCTTTTTTTAGGCATGTCTCCCTCTTGATAGAACGAGCCACGTCTGGACATAAATTTTTGATGAAAAGAATTTTGGATTTTGCTTTATTAGCCTTTTGGCCGCACCACTTCTCATAAATATTGATACAACCAAGAATAGACAATGCCACATTGAGAGTGGCTTGGTTGAAGACCATAAGATCATCGGCGAAAAGAAAATGGTTAATCGAGGGACATCCTCTACTAGCCATTATACCTTTGATGTTTCCCATCTCAGCTTCCCTGATAAGTAACCTAGACAAAACATCAGAGCATAGGATGAAAAGAAAGGGTAAAAGGGGATCTCCTTGATGGAGCCCTCTTTCGGGTTTAAAAAAACCTTTTGGGTGTCCATTAATCATAATAGAGAAGGACTCTGTAGAAATACACTAACTGATCCGCCCACACCAAGTAGTACAGAAACCCAGACATTTAAGAACCCTGAGGAGGAAAGGCCATTCTATACGATCATAAGCTTTTTCCATATCAAATTTAATAGCCATGAGACCCTTTTTTTCCTTTCTATATTTCATGGAATGGATGATTTCATGCATGAAGAATTTAGGTGGAGAGAAACTCATCTCTTTTTCTTATTCAAGCAGACTGTTGTACATGAATTTATAATACAATGGGAGAGGCAATCAGCCTTAGAAACATAAACTAATCCCTGGTTTTTAGGAGAGAATAACTCTCATAAAACTAGATAATAAAAATCCCATTAAAACAAGGAAAAAAATAATGCAAATAACAAGCATATCTCAAAGCTGATTTACAACTTAACTCCTAATTAACACCAGATTTCCACATTCCCCCTCAAGCTGGGTTGTAAATGTTGATCATACCCAGCTTGGATCTCAAATCTTCAAAGCTGGTTCTTAAAAGTGCCTTAGTGAGGATGTCTGCTATTGGAGAGCTGTTGGAGTATACACCAATGAGATTGTCCCTTCCTCTATCTTCTCCTTGATAAAATGACGGTCTATTTCCACATGCTTTGTCCAATCATGATGAACCGGGTTCTTGGCAATACTTATGGCAGCTTGGTTGTCGCAAAACATCTTCATGGAATCTTCTATAGGAAATTTTAGCTCGTTTAGAAGTCTCTTTAACCATATTCCTTCACAGATTACATGTGCCATAGCTCTAAATTCTGCTTCTACACTGCTCCGAGCCACAACGAACTGTTTCTTGCTTCGCCAAGCAACTAAATTCCCCCAAACATACGTGTAGTCTCCTAAGGTTGACCTTCTGTCAATAATAGAGCCGACCCAGTCTGCATCTAAAAAAGTTTCAATATTTTTTTTTTCTGAGTTCTTTTGAAGTAGAGTCCATTTCCATGAATCATTTTGAGATATCTTAGGATGCGATATACAACTTCCATATGCTTCTCAGTCAGATTGTTCATGAATTGGCTAACAACGCTGACTGAGAAACCAATATTTGGTCTTGTGTGAAAGAGCTAGATAAGTTTTCCCACAAGTCTTTGATATCTCCCTTTATCCACCGGAGTACCTCCTTCCACAGTTCAAGTTTTGCAGTGTAGTCCATAGGTGTGTTTGCAGGTTTATAACCAAGCATCCCAGTTTCCTTTAATAAGTCTAGAACATATTTTCGTTAGGAGACTGCAATACCCATTTTTGATCTAGCAATTTCTAACCTAAGAAAGTATTTGATATTCCCTAGGTCTTTGATTTCCAACTCACGGGTAAGGAAGCTTTTGAGGTTGTTTATTTCCTCCTCATGGTCTCCTGTCAGGATTATGTCAACCACATACACTATGATAATGGTAGTTTTTCCTTCAAGTCAGTGTTTTACAAATAGAGTATGGTCAGACTGGCATTAAGAGAAACCAAACCTCTTTACAGCCTTGGTAAAATGATCAAACCAAGCTCGTGGGAATTGTTTGAGGCCATATACTACAGACTTGTTAACGTTTGTTTTAGTTTCAAGACCAGATGGAATTTCCATGTACACTTCTTCTTCTAAGTCACCATTGAGAAAAGCATTCTTGACGTCCAGCTGATGGAGGGACCAATCTCGGTTAACGGTTAATGACAACAGAACATGAATTGTATTTAATTTGGCAACTGGGGCAGAATTTTCTTGGTAGTCAATTCCGTAGGACTGAGTAAATCCTTTAGCATAGCCGTGCTTTGAACCTGTCAACACTCCCATTTGCTTTGTACTTGACTGTGAAAATCCACTTACAACCGATCAGATTCTTTCCTTTTGGAAGTTCAGTGAGCTCCCATGTCCCATTCTTTTCTAAAGCTTGGGTCTCTTCCTCAATAGTTGTTTTCCATTCAGGTACTTGTAAGGCTTCCTGGATATTATTGGGAATCCGAATATCTGTGAGGCTAGTAGCAAATGCCCGATAACCTAGTGACAAACTCTTAATGGAGATGAAATTATGAATCGGATGATTCATGTAGGATCTCACTCCTTTCCTTTTAGCAATTGGTAAATCAAGTTCTGACTCAATAGGATTGGACATAATGTTACCTGAGGCCATCTCTCTTGGATTCGGTTCTGTCATTCTCTTTTGGACTTGAATTCGGTTTAGCATCAGGAACTAGCCTGGGATGTGTTCGTTGCTTTTCCGTGAATAGACAATGAACTCATTTTTATTGACAGTCTGAGATTGGATTGGGTGAGGATGAGTACTCGGCTCAGTGTCTATGGGTTCAGTGGTGGTTTCGGTTGAGAGAGGAATACTTGGAGCAAGAGAGGATGGGAGAGGAAGACTTAGAGTAAGAGAGATAGGATTTGACTTGAGGGACTCAAATGTTTGAGGTTCGGTCATGATTTTTGTTTCCCAAAATTGGTATTCCTGGATTTTATTCTCCCCCTGAATATCGATTTTGGAGTAATAGGGATGATTTTCACAGGTCACATCCATAGAATTGTAGAATTTTTTTGTGACATGAGAGTAACACTTATAGCCCTTTTGGTTTGGAGAGTATCCTAGGAAAATACACTTAGTAGCCCTTGGATCAAGTTTGCTTCGGTGCTGTTGAGGAATGTGAACAAAGGCTGAACAACCAAACACTTTGGGTGATATAGAGGAGATAAACCGAGTCCTAGGGTGTGATTTGAGAAAGACTTGGCACGGTGTTTGAAAATTCAAGATGTAGGAAGCCATTCTATTGATAAGATAGGCTGCAGTAAGAATAACTTCACCCCAAAAACTTTTCAAAACATGGGTGGAAAATAGAAGGGCTCGTGCAACTTCTAACAAGTGTCTATTCTTTCTCTCAGCTATCCCATTTTGTTGAGGGGTATCAATGCAAGAACTTTGATGAACTATACCCTCTCTTAATAGGAATTCACCTAGGAGAGAATTGAAATAATCTTTAGCATTGTCAGCTTTCAACACTTGTATTTTTGCAAAGAATTGAGTCTGGATCATGTTATTAAAATTTTTGAAAATTTGACCCACTTCTAATTTTTCTTTCATCAGGAACATCCACAAAATTCCAGTATGATCATCAACAAAAGACACAAACCATCTAGTTCCTGTTATGTTCTATATTTTGGATGGTCCCCAAACATCACTATGTATCATGGAGAAAGGGTGAGATGATTTGTATGGTTGACTAGGGTAGGAATTACGAACATGCTTGGATAATTGACAATTTTCACACTGAAAAACATCAAGATTTTTTATTGAATAATGATGGAAAAAGTTTTTTGAGATACAAGAAACTAGGATGACCTAGACGATAGTGCCACAACATAACATCACTATCATTATTAGCACGAAAACAGATAAGAATCTATTTCCACAAACTGTCGATTGAAGTTGTCTTTGAGGATAATCAGTGACTTTGAGGATATATAGTCCTGAACACATCTCAACATTGCCAATCGTCTTTCCCGATACAAATCCTGAAAAACACAATGATTGGGGAAAATTTTGGTAACACATTTCTTTCCTTGAGTAATTTTGCTAATAGACAACAAATTGTAGCCCAAGTTTGGAACCAAAGGGATAGACTCAAGGGTTAGGTCTTTAGAGATGCAAAACAGAACATGTACCAGCCACCCTTGATAGAGAACCATCAGCTATACGAATAGTTAAATTCTCATAACAAGGTGTATAATTTTGGAAAATTGTGGCATCACCAGTCATGTGATCAGAAGCTCCTGGGTCAACAAACCAGGGACTCACATTTTCTTTTGTTACTTTCAAAGCTGTAAGAAAATTACCTGTTTGAGCTAAGGATCCGGATCTAATGATATTATTGGAGGAATTTGAGACTTGTTGAACAATTTTTGTAACACATCCATTCGCTCTTTGCTGAATGGTTTGGAATCAAATGGTACTGGGTTGTCTTCTACGGTAACATGATGTCCGCGATTTTCTCTATTAGGACGAGATGGCGACCAGTCAATTGGTTTTCCATGGATTTTCCAGCACGTGTCCTTAGTGTGACCAGGTTTTCGGCAGTGATCACACCAAGGTCTCCCTTTTCTTGTCCTGTTGTCATTAGACGGAGAGGGTGATTCTCGAGCTACTAGGGCTGAACTTTCGGTGACAGGTTGGCTGGTTTGTGACCACATCAGGACTTTCTTCCTACTCTCTTCTCGGCGCACTTCTGAGACAACTTCTCGGATATTGGGTAAAGGTTTGGTTCCCAATATTCTGCCTCGAACTTCATCCAGATTTTTATTCATTCCCAACAAAAATTTGTAGATCCGTTTCTTCTCAACAATCTTCTTGTATTTGATGGCATCCATTGGGCAGTCCCATTTGGGGGTTTCAAACATGTCCAGCTGCTGCCAATAGCGAGTTAAGAGACTGAAATACTGAGTGACAGGGAGATCACCTTGATGTAAATCATGGAGGGTCCCTTCTATCTCAAATGATTATGTTGTGTTTTCTGTATCAGAAAAAGTCTCCCTTATAGCTTCTCAGATTGTTTGCGCCGTTTCATAGAGCATAAAATTCTCCCCTGTGTTGCTGTTCATCGAATTAATTAACCAGGACATAACCATACTATTCTCAGCCTTCTATCCTTTAAATTTTGAATCTTCTTTCGTTGGTTGAGGTACTGCACTAGTGAGATAGTCATCCTCCCTTTATTGCATATGAACATCATGATTGAGTGAGACCATTGAAGATAGTTCTACCCATTCAGCTTGTGGCCTATAATGAGAAGAGCAGAATTATCCAATCCTCCATTGCTGTTTAGAATAGGAGTTTCTCGAGAGGAGGTGACTTCGGTGGGACTGGACTCATTTGTTCCAGATGTGGCTATGACGTTCCTTGCTATGTGAATAGACTTATACATGGAAAAAAAAATTGGAGAAGTGCTGTTAAAAAAATGGTTATTTTAGAAGAAGAGTATGAACTAGCGAAGCTTTCTGCCTTAGGCAGAGAAGCAGACCAGGTTCAGAACCTGGAGCTTTGATACCATGAAGAATTTAGGTGGAGAGAAACTCATATCTTTTTTTTATTCAAGCAGACTGATGAATTTATAATACAATAGGAGAGGCAATCAGCCTTAGAAACATAAACTAATCCCTGATTTTTAGGAGAGAATAACTCTCATAAAACTAGAGAATAAAAATCCCATTAAAACAAGGAAAGAAAGAAAGCAAATAACAAGCATATCTCAAAGCTGATCTACAGATCATCTTTAACTCCTAATTAACACCAGATTTCAACAATGCACAACAATGCTATTATCTTGGATTAAGCGACCGGGGACAAAAGCAGATTGAAAGGGACCAATAATATTGTCCATCAAAGGTTTAAGTTGATTAGACAAGATTTTGGAGATGGCTTTGTAAATGACATTGCACAAACTAATCGGCCGAAAATGGTTGGTAGTCGAAGGACTAGCAATTTTTGGAATGAGGGCAAGATTAGCATGATTGAGGTTTTTGAGTAAACCCCCCCACCCTATGTAGCTACAATATCATCCTTAATGATATTCCAAAAAGATTTGTGGAAAATAGAGGACATACCATCCGGGTCCGGGGCTTTTGTAGAGCTAATTTGGAAACAGGCCCATTTGATTTCACTTTCCTCCGGAATACACATTATCTTCATCCGTAATAATCTTGGGAATCAAACCTTCCAAATCCAGTGGGAACATTAGGTTCAAGGATTTAAACGTAGATTGGAATTTGGAAATAAAGGCATTGGAGATGACTCCCTGGTTATTAGTCCAGGTATTATTGTCAAGTAAAATAGAATTGATAGCATTTCTCTGTCTTCGAATAATGGTAGACACATGAAAAAATCGAATGTTTCGATCCCTTTCCTTCAGCCATTGAACACGGGACTTTTGTCTCCACATAGTTTTCTCCCTTTTTTTGATTTTCTACAAGCTCTAATTTGCTCCCACGGATTCGCACCAAATTTTTCTCAGATTGATCTTGGGACTGTAAGCTCTAAATAAAATTCCTAGCCTCCTTAGTTTTCGTCTGAACTTTACCAAAGTGGTATTTGTTCTAATCTTTCAGAGCCCTTTCAAGTTTTTGACATAGTTTGAAGGAGGGTGAGCCATATACATGGGTACTCCGCCAAATATTTTCCACAATCATACCACAACCTTCATCTCTAATCCACATAGCTTCAAATTTAAAAGATCTCAAATTCCTCACCTGATCTCCAGCAGTGTTAAAGATGATTGGGGTGTCGTCTGGGCATAAAATTGGAAGGTGACACATAGTGGCTCTTGGAAACAGTTCCCTCCAATCTAAGTTAGCAATGCCACGGTCCAAACTGTCACGCCCCGACGTAGCATAAATAAGGAAAGCATTTAATTTCCTTTATGGACCCATAGGTCGCGACAGTTTGAAGGATCGATTCCGTCCCAAACGTCGAACAACAATAAACAATAATCAGAGTAAAGCAATCAAAGCTTACAAACATTTTTCTAACTTAATAAGTATTACAGCACGGGTCATCTAAAGGCACAGACCGCCTTGAAACAAAACATTAACTTAATGTCTTTTACAGTCATCCTTATTACAAACCAGTTCACAATTAAAACATATAACTTTAAAATATGCAGTGACGATTAACAATTCTCTTCCAAAAGCAGTTGTTCTCAATTAGCATAGTCATAAGGCTCAGCATAGTCGTAACCTAAAAAGCCTGAACACGAATGTCCAGGACGCATCAACGTCGTCAGCTTCAAGAAGCTGGTGAGTATTAAAAACATAACTTTGAATGTAAAACATACTCACTTACCTTTTTCTATTTTCAATTTTGTTAAATCAACGGTTTAACCATAGAAAGAATTCAATTATAAAAATAACAGGGAATATATTTAAAAGTCGTTCATTCATTTAAAACATATGATCGTGTATGCGACAATGCACCACACTCATCTTACCGACTCTTTTCTCTCGACAGACACAACAACCCACTATCTCACACCAGTATCTTTGAAACACTAAGGTAGCCACACTTTAGCAACGGGGTGCCAGAGAGTGTCTAGTTTGCCTCACACTTTGGTCCGAGGTACCAGGGAGTGTCCAATGCCTTACACTTTGAATACCTAAACCGCCATGCAAATACCGGAGGAACCCTCACGCAGTATCCAGACTCGGGTATCAGGGAGTGTCCGTAGGCCACACTTTAGCACTACCATGGGTGCCAGGGAATGTCCAAGTTCGGCGTCACACACTTTAACTCTACCATGGGTGATGTTGTCAATATCAAGATATAAAAAGTATACTTTACTTTTCTAAAGATTTGTAGCAGTGAAAGTAAAGGTCGAACCCACAGAGATTGAATTACTACGACTCTTAATTTTAAAACCTAAATCTAATTAATTATGAAAACGAAGTTTTGATTTTGAATTTAATTAAACTAAGAACAATAAAATTAAATCTAAATTATGAAAGCGATTTAAAAGTGTTGTTATAAATATGTTTAAGAGAATCTAGGATTGCAAATCCACCACTAGCTTCATAATAGGAATATTTATGAATTACTTTAGCCTATTAAGTTGGATGATAATGGAGAATTGTAGCTACAAGCCCAATTCCTCCGTCAAGAAAATAACTATGGTTCAAGCACCAACATAATCCATCTTCGGTTAGCACGAATTATCCCACACTAAACTAGGGTTGTGGTATAATCCGTCTAATATAGGCATGGACTATTCGGATACTTGATAGCACAATTCAATTTAAGCACCATTATATGTAAATAATCTAAACAAGCACAGCAAGCATAGATCATTGAGCACATCACAGTCAAAATAGATCTAAGACAAGAATAAACTTTGAAAGCAATGATTTAATCAATAGAAGTGCGATTTATTTATAAAAATCCTCGAAACATGTAACTGTCATCCATACATAATAAAACTAAAATAAAAACATAAATAAAACCCTATTACTTGGCTAGGGTTTCATTGAAACCCTAGATTTAGGTTTAGTTGGCCATAGAATTGATGAACAACAAGAGGTTGATGGAGGAGGCCATGGGAATCCTTGGTCTTCTTCTTCTTCTCCTTACTTTCCTCCCTTTAATGGCTGAAATTTTAGTTGTATATGACTGTATCTAATGTTGTGTAATGATGTGTAATCCTAAATTTGAGTTAGAATAGGATTTATATAGAGTTTTGAAGGATTTAGGAAGCTTTCCTAAGCCAAATCGCACTAAAACTGTTATATTTTGTAATCTGGACGTCATATGCACAAACCACCTTTGCTGGGCACTTTAATTTAACAAAATACGTGTTTTTGATTTTTGCACAGGTCGCTCGCGCGACCCGCTCGCGCGAGGTCCTTTTTGCTACACTGCGCGACTTTCGTAGAATTGCGATAACTTTCTGCTCGGAACTCGGATTGACTCGCCGTTTGAAGCCACGCGTCCGTAACTCAAAGATCTACATTTTATATCTCTGGAGAAATTTCTCAAATCCAAAGTATCCTTTGTCAAAAATGCAATTTCCCGAGACTTCTACTGCATTCAGCTTTCACCGGAATCACCATTTGAGCCCAGAATGACTTCCAAAGCCACTAATCATTGGATTTTTGTGCATTTTCATATTAAAGCTCCAAAACCTACAAAATATAGAATACTTATTAAAAATCACTTAATAACTACATGAAATGGGCTAACAAAGCGTATTTTTAGGACTATAAATGGCAACTATTCGTCGCCGATCAATGAGCGTCAAGGAGTGTCTAATTTTGCCACCGTCGCATTTCAAAGACACTCTCACCGCAATCTCAACACGTCACACTTTGGTACACAAAAATCAGGGAGTGTCCACCACACAATCTCAAACTCCATCTCAACCTCATACTCTTTCCACACTGATCAGTACTCTTTTCCACACTGAGTGACACCCACATGCATGTACCACTGACTCCACATGTATGTCATGAACCTTAAACATAAAGGAATCACTGAATTAAAGGCACACCGTACGCACGGGGATCGATAAGTCGTAATACAATGTTTTAATCGTCTAACATACTCAAATAGGATTCTGTTTAAGTAATTTCCCAAACGGAGCTTTAACAGTTCATAAAATACCACCAAAACAGTTCCTTAACACAAAACAAGTAAAAACAAGAAACTGCCAGAAGTCGTGCGCGCGAGGGGTCGCTCGCGCGGGCCGCTCGCGCGGTATGCCCAATTTTCATTTTCTTTATATAAAACTTTTCTATCGGCCAGAAAACACGAAACTCGCGCGCGCGGGTCGCTCGCGCGGGCCACTCGCGCGATCGCGCGGGCGAGTTAATGCCGAGGCTTCGACTTCTTCCCCAGAATTCCTCTGTTTCAGCTATAAGGGTCCAATTTGACCCATTTTCAATTCTGTAAGTTACTAGGCCTTATAATATATGATTTTCTTCGATTTTTCACAAGGATTATGAATCCATAATCAATTTAACA
Source organism: Hydrangea macrophylla (assembly GCA_033977485.1). Lineage (NCBI taxonomy): Eukaryota > Viridiplantae > Streptophyta > Magnoliopsida > Cornales > Hydrangeaceae > Hydrangea > Hydrangea macrophylla. The sequence continues at coordinate 107,217,738 of CM066983.1, read as the reverse complement.
TGAATCAATCTAAAACTCTTGAATTTTGTGAAAAACTAAAAGTTAACAAATCTTAATTTCTAATACACTTTTTCATTTGAATAAAATAGGCTCTAATACTTTGGGTATAGCATATATGATATGTAATCTATCATATTTATCTAACAAAACAGGTTTTGATTGAATTTGGAAATTCATGATTTTCAAGCTATGAAATTCATACGTATAATTAACAATGGAGATTTCTCAAACAAACTATATAATCAGAAATTGCCCTATGTATTACAGTCAAGTGAGTTAGAAATACTCACTGAGTTAAGAAAGAAGAGTTGTTGAGAAAGAATAGAAACCCAAATATACTCCAAGCTTCCTAGCAATGGTGGATTAGCTCTATCTCTTTCTAAAATATTTTCTGAAGTATAGACTCTCTGCACTCTCTTATCTCTCTTGCTCCTACAGGTTGTGTGTTGTGTGTGTATAAAAGGTGTATAAATAGACACCACAAGATTGAACTTGGAGGCCAAGTTGTTTCTCATTCACTCTACAAATTATTTTCTTTTCTAAATTCTCTAAATGTCCAACAATTCACAACTTCTATATATGAGATATACACTGATATGCATACGCATATTCCTACAAGGGCTCTGCAGATGATCAAGGGTCAAGTAGACTCCTAGGGGCCATCTTGAATGTGTTTGGGAATTATGGCTTAAGGCACAAAATAACACTCATGTAAAGTACATTGCCAAACAAGGCTCTACACAATCATTAGTTGCCATAAATGGAAAGTAAAGTGTGTGTCAAATCTAACTTTACATCTTTTCCGAAATCTGTGGAATTTTAGCACCGCGCAGACAGTTTTGAAAGTAAACTAGTATTTTCGGGGCGCGGTAATCACCACAAAAATACAGAAAATTCATTTTAACGTAAGAAATGATTTTCTGGTTTTATAAAAATACAGTTTGAAATAAAAGAAAACATTTCCACCGTTTTGAAATACAGACTTTGAAATTCAACACAGGTATTGCCAAATTTTATAAAATCGCATTTTGACCCCAAAAGAATTTTAATTATGAAATAAAACAAGAAACCAGATTTAACATATAAGAATTGTAAATAAAAAAAATGAGATCAGCAATACAGATCAATCATGGAAATTCAAATTGAATTTAAATATGTCAAATGCAAATACAAGAAATTAAATGGAAATGCAGGTTATTACACAAACGTTGTCGGATATTGGCCCGAAAGCCTCTACCATTATCCTAAGTGAACTTTTACCTGAGAAATCCAAATCTACAAGTCCAAATTTATCCATAAACCCAAGTAGACCCCCATTAGACGAGCTCGAAAATGGTCTACCCCCACAATTTTCATCTTGATTCAAAATACAATTGACGTCACCCAACGCAACCTAACGACCCTTTGCAGACCCCACTAGAAATTCCATATTTTGCCAGAACCTCTCCTTTTTTGCCCAATACGGAGGACCATAAATAGCAGAGAGAACCCACCTTTCGAAAGGAGGATCCGAGAAAAAAGTAGCGTTAATCTAATTATCGTCACTGATCGACGTAACCAAATCAACACCATCTTGCCATGCCAGATAGAGACCACCAGTTGTACTAGTCGCTGAGATCATAGAAATATTGGGGTAACCCAATTGAGACAAACACAAAGCCATTCTTGCAGAATTAATCTTAGTCTCCGATAAGAAAATATAAGCATGGTTGTGATTTCTGATCAAATCCCTGAGAGTACTGACTGCCCCATCACGGGCTAATCCCCGACAGTTCCAAGAGAGAGTTATCATTGGGCAATTAGGGCTAGAGGGGACCTGAAAATCATTTGAGCAATGGAAGGGGTTATATAACCCAAGCACAAAGGGGAGAAGAAAAGAGACAAGGGAGGGGAAATCAATATTCTGAAAAGGGGAAGAGGAAAGAGACAATTAAAAAAAATAACAAAATCGCTTTGCTGTAATCGGAGAGAATCTAGGAGAGCAAATCTGAGACAAAACCCACCGAAAGTAACAGAATAAATTCAACAAAAAAGGGAATTACGGGAGAAGAACAATAGAACAGAGGGGACAAAGGAAAGAAGACCCCAAACCAAACCCTAACCCACAGAGGAACAATTAGAAAAAGAGACATAAAGAAATCAAACAAACCTCAACAGATATACCAATCACAAAAGTATTTCCTCTCATTAGTGACTCCGCTACAAAAAAAAAAAAAAAACCCAACTGTTTGGTTCTCAAAGAACAAAAACCGTTGATCCAATCCAAGTGGAGAGAGCAAACGAACGATGAAGATAGATTGAGAAGATACCGACAGGAGGTGGAAGGAGGGAAGAAATCCTAGGAACAAACGCTACCTAGAGCGTGAAACAGAAGGCAAAGTGTTTACAATCAATTTGTTTCTTATCTCCTCATAAAAAAATTAATATAAAAAAAAAAGAAAAAAAGAAAAAAAAAAACAGAGAAAATGGAGAAAATGGTCTCCTTTCTTTTATCTTTCTCCCCATTTCCCTTTTGGAGAAAAATTTCCACGTCAAGTTTTCTTGCCAAAACAAAAACAAGGCAACCACCGACCAACCGTTTCAAACCCGGTTCTTAAGCTTCCGTGAATGGAAATAGAACAAACTACTAGTTCCACGCGGCATTAAATATGTGGAGTCAAAAACTCTCTTAACCTTCGCTCCTTTTTGTTTTATATTTATTTTATTTTTTGGGTCCCCTTCTTTCTCCTACTCAGATTCCACATTCATTGTCCACAAAGCCATCAGATTCCGAACTCCCTTCTCTCTCTCTCTCTCTAGAATGGCGGAAACGTCTGCTCTGTGCTTCTCCTCCTTCTCTTCCTCTCTCACACCTCTTTCTCGCTCTAAAGAAACCTCCTCCTCTTCGCTCCCCAAATTCTCGCCTTTCCGCCCTCGATGCTCTTCTCGTTTCGTACGTTTCAGCGTGAAAGCTTCCAATTCAGGGAATTTCATCGGCGACGATCAATTCGGATCCTATCCTTGGGATTCTCCCGATGGAGACGGTGGTATGTTGCTGATCTCTCTGATACTAATATTCTTTTCATCATATTTACATATATATCATACTATAATATGGTTTTTATGATCATTTTTTAGTCTTAAATTTCTATTATTATTATTATTATTATTATTAGTATGTAAATGCCTTTCTTTCAATTCGAGTGTCAATATCAAAATATTGGAACCTGAAATTGTTATACTGTGGCTCCTTTTCTTTGGGTTCTTTCGACTTCTTGTCATATTATCTATTGTTGGATATTTAGGTTTCAGTTTATAATTGCAATATCTAAAAGTATTTGATTTCCCGAATCTATTGACACTGTATGTAAAGACCACACTAAAATAGTAGAGAAATTGAAAGAGAAATGAAAAAGAAAAGGAAGATGATAAGGCTATTATTGGTGCCAACCACAGAAGCAAATACAAATCAATACATTCTTCATTCCTCCCATTTCTTACAGTGAAGCAACCCTTATATAGAGAAGGATTAGCTGAAAAGGGTTCCCAAACAGGGGGGAAAAGGGGGCGGGAAAAGCACAAAAAGAAAGAGGGAAAAAACACATGGGTCTTTACATGTCCATTATAAAAGACATGTAAAGACCCATGCGTATCCATGTCCATTATATGGCTTTCTGTGGTATTTCCTTTCCCTAATTTGGAGAGGGAGGGAGAGGGACTAGATTTGAGCCCTACTGTAAAAGACACCCAAGGTAGAACTCACCCCTGAAAATCGGCTTTGCAAGGGGAGGGTGCCTTGGGGGTTATTACACACCACCCAGCCCCATAACTGGGCTATGTGGGATCGTCACATTCCACCACGCTCCGCAACCGACGTCCATGTCAGCCCACTCTTGCCCATGCAGGGTTACCAAGGTTGCCCCTTCCACAGGTCGCCCCTCTCGCGACCCGGCTGCTGAACCACAGCCCATACTAATAGCTCTGATACAATACTACGTACGTGGTGCTAGCTCTCCTAACGTGTTGTGGTTTTATCTCGATAGTTTTTTTTTTTGGTTATTGAGATTATACTTGTGCATCCAATAAAGAAGTTGAAGTATAGTGGTTGAATTAGAAATATGGTTGTGTGAAGTAGAATTTCTATCTTGACAGTTTTTGGTGTTATTTTGTGCATGAGTGTGTGAGGGAGAGAGAGAATGAGAGAGAAAGAGAGTGAGAGAGAGAAGATGATGCGGAAGAAAACCCGATGGACTTGCCTTGTGATAGGGAGCTCCTGAGTGTCTATATCTCTCCTTGTGATAGAGAGAGAAGATGATGCGGAAGAAAATTCAATGGACTTGCCTTGTGATAGGGAGCTCCTGAGTGTCTAGATCTCTCCCAGGGAAGGAAAAATGGGTTTTTGATCAGGTGGGTGATGTATATTTGAAGAGGATTTTTGGTTAGTTTGACTATCATAAGCTCCAAAGATATGCAGAACCTGTCCAATTTTTTTGGTTGGGTTCAAAATACTATATGTACCGTACATGGATTATAAATCTCTTGGGTTAGACTTCTTAGCCACTTTCCAGGTACTTAAACACGTTCAAGTGCCAGAGGATATGATATTTTCCTATCAGACCAACAGACACTGAACATGATTAAGGCCTGTAATTTTGTGATATGAGAACAGGATTTCCTTCTTCATCTACGTTTCATTGGAGGGAAGTATTCTCTGATCCAACTTGTCATCAATGTCATGTGATTTTAAGTTTTCATTTATTTACCTATTTTGCCTCCTCAGTAAATGGCCATACCTCTTCTCTTTTTTTCCTTCATTTTGGAAGCGTGAAGAAAGTGTTTTATATTGTCATTTAGGTACTTCCACTCCAGATTGCAGACTTCTTCAAGTTTCTTACCTCTGAAATTTTTGAATGTTATTAGGGAAGGATTCGAAAAACTTATTTTTGTGTACCCATTCGAGTGGAAATGTTTTGAGATGCGGGTATTGTGTGGGATGAAAAAAGTTTGACTGTCTGTTTCATTTTGTTCAATGTTGACAGTCAACTTTGTTTTGCCTCTTCTTGGGTTTATACTTTACAGTTGTTTGTATGTGCATCTTTAGCCTGTGTATATGATACATGTACCAGCAAAAGATCAATAATAGGTGGCCTAGAAAATTGTCTTTGTATGTTGCAAGAAACTTTATGAAAACCATTTTCATTGTTGCAGCTTACCCGTTCAGGTAATATGTTGTTTAGAATGTTCATTTTCACAATACTTCCCTTGATTTCTTTTTATGATTCCTTTTTTGTGGAAAGAAGCAGGGGAAACCTCCTTAATTTTGCTGTTGTGTGTTCTTAAATAGTTGACTTGGTAATTTTACAATCTCTGTCATATGCTAATACTTTTGTAATGGATGAATTCATTTCTTTTCCTGTTTTTTTTTTTTTTGTCCCCGCTGAAAACAAATCAAACCTTGGTGAATGTTTCCTATATTTTAGTATTTCTGAATTCAGTGACAAATCATGTCATTTTCTTGTGGTTCTTTGTTCTAGTTATATGATTGAACTCAGGATTACATTATCTGCAGATCAGTAAGATGTGTGTTAATATAGCTATGGGATTGCATAAGTGAAAATCTAAGCCTTATCAGCAAATCTAAATTGTCGATTTAATTTGAAGTTTGACAAATTTTATAATTTTTTTTCCGGGGCGCGTGTGTTTGTTTATTAGCTCAGCTGGGAACATTGATCTTTGTGAAAATTCCCTTGAAAATATGATGGCTCATGTCACTGTGATTGCAGCTATACAGTGGATTCCTGAGGAGAGAGTCACATTGTTCACTGCAGATGGGCTTATTCAGATTGGAGGTTCTTTGGTCCCTAGGCGTGTCCCTTCTTCAGAGGTATGTTGAACTACTGAATTTGTTTATGTTGTGAAAGGATTTTTTTGTTTTTTTTTTGGATACTCTTAAATATCTTGACTATTGGGTGCTTCTTTAATGATCAGTAGTTTCAAAGTAGTTGAAATGGAAATCAACTATCTGCTTCTCTGGTGGATTCCCACTCTTTTATTGGGGTGATTGTTTTAGTGGATTGGCTGTTTAGGTCGCGTATTTGAACCATTCTCCTTTTCTTCCTGCTCAAGTTTTCTTATCAATGTTTATCTTGCCAAAATTGTGAAAAGGTCTGGAGAAATATCATATGAACTTTACAACATAACACAAGAGTCCTTCTACATCTTCGTGTATTATGCGTATCTTGGAATCATACCTCAATCCTCCCTTTACTTACACTTCATCCCATTGCTTAATCAGACTATGGTTTCTCAACAAACGTGTACCTTTTTGGCCACAGAAGAAGCAAGGAAAATCTAGAACATCCCAAAGATTTCAGCGCTTTCAGGAGAGTGACTACATGGATCCAAATCAGGGCCTATGTTTGGGTGCACTCTTTGACATTGCAGCAACAAATGTAAACAAATCTTGTGCTATTTTCTTAACAAACCCTTGATTTTCCAAGGCATTTTCACCTTATGCATATCGGTATGGTTCATTATAGGGACTTGATATGGGCAGAAGGCTATGTATATTGGGGTTCTGTCGATCCATAGAGATGCTAAGTGATGTTGTGGAAGACACTGTTTTGGAGCATGGTGGTGAGGTATGCATCAGTTTAATTTCATCTTAAAATTATTTGGTTATTATCTTTTGTTTTTGTTCTTTTTAATTGGGTCTTGTTTTGTTCTGATTTGAATATAAGTTCTTACTTCTTGAGGTTGGGGTAGTGTAGTGTTGAGATGATTTTCATTATATGAGATATAGTTTTTAAGTGGATTGTATCTTCTGAAAGATTTTCTCTCCTTCCAACACTGCTAGTTTTATCAATGGTGGTTGCCATTGTTGCACACGCTCCAGTAAATTGTTGTGAAGTTTTCGTACCACAATGGGTTGGCTACTTGGCTGTATACTGTAAAACTAGTTGCAGGAACATCCTCTACCGGAGAAGTATCTGTTCTCTCTCTCTCTCTCTCTCTCTCACACACACACACACACACACACACACACACTCACACACACACACACAGACAAAACACACACACACACACACAGAGACAAAACACATACACACACGTTCATCAATTTCCCCCCTTTTGGATGTGGACAATGCCAGTTACACCTCTTATGTTCCTCTTCCTTTTTTCCAAGAAAATTTAATCCCTGTGCGCTCATATATTTCCCCCTCAAGTTAGTGGTCTTGCATTGCTATATTTTCATTTTCCACTGCCATACACAAAACTCAATTCCTCGAGACTTTCATTTCTGTTCCTAGGAACTTAGCATCACTAACTTTCTCCTCTCTCTCTCTCTCTCTCTCTCTCTCTCTCTCTCTCTCTCTCTCTCTCTCTCTCTTCTCATCAGTATGTAAAATTTCTTTAATTATCAGATTGTAGCTGCAGAAAAGGCTAGCAATGGTGGTTTGAATGAGAAGCTAACCATGACCGTTGCAGTGCCTTTACTTTGGGGCGTTCCTCCTGCTTCTGAAACACTCCACCTTGCTGTTCGAAGTGGCGGAGGGATTGTAGAGAAGGTCTACTGGCAATGGGACTTCTTGTAGATGGATTTTTTCAGTTCTTCCAATTGTTTATTTGTACACTTTGTACATACATTTGTTGTCTTACCACGTACAAAACCTTAATACTTGTATTTACAATTGTCCTTGATGTTAATTCTAAATCGAGCATTTGGAATTGATTGTTTTAGTGGAGTCCTTAAGGCTTTGTTTGGTTTTTGGATTTAGTAAGGGAAAAGAAAGGGAAACATAGCGGCAAACGTTTTGCTTTGTTTGGTTAATAAGGAAAACAATGAGAAAAATAGGAAAGAAAAGAGAATAAGTTGAGAAATGAATTAAACATTTTTAATGTTATTACGAGTCATTTTCATTCCTTTATTGATTTATAACAATTATATTATAGAAAATTTTAATTTTAAATGTTATTTAAGCATGAAGGAAAACACAAATGAAAACATGAGAGAATTAGTTTTCTTTTCCCTCACAAATTCATGAACCAAATAGAGCCTAAAAGAAAAATTCTAAATAGACCCACCATTTTTTCTCAATTCCCACGTGTTGCATGGAGTAGACATTTCATGCTGTGCATGTCGGTACAGAGAGAAAAATAGTGGGTTAAAATGCTACTTTTAGTGTATTACCTTAGTGGCTATTTTGAAACAAGAACCCGTTCTATTTCTTCATATAACAATTGGTTTTACATATTTGAGCGTTTGGTAAATGTTTAATGACAAAGAAGTCCCGTATCAAATCCAAAAACTATCAAAATAGGTTTTCAAGTACATCAAAGTTATGTTTGTCCTCCTACTATGAAGAAAATAAACTAGATAAAAAATGCGAACGCGATTGAGCATGAGCCTATTTAAATAGCATTCCCTAACATGCCCTTAGACACTCGGTTTCTAGAAGAAGCCTTCTCTCTCTAAGGTGGTGTGTGTGTGTCCACGATGTAGTTTAAAGTAAGTCCATTTACCTGAAAAGAAGTTTCTCCCATTTTTTTTATTACCCCTTTTGGGTGTGGATTCCTATGGACACACTCACACAATGATCGAAACTCGAAAGTGGTTATGAATGTGAATTCACTAATGCTAACTATATTTCTAGAGCAGCAATGACTAATACCAAAAGTATCGCTAAACGTTTTAGCAATACTTTTTGCTCTAACACCTTATTTCAAGACTTGTCTGATTTTATGCCTCTAAATATGAGAAGTGGCACCCTTTAAAAATATGGAGAAGGATTCTGTGCAGTTAGCACAGTGCTGTTCGCACTGTGCTACTCACAGTTTGCACAGTTTTCAAGTATATCTAATTATGTTGATGACGTTAACTTAATAGTAGCTTTTTGACTTTTTTTTTTGCTGAGAATAGTAGCTTTTTGACATTTGTTCATGAATCAGAACTCGAATAGATATTTATTAACCAACAATGAACGATGGTGTAATTGGAATCCGATTGGCCTCTTTGGGAGAGATGGTGTATGGTTGCTGTTTGGATATCTTTAATTGCTCAATTAATAATCATATGTTTTATGTCTGCTGTATTTCTTTAAATTCTCCATCCAAGTTTATGGTGCTTACTTTGCAATGCCATCTAATATATGAAGGAGTAAGCTTTTGTTTGATACGAAACAGTCATGAATTTAGTGAAGAAAAAAAATTTTTTTTGGAGTAAACATTTTCTTTTGTTTTCGTTACTCAAAAAAACAATGAAAATAATGCTAAGAAAATTAAATGGTAGATTTTGAATTTTACAAGTCAATTTTCTTTCTCTTTCCTTGGTTGCCTAAAGTATTCAATTTTTTTTATATTTGTAATATTAGTATTATTTAAGTATAAAAGGAAACATAAAAACATTAATTTTCCTTCTTATTTTATCTTTATTTATTTATTTCTCTAAATCTACAAACCAAAAATGAACTCGTCTCTTGATTCTCCAACATTTATGCATCAATTTAGTCATAACAGAGACCTAAACTGGAGTAGCAGTTGCACACAAACCAAAAAAAAAATTTCCCTTAGGTTTTATTTGGGTTTGTGTATCTTTGCTTGAAAGTGATTGCACATCTATTATCTTAATATCTAATTTTGATGTGAAGTTAATTAGTTTGCTGATTGAATGGAATTCAAATTGGCCCCGGCGCAGGGGTGGAGGGAGGGGTGGGCAGGCGGGGGCCACGGTCTCCTAAAGATTTTTTAAAATTACACTTTAATATATATAGTTTGAGTGGTTCTATCTACATACACCTCAATTACTCTATACACTCACCTTTTAATGAAATTTTAATATTTCCAATACACCCTTGTACAAAATGATAATAAAGTACAAATAACTAAAAAAAACTCTAAACTGATTACTCTTTACACCCACCTCTACTACATAACAATAGTATTTTACTTTCTTTTTTTTTCTTGCTAACCATGTATTATACTTTATACACATTCAACAGAAACTTTTAGGGTCATACATAAAAAATTTAACTGTACAGTTCTCTGCCTTCCATCTACAATGATTGAGTTAACATTCATGCGAAAATAACATATTTAATTGGTGACATTGCTCCAAGAATCAAAACATTTTGTATCTCTATTGCGTTTAGGTGTTAGGAAATTATATTTCCTAATAAGAGTGGGCAACATATTAATATCAATTATATTATAAGGCTATTAATTAAATGGGCTTATATTATGTGGTCTAATTGTACGAAGCCCATGGACTTCTACTGGGTATGGGTTTAATGAGTGGATACCAAATACTGGTCATGTTAGGAATAATGGGAATCCTAACATATCAGTACATAAAGACATATAGGTTATGGTCCCCAATATGTCAAATCATTATACTACTTCCTCCTCCATCCCATCAAGAGAAGGAACCCATTACAGATCTAAGGAGATTTGACTGAGGAAGACATAACCGGTCATCATCGTTCTTGTAAGGTTTACTAATTGCTTCCATGGATACATGTATGTATTATAATATATTGTACCCTTAATAATCTAATATGAGCTGTGGTTTTACTACTCTAGGCCAGGTTTTACAATTTTATAGATTTCAGATCTAACAAATGGTATCAGAGAGGAAACCCAGTCGGAAGTGTGGGCCGGGTCCCACACGAGGATGTGTGGCCCTTAAGGAGGGTGGATTGTGACGACCAAGAGCCAATACTCCTGAGGCAGGATGGCCAAGATGGATGAGGTGAGGTTGAGTGTGGGGACTTGTCCCACATCGCCTGGGCTGAAGTTTCTGGACTAGTTTATAAAGATTAATCACCCTTCTATATGCAACAAGGCCTTTTAAAACCGTGAGGGAGCTAAACATGAAAGAACCTCACAGTTAAGCGTGCTGCAACCAGAGCAGTACCAGGGATGGGTGACCCCCTGGGAAGTTCTTTGTGTTAGGCCCAAAGCGGACAATATTGTTGCTAGACGGGGAGGTGTGTTGTTACATTAGGGTCTATTGAGTTCCAAATCAAATCATTTTAAGGTCTATTGACGTCGTCGTCCGTTGGGCCCGTCGGAATCGCGTCTGGATGGGTGGGGGTTGGGGGAGGTAGTCGGGCTAGGTTAGGGTTTGGTTTCTCAATTTGGGGATTTTTGTATTGTATAACAGTAGAGAGAGAACCATCTCAGTAACCCTAGAGGGTGGGTGTAGAGAGTAATATGAAATTAGGAAAAAATTGTTGGTTTTAAAATATTGGGGTATTTTTGAAACGAGGGGTGGGTGTGTAGAGTAAAGTGTTTTAAATTAAATAGAATTTGTGGGTGCAGAGAGTAGGTGGGTGTAAAGAGTAAATGTGATGGGTGTAGATAGAACCACTCATATAGTTTTGAAATTTTGAAATTTTTATTTAGATTGGCTCCTCCAAAATTGATATGATTATTATATACCCCCCAAAAATATTAGCTAGGTTTAAAATTAATAAGAATTTTGTATCTAGTATATATTGGCCTAATTGTAATCGAATCACCCAAAAATTTAAATAAAATATATAATATGTTGTATTGGCCTAACTGTAATCTAACACATCCTAAATATTAAGATCAATTATCTTCCTCTACACTTACTATTTGAACCCAATCCAAGTTATTTTACCATATTGTTGTTAGTAGTATGCCCTAAAAGCCAATTAGATTGAAGTAGTGTTTTAGGAATATTACCTTGTAATAACAGTTTCATATTAATAAAGGGCAAGGTCATTATTTATCATTATTGTTGTTTAACATTTATATGATATGTCCACAGAATTAAAGTTGAGAAGGTATGTACTTAAAGAGTTAAGGAACAAGACCATATACTTCTTAGTTGCTTTATTCTAAATTTGTTCTTAGTCGTAGAATTATTAAATTGGGCATTTAATAATCCGATTGGACTAATATGTGTCATGTTTATTTTATTTGATAAAATATGGCTAGTCTTAAGTCATCACTGTGGGGACGCTGGAACAGACATATGGGTGCTTGTTATAGAACAAGTTCACTGAACGTGATCAACTATTAGGAAAATCTAAATGGAGTTTTACTTATCTATCAATGGATTGTTCTCAGTTACAGTGGTACAAGTAATCCTTAGACCTGAGACACTACGTACTGTTGTCTTGTGTATGAGTTATTATGCTTTAACGTGCACGGTGTTTATGTTTTAATTAAGGGCACATTCATATATTGTTGAGTATATAGTAAGTCATACATGGAGACATGTGAATGTACAACAAGGAATCTATCACTCTCAAGTGAGGGAGTGAATGTCCTATGTGATCTTCTATGATATATCTCAAGTAAAGCTCCCTGGCTAGGGCAGGGTGAGAATTAAAAAGAGTTTTCTAATTTCACAAAATAGAGAAATATCAATTAGTTCGAGAACATATAATTAAATCTGGGTTTGATAATATGTTCATTACCCAAGAGATTTAATTGGGACATTGTTTGATAGAATGATTGAATTGTATGGTAACTGTTAACGGAAAGGTTCACTATTTTTCAGACTGTCTGGGGTGTGTCATGATATACTGTTAGGTGTCACTCATGACTAGTGGAAGCCCAGAAATAATAAATATTAATATTAATTATTTCTACAAGGGAGAATTAGAAGATGTTCTAATTTAAATTAATTAGAAAGGGTTCTAATTATAATACTTTAAACTATTAGTACCTACTACCACATTAGTATGAACCTAAGGGGTCACACACAAAAGGGCAATGTGTAATTAGAAGAAGTTGTGAGGGTCTACTTGATATTAAGTTGTTAATATGGAAGTAGTATAATAATACAATTAGTTAATATTTGATTTAAGAAAGTCTTCCAATCAAATATAGTTTCCTAATTAGATTAGAAAAGGGACTTATAGCATTATTATATATATGAGATATGAGAAACTAAGTGGGATGCTAGTACACCCAAGTTTCTCCCAAAACTTCCAACCTATTACATCCGTAAGGTCAAAAGAGTTTTTGATCTATTCACCTTTTGTCTTCTTCACTTTATTGGAGGAAGGAAAAGTTTTCTTCTAGTGTGCATTGCTCGTGTGGATACTTTTAGAGATCGGACGCTTGGAGGATTTGGTGAACTGTTCGTGGGACGAAAGGAACTTAATATTTTGTAAAGCACGCTTCAAGGGTAACTATTCGATTAACCCCTTATGGATGTTGTATATATTTTGTATATATCATAGACTTGATCATGGGATTAGTAAACCATTAAATTTTTGTTTACGATGCGCGAACCTTAAAAGGTTCCACATGGTTTTCTTTCAGTGGTATCAGAGCCTTAGTCTATGATGAATACAAAATACTGTAATTATTATTGTAGCATAAATTTATTTTGAATAAATTGGAATTTTGGGAATGTTTGTATTAAGATACTAGGGTTTTTGTTCATATGATGAACAAAGGGTTTAAACTTCGCTACATTGGTATATAGTGTTTACATAAGATGTAAACATGTATATGCCAATTTTTTTGTGTATAAAAGTTATATATATTTTGTGTCAAGTTTGGAACTTATTCATGATTGTTTATCCGAATCTGTTAGCGGTTCGCTAGAGAAGACGAGTCAGATCCGAATTTTAAAATTTTACATCAGAACACCTATATTCGATTGGAAACGACGTTCTGAGGAAGACTCATACCCTATAAGGTATGAGCCTTGGTAAATTTGGTCCAAAATCGAACGTTTAGACCCTCTAATATGCGTTTTAATGTATAGAATTTTGTTTTTATATTAAGACAAATTCTAATTGGATTAGAATTGAACCCAAGATTCATGCTATAACTAGAACAATTATTTTTATTATATTTTCTTTTATTTACATATGATGTGAGTGGATGAAAAGGATGATTATGGACTATACCAAATAATTGAGTTATGTGATTGGTTTATTATTTCAATGTGATTGAATGTTTTATTATTTTGGGTTTGTAATTTTTAAATAGGGCTTGCATGCCTTCCTCCCTCCTTCTCAATGTAATTTCTATCTCCCTCCTATGTACATCCCTCTTGATTCTGAATCAAGGGTTTTCTTATTAAAGCCATGTAAAATTAGGTTTAGAGACGAATATCAGAAAATTAAAAGGAAGAAGAAGGTGGAGCCTACTTGGAGTAGATAAGGTGTCCAAGAAAAGAATGAAGACTATTTATTATTATTGTTTCAAGCTTAGATCTTGAAAGCATGTGATGTTCAATAATGATTACAACACTATAGACCTAGATTCACTTGAGTTGAATCACCTTAAAAGTCTATAATCATCCATGACCCAATTTTTATGTAATAATTGTTTGGGCGGTTTCACCATATATTTTATATGTCCACATTTTAAAATTGTTTTAAAATTTAATCCATTTGTTGTGTCACGAGGATACTCCTTTAAATTAAAATTTTAAAATTGTTTTCTAAATTTAATTAATGGGAGCATTGTATGGACATATTAAAATATAAATGATGAAATATTTATTTTATGTATTTGATGCATGTATAATTGACGAGACCATAAAATTCCCTTCTTGTTTATGATATTAAGTTGTAAGCGAAAAGACATTATGAATGTCTTATCTTAGCCTTCCACCATTATAGGTGACTGTATTTTCTTATTTAGGTTTGTCAGCTACAGATATGTGGAGACTGCTCATTCTAAGAAAAGCCACTCATACTATTTAAATATATGATATTATGAGGTGAGGGGTTAGTGGCCGGGATCCAAGAAACTATTATGTGAGGGTCTCATTAGTGACTCATACTTGTATGAATGGTGGGTCTAACTTAACTAAAATATATGGATCAAGAAACAATTATGTGAGGTTCATAGTTTTAGAGGCTAAATGCTGATTGGAACTTGCTTAAGAAGCAATAGGTATAAAGTTACCTTCTTATCTAAGTTAGTATGGCCAAGAAACTATTATGTGAGATTGTACTAGTTTTGGTGGGACCCCAATCCTCACTAGGAATTTTTACAAATAAAGATTCTCAAATTTCTTTAAAGGGATGAGGAATTTGAAAAGAATAGTGGGAGGTACCATTATGATTTAAAGACCCAAAATCTAATGGATAATAAAATTGAATTTTATTTTATGCTCATAAATTGCTATTTATCTTCTGTAGATCACCGCTAAAAAAAATGTCAAACTTCAACCCCCTTGCTAAAATTCTGGATACCAACCGTTTGACTGGACCAAACGTTGATGATTGGTTAAGGAACTTAAAAATCATTCTTACTTCTGACAAAATTGCCTATGTCTTGGATGGGCCAATGCCGAAATCTCTTCCGGAAGGATCCACTGAGGAAGAGCATGACACTTTGAGAAAGTGGCAGGAAGATGAAATAATGGTGAGATGCTACATGTTAGCATCCATGAGCAATGAGCTTCAGAAGCAACATGATTCATATAAAAGCTCAACCTCTATTCTTCTTCACCTACAAGAGTTGTATGAGGGACAGAGTAGAACCGCAAGGTTCAATGTTTCAAAAGAACTCTTCCAGGCCAAAATGGCAGAGGGGTCATCTGTAAATGAGCATGTGCTTAAGATGATCGGTTACATTGAACAACTCAAAAAGCTTGATGTAGGCATGGATGCAAATTTGCAAATAGATTTGATCTTACAATCCTTGCCAGATTCATTTTCGCAGTTCGTTATGAACTTTAACATGAGCAGAATGACAGTTCCACTGCATGATCAGTTGCTAAATATGTTGAATACTGCAGAAGGCTCTATCAAAAAGACAAAGGGATCTGCTCTTATCATTCATGAGGCTTCTACTTTCAAGTCCAAGGCCAAGGGTAAAGGAAAATGGAAGGGACAGAAGTCCAAGGTGAAGGCAAAGGGCGGGATCAAGAAAGGCAAGCCAACAAATGATAAGGGTAAAGGAAAGTGTTTCTTCTATGGCAAAGAAGGACATTGGAAGAGGAACTGCAGAGAGTACCTTGCTTCCATAAAAGACAAACCTTCTGAAGGTATGTCTAAATTGCTTTTTATAGAAACTAACCTTTCGTTTAATTCTGTTTTTTCTTGGGTATTAGATACCGGAGTTAGTTCTCATATTTGCAATTCGTTGCAAGGATTAAGGGGAAGCAGAAGGCTGAGTAAAGGACAAGTTGCTCTTCGAGTGGGAAATGGAGCAAGTGTTGCAACATTAGCCGTAGGGAGCTACTATTTAGCATTACCATCTAGCGTAGTTTTAGAATTAAAAGATTGTTTATTTATGCCAGATATTATTAGGAATATTATTTCTATTTCTGATTTATCTAGAGATGGTTATAAATTTGTTTTTGAGAAAAAAAATGCACATTTTATTTAAATGATGATTTAGTTGGTTCTGGCATATATTTGAATGGTCTTTATTTCTTAAACTTAGATAATGGTTTTAACTATATTGAGCAAGCAAAAGATAAAACACCAAAAAGACCTAGAGATGAAGTTAATCCTACTTATATGTAGCATCTTAGATTATGTCATATTAGTGATGATAAGAGTTGGTTAAGGATGGACACTTTGGCTCATTAGCTTATGAAGCTTATCCAACTTGTGAATCTTGTCTCATGGGCAAAATGACCAAATCAACCTTTGTGGGACATGGGGAAAGAGCTGCCGATATACTTGGATTAATTCACACTGATGTGTGTGGTCCTATGAATTCAATTGCAAGAGGAGGTTTTTCATACTTCATAACCTTCACCGATGATCACTCACGGTTAGGGTATGTGTATCTAATGAAATACAAATCTAAATCTTTTGAAAAGTTCAAAGAATTCAGAAATGAAGTAGAAAAACAAACTGGAAAAAAGTATTAAAGTTCTTCGATCAGATCGAGGAGGTGAATACTTAAGCAATGAATTCTTGGACCATCTCAAGGAAAATGGTATTTTATCACAATGGACTCCACCTGGAACACCACAATTAAATGGTGTGTCCAAAAGGAGAAATCGTACCTTATTGGATATGGTACGATCCATGATGAGATACACAAATTTACCTATATCATTTTGGGGATATGCGCTTCAAGCAACAACACATATACTGAATAGGGTGCCATCCAAATCTGTTCCTAAGACACCGCATGAGATGTGGCATGGGAAGAGGCCTAGTCTTAATAACATTAAGATCTGGGGTTGTCCAGCCTATGTTAAGAAACTAGAAGTGGACAAATTGGAATCTAGGTAAGAAAAATGTAGATTTGTGGGCTATCTGAGAGAGTCGTTGGGATACTATTTCTATCACCCAGGCGAACAAAAGGTGTTTGTTAGCAAGTTTACTGTATTTTTTGAAAAAGAGTTTATTCAAGATGGAAGCAATGGGAAAGTGATAGAATTAGAGGAAATGTCCTCTGAACAACAAACCAACATTGACCAACATGAGGAAGAGTTCTCAAATCCTATTATAGTAGCACCTTCTATCACACAACCTCCACGTAAGAGTAGTAGGACTCCCATATCTAATAAGAGATACTTGGATCTCCATTACGGTGATGAGGAACTCTTTCATTGTGGAGACAATGGCGACAAGAGTGATCCTACTAATTACAAAGAGGCGATGTCAGACATTACCGGCCTTGTAATTAGATTGAAGTAGTGTTTTAGGAATATTACCTTGTAATTACAGTTTCATATTAATATTAAAGGGCAAGGTTATTATTTATCATTATTGTTTAACATTTATATGATATGTCCACAGAATTAAAGTTGAGAAGGTATGTACTTAAAGAGTTAAGGAACAAGACCATATACTTCTTAGTTGCTTTATTCTAAATTTGTTCTTAGTCGTAGAATTATTAAATTGGGCATTTAATAATCCGATTGGACTAATATGTGTCATGTTTATTTTATTTGATAAAATATGGCTAGTCTTAAGTCATCACTGTGGGGACGCTGGAACAGACATATGGGTGCTTGTTATAGAACAAGTTCACTGAACGTGATCAACTATTAGGAAAATCTAAATGGAGTTTTACTTATCTATCAATGGATTGTTCTCAGTTACAGTGGTACAAGTAATCCTTAGACCTGAGACACTACGTACTGTTGTCTTGTGTATGAGTTATTATGCTTTAACGTGCACGGTGTTTATGTTTTAATTAAGGGCACATTCATATATTGTTGAGTATATAGTAAGTCATACATGGAGACATGTGAATGTACAACAAGGAATCTATCACTCTCAAGTGAGGGAGTGAATGTCCTATGTGATCTTCTATGATATATCTCAAGTAAAGCTCCCTGGCCAGGGCAGGGTGAGAATTAGAAAGAGTTTTCTAATTTCACAAAATAGAGAAATATCAATTAGTTCGAGAACATATAATTAAATCTGGGTTTGATAATATGTCCATTACCCAAGAGATTTAATTGGGACATTGTTTGATAGAAGGATTGAATTGTATGGTAACTGTTAACGGAAAGGTTCACTATTTTTCAGACTGTCTGGGGTGTGTCATGATATACTGTTAGGTGTCACTCATGACTAGTGGAAGCCCAGAAATAATAAATATTAATATTAATTATTTCTACAAGGGAGAATTAGAAGATGTTCTAATTTAAATTAATTAGAAAGGGTTCTAATTATAATACTTTAAACTATTAGTACTTACTACCACATTAGTATGAACCTAAGGGGTCACACACAAAATGGCAATGTGTAATTAGAAGAAGTTGTGAGGGTCTACTTGATATTAAGTTGTTAATATGGAAGTAGTATAATAATACAATTAGTTTATATTTAATTTAAGAAAGTCTTCCAATCAAATATAGTTTCCTAATTAGATTAGGAAAGAGACTTATAGCATTATTATATATACTCCGTATGAGATATGAGAAATTAAGTGGGATGCTAGTACACCCAAGTTTTTCCCAAAACTTCCAACCCAATACATCCGTAAGGTCAAAAGAGTTTTTGATCTAATCACCTTTTGTCTTCTTCACTTTATTGGAGGAAGGAAAAGTTTTCTTCTAGTGTGCATTGCTCGTGTGGATACTTTTAGAGATCGGACGCTTGGACGATTTGGTGAACTGTTCGTGGGACGAAAGGGAATTATTATTTTGTAAAGCACGCTTCAAGGGTAACTATTCGATTAACCCCTATGTATGTCGTATGTATTTTGTATATATCATAGACTTGATCATGCGATTAGTAAACCATTAAATTTTTGTTTTCCGCTGCGTGAACGTTAAAGGGTTCCACATGATTTTCTTTCAATTGTGTTCGTCCATCTTATGTACTATTGAACCCAACCCACATTATTTTATTATCATTGTAAATTTTACAAATTAGCATTTAACATAAAATAAAAATAAAAAATAAATAGTAAAACCGTTGAATCTTGTCCAAATTATTTTATCATCATTGTAAATTTTACAAATTAGCACTTAACATAATAAATAATAATAATAATAATAAAAAAACAGTGCAAATCTATAAACATTGCGAAATTACAAATAGAACACCCAAAATTGTAAAACCTGTCTCCGCCCCTTTCCCGTGATAACCAAAACGGCATTTGTATAAGTATTTGACTGAGAGGTATCTTTGCATCTAGCTGTTGGAAAAGGAGAGGCTGCTCCTTTGTCTTTGGAATCTAAAAAAACAAGCCAACTTTGTTGTCTGTATATTGTTAATTGGGTGTTTTAGGAAAATGTAGTGTGGAAAGACAAATTGAATTCTAATGCTTCTCTTAGCAAGCAATGTATTAAAAGTCTCTGGATGAGTACAATAATCCAAAAGAACCAAAAAGTTTTTTACTTTTGAGTGATTTATTTTCTGTGATGTGGAAAATTGGAAATTGTAGTCCCGATTTGTTCACCTAATGGTCTTTGCATGCATTCATATATATACTCTCTTTCTCTCTTGATTGATCCGAGTACTGAGATAGGATAGAGAGACAAAACTCGGACACATGACCTGTTATATTTTATTAATACCTCCGGCCGGGTTTTATACCTTGAAAGTGTTTCATTTGTATCGCATCATTTGTAATTTCGTTGAATATTTTTTGTTTGATATACACAAGCAAACTAGCATTTGGATAAGTCTCTTTTACTTACTATCGTGCTTTTAGCCTTAAGTAAAACATACTTATAAAGTTTGGTCCCTATCTCAGTTTAGTTTATGTAATTTCAATTGTATTAATTTGGTCCCTGAAGATTTTAAATAGAAGTAATTTGGTTCAACTATTCCATTCTGTTATAAAATTTGACAGAATTCACCTGTTGTTATGTATAATTAAGCTGATAAATGGGTGGGGAGATTGTTGGTGTTCATTTTTGCCCTTAAAAAGTGTGACAATGCATGGTTGGGAGTAAATTCCGTTTACTTTTCTCACAGAATTGGACATTTGGATCACATTTATTCTATTTGAAAACTTTAGGGACGAAATTGATGCAATTGAAACTACATGGACTAAAACGAGACAATGAACAAACTTTAAGGGTATATTTTATAAATAAGCCGTGTTTTTATTATGTTTGTGTGTGTGTGTGTGTGTGTGTGTTAAATAACTAATTTTGTATTGACTTAATTTTAAATTTTCAAACCATAGCCCCTGCTAAAGGTGTACATCGGTCGGTTTCAATCGGGGTGGAAGTACTTTGTCAACCAAACTGAAGTCATTAGGATAGCTGAATCGAGGATCGAAAAACTAACCAAATCAGTTTCAGTTTCAATTTTGTCGATTTTGGTCGGGGTGATTCGGGGATGGCTTACCAGAATCTCAATAATAAAAAAATCCATTTTGCTACTAAATCTTAAGGAAATTAAGCCACATTCACAGACCCAAAAGCATATCAAATGAAATCAAAAGCATAAGATTCCAGAATTCAAGAACCAAAACCCAATTTATTCATCCAAAAAATTCAACAACTAAAAGCGAAAACATATTCAACACCATGTTCAACAGATCTAAAAGAAGTGACAAGAGAGAGAGAGAGAGAGAGAGAGAGAGAGAGAGAGAGAGAGAGAGAGAGAGAGAGGACTTACCCTTCTAACTCGAAAGTGCTTGATGTTGTGATGGAGAGGTTGTGACTGCGCTGAGTTGTTGACGGTGGTTGACTGCGCTGACAAAGTGGTCGTGAAGGATAGGGAGAAGAGGTGAGGGGCACGAGAATCGCGGCGACGACGATTTTGTTGCCTTTCCTTCTCCTTTGAGAGATCTAGTGGTCGAGACTAAGATCGAGAGATCGAGAGGTGAAGGCGATGGTGGCTGAAGGTGGAAGTGGTGGTGATTGAGGGTGGAACGATGTTAGCTGATGGTGGAGGACGGCGGATAGGTTAGGGTTTCAAACTAATTCCCATAGAGAGAGAAGGGAGACGAAAGAGAAACTGAAATGTGAAACGAATATGAAGATTCTTAATCTTAACTCTTAAGTATTATAGTCTTGAAGTTTCGGTCGGGGTCGGTCCCTTACAAGTACAAACCGTGCGCCTATCGAACCTTCGGGTTTTCATAGTGGCTACAATTGACCACCAACCAACACACCAAAACATCGAGAATTTTGGTTCAGTTTGGTCAGTTTTGGTCGGGCCGTTGTATTCGACTGATTTTTTGAACACCCCTAGCCCCCTACACATGACCGAATCATGAAGGAGCAAATTAAGTTTTGGACTTGATATTTGAAGTTCGTGCTTACCCACCTTACAACTATCCATGTAGTTTCAAACCCTAAACCTCCAAGATAGAGGACGAGAGTCCAACCAACTTTACAAGCGAAAGTTGGTTCCCTATCTCTCTCAAATAACAAAGTATTATTCAAAAAGATTTGATCATAAAGACTTCCGTGAGGTTGTCCAAAAATGCCTTAGATTCTTTGTGAAATTTATACAGTATCCATATGAACTTTTATCTATTTAAAAATGGGTATTTTATAATAAAAAAAAAACGTATTATATACCATAAGAAGTGTTAAGAGTACTACATATCTACTAGTATGCATCGTATTTTGGACAATAAAAATCCTTCCCACCTTGTTTTAAAGTAAGAACTCTAAAGTAATCTAGTAAATATGCTTAAGAAAATTACCTTAGTGCCCTCTATATGTACATGTATATATAGGTGGTGCATTGTTCCTCCCAAATAGAACCGTGGACATCAACAATCCCATAGTTGGTGTTACGTACTATAAGATATATTTGATGGCAATAACTTGAATCTTGAGGAGCTAGATTAAGGGATGACCTAGTAGTAGAGGCTTTCATCCCATTTGTAATTAGTTGCAGTTCGAGTCTTATAGGATGGGAGAGTACTATCTCCCTATTTTGTAGTGCATGTATAT
The DNA here is from genome assembly GCA_033977485.1 of Hydrangea macrophylla. NCBI lineage: Eukaryota > Viridiplantae > Streptophyta > Magnoliopsida > Cornales > Hydrangeaceae > Hydrangea > Hydrangea macrophylla. Next base: position 107,195,465 of record CM066983.1, on the reverse strand, counting down.
ATATATTTAAAAAAAAAAAAACTACATTCTTTGCCAATAGAACAAAACATAAGATTTACCCACTGAAATCAAGTTTTGATTGTGGTTAATTAAGAAGCTATATATGGAAAGTCATATGAGCCACAAAGTAAAATCAGATAGTACTTTTATTTGAGTATTTTACAACAAATATCCAAAGCTTACCTGTTAATCATTATTAGACTCCTTTCATGCATTAAACCTAGCATAAAGTAGATAATAATTATATGTAAACAGTAAAGTGACAAACATTTCTTGGTTCATTAGGTGCAACACCTTTTGACCTTTTTGCAATCCACAAGAAAAGACATTCCTAGAGAACCTTTTCCCCACAGCTTTCAGACATTTCAAACTTGACAAATATAGTACATAGCTGGCAAACCTCATTTATTTACTCTAATCACACAAGCAAACAAAAATGTTGAAGAGGTCAATGCAATCATGTTACAAGATTTCTTTTGTTAATTGTTTCTTGAAAAAAATATTAATTATTTATCTTGTCTAGACAAGTAGAGCAAAACCCACAATCCAATGATCTAACCAAGGCATCATACACTGAGATCACACACTCTTTTTTTTGGTAGCCCTTAGACTGCTTCCCTATGAAGATTCTCTCTCACTTGCTTCTAAGATGACTTCAAATTTCATATTTTTTTTTAAATCTTTGTTCCCCAAGTTGAATTTGTTTAGTGTTAATATAATTTATGTTATTAACCATAATGCTTCTCTAAACCCCACAAGTCCCAATCAAGGGGTTATCAGTGATTGAAACGCGGCTCACATGATACTTTGAACCGATCATTAGCCATTAAAAATCAGATACTGAGTTATGATATGCTACTAAATGCGACCTAAATCCATAAACAAATCTTATATAATATTTTCTCGTCATAATCTGCGGTGACCAATTACTTGATCCATATATAAACGAGATTAACATTATTTATTAATCAATGATGCAGATGAGATGTCATTTTTTAGTTATTGCCTCTTATTGAATAAGTGTTTTGCCTCTTATTGAATAAGTGTTGTATTAAAAGATTGAGAGGATTGTTAAAGAAGACTGAGATTAGGATTCACATCAAACTATTTAATTAATTAACATGCCAAAACTCAGAGCTTCTCACCTAGGGCATGACCAGATTCAGGATGGAAAGGGGTGAGGGGATGAAAACTAAAAGGTATAAAAAAAAAAAACTCCCAAGAATAAATGATTAGTGAGGGAAAAAAAAAAGACAACACTTTTGTACAGTATTTTTGGTACATAATTGTGTTATTCTACTTTATGATTGATTTTTAAACAAAGATATTTGTAAATATGAACCAAACAAACATTAAAACATGAATAAAAAAGAGATATACGCCTATATCTATCTGTTTCCAAAAAGACAAACAATAAGTGCAAGTTTTGGCTTCAAAGTTGGATTCTTGAAAGTTGATATATTGTTTAATTCACTAGTTTCAATGACATTTATTATGAATGTTGCAGTTAAAAAAAATGTACCAACACATACATCATTTCCCAAAAAGAAATGCAAAAAGGAACTTTTACCATGTACTGACCAAAAAAAAAAAAAGTGGTTTCCATAAATAAATAAAAAAACACATACACTGAGTCTGAATCTGAATCTTTGAGACTCATTCAACCTTACCCCTTCAAATCTTCTGATTGTACTAACAACAGTCAGTCAGCATCAGTAGTACATAACTTTTTCCTCTGTCTTGTTTTCATCAACAAAGAAGTTGAAATTATTAGAGACAATATTAGTGCTAATGAGCTGCTTAATCTCTTCAAGCCCATAGTCTAATGGAGTTTCAGTACTACCACACAACACATTTGGCTTCTCTTCATACCCATTAGAGATCATTAGCTTCTGGTTTTCATCAACCCCATTATATGTAAAACTCTGCAAGTTAAAGCCCATTTGTTGTTGATGGTCACCATTGTTGCTACACACTCTATTATATTCATACTCCACATCTCTACTCCCATCAGAAGAACTGCAGCTAGCTTGATGATGTTCAACACCAAACATGAGGAGATGATCACTGTGGTAATTATGTTGAATGGGACCCACATAGGACTCTTGGGATTGTAAATTAATTGATGAGATTGACATGGGTTGTTGATAATGATCATAGCCATTGAAAGAGCTATTAATAGGAGTTGTATAGTAAGTGGTACTGGTGTCAATGTTGCTGCATTTGTATGATGGTGGTGATATTGTTGATGATGATGATTGAGTCTGATGATGATCAAGAAATGAGATTGATGGGTAATTTGGTGTTGTTTGGTGGGGCCTTTTCTGGGAGGAAGTGATCAAACCCACGAGTTTCTTCTTCAGCTTGGTGTTCCAGTAGTTCTTGATATCATTGTCAGTCCTTCCTGGTAATTGAGCTGCTATAATTGACCACCTTCAATTTTTGTTTGGTTACAAACAAGAAAATTAATAAATCAGCTTCTTTTAGTCCTACTAACTGAGAAACTTAGCTAAAGATCTAAACTTAGGGTTCCATGCAATCACCACAAAAATAGCAGATTCTTGGAAGATCGCAGCTTTTCTTTAATTCAAATCCCACTTCAACCACCAAAAATAAACAAAGAAAAAAAAAGATCAAAATTTTTTTGATGAATTCAATTGGTTTTCTTTCACCCAAGAAAAATAATTTAAGTGTTTTCACCGAGGGTTTGATGGAAAAGGGCAAAGAACAAAAACTCAAATCAATTTTGGCAAAGAGCAGTGATAACAATTTGCATCAAGGAGAAAATACAGTGCAAGCATACATAGATCAGATGTATATATATGTATGTATAGGGACAGAAGAGATGATGGTATATATATATATATATATATACATAATACATATACCTGCTTCCAATGCTAGCAAATAGGCTGCAGATAATTCTATCTTCATCATCAGTGAACTCTCCATGTTTAATGTTGGGTCTGAGATAGTTGAGCCATCTCAATCTGCAGCTTTTCCCACACCTTCTAAGGCCTAATATATATATATATATATATATATCCCAATTTTTTGAGATGAAAAACAAAACAAGAAGAGGAACCCAACAAATCAATATCAAATTTCTTGAGAAGGGTTCTAAATTTTCTTCAATATTATTAATCTTACTTACCAGCCTTAGTTGGAAAAGCAATCCAATTCCCTCCAGTCCCATGTTTCTCTATATAAGCTTTCAGCTTTGCATCTTCTTCTGGTGACCATGGCCCTTTCTTCACATTTGCCTTGTCACAACAAGGAGCTCTCCCCATCTCTCTCTCTCTCTCTCTCTCTCTCTCTCTCTCTCTCTCTCCAGAGTTCTTTCAAATTTAAGTTTGATGTTTGTGGGGAAGATTGCTTTGCCTTTCGTTTGTTTAGAAGAGACTTTGGTTTTTGGGCACCAAGTGTTATACTAATATTTATTGTGATAGAGATACAGAAGTCAACAGACACAGCTCTGTAATTTCAATCATCACTTGTTTAACTCTCTTCACTGATTAGCTAAACATAACTTTACATCATAAATAAAGGAAAGTTTTATTTACACCCAATCCTACCACTGTTAGAGCATGTGGTATCATGTATAGTATGTACTTTATAGAGTTGGTAATTTATGGAGTGCGAATAACAATTTTCTAATCTAGAGCAATTAATGCTATTCTTTTCAAATTTTCATCCTAAAAGTATTTTTCAAATGATGTGACAGTGGGGCTAAGTCGATCTATTACAGTGGGACTATTTAAATTTTGATTTGAAGTTATTTATCTGGGCCCACGGCCACATCATTAATTGAGAAGGGGCAAGTCTATATTGAGCAGCTTCTCATATGAGAAGTCGGGTTTTAACCGTTGGATGAGTATCTAATCATAAGATTCTAAAAAATCTAAAAATGTATTTATTGTTAGATGCACATCCACGATTAAACACTTTTGAGATGAATATTTGAGAAGCACATCATTACCCATAAATCTATCCCATGAGCAGCAACAAGGGGAGCTCCCCTTCCATTGCTGTAAGAGCATTTTTACTCATCTAGGACTAGGGGTGCTCACGAGTCGGGTGAGTCGGGTTTAGCCCTCATCCGCTTATCCATCCGAACATACCTCCTTCCATCTGTCATCCACTCGCTTTGTCGGGTGCACCCGACTCATCGGGTGGTCAGGTGAGTCGGGTGAATCCCGACTGTCTCATTTGTCTCAATGAAACATTTGCTTTACACATGACTTTGTCTTCATTTTTTTTTTGCTTTGAATGTTTTTGTCTACATAGTCATGGGCTAACCAAAACTCTGACCAAACAAAAAAATAAAAACATAGTCATGTGCTAGTTTGATGGTTTTAATATTTTTGTATCTCCGCTAGTGATATATATTTTATTGATACAAGAATATAACCTATATATATTTAACGACTATTTAGTACATAATACATATACTGATATAAGCATATTACATATATATATATATATATATATATATTAAAGACTATATAATACATAATGCATATATTAATATAAGCATATTACATATATATATATATATATATATTTTTGTAAAAAAATAAGTGTGTTTCGAGTCGGGTCGGGTGAATCGGGTTTTTACCCCTCTAGACCCGTGACTCCACCCGAAGTCGTCGGGTTTCGACCCCTAAGACCAGTGACTCCACCCACATTGTTTAAAAACTAATAAAAAGACTACGGGTGAGTCGGGTGGTTGAGTGAGTCGGGTAGCGGGTGGATTTCGAGCAGCCCTATCTAGTACTTCATTGGATGACAAGTGTCCCATTTAATTTTTATTTTACCTCTATATAATTAACATAATTATTAAAATAGTACGCATATCACCCAATAAAAACCTGAATAAACAAAGAGTGAGCAAAAATAAATGACCAAAACTGCTCTCCATTGCTGTGGCCTGATTTGCTAGCGCTCTCTCTCTCTCCAAAGTCTGCCTAAATAATGGCAAATGCTACACATTTTCTAGCAATAGGCCTAAGTCGTATAACAATTGTCAACGTGGAGGTCCAACCAAATACTGGTCTTCTCACGCTATCCTACCCAAAATATGAATTTCTCATATTTTAACAGTTAGTATTATATATTGTGGAAGTAATAATATTAGGGGTATTAATAAATCTCATTAACATTTATATTCATACTCTATTTTTTTTTTAGTGACACTGTACGGTCCACTATAGACCCCATAATGTTACTAGAAGAGAGATATAGTGTGGGTGTAGTGTTAGTAAAATTTGTTAGTGTCCCAAATATTACTCATTGTGAAAGTAGCTTATGGTATAATATGTCAGTATTGTATATATGTGGTACAACTTGCAAAATATTTCAGATTTAAATTTGAGAATTATATCTTTATTCTATACTATGTAGTTTGGGCAGACTAATGTATGTGAAATCAAGCCCAATGTTCTAAGTTGCTTTCCTTTAGGGCAATTTGAGAATGTCTAAAACAATTTAGCCTGTTTCTCACAATTTACGAATTTTTGTGAAATTTAGGTATAAATTAGTTTACAAAAGAATTAGCTCTTAGATACTTTTAATTCAGTCATGGAATCGTGTTATCAAAAAGCAGCTACACATTAGCCTCTTAGAAGTCTAAAGTGTTCAATTCAATAAGTCATTGCCATAAAGAAAGAACATTTCCAGAAAAATACCTTTCTTTGCTCAGCTATTCAAATTATATAGCACCCATATAAAAAAAAAAAAAAAATTTTACTAAATTACACAAATAGGGAGGGGGTAAAATGATCGTTTGAAAATAGGGTGAACAATAAATTAAAATTTTGAATTTTATGAATCATTTAACTTTCTCTTTTCTTGATAAGTTTTTAGTATATTTTAAAATTTCTAAATGTCTAATTTTATTTGTGCATTGAGAAAAATACTCGGAACACTGGAGCCAGCGCTCCAAGCTATGACACAGTTTCTTTTGGCACATTTTTTGCCTTTCGATCCGATCGGTTCAATCGTAGAAGCAAATTATGGTTTGTCAAACAATTTTATTTTAACTTTTTAAGTTTCATAATTAATTACTTGTGAACTCCAAAAAAAAATTGCCAAGCGAACCATAAAACCTCTCTCACAAAAGACGTATTTCAAAGATACGTACACAATTATCCTCTAAGCTGCAAGAAAATTTTGATTTCAATTCTCTATCTGATATTCAAATTCATAAACTCAAATGTTATTGTAAATATTGATATTCATCGTATTTCATCACACACAAAAAAGTTAGGTTCACAATTAATGAAGATAAATCAATTTAGTCAAAACTTTATCCATTTGACAAAGTTCATGCATGTACCAATATTTAGGAGTAATGCTACAGACATAACACATTATACAACACAAAGCACAATAAGGCTTTAAATGTCTGTACCATATGCTGTGTAAGTGGTGCATAGAAAAGTGTAAAAAATTCAAATAGCACAGGGTACAAGTCATTTAAAGCCCTGTTGTACTTTGTGTTGTACAATGTGTTGTGTCTGCAACATTACTCATTTTGGAGGCTTAATTAATTGGGACGACATGTGGATATATGAATATAAAGGACAAGACTCCAGTAAAGTTGCTTCATTATATTTCGTTAGGTTCTTCTCACATAGATGCACAATTTCCAAAAAAAAACTGTTTTCCAAAAATATAATCTTAAAAAACAGTTTTAAAAACTTTGAGAGGAATTACGTAACGAAATGTACTAAAGCAACTTTACTGAAGTCTTGTACCAATATATAAAAAGTGGTCCATTTAATTAGGAGAGTCCACTAATGAAGTGTATACAAACTGAGACCAATTTGGTGGTTCGAAAAGGCAAATGATTTTGGGGTTTTATCATTATATGGTGAAAATTTTATTTTATTTTCCTTCTTTTCGTCAAAATTTTATGATGCAATTTGATTTCCACAGATAGTGATGTGCCAACATGATAGCCATGCCCATGTGCCAATTTTGTAATTCATGTACGTGAAATTAATGTGAATGTTGAATTTATAGTTTTATGCCCCGAAACTTATTTAAGGTCTTTTTATTGGACCGCCCCATGCATTAAGTCATATGACCAATGCGCAAGTTCATGAACTATATATATAATATATATATATATATATATCAGTCAGGCTCTATAAAGAAGGGGGTCTACTTTTTATTAAAGGAGGAATTCTGTTTTGGCCGTTGGATCGTGTTTAAAAACTGTGAAATGACAATACTGTCCTTAAAGAAAACACGATCCAACGACCAAAACAGAAACTCTCTCTTTATTAAAGAGAAGACGCCATCTTTAAAAAATTTTATATATATATATATATATATATATCGAACCTTTCATATATGTTGTATATGTCACACACTACACACATGTACATACGGATGTGTATAATATGTTGGGAGAAATGTAACATATGAACAGTATAAGCTGCTTTTTTTTTATTATGAAGGATATGAGGTTTTGATTTGTATGGCCTTAAATCCTTTTTAAACGAAAAATAATGTTATTGACGAGTTTGTCGCCATTATACAAACGTAAAACATTCTGTTTTGCCATCGTAGTATGCGTTCCAATGCATTTTTTTTGACCTAATTACACTTCACACCATTGTAATATACTCGTGTTTTCAATTGAGTACATATTCTATTTTTTTTTAATCAGTCGAACCCCATGAAATTCAAAAAATCATTCAATCAAACCCAAAATATGATGACGTTGACTTAAATCAATGAAAATTGTCACATAAGTTGTGCATAATGCTAACCAGTCTCACGTTAAGTTAAGACAAACGAAGGAAACTGTGAATGGCACAAGCATGATGCTATTTTGGGTCTGATTGAATGCGATTTTGGATCTGATTGAATGTGATTTTCGGATGTGATTGAATGCTCATTTTCACACCATTCACAATATTCTCTTTCGCTTGTCTTAACTTAACCTGTGACAAGTAAGCATTATGCGAATCCCACGTGATAATTTTCATTAATTTAAGCCAAATGCGTCAAATTTTGGATCTGATTGAATGAAATTTTAAAGTTCAAGGGTTCATTTGAACAAAAATATAGAATATGTATCCAATTAAAAACACGGGTATAGCATAATGGTGTAAAGTATAATTAGGCCTTTTTTCAAACTTTAAAATGCCATACCTTTCAAACCATAACTTCATTTTAAATAAAATTTATAAATCTGTAGTCTAGAAGAAAAGATCTATCAAACACGATGTTATTGTTTTTACCTTGATGTATTGCGAAGGTAGTTAATGTCACACCCCGGAGCAGTAAAATAGAGAAAAATAAATTTTCTCTTTGGGTCCATAGGGAATGACAAGTGAAAGTCACTAATTATCCACACCACAAGACAAACAGGAACATGAAACAACAGAAATATAAAAACAGTATCACTATTACAAATATCAGAGTATGGTCCTCAGGATCACAACAGGTCTGGAGACAACATATGCCCAAGTACCCGTTAACTAAAACAAAACAGAGTTCAACATGAACAACAAAAATGTAAACTAGATATAATTGTCTTCAGATCTTCAGCTGGCGTAAGGATAGTCGTCAGCATAATACTCCTCTCCAGCATATATAATCGGCATTCATGGGTCCACCCTCTACATAATCCAACTCCGGGTAATATCCATCACCGTAAGTTCCACTACGTGCAATGTAAAAGACAGGGTAGTCTGGACGGGGAATGTCCAGGCAAATGAAGGCCGTCAGCTTACTGAAAGCTGAGTGAGAACCAACTAACACAATTTCATAAAAATAACAAAATCATCAATCATACACGATATATAGCAGTGGTAATGATAATATCTTTCTTCTTTTATTCAAACACATCATTAACCGAAACTCATCATCTTCTCACTCTAAGACTGATTGTACTCATCCCAACTGACTGTACCGAACTGATTATATCATCACGACATACTAGTGCTCTTGTTCACCACTATACCGCTTTTAAGAACTCTTGCAAGAACCCATACATCGTTCTCATATAACGACTGGTCTATGGACATACCTATACTCTTGTTCATCGCTTTTAAGAACTCTTACTGTTCACTGCTTTTAAGAACGCTTGTGAGTATCGTACATACATAGCTTTGGTAAATATAAACCATGGGCGTGCCACAATTACTCTTGTTCACCGCTTTTAAGAACTCTTACTGCTCACCGATTTTAAAAATGCTAGCGAGTACTATGCAGCCATAGCTTCAACAATTCTGGTCAAATCCTTCTAACTCCCTTATTGGATTCAACCTGAGCGAATCATCAGCTCGACTCACATAACCTCAAAAATAACCAATATCCCACTGACTCAAACACCAGTTACTCAATGCTATCTACTGTTATTATCTCCAACCTTATCTCGTTATCGCATCATATTATTACTAACGTTCCGAACCTGACTGCGTTACTCACCATATTATCTCAATCTCATTATCGTATCCCATTACCTCCGCAATTCATAATATCGCATAATAGAAACATAAAACAACGATTAAACAATTACGCATTATGACTTATAAACTTAGGGAACATATCCATGTTCTGCTAGGTTCGATCAATTGAAGTAATCTCAATCGCTTGAAGAAAGTGCGGTTCGATCGATCAAAGTGTTCTCGATCAATTGAAGTGAAGATGGTCTTGATCGATTGAAGTCATTTCGATCGATTGAGACTCAGTGGTGTTCGATCGATTGAATCTAGTTCGATCGGTCGAACTACGTCTTCTCCAGATTCTTACAGTGAATGCCTAGAATACATTTGGGGGTGTTTGGATCCTCTTTAAACGTACAGAATATGTAAAACATCACAACTAAGCTGCTGAGTGAGTTTGGAATTCACCAAAAGTTGCTAAGGGCGTGTTTGGCTAAGCCTTAGCTTCCGAGCTTCAATGGCCTCTCTATATCTCCTCTGCCTTATCTCTGTCTCTCTCTGTCTCATTCTCTTTTCTTCTTCTTTTTCTTCTCCTTGTGCTTGTCTCTCCCTATCTCTGACTGTATATATATATATCTATATGTGTGTATATATATGGAGGTTTGTGTATATATATAACTAAACACAAGCACACAACACTTTCTAGCTCTCTCAAGTTCTCTCTCTGGTTTTCCAAACACAAAACACACACGAACACAATGTATAAATAGGGAGAGATGGGGTGCAGGTGGCTGGTTTTGCGAGAAACCTTGTCACGACCCATCCCACTACGCGTGGAAATAGGACACGTGGCACGCCACCAAGGCTCATCCAAACATCATCTAATAATACGCAGCGGAAAGAACTTCTATAAAACAACCCTGGTAGTTTATTAAAACTTAGGAAACGTTCCCTTCGGTGTTTGTAAAAATCTATTGAAATCAGAGTTATAAAAAGTTTTGGCCATGGAAAACACATTCAAAGAAATTAGTTTTGAAAACAGAGGCTCAGTCGACTGCCCCGTCGACTGCACTAGGGTCCAGTCGACTGCTCCGTCGACTGTGTTAAGCAGAACCAAAAATACATCATTCTGCAAAGAGGTCCAGTCGACTGATCTGTGGATCCAGTCGACTGCTTTTCAATCAAAGGAAGCAGTAGCTAAAGTCAACAGTGTTCAGTCGACTGCCCAAGGGGTTCAGTCGACTGCTTCTCTAATATTTCCTTACAGTATCTCAAAATACACGAGATCCAGTCGACTGATCAGGGGGTCCAGTCGACTGCTCCTCTGCTGGCAGCCCTGTGCTGGAATTTACAAGTCCTACTACTCAATACCAATAACAATCACAACCACAACTGATTTTAACGCATTAAAACATAACTACAGACGTTCAAATACAAGATTACCATGTTACAAAGCTAATCCAAGGATCTATTACCACATCTTACAATATTCAAATCCTTACACAAGTTTAGGATTTAAAACAAAACATTTACAAGTGTGAAATCCTCGGCGTTCCTCGGCCTCACTCCTCACGATTCTTCTTGTCTTTCTTCTTACCTGCAATGGAGTACATCTCCACTGCTCAGCTATATGCTGAGCGTACAATTCTAAATGTATGCTTATATGACAATTCATGGTTTAAGCATCTAAAACACATAGAAATAGTCTCTGGGGTGAGTGGTACGCATTCATCCGGTCGATGCCGTTCGAGGCCCACCTCTCCCACGCATCTCGTACACTGGTTGGGCCTTCCTCCATACCAGGTACCGTGTACTGGTTGGGCCCACCTCCAATCCAGACACAACCACAATTCCAATTCCAACAAGATCACAATCCTCAAGGTTCGAGGAGCTTACTCCGAATGAATTTGCACCAAACTCCCCTTTGACCCAAGTAGACACATAACATGCTCACATAAACAGTTATACGTGCTTTTATCATAATTTCACGTGCATAATTAACGGGCCTAGCTAACACATGAATTTCGCCCGGATCCAAGAATATCAAAAGTGATGTCCAAAACATGAAAATCCATATATTTCATAGATCTAGAATTCATACCTCGTGCGAATCTCTTCAAACTTTAAAGGATCGTCTAGGGGGCTAAATAATCGCCGGATTCCGAATTATACGCAATTCCTACGAGTTTTACCTGATTTTTTTCAAAAGTCTAGAATTACTATTTTTACAAAAGTTGGCCAAACACGGCCTAAGTGATATCAAAACGTAGATCTTACCTCCACGAGTTCAAATCTGAAATCTGGAGAAAATCTGACGGACGAACGGTCGTCGTTTGTCGTCGCAAAGCCCGAGGCAACAAAATCTCCTTTCTCTCTCCTCTCTCTAGATATTTAGGAGTTGTGGATGAGATTTGAAATCTCATCCTCGTCTATATATAGAAAAACTCTTGGGAAATTACGTTTACCTCCCCACAAGTTTCTCAAACTTCTAATTGGCTCTCGAAACTTCGCACACGTTCATTTTATAACTTTACAAGTGAAAACTATAAATTTCAAAAGGTTTTGACTAGGTTTCGTTTGGGTCCAAAATAACGTCCGAAAACTATATTCTGTGGAAATCTCTACACAACCTACCTTTTCAGTTAACGTGATACTCACGTTCTCACCACAGTTCTCAAATCAAAATATAACAATATCAAAGATTACCACAATTTACCAATACAGGTATCATTACTATTCACAAAATACCAGATAAAGTCATATAACATTTAAGTCATATAAATGTCATTTAATCATGCCAATGCAACAGGCGTTACCAAGTCTTCGTGTCTCCACTAGACACCTCACCGTTGACTCACGTCAACTCAACTCAAACAAATTATTGATAACATTAATAATTTCACAAATCTCAATTTATGCATGTTTTAAACCATGAAATTCTGGAACGGGTGTGACAAACCTGGAATTCAAATTATTACACTCTCGATCGATCGAACTTCCTTCGATCGCTCAAACTCAGATCGGCCAGTTTGATGAATTGAAAAGGGCTTTGATCAATTGAAGCAGGGATCACGTATTAAATTCAGGTCGGTATCGATCACTCGAACAGGGTTCGATCGCTTGAACTTTGGAATGCTCGATCGCTCGAACGAACTTCAATCAATCGAAGGTAGAATTTCAATCGTGGGAGCTAGAGTCAGAAGTGTTAAAATCAATAACACAAGCGCATAACATGTCCTTCATCACTTGATTGACTCGTTCAGTCTGCCCATCAGTTTGTGGATGAAAGGCTGAGCTTAAGTTCAGTGTTGTTCCCATCACTGTTTGGAGACTCTTCCAAAACTCCGCAGTAAAGCGCGAATCTCGATCTGACACAATAGATACAGGTACTCTGTGTAACCGTACAACGTGCTGTAGATACATTCAGCTCAAACGTTCAACTGGATACGTCATACTATAGGCAATAAAATGTGTTGTCTTTGTAAGTCAATCCACGATTATCCAAATAGTGTCGTGGTTCTGTTGTGACTTCGGCAATCCTACCACGAAATCCATGGTGATGTGTTCCCATTTCCATTGGGGAATCGGTAACGATTTTAGTAATCCCGGTAGTTTCTGATGTTCTGCCTTCACTTGTTTACAAGTAAGGCACTGAGATACATACTCAGCCACTTCTCTCTTCATTCCTTCCCACCAGAAATTCCTCTTCAAGTCCTTGTACATCTTTGTACCTCCAGGATGTATAGTCATCCGTGACTTATGTGCTTCATTCAATATTTTTTTCTGGAAATTTTCTTCGTCAAGTACACAGAGTCTACCTCTACATCGTAAGGCTCCGTCTGTACTAATACTCCAGACTTCTGGTTCCTTGGGTGACATATTTGCGAACCATAACTTCAAATTTCCGTTGTCTATTGGGCTACTATGATACGGCTTATCAAAGTTGGTTGTACCATAAGACATCCAAAATAATGTCCTTCCATTGGTTCCACTGGCTGAAGCTCGAATCCAGCTAAAACTTCCAATGCTTTCCATTCTTGAATTAGTAATGCAGCAATTACTAGTCGAGGTTTACGGCTCAAAGCATCTGCTACGACATTTGCTTTACCTGGATGGTATTGCAATGAAAAGTCGTAATCCTTGAGTAACTTCATCCATCTTCATTTTTCGCATGATCAACTCCTTCTGGGAGAACAAATATTTCAAGCTTTTATGATCGGAAAACAGATCAAAATTCTTTCCATAGAGATAGTGTCTCCAAATCTTTAATGCAAACACTATTGCTGCTAACTCCAGATCATGCGTAGGATAATTCTTCTCATGTGCCTTTAATTGTCTTGATCCGTAAGCAATCACATTCCCGTCTTGCATAAGTACACATCTAAGTCCTTGGTGCGATGCATCACTATAGATCACGTACTTTTCTCCACTCTTACGTATCCCGAGTACTGGTTCAGAAGTCAATCCTTCTTTTAACTCCTGGAATGCACTCTTATGCTTGTCTGTCCACTCGTACTTCATCTCCTTTCCCATCAAATTTGTCAACGGTCCTGCTATCTTGAAAAATCCTTCTACGAATTTCCTGTACTATCCTGTTAGACCAAGAAAACTTCTAACTTCCGTAGCATTGGTTGGTTTGTTCTAGCTTAAGACTGCATCAATCTTAGATGAGTCCATTGAGACACCATCTTAAGATATAACGTGTCCCAAAAATTTGACCACCTGTAGCCAAAACTCACACTTACTGAACTTAGCATACAACTTATTATCTTGAAGCGTCTGCAAAATAATCTGTAAGTGCTCCTTGTGATATTGCTCTATCTTTGAGTAGATCAGTATGTCATCGATGAATACTATAATGAATTTATCCAGATATGGTCTGAATACTCTATTCATCAACTCTATGAATACTGCTGGAGCATTCGTCAATCCAAAAGGCATGAGTAGAAACTCATAATGCCCGTATCTTGTCCTGAACGCAGTCTTCGATACATCCTCTGGTCGAACTAATAACTGATGAAATCCTGAACGTAGATCAATCTTAGAGAAGATCTTTGATCCTTGTAACTGGTCAAATATACCATCTATCCGAGGAAGTGGATACATATTCTTGATCGTAACCTTGTTCAACTCCCAGTAGTCTATGTAGAGTCAAAGTGTTCCATCCTTCTTCTTTACAAACAGAACTGGTGCTCCCCAATGAGACATACTCGGGCGAACAAAACCTAAATCTTCAAGTTCCTGAACTTGTTTATTCAGTTCTAACATCTCAGTTGGTGTCATCCTATGTGGAGTCTTAGATATCGACAATGTACCAGATACTAGTTCCACACAAAAGTTTATTTCTCTCTTTGGTGGAAGTCCCTTAATATCCTGGAATACTTCTACGAAATCTTGTACGGTAGGAATCTGATCCATCTTTGGTTCCGTACTTGTACTCCCGATAGTAGCCAAACTACTAGTAAAAAACATGTCGCTCGTTAGTTGACACTGGAATCTGATCAATGGTCATCCTCGTATCGGAAATACAATCATCCTAGTAGGGCAATCCAAGTTGGCCTCATACTTAGTCAACCAATACATTCCTAGGATAATGTCGAACTCCGACATCGACAAAACTACCAAGTCGGCTGGAAGGTTTCTATCTCCCAAGGTCAGAGGGCATTCTTTACACACTTTACCCAACTTAACAGTCATTCCCAATGGTAACACAACATTCAGTGTTGGCTCAAGTGTTTGGGGTTCTAAACCCAACTGACGCACAATCTTAATAGCAATAAACGAACGTGCAGCTTCAGTATTGAATAAAGCTTTAACTGGACTATGAAAGAGTACAAGCGTATCTTCCAAATGTTGTTGCTCATCAGCATTAAAGGCTGACTCCGTTGGAATGATAGCATTCATCCTTGTCTGATCTGGGGGTCCTTGAATTCCTTGAACTGGTGCCCCATAATATCCTCCTCGTGGTGCACAACAATCCTTGCTCAAATGTGTAATACCCTGTATTTTTAATAAATACTCCCTCCGTCCCATATTTAGAGTCCTTGATTCTATTTTTAAGTGTCCCATTTTAAGAGTCCACTTGAAAAAGTCAATGTACTAATATTTGTAAATTTCCAAATTTACCCTTTCTTCTATAAATACCACTTTTACAAAAGTGCCTTACTACACCATGATTGGAAAATTATGTGGTCCCTGCAAAATACAAGATCATTCTTTGACCTATACCAAAAATGATTTTTTTTTGTTGAGAAACTACTCCACTGACATCAACCTATACAAAAGACACAAAAGATTAGTACAATTTGACATAGGAGTATCTCCTATAAATATTTCTTCTACAAAAAAAAAAACCATAATCTTTGTAGCCTTGTTCATGACAAAAATGTGCTTCTTTAACCTCTGGAGATGCATCTCTGTTTTTTTTTTCCAAAGATATGGTTGTTCCATACCTACACAAAAAAAAAATAAAAAAAAACAGAGAGGATAAGCTAGAAATTAGAATAAAATAAAACAAGCCCAAGAAAATAAAGGGCAAAAAAATAACACGAAAAAATAGAAGAAAAAAGAACTTACATTTGATATTACTTGTCATTGTTGTAGGTGAAGCAATACTTTATCCACAAGTTCACGCTCACAATGAAGTACAAAAGGGAGATGACCACATCTCATCAATCTCTTTTTGCCCATATGTGGTAATTTGTAATTGTTTCCCCCATAAACTTTCATCACCTCAATCAAACATCCTTGTAATGTTAAGAAAACATTATTCAAATCTGTTATAGATAATTATGTTAGGGATATATACTAAAAGCCATGCTTTATGTAGTTGATTTATTATTCATTTAATAAAATCAGTTAATCTATTTTTATGAGAATCTGTGTGGGCAATATTTGTATTATATTGTTTATTTAATATTATGCATGTGTGTCTTTCATTCTACATAGTAGGTGGCTTGGTGTGTAAAGTTCGGCTTACACACGGAAGATCAGACCATCAGATCTTGTAGAATGTAAGATTTTGGTTTACAATCTTAGATGGATTGGACACACCATCGGTAGGACTGCAGCATGGTGTTGTAGTAGGTTTGTCTTGACTACGGGAAATGGTATAGTTTCAACTCACTATGCTGGTACACTTTGTGTATTAAACGGGACCGACTTGGGGGTAATTATCTTTATATTGACTTTTAAGATAATTAATACCTCATGACTATTATGAGTGCTTATGCTCTAAATCCTAAGTTAATTTATAGACACGTAAATTTGATATTTACACTTTGATCCCTAAAAGGGTGAGATCCTTAAATGGGTCAATATCTCATAGGATTGGGTGACAATATTAATTGTGTGGTGGTTATTAATTAATGATGGAATCCATGTCTTAATTTTGGGATTGATGATATCCCCTTGAGAAAGCTTATAAGTTTTGATTATGTCAAACCCTGCAGATGGATTTTGTATCCGACATATCAGATAAGTTAAGCAGAGGATCTCAAGGAATTTTAATAGATTAATTAAATATGATTGTCAGTAATTATATTTAATTAATGGATATCTGTAATCTTAACATGGGGAGATAATAAGCATTTAATAACATGGAGCTCGAAATAGACTTTTGAGATAAGGGTAGGAGTGCAATTATAATTCTTTAGTGGTATGAATTATAATTTGTGGAAATAGGAATTTGATTCAGTTCGAATTAGGGTTTCCTAATTCCATAAGGAAGCCTATTCCTTATTGACTTCTTATGGTCCCTATCGTAGCCTATATATATGCTGCTTTGTCTCTCTCCTCAGTTTGCATTTTTCCATCAAGAGTATTATAACTCGGAATAGAAAAGAGAGCGTAAAAAAGGAGAGCAGAAACATAAATGATTTCGAAGGAGCCCACACTCAGTTCGATATTCTGGCAGCAAAGGAATACGGTAGAAGATCGTGAGCTGTTATCGAGCCCGTGTTCTCGATTCGTCTACTACAGCAATCCGTTTTAGCAGTTTAAGGTAACCCTAGTTCCGCCCTTATAGGATTATTGTAGTTTTCACGTAATTTTTGCAGTACCAACTTATACGCGCTGACGGATTCTGGGAACGCAGTTTCCTAACAGTGGTATCAGAGCAACGTTGATTCTGCGTATGGGTTGGATGCAACCATGTTGTCCAATAAAATAGATCTTTTGCGTGTTTTGATGGATGGATAGAACGTAGAACTGTGCTAACCCTTGTTTTGCAGTGTTCTTATTCCACTATTATGGTCACTGATTTTGTGTGATTGGATTCCACGATGGTTTTATCCGTGGTTAATTTTGCTGTTTTAATATAGATCGTGAACTCCTTTATGGAGGCATAGGATTTGTGTATATTGGATCCCATGCTTGATTGATGTGTGGTTAATTTACTGCAAAGAAATAGCATGTGAACTCCTTCATGGAGGCATAGGGTTTATGTAATATATCTCAATTAAATCCGTGAAGACAGTTCAAGAAGACAGTTTACAAGCAGTTTCAGAAAGCAATCTGGAAGCAGTTTCTGAAGACTGTTTCAAAAAACAGTTCTGAAAGGCAGTTGTTGATGGTAAATCGGATTTAGCTTCTGGGGCGCTGCCCCGGAAACCCTGCGGGGGGCGCTGCCCCTCGATCCCTGTGAGCTGACCGGGCAGCTCGACCCCCATGCGTAGTGGCGACATATAGCTAATCGGGTTTAATGAAAATTTTTCACAAGAAATGTAGCTTGACCATAATAGTGTGATTCCTATTTTATTGTGGTTTCCTTATATATGTGTGATTGAATGATAATTATTGTTTCATGTTTAATGAATAGGACAACATGTATAATTGTTCCTAGACCTATTTCAGATGTCTAGCTGCATGTTTAATTTATATTAATTTAAAATGATGGACAACTACATGTGTATTTAGAAATAAAACTAATTCCATAATTTGAAAACATAAGTACTTATTTTCTAAAATCATGAGAATAGAATAATTTTATTATCTACACATGTGGGTTTGACAAGTAAGGATGAATTAAACCTTGTCAAGTATTCCATTATTTTTTATTAATTGAATTAAAAGTTTTTCTAGAAATTATAACCCTCAATTTTTTTAAAAAAATTCTAAGTGGGAGAGGGAATTTATCAAGTATAAATCTCATGGTCTCCTTCACTGGTTTGTAGATGATTTGATTAATTTTGTGTGATGACTCTAGTGTCATCCTCCCCATCGGATGTAGTTGATCATGGAATCATCAGTACAAACTTCTTTAAAAGAATATTTTGGGTGATTGTTAGTGTGGGCCACCTCTCCATCAGAGGTATTCCTCATGGAACTCTTGACCTAGAATTAAGTGATGGTATACACTTAGCTGTAAATAATAATATCCTCTCCATCTAAGTCACTATTGCTATTTATAGGATCAAAGCAAGTCAGCAGTTTAATTTTACTAGGCAAGGTACATTGCCTGGATAGTAAAATTAAAAGGCAATTGCCTATCTGAACAAATGATGGATAGTATATTGCTTCCCATCGAGTCATATTATCACGGTGTATCAGGTTGCTGGCGGATTCTTTTCAAATATGGTATAGGGGACCAATATTTTCAACTCGAATCCATAGTAATTTTTTGCTCAAATGTAATTATTTATATTATGTGATTCTCAGGCTTTTAAATGGGTTCTTTCAATCCACTCGCTGTTATACTTAAAGAAAATAAACTTACTGGACCAAACTATATAGACTGGAAAAGGAATTTGGATATTGTGTTAACTGCTGAAGAGTACAAGTTTGTGCTTACTCAAGAATGTCCTGAGCAACCTGGTGAGGGGACAACCACTGAGGAAACCCAGGCTCACAAGAAATGGGTCAAGGCTGATGAGATGGCGCGGTGTTATATTTTGGCATCCATATCAAATGTGCTGCAACATCAGCATCAGTCAATGGCCAACACATATGACATGATGGAGAGCCTCCGAGAGATGTTCGGGGATCAAAGTCGTGCTGCTAGGCAGGTTGCCATGAAAGACTTGATGAACACAACTATGGCTGAGGGGACGCCTGTAAGGGATCATGTTCTTAAGATGACATCTCTTCTTAATGAACTAGAAATCTTTGGAGCTGAAATCGACGGGGAAACCCAGGTCGATATCATACTCCAGTCACTGCCAGAGTCTTTTAAGCAATTCTGCCTCAATTACAACATGAATAAATTTAAATATACCTTGGCGGAGCTGCTTAAAGAACTCCAGGCAGCTGAGGGTCTCAACAGAAAGTCGGGGAGTGCTCCGAAAGGCAAGAAAAAAATGAAAAAAGCTCAAAAGAAGGCCGCGAGTCCTCCGCCAATCCAAAGGCCAAGAGGACAACCGGGAAAGCCTAAAGGCAAATGTTTTGTTTGCAAGAAGCCAGGACACTAGAAGAAGCAATGTCAAGTTTATCCCGCCAGACAGAACAATCAAGGTAAATCTCATTTACTAGTTGTTGAATCGTGTTTAGCGGTCCGATCTACTGGTACCTGGTGTGTAGATACGGGAGCCACTGATCATGTATGCAATTCTTTGCAGGGGTTCCAGGGAACCAGTCAGCTCAGTGATGGAGAGATTTATTTATATATGGGCAATACTACGAGAGTAGCAGCAGTTGCAGTAGGAGATCTACATCTTAGTTTGGTAGAGATGGGATTTTAATATTAAGAAATTACCTTGATGTACCTTCTATTAGAAAGAATTTAGTTTCAATTTCTAGTTTAGTAAAGAATGGACATTCAGTTCATTTTAATAAAGTAGTAGTTATTAAAGAAAATAAACATTTTATTTGTTCTGGTTAATTGGTGGATGATCTTTATATCATAAATCATGTCTCTCCTATACTGCAGCTTAATGCATTGAATAACACAAATAGTTTGTCATTTAAGGGAAAAGAACCTTCGAGGATGAACCAAACGCATCTTTGACACTTACGCCTTGGTCATATTAATTTAAAAAGGATTCAAAGACTGGTTCAAAATGGGCCATTAAGCTCATTGGAAGTGGAGGCACTTCCAGTCTGTGAATCCTGCTTGGAAGGTAAAATGACCAAGAGGTCATTCTCGGCCAAGGGCTATAGAGCAAAAGAGCTGTTGGAACTGGTTCACTCTGATTTGTGTGGTCCTATGACTGTCCAAGCAAGAGGGGGATTTGAGTACTTTGTCACTTTCATCGATGATTACTCAAGGTATGGGTACATTTATTTGATGCGGCGTAAGTCTGAATGCTTTGAGAAATTCAAAGACTTCAAGGCTGAAACGGAGAAGCGTCTAGGTAAATATATCAAGACACTAGGATCTGATCGTGGTGGAGAGTACCTCTTGGGAGAGTTTAGGGAATACTTATTGGAGCAAGGGATTACATCCCAGTTGTCTGCACCCCGTATACCTCAGCAGAACGGTGTAGCAGAAAGAAGGAACAGGACTCTCATGGACATGGTAATATCTATGATGAGTTATTCGGATTTACCAATTTTCTTTTGGGGACACGCATTAGAGACAGCTGCATACATTCTAAACTAGGTACCATCAAAGTCAGTACCTACTACTCCCACGGAATTGTGGACTGGGCGAAAGCCTAGTCTGTGGCATATTCGGATCTGGGGTAGTCCAGCACATGTGCTGAAAGGGAATGCAGAAAAGTTGGAATCAAGAACAGAAGTATGTTTCTTTGTTGGGTATCCAAGAGGAACTAAAGGTGGTCTATTTTATAGTCCTAAGGATCAGAAGGTTATTGTTAGTACCAATGCCACATTCTTAGAAGAGGACTATGTTATGGACCACAAGCCCATAAGCTGTATTGTTCTAGAGGAAATGAGAGGAGAGACACCGACACATACTTCTTCGATACCATCGGTACGAGAAGAAACATCACAAGACAGAGTTATCGATATTCCATTACCGCGTCGTAGTGGGAGGATTATCGAAACTCGTGTAGATCCCAAACCAACTATTAACACGCAGGTTCCTGAACCAGTACATCGTGCATATAATGGTGTATTAGGTTCTGAATCTTCACAAAGAAATATCAGTGATACACAGACACGGGTTGTGCCTCGTCGTAGTGGGAGGGTTATTATTCAACCTGATCGGTATATGTTCTTGGGAGAGTCTTATGACCGGGTCCCTGATGAACAAGGTACCTGTCAAGACCCAAATTTTCAGTATTAAAAATTCGTAAAATATCATCATATTTTTAACTTTAACCAATCAACTCTGGACACGTGTTAAAACTCTATTGGTATTTCACCTAACAAACTAACCTACGTGTAACCTTAGCAAATCACCTAAATCTGAGACTTCTACCTAACACAAATGTACCAAATTTATCACCCAAAGAATATTGTTGAACCTACCCATTTTACATATAACTCATAACGTGTTAACACACACTTGCATAATAAACTAAGTTAATATGATACACAATTACTACATGTTAACATAAACATTTCTTCCTTTGGATACAAATGTTTCAAACACAATAAATACACATACATAAATAAATACACTTGAGAGTTACCATATTCACTCTCATTACTTCTTTTCCGATGAAAATTCCTACGCAAAACTCTATTCTCTCTCTATCACATGCATGTAGGTTTTTACTTTCTTTTAGTTTCTAACACCCCCATTTAAGACTATTGTAATTAAATACAAAAGAAACTCATTTTACTTCACCTATAAAAGAAATACGTACATACACTAACTCATTGCAAGAAAGAAAAAAAAAGGAAAAAAAGAAGGGAAGGAAGAGTTCAATAAAGAAAAAGAGAGAGTTTTAGGAGAGAGAGAAAGGGAGCCAGAGAGTTAGAGAAAGTGTTGGGATATATTATTGTCTACTCTCTCATAGGGTCATTTGGCATAAACTACTAGACTAGTATCCATTGGCGAAGGAAGTTTGAGCCAAACTACAAATTCCAAACTCTATCGTCAATCAGTGGGTAAATTTCTTTTCCAAAATTTTCTCATGCATTTTATAATATGTACATTCTATATGTATTTTTATCATCTGCATTAGATCCTTAAAAGACCTTCCCTAAGCTTAAAGCTTGAGCAAGGCCAAATAGACCCCGAATCATCATTAATGTCGAATTCAAGTTTTAAAGTTGATTTAAATATAGGATATGTACAAAGGGCATTTTTGGTATTTCAAAAGTTTGTAAATTCCTTGTAAATTATTTTCTGTCATTTCCTAAAATTTGGTGTGCTATGAACATCATTTAGTATTTAATTGAATTCCAAGTTTATAACTAAAGAATATGAGTTATTAACTGTAAAATTACTTGTACAATCTTGTACAACTCCAAAGAAAAATAAATGGCCAGTACCGTTGTGACCAATAGAATATTTACAGTATTTAGATAACAATTTTGTAAATTTTGAAGAAATGAACTTTTACCAATAATTTTAGAGCCCAAATTGCTAAATAAAAGCTATATATTTCTCATTGAATATTGTAACAAAGTCGGAATCGACACTAGTCAATGGTATTAGTATTGTAATAATATAAGAATCAATTTAGTGAAAGAAAAACTCTATTTTCATAAATTTCCTAAATACCCCTAAGAAGTTATATGTACAACTTTACCCCTATACTTGAACTTAGACTAAACATATTCCCGTTTTTATCAAATGCATTGGATAGGGCTTGAGGACAACTTGCCTACAAAAGAAGTTCTTTAATAACCTAAACTACCAAGGTGAGTGATCGTATTTCCTTTTTACAGATTCAACTCCTCACGGGTGAATCTTGTCCTATTACTTGAACAAGTTTTATTTTAATTATGAAATCGCTATTCTTACATTTGTTCTGGAACACTTTGATTCGTTCCACTGAAAGAGGTTATCGTATTTGAAATTATTGTAAGTTCCATATTTATTTGATTCTAGTGTCAATTACCACCATTCTACATGATTATATATTGATTCTATTAAGAATCTACGAGCCCCTATGTGGGATGATCCATATTGGATCTACGAGTGGCCTAAAATTGGCCGACCCTCCTTATTGGGTCTATGAGTGCTTCTGATCAGTTAGCTATTGCAGTATATGAATATGTATGAGTATGTGAATGGGTGGTTGGTAATATGACCTTCTAAATATGTATTCGTTATATCTGTCCTGATGATATTCTACTCTCTCGATATACCGATTGTTATATTTACCTCATTTACCACTGATATACAGATTTCTCTTTATACACATCATCCAGGATTATGATACTTTCACTGAGTCTTCTACTCACACTCTCCAAATCTTTCTAACCCCTTTCAGGTGATGAAAAGTATAAGAAGGTGGGAGATAACCTGGTTGAGGAAGACCTATAGAGGAAGAAGAACTTAAAATACTAGCTACCTAGTTAAATAACATGAGTAATTCCAATGGAATTCTCAAAGGCAATATTTAAAGGCTCAAGTTAGCCAATCAGAATGTAACAAATATGGAATGACTTGTAATATTATGGTCTTCATGACCTGTATTTGTAATAAAATGTAATTATGTTGCTTCCGCTAGTCTTTGAACAAGTTATGAGGCCTTGGTGGCCGGTCACGTGCCTTAAATTCACCAATTCGGATTTTGGGGCGTGACAGTACCGATCCCTCTAACTACAATGAAGCACTCTAAGATAAAGATGCAGATCTTTGGCAAAAGGCTATGAAGTCTGAAATGGAGTCCATGTACTCCAATCAAGTTTGGGATCTTGTAGAACCACCCAATGAAATAAAACTCATTGGATGTAAGTGGATCTATAAGAAGAAGAGATGAGCAGACGATAAGGTGGAAACCTTTCAAGCAAGGCTTGCTGCGAAAGGGTTCACTCAAAAAGAGGGAATCAATTATGAGGAAACCTTTTTGCCGGTGGCCAAGCTAAAGTCTATCCGGATTCTCTTATCCACTGCTGCACATTTCGATTATGAAATTTGGCAAATGGATGTCAAGACAGCATTTTTTAATGGGAATCTTGACGAGTGCATCTATATGATGCAACCAGACGGGTTCACTGCGAAGGGCCAAGAACATATATTGTGCAAGCTTAAGAAGTCCATTTATGGACTTAAGCAGACATCTATGTCTTGGAATATCCGCTTTGATCAAGCAATCAAGTCTTTTAGTTTTGATTAATGTGTGGATGAATCTTGTGTGTATAAGAAACATGATGGAAGCGTGGTGGTGTTCTTAGTACTATATGTGGATGATATCTTGCTATTCAGAAACGATATGGGGGTATTATCTTCTGTAAGGGTATGGTTGTCCATTCAATTTGATATGAAGGACTTGGGAGAAGTCGGTCGCATCCTAGGGATCAAGCTTATACGAGATCGCAAGAATAGGATGTTGGGCTTGTCACAAGGCACTTATATCGACAATATTCTTGCAAGGTATAGCATGCAAGATTCCAAGAAAGGATTCCTTCCCTTCAGACATGGAATTACTCTATCTAAGGATCAGTGTCCTAAGACACCTGATGAGGTAGAGAAGATGAAGCCAGTTCCTTATGCCTCGGCAGTAGGAAGCCTAATGTATGCTATGCTATGTACTAGACTTGACATCTGATTTTCTGTTGGCATGGTTAGTAAATATTAGTCTAATCCAGGGCAAGAACATTGGACTGCGGTGAAAAATATTCTCAAGTACCTGAAAAAGATTCGAGACTATATGTTAGTTTACCAAGCAGACAGTCTTGTACCCATTGGGTACACAGATTCTGATTTCATGTCAGATAGGGATTCCAGAAAGTCTACCTCAGGATATGTGTTTACCCTAGGAGGTGCAGCCATTAGTTGGAGGAGTATCAAACAGTCGTGTATTGCTGATTCCACCATGGAAGCCGAGTATGTGGCTGCTTCGGAAGCCGCTAAGGAGGTCGTTTGGCTCAGAAACTTCCTTATGGATCTAAGAGTAGTACCTGCGGTACAATCGGCTATTACCCTTTATTACAATAATAGCGGAGCGGTTGCTAACTTAAAGGAACCTAGGGCACATAAGAAGGGAAAACACATTGAGCGTAAGTATCACTTGATACGAGAGATCGTGCAAAAAGGTGATGTTGAAGTGACCAAGATAGCATCAGCAAATAACCTGACAGATCCTTTCACCAAGAGCTTGCCGGCCAAGACTTTTGATAGTCATGTACAAGGGATAGGAGTGAGGTGTGTCGCATCATGGCTTTGAGTCTAAGTGGGAGATTGTTAGGGATATATACTAAAAGCCATGCTTTATGTAGTTAATTTATTATTCATTTAATAAAATAAGTTAATCCATTTTTATGAGAATCTGTGTGGGCAATATTTGTATTATATTATTTATTTAATATTATGCATGTGTGTCTTTCATTCTACATAGTAGGTGGTTTGGTGTGTAGAGTTCGGCTTACACACGGAAGATCAGACCATTAGATCTTGTAGAATGTAAGATTTTGGTTTACAGTCTTAGATGGATTGGACACACCATCGGTAGGACTGCAGCATGGTGTTGTAGTAGGTTTGTCTTGACTACGGGAAATGGTATAGTTTCAGTTCACTATGCTGGTACACTTTGTATATTAAACGGGACCGACATATTAGATAAGTTAAGCAGAGGATCTCATTGGATTGTGTGACAATATTAATCGTATGGTGGATATTAATTAATGATGGAATCCATGTCTCAATTTTGGGATTGATGATATCCCCTTGAGAAAGCTTATAAGTTTTGATTATGTCAAACCCTGCAGGTGGATTTTGTATCTGACATATCAGATAAGTTAAGCAGAGGATCTCAAGGAATTTTAATAGATTAATTAAATATGATTGTCAGTAATTATATTTAATTAATGGATATCTGTAATCTTAACCTGGGGAGATAATAAGCATTTAATAACATGGAGCTCGAAATATATTTTTGAGATAAGGGTAGGAGTGTAATTATAATTCTTTAGTGGTATGAATTATAATTTATGGAAATAGGAATTTGATTCAGTTCGAATTAGGGTTTCCTAATTCCATAAGGAAGCATATTCCTTATTGACTTCTTATGGTCCCTATCGTAGCCTATATATATGCTACTTTGTCTCTCTCCTCAGTTTGCGTTTTTCCATCAAGAGTATTATAACTCGGAATAGAAAAGAGAGCGTAAAAAAGGAGAGCAGAAACATAAAGGATTTTGAAGGAGCCCACACTTAGTTCGATATTCTGGCAGCAAAGGAATACGGTAGAAGATCGTGAGCTGTTATCGATCCTGTGTTCTCGATTCGTCTACTACAGCAATCCTTTTTAGCAGTTTAAGGTAACCCTAGTTCCGCCCTTATAGGGTTATTGTAGTTTGCACGTAATTTTTGCAGTACCAACTTATACGCGCTGTCAACGGATTCTGGGAATGCAGTTTCCTAACAAATTCATCAAAGATTTCTCAACGGCAAAAACAAGCTCGTCGAAAGTAGTGGGTGCTTCTTGATATTGTAGGGATTGAAGGGCCCTAAAAAATCCAAGATCTAATACAGTCATATCCGGACTATTTGGAGGCTGGAATGATAAACGGATATCAAATCCATCTTGAGATGCAGCTTCAAGAAATTTGGCATCCATTGGATCAATGTGTGGCTTTGCATTATCTTGCTGAATAAATATAGTCTTCATAGTGTCACAATGTGGCCATTTGGCTCTAATGGCCGGTAAAACCTTTTCAACTAAGCATGAGTGAATAACTTCTTTAGTCACTGATAAAATTGGTTTCGTCTCCATTGTACCGGCAAGACAATTCTTACTGTTTCGTTTGACCAGCTCTTTGAATATGAATGGAAAAATTCCAATTTTTCCATAAAACATTTTATTGCAAGAGGTATCGAATCGAGGGCGAGCAACAACTGCTAAAACATAATTTTTCCAATGAATCGTTTGCTTTTATAAGCACGATGAGGTTCTTCTTCTTTCGAGTGAAGATAATATTTTTCTGATGCCTTTGACATCTAAAACCATTTTTCGCCAATGTGGACAAAATTCAACATATTGTTGAATGTTGGTGTGTTAATATCATCTGGATCAAGCATTGATAAACAGTGCAATCTTGCTTTCTTATTTTCATTGGTGAGGTAGGGCTTCAATGCATTTGAATTTGGTCTAATTGCTCCCTCTTTAATGCGTCTGTGAAGTATAGATTTATCAACATCCAACGCCTTCGATATTGATTGAATATTTGTACGACGGCGAAGAGGACTTTCCATGACTTTGTTGAAATCAATTGTTTTTCGCTTGCGACCAACGTTTCTAACAAATCTACGAGATACATCAATCGTGTGCCCCTCTTGAGCGACTCTTTTGCTCGGCTCTAGATTCGTTGAACTATTTTTGTGCTTAATGCGAATGCAGTAGCAACAATTTTTATGCTACCCTTTTTCAATATCCCATCTTTGCTGAGTTACAGAACTGCAAGAAAAATTGCTTGACGTTGCTCGTTTGTCAATTTTTTTTCTTGAGTTGGGAATGATGGAATTGGATTCTGTCAATGTTTCCATGTTTGATTTGGAAAGTAAAATTTGGGGAAAATTGAAAGAGAGAAGATGTAGGAATGAGTGGTAGAATTTGTATTGTGTGAGAACTGAGAATTTATAGGAGTTGGTAGAATCAAAACTTTTGAAGATTTTGAGGGCCCGCTTCTTTTTTTAGTTCCAAGATTAGCACCAAGATTTTATTTGGACTAATGTGTTGTGTTTTGGAACAAATTCAACATTTTAAAAACTTTTGAAATGTTAGGACCCACTTAGTGTATCTCGGATAGTTTGGCAGCTTGGCGCCTTAATTATTGGAGTAGACTGAATTTGAGATGCTGAGATTTAAAATTGATACAAGGGTAAAAAAGGAAATTTCAACATCATTATTATACTAAAACATGTCCCCTTAAAAAGTTGGAAATCCCAAAAGAGACTCTTTTAATGGGACAGAGGGAGTATTGATGCAAAGAGATTCCATATTCTTTCCTTAACCTTACTTGTAAGTTCACCCTCGATCGATCAAAGTTCGTTCGAGCAATCGAGCATTCACAAAGTTCGAGCGATCGAACCTTGTTCGAGCGATTGAAACTCTACCGACCTGAATTTATGACGTGGTCCCCACTACAATCGATTAAACTTTCTTCAAACGATGAAACTTGACCGATCTGCTCTCGAGCGATCGAACTCCATTCGATTGATCGAACTTGTAATCATTTGAATTCCCAGGTTTTTCACAGAAACAGCCATCTGCCCTCTCCCTTCTCTGTATATTCATTGGTGCTCGTGTGTTTGGGTGTTTGGAAAATCAGAGAGTTGAGAAAGAGAGAGAGAGTGTATGTTCTTGTGTGTTAATATATATACACATACATCTATATATATACTCACAGTCAGAGAAAGACATAGACAAGCAGGAGAAGAAGAAGAAGAAGAAGAAAAGAGAAGAAGATAGAGAGAGACAGAGACAAGGCAGAGGAGAGAGAGAAAGGCCATTGAAACTCAGAAGCTAAAGCTTAGCCAAACACGGCCTTACGATCTTTTGGTGAGTCCCAAACTCACTCAGTAGCTATGATATGATGTGTTACAAGTTTTTGTACGTTTAATAATCACCCAAACACACCCTACCAAATTTTGGACGTGCACTGCAAAATCTGGAGAAGACGAAGTTCGAGCGATCGAACTGTGTTCAATCGATCGAACGTCCCTGTTTCTCAATCGATCGAAATGACTTCAATCGATCGAGACCACCTTGACTTCAATCGATCGAACTTCACTTTCCTTAAGCGATTAAGATTACTTCAATCGATCGAACCTAACAGAATAATTCATATGTGTAGTTGTTTAATCATTATTCCATGTTTCTATTATGCGATATTATGGATTACAGAGGTAATGGGATACGATAATGAGATTGAGATAATATAGTGAGAAACGTAATAAGGTTCGGAATGTTAGTGACATTTTGACGCATTAACGAGATAAGGTTTGAGTTACGTTGGTAGGTAACATTGGTTAATCCTGGTATTTAAACCAATGGGGTATTGGTGACCGTCAGTATAAGGATGTCAGTATCATGGTTGGTCGTGAACACATTTGCATAGGATGTGAGTGTTATGTATTGTGCTAGCAAGAAGTACTGATGCATATGAATTATGAACGGACGATACTCGCAAGCGTTCTTAAAAGCGGTGAATAGTAAGAGTTCTTAAAAGTGGTGAACAAGAGTATTGATGCGTCCATAGACTAGTCATTATATGAGAACGATATATGGTGCTCGCAAGAGTTCTTAAAAGCGGTATAGCGGTGAACAGGAGCACTAGTATGTCATGATGATATAGTCGGTTCGGTATAGTCAGTTGAGATTGGTATAGTCAGTCTTAGAGTTGGAAGACGGTGAAACTCGATTAATGGTGTGTCAGAATAAAAGAGGAAAATATATTATGTATCACTGTTGTATATCGTGCATGACTAATAATTACATTATATCTATGAGACTGTATTAGTCAGGTCTCACTCAGCTTTCAGTAGGGTGACGGTCTTTATTGCCTGGACATTCCCCATCTATGAGACGGAATTTATGGTGATGGCTACTACCCGGAGTTAGATTATGTAGATGGTTGCCCCACTGATGCCGGTTATACTGGAGAGGAGTATTATGCTGACGACTACTCTTATGCCAGCTAAAGATCTGAAGATAGTTATATCTAGTTTATATTTCTGTTGTTGCTGTGGAACTTTATTAGTTTGACGTGTACTTGGGCATATGTTGTCTCTAGACCTGTTGTGATCCTGCGGACCACACTCTGATGTTTGTAATAGTGATACTGCTTTTATATTTTAGTTGGTTTCTATTCCTGTTTATCTTTTGGACTAATACTGTGTGATGTGGATAATTAGTGACTTTCACTTGTCATTCCCTATAGACCCAAAAAGAAAATTTATTTTTCTCTATTTTTGCTGCTCCGGGGCGTGACAAAATGTCTCGGCTTATTGTAATTCTGACAGACGAGATCCATTCGGCGGTTCACCCTGGAGGTTGTGCAAAACTTGGCAATGTGCCCTAGCTTTCCGCAATTAAAACATCCTCCGCTATTGCTTGGTAGAGCTGTTAACAGCGCCTGAGGCTGTGATCCCTGTTGGCAGTATTGCTGAGGTCGAGAATAACCCTGCTGACGCTTTCTGGTTCCTTCCCAGGGTCTCTTGTTCCCTTGAAAATTTCCCTAGGGTCTCCACCTCTGGGTATTCCTTGGTGGTTGGTTCTGCAAAATTTCGTGACTAAAATTCTCTTGACGACTGAGGTCGATTTATCTGTGATTGCTGTGCTGGATAAGCATCATTCTCTAATCCTGCAGCAAATCTGACAATCCCTTCGAATGATTGACTCAGATGGCCAACCATCATATGTCTGAGGTGGGATTCAATCCTTGGTGAAATCTCTTCACCTTCTTCTGCGGAGTATCTATTATATGCTGGGCCTCAAACTATGTTGTGTACTCTCGCACAGTCCATCCTCCTTGAACCAGATTGAGAAAGTTCTTTTCTTGTTGAACTCTTTCATCTTCAAGGAAGTACTTTTCCAAAAATCTGCCTTTGAACATCTCCCAAGGCATTCTCCTTGTAGCTTCAGCTCCTATCGTAGCTTATTCGGCTTCCCACTATCTGCGGTAGAAAAAGTGAGCTGAAACGTAGCAAGACGACGTTTCTCTTGTTCGCTGCACTCTAGTGCTTCAAAGATTAATCCCATCTCCCTTATCCACTGTTCGGCTTGCCATGGTTCCCTGAACCCGTCGAACTTTTTGGGACGTAATCCACGAAAATTTTCTAGTAACTTATTACCCGTCTCTCTCAGTGGCGGTGGTGGAATAGGTCTCTGGTGAGTGGAGTGATTGTAAGTGTCTCCCACATGCTCCATCCTTTGCATGAAGGCTTCAAAAACTCCCGTTGGATCCATGCCTTCCGGAATCGGGGCTCCCAACCGTGCTTGATTACTTGGTCTAACCAAAATGATAACGAATGTCGCCTACAAGAGACCCACTAATTAGCTGAAAGTCTTCTCGCAGAAATGAAAATAAGATAGAACTAGAAGCAATAAGAATTAACAATTCTACTAAACAAAACATAACAACTCAAAATGCCACAATCCAAAACCAAAGTACTGTTCGTATATATAACAAAAGATGTACCACATAGTACACACTAGTCAAACTGTGTACCATATAGGACAAAGGCTAAAATAGTGCTTAGGTCGGCTAGTTATAATACTACTACTGCTACTGATAATATCTACACAGAGCTATGGTTAAATAGCTATATCTCAAGCTCCCAAAAATTTGGTGGACAACATGTCCTGATATAAAACTAACAAAAACTGAACACTGCAGATCCTGACTAAAAAATTGTCAGCATCTGATCCTGCTATGGGTGCCTGGTGCAATGATCATCTCCACAGGTGGATCACCCTCAGCTGGTACTACTGCTGCTCCTACTACTACCCCAATATCCCAACCCTCGACAATCATGTCGTCAACCTCCATCTCCTTAACACCGAAAGCTGGCTCGGCTACCTCGACAATCAACTTGACAAAATCTCCAACTAGGGCTATAGCATCTGCTAATGCAGCCTGTCCTATTGAAACTTCGACTGGCTGTGCAACCATTGTTGCTACCCACTCGGCTAACATATTGGCAATGGCTGCCATATGTAGTACAGGTCTTGCTGGTAAATCAAACTCCATGGGTATCTCAGGTACATCTACCCCCTCATCAGGAACATCCTCTACTGGTGCCTCAAAAATCTCGTTTCCCTCTACCTGGTCCTCTGGCTCCTCCGGGTCATCCTTCGGCTCATCATCATCATCAACTGGCTCGATGTCCTCGGCGGGATCCTCCTCTGGATTAGCATCTACCATCGGCTCGGCCTCTGGTAACTCTGGCTCCTCAGGCTGCTCATGTGGCTCTGGAATGGGTACCTCAGGAACTGGTGATGGTGGTGCTACTGCAGGTACTGCTTCAACAGGACCTCCAAGAATCGCTCGAAGCTCAATAGCGTCCATTTTCAGCTTACTCTTGATCAAGCATAAAATCTCATGGTAAATATCCCTACCAATCCTTACTGAATGGTAAGCATACATACGCATCTCCGTAGGGTGAGTCTTCCCGATCGTAGAGAGCCTTCCACATATCCTCCTCTAGATATCTACTAGCTGTCTGGTGTATGCGGTCATGATAAAACTCTGGGTAAGCAGGCTCTACTATATCCCCATGAATCACATATCCTCCATAGGCATCAGTAATGAACTCATGGAACTCTGGATCCATAATGTAACCTGCAAAGGAAACTAACTAT
The DNA here is from genome assembly GCA_033977485.1 of Hydrangea macrophylla. Classification (NCBI taxonomy): domain Eukaryota; kingdom Viridiplantae; phylum Streptophyta; class Magnoliopsida; order Cornales; family Hydrangeaceae; genus Hydrangea; species Hydrangea macrophylla. Next base: position 107,162,738 of record CM066983.1, on the reverse strand, counting down.
CGTCAGGAGGACGAACTTATCATAAACTCATATCTCATCTCAAGAATCTTAAATACTAGGACCAGATGGTGTAGAATTGTCAGTGAACAAAAGTATCACAAACCGAGCTCTGATACCAAAAATAAAGAAAAATAAATTTTCTTTTTGGGTCCATAGGGAATGAAAAGTGAAAGTCACTAATTATCCACACCATATAGTACTAGTCCACAAGACAAACAGGAATAGAAAATAATGGAAATATAAAAATAGTATCACTATTACAAACATCAGAGTGTGGTCCCCAAGATCACAACAGGTCTAGAGACAACATATGCCTAAGTACTCGTTAACTAAAACAAAACAGAATTCAACAGGAACAACAGAAATGTATACTAGATATAACTGTCTTCAGATCTTCAGCTGGCGTAAGGATAGTCGTCAGCATAATACTCCTCTCTAGCATAACCGGCATTCATGGGGCCACCCTCTGCATAATCCAACTTTGGGTAGTATCCCTCACCGTAAGTTTCACTACCTGTATTGTTAAGGACAAACGGGGAATGTCCAGGCAAATGATTGTCGTCAGCTTATTGAAAGCTGAGTGAGAACCAACTAACACAGTCTCATAGAAATAATGCAATCATCAATCATGTACGATATATAGCAGTGGTAATAATAATATCTTTCCTCTTTTATTTAGACACATCATTAACCGAAACTCATCATCTTCTCACTCTAAGACTGACTATACTCATCCCTACTGACTATACCGAACTGATTATATCATCACGACATACTAGTGCTCTTGTTCACTGCTATACCGCTTTTAAGAACTCGTGCGAGCACCCATACATCGTTCTCATATAACGATTGGTCTATGGACGTACCCATACTCTTGTTTACAGCTTTTAAGAATTCTTACTGTTCACCGCTTTTAAGAACGCTTGCGAGTATCGTACATACATAGCTTTGATAAATATAAGCATGGGCGTGCCACAACTACTCTTGTTCACCGCTTTTAAGAACTCTTACTGTTCACCTCTTTTAAGAACGCTTGCAAGTACTGTGCACCCATAGCTTCCACAATTCTGGTCAAATCCTTCTGACTACCTTATTGGATTAACCTGAGCGAATCATCAGCTCAACTCACATAACCTCAAAAATAACCAATAACCCACTAACTCAAACACTAGTTACTCAATGCTACCCACTGTTATTATCTCCAACCTTATCTCGTTATTGCATCATATTATTACTAACGTTTCGAACCTGACTGCGTTACTTACCATATTATCTCAGTCTCATTATCGTATTCCATTACCTTCGTAATCTATAATATCGCATAATAGAAACATAAAACAACGATTAAACAACTACGCATTATGACTTATAAACTTAGGGAACATATCCATGTTCTGCTATCAATTGAAGTCATTCAATCACTTAAAGAAAGTGCGGTTCGATCGATCGAAGTGTTCTCGATCAATTGAAGTGAAGATGGTCTCGTCGATTGAAGTCATTTTGATCGATTGAGGCTCAGTGGTGTTCGATCGAGTGAACCTAGTTCGATCGGTCGAACTACGTCTTCTCCAGATTCTGGCAGTGAATGCCCATAATACATTTGGGGGTGTTTGGATCCTCATTAAATGTATAGAATATGTAAAACATCATAGCTAAGCTACTGAGTGAGTTTAGAACTCACCAAAAGTTGCTATGGGCACGTTTGGCTAAGCTTTAGCTTCCAAGCTTCAATGGCCTATCTCTCTCTCTCCTCTGCCTTGTCTCTGTCTCTCTTTGTCTCCTTCTCTAATTTTCGTCTTCTTCTTCTTCTCCTTCTGCTTATCTCTCCCTGTCTCTGACTGTATATATATCTATATGTGTGTATATATATATGGAGGTTTGTGTATATATACAACTAAACACAAGCACACAACTCTCTCTAGCTCTCTCAAATTCTCTCCCTAGTTTTCCAAACACAAAACACACACGAACACAATGTATAAATAGGGAGAGATGGGGTGCAGGTGGCTGGTTTTGCGAGAAACCTGGAATTCAAATGATTACACTCTCGATTGATTGAACTTCCTTCGATTGCTCGAACTCAGATTGGCCAATTTGATCGATTGAAAAGGGCTTTGATCGATTGAAGTAGGAACCACGTATTAAATTCAGGTCGGTAGGGTTTCGATCGCTTGAACAGGGTTCGATCGCTTGAACTTTGGAATGCTCGATCGCTCGAACAAACTTCGATCGATCAAAGGTAGAATTTCAAATATGATCAAGGGAAGTATATAGAATCTCTGTGCATAAATAAATATTGAAAATACAGGGGTATTACAGTTAACATCTATATAATGACCATTAAATTGTTATCCTTTGATCGATTTAAAGAAATGTCACTGTCTCTTTTGACTCATGTTACTGTTTTTAACTATTTGTAGTAACATCTATATAATGACCAGAATTTTAAGAGTTTTTGTCGATTTGAAGAAATGTTATTGTCGTTGACGACGTGTTACTATCTTTTGTGTAGTACCATGTTATTGTATTTGATGAATTTCAGCAACAAGCATGTGCAAATCGTAAAGATAGTATTATGTCACTATCTTCATCAGGGTAATACCATAATGACACTATCATTTGTTAAAATGACCATAATTTTGTGATTCTTTGATCATTTTGGACGATTTTGTTTTTGATTTGGACTAATTGTTCGAAATCTACGCAATGAAATGTCGATTTTACAACAAAAAAATAAAATCAAATCAAAAAATTCGATACCAGTTTTTGATTTGCAAAATTTGGACTTTTTATTTTTTGAAGAATTTTATTGTCAATATGCATCTTGTTTTACAAATCACAGATATATAATTTTTTTTTTCGAAAATCGATTTGTAGTTTGAAAGCTATGACACTTTAAAGATTTAAAAAACAAAAAAAAAAAAAAAATTAATAATAAAAAACAACCATTTTGGGAAGCCTGCGTGATAGTTGGCTAGAAGCCTGGAAATAAGGAGCTAGTCACGTTAATAACATGTTAAAAGGTCATTTTTGTCTAAAAAAAACCTCAAGAAATTTTGGCAAAAAAGAAAGTGCGTGGACCAATTGTGAATTTTGATTCATTCTAGGGAGCTATATATAGTAAGCAGCCCCAAAAATATTATTACCACAATTTTAGTATTAAAAGTTTAGTATGTTTAGCAATAATAATGATAATAATAATAATAATAACGCTGGGCATACTCCAAAATCCACATAGGATAATCGTGGTTGTTTATTTTGGTGGGGCTCCAGTGGATTCCACGTGGGTTTCACGCGAATTCTACTAAAATCAACAGATTATCCTATATGAATTTTAGTATGAATTTTGGAGTGTGCGTAGCACCACTCAAAAAAAAAAAAACAAATTAGTAAGTCAGCAACTGCAGCAGCAAATAAGAGTCCCTAATATACAAACTTAACATATAGGGTAAATATCACCTACCTCCCTTGAGGTTTGACCTTAATACACATGCCTCCTCTCACGTTTCAGGAATCTCACTTACCTCCCTTATTTCTAAATTTAAGTGTTAAATTTGCTTAAATTTTCTAACGATTTGTTAAAGGGAGGTGGAAAAGTGATACTAAATTTTAAAAATAAAGAAAATAAGTGAGATTTCTGAAACTAGAGGGGAGGTATGTGCATTAAAAAAAATGTCAAGAGAAAAAGGTGATATTTATCCTAACATATATATATATATATATGTATCTACATTCTTAAACCACACAAATGATTAAGTGAAATTTGCAGTGATGTACTTTCTGTTGAGTGAAATGTACATTGGCTTTTTTCTTGATCAAAGACTCCCCTATTAGTTTAACCAATACAAGTTTGGCGCAACCTTTCGATCTAAAATTAGTCAAATATATAGTTTGACGGTCAGGATCAATTTGTCAGCAGAGTTTTCTGATAAAAATTTTAAATTGATGTAGCCATCAACCACTGAAATGTTTATAATCTCTGCCATTGGTCAATGAAAGCTCATACTGACTGTGGAAAGTGAAGCTTGAAAGTCTAAGACATCCACATGGCTTTATATTCTTCTAGTATTATATTTGTGTATTACACACACGGAAGTGAAGCCTGAAAGTCTAATTAAGCACTAAATTTGTGGAGTGATGAAAAGTTTTAGAGTAATACTAGGCACACTTTGAAATTCACACTGAATTTAACATCTTATGCTTTAAATACATGTACCTTGTGTTGTGTGAATTTTTCATACTTTTCTGTGCACCACTTACATAACACATGGTACATGCATTTAAAGCTGAGTGTCAAATTCAGTGTGAATTTCAAAGTGTACCTAGTATTATTCAAAGTTTTAAACATTATAATTAAGGATATATAGGTCAAGGAAAAAAGGAAATGAAAGACATTAATTAAGGAAGAAAAATTTAGAAAAACCAGCATTCACATATATTTATGCCGTATCGTATGTATGAATTAATCTTATAAAATGAGGCATTAGGTGTCACATGTTATCACTATATATAGGCATCAAATTTCTTCCTTCTTCCATGTATGTTTATAATTTTAATTTTCTATACAACCAATTTAACATATGAGTAATGTTACGCTTTCTAAATTTTTATCGTAAAAGTGTTTCTTAAATGATGTAGCAGTGGAAACAAGTAAACTACTTTCAATCAAAATTCAACTGGTCATAATATTAAATCTAACCCCACTGCCACATCATTTAAGAAGCCCTTTTGGAATAAAAATTTGGGAAGCATAACATTACTCTTAACATACATCCAACTGTTTACAAGAAAAATTATTTATTTTTCTACCAAGCTAGAAATATTCACATTGCAAATTTTGCTGAAATTTCTGGTACAACTATTTGTTCAACAAAAACTCATGAACATCAATCAAGATATTAGAAATATATATATATATATATATATAGCGGTGAGATTCTTAAGTGAACAGGATTTGAGTGAACATATCCAGTGAACATGTTTTTTAGTCTAAAACAATCCGTCGGTCAGTGGGGCGCACAAGTCAGCGGAACAGCCCACGGATTTTTTAGGCTAAAAAACATATTCTCTGGGTATGTTCACTCAACTGTTCACTTAAGAGCCTGACCATATATATATATTTTCCTCCTTCTATAGCACATATGACGTACGTATCTAGCAACAAGAAGAAATAACAGAGAGTTTCTTTGTGGATATATTGACTCTTCTAGGTTAGAACATTAATGTCACCATGTACCTAATAGTAACTAATTTGTGAATTTGAACACTAATTAGGCACATTACATCATCGTCATCTCAAAGACTTTGAATGGAAAAGAAACGTGAAATGTAACATGAGAGAGACTATCAATAGACAAGAACTAGCTTAGAGCTTAGACCATATGTTTGGAATACTAAGCATTATTAAAGCTAAAAAAAAAAAAAAACTAATTAATCAAGATCATTAAGACCTTGATTGACACGCAAAATATTTGCTTATTTTCCCTCATAGAGACTTCTAGCAAAAGTTGATTAGATTTTGGTCCAACCACAAAATTATAAACGTAGAAAACATAAAATTCAACGTATCTAAATTATTGTTTATTAAGAAAGCTGGTCCCATCTTTGTCATATACAATAATTTTACATTAAGCTATTGAAAATGTGTTTAGAGCCTTGTTGTTCTTTTTATATACATCTAGGAAGTTTTGACCTATGTCCCTAGAGTTTGAGTTATCTTCTTCATGTGCCTTCCTTTTGTTTTTTTGTGACTTGCATGTATATAATATATTTGAGTTGAAAATAATATGGAGGGCATGAATGTATTAGAAAGAAATTTTATTGAAGGTAGATATTGGTGGTTCAAATTAGAACGTCCACATTAGTAATAAAAATTCAAGAAAACATCATCAATGTAAAAATGATTGATTTTCAAGAAATTTCAAAAAGAAAAACTATATAGCTAATTTTTTTCTAACCATTCAGAAAATCGTAATACAACATGAATGTTTATTTATTGTTTTTACACGATAGATAAAATAAATAAACTAAAATAAAATAGTACATATATATATATATATATATTCATCATAGTTTTATTTAATTGCACACTGCATTAAAAAAAAACACAAATCAATGTAGGAAACTTGTAAGCACTGTCAATTTGGAAAATTAAAAATAATCCATAGGGTAGTTGTACTTTGAAGTTCGCTATTCATCAAATGTATAGTATAGTTGTTACAAATGATTATTCTAGCTGATATTCTTATATTCTTCAACCAAACCTAATATTGTTACCTTACCTAACAACACTTGCATAGATTCTTTGCTTCTCTATCTAAGACTCTAGAGAGAGAAAGTTCCCATTAGTCTCAAATGGTTTTTTTTTTTTTTAATTCTTTAATTCCCTTCTAGCTATAGCCTCCATATCAAACCAATTGTCATTGTGTAAGAAATGAAATTCAGCCTATATATATTATGAACACCAAGAGTACGTATTTATTAAATCTTAATTTGCAAACCAAATGATATACATAAATGTCTATATTTACAAAACTATAAATACAAGGATAATATCCATGATGCATGCACATAATTAATAAACCTATGAATGGCTAATGTATACGTACGTGCATACGCATGCATATTAACTAGGATATTCTTATGACATCTTTAGATATATGAAGGTATATATATAAAAAATATGCATGCATATAGAATGATACTTTACAGATGTACATATATGAGAAAGAACAACCTAAAAGCCAGCTCTCTTCTCCACCAAAAGATATTGTGAAGTATACAATAGAGAAAGAACAATCAACATGGAAATAGATCCCAAAATTCTCAATAAATTCAGTTGGCTTAATTAGGTTGTAGGAATGAAACTTCTTTTTTAACTCTTTTCTTCTTTGCCATGGAATGACAAGAACCTCGTGCACAGTGGCGGATGTAGGGGGGGGGCAAGGGGGGTAGTGGCCACCCCTAGATTTTGGGAAATTGCACTTTCATACATGTATTTTAGATAAATTTTCAAATTTTATTAAGCTTTGCCCCCCCCCCCCCCCCCAAAAAAAAAATAATTAAACTTATTATATAACCCTCCAAAAAAAATTAGTTAGGCTTAAATAAATAATTTTATATGTATTATGTTGGCCCAATTATACTTCATTCTCCAAAAAATTGATAAAAAAAAACCTTATTATATGTTATATATTGGCCTAATTACAAATAGATCCAAAAAAATTTACCTCGGGGGCGCTGCCCCCGAACCCCCGTGTGACTCTAAGTTCTTACACAGCCCCCCTGATTGAGATTCCTGAATCCGCCGCTGCTCGTGCACTGAGCTACTATTTTCTTCCTTGCCATGAAATCTTCATTTCGAGGATCATGAAAAAATAAAAAGAGAAAAACACGAGCAATACCAAAACTTCTCAACAGAAATATAAATGAAGATACAGAATACACACACACACATATTTATAGGGAAATGATCTTAAGTGCACTGGATAGAGTGCACTAACCATGGTCGGCCCTGAGATGACAAAAATTGTACGAGACCTTAAGCGAACTTTCAAAGGGCCTAAAAAATGAGGCCTCTATAGTTTCATAGAAATTAGGAAAAAATAGGAAAAAAAATAGGCTTAAAAATGATAAGTTTCATAGAAATTAGGAAGAAATTATAAGAAAATAGGTATAAAACTTGGACAAAAAAAAAATTTTGAGGCCTAAAGCAGCCGCTTGTGCCAAGGGTCGGCCCTGGCACTGACCCAGTACACTAACTTTTAAGTTAATTTAAATAAAATCCGCGGACTGCCCCGCTGACCTACGCCCCGCTTTGCCACCCACTAGCCCGCGAGTTTTTTTGGTTTAAAAGCCAATGGGTCAGTACACTCTATCCACTCAGTGCATTTAAGATACTCTCCCTATATATATATATATATATATATATAAGGGCAGAGCAAAGAATTTTCTTTGGTTGGCTATATAAACTGAAATTAATTAAGAAAAAAAAGTGTTGACCAGATTAAAATTTATAGTATATAAGATAAGATAACAGCTAAATTGAAAAAAGTAAAAAGAAAAGTGGTGGACTAAATTAAAATTATCCTTGCAGATAAAAGAGATTCTCAAAATTTATATGTCCACCCTTGCATAGTAGCAAATCTTCGGTATCATGTCGACCCAAAAAATTATTGTAATAAAGTTAAAGTTTTCATGATGGATTCATCTAATATATAAAAATGGAATCAAAAATCTGTCACCTAGCGATTTCATGATTTTTCACGTTTTTAAAATTTAATTTTTCTTAGCCTATAGTATTATAGGACAACAATGTTACATACATTCTGAAATGTATACTGAGGATATTTTAGCAATTTTTAAAAGTTTTGTGGGATCAGCTTTTAAAAACTAAGCAAGCCAAAATCAATAATGGTAGAGATACAATTAATTGCACAACTCTTTACTCAACCAAAATCTCCCAAATTGGTTTCAGATTTTCCCCCAAAATGAAGCCCTAAGCTCCCGATACTCTCTCTCTCTCACTGCATTGTGGCTGTATGTATCTATCTAATGTGTGATGTGGTCGAATATGGAATGATTGTTTTTTTTTTTTCTTTCTTTCTTTTTTTCTTTTTTTTTTGACATTGGGTTCTTTCGGCAATAAACAGTTGTTTTGACCTCTTTTTGTGTTTTGATTACCTGGGTTTTAGTAGGGCTGCACAAAAAACCCGTTACCCGAAGACCCGACCCGACCCGAACCGATTGGGTCGGGTCTGGAATGAAATGGGTCGGGTCGGGTTTGGGTCCAGTTAAGAGATATATATTTCGGTTCGGTTCGGGTTGGGTCTGGGTCGGTTCGGGTCTCAAAACATGGAACCATTCATAATCGGGTCGGGTCTGGTTCTATAAAGACCCAACCCGACCCGACCCATGTGCAGCCCTAGGTTTTAGCTTACTCATTGTTGCTCTGTTAAAGGTGGTTTATTGTTTTTGGGTTGTAACAGGTGTTGAATTGGTTGTCATTCAACGGTATTTATATGTATAATCCATTTATCAAATATATCAAATACTATACACATTTATAGAGAGGATATATCAAATATATTTATGCATGGATGGATGAATTATGCAATTCGTAAAAGGAAAGCAATATTGTTCTTCTGGAACTTGGGTTATGTTTGATCTGACTCCATCCAGATCCTCATCTGAGAATGACCCATATGCCCTTGTTTGTCTCTGGCAGATTTTTTTTTTTTACTATTTTTTTTTTTTTCTGAAAAGAAACCTAACATTCAAGCAACCAGACCCTCTTGAGGATCATCCTCCCAAACAAAAGGAGGAAGGTCTTCAAGAGGGATGGGTCCAAAACAATTACAGAAGGAGGCTCATCGAACTAAATTGTGAGTAGAAAAATTAGCAGATCTAGGGACATGAATGTCACAGCCCGGTCCCACAGTAGCGGAACCGAAGCTCGTGGCACGCCACACTCCAATCATTAACATTCCCAAAAGAACTAGTTTTAAGAACACGCAGCGAGAAGAAAATAACTCATTATTAAAACCAGCAGTCCAGTCAACTAGGTCGGGGTCTCAGTCGATTGACTTGGAGTGTAGAGAACAAGAAATCTCCAACAACCCATTCCAGTCGACTGACTCCGAGGTCCGGTCGACTAATGCCTCAAATGTTCAGTCGACTGGGCTCGTCCAGTCGACCGAACCCAACCCAGCATAATGCATGTTTTGAAAACAGAATCCAATCGACTAGATTCCGTCATTCAGTCGACTGATGCCCTTTGAAAGCCAAATGGATGTTTTACTACAACAGGGGTCCAGTCGACTGCGTCCCTGGTCCAGTCGATTGTTTTCCTGCAGCGGCCTTTTTTCTGTAGAATTTTCCAAATTAAAAGTTTATTCTGAATTCTACCAGGTATCAAACACACACTCCAAACTTATACCAAAACGATTATAGCTGTATTATAACATTACTAAAGCGTAATTACAAAATATTCCTAACTAATACAACATTATGAATCCGTTTTATGATTCTAAATTAAACATAGTTAAAACAACGAAAATCCTTATTATAATGTTTCCATTCAAAACTACAAGGTAAGCATGCTCAAACGCCTTCTAATTGAACTCCCAATACCCCGCGAGCCGATTCCTCGCCGGCATTTACACCTGAACTGATTATTTGAATAACCACACATATTCGATTTGTTTAAGCTAACACTTAGCGAATAAAACAATAATACACATGAATTATAAACATGCTCACATTCACATCTCTACACTTCATACTAGTCTCCGGAGTCTCATGTGTGCGTTTCACATTCCTAATCCGCGACTCCTCGCCAATAAGTCCACGCGAAAAGGTAAGACCCACATTTCTTTTCTTCAAACATGCGACCTTATGCCTATATCGGCTTCACAACGATGGCTTGGTACCACGTGCTCCTTTGACCCAAATAACAACTAAACATGCTCAAATATATTTCACCGTACTTTCGACATAATCAAAATATTTCATTGTGCCATTTGGCCTATTTATCAATATAGTTGCCCAATATGAACTAAACGATATATATCTATGAACTAACACATGCCTTTCATACAAAACATGAATACATGTTAAGGAATTATGCCAAAACACAGTTGAATTACTCACCTCCGATTAAGAAAGTCTGTCTAGTACAATTCATATCGATCAAAAGTCCGATTATCAACTTTTTAAGAAAATTCTAGAAATAAGTTTTTGAAAAACCTACCGAACAACACCCAGTGGGTATCAAAACGATGGTCTTACCTCGAGGAGTTTGAATATTCGATAAAATATTTTGATCAACGGATGGATCGCCAAAAATTAGCATCGCAAGCTCGAAGGAAACAAATCTCTCTTTTCTCTCTCTTCCCCTTAGAAGCAAATCAGGTTTTGACTACAAAAATATCTCACATCTTTCTATATATGACTCTCTAAAATTATGTTTACCTCCCTACGAGTTCTGAAAACTCCTAATTATTCTCTGAAACTTCTTACAAGCCTAATTCATTGCTTCACGAGTGAAAACTAAAAATTACAAAAGTTTTCGTCTAAGTTCCGTTTGGTTGCTAAAACGCGATTTCACATGATTTTACGAAATTACTAATTAGACTACCAATTATGTAGCGTGTTAATTCGTACTCACAAGGATACTAAAACTAACAACAAAACTAACTTCTAAACTAGATAATAATACAGATAGTGAAATACACAGGTAAACAGTTATTTTCAGATAAACATTTAGGGTATTTCACAATGACCATCTCAATCTCGGTGAGACGTCACAACATTCAAACACTCATTCAACACAGTCTCAAAAGGTTCTCTTACACAGATACCAAAATCGACTCGTTAGTCAAAACTCAATCATACATGTGCCATCAATGCACAACACATCACATTATCATGCATGACAATATAATGAAATTCAACAACATGCATACAAGTGTTATAATGAACAACGTTTCAAAAGGCAAATAACCTAGATAATAAATCTTTTCCTTTGCGGATTAGAGAATCGATAACCAAGTTCGGTACTACAAAAGAATTGGCCAAAGGATCGCACATAAGGATCGAATCACCCTAAAAAATCACAGAAGATAAATGAAGGTCAATGGCAGTCTCAATGGCAAATAAAGCCACAGTCGTCTCAGCCAAGAGAGGAGACATGGCAACTCTCAGAGGGGTAACAGCAAAAATGATATTGTGCTCACTTTTAAGAACAACAACAAGCACAATAGAGTTGTTTCTAACAGCCACATTGAAGTTTGCTTTAATCCACCCAGATGGAGGGGGGCTTCCAAGAGGTAACCAGCTTACGAGAAGGGAGACCGGAGGCGCGAAGGGTCTTCCAGTGGTTAGCCATAATCAGCTGGGTTTGCAGGAACCAAGAGGAAAAGTTCATAGCAAGGTTCTCGAACAAAACTTTATTCCGAAAAGTCCACTTATGGACCATCAACACCACAACAAATGAGGTGAATTCCAAGCTTTCATTGGCTGGGATTAGGAGAAATTTGGATGGTTTCAGAATGCATTTGATCCAAAATTCCACTCCACGGCTACAGAAGCAATAAATGTCCAAAGGCTATCGACGACTAGATTTCTACATGAACTTAGAGAACAAACAGTCCAAAAAAGGTGGTCATAGCTTTAATGTTTCAGAATTTTAATAAGGGTAATTGGGTAATTTCGCATGTTCTGTGTGGACTGGTATTTTAATTTACTGTATTTAAAATTTTTCAGAGCATGATTAAATTATTTTATTTTGTCTTTCATATGCTTTAGAAATTAATTTCTGTACCCGTGGATGTGTTCATTTAATTTTGGGGTTACACGTTGGGTCAAACTGTCCGTTTGGGTATCAAAACATTCAGTATTGACCAAATAAGTGATGTGGGTCCCACCCCACACCACTATAGCCGGCCACCCCTCCTCCCCATTTCATTTTAACGTTAGTTTTAGGATTAGAAGCATTCATCTTCATCTCTTCTTCTCTATACACTTCAAGAGCCATGAAAATTCAAAGTTCTTCTTCTTCCTTGGGGTTCCTTCTACAAGATTTCAAGAGAAGATCAAGATGACCATTATCTAGCATCTCTAACCATCCTAGAGCTTGGAAGCATCATTTGGTAAGCTTTCTAAAAAACCCCCAAATTCTAGGTTTTCACTAAATTTTAAAATTTTGGGATTTGATTGAAGTTCTCTTCTCTTGTATAGCTTCCTTAGAGTATATAGAGTTTCTCTTTCACATCCTAACCATTTCTATGGAGGATTTCTAGTGTGGGTAAGTTTTTCCAATCTCTAGCAACCTAGGGTTTACTAGCTTTATGTTTCTATCCTAACCTTGGGGTGTTATTGCTTAGTGTAGTCTTCTTGAAGCATCCTTCAAAATTTGGCAAGCTTTGGAGCTACTTGGGTTTTTCTTTTCTAGCTCTCTTGAATATTTCCTTGTTTGGAAACAAAGCTTTGAGGTAGATTTACATTGTGCAATTATATATGTTATACTTGCCTAAGGTGTTTTGAGTTCATATATATGTGCTAGGAGATAATTTAGACACATGCAATGGGTATTTCTCAAAGTTGTAATGTAAGTGTTGTATGCCAAATTGTGGAATTATATACCTTGGTTGTACTAGTTGAAAGTTTGGGGTGTTAAATGTAATTAAAATGAAGTTATGAGAATAATTTAGACGCATGCATTAGGTTTTCCCCAAAGTTGTAAATTTAGGGTTATATGCCTAATTGTGAATTTACATGTTTTGGTTGTCCTATAATTGATTATGTGATGCTAGACGTGCCTAGGATGCTCCCTTTATGTGTAAAAGCATGCTAGGACGTTAGTATAGAAATCCTTGTTAGGAACGTTAAATTATGAAATTTAATTACATTCTTTGAAGTTCTTGATATCATGTCTAATGGAATAAATTATTGCTTAGTCTATCGTAGTGGATCATCTTTAATGTCATTGTTAACATCATATGCATTGAGGCCTAATCGGCAAGCACTCATGTATCATGACATAAAAGTTTTATTTGGAAAAGAGAGAAAAACCCCATGTGTGGGAATTTGATTTAAGAAATCCGGACGTGGGTTGTGATGTGAGACAGGGAGAATGACCCTTAGAAACATTCAAACTCCAAACTATATTCGGGTAGCTCCCGGAAGTTGGTATGCTACACTCCATGCGTGGGTGGCTCATGGTCCGGTAACGAGAGAGATGTGCATTTGTCACGCATAGCCTTGCGGCTTTAAACATTTCATGGTAGCCATGGTGGCGATTCATTGCACCTCATTTCATTTTAGTCATGGATAGCATATAGATTTGTTACAATGTTGTCTACGAGCCGTCGTTCTCATAAAAACGACAAAACATTTTTCAGGTGAGCTTGATAATGGAAAAAGGGCACATGTGACCCGACGCGTAGACGTTGATGCATTTTGTTCTATTTTGAAGACTCGTGATTAGATATGTGCATGGATAGTTCCCATGTGAACTTTAGACTTTTGAAAAGTTTGTAATAGTATAATGTTCTAGAAAGAAAATTGTTGTATTAATTTTATTACAAAACTCCTTGAGCTTGGACTTCCATATCTTTCTCTTTGGGAAGCCTTGTGTAATTTTGATGGACAAATGTTAGTCCTTGCTTTTCAAACTCGCTAAACTTATTTATGTTATGTAACTATGTTTGCGAGACCGTAGCATTTCTTCTAAGGTTTTATGTTTGTGTGTTAAGTTGAATCCTTGCCGGATTTGGTTGTGTTTGGTTTGTTCTTGCCGGACTCATTGTTCTTTTATTTTGAATCCTTGCCGGATTCGGTTATGTATATTTTGTCCTTGCCGGACACTTCGCATTTCAATGGAATCCTTGCCGGATTTACACTTTTGCTTTCAAATGAAATGTTTCAAAATCTCTCTCTCTCCCAATCTCTTTCTCTCCTCTTCCCTCTTTGATCTCTTTCCTTTTTCAAATATTCTCTCCTTTTACTTATGTTGGAATTATGTATATATATATACTTTAAAAATGTTTCCGAATGTGAAAATACACATGTGTGTGTGCTTAGAATACATTCCCTCTATATCTCTCCCTATCTCTCCCTATATCTCTCTCCCAATCTCTCTCCCTCCCATTCTTCCTCTCCTTATCTCTTTCACTTCTCGTTTTCAATAAATTTCGAGTACATGAAGTTCCGTTTGGTCTAAGCACGTGTTATATGTCATTTAGGACTTGTTTAGTCATGTATTGAGGTTTAAAATCGAAAATTTAGCAAAGTTGGGAAGGTTTCGAAAAGCTGTCGCAATGCTGTCAAAAGCTGCTGTAAAAAAAAACTGCTACTGTTTTTTTTGTTTTCTGCCCAAACGGTGAAGATTTGGAAAAAATGTCATTAGACGAAAGTTGTGCAGAATAGAATTTTACATGGACCAACGTGGACAGAATGTAAAAATTTTAAAGACATAGTCACTTACAGATGTTTTAAAATTCAGCAATTATCCAAAAATGGTCCTTTATCAATTTTTTTGTATTCCTTGAACTAGTGCTTGTTCGGATAGCCTTTTTATTAATATTTCAAATGCTTTTACCTTTATTTGACTCGTTGATATGTAAGTCCATTTGGGCTTATGTGTTTGTAAGTCATCCTTGTAGGAATCCCCGTGGGATCCTAATGTCGCTTCCGCATTTTGTGATTGTATTTTAATTCTTTTCTCTCTATCTTTTCTCTTTCCTCGCGCTTCGATTTCCGGGGCGTGACAATAGCTCTAAGACGAGTGACCATATAGGGGGCATTGGAGGCTTTCAATGGGAAAGAGAGAGGTCAAAATGTCTCTTGAGAGGAGAGTATTTGCAAGAATTTTCCAAAGGAACAATTTATGCCTCTCATGCAGCTTGGCTTTCCAAAATGTCTCTGGCAGCTTATTGAATTCCCTCAATATTAGCTATTGTCAGCTACAACCTACAGGGTAACATCTGCTTCAACCGAGGGTAGAGAACAACATTTGTGTACTAATTAACATATTAGATGCTAGATTAAAAGTTTTCTTTCTTTTCTTTTCTTTTTTAGTTTTTTTTTTTTTATTTTTGCTGCTTCGCTTTCTTTCCTCTGGTGAGACTTGTTATTTATGTAGTAATTATTTTCTTAAGTAAAAGTATTTTGTAAAAGTTCAGAAGTAAATTTGAATTTTGAAGTAAGAATAAATATCTTCAAGTAAATTTGAACTTTTTCTACTTGTCTAAATACCGGATCGTCACCGGTAGTTTCACTGGTGCCGATCAACTGGAGAGAGAGAGAGAGAGAGAGAGAGAGAGAGAGAGAGAGAGTATCGGGAGCTTAGGACTTTCAATTTGGGGGATTTTGGTTTGCTTAGTTTTTTAAAAGTGGGTCCCACAACTTTTAAAAATGCTAAGATATCCTTGGTGTGCATTATGGTGTGTATTTCAGAGAGTGTATAGCATTGTTGATTATATGAAGAGTAATATTGTTATTTATAAGATATTGGGTGAATATGATTTAGATTGGATATCTTATATAAGCTTATCTACACATGATCTAATTAAAGTTATCCAAATTAGGTATTTATTTTTACTTATATATACCATGCATTGCAAATCTACTATACATAAACATAGCTTTAGTTTTTCATTTATTTATATCAATAATGCTAGATCCATATAAAATTCCACACAAATCAATCATGGCCATTGATTCCAATGTACCCCATATGGGGAACACATGTGTCCCACACGAAATCCATCGAAATCAAGGACAATGATTATTTTGTGTGAAATTTTGTGCGGGTCTAGCATTCCTCTATTTATATATAGGTTTAATGGTTTACATATTTGACATATATGATAAGATGATAATTATCCTTTTAATTGAATTTTGAACATTTGTTTTATCCAACCAATCCATATCCGTTTGCTCTCTGTTTATATATATATATATATATATATTTTCCTATCAATTCTCCAACTAAGAATTCCATAGTTCTCATAAGGTTAACCTTTCTGTATATACAAGCATATCAATGTATATATTTCTATATAGCTCGATAATTATGTTTGTGTTTGAGTTCAATGTCATATTTTGCTAATTTTTTGTTTGTTTTTCTACATAGTTGTATGATTATATGTGTATTTGAGTTCAATGTCGTACTTGAATTGGGTAATGTCATATTTTGCTAAATTTCTTTCTTTCTAATTGAGGTAGATAGGAAGAGTAGTTTCAAGGACTTCGGAAGAGAAGCAGATTGTTTCTTGGGCTAAGAATCGTTGTATATCGCTGAGTAATTAATGTTTGTATTAATTAATTATTGTTAAACTGCATACTGAGCACAATTGCCAATTTTGTCCGTTCTATCTCTCTGTCTAATAGTTTATATATATATATATATATATATATAGGATCTTTATGCACCCCTTAATAAAATTGACGATCTGACATTTTTCACACAGTTTATTTTATTTTTTGGGATATGAACATGATTATTTCATTTGAGCAAAAGGTCCGAGCAGGTAATCCAACAGAAAAATTGTTCTTTTTTTTCTTTTCTTGTGTGGGGTGGGGGGGAGACAAAAAGTGATGTTTTTTTTAAGCCGAAAATTATTTCATATTTGATTAGTTTGCAAAGTTTTCATCTCCATATGAATCTTATCTATCATTTAAATTTGAAGGTTATTTGTAAACCATAACTCATAATATAAGATCAAATTTAAAGATTTATATTTAATTTAAAGTTCACTGCAAACAAGAATTATGTACATTATTTCTACCTCTTACAATTTTTATTTTTATAAACGTATCTTGATTCTCCAAATCTTCAATTTTGATTTAGTCTGTATTTATGAAAATTAGTCTTATTTGTTTTCATGATACAATTGCTAGCACTATTATGTGAACGGGTTAGCAGAAGCTTGCCACGTGGTACCTTCATAATTTTTTTCATTTTTTGCGATTTTAAAAATTTAACTTAATTGAGACGCGTAATATCTTATATTTAGAGTCATTTACATCTTACTCTTAAAAAAGCTTGAAACATATCCATTAAATAGTTGGAATGTTATATATATATATATATATATACTTTTGGATATTGTTAACCACTTAATTTTTTAAACCAATCTATAAGGGCACGTTTGGTAGGCAGGAATGGAATAAGGCAAGACTGGAATGGAATGAAACAGGAATGGAATAGCAATAGTCATTACTTTCCTCTATTTGGCTAAGTTTCTAGGAATTAATTGTCAATTGCATTCCACTTTGGGTTTTAAACAATCAATTAGTGCAATAAAATCAGATTTGAGCAAAATATTATATGAGTAATTCTTTGGTGACAACTTTCACACAACCTCCTAAAAGATGTGTCTATCTCTCTCCTGTGTCACTGTGGGGTCCAGTGACATCACAGGAGAGAGATAGACACATCTTTTTAAGAAGTTGTATGAAAGTTGTCACCAAAGAATTACTCATATTATATATTTGTACAAAATATTTATGGTACAAAAATTCAGTATTATCTATCAATAATATTTTTATATATAATCATTTAACGTATTTTGGAAGTCCAAGAATCTATTATCGGATATTCTTATGCAATTTTTTGAAATTTTTAATTTTTTAAATACTTTTTAGCCTGAATAGTTAATATCTAGTTTGTTTTTATGAAATAATATTACATTTTTAACAATTTTAATCCACCTTATTTTTTTCTATCTATTTGCAAAATCTCTTTAAAATTTTAATATGTTTGCTAGTTATAATTAAATTTTTTTAGTCCAATGTTAAGTTTAAAAAGTATTTTATGATTTTTTTTTAGTATGAATAATATTTAATAAAATATTTAATATTTTTTCAAAAAAATTAATTTTTAAAAAAGTATTTAATATTTGTTTTAATATTTTAAAAAATATTTAATATATGCATATTTTATGCATATTTTTATAAAATATATTTTAAGAAAAAATTTTATATTTTACAATTATAGTTAATCCTATGATAATAGAATGAGCATTCCTTAGGTTTTGGTAAGGAATGCGCATTCCAGCTTAAGTAGGAATGACCATTCCAAAAGGAATGCTCATTCCACTGTATTTGGTCACCAAACACAGGAATGGAATGAACTCAGGAATGACCATTCCATTCCAAGGTGCATTCCTGCCTACCAAACGTGCCCTAAGTTGCTGGAAAAGTATTCGGTACACCAAGGTATTTTTGGTGTGTATACTGATATACACCAAAGTAGTTTTGGGTAGAAAACATTTGTTCTCGGATAAAGAACATTTGTTTCGTGATTGAAAACATTGTGTAGGTACACCAAAACTACTTTAATGTATCAAAGTGGTACTCTAAATTTCATTTGTATTCAACCTATGAATATACTAATAGAATATTTTCTATCAAAATACATACACAAATATTTATATATTGTTAACCACTTGTCATATAAAATTGACATGCATGAGTGACTCTCTGGATAAATCCTTTCACCTAAATTTTTTATTTTGCGAAATGTGAAGGCATTGTCTATCCAAAGGGGCAATAGGGGCAACCGTCCCGAGCCACTAAAGTCTACAAAATTTTGAGGGTTTCTATAAAATTTTTATAATTATATTTTTATCTTGAGATTTTTAGTATTTTATATTTAGGCTTCCTCCAAGGCCCAATTTAGTATAATCAACTATATATATCGATATACATATATATAAATTAAACTTAAAAGCAAAGGCCTTAAAATTTTAAAAATTACACTTTTAGTATATGAATTTTTTGAGTTTTAGAAATAGGTCCTTCTAGAATTTTGAAAGATGCCATATAATGTTTAAGTTTTACAAATAGACTTGTATTATAAGTGGACCCCGAAAAAATTGCCAATTATGTATAAGTAAACCCTGAAAAAAAAAATGCCAATTATGTATGAGTAAAACCAAAAAAAAACTGTCAATTATGTATAAGTAGACCCAAAAAAATTGCCTCGTGGGACGCTACACCCAAACCCCTGTATAAGGTCCTCCCTTTTAATAGTTCGTCCTGGGCCTCCAAATACTCGGAATCGGCCCTGTGAAGGGACATTTTATGGAACTTAGATTATGTTATATATTTTTCAAAATTGTTAAATTCCGAAAGGCTCATTACTAATTCAACACGAATACGTATTAACTCAATTAACAGAATTTAACTTAAATAATTTTTTGTGAGTTCCAAACAAAATTAAGTAATTCTAATTTCTTTATGAGAGTCATATTATTGGATAGGAATTTAACCTACATGATATTTTGTTGATAGTACTATGCATTTTTTATGTTTAATATATACACTTTTTTGTATGTTATTTTACTTATATGATTTTTAACATTTTAAACATCACTCAACTTTAATTCATCACAATAATTTCGTCCGTGCATTACAACACGTGTTCAAAAACTAGTAATAATAAAGTAAAACTCAAGAGGATTAATCATTAATTTAAGCCTCACAATCAATAGAGCAAGCTCGTAACAATAGCATATAGTAGGACAAAAGACATATTGCCAAAGTTGGTTCATCTACACCACCATACTTGTGTTGTGGCCTACCAATAAGTCCTTAATTAACAGTAAATGGAGAGTCAGTTAGGTGGGATCACCAAACAAGGTACAAAATTGATTAGTATTGCCAATTTTAATACAAATATGCCGCCCCCGCCAAAACAAAAAAAAAAATTAAATAAAATAATAATAATAATTCCGTGCATATCATGTTATGCACGTATATATAATTATTAGACACCTAAAAGCTAGCAAAAAGCTTAAAAGCCCATTGTCTTGACTTGCATTGACTAGACATAAAAGTCGGAGGCAATGATTCAAAGACTTTTGAAATATAGACAAAAACACACACATCGAACTTTAGGTTTGGCTAGACTTATACCCATTTACTGAACAATAAAATTTTCTCATTTAGGTGAACTTGCTAAAGTAATTTTACAAAGATAAAATAATAGTTAGACCATCTCTAATGGGTATGCTTAGGGGTGTCATTCGGACGGAACAGAACGGAATAGGCTATTTCGGAAAAAATTCCAAAATTTTCGGAATCTACTTATGCTTTCCGAATTTCATTCCGAAATTTCGGAATTCTAAAAAGCATTTCCGATTCCAAATTTTCGGAATTTTCAGAATTTTCGAAAATTTTCGGAATCGGAAATTTTTGGATATTTTCGAAATTTTTTGGAATATTTCGGAATTTTCCAACCACTGCCTACACAATATAAATAATTCACACAGTTATTACAAATTTTCAACATAGAATACAACACATTTTTTTTTAAAGCAACAACTAACACTTAAAACACATTAAGTCCATAATATCAACACCTAAAAAAATATCAAACATGGTTACATAGTATATATGTATTACATATTTACATTGGATAATATAATAACTCAGAATATTATCGGAATATTTTTGGAAATTCTATTCGGAATTCTTTTGGAATATTTTCGGAATTTTCGGAATTATAAAAACAATTCCAATTCCGTTCCAATTTTTTTCGGAATTTTCAGAATTCGGAATTTCTGAATTCGGAATACAAATTTTGCTTCCAAAATCAGAATTTTTCGGCTCGGAATCGGTCGGAATCGGAAATTCCGTTCCAAATGACACCCCTAGGTATGCTATACCTCATGTTATTGCTAAATTATAGCATGACTTACAAAAAAAACTCTAATGGCATGCCAAAACTCAGGCCAAAATATAACAATACTATATCCTGTGCCAAATTTGGCATGACCTTTGGCATTACTATAATTTGACATGACCTTTGGTACACCATTGGAGATGTGTTTTTGGAAGACTATACTATAATTTTGCGTACCAACAAAGCAATACCTTAAATTTGTCTAATACAAAGAAAGAAATAGCATTTTATTTGACATATACCATTGGAGTACATATGCTAAAATATAACATTTTAGTACTGCAACAATGCCAAAATATATGTTTGGCAAGACGAAAATAGCATTTAGCATTAGAGATGGTCTTAGTACGAGAGAAATTAGTTTAGTCTCGTGTAGTTAAAGTTGTTAAAAGTACTTTGAAATGGTCAAGTGTTGGTGAGTGATTATATACTCCCACCGTCTCATATTTTGAGTCCATCTTTGAAAATTCAACTTATTTAATGGACAAAAAGAATTTATACTTATTTTTCACAATTACCTTTAATCATTACAATAATTTTTTTAATTTTATCCTAATATAGATTTTAAGAAAAATAATTTTGAAATATACGTAAAACTTCTATACAAAATTTAAAATATTTTAAAATACCATATACGACTCAAAATATGAAACCGAAAAAATAGTAAAAACTATTTTTACACAACAGTACTTGTGTAGGACACACAAATTGAAGAATGTGATGTGATCAAGTGACGACTAGACGAGTATCACTGTATCACACTGCCGAGATAATCGCTAAGGCAACCCTAATGAGAGGTTCTGAGATTATGTAGCCATGATGACTAGTGTCGACTAGTTTGAAATTTTGTTTTAGGGCAAATTACACTCACTTTCGTTGAGGTGTACGATAATTATAGAGATTTTTCTTCTACTCATCTTTTATTTATTTATTTTTGGGTAAATTACACTTTAGTCCATTAAACTATGACCTGTTTTCAGTTAGGTCCATAAACTTTTTTTTTTTGCAATTGGATCTGTGAACTTAAAAAATTCATTCAATCAGACCCAAATCCTGACACTGTTAGCTTAAACTATTAGAAATTGTCACGTACGTTGTGCGTGAAGCTTACCTGTCACATGTTAGGATAAGACAAACACGGGAGATTGTGAATAGTGCTAAAAATCGCATTCAATCAGATTTGAAATCGCGTTCAATGAAATTTGAAAACACGTTCGACTAAATCCAAAATTGCATTCAATTATACCCAAAATCACATCATTTTTTAGCCATTCACAGTCCTCCGTGTTTGTCTTAACCTAACATGTGATAGGTAAGCATTACGCGCAACGTACGTGACAATTTCTAATAATTTATGCTAACAGTGTCAGAATTTGGGTCTGATTGAATGATTTTTTGAAGTTCAAGGACCCAATTGCAAAAAAAAAAAGTTTATGGACCCAACTGAAAATAGGTGTATAGTTTAATGGACTAAAGTGTAATTTGGCCTTTATTTTTTTAATATAAGATTAATAATTTATCCCTTATCTCATTATATATCCTTCTAGTTTTGAAAATAACACTCACTTCTTATTTACCTACTTTTTGAGTGTAAGATTAATAATTTACCCCTTATCTCATTATATATATATATATATATATGTGTGTGTGTGTATGTGTGTGTGTGTATTTGTGTGAGTGTGTGTGTGCGCG
Source organism: Hydrangea macrophylla (assembly GCA_033977485.1). Taxonomy (NCBI): domain Eukaryota; kingdom Viridiplantae; phylum Streptophyta; class Magnoliopsida; order Cornales; family Hydrangeaceae; genus Hydrangea; species Hydrangea macrophylla. The sequence continues at coordinate 107,139,853 of CM066983.1, read as the reverse complement.
CAAGCATTAGATAAAATTATTTATACATTAGCAAATTTTACTGATTTAGATTTATAGTATTTAGCTCTAACTTTATAAATATTTGCAGGTTGAAAAAAAAATTAATAAAAATTTCTAATTTAGCTTTTATAATCTTTAGTCTAATTTATAATAGTTTACAGATTTTATTTTTTTAATATTAAGCCATTAACTTTATTGTCCAAGTATTAGGTGAAAGATAGTGGAACATTTATTTAGCATAATACTGTGCTTCCCAAATTTTCATCCCAAATGATATTAAAGTGGGATCACTGTTGAACCACTTTAACATTACAACCAATCAACATCAACTAGGTCCACTGTCACATGTGTTGAGAAACACGTTGGGGAAAGAAATTTGAGAAGCGTAGCATTACTCTTTTATATATAAATATCAATAATAATTTTGTTTAAAAAAAATCATCAATAAAATTATCTACTACCACTTTAAAATGAAAAGAATAATAAAAATAATGAAAAAAAAAACATTAGCAAGATTTTTTTAAAAATGAATAGTTATATTGCATTTTTGTTTACTTTATTTAAAAAAAAAAAAAAAAACATGATCAATGGAATCTTATATATATATATACACACACACTAGGGCAATGTCCATGTAAGGCATGTACTAATTAAGTTTCATTGAAGCAGTTCATTCACAATATTGGGAGCAAGTTCACAATTTTAAAAATATAAAGCAGACAAAAATATAATACAACTATTCATTTTTTTTAAAATTTTGTTGATGCTTTTTTTTTTCCTATTATTGTAATTATTCTTTTCATTTTAAAATAGTAGTAGATAATTTGTTGATGATTTTTTGTTTTTTAAATTTACTACTGATATTTTAAAAAAAAAATAGTAAAAGCTTGATTTGGTATATATTGAAATTTTGTCGATGATTTTTTAATTTTTTTCATAATTTTTTTTTTCCATTTTTAAAAGATAGTGGATGATTTTTTTGATGATTTGTTCAAGGGTATGACAGTCAATTTAAAAATAGAAGGGAGATGAGTGTAATTTTAAAAATACAGAGAGGTCCTTATAATTGTCTGATACCTCGATCAGGAGAGGTCAGTGTAATTTGCCCTTTATTTTATGTGACCATCAAAATCATGTGAATTACATGTGAGTTATTTGAGAGATTACACATGAAATAAATACTCAGTTGATTCAGAATACTTAGTTATCACAAAATCTAATTTGTCTTAGCTATTAACTTTTCATTATAATTATGTGATGTGACGTCTCAATCATTAACAAATTAGGAGGCACAAGTGCCATAACCCCTCCCCGAAGGTTTTTACAAGTTTCAAAAATTGTTCCATAAAAAAAAGTATTCAAAATTGTATACATAGTTTTAAAACTTCAAATTTTTATCAATACTGAGAAAAAAAAAAGTTTCTCTTTCCAAATTGTTTTACCATCGCTCTAAGCTTTTCAAATTATAATCAACACTTATATATTATTATTTTTTTAAAAATGATAACCTACACACAATGGTAGAATTGTAAATAGACTCAAAACTTTTTATCTTGGTGTTACTATTCTCAATTTCTCGTGTGATTCTAACCCAATATGTTTGATCCCACAAAACTATTATTTCTCGATTCGCCATTAGTCTCAATCACATAAAGTCATGTGACTTCTAAAAATACAAGTCACATGACAAATTTAGACATGATATATTGCTTAAAATAGCAAATATTTGTCGTGACTACATAAAAATAAAGACGACATGAATCCATGTAATTATTGTATCACAGCACGCCAGCATAATGATATGACAATCTCAATGAATAATTTTTGTATGACTGTGTGGAAAGTGAGCTGGGAGGTAATCTATAGGGATCTTCTATGATAGATCTTAGTGGTAATGTTGTATCATATATATCCAGGGCCGGTCCCGAGTATTTGGAGGCCCGAGACGAACTACTAAAAGAGATGCCCTTATACGGGGGTTCGGGGCAGTGCCCCCGAGGTGATTTTTTTGGAGCTCTATTTATACATAATTGGTAATTTTTTTTAGGGTTTATTTATACATAATTGATGATTTTTTTTTGGTCTACTTATAATATGAGTCTATTTGTGAAATTTAAATATTGTATGGCATCTTTCAAAATTCTAGAGGGGCCTATTTCTAAAACTAAAAAAAAAAATTACACTAAAAGTGTAATTTTTAAAATTTTTGGGGCCTTTGCTTTTGAGTTTTATATACATCTATATCAATATATATATAGTTGATGATACTAAATTGGGCCTTGTGAAAGGCCTAAATGTAAAACACTAAAAAATCTGAAAGTAAAAATGTAATTATGAAAATTTCATGGAGGCCCTCAAAATTTTGTGAACTTTAGTGACCCGGGGCAGTTGCCCCTTTTGCCCACCCTTTGGGCCGGCCATGTATATATCTCAATTTGATACGATTATATATGTCCCCAGGTTTCGCTGGAGAATTTATTAAGTGAGATTTCACACTATGTCATTCCATTGATGTGGTATAACACTCTGATCAAAATATTTTAGGTTTAATTATATTTTACACCTTCTTAATTTGTCATTTGTGTCAATTTGGTACTTAAAGTTTGTGTCAATTTTAGTCCATGTAGTTTTATAAGTGTGTCATTTTAGTTTCTCAAATTACTTTTAGTGAAAATTATTCGTCACCAAAGGAGTTATTGTATTTATTTGACACACTTATAAAACTACTGAGACAAAAATTACACTTTCTAAGTTATAAAGACCAGACTAACACACATGACAAAAACTACAATAGGGTAAAATATATTTAACTCTAATTAAATTTGTCAAATGGGGTCCATCAATGTACCATCAAATTGGCATATAAGCACGAGTAATGATAGATGCACAACAAAAATGCACAATCAAATGCACAATCAGCTTAAAATTGTTGGACATCATGCTGAAAAAACTATACACCCCTTTTTTGTCTTTTTGTGTGTGCCGACTTTTCACCACGAAGTCCAACAATATTAAACAAGTTGTGCATTTGATTGTGCATATAGCATTTCCGTATAAGCACTAGAACGGTAGTACCTAAAGGAGGTTCTACGTGGAGGAGCTTGTGTTGAGACCACGTGGTAAGTTTTTATAGTACATGTGTAGGCGTGTCTATATTCTTTGCCTTTCCCAACTCCTCTCACAGTCTCACTCTATCTTCTAGTTCTAAACCCCTTTCTCTTCCTAAAATCACAAATCTCTTTGCTTCATTTTTTTTAAAAATTTTTTTGCAGTGCTTTTAATTTCTCAGAAAATGGCTATGGTGAATGTTTCTGCTGCTTTTCGTTTGTTTGATTCTTCATCTATAATGCCCTCCTCTTCATTTCCCACTTACCCATTAACTTCCTCCCAAAATCCCTCTGAGCACTTGCCTTATTCTGCATTGACTTTTTCAAGAAAGAGAAAAACACCACTTCTTAATCCCTGTTTGGCTCATAAGTACAGGGACTGTGAATCTGTGGATAGAGACGGAGAGAAAGTAGAAGAAACAGGGGAGCCCAGTGAGACCCTTTTGTACTCCTTCACTCCTCTGCCTCTGCTTTTGGTTGCTGCCCTTCCCGGAGGTAGTATTTTTGTTTTATATATAGAATAGCATATCTAGATGTATATTCACATCTGTATCTGAATATACATACATTTGCTGGTATTTGCATTCTTTTGGGGGCAATTCTTTTATCCATGAGTAATGCTAAATGCACTCTCAAATGCACAACTTGCTTAAAAATGTTGGACTTCGTACTAAAAAGCTTGCACATCCTGCACACCCTTTTTTGTGTACAGACTTTTCAGCACGAAGTCTAACATTTTTAAGCAGAGTTGTGCATTTGATTGTACATCTGGAAGTGCATTGTACATCTGGGAGTGCATCTAGCATTACTCTTTATCCATATTTGGAGTGGTAGCTTTAGTTTCATGTTTTTTCTTTACTCTAAAAAATCTATAGTGAAATAATGTGTGGGTGTTACCAAGTGGAAGACAATAATGGACTTTGACAAAGCCATAGAAATTGAGCTAATGTGAATTTTGTTAGAATTTCTTTAGGCCTGTTTGAAAATGCTTAAAATAAGATCTGTTCTGAAAAAGTCTCATATTCCGTCTGTTTTCTTTTTCTGTGAAACCTAAGGTTATGTTAGTTTAACAAAAGAACCAGCTTTAAGAATGTTATGCCAAAAATTGACACTTACCATGGTTCTTGAATTTATAAAATCAGTTCACTTATGAATCACAAAATCGGTTCTTTGCTTTCCCAAACAACCTCTATTATTCCTATATTGCGGACACAGCTGGATTGCCCTTTCAACTGTTAACTTTCTGAAATAAGCTTCTTCTTTAAGGGTTTTGAGTATTGAACACACGTAAGAAGAGATCCATTTGACAGGCTTTCAGGGACTCAGTTGTTAGTTTGGGACTTGAATTGGAACTTTATGGAAAAGCATTGTGTAGGCTCTTGATGGCATGTCTTGAAAGGTTCATGTCACTTAGCATGTTATTAAGTGCTTCTTGTGTTCTAGTACACAATCTATTCAAGAAGATCGTTTCATTAAGATTTGAATTCTATGTAAAACTAAAAAGACTTTCTATGGGTTTTCTCTTCCTTGAGTTTTGGATTACATTGTGTTCAAGTTTTGGAAAATTATCTACTGTCCATTTACATACTTTATTTGAACTAGATTAGCCCTTGCTTGTGCTACCTAAGGTCCCATATGCTACCAGCCTACCATTGTTTCCAGTTTTGTGTTTTTGTTTTCATTTTTCCAAAAGCGAAAACTGAAAATGTGTTTAGTTATTGTTTCTTTTCTTCTTCTTTTTTTGGGCTATATTGGCCAATAACAAAATGGTTTTTAGTTCTCATTTTTATAAAAACAGGACAACACTAGTATCTGTTTTCAGAATTTAGAAAAGTGAAAACTGGAAACATTATCATAGGGGCCCAAATTTTTGATAGGATCATAACTTTTTTTCCCGGAATCCAACTTGTATAACATGGAATTAGCTCCCACTAGATTACTGTTCTAAAGTATGGTGTTTTTTAAGGATCGATCTCTCATTTCGTTCATTTTTATTTGCCTTCCTTTAAATGCTCATAACAAATTCTGAATATCAGCTGGAACTGTGAGGTCTCTGTTCGGACCGTTCGTTGAGCTCGTGAAGTCGTTGAATCTTCCAGATTGGCTTGTGCACTGGGGTCACCCTGGTAACATGGTAAATTCCTTCTGTATTTCACTTTCCTGTCGTGACTACGATATCACCGCAAAATTACTTAATTAGAGTTGCTATCTCGGGTTTAATGTTGTAGGCTGTTGTACTGTTTGCCATGGGAGGATATGGAACTTATCTTGGTTTCCGGATTCGCTTTTCCGATGATGTGGTAAATTTCCGAATGGGATTTTTTTTTATTTTTTTATACATGATTGGTAATTATTAGGCGATAAGATCAGGCTATGTCTGGGTGTCATAGAATGCAATCATTGAATTTGTACCTTTACATAACATTTAACTAAAAGAATGATGATCTTGAATGGTTCTATCTAGGAATATTGTACTTATTCCAAATATGTGGAAAACATATAAATGATCATGTAAGAAAAAATATGATTAGGTCTGCCATTTGTCTAAATGCATTCAGGTTATGCTGATGAATTTTACTTTAAGATACTATGTAAATTATGAATGAGGTTATTCAGATCCAACTGACGACCAAACATGGTATAAACATTTATTCAAATATACTCGACCGATTTAGATTGGTTTTATGAATCCAGGAGGAGAAGGCGAAGGCGAAAGACCTACACCCGAAGCTTCTTGCAGGAATGTTTTTCTTCTTTGCTCTAGGTGCTACTGGTGGAGTAACATCCCTACTCACTTCTGATAAACCCATCTTTGAGAGGTACTAGTTGATTCTTTAACCTTATAATTATTCCCGATAGAAAGTCTGAAACTTTTGATTCTTGATGATATTTCATTGGCAATGTTCTATTTTTCGGGATATAAATTCTTCAGCTAATTGAATCTTGTGATTAAAATGCTGTCTTGAAATAAATATTTCTGTTTTTCGACAGTTCCTGATTTTCATGGATTTCTTGCAGTCCTCATGCTGTCACTGGTTTAATTGGCCTTTCTCTCTTGACCATACAGACCATATTGCCAACATTGTTTGAGGTACACCAAAGTTAAGAGTCACTTTCTTTTGACTTTCTCAGAAGAACTTTAGTAGTCTGTTAAGAGATTCATGGTAATTTACAGATATTGCTATGTAGCTCTCTCTCTCTCTCTCTCTCTCTCTCTCTCTCTCTCTCTCTCTCTCTCTCTCTCTCCCAAGTTTTTTGTGTTACTGCAGGGAAATCCAGGGTTACGAAATGTTCACGGGATATTGGGTAGTGGGATCATGACACTCTTCCTTGTCCATGCTGCCCTTGGACTTCAACTTGGCCTCAGTTTCTAATCCAGTTTTGCCCATTCTTAAATAGGACTTAATTCATTACTCATATGTACTATATTTTGTAATTGCAATGTGGGGCTTTTAGCTCCCATTAATGTTCTTGTCCTGGGAATTTCATGAATACTGTAAATAAATACTAAATAAAAAGGAGTGTATTTTCATATGGTAATACTTGGGGCACACTCAAAGACAACTTTTGGGACACAACCCAAGAGATGTGTCTATCTCTTTCTTGTGTCACTGTGGGGTCCAGTGACATCACATGAGAGATATAGAAACATCTTTTGGGTTGTGTCCCAAAAATTGTGTCTTTGGGTGTGTCTCAATTTTTACTCATTTTCACAAGGGGTCTCCTGGTTATATATGCTTGCATATTACAGAAAATAGAACAAACCCTGCAACCTCTGTTCCAATTCTTGCAAGTTTGATCGACTAGATTTTTGCCTACCTTCATGGTACCACCCTACTGCCAATAGTTTGCCTCATTTGAGTGGGACTTATAGCATCTCCAATGCAAAAAGCTATTTTTATTTTTCATCTCAAAGGTATAATTTGACACTGTTACAGTAAAAGTTATTTTTGACAATACTGTTCCAATGGTAGATTTTATTGAAAATGCCAAATTTTGGATCAACTACCATTCTCCTAGTCAACAAGATTGATTCCACTTTCTTTTTTTTTGGTGCAAATTTTCAATTTGTGTAAGGCAACCACGAAATTTATTGCAACAATTCATGATTATATCCCAACGAGCTTGGATAGAACTTTGTGATCATAAGTTCGATCGTTCGTGCTCTTGATATAATTTTGGAATACTCGATTCCAAAAATTATTTTGTGACTATAAATTACCAACAATTGGATCTTGGGTGACACTCAACCAACCATGGCAAATTGTTATATCTTGATCCACAGTAAATGCATTTCCCCTCTATGTGGATTGTTGATTGGTTTTCATTTTTCTTCTAAAAAATTGTAAGGAAAAAAATAAAATTGGACAAGAAAGCACATTATAGAAAGTAGGTTCAAGTTTTATATTTATAGGCATTTAGGAGGATATAAAAGTAAAATCACAAAATATAGTCGTTGGGTTTTGCAATATATCCGTTAGTTAGGTTCCTGCAAAAAGAAAAGAAAAAAAAAATTAGCCGTTGGGTTTTAAAGATAAGTTAATTAGTAATAAATCCAATCTACTCTAAGATTGTTGTAATCAACCCAACCCATACAACATTTTAATGATAGGTCCATATTTTTATTTGGTGACCAAACTACCCCTATGACTCATCCAAAGAATCATTTCCATTTAAATCCACCCAGAATCAAGAGTTTTTAAATTTTAAACATTATATATACTATATATATATATATATATCGCATCTTCTCCAACGTTTCATACTCTCTCTCTCTTTAGAAAAATATACTACATATCAGTTGATTGTCGACCTCCTTCCAAGAACATATAAGGTTCTACATTCAATTGCAAGCTAAAAAACCTCCTAGGCATCCAAAAAGCGTGACGGTGAGGCTCCGGCCGTACAGCTCCGACGAGTAACGACAATGGGGGAGAAAATGTGAGTTTTTTTTTTTCAGTCGTGTGAAATTTTGGTACTACATGTTGATGTATGATTTTGATGGATCATTCATTGTGGAATTGAAGACAAGATTTGGGGGGAAATTAGTTTTTGCGTGTGACTGCAGTCTGAAATTTAGCACTCACTATTGCATGCTTGGAAAATTTGTAAAATTCCACAAGAACTTTCGGTAGTGTGAAAATTCCCCAACAATACTTGACTTTGATGGATCGTTCATTCCGTAGTGCAAAATTTAACACTGCAAACGTATTAAACTTTACACTATTGCTCTTTCGTAGCATGGTTTTGATGAAGACCATAAAAGAAACAGCTATCTTGGAGAAGATCACCAACACAGATTTGTCAGCTTTTTTTTACAGAGCTTGTTTTTACTTTTCTCTAATGGACGTGCTGGAGGCTTTCACAACCTTCGCAGGAATGTGATGGCTTCATAGTGGTGCTTTTAAAATGGAGTTATCTGCTGCAGTTTGATTGTACGATTGATGGTTTTTTCTTTTCTTTAAATTTGTTTGCCTTTGTATTGGTCTTGTTTTTTAATGTGGTTGGGGTGGATTAGTGTAGTCATGTTGGATGCATGCAAGGTGTTTCGTTGAATAGTTTGTCTTGTGCTCTTGACTGAGATTTGAGAGTGGCTCTTGTTTTAATTTGTTCTTAATCTTTCTGTTTTAAAAAACAAATTGGATTTGTGGCAGTATGTAAAACATTTTTTTTTTTATCTTAATAGGGTTTTCGTAATATCAGTTTGAAATTTCATACTACTCGCAGTAAAAAAATTTAACCTAAATATTATTCAGCAGTGTGAAATTTTACACTACTCGCAGTAAAAATTCATTCATTTATTCCAATTAATTTGATATATTCTCTTCGATCTATTGTTATCTCCTTCAATCTTAAAACTCTCACGAATGCAGTATAATACATACAATCATGAATGATTATTGGTAGAGCAGAAAATCCATGAATGGCATTAGCAAGATGTGACAAACCCATAATGTAGTTACGTAAAATCCTGAGATTTCATTTTCATTTTCATTTATTAGATATCCAAAAACAAAGGAATAGGAGATCAGATTTTTCAACAAATTTTTTTTTCAAAACCTAACATGATTTATGGCACAAACACAAAAAACGAAAAGCACTATAATTATGGGATATTAATTCAAAATGAGATATTGGCAAGTCAAAATACTATCATAACTACCAGAATTAATGTGTATATATGGCAAGTCAAAATTAGATTTAATGAATATCCATGTAAAACTTCACACTAATGAATCAGTTGCAGTGTAAAATTTCACTAATGAACCAGTTGCAGTGAAAATTTGCAGTGTAAAATTTCACTAATAAATCAGTTGCAGTGTAAAATTTTACACTAATAGACCAGTTGCAGTATAAAAGTGAACTAGTTGCAATGTTAAATTCAATACCCGCAGAATCTTCAATCCAAAACGTAACAGTGAGCCCAGACTCGTTTATGATGTGATATCTAGATTGAATATGCAATACACTGTGAATTAGAAATGGTGAAACTCATTTGTAACGATTTTGTAAAGTAATATCCTAAAATATTGGGATATAATTTCTATATATATTGTAACCAATATCAACTGGGATTTGATAAGATTTGGTCAGATTTGGTAACTAATTCACTCATTAAATCTGAATTAAATATATGTATATATATATATATGTGTGTGTATATATAGGGTGAGGCTAAATACACCACCTTTTTTGCTAAATACACCACCTTCACTCACAAATTTTTCATCTTTTAACACTACCAGAATTAATGTGTATATATGGCAAGTCAAAATTAGATTTAATGAATATCCATGTAAAACTTTACACTAATGAATCAGTTGCAGTGTAAAATTTCACTAATAAATCAGTTGCAGTGTAAAATTTCACACTAATAGACCAGTTGCAGTATAAAAGTGAACTAGTTGCAATGTTAAATTCAATACCCGCAGAATCTTCAATCCAAAACGTAACAGTGAGCCCAGACTCGTTTATGATGTGATATCTAGATTGAATATGCAATACACTGTGAATTAGAAATGGTTTGTAACGATTTTGTAAAGTAATATCCTAAAATATTGGGATATAATTTCTATATATATTGTAACCAATATCAATTGGGATTTGATAAGATTTGGTCGGATTTGGTAACTAATTCACTCATTAAATCTGAATTAAATATATGTATATATATATATATATATACTAGTTTAAACGCACGTGCGTTGCACGTGAACGGTATCTATCTAAAAACTAATTAGGAACAGTAAGCTAAAATAAAAAAGAAATTAAAATAAGATTAAAAAAACACTTAAATTAGGTATTAAAAAAATAAAAAATAAAAAATAAAAGAAGAAGAATTCATGCAACTTCCACAATAAAAAAGATACACAAGGCACATACAACAATCAATTCATAGGGTAAAAATAATAAAAATTGTTGAATTATTCTTCTTAGACCATTTGTTTATTTGTTCAATAATAATTTTTTTTATGTTACTATTTAATTGTTACCACATGTCTTAGCTAGAATTCTTTCTTGCATCTTTAATATTTTGAATTTACTATTTTCTTTGCTCATTACTTAATAATGACTATATATTTATTTATTGTATGACCACATATGTTAGTATTTCATTAATTTACCGTGTTTGTATAGTAATTTATTAAACTGTAAAATTATTTCATATGTTCTAATTAGAATAAGTTACAAATCAATCATGATCTAGCTTCTTAAATATTTTTTTATATACATTAAAATTTGATTCCTACAAAAAGGATTTATGGAGCCCTCTACGTTCAAGATGGTCAAACTTTTTGTGCTGTGTGGCTTGAAAATTCTTAAAATCTTCAACCAAAATTTTTCATAAAGTCTCTATTGCCAAATTGGCAATATAATTAAAAGAATCACATAAGAAAAAAATTTATAACGGGAATTGACATTAGAAAGTAATTGCTTATTGTCACGCCCCGGAGCAGCATAAATAGAGAAAAATAAATTTCCTTTATGGGTCCATAGGGAATGACGGGTGAATAACCGCATTGTCATCTAATCAAACCAACAAACACCACGATAGGGAGGATGCTATTCATAGAACATAACTTATTAACATAATCAGAGGCTACAGCGGAAACTATAAAAGGTTTGGAAGCAACAGATGCCCAAGTACCAATTATAAAAGTCTACTAAAACTATTACAACAGCTGGCTTATAGTCTCAGGCCTATAACAATAACAACAACAGATATACAAACTAACTATATAAAGCAGCACATCTTCGTCTTCCAGCCTTCAGCTCCAAGTCTGGCAGAACTATCAGTCTTCAGTCCTCAAGACCTACAAATCCCTAGACATTGGAATGTCCAGGGCATAAACGCCATCAGCTTTGAATACAAAGCTGAGTGAGTACATTAAACAACACTCCTCACCGCTATTGTTCAGCATCTTAAAATGCGGTTAATCTCTTATCAATGGCGTCACTCACGGACATAGCAGAGGTCTGATTAAACTATACATGAATCAATGATAACAGGAATCATATTAAATGAACTCAATAATAAAGATCATGGTATAAATATCTCATCACGTATTCACCAAATCCATGCATGTAACCCATGCAACCACCCATGCATCTACCTTTACGTCGGGACGCTGAATCCACGACTGAACCTTTATCTCATCATATCCGTACTCATATTCATATCTCTATCCATCTCTGTATCCATACGTCAATCCCATCATTACAAATCTGTGTTCATTCGTCGATACCAAAATCTCATATCCGTATCCATACGTCGATACAATAATGCCAATCGGAATCACCCGACTAGGCAACAGGTCACACAATCCCTTGATAGGGTTACCGGTCGTCTACACGGTACCACCTATCTGTAAACGATAGAACGGCACATCGGACGTCTTCAACGATGCGTATACCCTCACTGGTCGTCTACACAGCTGAGAATACATTAGAGCACTAGCCGGACGTCTTCAACGGTACACTGGACGTCTTCAACAGTGCATACGCATCACTGGACGTCTTCAACAGCGAGAGGCGCACTAGGAACTCTAACCATCCCACGTCCACCCGACTCGTCAGCCGTTGATCCCACGGATCCCAAAGTACCAATATCTCATTATTCCACATAAATCACAGTTCCCTTTTCTCATCATATCTTCTCATCTCTTCATATCAATATCCCATTCCTCATCAGATTCTCTTATCTCTTCACATCACTATCCCATGCATGCTGACACATGTTGTGAAATGCTCATCTACTAAGTACAGGAAATACCACATGCTCTGTATTCAACATATCTACTCATTTCTGATTATTAACATGCTGTCGTATTCCATTCTACTATTCAGTTCAGCAATATTATCATGTAACAGTTAAACAGTTCATCTCATAACAGTGTTGCACTATCTCTTAAATTAACAATATCGCATAATAAAAGCATGGATCAACATTTAATCAACTAAACTGTTCATATTATAATCAACAGGAATTAATCATGTTCTGCAAGGTTCGATCGATTGAGGTCCTCTCGATCGATTGAAGTCAAACTAAGTTCGATTGATCGAAGTCATTTCGATCGCTCGAGGAAAAGTCATTTCGATCGATCGAAGTTCCTTCGATCGATTGAGGAAGCGGTAAGTTCGATCGATCGAGAATAGTTCGATCGCTCGAACATCATCTTCTATCCAGAAACTTGGCAGCGACGAACAAAGATCTCGGGGTCACAATATAAATGTTCTAAACAGCATATAACACCCTAGAATCATTCTTCGAGTGAGTTAATGAACTCACCTCTCTCCGGTCGTCCGGTGGCGGCGTTCCGAGCTCCGCGGTGGCGGCTATGGTGAGCTCGTTCTCTCTCTCCTTCTTCTCTTTCTCTCCTCTTCTCCTCTCTGTCTCTATTCTCCTCTTCTTCTGCTCCTCTTCTTGTTCTCTTCTTCTTCTTCTCCTTCTTCTCTTTCTGCCCAAGCACATATATATATATATATATATCACACACACACATACGGTTACATATATATATATATATATGGAACACACATACACACACAAGCTCTCTCTCTCTCTCTCTAAACTGCCAAACACCACACACACACAAAACATACATATATATATATAGGGAAACAAGAAGGGCAGGTGGCAACCACGTAAACTGAAAATACAACGTTCGATCGATCGAAGTGAGTTCGATCGATTGAGAACAGGTCGGTTAAGGTTCGATCGATTGAAAGAAGTTCAATCGCTCGGGGAAGGGTACACATCACAGAATCAGGTCGGCAGAGATTCGATCGCTCGAAGTATGTTCGATCGATTGAAAAAGCACAATGTTCGATCGATCGAAGTGAGTTCGATCGCTCGAGAAAGATTCTTCTCCAAGGTTTCACACAAGCATACAGGGTCTTATTTATATAACCATGCATCCGAAAATACAGGGTATTACACTTATCCATGGAGTTCACCTAAAGAAAGAGAAAAGATATTGAAACATGATAGAAGAAGGGAAAAAAATGGAATCCACTAAGACCAAAATAGAAAAAACTAATAGGATGGTAGTTTTAATTTAATTTAAAGTCCTAAAATTCTGAAAATGTATTGATAATCTATATCGAAAGAGACTTTTAGGCTCTATTTGGTGCACATATTGAGGGATAGGAAAGAAACAAAAACACTAAGGAAAATATTTTCTTTGTTCATGAGCTAAAAAGGGCCTAAGGGTGTCCATTAATTTGATAAAATTGAAAATTAAGTGTTGAATTTTAAGTACTGGAAATTTTAAGCAGTTGAATTTGCTGTACATAACACATGAGTATTTTAAGTATTGAAATATAATGCAATTAGTGATTATTTCTAGTCGAATTTTTTCAATTAAGATGTTCAATGGATTTTTGGTTGCATTTTCAATTAGAGTAATGCTAGAGTCACAAAGAGATGCTTACAAAAGGATATGGTATCCCATATGGCAGAATTAAGTGTGGTGACTCTTTCAATTAAGTGGTACATTATCAAATGTATTGTACAAAAAATGTGCTTAAAATTTTATTTTACCATTTAATTGGTTATAATCACAAGCTAAATTTGTCTAGCTAACTTCCTATCTTTCTTGTGGAACTTAAACAATGATAACAATTCTACGAATTATTGCTAATAAAGATAACAATAGTAACTTTTCATAAAGAAAAATACTCAATTAAGTTTTACATTCAATAATTGTGTTGCTAAACGCATGGGTAAATTGGGAATGGAATAAAACACATGTCAGCATTGTAGTGGTGAATAAGCAAGAGTGAGAAAAATGCACTCTATGTTAAATGGGTAACCAAATATTAAAGTGGTTGAAATTGAATCCTAAAATTTTTTTAATGCATATCTTACATAGAATAGGTTCGATAGAAGTTACCTATATTATTGTTGGTATAGAATAAACAAAATCGTGAGTGACTCATCATAGAGCTCCAAAAAAGATAAAAGAAGAAGAAGAAGAAGAATAAAACAAATCAAGATTCTTTAAAAAGAGTTATGTAATACTAAGGATTGATATCAGGATTTGATGGGCATAGTTTTATGTCTGTGAAATTACTTCAGTACCCTTAATGAAAACTGAATCCAATAACTGTAAATAGAAGTCCCGTCATGAGAAGGGGACTGATGTTACTATAACTAATAGTTTTTTTGTTTTCATTTTGACCATTAAGTTATTGAAAATATTACATTAATAGTAATGAGAATGAAATTTATAAGTAAGTTGAATGAATGAATAGAAGAGTAAGGAATAATAATTACCTTTAATGCAAAGCTTGAAAGTGCACACTTGTGTAAAGATCAATCGTGTTTAGTTCATCATAGCACATTATTAAGAGAACACGAAGAGTAGACTGTTTTGTGAATCTTAATTAAAGTGTAAAAAAAATGTCCAAGGCTATGGAGAACTTGGAAAGTGGAGACGTATAATAGAAATTAGATACTACCAGTAGGTTCTTTAATACTATCATTAGTCTTCTAGTCCAAAAAAAAAAAGGAGAGAGAGAGAAAAAAAAAGGAGAGAGAGAGAGAGAGAGAGAGAGAGAACTAAAATAATGTCTTAACAAATAGGGCCAAAAGTAAACCTGAGACTGAGAGGCTTGTGAATTCATGTTATTCTTCTACACGATTAATTTCTAGTACACAATTCATTTATTTATTCCTAATACTTGATTTCCTTATTTATCCTAATTTAGATTGGACTTTGTTTCATCCAATGATCCAATACTCAATTAATCCATTCTGGTCCACTTTAATCAAAGAAGCAAACAATTGTTACACAATTACTCAAGGAACATACTTGGGTAAAGTTCTTTAAGTGTGGTTTGTTAGGTTCCCTCTCACAACAGTGGGTCTAGGGATTAAAAAAATAATGTTTAAAATTATTTTATTTATTTATTTATTTTTTTTTTAGTTAATTAGGGTCTCACAATTGTGAGAGGAATCTAACAAACCATGTACAGCTAAGGAACTTTGCCCAAATGTGTTCAATTACTAAAATTCATCTATTAATTTGCTATTGATTAAATGTGAGCTTTTAGATGGATTAGCTCTCAAATATTTGTATTAATTGAAGGCTGAATGCAAGATTTATAATTGGAAGGTAAAATTTTTAAACTTCGTGAGTGTAAAAAGAATCATATACTACTAAGAAATTGGTAATAGGAATTTAGTTAAGAGCCCTAAAATTCTTCATAGACATTTATTATAACTCTTTAAGAGATATATATGTTATTAATCCATCATTCAAGTAACCAAACGTGGAGCCCAAAAAAAGAAAAGAAAAGAGGGGTTATTACACTAACACCCCTTCAACTATGACCATTTTCAATTGCTCTCAACTATAAAACTCAACAAATTGACCCTATTAACTATTTTAACTTTTCACTAACAGCCCTTCTGTTAGGTTGTAGTTAAAAAATTGATTACTTTTGTATCATGTTACTCATATAAAAGTGTTAACAACATAACATTTTTGTTTCTTCTTTGAGTCGTTGAAATTTTAAGAACAAAATTGCCTAAAATTTGGTGTACAACAAAGGGCAATTATTATGCAACAAAGGATATTTTTGTCATAAAATTTCCAATGGCTCCAAGGAGGGACAAATAGATATCATGCTGCTAATAGTTTGTATCATATGTTGCTCACATGATAATAAAAAAATAAAATATAAATTTAAAAAAAAAATGAAAAAAAAAGGGTTCTTTTTTGGGACAAAATTCTAATGGAAGGGGTTTTAGAGAAAAATGCAATAGTTGAGGGGAGTTAGTTTGTCAAGTTTTATAGTTTAGGGGCGTATTTAAAAAAGAGTCATATTTGAACTAAAGTGTGATTGACTTTTTTATTTTTATTTTTTATTTTTAAATTCCGATGGGAACTTGAGTTGTTTGGAAGGAGTTGTAATACACAATAGGATTAATGTCGAATACCATTAATATTAAGGAGTTGTAAAATTGTAGGGATTGTATATAACATGATATATCCAAAGCAAAAAAATAAAAAGTTAAGATTATCATGGACGGACCCAAAAAAAAAATGGTATACTAAAGTTGTTAAAACTCTAAGAAAATTACTTAAGTGAAAGTGCACCGATTGATAAAAGTGTAAACCACTTATGAGCATCGGTAATTATCAATTGCTTTATATCTAAAATACTAAAACCGTCCCACAAATGAATTTACAAAAATAACCGCTACGATCTAGATTTGTAATATTTGTTGATCTATCTCTGCACATAAACATACACATAACAAATAAATATACATACGCATATAATATATACAAGAAGAGGTTATCAAAAAAAAAAGTCCAAGAAAAAAAAAAAAAAAAACTAATGGATTTAGTTTATTCTAGAGTCCAACAAAAAGAAAGTTGATCTATGAGGCAAATAAACATACACATAACATACAAATATGCATACGTATATAATATATATACAAAAAGAGGTTTTAAAAACAAAAAATCAACAAAACGAAAAAAAAAAAAAAAAAACCAATAGATTTAGTTTATTCTAGAGTCCAAAAAGAAAAAACCAACAAAACACATAGATGTTGTTATTAAGTTGTAGGACTCTTATGACATGGACACACTACAAATAAAAAAGTGGTATACTAAACTTTTAAAACTCTAAATTCTAAGGAAAATAGTTAAGTAAAAGTGCACTCATTGATAAAAGTGTAAAACACTTATGCACATTGGTACATTTATATATATTATAGATATAGATATGTGTGTATATATAGGGTGAGGCTAAATACACCACCTTTTTTGCTAAATACACCACCTTCACTCACAAATTTTTCATCTTTTAACACTATAGAATGGTGTATTTAGCAAAAAAGGTGGCGTATTTAGTCTCACCCTATATATATGGTTCTATATATGGGTTAGGGGTAGAATAGTCATCTACTAATTGTACAATAGGATATTTTGGACTAATCTCTAACAACAACTATAATTACAGGTCTATTATTAAGAAGTACTAAATGGTGGGCCTATTATTGTTTGCTAGTAGTTATGCGCGGGCGTGCCATAACCAAAAGTGGTTCGGTGTGTGCAAACTAATTTCCTATATGCTTGAGTCAGTGATACTCAAGGCTTTCAGATCTGACTTCTAAACTAAACGATTGTGTGCGGCGAGTAGGAAAGTACCCTCACCAGAAATCCCTTGGCAGTACTGAAGCGCACAAGCCAAATAGTGTATGAGATTACCAAGTAACCAATCACAAACGATTAATAAAATACAGATTTTATTAATTGTTTGAAAAATACAACCAAAGAACAGATTCAGAACAGGCTCTGATCGTTCGTGAGAATGAAAACAGTAAAAGAAAAATAACAAAAAGAGGGTAGACCTATTTGCTATGAATGCAGAAAGAACATAAAAGTTTGAATGCTTTTGAATGTTGTTGAATGCTTTGTTGAATGCTGTTTTCGAGAGTGACGCGGAGTGCCTTTGCAGCTTGGCCTGCCTCCATATTTATAGCGGCCATGATTGAATTCTGATTAGGAAAGGACTCCTTAGCTTGCGCCTTAAGCTATGTAATTGATTGGTTAGTTAGCAGAAACCTTCCTTATCTTCCACCCTTGCCTTATCATTATCTTGATTTGAAACAATCCCACCATTTCAGGGATCATCTCGTCTAAATCCAGCTGTTAGTGATAAGATTCTTTCTTAAACGGACTTGGATTTCCACAAATCTGGGGTAACGTCACAAATGGCAGCTGTCACCAGAACCGCCTTACCTCCACTCCCATCGGCCTTATGACTGTGACTGAAGACTCATCAGACTCATGTAACGTCCTGTCATGTCTTTATGCCCGATAACATCTTTCCAGATGCTCACGTCCGATCGGGCTCATCCTACCCACCTTTATCACTTTCTGTATGTATGGTGTCCGATCGTCAGTACATTCATGTTCCCTAACTCCCCATCGGGCTCCCATTCTGACAAATGCCCGATGAAGTCCTCCATTCCCAGTATTCAATCGGTCTCCAACGTGTGTCATTGCTCCATTACTTCCACCATTGATGCCCGATAGACCAATGCGGGTCTGATGCTGCCTATCAGGCTCCATCCCATGGAACATCCGGGTTGCCTTCTCTAAACTTCTGGTGACGCTTCCCCTAAGCCCGATGTCATCATCTACTCCGGACCAACCGACCTCTGAAATGCCCATGCCCGACTATCTCTAGGCCCATATCCCCATATCAATCGGGCTGGAAACCCTTTGGCGGTTTTTAGGTGCAAACAATTATAAAAAAAACATCGGTAGAATAGGATATGTAATAACCTGCATTTTCATTTATTGGCATTGTCATATTTAATGTTCATTATCTACTTTTTATTTTAATTACAATTCTTATGTGTAGAATTTATTTCTCGTTTGATTTCATATTTGGAATTCTTATTGGGGCCAAACTGTAATTTTACAAAATTGGTAATACCTGTGTTGAATTTCAAAATCTGTATTTCAAAAACGGTGGAAATGCTTTCTTTTAATTCAAACTGTATTTTTATAAAACCAGAAAACCATTTCTTACGTTAAAATGAATTTCCTGTATTTTTATGACGAACACCGCGTCACGAAAATACCAGTTTACTTCCAAAACTGTCCACGCCGTGCTAAACTTTCGCAGATTTTGGAAGTGATATAATTTATAAAGCAAGATTTGACACTTGCTTTATTTCCATTTATGGCAACTAATCATTAGTTAAGGCAATGTTTGGGAATGTTTAACTTGTGTGTGTAATTTTTGTGCCATAAGCTAAATTCCCAAACACACTCAATTTGACCCCTACACATCTAACTTGGCCTTTGGTGAACTGTTGAGATCATATCTCAGTGTATAATACGTATGTATGGCTGTGAATACATGTATTCATTCAAGGTGTAAGTATTCTTGGCCTCCAAGTTCTTGCATTCCTATATAAACACACATACAACTCACAAGTTGTTACACTACTCATTCTGCACTAACATTCAGAGAGTTTCAGAGAGGACTTGAGAGTTCCTAATTTCTGAAATATATATAGAGTGAGAGAGAGCTCTTGATCAACATAGCCAAGCTTGGTTTGGGTGCTCTAATTTCTTGAATCATTCTCAACAAACACACACTTTTTCACCTCAGTGAGTATTTTAAACTCAGTCCTAAATGAAATTCATGCTTAGTTACTGTTTGAGTGTATAAAATTGCTAATCACCATTGTTGATCTTAACTATGGAAGTTAGAGCTTCAAAATCACAATTTTTCAACCTTAACCAAACCAAGTTTTTAGAGATGATTTTGAAAGAATATAGTCTATAAAGTCTATGGTTTAAGTTATGGAGCTTAATTCATTCATATCACAACGTATATTGAAAATGAAGTTTTGATGTCTTTTGAAATTTCATAAAATTTGCGAGCTATAGTTTGTTTTATGTTAAATTGATTACATACTCATAATCAGTGTGAAAAACTAAAGAGAATCATATATTACATGTCCTATGAATTGTTGGATTTGAAAATGGGTCAAAAAGACCCCTGAAATCTGAAACAGAGCAATCTGACGAGGAAGATGAACCCTCTGCTTCAACTCGCGCGCGCGAGCGAGGATCGTGCGAGTGGACCGCGCGAGCGACCCCTCGCACGAGCGAGACTTGTATTCTCAGGCAGACAGAAAAGTTTATATATTAAAAATGAAAATTGGGCAGATCGCGCCAGCGGACCGCGCGCACGATCCTTGCGTTCCCAGGCGGACAGAAGGTTTTATATAAAGAAAAAGGAAAAATGGGCAGGTCGCGCGAGCGACCCCTTGCGCGAGCGGCCCACGCGCGCGACCTCTGGCAGTTTCAAATTTTGCTTGTTTTGTGATAAGGAACTGTTTGGGTGGTATTTTATGAACTGTTAAAGCTCTGTTTGGGAAATTTATGAAATCAGAATCTTAATTGGTTATGTTTGGACGATTAAAATGTTGTTTTGTGACTTATCAATTCCCGTGCGTGCATTGTTGTATAAATCAGCGAATTGCCTCATGTTTTAAAGTTTCATGACATACATGTGGTGTCAGTTGTACATGCATGGTGAGTGTGAATGTTGGTCGGTTTGGAAAAAAGTAATGGTCAGTGTGGCATAGTGAGTACGGTTGAGAATGTGATGTGGACACTCCCTGGTAAGTGAGTACCAAAGTGTGTTGTGATTGAGATTGCGGCGATGGTGTCTTTGAAATGCGACAGTGGCAAAACTGGACACTCCCTGACGACCATGGTAGCGTCAAAGTGTGTGAAGCTGAACTTGGACATTCCCTAGCACCCATGGAAGTGCTAAAGTGTGGCATACAGACACTCCCTGATACCCGAGTCTGGATACTGCGTGAGGGTTCCTCCGGTATTTGCATGGCGGATTAGGTAGTCAAAGTGTGAGGCAATGGACACTCCCTGGTACCCCGGACCAAAGTGTGAGGCAAACTGGACATTCCCTGGCACCCCTGTGCTAAAGTGTGGCTATCGGAATATTTCAAAGATACCGATGTGTGGTGGTGGGTTGTTGAGTTTTGTCGAGAGAAAAGAGTCGGTAAGATGAGATGGTGCATTGTTCTCATATATACACGGTCACATATACGAGAATTATATCTGTTAAATAATATTGTGGTTGTTTCCTAAAATGAACTCATTGCTTTATTATTGGATTAAATGAGAAATGTAAAAAGGTAAATGAGTATGTTTTACATTCAAAGTTATGTTTTTAATACTCACCAGCTTCTTGAAGCTGACGACGTTGATGCGTCATGGACATTCGTGTTTAGGTTTTTCAGGTTATGATCAGGCTGAACGTTATGACTATGCGAATTGAGAACAACTTCTGGGAATAGAATTTACTTTCATATGCTTTAAGTTGAACTGATTTTGTAATAAGGATGACTGTAATAGACACTAAGTTATTGTTTTGATTTAAGGCGGTTTGTGCCTTTAGAGACCCCGTGCTGTAATATGTAATAAGTTAGAAAAATATTTGTAAGACTTGATTGCTCTTCTCTGATTATTATTGTTTATCGTTGTTCGACGTTTGGGACGGAATCGATCCTTCAAACTGTCGCGACCTGCGAGTCCATAAAGGAAATTAAATGCTTTCCATATTTATGCTACGTCGGGGCGTGACAGGACATTTGACCATATTTTTCTTTAAAGAGTGGCAGCTGGCATCATTGTTCATGGGTCCACTTATTTGACAAAGTCATTTGTTCTCTCAAATTTCAGAACATAAATGACTTTGTCATTTTTTGGTAACTGGTATGGCGCAGCATTAGAGTGAGATAATTTATTTGAGCTATCATTTTTCGATTTTGACAGTGGATTTGACTATCGTGTTGAAGTTGTTCTTACACTCTTGACATGCAAGGGATTCCACTATTTTGCGTATGAGTCCTACTCAAATGAGCCAATTTAATTGACTGCAGCATGCAGGTGTATCGTGTAGTACCAAAAAATTAATAACAATGTTAGGGGCACTAACAAATCTCACTAACACTCACACTCACACTGAGTATGAGTGTGGGTGTGAGTGTTAGTGAAATTTATTAGTTGTCCAAATATTAATCAAAAATTAATCGTTGATTCGTTGACCGAACAAATTCGGTACCTTCTTCATTGCACATAAAGGAGAGATGTACTCAAAGATCATTTCACTAAAGTCAAATACAATATACTGCAAGTACAGAGATGTACTTGGCCTAATGAGATGTTAAGTGAACACGATATGTACTGTAGTGAAATGATCTTAGTTGGGAACTGAAAAGCTCAGGGCTCGTTTGGTAACGTTGTCGTTTTTTGTTTTCTGTTTTGGTTTTCATTTTTTAGGAAAACGAAAACTGAAAACATGTTTGGTATCGTTTCTGTTTTTATTTTACAAAAAACGTTTTAAGAATTTGGGGAAATTTTGAAAACAACTAAAACGTGTTTTCGATTTCATGTTTTTTAAAAACCAAAAAACGATCGGGCCCTCTTTCTCACATCTGACGATCTGCCCTCGGCCCGTAAGTCCTTCTTCTTCGATCTCTTCTTCAATCTTCTTCTCCGATCTCTTCTTCTTCTTCGATCTCTTCTTCTTCAATCTTCTTCTTCTTCTGCTGCTATCTGTTTTTCTTCTTTCTTTCTTTTTCGATTGTTCTTTCTTCTTCTTCGATCTTCTTCTTCTTCTGCTGCTATCCGTTTTTCTTCTTTCTTTCTTCTTCGATTGTTCTTTCTTCTTCTTCTTCTACGATTTACATTATCTCTCTGTTTTCATCTGAAAATTAATTTTGGGTATTAAGTTTTGGAATCACATTTTCTCTCTATTTTCATCTGGGTATTAATTTTAGGTATGAATTTTCTGTCTATTTTTCTCTTTTATCAGATTAACAAGAGCAAGACTCTAAGTAGGATTTTGGACCAGTCACTCTCAGCAAGGTCATATCTCTCTCTCTCTATATATACATGCCTAATATATATATATATATATATATATATTATCTCAGCAAGATCTGTGTAATGAATTTAGAGACAAGTCATTGTTTTAGGAATTTCATTGTAATCAACTTTTAATTCCTTGATTTTATTTACTTGTTTGAATCTTCTAGCTTATATATAAATTAAGAATTATACAGTGGAACACATAAGAAATATTTTATCCCAATTTTGATTTCTTGTGTACTAAATGTCATATTCACTCATCTGTACATATTATCCCAATTTTCTTTTCCTTTCATTTTATCCCAATTCTACAGTGGAATACATAAGAACTATTGACTGTACATATTGTGGGCATCTATGCATATGCCTGGTTCTATTTCTATATATAGTTTCAGTACTGCTCCCAAAAAAAATGGAAGGAAAAGAAAAGCAAAGAAAAGAAAACAACCATAGTGACCAAATATTACATACTGAGTTGTTCTCCAAAAAATTTACAAATGCTTTGACAGATGGTAATGAGTTGTTCTCCCAAAAAATTTATAAATGCTTTTAGAGAAGTGATGGTCTGTGATTTTCCTTTACCTATCTACTTATATTACATACTAAGTTGTTCTCCAAAATATTTACAAATGCTTTGTGCAAATTATCACTTTTTATAGTATGGGTTGATCCCTAATTATTATTTGTAAAGCTTTGACAGATAGTAATGTAATTTGAGTTGAACTAAATTGGAAAATGAGAAGAAAATGTAATTGATAAACTTTAAAAGGTACACTAGATTACAAATGCGCAGTTAGTATTTTAAAGTTGTTTCCAGTTTTTTATTAGAAAGAGAAAGACATCTACTACTATAAAAGTTCACCAGGACCAGGGTAGTTCCAAAGTTGATTGTTTAGGAAAAAATCACCCTCATGTTACTGAAATCAATTTTCTTGCATTTCTTATACCCCTACTAGTACATAGATAGCCATTTACAAATATTGCTACCTGCTTTGAAATTGAGTCAAGTAAATCACACAGAGAAATTGCACAAGAAATGAAACAACCAATAAAACAACAATTTACACCTACAAAGGAGATGCATGGCACGGTTTAGATGTGAATTAGGAGAAAATTGTTACATGCACACTGTGCATTTCCAGCTCTCTCACTCGCACAATTCTGAA
Source organism: Hydrangea macrophylla (assembly GCA_033977485.1). Taxonomy (NCBI): domain Eukaryota; kingdom Viridiplantae; phylum Streptophyta; class Magnoliopsida; order Cornales; family Hydrangeaceae; genus Hydrangea; species Hydrangea macrophylla. Next base: position 107,115,634 of record CM066983.1, on the reverse strand, counting down.
TACTCTCATGCAAGAAAGCTATTAGTGTTTTGGGGCTCATTACTCTTTTCTCATTGTGGAAGAAAGTATAGTGTCATTGCTCATTTATCTATCCAATACTTATTACCCTGAATCCCCTCACTTATGGATGTTCCTATCTCTATTCTATCTCTACACAACTGTCTTGTATAGGTAAGACTCAAAAAAAAAAAAAAAAAAAACTTTGTATACTTATTTTGCATCATATAGTCCATGTAGTTATTGGTTTCAATTGTACATGTCCAAAATGTATTTTTAATGGGTGTTACTTAGTTGTTTCTTAGTTGCTATTACTTTCATTGTTGCATAATACGTGTGAACTACTCTTAATATTTTTAATTATTAAAAGTAGATGTCAAACGTTAATGACGATGAAGTTGTTGAGATTGAGGGTGACGGCAAAAATGGGGCACCGTGGCCAGAGAAGAATCTTTCCATCTTTATTGGCCTTATGGAAGGAGAGGTTAAAAAGAATAATAGGCCTACTACCACATTCACAAAAAATTCGTGGGCCTATATGAAAGAACAAATGAAGAAGGAGACTGGATTTGAGTATACTCATGATCAGTTGAAGAACAAATTCAACCAACTTAGGGCAGTATATAGGGACTTCCAAAAGCTGATGGGTTCGACTGGAGCAGGTTGGGATCCAGTTCATAAGAATGTAGTGCTTTCTCCCAAACAATGGGAAAGCAAGATTAAGGTACAAAGCGAAAAAACACTTTGATATTTATTTCACAATAAATCTAACTATAATAATAACGACCTTTTATGTCATGTTTACATAATTTTATCATAGGTAATCAGGCATGCTAGGACTTTCAAAAAGAAAGGGTGTCCTTACTTTCCACAGTTATGTATCATTTACGGTGACACCACGGCAACGGGAGAAAATTCATATCCTTCATCGAAACTACCGTCCGATTCTGAAAATGAAGAAGAACCCATAGATGACATTAGAGATGATGACCATGACACTTCTAAATCAACAGAGACTCGAAGTCGCTCTACTACTTCCAAGCGTGCTCGTCGTAGTAGAGACAATGTGAATACTACCATTGCACGTGCCATGGCTGCATTTGTGGATGACTCAAAAAGGAGGACAGACATTTTGGAAAGGAAATTTGCGAGTGCTCAACCACTTGTTGATTCTCTGACTCATATGTCATCTGGTAGTGGTGCAACTTCTGGCCAATCCTCTGATCTAGTGCAAGAGTGTTTGGATGTTTTGAATGCAATGGAGGACATCGATGGATTAACTTACTCAAAAGTGCTGAGTAAGTTACATGATGATCATCTTTGGAGGAGGATATTCTTGGGCATACCTGCACAAAGGAGGAAGGAGTGGATCCTTACTTTGTGACTTGATTTTGGTTGTTAGACTACTTGAGTTACGATGTTGTTTGGTTGTTAGACTATTTGAGTTACGATGTTGTTTGGTTGTTAGACTATTTGAGTTACGATGTTGTTTGGTTGTTAGACTACTTTACTTTCTTGGTATTTCTTGATGCTATGACTTTTTATGTTTCTTGACTTGATAGTTCTAGACTTTGCTTTATTGATATTTGATATAGAGTTACTAGAAATTGCTTGTCATATATTTGTTAATTTATTTCAGTAAGCAGGTTTATTCATGGAATCAATAGCAAGCGAGCAAGAAGGTGATATTGATGTGATTGATGAGATTATTGAGTATGATGAGCATGCAATGTGGATGATGTTTTTATGGACCCAGTATAACAAATATAGCACATCAAATCAACCGATTAGGAACTCTCAACTTACGGGACATGATTATGTGCTCGAAATATTGAATGGACATGAGGACAGGTGTTATGATAATTTTCGAATGAACAAAGATGTGTTTGTTCTATTTTGCGAAGAGTTAAAGGAGAAGGGGAACTTGAAACCATCTAGGTACCTTACGGTTCAAGAGCAAGTGGCAATATTTTTATTAATTATTTCTCACAATTTTAGAAATCGTTTAGCTGCCGAGCGATTCCAACATTCAGGACAAACCATTTCTCGATACTTTAACAAAGTCCTAAAGGCAGTTTGTAGGATTGGAGTTAACATTATCAAGCCTCATAGTTTTGATGTGGTTCCTCCTCAAATCCGGTTCAATCCAAAATATTATCCATTTTTTAAGGTAAGTGTTTCTTAGTCTATACATTATCTATTTGCTATGATTAGAACTGATATTTTCTTAAAGTTGGACTCCATTTGAAATTTATTAATGTTTGATGTTGTTTTCGTTAGAATTGTATTGGCGCGATTGATGGAACACACATTGATGCACGTGTACCGGTGGATTCACAAATTCCATATCGGGGTAAGAAAACTGAACCAACCCAAAATGTAATGTGCGCAGGTTCTTTTGACATGCGCTTTACATTTGTAATGTCCGGTTGGGAAGGAACGGCAAATGATTCTAGGATATTTCTTGAATGTGTCAATAATCCTGAAAACAATTTTCCAACTCCGCCAAGAGGTAGTTACTTTAATTCTTGCTTATATTTGATGCATTTCTTTAGTGCAAAACATGTATGTATTTTTATATGTTATTTTGCCTTTTATAGAAAAGTATTATCTCGTTGATTCTGGATATACCAATATGCCGGGATTTTTATCCCCATATCGTGGAGAAAGATATCATTTGCGTGATTTTAGAGGTAACGGCCGTCAACCAAGTGCACGTGAAGAGCTATTCAATTATCGTCATTCTTCATTGCGGAATGTTATAGAGCGCTGCTTTGGAGTATTAAAGGCTCGTTTTCCCATTTTAAAACAAATGCCTCCTTATCCACTCCGCACACAGAAGTACATTCCAAATGCATGTTGCACTGTTCACAACTTTATACGAATGCATGCAACGGTTGATCGATTGTTTGAGGAATTTACAGCTGATCAAGTTATTGTTGATGACAATTTTGGAGATGGTGCAGGAAGTAGTGCAAATGTCCCTGTTGAGATTGATGTGAGTCAAAGTCAGTTGCGTCGAATGGCTCGTGTAAGGGACCAAATTGCTAATCAGCTTTGGGCGAGTGTTCAACGTGATTAACTTGTTTGTGGGGATTTATTTTGCTTATATCTAGATAAAATTTGTTTGTAAAACAATTTTTAATGGTTATGTTACTATGTTTATTTGAATGTAATGGCTTGGATATTATTCATTTGTATGGAAAATGTAATGGTTTAATTCATCACATGTTTGTCAACAGATAATATTATTTGTTTGCACAGATAAAAACATAAAACGAGACTCCTCCAAAAAAAAAAAAAACAACCTTGGGGAGGTTAGTGTAATTATGAAAACCTATGAGAGATCTATGTTATTAGACCTAAACTAGGGGGAGGTCACAGTAGTTATCTTAAATGTATTTTGGGAGGCATTTTTTGAAAGAGAGATTTGACATTGATACCGTTACCAAACGCGTTTCCTGTTTTTGTTTTCTTTTTTTAAAAAAAATCACCAATGTTACCAAACAAGTTTCTGTTTTTTTTTTTTTATAAAAAAAAAACAGAAACTGGTTTTCGTTTTTAAAAAACTGAAAACTGAAAACAGAAAACGTTACCATGCGAGCCCTCAATTTTGGTTTATAATAATAAGCTTTAAAATGTAGCTAAGTTTCACTTGCTTATGATCCTAAGCCAATTTTGCACGAGGCTTTTTCTGAAGATCCAATGAGCTTCAAATTTTGCTATAAAACATCCAAAATGAGTGGCATTTTAGGTGCAATGTTTGAATGAAAGTGGTATTCGTGTGGTGTGGCTAAGCCCAGTGAAATGGAACATTGCAAATCTTTTCTTCATAGGTAAGCAGGTGAGAGATTCAATACCCCACACTGATGTGGAAAAATGGGTCTTTAGAACCTTTGTCCATAAAATGGAACTTACTTTGAATGACCTCTAAAAAAAAATTCTGTAGATCAAAGTGGATGTTAGGGCTGCTCAAAATCCACCCGCCCATCCGACTCACCCGACCACCCGACTCACCCGTAGCCTTTTTATTGGTTTTTAAACAATGTGGGTGGAGTCACGGGTCTTAGGGGTGGAAACCCGACAGTTTCGGGTGGAGTCATGGGTCTAGGGGGGTGAAAACCCGATTCATCCGACCCGACTCGAAACACACTTAATAATTTTTTTAAAAAAATATATATGTAATATACATGCTTATATCAATATATGCATTATGTATTATATAGTCTTTAATGTATATATATGTAATATACTTATATCAGTATATGTATTATGTATTATATAGTCTTTAAATATATACATATGTTATATTCTTGTATCAATAAAATATATATGTCACTAGCGGAGATATAAAAACATTAAAACTATCAAACTAGCACATGACTATGTTTTTATTTTTGTTTGGTTAGAGATTTGGTTAGCCCATGATTATGTAGACAAAAACATTCAAAGCAAAAAAAAAATGAAGACAAAGTCATGTGTAACGCAAATGTTTGATTGAGACAAATGAGACAATTGGGTTTCACCCAACTCGACCCGACTCACCCGACCACCCGATGAGTCGGGTGCACCCGACAAAGCGAATGGATGACGGATGGAAGGAGGGCAAACCCGACTATATTCGAATGGATGAGCGGATGAGGGCCAAACCCGATTCACCCGACTCATGAGCACCCCTAGTGGATGTGATATATTATCATATGGTTTACCATTACAAAGACAGAGTAATGCCACTATTACCAAATTTCATCTCAAATTTGGTTCTGACTTACATAGGATTGTAAAAAATAACTTTTAATACAAATCACGTGATGTGCACAAGAATTGAATGTGCAATCACTTGTCATATATATACGATGGAATAAAAATCAAGTGGTCTCCACAAGAATTTAATATGCAATCACTATTACATATGTTGAAACCAAATAGAGTAAAATTTGACATTGTAGCATCTATACTATTATACTATTCTATAAAGGGAGGAGGTAGGGTACCTGTTCAATTTTTATTGCCACTTATATATACGTCATAACCAACACACTAATCTATCTAAAATACTTATGGAAGAGTCCTATTTTGTCATTATAAAACTCTCAACTTAACTTCAACCGTTTTTGAAATACTGCTGTACGCAATAAATTTCAAGTATAGAAATAATGAGAAAATTGAGGAACAAATATGATTTTATTGATTTCAGAAAATATGAGTACAATCTCTGTATAGTTTTTTTACAATGAAAATAAAATTCCTTTGATTCGATCTCCTTGATTGTTCACGATTCAAGGGCTTCTGGAGCTTGTTCTTGAACCGTAGATTTGTCCTTCAAATCTTCACACTGGATGAAGTGCTTGTAGGAAAGCTTGAACGAGGGTCGGGGCTTAATCTCGAACAAACAAACGATTAATCTTCCTTCAATTTCTTAAAGAACGGATTAAACAAACTTGACTTGAATCTGAAGAACAACAAACTGTATATTTGTTCTTCATAAAGACTTGGGTGATTTGAATGTAAGAGAGAGCTCCCAATTTTTGTGGAGAAATCTTAACTTATTGAAAGGCCAAAAGTCCCTTCTACATGGGTAGAGACCCCTATTTATAGGCTTAGGATATAGAGTTTGAATTTGAGACTCAATACATCCTAACCGTTGATTTGAAGTCCTCTCTTGAGATTTTGACACGTGTCACCACTTTAAAGACCATTATTTATATGGTTTCATATGGCGCAAATGACACATATCAAAAATAAATTGGTCCACTTATATCTGGTGGGGTCCACTTTTGAGATAATTTTAACTTCTTGATTTTGACTAATTGTAATAATTAAAATTAATTAATTATTAATTAATCAATCGGTAATTAAATAATTACCAAAATTTAATGTCTACAACTGTATCACGTTTAAAATTCTTAAAACTTCTAGAACTGTCATTTACCAAAAATTGCCTCATGTCTAAGAAGCCCACACGTGTCTCTCAAAAACTGAAAATGCAAACTGTCTCCCACTGCTGTTCTTGAAGAAGTATCCAATGGCCCCACTTTCATTCTCAAATTTGCTATGAAGTATCGTCTCTCATAATCGAAACCAAACCTGTGGTTGCTCGGGCGAGACTCTTGGGGAGTGCTATACAAAAAGTGATTCTCAGGTCCTTTCTCTTTCTCTCTAATCTGACACTGCCTATGTAATTTTACTTTGCAAACTAATCTGAGTCAATAATTGATCTCTAATTGAAGGAGTATGTTTTATGACTCTAATTGATTGTTTATCTATGTTACTTACTGCATACTCAATTAGGTTGGTTTTCTTGGGGTCGTTTGGTAACATTGTGATTTTTGATTTTCAGTTTTTGTTTTCATTTTTTGAATTGATCTCAATCAGCCATCAATGCAAAAAATGAAAAACAAAAATTGAAAACCAAAAACCACAATGTTACCAAACGAGCCCTAATCAAACTGGTCATCTTTTTTGAAAAAAAAAAACTGGTCATCTTTTAAATTGGGAACTATTATTCCCACACCAAAAACAAACTAATGTACTTTTATGCTACTACTAAGCCAAGCTTTAGATTTAAACTATCTGCTCAATTCTTAGTATATATCAATGTTATATGTGTGAGTGCGAACATGTTTATCGCAGTTTATAAAATTAGGCTCCGTTTTCAACAAATTCTCTCGGCATTTTTTTTTTGGTTCAAGTTTAAGAACATAAAATAAATATACTAACATATTTTGCACACGCAATGTGTGTGCTCGACTGCTAATTGTTAATAAATGTATTTATCATTGAAATTGCCCAAATTTTAAGCACGTTCCCACATCCGTAATCTCCCTCCCATGAAAAAATATTTGTTGCTACAATTGTTTGGATGACATAATATCCACAAATCAAATCAAACTCAACTTTTTATACAATTTTCTCTTCTATTTCAAGAAAACCCTTTGTCACGTAAGCACAATTTTCACATGTAGTTATATCTTATAGTTAAAGAATAATAAGATATCTTCTCAAATTTTAATTTCCAATGTTTTACAAATTGTAACAATGTAGTGGTGTGTTATACTATGATTGCTATCAATCACTGTAATAATATGGAGTACTAATTGTTAATGAATTTACAAACCAAATTTCATAAATATATAGTATAGAATATTATCATCTTTATCCGTGTTGTATTCAATATTTATTCTCCCTTCCATACGTACCTAAAGGAAACTAATAATGTTAGACGCACAACACCAATTATAACACAAGTCACAACCCATGCTTTAAATATATGTACCTTGTGTTGTGTGAATTTTTACACTTCTTTAGAAAGCACAAAATACATGTATTTAAAACATAATTCCAATTTGTGTTCTGTGCCTAGCATTATTCCAGGAAAACACACCCGTTCAGAACTTCAGATCACCGCCAATCATTTTATCCCATGAAAGGTTACGTGGCAACAAGTTCACTGTTCACCATCCTAGTATGATGGAGAAGTTATTCAGTGAGCCCGTCACGCCACGTCAGCATGCTGACGTGGTGTGGCCATCTAATCTTAACCACCCACTTGCCCCCTCCTTTATGGGGGATCATGACAAGTGATTAGTGAAATTTTAAATCTGTTAGCCACTTGTCATGATCCCCCATAAAGGAGGGGGCAAGTGGGTGGTTAAGATTAGATGGTCGCACCACGTCAGCATGCTGACGTGGCGTGACGGGCTCACTGAATAATTTCTCAGTATGATGGGGAGTCGAGCAACCACTGGATCATCGTGGTTCTCTGCCTACCAGATTATTTCTGGCCACGATCTGAAGGTGTGTGAAGTGGGACCACCGGGGAAGAAGGTGGTTGGGCTCTGATCACTGAAGGCGAGCGGAAAGAGCGGGGATGCAACAGATGAGAGAGAGAGAGAGAGCGAGTCACACGAATTCCTACCATCATATCCGCCTAAATATAAATACACGGTTGTATCTCTCTCTCTCTCTCTCTCTCTCTCTCTCTGTGTCTCTCGATTGATCACTTTTTTCGTTCTCTCCACATTTCTCAATCCTTGGAACGTTTTTTGCTGTTTCTTCTCGGAGACATACGCACAGGTTCGTGTTTCTACTCTTGTTCGGATTATTTATAGCAGAATGCGTTCGTTAGATTCAGACCAAATCCAATATGTGATTCCATTCTTCGTTGCTTTGATTTGGATCGTGAAATCGATGAAACAGAGTGTTACGTTTTCTGTAATGAATTGATTCGTTTTTACGTTGTGTGTGCGCTTAATTTGCAGCGTTTGGCGTCGTTTGCCTTATAAGATCCAGCTTTTGCGACCTTAATTTCTCTGTTACCGGCTTTGATTTTCTTTGCTTTTTAGTTGTACTCTACATTTAAATTAGATCCTACTGTTTCACTACTCCAGTAATGATTTTCAGTTTGGTTCCATTCAAATTTTTATTTGTGCTCTTTAAAGGTGCTATATTGATTAACCAAGTTTGGTCTCATTCAGGTTTTGTTATTAGCAATATTGTTATGAAAGTTTTGTATCCATCTCATCTCTGCCCCCCCTCTGATATTTCATATTTGGTCTTGTTTTTGTTGGGATCTCACCCTCGCAAGGCCTAATACATCTGATTTTATTTCATTGGCACTTGTTCAATTTTTTTTTTTTTTTATTTCTTTTTTACTATTTAACTGTATAAAACATACTACTGTATGTATATTGTTTTTCTTTTTGGAATCCATATAAACACATACATGTACAAATATTGTAGTAACTACGTATCTCAAGTTGAATCCATGTTGTTCCATGAAATTTAGTCATTCCATGTGTACGTAGTTGTGTGAGGAACTAATAATGGATTCTTTAATTAATTGTCAGCGTCAGCCTAGATATGGACACCTTCCTCTTCACCTCAGAATCTGTCAATGAAGGCCACCCTGACAAGCTCTGCGACCAAGTCTCAGATGCCATCCTCGATGCTTGCTTGGAACAAGATCCGGAGAGCAAAGTTGCCTGCGAGACCTGCACTAAAACTAACATGGTCATGGTCTTTGGGGAGATCACAACTAAGGCTAAAGTAAACTACGAAAAGATAGTCCGAGACACATGCCGAGGCATTGGGTTCACATCACCTGATGTTGGCCTTGATGCCGATCACTGCAAGGTCCTTGTGAACATCGAGCAACAGAGCCCAGACATTGCTCAAGGAGTTCATGGTCACCTCACGAAGAAATCTGAGGAAATTGGAGCTGGTGACCAAGGTCACATGTTTGGCTATGCCACTGATGAAACACCTGAACTCATGCCACTAACTCATGTCCTTGCTACCAAGCTTGGTGCCAAGCTCACCGAGGTCAGGAAGAACAAGACCTGCCCATGGCTGAGGCCTGATGGTAAGACCCAAGTGACCGTTGAGTACAAGAACGAGAATGGAGCGATGGTACCCATCAGAGTTCATACTGTTCTCATCTCAACCCAACACGATGAGACTGTTACTAATGATCAAATTTCCAAGGATTTGAAAGAGCATGTGATCAAACCTGTCATCCCAGCCAAATATCTAGATGATAAGACCATCTTTCACCTCAACCCATCGGGTCGTTTCGTCATTGGTGGACCCCACGGTGATGCGGGACTCACTGGAAGGAAGATAATCATCGACACCTATGGAGGATGGGGGGCCCATGGTGGAGGTGCTTTCTCGGGGAAGGATCCAACAAAGGTGGACCGGAGCGGTGCGTACATTGTTAGGCAGGCAGCCAAGAGCGTGGTGGCTTCTGGGCTTGCCCGTCGGTGCATTGTGCAGGTTTCTTATGCAATTGGGGTGCCTGAACCTCTGTCGGTGTTCGTTGATACTTACAAGACGGGGAAGATCCCAGACAAGGATATATTGGCTCTAATAAAGGAAACCTTCGACTTTAGGCCAGGAATGATGTCAATCAATCTTGACCTCAAGAGAGGAGGCAACTTTAGGTTCCAGAAGACAGCTGCTTATGGTCATTTTGGCCGCGATGACCCAGATTTCACTTGGGAGACAGTCAAGGTCCTCAAGCCCAAAGCTTGAGTTTGTGGGTTAGCCGGTGAATTTTTCTGCAAACGAACTTTCTGTAGCCAACTTTTTGGTTGCAGAGGAATAAAGAAGCTCCATCACATACATCTAATAGTTCCATTTTCAAGGCTGTAGTCATGTGGATGAGGCGATGTGTGCTTTTAGTTCAATTATTAGGATATTACCATTTGAGGAACCTATATGGTGGTTTGACACTTATTTTTGTTTTGTTTTTTTTTTTTTTTTTTTGAGTTATCATTTTCCAAGTATTTTTTTTCCGATGAATTATCCAATTCTTTATTGAGGATCCCGAGTTATTCGTTCATTTTACCAATTTTGAATCTCTCAGTTTATATTGAAGTAGGTAATTCACTAATTCTAAACATATTTTGATTGAGTCGAGTTAACTGATATTCACACGTTTAAGGTGAGGCTGCCCATAGTAGATGATTGGGAAAAAAAATTTCCACAATGAGAGTGCATTAAATAACTTTTAGTCTTGATGCACACTTATCAAAATGTATATTACTTCTTTCAAGGTAAACTGGAGATCAGACAAAGGCTGTGTTTGATAATCCCATTAAGTGCTGAAAATGAAAAAATTCAGCACTTATTCTTTTTCAGTGCGTTTGATAACATACCACTTAATTAAAAAAATAGCTCCAAAACCACTGAAAACTTTAAGTGAAAAATTTCTACTGAAAATAATCACTGAATGCAGTCTACTTCAATAGTTGAAACACCATTTTAAGGAATAAAACTTCAAGCACTTAAAATTTTCAGTACTTAAAATTCAGCACTTAATTTTCAGCACTTAATTTTCAGTTTTATCAAACGCACCCAAAGTAGAGTACAAAGATGAAATTTGTTCCTTAAAATCAGATTGAGCTAATGTCTCTACGAGTGCAACCAGAGACGGTCATGGAGCCTCTCTTCTCCGGCACCAAACATTTCATCGATCCTTTCACCGTCCCGATAAAAATGAAAAGTAGGTGTATACCGTATATGCTGAGTTGTTTCTGGGCATTCATCTATATCTGCATATACAAAAGCAAGCTTTCGGAACTTGTTACTTAATTGGCAGTATGCTGGGAGGATTTGGCTGCAAACACGACACCTGTAAATAATTAAACCAATTAGTTTGAATCTGATGTACCAGTTTAAATTAACGCACTCAATATGGGCACATACGCACCCCCCAAAGCAAAACTTACTGCTCTAGGCTTTATTTGATTTATGGATTTGGTGAGGTACAATAGAAGAAAATACAGAGAAAAACACTTTTCTTTAATTGATTATTAAGGAAAAAAAATAATTAACAATACCGTCGTTTTCAAAAAATGAGTTGCAAAGACCAATGAGAGGAATCAGAAGTTGCATGAAGGAAAAAAAAAAAGGAATTAATTCCAACGTATTAATACCGTCATTGCGAGAATATCAGATAACGAGATACCATTACCATACTGATATCGGGTTTGTTGTGACTTGTGAGTGAGCTGTCCTATACCTTCTCTAGGATCAAAATAAACCTTAAAATTCCAAGATTCACAACACTACGCGAATGCACAGCTACACGAAAGCCCAAGCATGCTTTCCATGAGAAGATATAGGACAGCTCACTCACAACAAACCATTATCTCAACGCCTCCCAAGTAAATTGTCAAAGATAAACAAACCAGGAAAGAATGAACTTTATTCTGTCAACAACGTATGAACTTATTGTGTCACAACCCAATGGAAATTTATCTCCAGTATGACATTAGGCATTACCATGATAGCTCTAGACACAAACTAGAGTAGCTAAGAAAAGTTTAGGCAACCATGGAAAAGATTTTTGAGACCGTGATAATCTGTCTAGACATCAAGAGTTGCAAAGACCAGTCAAAAGAATCAGAAGTTACACGAAACCAAACCAAACCAAGCCTTGTGTCCCAATCAATTGGGGTCGGCTGTATGAATCTTTTTTCTCCATTCTGCACGATCAAGAGCTATATGCTCATTTGTAATAAGAAGTTATAAGTAGACGGAAAAAAAAAAAAGAAAAAAAAAAAAAAGAAGAACAAGAAGAAGAAGGAATTGAAATAGTCTATGATGCACAGAATAACATTGATTTCCACTCCTTTTTATGAATCTATCTCCGGATATTGAGGGACCTTTCCAACTTTTTCTCGACAAGTTTCTATACACAAGTATTATAAATTGGTCTGCAATAAACAACAGATTTTCTCTCATGAAGGCAACTAAATTGGTCAATTTTCATTGGATTTTCTCATGTACAGTCTATGTACTCAAACTTCACACAGTAAAGTTAGCTCTTTTTCCCATGAATTTTTCCCCAAATTCAAACAGCTTAACTATATAGATTTAGGTAAAGGGTAATACTTGGGACACACCCAAAAAGACAACTTTTGGGACACAACCCAAGAGATGTGTCTATCTCTCCTGTGTCACTGTAGGGTCCAGTGACATGACTGAAGAGATATAGACACATCTTTTGGGTTGTGTCCTAAAAGTTGTACCCAATCTTTACTCGTAGTTTAATAAGAAAAATTATAACTACAAACAGCATAGCAAACAATTTGTAGAAGATGAAAGCTAGAAAGAAGATATGTTAACGTACCAAGATGCACCATAATTTATCACTGCCTGCAAAAACACATTTACAAAGGCTTGAATGAGTTTAATTTCAATACGTACTTACACAATACCTATATATATATATATATATATATGTATATGGATGAGAATAAATTTGCAAATAAATGGAAAAACAGAACAAACCCATCGTATTTGAACAAGAAGACCCATTTAAAATGAGATACAATGCAATCAATCAATTAAGGGTATATAAATTGTAGTACTCCAGGGACTGAACTGAAATAAAAAGTGAGTGTTTGCTGCTTACAGGGGTTTTGGAAGTTCTGATGTGGTGAAAGATGTCCTTTAGGTTTTCATCGCCTGAGGCACTGATAAGGTTACCATGTCGATTGATTGGAAGGTTCAGACCAGTGCCCTCTAACCCTTTCTTTTCCTTGTCTTCGTTGCCTTTCAAATCTAACCCACCCTCCATTCTCTCTCTCTCTCTCTTCTCTCTCTCTCTTGCTTCCTTACCACTTCTATAAAAATAGCATTACTCAACAAAAGACAAAAGGAAAATCAAAAGGAATAATTACATTTCAGTATAGTTTATGTGGCAAATTTAGAAGTGAGTCTACAATTTTTTCAAGTAAAAAAAAATAAAAAAAGTCATTAAGAAAATTCAAAAAGCATCAACTTTTGAAGATTGATTTATGTTTACACATTGTAAACTTATTCCAAAATGTTATAAATATGCTCTCAACATTAATACGAGTTGCTCCCAACATTGTGATAAGTTGTTCTTCACTTTGTGCAAAGTTGCTACTCAACCTAACAACGTTATAAAGAGTTTCCCACAATATTTATGTAAAATTTGACGACTTTTAATTTTATACAAAAAGTTGATATTTGTTTATTTTCGAAAAATTAATAGACTTTACTTTTAAATTTTACACAAAAAATATAATACTGACATGTAATTATCCCAAATAAAAATAAGATTGCTATAACTACTGTCCAACCTTCAAGGGTAAATTGAGAACAAAATTCTGAGAATATGTCTAATAGTAAACATTGTAACAGCATTTAATTTGCTCAATAGAAGTTGTTAGAATGTCAACAAATGAAAGATATATTCCTCTAATAAAATTGGAACAAAACCCTCTATTCTTTTAATTATTTGAGAACCAAATTTGTGGAAGAATTTGGGAGCAATAGTAGGAGTATTCCTCCTGTTAAATAAAAAACAATAATTCTACATCAGCCGAACTCCACCGAATATATGCACCGAATTGGGTATATGGGGATCACACTTTTAAACCCACGGAAGATTTGGGCGGGTCATAAGAGACCCAATTCGTTTGAATTGAAATACCCAATACCCAAATCAAAGCTTGTCTTTCTCTCTCCTCTCCTCAACTTCACAGACCTGGAGACCTCACTAGCTGCGAGAGATGAAGACCATCTCACAGGTTCAGTTTCTCTCTCTCTCTCTCTCTCTCTCTCTCTCTTGACACATGCAAACACCTGTGGGCTCTTAGGGTTGCGATTTGGGGGTGCTGAGATTTGGGGGTGTTGCGATTAGGGAGCAGTTTGGGTTACCACCTAACCAGGTTCAAAATCTCTCTCCTCTCTCTCAAAATCTTATATGTTCTATTTATGTAAAGTTTTGCAATGGTATATGCCCTCAAATTTCTGGGACTAGCTGATGTAAATTAGAAATAGATGAACCGAAGATGAGGGGTTTCCTTCTTTTAAATTAATTATTGGATTCTTTATTTACAAACTCGTATAAAGTATTGGGACATTATAGTTAGTTCATTGATTCCATTGAATCCACTAGTTTGAAGGGGGTTAATTGAAACACAAATCTAACCTTCAAGGGATGTCAATGAATTTTTTTTAAAACAAAACTTACGGGGCTAGTTGATATAATATTAAAATTTAAACCTCCGAAGAGGTCGTTGATATATATCCTAATAACTATTAGAGAGTTTTATCAACGAAAAGCAGTTCTTAAATATTATTCTTAACCGAATTTAGGTGCACTGCCACAGTTTCCCAGCTAATCCTATACACAAAATATTTTATGGAACTTGTAATGTCATATAATGTCATATAACATTGGTGCATTTGCACATCTCAAGAAAATGAGAGTATTCCTTTTTGCTACATGGCTTTCAGACGATTTTATCCTCCAGTGTTGACCTCAGAAATTTTGTATGTAAATAATAGAGAAACCACATGAGAATGATGGATTCCAATTTCTGTTTCAAGCTGTGCATTCACCTATATAAACATCTCCTGCTTAAAGATTTTTTGTAATTTGTTTAGAGGGCGTTTAGTTAATACGGAGTACTAGTTTTTTTTTTTTTTTAATACAATTTCCACATTACGGTTTCCTTACTGCTATTTCACTAATTCTATGTAGTGATTGCTCCAACTCAAGCTTTCAGGTTCATGGTCATTGGATTAGAATCACATGGAAAACAGACTGAAGTTGGATTTCTTGACTACAGGTGATAACAGTGCCTGGATGCTACTTCATTGATGCTTTGTTGGATCCATCTATGGAGGCTTCAAACACTACTAACTTCTTCAATTGGAAAGAGATTGGTAGATTTAAAGGGTTTGGTGGAGTTCGAACCGAAGTGTAGATTGTTGGTGGTAGTGAGAGAAATAACCTCCGAAGAAGAGGCTGAGATAGCTAAAGCTAAGAGTCAGTACTTTTTAAAAGCTCACTAAACGAGAACGCCGGATTGTCCCTCATGAGCTTATTGAAGCCACTCTGATTTGGTACCGCAAGGGTAAAAGGGACAGTAATGAATCGGGTGTTGTGGCTGCATGGGCTAGTTTCTCTTCTGCAATTTTACATTTTTGGTAGAAATCTAGAAGTTGTATGAAGACTTGTTAGAAGGAAGATCAACTTTGGTTTTAGGCATCAAGTAATGGTTGTATGTGGTCTTGAATGTTAAATGTGTTGATTACAGTGCAAAATTGCCTATGTTTTTCATCTTTGTTGACAGAATAAATTTGTTGCTTTAGAGGACTGTAATCCCTGGTTCATTAAAAACTGGGTTTTCACCAAATCAAGCATAAAATTGAATGGTTCATTAAAAACCTTCAAGTTTATTCTTACTTGGTATCCTGTCTAAAACAACCACACTGTGTCGAGGCACAAACTGGTTGAAGAGTTTAATAACAGCATTTAAATGTAGTAGTCTCAACATTTTCGTATCAGTCAAATAACCCAACAAAATACAGGGTATAATGTAACATAAATGGAACATATAAGATTTTGAGAGAGAGAGAGAGAGAGAGAGAGATTTGGACCTGGTTAGGTGGTAACCCAAATTGCTCCCAAATCGCAGCCCTAATCGCAGCACCCCCAAATCGCAGCCCTAAGAACCCACAGCTGTTTGCATGTGTCAAGAGAGAGAGAGAGAGAGAGAGAGAGAGAGAGAGAAACCGAACCTGTGATATGGTCTTCTTCTCTCGCAGCTAGTGAGTGAGTTCTCCAGGTCTCTTGGTCTGTGAAGTTGAGGAGAGGAGAGAAGAAGACAAGTGCTGATTTGGGTATTGCCGTATTGGGTATTTCAATTCAAAGCGATTTGGGTCTCTTATGACCCGCCCAAATCTTCCGCGAGTTTACAAGTGTGGTCCCCACACATTAAGTCGGTGCAATATTTTGGTACAGGTCGGTAGCATTATTGAAAAAAAAATAGTAAGAGTATTACTCACTCTTTAGTAAGTACTACCGACTACGTAGTGCTATGATTCTCAAATTTGTATCACAACACATATGATAGTTGGGCCACATTAAATACAATGGAACTACCTGAATTTGTATTCAAAAGTTTTATTGGAAGTTGTTTTAGATGGTACCTCTATTACATGTGTTGGAAAACAAATTTTGGGATGTAAGTTTGAGAAGCATATCATTTCTCCTAAATTAATATTTAGGTCTATTAATTAATGATAATGTTACGGTTCTAAATTTGAGATTATGAATTTGGCTTGAAGTTGTGTTTGGTTGTCCCAATGTCATAGTTGGTAACCAAATATAAGAAACAAATTTAAGAAGAGTAATGTTTGGGCCACACCCTGAGGTGGATCAATGAAAAGAGAGATCCTACACTCAAAAAGCATCCACATCCTGAGGTGGATCAATGAGAAGAGAGCTCTTCTCATTGATGTGTAGCTCTCTTCTCATTGATCCACCTCAGGGTGTGGATGCTTTTTGGGAGTGGATGGGTGTGGCCTTAACATTGTTGATTTAAGAATCACAGTACTTAGAATATATTGATCCACCTCAGGGTGTGGATGTTTTTTGGGAGTGGATGGGTGTGGCCTTAACATTGTTGATTTAAGAATCACAGTACTTAGAATAGAGTAATATTTGGGACACAGCCTTCATACAACTTTCATACAACCTCCCCAAAAGATGTGTCTATCTCTCTCCTGTGATGTCACTGGACCCCACAGTGACACAGGAAAGAGATAGACACATCTTTTAGGGAGGTTGTATGAAAGTTGTATGAAGGTTGTGCCCCAAGTATTACCCCTTAGAATATATTGATCCACCTCAGGATGTGGCTCTCTTCTCATTGATCCACCCTCCTCAGGGTGTGGATACTTTTTGGGAGTGGATGAGTGTGGCCCTAACATTGTTGATTTAAGAATCACAGTACTTAGAATATAGGATTTGGAAAACTAAATCCCAGCAGGACAAAAAAAAAAAGGTTTAAAAATTAAAGAAGTTTAGAATACTCAAACCAAATCAATTCGAGAAATTTAAAAATGGGCTCTCTTAGAAAGGATGGCTTCTGTTTCTTGCTTGAACATCCATGAAGCTTAACTAAGCTGCCTTCTCTTCCTTCCTGTAGCAACCAGAATCTTTTAACTCCCATTCAGTCCATGCTACAGATTGATATTTTGAAGTTTCTAATCTTCTATAGGTGTTATAAATAATATAAATAAATAAATAATATATATATATAATAATAATAATAATTAAAAAAAAAACCCCAGAATTTTCCAGCTAGTTCAATAAAGACCAAAATTATGTATGCCCAGTTAAATGTTATTTGCAGTTGATCCCTATCTTTGTTCACCATCTGGTTTCTGCTAGAGAACTGTACAAACTACAAACATGAAAGTGATGATAAAGTCCATGCCCATTTCATCACAAAAGGCCTTTCCAAGACTAAGCACAATCCTATACTGCACCTTCTCCTACTGGAGACTTTGGTTATGCCCATGTAATACATATTCAATCCTATACACTCACCCAATATGTTCATGTCAACACCACTATGAACAAAGGCTATGCTCATTCTATAAGTTAATAAATTTTAGCAGCAAAACTCAAGATCAAGTGAGATGAAGCTAATTGTTCAGAACGACTATGCACCTGAAATACAAAGAAGTTTCAATAAAGCTTTTAGATGGCTTCTTCATTGCTTGCCCATAAGTTAATACAAAGTTTGTTTTAACTCAGTTCTTTTATCCGGACAACAATACAAAATGCTTTCGAATTAGGTAATTGTTATCTTCTTTTTTCAATTTTCTTATTCTACTGACATAGTTTTCCCCATTCCCAATTGTAATTCCAGTGCTTCCTCTCACCATCTAATTTCGAGATAGAGAGGCTAATCCTACAACTTGTACTTGAAGATCAGTGCCCCGGTGCCGCTATCGGAAATCTCCTCGGATGCATGAGAGGATGCGCTTCACAAAGAGAAATCACACCCGAGTCAGTCAATATGGGAGAATGCATGCGGGTGAAACTTCTTGCACAGAGCTTCTGCAGCCGCTTCTATTCTTTCTTCATCCTGTAGCAAATTTCGGAAAACGTAAAAATGTTAATTTTGATTTTTGAGGGGTATGGATTTTAAATACTTGACATCCTTGTGCAATAACTCTCATACCTTGCCTTCGAAACTAATTATGAGATGCACATTTCGGGAATTGCGATAACACCCTTCATGTTTCAAAGAAAATAACAAAATTAGACGAGAACAAAAAATATATATACACACAATAACACGAAGTAACAATCAAGACTTTTACCAATGTAAAGATCTGGGAACTCAAGACAAAGTTTTGAGAGAGGTTGAGCAGTTTCTACCTGTATTATTTGAAGTAGTCATAAGAACAATAAAATGTCACATGATTATCCAACAAAATAGTTGAACTGACACATACATCCGAAAGCGTCGTCGTCAAGCGCTTTGATAGAAATGGTTCCATCAACACTAGGGGGCCACTATCTCTTGTGAGTTCAATCAGACAATCCCACTCCCTCTCCAGCTCAGTAACATTTGTCGCAGAAAGAATGATTACATTTGAACACTTGATCTACAAGAGACAACCATTGGATCCTCAAATGATCAAGCTTTCACATTATCATGCCATACACACAAACACTCAAATTAATCACACTATTAGAATCTCGGAATAAAAATAGTTATCGGCAGGCATAGCGTGTAAATTAACCAGAGGTTAAACACAATAAGCAATAAACATGGTTTTGCTATTACCACGAGTGGTCCATGGTACCAAATAGGCCAGAATATGTTCACGTGTGTGATGTCTGTACTGTTATTAAAAGGAACATAAAAGGGAATGCCTTGTTAATTTAGACAATTAAATGCACATGTGAGTTACTCTTATCTAAGACCTCAAGCTAGCTACTAAGGCATGAGTGATTATGGCATGTATAGGTTTGAGGTGCCACCCCCCCCCCCCCCCCCCCCCCCCCCCCACAACACCAAAATAAATAAATATATCATAACGTACCTCTCTCAAATCAAAATGGGAAATGAAAAAGAATAACAAAAGGAAGAACTCAATTCCCAACAGGAAATATTAGTTTCAATGTCAGCTAATTTCAAGAAACTAGTACCTATACAAGAAACTAATTTCAGCTAATTTATTATGTTATGTTCTTTTTCCAAAAAAAAAAAAAGAAACTAGTACCAAGAGTATCCTATTTGAAGCTTCATTATTTAGGTCATAATATTAGTTGACACAAAATGTCTTATTATTTTGGAGAATCATTCTCAGAAATGGAAAGAAAGGTAATAATCTTATGCTTTCCAAATGTTCACTCCTGTATGAGGAGAAGCTTGTGCATCAATAGCTGATACTGAACCCATCTCCCAATTAAATATTTTCCTTCTCCTCATTTTTTCACCATGACCAGGAAATGGCCAAAACAAACTTTGGGGCTAAGTGATAGAGAAACATGTGAAGAAAAAGTATCAAATGTTTGTAGATTTTCTGCCAATTGAAGTTTCACCGAACCTATAACGTTCCAGTGGACCAAAAAAATTGAGAGATCTAAAAAAAAAGTCAGATTTTCAAACACATACCATAGGGACGGGCAGCTTTTCATGATGCAGTAATTCGGTGATACCCTCAGGCAATTGCGCCATCTGAAAAAAGAAATGGAACAGGAAAAAGTGGAGAGATAGAGGAGGTTTACTTATTGGGTCAGTAATTCAGTTTCATGCTTCATAACTCAAAGTTATATATAACACTGTGCAGTAAAAGATAAAGGAGGTTTACTTATTGGGTCATTTGTGGGTATTATCACTGATACACCCAAAATTGGCTCTACTATATGTTCGACCGGTTCCCTCCAGGTCTGACCCCGACCAACCGACCGGGTCCAACCCCGACCGATCGACCGATTCTGACCCCGCCCGACCGACCGGGTCCGACCCCGACCTATGGGTCAGAGTACGCAGTCCAATTACAATACAGTTCAGGTCCAGGTCAGCTTCATCAGAGGCGCTTTCCAAACTGCTCAGACTCCAACAGTTTCCTATCTCAGCTAGAAGACTAATGGAAAGTGTACATGGTTTCCTAATCCAATTAGGAAACCTCCACAATTAATGCCAATCAATCCTAATTGGATTGTATTTCCTTATCTATTTAGTTTTCTTGTACGAGTAGTTCTCTTGCATCTATAAAAGAGACCACTCACCCCCATAGAAGGGGCTCAACTTTTCAGTCTCTACAGCACCTCTATAGCGGCCACCAACACGCCAAGCCGACCTACGGTAGCTCCAAAATATTGTTGGTTCACCACAGGTCACTGGCTTTTTACAGTATAGTGAACGTGCTCAGACACACACGTGGACGTAGGTTCCTTCATTAACAGGGCCGAACCACATACAAAAACCTCTCTCACTCTCTCTCCTTAAACTGCTCTAATTCATCTTAACCAAATTTTGGCATCATCAATCACTAATAATTTTGTGCATAAGAACGGTCATTACCCAGTTTTTGTACTAATACTACCAATGCAGGGATGGGGAGGTTAGGCTGGATTCAAAATTAGATGCTCCCACACTCAAACCTGCATACTTAATACTGGCAGCCCAAGCATTTGTTCCATTGCAGCAAGCAATTGCCACTTAGTTTACTAGGGAACATTGTCTATACTCTATACCCCGTTTACATAACCGTACTAGTCTTTATCTACACCCCCAATGCCTTGAGATGTCTAATGTTGTATATATATTCTCTCTTTTCTCAGGCCCCAACACCATCAGCGCTCCGGGATGATCAGTCGGAGATTAAAGAGGCCCGGATACGTCCCATTAGCCAACTAAAAAATTATAATCTCATTCTTCCTTCAACAATGTTTTGAATGTGAAATTATTTTATTACAATGATCTTATTTTTTGACAGGATACCATCTGGCGGCCCAATTCACACCAAGCAGGATGCATTATAGAATCAAAACACAAGAAGTTGACATCACATTACCTCATTCCTATCCCCAGTGCATTTGTCACCTATAAGATGCCTCAGATATTCTTCAAATTCTTCATCAGGAGCCTGATTTAGACAATTTAAAATATGAAATATAGTTAGTACTATACTACAAATCTGCAAACCTGCGCATCCAAAATAATAATCTGACATCATTAGACATTAGTTACTAGTCAATGTAGCAGTGTACGAGATTAAGTGGTAACTCTAATTATATCAGATTGGGTGGACGAATTCTCCTGACATGAAAAAAAAAAATGAAAAAAACAAAAAAAAATGACTCACCCAAACTGAATAGTAATTACTATTTTCTCTGAGATTTAAAAGCAACTAAGGCCCAAACTGTAATATAGCGTATGGAGTGATATGTGTGATATACAAGCACAATTAAACTAGAGGTCTGTGTGTGTGTCCGTGAGCGTTGTGTGTAAAAACGCACCAAACGAACCCCAAAGGCTTTCGCAACTCCCGCTGCAGTCACATCTGAATGTAGCGGCCCAACCCCTCCATATATGAATACCTGAATGAACAGATCATATTTGGTCCACAAATAATCAGTTGCTACTTGCTATAGACACAACAACCAGGAATTCTATATTGCTAACAAAATCAACCAAAGAACTTTTCTTTCTTTCTTCTTCTTTTTTCAAGAACGTAACAGCACTAAAAGAAATTGTAAAGGTTTACCATATCATTTGTAGACTTCCGGCGTTCAACTTCTTCGGCAACAGAATCTATCTGGATTTGGAAACAATGTCATAACTCATAAGAATAGAATTGTAAAGGGAAAAGTTGATAAATTAATATTTAAGACTTCCTCCAAACTCATTTTCTGAAACACGGGGAATCTGAAGCAATTTCATTCTATCCCATTAAAGATTCAAAATTAGTCCTATTAGCTAATTCCAACCATTGAAATCCTACCGGACATAATAGAATCATATTAAGAAAAGTTATCATTCCGCTTCATTAAAAAATCATTCTGGACTTGGTTTTAGATTGACAACTTTCATTTCACCCATCTTGAACTATTATTTGGCCTTGATGCATAGAAAACAAGAGGGAATATTTTAATTTCCAGGAAAACTCCAAATGCCACCAAAATATTCCTACGCTTATCACAAATATCCTTGAACTTTCCAATGCATTCCATGCGCATGAGCCTTCCTAATAAATTTCCCATCCCAAAGGCTTAAAATTACCGGTGGAGACAAAATGAGAACATTAATCAAATACTTGGGTTACTCACAATGTTTCCATGAATTTAAAACACTAATTACTTGATCCATGTTGAAGGTTGATATACATTGTTGGCCCATTCTCTAACAGCTTAAGCTTTCAGAGCAGTTGGTAACATAGCCTTGTTTGTGAGAGGCCTAAGGTTTGAGTCTTTATCCCGCTTTGGTGTGCATATTTGCACTTTTTTGTCTGTCTCCACGACGATGGAGTTCAATTTCTTGGCTCTCCACGTGCGAGACGGGGTCGCACGTGAGGGAGGATGTTGAAGGTTGATATACACTGTTGGGCGCATTCTAACAACTTAAGCTTTTAGAGCAGTTGGTAACTTAGCAATCCTTAATAGATTCGGGTGTTGCATTTAAGGGAAAAATACAATTGGGTGTCTGTTTTATTTTAAACCTTCTTTGATTTACTGTTTGGCCTTGCATTCTCTTCCTTAATCTAAAAGATCTTGATTGACTTATCCAAAAAAGGAAAAGATAGAGAAGAGATCCTGACTAATCAAATACTTCGTATCCCATCGAAAGAGGTAGAAGACATAGTTCTTGCACATACGCAAAGCTGTATTACCTCAAATTTATTAAGACATGCAAAGTGAAACTTAGGATGAAGAAACTTACATCATTTCGAATGACAGCACTTTGGGGCACCGTCCAACCTATAGAATGGAGCTTTCTGCACAAAGTATGTCCCAATTGGTCCTCAACTGTGCCAAACCTGAACTATGGACCAATAGAAATATATCAGATGGCTAAATAATATTGAGTTTCGCAAATATACCTTCGAATAGAGAAAATCCTAGTCCGCAACACATGACATTTATTGAAGTTTAATGACATTTTCCAGAGGGAAAAAAATGAACTCAAAAGATACATATCTCAGGCCACTTCAAATCTCTTTCCAGTGTCCATGTGAGGCTTAGAGTTGCTAAGGAAATCCATCAAACACCTCAGACATAAGCAAGACACCAATACTCGAGCTAAACCAAATAACATATATTATATAGGTTCAGGTCGAGAGCGTGCATTTCATTTTTTGATTAAAAACAAAGGAAAAAAAATACCAAATCCCGAACAAACAAACTTGAAGTGCTAATATGCAATCACGGATGAACAAGGGGGAAATCTCAAAAACATTGAGATGGCGACATATCAGAACAGAAGTACCATGTGAGTCAAATTTAACATTTTTATGAAAACACAAAATAGTATTGGCTGACTGCTTGAAGCTACACAGGTATCAACGGAAAAATGAACACACAAATATGAAAAGAGAAAGACTGGACCAAACAAGTGATTCAAAGTCCTTGTCTCTGTCATTTGACTAGCTACTCTCTTTTTTTTTTTTTTTTTCTGGACGAACGAAGAAAGAGTATGTTCTGTCCTACTTGCTACGGCGACGAAGATTCAATTCTCATTATAAGCAAATTCTCACATGCTCAAACAGTGTAATAACAAAGAACTTACAAAATCTCATCTCCCACAGCAATGACCGAGGCCGTGAGCGTGATATTTTGCCGAAAATCTGAACTTTTCAGGCCGTTGCTAACAGCAGGAAATCTTTCACAAACTTGAGGAAAAAACTTCTTTGCTCTCCCTGCTCTTTCTAATCTTCCATCTGGAAGCAGATATGCGGGTCGGAATTTTTCTTTGATATTGTTGGAGGAATTTTTTATGCACAATAATGCATTTGGAACTGTGTCGTGTATGCTCCCAATTGAGGTGTAACTAGGAAAAAAAATATTACTCTCTTTAGAAAGGAAGTAATATATTTTGCATCACCAAACACGTGCAACTCGAAAGCATATCTTACATTTATAAAATTGCACAATCAAGTATATCAAATTTTCAAGCCATTCAGAACAGGAATTACCCTTGATCATAAAGATTGCAGTACTGAACCTTGCAAGTTAAAAGAAAGGCCCATACATCTCTGCCAAATCAACCAAAGTAAGTTGGGCCTTAGTATTCCCCAAGTAAAAACCAAATGAAACAAAATAACATTTCCAAAATCTAATCAAAATTTACATCCATGGAGAGAATATTTAACGTTAACAATCATCTCCTCTAATAGCTTAGTTTAAGCTATTAGAGAGGATGTCACTTCCATATTTTCATTTTCAACATGCCCTCTCACGTGTAGCCTGTCTCTTCTTCATGACTGGGCCAAACAAGAGCATATTCTAATTTTCACGTAGGCGGTGAGATTCTAGCTTGAGACCTTCCCATTCTGATATGTTAGAATATGGGGAATTATCCCACATTTGATTGTAATCCAATTAAATCCAATTAATTAGGGATGATATGATTTTATTTTATTTTATTAGGTTATAAATCCCATGATTTAAGGGAGAGAGATGTGATTTGGTAGGATTTGATTAGTTTTATGTCTATCTCCACCCTATATATAGATGTGTGTCTTGTAATCACAATCAATTAAGAGAACACACAATGTAGCCCTTTTGGCATCTCTCGTTCTCTCCTTCTCTTCCTTTTCTTTTTCCCACAAATTCTGTTTTCTACGTGATACCACGTTAATCACTATGAAACATTGAAACTATAAACTTAAGTTGTTAGAGAGGGTGTAACTCTAAGTCTCTAACATGTATATGTTCTACAGTTAAAAATGCCATTTGAAAAGAAAAAGAAGAAGAAAACAAAAGCAAACAACATTATGGTGACCGCTACGTCATAGCAGCTGACAAATTAGCAGCTATTCCAATTCATTTAACCATAATTGAAAAGCCAAGAAAAGCAAAACTCAAGGGGAACCCAGAAGTGCTGCAATAGAACACAAAAATGATCACTTGGGCAAAGATCTTCTCCATATCACAGGACAACAAAATACAAGGCAATGATTAGGTTGCCCCATGCCAAAATATGGCAAGTAACAACTTATTACTCTTGTCAAACAGTTATAGGTGTTGAATGAGAAAAAAGACAAAACTTGAACCATAAAAGACGTAATATAAGTTTCCCAAGGGTCGTAGAAGCCTTGGTCTCTATGTATAATTCCATAGCAGCAACTCAATAACAAAGCTTGCACTGTGTACAACCAATTTATTGTGATTGAGATGCAAGGTATGAGAGTCGCAAATTTTGAGATCTCTCACCTCTGTTCACAGTATTCTACTTTTCAGTAACTTTGATATCTCCGGAAAAGCAAGGCATTTGGAAGACAACTTTTAATTATTTTCTTTTTATGGCCTAAGCTTCCTAAGTAAGAAATGAGCTACTTTGTTCCCTAAAACCCTTCTTCCTTGCCTTAGAATACAAAACTAGAATATGAAAAAGATTTGTGCAAAGCTTAGTAAGTGAAAGAACCTGTATGACCAATCCAAGATTGGATTCACTCTCATGAATGCCGGCCACCCAGGGGAACTAGGGGAGAATTGTTCTTGGCCTACCTGCAATATTTAATCAGATATCTATGGTGAGATTTCTTTCCTTTCAAGCCTCTAAGAGTTTTTTTTAGAGAAAATATGGAGAATTTAGATGGTAAATACATTACCGCAGTAGGGTCACCAATTCGGACACCAAGAAAAATAGCTCTGATTGGTTTAGTTTTCAGGAGAGCCTCCAAACCAGATTTGAAATCTAAGCGAATGATGTCCATTTGCAAATGGTAACTGCACAAATAGAACTAAGTTAGTCAATGACCAGAAGCTTCAAAATAAAATCTGCCTAGAAGGCAAACAAAAAATCTTACTATCACATGATTAAAGAAGAGTACACAGAGTGATTGATGGGTTGTGTGGAGCCTAATAACACATTTTTGAAGGGTATGTTGGTAATTTTCTAACTTATAGCCTTTAGCCATAATTCTATGTATATAAGGCACCATTTATGTATTCCGTAATTTTCTCTTTCTGCCAGGTAAGGCACCATTTATAAATTCTGTAATTTTCTCTTTCTGCCAGGTGAGCATAGTGAAAATCTCAGAACCTCCATGGATGTAGCCCTAATTTTGGGTGAACCACATAAAATCTAGTGTTCTTGTGTTTGCCTTTTCGTAAGGATCCTGGGATTGGGGTAAAAAGGTAAAAGTTAGCATATATTTTCTCACTTAGAGGCTGCATCATAAGTGAATGAGTTTATTTCGGGGAATGCAGAAGGGCTCTCAAAATATATTGTTCGTATTGGGAATGGGAATTCATGACCACTGAGATCCCCATTGATATGACTTTGTTCCTTCTGATGCAAAAAATAGCCAGCCCGGAGCAGGTGCAGCAAAACCTACAAACCAGAGTTTGTAGTCAAAGACCCATAAAGATGCAAATTTCTGAGAAGTTACTCAATGAAAAATGCATTTAAGAACTTACAGTTGAATCCTTCCCTCCATTGAAGCTAAAAGCAACCTCTTCAATACTGTTTAGGAAAAATGTCAGTCCTTGTACACACACTTGATGACAGAGAGCAAAAAACTCACCATGCAGTTCAAGAAAGCAAAAATGATAACTACCAAAAGAAAAAAGAACAAGTTAAAGATAGCACGTATTGTTATTGTGTCCATTATGTTTAATATGCTAATGACTCGAAGAACAAGATACAATTAGAGCAGTTAGTTAGGGCGCATTTTTTTTCCCTTCTGAAAGTGGTCAAGCATGCTAACAGCCTAACTGAAAAGCAAATACAAACATGTGAGAAGACAAAATATGATGTTAATTTAAATAAAAAAAGGAGGATTATATTGTTAAGATCAATTCAAACCTTAATGCCAACCTAAGGTACACAAATAGGATATAGGGACACGGACACGGACACAATACAACACAGTACGGCAACAGGGAAATTCTAAAAAAAAAAATTGGACACGGACAAGGCGAGGATACGACAAAAGGATATAGAGGATTTTATATATAGGATAAGAAACAATATGATCTACAGTAAAATTAAGATGCCTAACTATCCTGAATTCTTTCAAATTCCGGGAGCCCTATTTTGTTTTCATAACTCTAAGCATACTCAATTCATCAAAATTGTCTACTTATTCCTATTTCTGAAATACGAGTTCAAAAAATTCTAGTTATTCTTGTCATTAAAATGCCCCACCACTTTTTGTTTTGTTTTGGTTTTTTTTTTTTTTTTTTTTTTTTTTTCAAAAACGATATTACAATTGGTGTCAAAGTAATAGTATCTAATGTGTCCATTATGTGTCTTACATGTTTCGGAACAAAACAAATAAATCAAAGAAGTAGGTCATGAATTCTGGTTGTCAGACACGTTTCAAGGAAAATGTGTTTGTCGGACACGCCTTTTAAAAGTGTTTGTGCTACTTAGACTCCAAGTATTGTGGAATTTGCTATGCGCAGGCGTCTTTCCCAGTTTGTAATGTGTGATAAGCTACTACTAATTTAGCATTACTGAGTAATACATAAATACGTCATCAGAACCTTAACAAGAGAAGCAGGAGGTTCGTAGTAGCAAAATGCAGTACCATTTCCCCTTTAAAATGCCACTGACATTTCCCATACTGATTTTTTACCATGGCTCCAACCATTAATTCATCCCTAAACCACTAGTTGCATGAAACCAAACTTTTTTCAGAATTTGGATAAGAGAGGGGAACCTCATACCCTGCCAGGATGAGAAGTAAGGTGGGAAGGGAGGGGAAGATGGGAAAAAGAGGAGGTCCTTAACCCTTCCAACCCCATCATGGTACCTTCCAAAAGAGGGGGAACAAATAGGCCCCGTTTTCCCTTTTTCATAAATGAATTCCTAATTTGTCTCTTCTACGCGAATAAGAAAATAATCATTTACAATTTTACATGCCTTTCTTTCCAAATCTCTTTCCAAGTATGAGGTTTGATCACCATGATCTTTTTCTTTCTTTTCTCACTCTAATTATCCAAGCAAGAGGAAGGGGCTATCTTTATCTTCTCTTTCTTTTCTTCCCTCTCCTGACTAATACTATTCTACATTCCTTCCCCACCTAGTTATCCAACCATACAGGACATGCTTGCACTGTTTATGTTTTATAAATTTCCTACCTAATGCCATAAAAAGAGCCACTTAATTGGACATGTTGAAGGTTGATATACATTGTTGGGCATGTTCTATAACAGCTTAAGCTTTTAGAGTAATTGATAACTTAACATGGCATCAAAGCCTTGTTTGTGGGAGGTCTTGGGTTCAACTCTCTATACGCGACTAATGCGCATGTTTGCACTTTGTTGTTTGTCTCCATTATAATGGAGCTTGATTTGTTTAGTTCGTTACCTTCCACATGCAAGTCGGGGGTGTTGCACATGAGGGAGGGTGTTGAAGTGTGATATACATTGTTAGGACCATTCTTCTCTAACGGCTTAAGCTTTTAGAATAATTGGTAACTTAACAGAACAAAAATTCAAGACCTATATGGGCACTAAAGGTTTACAGATCTCCAAACTCATAACACTGCACTTCAAAAAAAGATCCCAAAAAGCAACGAAACCCTTGAGACATGTAAGACTTAAAGGCCCCACTTGAATAGATGTAGCAGAATAGCAGCCATGAAGGCTTTGATTTTAGCTTTAAGCTCTTAGTTCCCAAAGTCCATATGGATTTATGGATTCATTAAGCAAAACAGCTTATATACATATATGTAAATGGATAGATAAAGACACAACACATAGTAACTCAAAAGAATATATACATTTAAAACCCATTAGACCCATACAACTCAAAACCCAATTCACAAGAAAACACAAGGCACTCAAAAGACATAAAACATGTAGTACCTATTAAGAAGCAAACAAACAGAAATTTTAACTTACGAGTAGAGGGCAAGAGCTCTTTGGATGACATAAATGGCGTTGTTGTACTTTGTTTTCAACCTCCGATCATCACTTTCTCTAATTGCTTTATCTATCTCCATCTATATTATATAAATGAATAACAATATATCAACAGCCGTAGATTCAAGAACTAAACAGAGCAAATGGGATTCTCAAAATTGAGGAAAAATTTCCAAGCTAAACAGTAAACTTACCTGTAGAAAGGGCTCAAGCCCAAAGGTCAATTGAAACGAAAATGAAATTTTGGGAATAAAGGCAAAATGTGCTGTTCAGATGCCACGAGTTGTTATCTGAGCGTAAAACAAAATGTGGATGTTTTCTTGCAGATGTTGCCTTTATATAACGAGGGTAATAATTGGGGCACAACCAAAGCCTGTTTCACAAATTTTAAAGTTTGTAATTTTGGTTGTTCCTCCAAGTATTACTCATATGTGAGTTAAAGTTTGTGGCTTTGATTGTGCTCCCAATTATTACTCATATACGGAGTAATAAACTTTACCACAAGCTATCTAGGGCATTGACTTTTAAGTTTAAAAAATTTGTTGATTCAATAATTCACGGGTTTTTTAACTTTAAAAGTCCAACACACTCGCCCAATGCACTGGAGAATCTGATCCTTCTATATATATTACTCAAACCTAAATAAAGATGCTGAAATTTGGAATAAAAATAAGTTGGGATTAACAAAAAACTTTAAATAAAAAACAAAAATAATAATAAAGCTTATGCTGTAATTTTTTTTTTTTTTTTTTTGGTCAGAGTGATGCTGTCAGTTGAAAATTGTATTTGCCTATCCAAAAAAAAAAAAAAGGGGGAAATTAATTAACAGACTTTAGAATAGACTGTCAATGGTGATTGGCTCAGCTCTTTTTTTTTTTAAGACAACGTTTTTTAATTTTATGACCTTAAATCCACTTTTAAGGCTTACTGACAAAATTGCATATAGGAAGTTGCTGATTTTGTTTTGCTACCTCACCACTTTCTTCAAGGAAGTGCTTTTTTTTTTTCAAATTTTAAAATACTATAACTTTCAAACCACAATTTCATTTTCAATAAAATTTATATAATTGTAATCTAGAAGTAAATATTTATCAAACAAGATCTTAGTGACTGAGAAAATTTTTTTAAAAAAATTAAAAATTAAAAAAAAAAAAAAAAATCATGATACTGTTGGACCACTATAACGTAACGTAATGTCACTGTCTCTTTTGTGACAGTAACATGATACTACCTTTGAATTTTATTTCATTTTTTTTTACTTTATTTTTTTGGCATCTGATGATATGTTACTGTCTTTAACTGGACAATAACATCTGAAAATTGGCCATAACTTTGCTAATATTTTGTCAATTTGAAGAAATGTTGTTATCGACGACATGTTACTCTTTCTTTGTTCAACACCATGCTGCTAACCTTTAATGATATGTTACTATTTTTTATATTAGGATAGTTTTTAATGACAGCAACATCTACTAAATGGCCATGATTTTGAAACTTTTTGCAGCAATAATGTTACTATCTTTGTAAAAACGTTTAGTTTTTTATTGTTCGCTACTGTATTTACTTGGAAAGTATTATAAAGACAATATCATCTGATAAAATAACTATAATTTTACAATTATTTGGTCAATTTCAAGAAATGTTACTATCCACAGTATCATGTTATTGTCTATATCTGGGCAGCACTTAAAGACACTAATATGTCCTAAAATTGCCATAACTTTA
Organism: Hydrangea macrophylla; assembly: GCA_033977485.1. NCBI lineage: Eukaryota > Viridiplantae > Streptophyta > Magnoliopsida > Cornales > Hydrangeaceae > Hydrangea > Hydrangea macrophylla. Next base: position 107,084,514 of record CM066983.1, on the reverse strand, counting down.
CGATTCTGTAGCCGATTTGGATGATTTTTTTTTATTTGGGGTAATTTTTGAGATCTACGCAATGGAAGTGTCGATTTAACAAAAAAATTAATTTGTTGATATCCGTTGTGAGCTGCAAAATTTTGATTTTTTATTTTTTTTGAATAATTTTATAAGCACTATGGATATTATTTTGTAAATTACGAATATATAATTTTTATGAAAAAATAATTTGTAGTTTAGAAGTTATGAATTTAAAGTTTGGAAAACAAAGAACAACTAACTTCCTTAAATTATGGCCTGAGGTGGTATATATGTAGTGTAATTGTTAAATATAAGAAATTTGTGTATTTTATTCACTGAAAATCATAGAGAACTTTGACACAAAGAAAAAAAAAACAAAAAAAAACGTAGAGATATATCCCCTATTATCGTTTAACATCAGAACCTATGGCCAATGCCCCTTCCTCCTCCTCCTCCACACACACCCCCCCCCCCCCCCCCCCCCCCCCCAAAAAAAAAAAAAAAAACATATGTTTGACTTGCGTCTACAGAGAATTGGAATTAGGATTCAACTCTTCTTCTTCTTCGTTATATGGCTAAATTAGGATTCAATTCTTAATGTTCAATGAAGAAATTAAAAGTGAAATTTTAAATGGTAGTCTAGCCGGGTGGGGTCTTTTTACGGGCTTAGAAAAGGTAACTTTGACACAAAGAAAAAAAACAAAAAAATGTGGAGATATATCCCCTATTATGGTTCAACATGAGAACCTATGGCCAATGCCACTTCCCCCCCCCCCCCCCCCCCCCCCCCCCAAAAAAAAAAAAAAAAAAAAACATATGTTTGACTTGCGTAATTGGAATTAGGATAACTCTTCTTCTTCTTTTTTTATGGCTGAATTAGGGTTCAATTCTTAGTGTTCAACGAAGAAATTAAAAGTGAAAGTTTAAATGGTAGTCTAGCCGAGTGGGGTCTTTTTACGGGCTTAGTAAAGGTTAAGATCACATTAAATCGCATTTATTAGTTATAAACATATCGATCAATTTCATTTAGGAAGTCAATGGACCATAGTTATCATCATAAATTTATTTCCATGAAAAGTTATACTCCTAATTTTAAATTTATGTCTCAAAAATATGAAATTCGAAGTAACTTCCGGTATTGATGAGAATTTAATTTTAATTTATAGAGTGTATTTAAGTCTTGATCAATCCCCTAAAAAAAGTCTTGATCAATATCGAATATTGATACACTCAAAATTGGCTCTATCCTATGACCGAGCGGTTCAAATCAGCAGCCAGTCCATGTCCCGATCAAATCATGCACAACTCTTCGGACAAGCATCAGCCCGAGCGGTCTAGTCTACCCGAAACTCATCATCCCGAGCGGTTCATCCACGACCTGGCCAACAGGTCGAAAAAACTGCACGGGCACATCCCACCGCGGGAACAACTCATCCGGGCCCACAGGCATGATCCCGAGCATTACGGGCAGTTTCCTACTCAAACTAGAAGACTAATGGAAAGTGCAAACTATTTTCTAATCCAATTAGGAAACCCCCACAATTAATGTCATTCTATATCAATTGGATTATATTTCCTTATCCATGTAGGAGTAGGTCTCTTGCATCTATAAAAGAGACCTCTCACCCCCCATTGAAGGGGCCGACTTTTCAATCTACACAACACCTCTATAGCATTCATCTACATGCCCGGCCGGCCTACGGTAGCTCCAGACTTGTTGGTTCACCACAGGCCCCCGGTTCTTTCACAATATAGTGAACGTGCTCAGACACAGCCGTGGACGTAGGTACCTTCATTAACAGGGCCTAACCACATACAAAAAACCAGTCCCTCACTCACTCTCTCTCCCCTAAAATTGCTCTACTTTACTCTTACCAATTTTTGGCATCATCAGCTTGGCGCCGTCTGTGGGAAGCGACAAGTCTTCTCATTAACAAATCTCTTGACTGATCGTCATGCCACCGAAGAAGGGTAAAAAGGTTGATCAGCAGTCTGACCGGGATGTTCCGTCGGCCTCGGTACCGGCTGCGGCATTCATGACATCCGAGCAAGTCACCGCGACCCTCACACAACTCTTGGAAGGCTAGGGTCAAATCCAGTAACAGATCGAAGCCCTGTTAGGCCAGCAAAGCAGTCCTCCAGTAGCCGAAAAATGACCCAAGAACGTTGCGTACGGTCGAGAACCAATCTTGACCAGACAACGTGCCCGAGCCAACCCGTCCCGTGTTGAGGATGCCAGAGACATCAACAGTGGGCGTGCTGTTCGAAAGGAAAGGCAAGAGGAGCATATGGCCCGGGAATCAGTCCAAGGTCACTCGGTCAAGAGCCGAGTTGTCCCTAGGCGAACGGTTACCCGAAGCCATAGCCGAGCCCGATCCCAGAGGACAGCACACCACCATGAAGAAGAAGCATCTTCCACCAATCCGACCAACCCCTCAGATACCGGTCGGGAAGGAGTGGAAGCCCCAATCAAGGACTTGCAGAAGCAGATTGACGGAATGGTCAAAGCCACGTTCCAAATCAAGCCAATACCGAGACAGAGTCACCATTTTCCAGCCAGATCACGAGATTCTCCATCCCGCGTAAATTGAAGAAGCCTCGCCTAGATCCCTATAACGGCTCGGGAAGCCCGGTCGACCACGTCCGGACCTATAAGGCTCAGATGGCCGCAACCACCAACTCTGATGAACTACACTGTCTAGCCTTCCCCAGCACTTTGAAAGGCCCAGCCGTGTAGTGGTTCTATTCCTTGGAGCCCCGATCGGTCTGTAGTTTCAAACAACTCAGCAAGCTGTTCATCAACCAGTTCGCCGGCATGCATGAACGGCCAAAGCCAGACATGCAGCTGCTGACGGTCAGACAACGGAATAATGAGTCCCTCAAGGAGTTCACAGACCGGCTCCACCAACATGGTCAAGCACTTCTCCCAACAGTCTTGACGAAGGCTGGCTGGGTGGAAGGCAATCATCCTGGGGAGTTAACATAAAAGGACCCTAAAGTAGTACGCTTTAGGTCGGCTTTTTCAACATGGTAAAATCCTTCTACCCACAACCTTGACGAAGGTTCACAAGTAGAAGATAACCATCCCAGAGGCTAACTCAAGCAAAAAGACTCCGAAGTAGGCCGAGTCTCAACTCTCGGTCACTTCCTGAGGATTCAAAGACTATGAATTAGGCCGGGCCTTAACTCCCGGTCAGTTCCCGAGCACCTAAAGGTCCCGACCTAGGCCGGGTCTCAACTCTCAGCCAGTTCCTGAGGACTCACCAGGCTTAGAAGCCCCGAGGCAGCTTCCCCAAGCACTCAGACAGTGGCAAGTAACATCAAACTGATTTCCAAACTTGCCCCGATATAGCATCTGGCCAACCTTAGAAATGGGGGGCAGCTGATACACCCAAAATTGGCTCTATCCTATGACCGAGCGGTTCAAATCAGCAGCCAGTCCATGTCCTGGTCAAATCATGCACAACTCCTCGGACAAGCATCAGTCCGAGCGGTCTAGTCTACCCAAAACTCATCATCCCGAGCGGTTCATCCACGACCCGGCCAACATGTCAGAAAAACCGTACGAGCACATCCCACCGCGGGAACAGCTCATCCAGGCCCACAGGCATGATCCCGAGCATTACGGGTAGTTTCCTACTCAAGCTAGAAGGCTAATGGAAAGTGCAAACTATTTCCTAATCCAATTAGGAAACCCCCACAATTAATGCCAATATATATCAATTGGATTATATTTCCTTATCCATGTAGGAGTAGGTCTCTTGCATCTATAAAAGAGACCTTTCACCCCCGATTGAAGGGGCCGACTTTTCAATCTACACAGCACCTCTATAGCATTCATCTACATGCCCGGCCGGCCTACGATAGCTCCAGACTTGTTGGTTCACCACAGAACCCCGGCTCTTTCACAGTATAGTGAACGTGCTCAGACACAGCCGTGGACGTAGATACCTTCATTAACAGGGCCGAACCACATACAAAAAACCAGTCTCTCACTCACTCTCTCTCCCCTAAAATTGCTCTACTTTACTCTTACCAATTTTTGGCATCATCAAATATAATTCATAGATATGCGGAAACAACTTTTATATGAACCATAATTTAAATTAATATAAATATATGAATTTGCCCTTAATTCAGTCATTAATAGAAATTGATCTTCTCCTGATTTTGTGAATATAAACTAATCCTTGATTAGGAAGATAATTAGCAATTAATATGTCACAGCCCGGCCCCACGAAGACGGAACCGAAGCCCGTGGTACGCCACCGAGGCCAAATCAATTCATTAACGTTCCCAAAATATTAGTTTAAGAACACGCAGTGGAAAAGAAACACAGCTCTCAACTTGGTACGTACCGGAGCCAACCAAAATTAAACTTTTCGCCCGAAGGCTTCAAAATTTAATACAACTAATTTTTCTTTAAAATGGTCCCAAAAGGAACTTAAGTTTGTAATTAGAACATTTGAAAAGGTTTGGAAGTAGGAGAACAAACAAATGGACAGGGGGGTTTTCGACCGGTCGAAGGGTCCCACTCGACCGGTCGAAAGTCCCTCGGCCCAGATGCCTTTGCTGAGAAATCAAATAGAGGGCGAGGGGTGTTCGACCCCCTTCGACCAGTCGAAAGTCCCTTGACAGCAAAACTACCTGTTTTGCCTTTGCTGAGAAATCAAATAGAGGGCGAGGGGTGTTCGACCCCCTTCGACCAATCGAAAGTCCCTTGACAGCAAAACTACCTGTTTTGGTCCAACTTTCGAAGCAACAAAAAGCCCCTTATCCAATTCCATTTCTTCCGAAACTTTATGACAGTTATTTAGACATATTTAACAACATGTCACTTGAAGGAAAACATTTTCGTAACATGTTAAGGACACGTTTGGCAAAAAAACCTCATTTGCGCTCCAACCTTTGAATAAATAAGGACATCAGCTCCTTTACGTACTTGAACATAAGCTCATGACTACTTTCACAACTCCAACATAACAAAAGACATATGATAGTATACTACGATGTTTCAAAATATATCCAGAGCTTCTATTCTCCAATTCCCATTACCAACCATTATTCAATTCTATTACAAGTTCCTTAACGAAACAAATGAAATAAACGATTCGATTACAAGACTACGAGATAAACATCTATAAGTCGCCTTCTAAGTGAACTCCCAACATCCCGTGATCACTTCTCTGATTCCTCGCCGACATTTCTACCTGCAATGGTTATTTGAATAACCACACATATTTCGATTCATTTAAACTAACCCTTAGTGAATAAAATAACCATGTACATGAATGATATACATGCTCGCATTCACATCCTCTACATTTCATACTAGTCTCCAGAGTCTCACGTGTACGTTCCACACTCCTAGTCCGCAACTTCTTACCAATAAGTTCACGCGATAAGATAAGACCCACATTTTTTTTCTTCAAGCGTGCGACCTTATGCCTATAACGGCTCCACAAGATGGCTTGGTACCACGTGCTTCTTTGACCCAAATAGCAACTAAACATGCTCAAACACATTTCACTGTGTTTTCGACATAATCAAAACATTTCACCGTATAATTGGGCTTACTTATCACTATAATCGCCCAATATGAACTACACAATATATATTTATGAACTAACACATGCTTTTCATACAAATAGTATAGGGTTAGAGATCCTTAAAATTGCCTTAATTTAGTTTAAAGGATAACCCATAAATTGCTAAGTCCACAAAGATACAATAATAAAACCATTACATCCTAAAATCCATCATAATTACATTTTAATGGCTGAAGTCCTACAACTGTTAAAACTCAGACCAAACTACCCATGTTTTGTAACAACCCACCTCTCCATCTAGCAACAATATTGTCCGCTTTGTGCCTAAACACAAAGAACTTCCCAAGGGGTCACCTATCCCTGGTACTGCTCTGGTAGTAGCACGCTTAACTACGAAGTTCTTTCATATTTAGCTCCCTCACGGTTTTAAAAGGCCTTGTTGCGTATAGAGGGGCGATTAATCCTTATAAACTAGTCCAGGAACTTCACCCCCAAGCGATGTGGGACAAGCCCCCACACCCAACCTCACCTCATCCATCTTGGCCATCCTTCCTGAGGACTACTGGCTCTTGGTCGTCACAATTCACCCTCTTTAAGGGCCACACATCCTCGTGTAGGACCCGCTCTACACTTCCGGATGGGTTTCCGTTCTGATACTAATTGTAATGACCCACCTCCCCGTCTAGCAACAATATTGTCTGCTTTGAGCCTAAAAACAAAGAACTTCCTAGGGGGTCACCCACCCCTGGTACTACTCTGGTAACAATACACTTAACTGTAGAGTTCTTTCGTGTTTAGCTTTAAAATGCCTTGTTGCATGTAGAGGGCGATTAATACTTATAAACTAGTCCAGGAACTTTACCCCAGACAATGTGGGATAAGCCCCCATACACGACCTCACCTCATCCATCTTGGCCTTCCTTCCTCGGGAGTATTGGTTCTTAGTCGTCACATGTTTTGATAAAATAGAAATATAAGAAATAGTCCTTCTCCAGCCATTTAATTAGAAGTTAATCTATTGGAAGGGTTAGATTAGAAATAGACCCTTAATTAGGCATGTTAATTAGAAATAGGTCATTTTCCCCAATTAATAAAATTTTAATGTCTAAACTACCTGATGATGCCAAAAATTGGTAAGAGTAAAGTAGAGTAATTTAAGAGAGAGGGAGAGAGAGTGAGAGACTATTTTTTGTATGTGGTTCGGCCCTGTTAATGAAGGTACCTACGTCCACGGGTGTGTCTGAGCACGTTCACTAGCAGATCACCGGCGGGCCTGGTGAGCCAACAAAGAGGGGCGACACTCCCAGTAATACCGGCCGGGTGTACGCATATAATGGTGAATTTTGTAGAGGTGTTGTGTAGACTCAAGAGTTGGCCGCCCCCTCAATGGGGGGTGAGAGGTCTCTTTTATAGGTGTAAGAGACCTACTCGTACATGGATAAGGAAATATAATCCTATTGGTGTAGATTGACACCAATCAAGTAGGTTTCCTAATTGTATTAGGATTGATTGACATTAATTGTGGGGGTTTCCTAATTGGATTAGGAAATAGATGCACTTTCCATTAGTCTTCTAGCTTGAGTAGGAAACTGCCCATAATTTTGGGCGTATCAGCTGCCCCCCATTTCCAAGATTGGCCAGATGCTATATCGGGGCAAGTTTGGAAATTAGTTGATGCCACTTGTCATTGTCTTGAGTGCTTGAGGAAGCTGCCTTGGGGCTTCTGAGCCTGGTGAGTCCTCGGGAACTGGCTGAGAGTTGAGACCCTGCCTAGCTCGGGACCTTTAGGTGCTCGGGAACTGACCGGGAGTTGAGACCCGGCCTAATTCGGAGTCTTTGAATGCTCGGGAAGTGACCGAGAGTTGAGACTCGGCCTACTTCGGAGTCTTTTTTGCTTGAGTTAGCTCCCAGTATGGTTATCTTCTGCCTATAAACCTTCGTCAAGGCTGTGGGTAGAAGGATTTTACCATGTTGGACAAGCCGACCTAAAGCGTATTGCTCTAGGGTCCTTTTTTTATGTTAGCTCCCCAGGATGGTTGTCTTCCGCCCGGCCAGCCTTCGTCAAGACTGTTGGGAGAAGAGCTTGACCATGTTGGTGGAGCCGACCTAAATCACGTTGCTTTAGGGTCCTTTTGCTCCTCTATCGTCGGCCAACCTAAGAGATTTTAGTCACCTCTATCGTCGGTCTGGACCTAAGTGGAGTTAATGTCTCTGAGTACTGTAGGTGCTCGGGTTGTCCAAGATTTTGACTTGGTTATCCGCGAGGCCTGTAGATACCCGGTGTGATTACCTGTTTAGTTCACTACGCCATCTTGCCCCCCAAGCTTTCGCTAAGACGAGGGTCTTAAAGAGGCTATGATCTGTAGGTAACCGACCTGGAACATGGTGGTTGCAGGGTCTTTTGAAGCTTGCCATCGTCGGCCACCTAGGGGGTTTGCCCCCATCGTCGGCTGGACCTAAGCGAAGCCGGTGCCTCGGACGTGACCCCGAGGTCTTTTATGCCTGGGTTCGGAGCCCGAGGTCTTTTTAGTGCCTGAGTTCGGAGCTCGAGGTCTTTTTTTTTATGCCTCGGGGTTAGGCCCGAGGTCTTTGGATGCCTCGGGGTTAGGCTCGAGGTCTTTGGATGCCTCGGGGTTAGGCCCGAGGTCTTTGGATGAGCTCTCTGACAATCGGTGGAGCCTCACGTAGTGATCAGGCAAGTATCGTTGTAGTCGGGCTCATTTAGAATGATGGAGACAGGGGGTCGGATCAGGATCGTTGTGCTTCTGACTTCTCTGTGCTGGAGGCAAAATCGGAACTGTTTGATCCTGACCGATGTGAACTGGAGATCGGGCCGGGACTGCCGGACTCAGACCGCTGCGAACTGGAGTTCGGGTCGGGGCTGCCGGGCCCTGCCTGCTGTGAGCCGAAGGAACTGTCAGAATTCCCGGGCTGATCTCGCTTCCGCTTATTTCTGGAGGACTCGTTGCTTTCTTGCCCGGTGTATTTGGTCTTCAGAAACTCTTCAGTGTCAATATATTTTCCAACCCTCTCAGAGAGCTCAACCAAAGTTTTCGGTCGGTTTTTGTGGAACAACGCGGCACACTTGGTGTGTTGAACTCCTGAGCAGAAGGCTATGATGGCGATTGTCTCGTTCAAATTGCGGATTTGAAGCTTCTGTTGGTTGAACCGGTCGGTGAACTCCTTGAGGGACTCATTATTCCGTTGTCTGACTGTTAGTAGTTGCATGTCTGGCTTTGGCCGCTCATGCATACCGGCGAACTGGTTGATGAACTGCTTGCTGAGTTGTTTGAAACTGCGGACCGATCGGGGCTCCAAGGAGTAAAACCACTGCATGGCTGGGCCTTTCAAAGTGCTGGGGAAGGCTAGGCAGTGTAGCTCATCGGAGTTGGTGGCTAGGGCCATCTGAGCCTTATAAGTCCGGACGTGGTCGACCGGGCTTCCCGAGCCGCCGTAGGGATCTAAGTGAGGCTCCTTGAATTTGCGCGGGATGGAGAACCTCGTGATCTGGCTGGAGAACAGTGACTCTGTCTCGGTATTGGCTTGATTTGGAACACAGTTTTGACCAAGCTTTTTGGCCACTTCGTCGATCTGCTTCTGCAAGTCTTTGATTCGGGCTTCCACTTCTTCCCGACCGGAATCTGAGGAACTAGTCGGGTTGGTGGAAGATGTTTCTTCATGGCGGGGTGCTATCCTCTGGGATCGGGCTCGGCTATGACTCCGGGTAACCGTTCGCCTAGGGACAACCCGGCTCTTGACCGAGTGACCCTGGACTGATTCCCGGGCCATATACTCCTGCCTTTCCTCTCGGGCAGCACGCCCACTGTTGATGTCTCTGGCATCCTCAACATGGGACGGGTTGGCTCGGGTCCGTTGTCTGGTCAAGATCGATTCTCGACCGTACGCAATGTTCCCGGGTCGTTTCCCGGCCACTGAAGGATTGCTTTGCTGGGCTAGCTGGGCTTCGATCTGCTGCTGGATTTGACGCTGGCCCTCCAAGAGTTGTGTGAGGGTTGCGGTGATTTGCTCATATGTCGAGACTGCTGCAGTCGACGCCGGGGCCGAAGGAACATCCCGGCCTGACTGTTGCGCAGCCTTCTTTGGTGGCATATTGATCAGTCAAGAATTTGTTGATGAGAAGAATTGTCGTTTCCCACAGACGGCGCCAAACTGATGATGCCAAAAATTGGTAAGAGTAAAGTAGAGTAATTTAAGAGAGAGGGAGAGAGAGTGAGAGACTATTTTTTGTATGTGGTTCGACCCTGTTAATGAAGGTACCTACGTCCACGGGTGTGTCTGAGCACGTTCACTAGCAGATCACCGGCGGGCCTGGTGAGCCAACAAAGAGGGGCGACACTCCCAGTAATACCGGCCGGGTGTACGCATATAATGGTGAATTTTGTAGAGGTGCTGTGTAGACTCAAGAGTTGGCCGCCCCCTCAATGGGGGGTGAGAGGTCTCTTTTATAGATGTAAGAGACCTACTCGTACATGGATAAGGAAATATAATCCTATTGGTGTAGATTGACACCAATCAAGTAGGTTTCCTAATTGTATTAGGATTGATTGACATTAATTGTGGGGGTTTCCTAATTGGATTAGGAAATAGATGCACTTTCCATTAGTCTTCTAGCTTGAGTAGGAAACTGCCCATAATTTTGGGCGTATCACTACCCTTAATCACATGGCTAGTTATATATACATATATATATATATATATTCGTGTATCTATATGGACATAGATAGATTTGAAGTTAATGTCATTAATTTGATAATGGGATTATGTTCCCTTAATTCAAGGGATATCCTTATCAGCTTCACCATGATCTTTTGGTTGAAATTCAAATTATTTAATACGTTTTTCAAAGAGTGAGAATTTCTCAGTCTTTTGTGAGAATTTCTCAGTCTTTACATAGTCCGTTTTTTATGGTCCACTTAAGATTCGTACTGTATATTCGTGTATCTATATATGGACATATAGATATAGATTTGAAGTTAATGTCATTAACTGGTAATGGGATTATGTTCCCTTAATTCAAGGGATCCCCTAATTTGCTCACTATGATCTTTTGGTTGAAATTCAAATTATTTAATACGTTTTCCAAATAGTAAGAATTTCGCAGTCTTTTGAAGGCATTTCTCAGTCTTTACACAGTTCGTTTTTTAAGGCCCTCTTAAGATCAAGACTGCATATTCGTGTATCTATATATGGACATATAGATATAGAATTGAAGTTAATGTTATTAACTGATAATAGGAACATGTTCCCTTAATTTAAGGGATCTCCTAATCTGCTCACCATGATCTTTTGGTTGAAATTCAAATTATTTAGTACGGGTTTTTTTATTTTTTATTTTTTTGTGAAATCCCTGATTAAAATACTGATAAATTCCCTAATCCTGGGAAAGTTCTCATTAAAAACTGAGAAGTTCCTACTTTTTTGTGAAATCGCTGATTAAAACACTTAGAAATTAATTCCCACTCTTTTGTGAAATTCTTGATTAAAATGCTGAGAAATTCCCACTTCTTTGTGAAATTTCTAATCCAATAAACTGGGAAATTATGCATAAACAATATCATTAGCTCTAGCAAGAATCACACAAATGGATAACAGGTCTATCCATCAAGATGTGAGAAATAGATACTTTACCATATAAAATTGAAAAACAATTGTGAAATATCACTGTTATCATGTTTTTTCACTAATTTTTTTTCGAGTAATTTCCAGTAATGGATTTTCTATTGACATGAACTTTCTCAGTTAACTGAACAACGATGAACAATTTCTCAATAAAAAATAAGATATAAAACACTGAGAAATTATAAACAATTTCAAATATGATCAATATTTTGCAAACGCTTCTCGAAGCTCGCTGTTGTCTCCGCCGACCGATCCTCCGGGGTAAAACTCCGTGACCTCCTTCAGATCGATGTAGCCGTCGCCGTCGGTGTCGATCTATGACATTATGTGCTTGAGTTCGTCCGGCGACGTCTAGGTGCCGAGCACTTTGAGTGTGGCCTTGAGCTTTGAGACGGAGATCTTTCCATCGTCATTGGCATCAAATTTCTTGAACACCTTTTCCATCTTGTCCATGTCGCCTAAAACATAGTCAATATGTTTCGAGTCTGTTGATTTCTTCACCATTATAGACTGTAGAGAGAGAGATTATTATCCTGATATATATATATATAAAGAGAGAGAGAGAGAGAGAGAGAGAGAGAGAGAGAGAGAGAGAAAGAGGGGATAATATAGGGGTATTTGTGTATTTAGCAACACAAAGGGACTAATTTCTAGATTCAGATATAGGAAGAACCTATTTCTAGAAAAAGCTAGGATTATGAGCTAAATCCTACTTTGCCCTTGATAAAATATCAATTTATTTTCTCTCTCTCTCTCCCCCTCTCTCTCTCTCTCTCTAAGATCTGTCTCTCACCAGCACCACTGGTACACCTACACCACTGCCATCACAATCATCACCGCCAATCTCTACCACTATAATCGACCACTGTCACCATCAACTAAAGCCATTGCCATCTTCCATAACCACTGAACATCATGCTACTATGGTCACTACCACCAATGACATCACCATCATCACCACCAAGCACTGCCATTGTCGCCGACGTCGATCTAGATCCAGATCTATCTCCTTCACCATACAAGAACTAGATCTAGATTGATATTCAATCGTCACCGCCACAACCAGAGCAACGAACTCTACTGACCACCATGCAAGGCCATTTCCAGCTATGAGGTAGGTTAAATACAGATTTCCAGTTGATAGGTAGGTTAGTAGCAAATTTTACATATCTTAATATTGGCCTGAAATGGAAATCATAGAGGGGGAGAATAAGGTTTTAGAGAAAAAAAATAACCTTTTTAAAACTTAATACAAAATTAAACACAATCACAAACAATATTGTAAAGAGAAAAGGGAAGAGACACTTGCAAACTGAGTTTTTAAGTGGTTCAGTAATCCGCACACCGCAGCCTACGTTCACCTCTGAAGAACACCTCTTGAGAATTCCTTTAATCCAACCTACTTCACGGGTGTAGATCAAACTGTTACAAGAGTCTTCAACTCTCCCAAAGAAGAACACATCTTCTTTGCACACAAGGGTTATTAACCCTCACTCTTTATAAATAATTGAATTACAAATTGAACTCTCTCTCTAGGGTGGATAATACAAATGAAAGCTCACTATAATTTGCCCTCTCAAGAATTACAAATGAAGAATAAGAGCAAATTGATTAACTCACACAACTAGGGCTCAAATGTGAATGATTAAAGGTCAACAAGTTATGTGATTCAAATGATGTTTTCTAATAGATTGATTCTCACTAAATGGTTTAGGAAAACATGTTTTTATATGCTTGGAAAGATTATAGCCGTTAGTGGAAAAATGGTAAATAAAAGGCCATTCAGAAAACTAATCGTTTGGCTATTCTGCGCAATCCAGTGGACTGAGGTCGCGATCCAGTCAACTGCTTCTCAAACAGTTTTGAAATGCGCCAAAAACCAGTCGACTGAATGAAGGGTCCGATCAACTATTTTTTTTCAAAACAGTTTTGAAATGCTTCATAAAACCAGTCGACTTAATGAAGGGTCCAGTCGACTGAAACTTTTGAGGCAGAAGCTATGTTTTCAAAACACAAACCAGTCGACTGTTTTCACCATCAGTCATCTGAACTTTGAAGCACCCAGTCAATTGGAAAAACATTCCAATCAACTGTTTTTCCACTAAAAAAAATGTTTTACTCTTTTGAATTTTTTGAAACAACTTAAACCTTTAAGCCCTTGTGAGAGATGATCAAGATGCTTTACATATAAATCCTAGACTTCTACCAAGGATGAAAAATCTTCAAGTCTTCTAGTTTGATCCTTATTGAGCTCCATCATTCTTGGGTTTCACCATATGCTATCTCATAAACTCAAATAAAGTTAGAACATTTGAGTGCATAATTCAATAGATTAGCGCAATGAAAATGACTTGATAATAGTTTAGAATAGAGCAATTAAGAACATGATATTATCAATAGATTTGTCATCACCAAAAACAAACATAAATAATTCCTTAAAGAAATTCAAGGCTAACACTTAAGTTAAAATTCACATAAGATTTTTAAAAGTGAATTTTTTTAAATTCTAAGTGAAGTTTCAGTTGTTTGCTAAGTGTAAAGATAATCTTTACTGAAATTGCAAACTTAAGTGAACAATTGTAACATCTATTAAGATGAGTATTGAAATTTCACTTAAGATTGTGGTTTGTGAAAGTTTTGTGTTTGTGAAAATTTTGGAGTTCAGTTGTTTTGTTGTTGATTTTCATCTCTTGAATGCTGCCTCTATTGTGGTTGCATTGATTGCATTGGTGATTTTTCATGTATGTTTTTTGGTTTTCTCATTTTCGTGATTGGGAAGATCTCAAGTGAAATTTCACTCAAAATTGTTGGTGACATGTGATCTTATTATATCAAGTGAAATTTTAGTTTAGATGAAATTCAGTTTCAACTTAAGTAAAAATTCAGTTAAACAAATTAAGTGAAATTTAGTTACAATTTTAAAGTGAAAATTTGATAAATCCAATGAACTAGTGAAATTCGCCGTGAATAGTAACTGGTAGAGGTGGTCGTTGGAGGTGGCAGGGGTCGTCGAGATGGCAACAATGGTTTTAACTTTTAAGTATACTTTATCTTTACAAGCTAAAATACAAGTTTTTTGTTATATGTTCTGTAGAACATGCATTAATAAAGCACACTAGTAAAAAAAAAGAAGCCAAAGCCATTGTAATACAGTAGTAAAGTACCGACACAAAACATAAAGAGAGAAGGGGGTTGAAGAATTCTGATCGCTATCAATAAAATTTACATATATATATATATATATATATAAAGAAAAGAAAAGAAAAGAAAAAGAAAAGAAACAAACACACAAAATGTCTCGTTCAATGTTAACCCCATTTTGTTGAAAGATTGTGTAAAATATCATTGAGAGGTCATGAACTTACATTGAATATTCAGTTCCAACTTAATACCTAATTCATTTTCTTCATTGCCACCACAGCAAGACCATCATGTTTTGTCATTTCCTTCCATCAGGACAGAGCTGAGAAACTTCCATATCCATATAGGAATAAAAAAAAAAATAATAATAAATTAAAAAAAAAAAAAATAAATTCAGAAAAGTCCACTAAGAAAATTCAAAAGAATGCACCACTGTAAATTACCAGGTATTTCTTGCCACCTGATCGATCCGAACGTGTTTATCACGATTAGAAGCTTTGAGAAAACACCCCTAGACGTGCTTCAGTCAAAATGTATTTTTGGAGACTTTAAGTGAATTTCAAAAACACGTTTAGACCCTAACATGCTTTTTTAGAAAATTCTATCACAGACATTATCACTTTATCAGCAATTGGTATAATGTAAGTTTTAAATTTAAACATCATGAAGATTCACAAGGCTTTAGTTCCATCGTAATCAGCCCATTTTTGCCATAGCCCGACCCAGCCCAATCGTTATGTGATGTAGTAGGCCCATTACAGCCCAATGTGCTCAGCAAGCTTCGGGCCAAGCTCTTTTAGCTACAATACAATTTATGAAGAAATTATTATTTTTTATTTAATTAATTCACCCCATGATATTCACTCAACTACCCCATGATCTTTCACCCAATACAGCAAAAATATTCTTGCTACTATGGTTTGGGAAAAATAAAATAAAATAGTAGGAGTTCTCGAGGGGTGGTCACAGGTGATTTATTCGGATGCCCTGACCTCGCAGGATTAGTCGAGGTGTGCGCAAGCTGGCCCAAACACCAACAGTTACCAAAAAAAAAAAACTACGCCGCCTCAACGAGTGAGTTGAGCTCAGTTTTTGGTCTGTTTAAGAGCCTGTTTGTATGGAATTGCCCCTCCCCCCACCCCTCCAATAGCTGAACTGTTTTTTGGACCAAATTTGCTTATAATTTTGATGAAATAAACATATTAATAAGCAGTTTTGGTGAACTAATAAGCAATGACAAACAGTCTCTGAGTGTTTAGGTTCAATCCGAAGTATTGTGTGTTTAAGCTTGAGCCCAACAAACCTAGTCCGATATAGGTTTACATTAATACTCATATCATATACAAATACATTTTTGCTCACCCTGTTCTTTCATTGGCTAATGCAGTGGGGCCCAGTATTAAATGAGAACTAATTAATAATATAAAATACTGAGATCTACTGCATTAGCCAATAGAGTAATATTAAAGTCACACCTATCCACACCCAAAAAGCATCTACACCCTGAGGTGGACCAATGATAAGAAGAGAGATAGAGACTGCGGGGTCTACTGTCAGTCTCTTCTCATTGGTCTATCTCAGAGTATGAGTGGACCCCACAGTCTCTATCTCTCTTCTTTTCATTGGTCTACCTCAGAGTATGGATGCTTTTTGAATATGAATGAGTGTGCTCCTAATATTGTTACAACCAATACGAGAAGATGGTGAGCAACTAATGAGCAAAACTACACTCCATCATATACTATTTATCAAGTACATAGTATGTGTTCAGGCTTGGAGTCGGGGATTGTTTGATGTCTTAACCCAAAGTCCAACTCAAAATCAATTCAAGCCAATCACTGTTAGCGTTGCCCAATATCAACCGGATATCAATTGGGATAGGGTTTACACACCACAAGGTCCACCCGCATGGTAACTTGGATGCTTATCTAGAGGTCATGTATTCAAATATATGTCCGTCTTGACATTTTGGGATGGTGGGAGTTAACAAGTGAGTCCACCACTCATCAGCCAAAATAAATAAATTAGGGCATACGATTAGTTAAAATTTTCAATTATCCAAATTAATCTGGTAGGATTTAGGGTTGGGCTGGCGTTAACACGCACACCACTACAGAAACTGCCCCGATTATAATGCTATTCATTCTAGAATTTATAATAGAGCACTGCTACACCCACACTTTTCTACACACTTTTTGACATTCAGCTTTAAATGCATGTACTTTGTATTATGTAAGTAGTGCATTGAAAAGTGTGAAAATTTCAAACAGCACAAGATACATGTATTTAAAGCACAGTGTGTCAAAAAATGTGTAGAAAAGTGTTACGACTCAGTCTCGCTTAGTAAGATATTGTATGTTTTGAGTCCAAGCCCTCACAGTTTTGTTTTTGGGCCATTGCCCAAAAGGCATTTTATTAGGGAGACTTGGAACCACACATATATCGCACATTAATTTTTCACACTCAGGCGATGTGGGACGAACTTCCCATAGTGTGTAGCCTGTCAGCACTTACTGCAGTCACAAATGCACCTACAGTAGCTCGCTCGCACCACCAGAGTCGTAACAAAAAGTGTGTATGCCTAGTATTATTGTTTATAATAACTCGTACCCCTCAGGACCTCAACACAAGAGAATACAATACATGTTTTTTTTTCAAAGGGGAATGGAATACATGTTAGAGCATCTGCAGTGGGGGAAGAATGTAGGGTAAACTAGCTTAAATGGATACAATTCTGTTGCAGCGGTGTAGCTTAAATGGTAACTAACTTAGGTATATAATAGTGAAAGTTAAGTTTACCATTTCAGTAAATTCGCTATTATACGTGACAACCGGCACTGGCATAACCGGCTCTCTCACAACCGGCATTGAGAAAGCCGGCCCTCTACCAACCGGCTAACACATTGCCGGCCCCCAAATAACTGCAAAAGCCGACTCTCAATTCCACCTCATGTCTCCCCACATATACACACACACATAACTATTTTGCTTTGCCACATATGCAATCCTTAGCATTTGCAGGAATCTATTTTGATGGCATGAGATCGAAGACCGACTTTCTCTTGGCCGGCCAACACATGGCCGGCTCCTTAGGTACACCATGTATGAACATCTATTTCTGTATATTAGATCATTTCGAATGAGCATGCTATATTTCATGTTATTGTTAAATTATATCATGATCTTGAAAAATTTCTTTTTAATGGCATGTCAAAGCTCATACCAAATTATAGCAATGTTATATCTTGTGCCAAATTGACATGACATTTGTCATTGCTATAATTTGGCACACCATTGGAGATGTGTTTTTGAAAGGTCATGCTATAATTTGACAAGCCAACAAAACAATATATTAACTTTTTCTAATATAAAGAAAGAAATAATATTTCATTTAACATATATTATTGGAACACATATGCTAAAATATACTACTATTTTATCACTATAATAATGCCAAAGTGTAAATTTAACATAAAAAAAAATAACATTTACATTAAAGATGCTCTTTTAACTTAGCCTAAATTTAGCCTACGCTCAGATATCAAATTGAAATTGCTCTTGGTAAAAGGCAAAAGAAGACCTGCAATTAATTCAGATCTGTAAGGATTTTTCTTTAACGTCTTGTACTACCTAGGCACCTACATTACACTCACTTGTACACCCATTTTAGTGTCGGTAAGGCAAACTCTCTGAGTCTCTCTCTCTCTCTCTCTCTCTCTCTCTCTCTCTCTCATTGTGAGAAGTTTATACAGTATTTTCCACAATTCTTATTCAATCATTTCAAAGCTTCAGTAAGTAGTCATATTGAGCATTAAAAAAAAAAAAGAAAAAAAAAAGACAAAGGTCACCGTACCAATTAATTAATTAAACATTTCCTCATCCTAACAGTTCTACTTCAGTTCAGTGTTTGCCATTTTCTCGTTGTTCTTTCTATATCTTATTTCGTGTTTAATCACAGATACAGTTTGATTTAGCCATCACAGTCAATAGTCATGCACCAATTACAAGTAAACAAGGAGTTGGATTTTGTCTAGTACGTATTAGTTCCCCCACATTATTTGGAACGTCACCCCGACAGCTGATCGATCAATCGGTCTTTTCGGAGCGACCGATCGCTAGATTCACTCACTACGTACAATAATTTTGTGGTAAAAAAATT
This sequence comes from Hydrangea macrophylla, assembly GCA_033977485.1. Taxonomy (NCBI): domain Eukaryota; kingdom Viridiplantae; phylum Streptophyta; class Magnoliopsida; order Cornales; family Hydrangeaceae; genus Hydrangea; species Hydrangea macrophylla. The sequence goes on along the minus strand of CM066983.1, from coordinate 107,066,022 downwards.
ATCTCCTGTAGATTCACTCGCTAGATTCGATCGATCGGACGGTGGTGTGTACTTGTTTGGTCGTCCAGTGTATTCCCAAGGACAATCGATGGATCCCCGTATCCCAATTTTATCATTAGGTTCTGTTTTTGGCTTCTTTAATTTGGAGATAGGGGCTTTTTTGGGATAAGTCCATTTTGTTTATGTTTTGCGACCTTAATTTGTGAGCCTTTTAGAATATATATATATATATATATATTTTTTTTTTTTTTGTGGCTGTAAAGAGGGTTCGGAGTTTCTGCATTTGGTTGGTTTTGTGAGAGAACTTTAACTCCTTCGGTAATCATCTTGATCCGTGTTAGTGAATTTCCTCCTTGTTCTTCGGCAATGGTTGTAGAACTATATATATACATATATATATATATATACATATTATATATGGATAATTTTTTGTTGACAACTTTCGTACAACTTTCATACAACTTCCTAAAAGATGTGTCTATCTCTCTTCTGTGTCACTGTGGGGTCCAGTGACATCACAAGAGAGAGATAGACACATCTTAATTTATATGAGGTTGTATGAAAGTTGTCACTAAAGAATTACTCTATATATATTTATTTATTTGGTGTCATTTGTGTGATTGCTTTTATTTCCTTTGTTTTTCGGGTTTCTCTTTGTCCCTGTTCTGTGTACATGCCTTTTGTTTTTTTGTTGGGTTACTACAAATTTGTTTATGGACACTGTGTTATAATATAAGGATTGATTGTATTTTGATGGGTGGAAAATTTAATATTGTATTCATTTTAACGGATTTATGTGTTCTTTTTCCTTGAGAAGAAAATCCCTTCGGTTACAAGACTCTATCACTAATACATGCATTTTCAAGTCTTGATTATATTTCAAGTCTTGATTATAGAGACAAAGAAAACATTAAAACACGCCAAATCGGGCACAATGTGAATGAAACATAAACAAAATATTGAGAAAACCTTTATGCAAGAACACCATTAATGTTTTTTTTTGGCGATGTGGAAATAAAGTCTTTAAATTTCCGTCACAATTTCACTGACCCCGTCACACCACGTCGTCATGCTGACGTGGTGTGATATACCTTAATTATATGGTGGCATGTGGTATTTGAAATAATATGAACATTACTTGTGTCTTTACAGATTTTTTAAATAATCATGCCCATTATTTCTAAAGGCATAACTTCTATACATGTGATTTTCATATTTTTTTAAAAAGCCACATATCACCATACAATTAAACGACAGATTCACTGAATAACTTTTCCATCATTTGACTTGTATAGACAAAAATTCCTTTCACCTAGCTACTAGCAAATGGTCATTGAATATTTTTTTCGGGTACAAAATGTGAAATGAGATTTTCATATTTGATATATAAGTAGCCCATGCATTAAATAGACTTATGAACTCGACTGTAAGGCCGCAAGCTGGCTGTTTTTTTTTTCCTTTCTAAATGAGACCCAAAAAAAAAAAAAAAAAAGACAGATGGTAACACATCAATGGGAGGCCATACCATTAAAAAATAAAAAAAAAGTTTTCCTGGGTTTCATGAACAATTCTATTACCGACAGAACAGTTCAACCACTCAATTGTCTAAATTTTGGTCTAAAATAGAAACTGTTACAATCTAAATGCATTGTTTCTTTCTAGGTCTACATTAGACCCCTTGAATCTATGCACCAATTAATGAAGACTCAAAGTATGTGAAAGCTCTAGATGACATAAAATGATGTCCCTTAGATCAATTGATTTTCCAATTGTCAAGAGATCAAGCGGTCTAAATTTGTTTAGTTTGCTCATTTAATTTTTTTTTTTTTTTTTTTACTAGGTCCAACTGTGTAGTTAGTTGAAATTTGGAGATAAGTTAGATCTCCATTGACATTGTTCATACCATGCCCATACTACAGGCTACAACTAGCTAGGTCCAGGTACTTCCAACGTACAAAACCATGTTTTCGATTCATGTTGCTGAAATTAATAAGTCAAGGTCGACCAATCCACTAAAGTAAAGATACTGATGGTACTTGAAAAGATTTTCATGTTGCATTTCTTCAAATTAAAAATTGTTGATCATTAGTGGTTATTGCTAGGCTAACGTGACGACCAATATGTTAAAAGATACAAATCATATAGGAGTATATGAAATTGTCTCATGTGACATCGTACTAGTGTGACACCTACTATAATTTCAGTTTCCCATTAATTTTACGGCGAGGAAAAAATCACAGAAGGGGTTTAGGGGTGTCAAACGGGGCGAATTGTCCCGTTCTGTCCCGATTCGCCATTTGGTGAATCGTAATTCGTCTCGTCCCGTGGTGAACCCAGCTCGTGACTCAATTTATTGGGTATGGGTCCGGGTCGACTTTCATTTTTGCAACCCACAACTCGTCCCGTGACCCAGCTCGTCTAACCCACCAACTCGCCTCGCCTCGTAACCCGTCTCGCCTCGCAGACCCACCCCGCCCCGCCTCACCAACCCGTGAATAAAATATTTTTATTTAATTGTTTTCAAATAAACTATTTATTAATAAACAATTTATTAAACTTTTAAGTAGAAAATAATTTTTTTTTTTTTTTAAAAAAGTTTCCAAATACTTTTTTTCAACAAACTATTTTTAAATAAAGTATTTTATTAAACTATTTTTAAAATTTTTTTTTATTAAAATTATAAATAAGTTTTGTAAGCAACTCGCGGGCTAATTCGTCAACCAACCCGCGAGTTAGCCGCCCCGCCCCGCCCCGCCCCGCCTAGCCTCGCCTCGCCCCGCCCCGTTGACCCACGAATTAGTGGGTTGGGGCGAATCACTCTATATCCCTTACCGAGTCCATTCGCTCCGGCCCGTTTATTTCGCCGACCCGCCCCATAACTCGCCAAAATTCGTACAACTCGTTAAGCTAGCGGGACGGGGCGGGGCGGGGCGGGCCGCCCCATTTGACACCTCTAAAGGGGTTATAATGAGAAGCTTCTTACCCCCACAAATATATAGCATGGACATCCATTGTTTTGCATTAGATTAACCAAGAAGAAAAATTCGTTCTCGATAGTGTGATATATTCTACAAGTGATGTCATAAAGGTTATGTTAGATAAATATGTGTTTTGGTCATGTTTAAGGGCTAATAAAAGTGGGATTCACTTAAATTTTGAGTGGGGTTCTTGTATATTTGTGTTCTCCTCCATGAGGAGCTAAAGTTTGGATGTTCACATGTCCAAAACTATTGATGGGTGAATAAGAAATTAATGCTCAAAAATTGCCCCTTACAAGGAGTTGTTGAAATGAAAAAGGTTCACAACTTGCCTTGTCCCACATAGGAAAAATAGAAGTGGTCTTTAGTGTATTTATAAGACTACTTCATGTTTTGGGTTTGGGCTTCAAGGGGTACCCAGTTTTGTGGAAAGGTGAGGACCTGAGGCCCTTTGGGTTTACTCCACACGTGCGCCGCTGTCGCCGACCGGCTGGTCGAGCCGTGGGTGCGGGTGCGCACAAAATATTTCTTTTTGGACCCCAGAATTTTTCAAAGTTGCAAAAGACCTTTGAAATTTCTTCACACTTAACATGTGACAGAAAGGCTGTTGTTATAACCTTTGGAGTTTCTGAACTGATTTGGATTTAATCCACAAATTTATTCCACTCTCTCATACTGAAGCTCTTCTTCATTTGGAAACACACACAATATATACAGTTCCTCTTCTGTCTATCAACTCATTCCCTGGTTTCCTGAGAGAGCACAAAGCATAGAAGTTCGCCAGAACAGTTGTACACTGTGCTTGTACTACTGTTAGAAGCCGCTATATCCTGGGAGACAGACGCTGACGACGATTTCCTCAAGCACATTCGGTGAGGCGGCGAATCTGTTTTAAGGAAATTGTGAAATATCACAGGCCTCGGTTTGATCAAATTTTCTGTTTATGTTTTTCGTTTACTAGTTGTAATTTTATTTCCTATATTGGCAGTTGCAGTCTTTTGTGATACAGATTATATCTTGTACTTCTTCTACTTGTAATCCAGAATCAGTTTTTATCAATATAATTTTTCCAACAATCTTAAAACAAATTCTATAAAATAAAAAAATAAAAAAAATAAAAAACAGATTCGAGTTTGGAAAAACTGATTATTTTGGAAAACAGTTTTACAAAAACTGCTACTGTAATTCTCAGTTTCTGCCCAAACGGTGCTGTAACACCCGTACCCGGGAAAAGGGGTTAAATATCATTTTATATGCATTAATTAATATAATTAGTGTGTAAAATGGATTAAGGGGAGGCTTTGGACTCGCCCAGAAAAAGTGTTCAGAAGAGGGACACTAATTGGAAAAGTCCCCAGTGAGGTGGGACGAGTATTGGAAGTGGGACCCAGTGAAGGGCCCGAATAAAAATATGTGAATTTTATGTGATTAAATGCATTTATATGATTACATGATTATTTGTTTAAATGCTTTCATATTATATGATGATATATGTTTAGCATTTGTTATTAGTTTGGACACCCAATTAAGGGTATAATTGAAAAAGATTGATAATTGGTAGGTACGATAGCAACTTCACAAAATATATGGGACCCACGTTGGTACCCATACGAAACTTAGACAAACACTCATTAGATAATTGGGTAGTTAATGGAATGTTTGGGGGATTTCATAATAAGAACTTAAGAAATTTCGGGGGTATAAACGAAAAAGGGCCAAATTTGATGTTAAGCCACCTCATGCTTATGCATGAGTGTGTATGTGTTAAGCTAGAGAGAAGAGAACTCTCATTTTTGCTGGAATTAAAAGAAGAAGAGAAGAGGTGAGCTCCGAGAGAGAAGACGGACCGTCACCGACGACGTTTTCCGCCGTTCCGTCGCCGTCGTTCGCCGGATTCACGATCCGAGACCACTTTTGGACTCGTGGAGGTAAGAGGATCACATGCACGTAATTTATTTTCATTTTCGGCAACATTTTTCCGGTAGCCGTTCTTGATAGACGATGTTTGTGGTACCAAAATTATGTAGGATTTACTTTGGGTAAGAATTGAGCAAGATTTGTGAAGGAATTCTTCATTTCTAGCTTGAATTTGGGTAGATCTTGCTAAGGTGAGTTTTCTAGCCTAAAGAATGATTGTGTTTAACTATGTTCAAGGCATCAATGATGTAGAGATATATAGAATGATCTTATTGTGTTGATTATTCATGTTTAGAAAGCATGTAGTTGCTAAATTGTGAATTGCATGTTAGCTTTGTGAAGAATTTATGTGCCTACATGTTTATGTGCTTATATGTTTATGTGGTATTCAATGAGCACCGGGAAAATGATTCATGGTTGGGAGTAATAAGGGTGGTGAAGAGGAAGAATCCGAGAAAGACAGAAGTCCAAGGAATAGAAGTGGCCACGGGACCAAGGGAGGTCCCGGGTCTGAATGAATCATTGAACCGGTGACTCGGCGATTACAAAAATATGATTCATGTGTTTATTGTTGCATTGCACATGTTTAAACATTCATCCATGTTTAGATTACTCACTAAGCGTAATGCTTAAGAAAACCGTTTTCTGTTTCTGTTGTGGTAAATAACAACCACCGCAGGTACGGAGCAATATCCGGAGAGGAAATAGCGTGCTCGGGATTGGGGAAGAGATTTGGGTCTTGCAAATATGTTTATAACATGTAATATAATTTAACTTGTGGGTTAGTATCCTTGACTTGTGAATTAAAGTCTTGACTCGTGGTTGTATCCATGGAGTTAGTTTTGGATTCTACGACTCATGTGTTTAATGTAAATTGGGAAAACTTAGGTAATTTCTATGTGGAAGTTGTAGGTTGTATGTTTGGACCTTTCCGGCAAGTCCGGATATGCGACACAACTCTTTTGTGTAAGTTCCTTTTGTAACTAAGTGGATTGAATGGTTTTGGAAATGCTATTTGGAAAGTTTCATGCTTATGGTTGTTTTGGAGTTAACTTGGCTTGATTGCTTACTTAACTTGTTTGAAGTTGTAAACATTTGGTTTTGAATGAAGAAGGAAACTTATAAAAGTATGTCATATGTTCTTTCAAAGTTTTGCAAAGTTTGGAGAATGATTGATTTGGTTTAAATCATTTCTTAACAAGTTCATGAAAAGGAAATTAGTTGGAGAGGAACTTGTTTGATTCAAGGAAGATCTTGATCATTATGTTTGGAAATGTTTTTATGTGATTGAAATTAGTTCTTTAAAGTTTCATGAGGTTTGAGGATGTTTTGGGTGAGTTTGGGTTGTTTAAAACAGGGGAAATCTGTCAAAAATGACTTCTGCAGGAACCGGATCGATCCGGGCCTCGAGCGGATCGATCCGGAGCTTCTGGAGGAGCCAGAGATGACATTCTGTCAAAACCGGATCGATCCGGTTTTGGGCGGATCGATCCGCAGGTCCAGGTTCAGCACTGTCGCCTTTTACGGAAACAAACATAACTCTCTCTAGAAAACTCGGATTCGCGCGCCGTTTTTTGCGTTGGAACCGGGACTCAAAGACCTATCTTTTGGTATAAAATTTGCTAAACCTTATTAATTACCATTTTACCCTTGGGGCCTATTTTGTAGCAATAGAGTTGTTTAATGCGGTTAAATACATGTGATTCTTAGTAATTCGAATGGTTCTTTGCTAATTAATGTAATTGGGACCTTGTAGCATTGTTACACGTGTCCTAATCCGCATGAGGCGGGTTGGGGTATGACAGGTGCAGAATCAAGGAAAATTGCATTAGACGAAAAGTGTGCAGAATCGTGTTTTGCTTGTGACTATGTAAGCAGAATCGTAAAAATCCTTCATTTTCCTAATAATAATTTGAAAACAAAATTCAGCTGCTGTTAAAAATAAGAGGAGGAAAAAGTAAAATTATTAGTTTTAATTTCTTTTCTCCTTTGATTATTTTTCAGAAATGGAAAATGAGAATGTGAACACTAATGCGAACCCTACTGCGACCGACGGTTCTACTAGCTCCAACACCATGGTGATTGGTTCGATCCCTGTGAAGGTTCCCTCAATCCAAACGGTTTCTGTGAACCACAGGGAGAAACCTAAAAAATTCAATGGGGTAGATTTCAAGAGGTGGCAGCAAAAGATGCTGTTCTACCTTACCACCTTAAACCTTGTGAGGTTCTTGAAGGAAGATGATCTTGTTCCTAGCGACAATGAATAAGACCGAGAGGTTGTGCTAGCCATTGATGCTTGGAAGCACTCAAACTTTCTGTGCCAGAATTATGTGTTGAATGACTTACACGATACACTATATAATGTGTATAGTATTGAGATCACTGTTAAGGAACTGTGGGAGTCCTTAGACAGAAAGTACAAAATCGAGGATGCCGGGTCAAAGAAATTTGTAGTGGGAAGATTCCTCGACAATAAGATGGTGGACACGAAGACTGTGATCAGTCAAGTTCAAGAACTGCAAGTAATCTTGCATGAAATCCATGCTGAAGGAATGACCTTGAGTGAAACTTTTCAAGTTGCTGCTATAATTGAAAAGCTATACCGTACTTGGAAGGACTTCAAGAACTATTTGAAGCACAAGCGAAAGGAGATGAAGATTGAAGATCTCATCGTAAGGGTTCGAATTGAATAAGACAATAAAGGGGCTGACAGGAAATTGGGAAATTCTGAGGCCAAGGCTAATATGGTTGAGCCTGGTCAAAGTTCACGTGGGAAGAAGAAAATTCCTTCTGGCAAAGGGTACAAGATGGGGCCAAAAGGTGGTATCGCCAAGAAGCCTAAGTTCCAATTTCAAGGGAAATGCTACAACTGTGGCAAAACTGGACACCGTGCTTCTGAGTGTCGTCTGCCACAGAAGAAAGTCAAGAGTAATCAGGCTAATATGACGGAGTTAGATTCTATCTCAAAGGATGTCTTTGACATTAATCTATTTGTTGTTGTCTCTGAAGTGAACTTGGTGGATTCAAACCCAAGGGAATGGTGGATAGACACTGGTGCTACTCGCCACATATGCTCCGACAAAATTATGTTCACTTCCTTTAAACCAATTACAAGTGGTGAAAAAATGTATATGAGAAATTCTGCTTCCTCGGATGTTGAAGGCCAAGGGAAAATAATTCTGAAGATGACTTCAGGAAAGGAGCTGACTCTCAGCAATGTCCTGTATGTACCAGAAATTCGCAAGAATTTGGTGTCTGGATCTCTCCTAAGCAAGCATGGCTTTCGAATGGTCTTTGAGTTAGACAAGGTGGTGCTGACCAAAGCGGGGATGTATGTGGGGAAGGGGTATATGTGTAATGGTATGTTCAAACTTAATGTAGCAACTGTGTTCCCAAAGATCAATAAAATGAGTACCTCTTCTGTTTACTTGCTTGAGTCTTCCAATTTGTGGCATGGTAGACTAAGACATGTTAATTTTAATTCTTTGCGAAGATTAATTAAATTAGACCATATACCAAAATTTCATACAGAATTGTGAAACTTGTGTTGAATCAAAATTAACGAAGGCTTCATTTCAATCAGTTGAAAGAAGCACTGAACCATTGGAATTAGTTCACTCTGATGTATGTGACTTAAAAATGGTTCAATCAAGAGGTGGTAATAAGTATTTTATTACTTTTGTTGATGATTGCACTAAATACTGTTATGTGTATTTGCTAAAAAGTAAGGATGAAGCTTTGGATAAGTTCATTCTATACAAGACAGAGGTTGAGAATCAACTTAGCAAAAAGATTAAGGTGTTAAGAAGGGATAGAGGTGGTGAATATGTAGCACGTATGGTGACTATTGTGCACAAAATAGAATTATTCACCAAACCACTGTACCTTATTCACCTCCATCAAATGGAGTTGCTGAAAGAAAAAATCATACCTTAAAAGAAATGATGAATGCTATGTTAATAAGTTTTGGATTGCCACAGAACTTGTGGGGGGAGGCAATTCTCTCTGCAAACTATATTTTAAATAAGGTACCTCGAAAGAAAGTTGATCAAACCCCATATGAACAGTGGAATGCTCGAAAAACTTCCTATAAATTCTTACGAATGTGGGGGTGTCTTGTAAAGGTTCTTGTACCTACTCCTAAGAAAGAAAGGATAGGTCCAAAAACTGTTGATTATTTATTTATTGGTTATGCACATAATAGTAGTGCGTATCGGTTTCTTATACATAAATCTGAAAACCCAGATATACACAAGAACACAATCATGGAGTCTAGAATGTATCGTTCTTTGAGAATATATTTCCTTGTAAAGAGGAATATAGTCCTAAAAAATGCACATTTGAGACTGTTGGGGAAACTAGTAAAACCCCAGAAGAGAATGTTGATGTTGAGCCTAGACGTGGGAAACGAGCTAGGACCTCAAAATCTTTTGGTCCAGAGTTTCTAACTTATGTTATAGAAAGTGAGCCTCAAAGCTATAATGAAGCTATTAGATCGCCAGATGGTCCATTGTGGAAGGAAGCAATCAAGAGTGAAATTGATTCTATCCTACAAACCATACTTGGGAACTAGTAAATCTTCCTCTTGGTTGTAAGCCGTTGGGCTATAAATGGATTTTGAAAAGGAAAATGAAGACGGATGGTACTATTGATAAGTATAAGGCAAGGCTTGTCATTAAAGGGTATAGACAAAAGGAGAGTCTAGACTACTTTGATACGTATTCTCCTGTTATGAGAATAACATCCATTTGCATGATTATTGCAATCGCAGCTTTGCGAGATCTCAAAATACATCAAATGGATGTTAAAACTGCCTTCCTTAATGGAGATTTGAATAAAGAAATCTACATGGAACAACCTGAAGGATTTTCTGCTCCAGGGCAAGAAAATAAAGTGTGTAAGCTTGTTAAATCATTATATGGCTTAAAGCAAGCTCCAAAACAATGGCATAAAAAATTTGACAAAGTTATACTCTCTAGTGGATTTAAAATCAATGAGTGTAATAAATGTGTTTATGTAAAAGAAACGAATGAAGGCTATGTCATCTTATGTCGATGACATGCTCATAGTGGGTAGTAATGATAAGATCATTAAATCTACTAAGAGAATGTTGAATTCTAAATTTGACATGAAAGATATGGGACTTGCTGATGTTATATTGGGCATCAAGATCTCTAGAAATACTAATGGACTTATTCTGTCACAGTCACATTATGTAGACAAGATTCTAGAGAAGTTCAACAAGTCTGATACTAGTGTAGCCAGGACGCATGTGGACTTAAGTCTACACCTATCTAAGAATACTGGTGAGAGTGTTTCTCAACTAGAATATTTTCAAGTGATAGGGAAGTTTGATGTACCTAATGAGTTGTACAAGGCCTGACATTGCTTATTCTGTTAGTAGACTGAGTAGATACACTAGTAATCCTAGTGATGAACACTGGAAAGGGATAGTAAGGGTACTACGGTACTTACGATATACACGTGATCAGGGATTGCACTACATGAGATATCCAGCTGTATTGGAAGGATACAATGATGCAAACTGGATATCCGATATGAAAGATTCAAAATCTACAAGTGGATATGTTTTCACGCTTGGTGGTGCAGTTGTGTCATGGAAATCTTTAAAAACAAACTTGTATTGCTAGATCGACAATGGAATCTAAATTCATTGCGCTAGACAAGGAAGCTGAAGAGGCTGAATGGCTTCACCATTTTGTAAAAGATATTCCGAGATGGTCAAAACTTGTGCCAGCTATTTGCACACACTGTGATAGCCAATCTGCTATTGGAATGGCACAAAGTAATATGTATAATGGTAATCTAGACATATTCGTCGTAGACACAATACCATTAAACAACTACTCTCAAGTAGGATTGTCACAATTGACTATGTAAAGTCAAAGGACAATATTGCGGATCCGCTAACCAAAGGGTTAAATCGAGAGTTAGCTAATAAGTTATCTAAAGGAGTGGGACTAAAGCCTATGACATTACAAAGTACCGGAATGGAAACCCAACCTAGTTGACTGGAGATCCCAAGATCTAGGTTCAAAGGGACAACCTAATTCCATGTACTTTAGAGAATCACTGAGGAGACTACACGTTCACTGGTCAACCAGTAAATCTAATAGATTTTCATGAGGAAAGGTTCAAAGCCAACAGCTACCTGTCCTATTGCAGGAGTAATCCGTTATCCTCTCTCTCTCTTGTCGAGTCGTCTCACATCGTTTTGATTAATTTCATTCATGTGGGGAATTGTTTGATAAATATGTGTTTTGGCCATGTTTAAGGGCCAATAAAAGTGGGACCCATTTAGATTTTGAGTAGGGTCCTTATGGATTTGTGTTCTCCTCCATGAGGAGCTAAAGTTTGGATATTCACATGTCCAACACTATTGATGGGTGAATAAGAAATTAATGCTCAAAGGTTGCCCCTTACAAGGAGTTGTTGAAATGAAAAAGGTTCACAACTTGCCTTGTCCCACATAGGAAAAATAGAAGTGGTCTTTAGTGTATTTATAAGACTACTTCATGTTTTGGGTTTGGGCCCTAAAGGATACCCAGTTTTGTGGAAGGGAGAGGACCTAAGGCCCTTTGGGTTTACTCCACACAATTTCTTCACACTTAACATGTGACATAAAGTGAAAAGTCCAAAGAGTTACAAAACTCCAAAACGCTGTTGTTACAACCTTTGGAGTTTCTGAACTGATTTGGAATTAATCCACATATTTATTCCACTCTCTCATACTGAAGCTCTTCTTCATTTGGAGACACACACAAAATATACAGTTCCTTTTCTGTCTATCAACTCATTCCCTGGTTTCCTGAGAGAGCACAAAGCATAGAAGTTCGCCAGAACAGTTGTACATTGTGCTTGTATTACTGTTAGAAGCTGCTGTATCCTGGGAGACACACGCCGACGACGATTTCCTCAAGCACATTCGGTGAGGCGGCGAATCTATTTTAAGGAAACTGTGAAATATCACAAGCCTCAATTTGATCAAATTTTCTGTTTATGTTTTTCGTTTACTAACTGTAATTTTATTTCCTACATAGGCAGTTTCAGTCTTTGTGTTACAGATTATATCTTGTACTTCTTCTACTTGTAATCCAGAATCTGTTTTTATGAATATAATTTTTCCAACAGGTTAAATGGCGCTAGCGAGAAAAAAATACACAAAGATTTGAGTGAGTTTGTGAATATGTTTGATTTGTGATCAATTGACTTATGGAAAGACTTGTATATATAATAAGAGTCTGGCTCCAGTGTGCACTGGGTAAGCTCACTGGGTGAACGCACTGGGTTTTTAAGCCTAAAAAAACCGCGGGTCAGCGGGTCGGCTGAACGGGGTGCGGGTCAATGGGGCTTCCCACAGTTTTTTTAGGCTTAAAAGCCCAATGGGCACTAGAGCTGACTTTATATAATAAATTCTTGAAACTAATATGTATATATATACTTATGTAGCAAGTAGGTTTGACCTTATAGAATTAAGCTTTGCTTGAACTGAATTTGATATTATGAAACTTAATACACGTGAAATTAATTTTAGAAGTACTTCATTCAAGAGTACTAGTGGAGCTTTTGGCCCTCTTAATTTGGAAAGATTTCCAAATACTACTTTATGCCAATTGCGTCATTAAATCATGTATCCAATTAATTAATGATCTCTAATACAAAGAATAAAAGTAGTGAAGTTATAGCAATGTAAATTATATACTACTACTTATATAGTCTCTTCTAAGAACTCAGTTTTTCCCATGAATAATGTTATATTTCCTACCCTTTTTTTTTCTCAAAAAGTATTTTCTAACACATGTGGTAGTGAGACCCTCTTCAATAATGGTGGGATCACTTCAACATCAACCAATCAAAATCAACTGGGCCCACTGTCATATGTGTTGAAAAACACTATTGTCCTTGTACTATATACACTGATACACATAGGTCCAAATGGGATATACCAATTTATCCGACAATTTTATCCAGCACATTCCAAACACAGGACATCACAACAGTTTATCCAACAAAATTACTATCATATCCGATCCTGCTTTATTCAATCCTATCCGACAATTTTATTTGACCTGCCAAACGAGGCAATACAATTAGCATGCTACTTTCGTTTGCTTTTTTTGGGTTATGACTCTTGAGGCACTCTTTTAGTAATGCTAAATATGTACAAATTAGAATTTCAATAACCATTATTTCAAACATGTCATTACCGTTAGGTGTCCTTTTAACTAAGGTTGAGGCTCTGTTTGGTTCATGACTTTAGTGAGAAAAAAGAAAAGAAAATGTAGAAGAAAATATAATTTTTCTTATTAGGTTATGAACAAAAAGGGTGAATAAAATAGAGAGGAAAAGAAAAAAAAAATTCTTTGTATATAATTGGTGTAATATCTTGCTTTTTAATCGTACTTAAACATTTATTGACCTTAATTGTGTATTTAAATATTTAGTATGAAAATTGAGAGTAATTTAAAACTTTTCAGAAAAATTGATAATAGGAGTATTTTGGTCATGTAATGTTGGACTTGACCAGAAATTCAAAAATGAGATTTTTGGACTGCAATAAACTTGTGCTCAAATGATTCACTATTTGTGTTTTAAGTTTTGTCATAACTGGTTCGGTTAGTGAAATATACCAGTCTTTGTGAGTGGTACCACATGCTTTAGTAGTTGTACCTTGACAGGCTTGACACCTACTATGTATAGAACATGTTAGGATTATTTTTCATTAAGTTGTTAATGTTTCTCTCTCTCTCTCTCTCTCTCTCTCTCTCTCTATATATATATATATGTATCTCCTATCTCTTTATGGCCTCTTGTTCTTGAAACCCTAGAGGCTTCAAGCATAAATCTCTAGAGATCATCTAGATCCGTCGATCTCCGGGCAAATCTCCGAGTATTAAAGTTACTCCTTGCTATGAGGAGCACGCATGGATACTAAAATTTCTCTCATCCGACTACTTTTCTCAGTTTGGAAATTTCATAGAATCTAAGGTAATTCATATAACTCTCTAATATAGCATATTATATGTAAACTAAGTCAAATCTAGAAGACTACTATGTGCTCTTGATGCTTATGTGTTTTCCTTCTATGTGATTAAGTGGTTATTATGTGCTTGATTGAAAGTTGGAACCATGCCTAGAAGCTTTATCTAGAAAGTCATAAGTACGCCTAGATTGGATTTCATGTATCTAGCTATACTTTAAGATAATCTGATCATGTTTATATGCTTGTTTAAGTAGCATGTTATTGTTCATTAGCATTTCATAACATGAGTTAAGCATGGTATGACTTTGAGCATGAACACGTGCATCCACATGAAAATGCACGAAAATGATTTTTGGTGAAAGACCTCCATGTGTGGGGTTTATGATTTGAAAAGGGAAGATCTCTGCATGTGGGACTTATGGATTTTAAAGATCATGAAAATCTCTACAAGAGGATTTTGATTTGAAGTTTAGATTATCCCAGTTGTGGGTGTGAAATGTGAGGTTTGGATCCATTAGGAACGCGATATCCTCGTCTTGCAAACCATAGGAATCGTAAACTAAAGACCCGTATGAAGTGGTTAAAGACCCCATAGCGTGGTGGCCCATAGATCGGGTGTTGTATCGAGAGTGAGTGTTTGAAATATACACGAAATAGCCCACGGGCAACATCTTTTGCTTCGGCAATAAACCATTACATTCACGCATATAAATCACTATGTCATTGAATTAAATAACTATACGGGCCGTCGTGCTCATGAACTGTGTTTAAAACCATTTTCAGGTTACGTGAATACGGGCAAGGCCCTAGAATGATCGGCGTGCCATACGCCTTGTAATGACCCAGTATGTGGGAATTTTTTGTCCTAATGTAATGCATAGTGTACCTTGTGTAATTTAGTCAATTTGAAACCTTCATGGTTAGATTCAAATTGTAGATACTACAAGTATTGATATTACAAGTTATGTATTCAATCGTAGTTTTGGTATCGGACATTTGTTTGTCCGTTTTCCATTAAGCTTGAAATATGTTAGAAATGGGGTCCATGTTATCCCCTTATCCTTAGCTAACGTTTTTGAGTCCTAAAACATTTGTTGGGATTCACTATCTTCATGTCGACATGTAATTGTGGCATAAGTCACTCTACTTTTACAAGATTGGATGTTTCTTGTTGTTGTTTGGACTCTTAAGCTTCAACTTTAGTATGCTTGGGTTGAGAGGGTGTTCTATAGCTCTTACTCACTCTTTCTATGGTTGCAAATTATCCGTTTAGTGAATTTGTGCGGGTATAGATGTTGTGCTGCAGATTACTCTGCTGCTATGAAACAGTCGACTGGATTCATTAAGTTGCTGAATAAGTCTTTCCACGTTTCCAATACAGTCGACTGTATACCCTTACCAGTCAACTGGATTTACCCTTTGAGATTTTGGACTCTTTGTAAATGCAAAAACAGTCAAATGGGTGATACCAGTCAACTAGAGTTTTCATGCCCCTTTGCAAATATGGTCAACTGGACCTTCTACCAGTCGACTAGATCACCATTTTCAAAAATATGCTTTGTGAACTTTCAAAACCAGTCGACTGATACCCCGATCAGTCGACTGGATCTATAAATTTCCAAATCTTCTTGTTTGAAAAATGTTTTAAAGTGACTGTTGAGTTATTAAATCACTCTAACCCCCATTCCAGGATTTGGGGAGTTACAATTAGTACTCTTTAATTTTCGTAACCACGTTTGCAATCCAATCACAATTAATGCCACACTACATTTAGTCATTTATGACTACAATCATAAAAGGATAAGACATTCTCCAACCCAAACATCAAAAGCCCTTTTGAGGCAAAATTGTTCCATCATTCGTAAAGGGTAATTCTTTGGTGACAACTTTCATACAACTTCCTAAAAGATGTGTCTATCTCTCTCTTGTGTCACTGTGGGGTCCAGTGATATCATAGGAGAGAGATAGACACATCTTTTTAGGAGGTTGTATGAAAGTTGTCACCGAAGAATTACTCATTCGTAAAAATGAGCTCCAAAGTAAGCATCTATTGAACCATCAAATTTTGATGCAACTCTAAATTGTAGCAATATTGATATAAAGGCAAAGCTACATCAAATCATTGTGACTAGCTCTACTGCCAGAGCATCAATGGCTAATGTCAGAGCAAAAAGTGTCGTTAAAAATTTTAGCGACACATTTTGCTTTGGCATTAAGCATTGCTGCTCTGACAATAGCATTACCCAACCATTTTTTTCTTAATATTTTATTCAAAGCGAGTTGAGAAATTGAGAGAGAGAGATTCTAGGGTGTTGTACATTCACATGGATAAAATACAACAATAGATTCAAAACCAGAAAATATTAAAATATACAACATTTGATGTAGAGTTGAAGTGACACACTTTAAAACATCAAAAAATCATACATCAACTTTGCCTCATATATAGCAAATCACACATTTGCTTAACGTGACGGGCTGGACCAGTCCGGCCCACCAACATTTGGGTTGTGCCGGGCCTATGTTCCAAGCGGAATGGACCGGGCTAGATTTGGAGACTAATGGATGCACCCATACCGATCCACATGGCACGATCCTAGCGGGTTGGGTTGGGCTGAGCCGAGATGAGATGGGCTAGGTTGGCGGGTTGAGATAATAAAAATAATTATTATAAAAGTTTTTCTCAAAGAAAGATGTGAAGTAACGGGTGAAGGAGTCTGTTTTATTTAAGAAATCATGATTTCATATCCCTCTTACTAAATTACATTTTGAGTTAAATAAAAAAAAAAAAAAAAAAACCTTGATTCAAGCTGTGTCAAATTAGGTTCAAAAGTGTAAGGAACAATCCGACTCACGTTTACGTGCCAAGCTACGCAGACTAGGCATAATACGGCCTGAATTGGGGTGAGTTAAGTTTTTTTGTCACAACTCTACATTTGCTTTTGAGTTGCCCTTAAGAGGCTAGTAAAAATCTCAGCAACCTCGAGTACTGGCCGTAATTTTTGGTGTACAGAGTAAACCTGGCGTTACGTCTACTTCAATTAAACTTCTATGGACCCATCTAGGATGCCTCATGAGTCATGACCCACCACACCTTAATGAAGCTCACAGGTACAAAATATATATATATATATATACATATACATATCTATATATCACTCCTCATATCTCTATTGACAAGATCAGAATCTGACCCACACTTCGTCCGGAAACCTGACACGGTACTGAAGTGAAAAATGGGAAGGTAAAAAACACCCTAGAAGGGTAATTAAATTGAAAGTTTGGAGAATTTATGATAGTACCTGGCTAGTAGTTCCCTCTATTATACTATAGGTAAGTACTTGAAACATATTTAAAGATATAAATTTTGAAACACAATTTAAGAGATGTGTCTATTTTTTTGTTTTGGTATCACTGTAAGGTTTAGTGACATCATATGAGAGACTCATATTTTGAGTTGTGTTCTAAAAATTATGTCTTTAAGTGTGTCCCAATCTTTACTCTTATACTATCAAAATATGGGTTTTATAAGACCTAAACGACATTATTATGGGCAACAATATTTTGAGAATTGGTATAATTTTTTGAAAACTAAACAAAACTACTATGTATATAAGTACGATGTTTGTGACATGGGTGTAATATTTTACAGACTTGGCTACAATTTTTTAATCTGGCAACTTACACATAGAATCAGAAAAGTAGTTGATTGTATGATACTACCAAACAGTATTGGTTACTATCATAGAATTCTCCAAAGTTATTTGCTTTGATGGATGAGACAGAAATGTATGTTGCTTTCAATGAGGATAATATATAGTGCAGAGAGGACTTTTTGGGCATGTACACAAGCGCAATTTTCATGTAGAGAGTCAGAAATACAAATAGATATATATTATATAAGGTAAGGGGCACATTTAATACATATCTATCTACCCTACCCCCCGGGCTGCATCTCATATTCTTATTTTCTCAGCTTTTCCAACCTTCCAAACAGAGCAACAGTTTTACCCATAAAGAGGGCAAAAAAGAAATGTAGTTGGGATTTAAAGAAAATTAAATTGGCACTACTTTCTACATATTAACTTCTTGTCTACACTCTTCTCAGCAAAAAAAAAAAAACTTCTTGTCTACACTCTTGTTATACTACATCAAACCCTAGATCCTACGTACGTGTGCTGCTGTGCATATGTATAGCTATGTACAGATATCACCTTACCGGCCATGGTATGTTTGGGAATGTTGAAAACGGTATTAAGTTCAGACAAAAGTCTCATTTTTATTTATTTTTATTTTTATTTTTATAAAAGTTAATATTTTATTAGTTTAATAAAGAATTAATTCTTAAAGTATTTTTAAACTAGACAAAAATTTCTAAGTACATACTTATAATTATTTCATTTTTTTTTAAACCATACAATATTTTTTATAGCTAAAAAAAATAGGGGGAGTAGGAGGCAACCAACGTAGAAACCTTCCATGGGCGTGACCATAGGAGCCCCTCTCTGATATGGAACGTCCGGTTTGAAGCTACTGTCTGTGTAGGCAAGCCCGTCACCACACCCCACTCAAGCGATTAGTGGACCAGAAGCCTATCCACAGACCATAGAAATCAGGCTTTACTCACGCAAGCGCGTTTAACTTACGTACAGATTCGAACTCCTGACCTTGGGGTAAAGAATATAAGCCCCGTCCCACTGGGCTACCACCACGGTGGTTTTCAACCATACAATTGGTTGTTGTTCAAATAGCCTATATACCAACAGGGCATAGCCCAATTTGTATGATCTCTCTCTCAGGTGGGGAGATTGAGAGTTCGAATCCCTTTAGGGATATTCCTTTGTTTGCCCCCTTATTCTTTATTATTTATCAGTCGAAACGAGTGACCCTTGTTATTGGACTTCGTTGTGGGTCATTATGAGACTTTGAGATTGAGTTGAGGTGAGATGGAGTGTGTGCGGTGAGTGTGTACTTTATGTTATTTAAAAAAAAAAATCCTATGTCGTGGGACCCATTTTTCTTTTTAATTTATTTCATCTGTACTACCATACTCTTTCCTTCAATATGCACCCTGTATTGAATGAATCTCCCTATCTCCCCTGCATTTACACATCACAATAAATATTCTTTCTTTGTAGAAACCGCTTCGATCCCATCTTTCATTTCCACTTCATGGCTGTCTTTCTCTCTCTTCTTCTCATTCTTATGGCACCTTCAACCAATGCTGGTTACTGGCCACCTTCACCTGGCTACTACCCAAGTTCTAAATTTAGGTCTATGAACTTTCATAATGGGTTTAGAAACCTGTGGGGTCCTCAACATCAAAGGGTGGACAATAACGCATTACAAATCTGGCTTGATAGTAACTCAGGTCTTATTGAACTGCAAGTTCATTCCAATTTAATACTTTTTCTTAGTTTATGATTTGAATTTTTTGGTGGGTGTCTAACATTTTTCTATTTTCTTAATTGGTTGGTTTATGATAATAGGGAGTGGGTTCAAGTCGGTTCGCCCGTTCCGATCCGGGTATTTTGGTTCCTCCATCAAGCTCCAACCCGGTTATACTGCTGGAGTGATAACAGCCTTTTATGTGAGAAATGAAACTAATTTTGATTTCTATTGGTTTTTACAGCACTTGTCATCCTGTTTTCACATTTTATCTTTATAAATGTGTACATATGTATGCATTTTAACATAGGCTTAATGTTTAATCAATGACAAGTACATTTCTAATTTGGTTTGGAAAATTCTAAATGCACCCACTTAATTGTGCCAACATGCGGCATTATATTCACCTATTGTACAACTATTTAATTTCCAGGAGAGAGTAAAGTAGGTGTGTAGATAGAATTTTTCATAACAATATTTTTTATTTTTTCATGATTCACAATTTAATTTAACCTTTTTCTTTCCCAATTATACAACACTGTACAAAGCATTGTGTATAAGTAAGTACTTAAATATTTATTATTATTATTATTATTTTTGATAAAAAAATATTTATTATTTAGTTAATGGTGTTTCCAACCTTTAATAAAGCATAGTAGTAATAAATTAAAAATTAATTTGTTGTTACTAATTTTATTGTAAAATAAATTTGGTGGTGCTTGAATTGTGGCAATGGCAGCTCTCAAACAATGAAGCTCATCCAGGGTACCATGATGAGGTGGATATAGAATTTCTTGGAACAACATTTGGGAAGCCATACACATTGCAGACAAATGTATATATCTTAGGGAGTGGAGATGGAAGAATTATTGGGAGAGAGATGAAATTTCATCTATGGTTTGATCCTACCAAAAACTTTCACCATTATGCTATATTGTGGAGTCCTAAAGAGATCATGTAAGCCACATCTTTATTGCAATTAATGTCTTTTATTCTATCTGTTGGAATTAATTTGGCATCTAAAAAATTTACTACTTGCTATTAAAAACAGGTGTTTTTGTTTTCTCCCATTTGTGCCCCAATTGGGAGGGAATAATTTGTTTGGGACTAAAGTAGCAATTTTAGATGTCATTTGTTTGGCTCCTCCTGTGTCCTCACTTGCCAAATACAAATTTTTTTTTTTTGGTTGCCAAATACTAGTTACTAGCAGATGATTACAGTGATTACAATATCTGATGGTTTACCTTGCAGTATGTGTCTGTGGGCCCGACCTTGGAGAGGTCCCCTTTTTCAAAAAATAAAATAAAAAATGTGGCTATTTTTTTTTTTTGTTTGTTTTAACTAAAGAAGTGGAATGGTTAATTTAAACAAACCAATCTAACAATGATTGGATTTCTTGTTGAAGTCTTCAATGATATATGCATGAATTGAAGAGCCATTATGCCTACTTCTCCAAGATATATGTTTGATTATATTGTATAATAATTAATTATAAAGCCACTCGTGAAAAGGTACAAATTAAGGAGATTTCATCTTAATATATGGATTAATTAAGATGAGAGTATGCAGGAAACTCATAATTTTCTTATAATTATGTTATAGTGCTTCAAAATTTGCATTTTCTTGGAAATATCAATATGTCTATTGTCTAATAGCGATAAATTGTACTTATTTTTGTTTTCAGATTTCTTGTTGATGATGTGCCAATAAGAAGGTATCCGAGGAAGAGTGTCACAACATTTCCAATGAGACCAATGTGGGTCTATGGTTCTATTTGGGATGCCTCATCTTGGGCTACCGAGGATGGAAGATACAAAGCCGATTATAGGTATCAACCTTTTATTGGAATGTACACCAATTTTAAAGCCACTGGTTGCTCTGCCTACGCGCCGTGGTGGTGCCGCCCTGTCTCTGCCTCTCCGTATCGCTCCGGTGGGCTGAGCAGACGGCAAAATGCGGTCATGAATTGGGTCCAAAGCCAGTATATGGTATATGACTATTGTAGAGATTCTAAGAGAGACCATTCACTAACCCCAGAGTGTTGGGGTTAAAAATGAACTCATTCAAAGAAAGTGATCAGCTCAATATTTACTTCTGTCATAAACACTTTTTTAAGGGTGTCTTGAGATGAGTCCCACTGCGCCAACAAAAAGGTTGAAGAGTAGTTGAGCAAAGCGTCCAAGACTCCATATTAATATTACTATTAAATTTATAAAATAAAATATGAAAATTTATGTGGTTTTTGTTGATGGTACTTCTTTTTTTTTTCTTTTTTTGATGGATTGTTGATGGTACTTCTTGTTTACAATATTAGTCAGACAATTTAAAGTATGTGAAAGAGAGATGAAACGGAGAAAGAGTGGTACATGATGAGGCCAAAGACATGAGATCATGGGGTTTGACCGTTTGAGTGAATGCATTCACTTGTCATTTCCTAATAATGCAAAAAGTTTTTATTATTTCTTATATTGTGTTTATGTGCATGTATTGGATTGGGATACCATAAAAGTTGGTGCAATATATGATTGGTCATGGGCCTCATGGCTTCTTTTTTTTTTTCTTTTTTTTTTTTTGGTGGGTGGGGGAGTTGTTGCTAAACGCCAAATGGCTTAGAAGTTCTCCAACTATTCTTTTACGTATTGCAAAAAAAAAAAAAAATCCCTCTTCATCTAGGTTTATGGTGTATCATACACATGCGATCCAAAGTAATAGTAGCATTTTCGAAACCACTTTGATACCAAAATATTATTATTATAACATTAAAACAACTTTGCTTTTGACCAAAAAAAACACACATGACTTCTCAAAATAACATTTGAGTAATGCTAGATGCACTCTCAAATGCAAAATTAAATGTACAACTCTGCTTAAAAATGTTGGACCTCGTACTGAAAAGTTTGTACACAAAAAAGGGGGTGTGCAGGTTGTGCAAGCTTTTCAGCACAAAGTCCAACATTTTTAAACAGGGTTGTGCATTTGATTGTGCTTTTGAGAGTGCATCTAGCATTACTCATAACATTTTTTAACGAGTTATATTTTAGTACCAAAACTACTAAGATGTACCCTCCATCATACACTACTAGGATGGTATCAAAGAATTTTTTTTCCTCATAAACTACTCTTTCAGTTCCAAAATAAGTATCCACATTTTTTTTTATATTCCAAAATAAGTGTCCACTTTTGAAAGTCAACTACAAAATTTAATAAACTTATTTATACAATTCCCTTACAATAAAGACAAAATAGCATCTATGTGTGGTCCCAAACAAGTAGGAAAATCAAACACCCATCACATTCAAAGGTAAAAGAGGAAAGTGGCTATGTATTAAATAAAAAAAATTAATATAATACATATTTCTTAAACAATGTACAAACTTGAAGTGGACACTTATTTTAATGAAGGGAGTATAAAAAGAGAATGAGAGGGGATGGATCTCAAAAAGTAACAATGTCAATATGTCACATGAGTCAATACACTAGTAACGTATTTTAGGAACATTTTGTATTGTTCTTATTTTAATTGTTTCACGTTAGTACTTCAACTACTCTTGATTTGGAACCTAAAATATGGCTCATGGTTTAGGTTGAATTGATTGTAGTTAGTATTCAATAATAATACGAAAAACTTAAAATACTCATAAAATAGGGACTTTTTGAAATTTTAGGAGAGCTTAAATATAATAGTTTATATCAAGATTTTTTTCAACGGGGGTGTTGAATCTCCCCTTGCCGAAGTTGCCCCTATATAAATCCGTCCATGCATCCGATATTCATTTCTCCTCTCATTTCCCCTACC
The DNA here is from genome assembly GCA_033977485.1 of Hydrangea macrophylla. Taxonomy (NCBI): domain Eukaryota; kingdom Viridiplantae; phylum Streptophyta; class Magnoliopsida; order Cornales; family Hydrangeaceae; genus Hydrangea; species Hydrangea macrophylla. The sequence continues at coordinate 107,042,939 of CM066983.1, read as the reverse complement.
AAATCCATGAAAAGCGTTAGCTTATTGGGAAAAAAAATAAGTTTATATTTCCTGTGCCTTTTATCCCAAACAGGGCCAACACCATCATAAGCATGAATAATATTGGCTAATATTTGTTAGACCCGCATTATGATTAATTGATAATTTGACAGGGAGTCAATTCAATCCGCAACATGATCGATAAGAACACAAACATGACAATACAACACACAACACCAACTGGGGCCTTTATAGAGTTATATAAACACATGTTTTCTTTTCCCAATCAACATGACTCTCGAATGCAAAGTAGAGAGATGCTTTTGGCAATTCAATAATTAAAAGCTATGATGCTTAAATGAAAGGGGAGCTTTGAACTTCAAAAGTAATGAAAAGCTAGAATGTTTTCACACTATAATTGATATTGGTTATGCACAAGTCCAAATCTTATACCCCTTTCAAGCTTTTCTTCTTTTGGCATTTTGTGAGGATTTGATTATGTATTTGTTGATTTAACCGTATATAAAGATGGCCCTCCAAAAAAAGGGCTTATATTATTATCATATACATCTCAATTATTAAAAAAAAATTGTGAAATTGGCTCTCATAATAGACAATTCTTACCATTCCAAAGTACAGAGAACATTGAGAAACAAAACTTATGTTATCGTCCTTAGTTATTACAAGAAAAGTATTAGTAATTTTATATAAGTAAAACCGTTACTAACTTCAAATCGAACATAATGTCTGGGAGGTTTTGGGGTTCATAAGTAAACCAGTTCTATAAATTCAATTTTTTAGTGAATGTAAATTTCTTGCATAGAGATTCATGCTTAGGGTGATATCTTTGTTAAACTAATTCTTTGTCAAAGCCATGTAACTCTAGTTCTCATAAGAGTCATATATAGAAAGTGAGATTATGACTGAATCAGATCTTATTGTAAGAGTTCCAAAACAAAATTTGATTTTTTTAAAAATTGAACAAAACTGAGACTTGGTTGAACTTGATTTGTTTTTATTATTAAAAATCCATGCCCCTAGGATTGACTTGTAGTGCTATGTAATTGGCAATTGCATTGTGATTCTGTGAAACAAGGTATTATACAACCTTTTTTTGCTAATGAGAATGTATCAAGCCAAGGTATTGTACAACCTTGAATCAATTGATAGTGGGAAACTTATCTTACCTTGCCTTGTCTTTGCCATTGATATATCCAACCAAAAAAAGAAAAAAGAAAGGCATGGCACATTAGCACTGGGTCCTGGCCTCCTGGGACAAGATGCCATGCCTTCTCGTCATAACCTGTGTCAAGTCACACATATACATATATTCCATGCCATGTAAAAAAAAAAATATATATATATATATATATATATATTGAACTGTAACATCCAATGTCTTATCTTAATGCATGGTCATGACCCATGTCATGCATTATAAGTGAGGCCCCACATAAGACAACACGGACAGAAAGTTGCCATGTGTGATGTGTGTGGTTCAATCCAAATATATAACCCTTTTGTTTTCATGTGTTTTTTTAGTTTTTATGTACGCAACAATTATTAAAGAACAAAAATAGTTAATTAATGTTTGAGTAATGCAATGCTTCTTAAATTTGAGTAATGCTACGCTTGTTAAATTTCTATTTTAAAAGTACTTTTCAAATTATGTGGTTGTGGAACTAAGTTTAATACAGTGAGATCAATTGAATTTTGATTAAAAGTTATTTATCTGACACCATTGTCATATTATTTGAGAATCACTTTTGCAATAGAAATTTGAAAAGTATAGCATTACTCCTCAAATTTTGTATTACAAATGTCTCCCAACACATTTGGGTGTGGGACTACCCTCAATAATGGTGAAAATTCTCCCAAAAAAATCAAGTAGGTCCACTATCACATATGTCTTAATTACATTTTGGATACAAAAATCAGAGTATTACTCTTATTGTTGAGAAACTCAACCAAATAACTATACAAATATGTGGTGGAATAACACTTTTGCAAAGTTTTTGCTAGACATTTCAAAATTAAAGAAGACTCTCACTTCAAATTATAGCCTCTAATGGTGTTTTAATTTGGTTTGATAATTTTAGATCATATTAATAATAATCAAACAAACAACAATAACCGACCTTAGCTCAGTTGGTAGAGCGGAGGACTGTAGTTGTTGCAGTAAATCCTTAGGTCGCTGGTTCGAATCCGGCAGGTCGGAAGTTTTTTTTTTGGTTTTTTATGTTGATTTTTTTTTTCTTCCCCTTATAATGTGAGGAGTAATGCTATGCATTTCAAATTTAGTTCTTAAATACTTTATTAGTTGACGCAGTGGTATACAAGTATATGATATCTAGGGGTGCTTACGAGTCGGGTGAGTCGGGTTTGGCCCTCATCCGCTCATCTATCCGAACATAGTCGGGTTTGCCTTCCTTCCACCCGTCATTCACTAGCTTTATTGGGTGCACCCGACTCATCGGGTGAAACTCCGACTGTCTCATTTGCCTCAATCAAGTATTTGCTTTACACATGACTTTGTCTTCAATTTTTTTTTTTTTTTTGCTTTGAATGTTTTTCTACATAGTCATGGCTAACCAAAGCTCTCAACAAACAAAAAATAAAAACATAGTCATATATGTACTAGTTTGATGATTTTAATGTTTTTATATCTCCGCTAGTGACATATATATTTTATTGATACAAGTAACAAGAATATAACATATATATATATATATATTTAAAGACTATATAATACATAATACATATACTAATATAAGCATACATGTATATATATTAAAGACTATATAATACATAATGCATATATATAAGCATATTACATATATATATTTTTTTTAATTAAGTATGTTTCGAGTCGGGTCGGGTGAATTGGGTTTTCACACCCCACCCCCCTTAGACCCGTGACTCCACCCGAAACTGTTGGGTTTCCACCCCCAAGACCCGTAACTCCACCCACATTGTTTAAAAACCAATAAAAAGGCTATGGGTGATCGGGTGGTCGGGTGAGTCGAGTGGGCAGGTGGATTTTGAGCAGCCCTAATGATACCATCAATCATTGCAACAGTATGGATACGGTACAACTGCTAAAGCATTTGATAATCAAATTTAAAAAGCTTAGACTTTTTATAGTGAGGACTTAAGAACAAGGGTAATGTTGTGCTTTCAAAATTTTTCCAACACATGTGGCAATGAAATCACCTTTAATAACATTTGATTTTTATTCAGAGATATTGAAGTGATCACACCATCAAATGTGCTGGATACCTAATTTGAGATGCAAAATTAAAAAAGCATAGAATGGCGGATAAACAGTTATTTTCTTTCCACTTCTCATTTCCATATGCAAAAAATACAACTATACGAAATCCAAATTCCCAAGAGAAAGAAAAGACAATCAGATGATTCAGATTCATGTTAGTCTTAGAAAAAAAAAATGTCCTATTCTACAAGCATAATAAAGAATTGAGTACGAGGTATACACTCAGTAAATGGTAAAATTGCTTAGGTAAGTAAAATTGGGGTTCAAATTTGGAAAACACGACATTATTCAAAAAGAATTTGGTCTTCACTTTGTATCTCATTAGATTCTTAAGTTAGCAAAACATTATTGATAACTTCCGTCACCAACGTTTTATTTCAAGCAAATTGCATTGGGTAATGCTATGTGCACATAAAGTGTGTACATAAAGATCTGAGTCATTCATTTCAGTAGAACCCGTGCCTCCATACATGGGATCCACCAAAATGAATAACCTAAATCTTTATGTGCACACTTTATGTGCACCAATCATTAATCAATTGCATTTTTCACCGCCAAAATTTGGGTGGATGAATTGCAATTTAGTCCCTCGAAAACTTTTTGCAATGAAATTTTTACTTTTAATGACAATTATTCTTCACTAGATGGCTAATTGGACTTTTGGCTGCAGTTGTGAAACTTTAGGGACCAAAATGCCACATTTGAAATGTTAGGGTCTAAGTGTCAAATAACCCAAACTTCAAGGGTGAAAAATACAATTTACCCTTTTTATTTCACTTCTTCATTCTTTCCATTTTTCTTTACTTAGAATTTGCATTATCCACCATAAAAATTAGTTGCAACAAGGAGCAAAATTGCATTGGATCAACATCACTGTCGAATGTAAGGGGAATTATATGTTATTCTAATATACATAACTCATGTAAGACATTGCACTATAAATTACTTCAACTACACAGCCCCTGTACATAGAACCATCTTGCTTGGTTGGTAACAATTAGGAAGATCAACTTTACAATTCTAATTCCTATACCAAAAGATTCAATAACTTAACCCAACAAGGCAAAGAAATGATAAGTACAGAACAGAACAGAAAAGAAAATATCAATCATCGCAGATTCACAAGGACATATGCTTAAAGCACCTTTGTGCACTTACAAAACTGTTTGATACGGCCCCCTATATAGCAAAAAAGAGGAGAATATGCACATGAAAGTCAGTCGATTGCCAGCTAATACACTGCCTGCAACAAAATTTAAGATGTTTGCATTACATTGCTGGAATGATTATACCAAGGTAAAAAAAAGAATTGACAGTAATAATCACATGCTATTGCTGGAATGATTACAATAACTAATTGGTCTATACAGGCTCTGTTAGATTTGTGGATCAAAAGAAGGAAAAGAAAGGCTAAAGGACTAGATTCCTTTTATTTTCCTCCACACTTAAATCACATTAAATTTTGAAATAAAATAAATAAATGTAGTTCAGAATATAATTGTAACTTAAGAGGGGGGGGGGGGGGGGGGGGGGGAGAGGGAGGGGTATATGGGAGGGTGGGGGGTTGTCACGAAATGCAAGCACAGAAATGTGTTTTCCTTTATATTTTCTCACTATGTTTTCTTTTCCTTCTTACTATTTTTTCTTTACCTTCAGATTTTTCTCTGTTTTCCTTTTCCTTCATGTTTTTTTCTCAATGTTGTCCTTTTTGTAACCAATTAAAGAAAGGTGTTTTCCTTGGGCTTTGTTTGGCTCATGGATTTCGCGAGGGAAAGGAGAAGGTAAAGGAGAACACAAAGGAAAACTAGTACCCTCGCGTTTTTCCTTGTGTTTCCTTCATGCTTAAATAAAAACAAAAATTAAAATAACTGTAATATTTGAATACAAGAAAGGAATCGACTCACAACATTTAAAAATTTTAATTTGTCTCAACTAATTCTCTTCTTTTTTTTTCTTTTTCTTTTTCTTTTTTTTTTTTTTTTTTTCCCATTTTCCTCATCGTTTTCCTTATTAACCAAAAAAGGAAACGAATTGCCACTATGTTTTCCTTCCTTTTCCCTCGCTAAATCCAAGAACCAAACAAAGCTTAGTGTTATACTTTCATTTCCCTCAGTAAATCCATGAACTAAGTAGAGCAATAATGAATAAACTCAAATCACAAAAATTCAAAACTGAATGAAATAACTCAATAAGATACCTTTGATTCACAAGAGGCCGGGAGAGAAAAATTGCAATTTGTCCTCCGTTAAACAACTTAGTAATCCCGAGCTCAAGGCTTGTGTGTACTTCACATCACGAATAGGATGTTTCCGAGACTTGAGATGCTGAACCACCATTAGAGATGGCAATTCTTGCAAGACCAATTCACCCGTTACTTCATCCCCAGAAGCAAACAATGGGGATTGATTCTCTCTTTCCATAATTATAGATTTTGGCAGCCGAATATCATTCACATTGGCACACGTAGATCCTAACTTCTGATAACCTCCGCTACCCACTCTTCTATAAACAACGTGGGAACCTTGAACTACTTGTCCCATGAGAGAGGTAGGAGGGGTAAGTAACGCTTGAGAAACTGCCAAGTCACTAGATATCCCAACTTTGGGACGGAATGAAGCCACAATGTCATCACTACCAGCGCTACAAGCAAGAGATATACAAACTCCTTGATTCTCCGATTCAGGAATCAAAATTGGCCTTCAAAAAAAGTTGACAAATGATTAAAATTCCATCATAAGCAGAAAAAAGAAACGGCAAAGACACTCCACAGATTCTGATATTGATGACGAAGAGATGACTTAAATAATCCACATGATTATAGTCTCTGAAACAATATCCACTAATTTTAACAAAAGCAACATCTAATTTCACCAAAATTGAATAGGGTTAATTAGTGTTAAGTTCCCCGCTAGGAACAGATATTGGTTAGAGGACACAATGGAAACTTTATAGTAAAAATCCCTCAATATAACCTGGGCAAAAAAATCCTGACGACTTCGAGAAATTTCACACACAACTACAAAAAATGCCCAACTTTTTTTGGTTAACTTTTCTTGTGAAATTTCTCAAAGTCGTCAGAGATTTTTTTGCCCAGTTTTGTATGTGAGGGTGAAAAAATTCCTAGTTGGACCTAATTCTTAAAAAGTACTCTAAAATGGACTAAACCATATTTACCCCAAATGAATATCCCCAAGTTCTCAGGATTTCAGTCACAGTTTTGAGCTCTCTTCACTCTTTTTCGTTTCTCAAAACCATAACTATAATTTTGATGTATGCGAGCCATCCTAAGAAATATAACTCGTCTCTTACATTTGTTATAAGTAAACAAATATTTGACACTATTGGAGGTTGGCTACTCAATATCTATTTCAATATTCCATTCTCTAAAGCCAAACTATTGGCGTTGCACATGGTCAAACCAATTACTTAGTCCCCTCACTGTATCACCACGAATGTGTTCTTGATAAAGTAGCTTATCTTGTCTTACCAGAAATTCACTTCAACAGCTGCATTTCAGCTGCATCATTTCATATATATATATATATATATATACTCCGTATATGTTATTTCTCAAACGCTCAACATTTGTATCTATTACAAAGCATGGTAGTCTAATAGCTCTTTAACAAAAGTTCCTTTTCAACTCAAAGGTATATGTCAATCCCACGATGTGCCAAAAGCACATCTCAGCTTAATCCACTCTGCTCATGAGTAATTAAGCATAAAATAACACAAATATTCCTTCCTAGTCAAAAAAGTTATATTAAAAGGAGTAAATCGAATTCAAATTCTGATCTATTTCAACTTTTGTCACATTTTCTTTTCTCCTCATCTTTTTTTTTTTGTTGGTATATTCAAACTCTAACCTCCTCTCATGACTACATTTTACAGTTAAGCATTAATTAGAACGGATAAATTCTAATAATGCTAAAAAAAAAAAAAAAGAAGCAATTAAACTTAATTATTTACACCACGGAACCAATTTCAGGAGGCAGTCATTGTAATATGCAACAAAACACAGAAACTGAAAGAAATGTACACCATGTGAAAAGAAACTATGAACTGTTAAAAAATCACCATCTGACTTCAACAGGATCATAGAAATTAAGGTGGAAAAAATAGTTCCATAAGGGGACTCATGACGAGCTGTATTGCGATCCTTGAAAACAAGCAAGAATAATTTCAGGCATCAAACTTATTTCTGGAGTGAGTAGTTTAAATTATCAAAGAAAAAAGATTTAGTTAATGATCGAAAGTAGCTGATTTCTATATAATACAACTTCCCGTTTCAGTAGGACAGATGAAACCTTAAAAAGAATTCTAAGTTACATGATACTCCTATATCAATATTGTTAGAGGATAGAATAGTCATTTAGTATTTAGGGCTTAGGTCATTACTTAGGTCAATGATTATGTAAGCCCTATGGGCAATTTAGTATTTTCCATTTTAAGTTGTTACCTATATATAAGCCTCTCTTGTAACCTTATTGTTATCTCAACACAATCAATATTATGCATATTTACATGGTATCAAAGCCAAACCCTATTTTGGGACTGCCTCCGGTCGGAATTCTAGTAGCCTTCTTATTTTTCATCTTTGCCGACCCATCATCGAGTCCCTAATATTGTCGGAAATAAGTTTCAGCCGCCACTGTTCATCGGCACTATTCATTCGACACTGTTTATGTCACTGTTCATCACACTATTCACCATACTGTTCATCGGGTTACTGTTCATCAAAGTTACTATTCCCAGCACTATTCATCGAATTTACTGTTCACGCAGCACTGTTCATAGTCTTTTTTTTTTGCTTGCTGCTTTCTTTTTAATTCTATTTTCCGATCTAGTTTTGTTTAAGAGATTTGGTTCTGCTTGCTTTCGATTTTATCAAAACCCTCCTTCGCCGATTTTTCTTGTGTAATCGAGAAACCTAAACCATTTGTTCATGCAACTCAAGAACCAGATCTGTTATGTCTTCAAAGGCTTGTTTGGCTTTCCTTCCAAACTTCGGTATTCATGTTCACTCCTACCCTATGAAGCACCGACACTCTATTTTGGCTCTCGTATCAGTGTCGACATCGAATCTGACACTGATACGACACGACACGCTCCCGACACGCTCTCGACACGTTCCCGACACGAGTCCTATTATTTTATTCCATTTTCTTGGTCCGACACGCTCCTGACACGCTCCCGACACGTTCCCGACACGCTTCCGACACGTTACCGACACGCTTCCGACACGTTTCTGACACACTCCCGACACGTGCGGGACACGAAATGGGTATTTTTATACACTTACATTGAAATATTGGGGGTAAAACTCTAATTTTTCAAAAGTTTTTATAAATTTTGGATGTATATGAAAGTTTTTTAAAATAAAATATGGGCTGTAAACAAAAATAAAAGAACTTCACTCTTTAAAAGATATAAAAAAAAAACTTTTATTATCTTTCTCGTTACGAGAGAGAGAGAGAGAGAGAGGGAGAGAGAGAATCTTACACTTTTGTGGAACTTAGCCATAGTAAGAGATTAGTGGTTTTTAAATCAGGATGTTTCAATCTCGGGTTTTAAACTTTTAACTCCAAACTATGGTTGGATATCTGATGTATATGTTTTATATTGTTGTCCATTAGGGTTTTATGTGGTATATGCTTTTTTTTTTTTTTTGGATCACTTACCTGGGGGAACGCACACACACACACCCACACACACAACCCAAGCAAGATATAGCCCAACAGATCTCTACAGACTAGGGAACAGGGCCAGTTCTACAATGCAAGAGGAGGAGAAAATCTCCTCCCCACTCCCCCTGGGGAGATTCGAACCCTCCACCTCCCACTTGGGAGAGGTGAAGTGATGCCACTAGACCAAAGTGGTCTTGGCGGTATATGCTTTTATTCATTGGCTGTGTTATTGATAATGTCACAATATTGTTGTGATTTATGTGCTTTTATGCCAATTTTGATTAGACATGGTAAATATATATTTTTAAAAAATATTTTAGAGAAATCGTGTCCCCGACGTATCGTATCATGCTTTTTGGAGAAATGTCGTGTCGACGTATTCGAGTCGTGTCGTATCCGTGTCGCGTGTCCGTGTCGGTGCTTCATAGCTCCTACCTTCAGTTTGAGGGGGAGAATAGTAGAGGTGTGCCCCAAGCCAAAATCATAGTGATATTATGCCAATCTTCTTGTAAGATTGAGAGGTGTGCCCCAAGCCAAAGTTATAGTGATATTATGCCAATCTTCTTGTAAGGTTGAGAGTGTTTGTTGCCAATCTTCTTTGTGATTGAGAGTTTCTACTTCCCGATCAATATTGTGAGATCGAGAAGAATCTTGTCCTTTTTTGCCAATCTTTTTCGAGAGATTGAGAGTGTTCCCTTGCCGATTGTCTTCGTGAAATCGAGAACCACTCTTTACCGGCCCCGTATGGTCGAGGTTTGCTAACAAGCTTCTGTTTGGATCGTTGTTGTTCAACGGTTATCGTTCAGCCACAAGTTGCATTGCCAGCACACTCAGTCAGTGAAGTCGAGAGTTATTCGTGCCAACCCTGAAGTTGAAGTTTTTCTTTCCAATGGTTGAGAGTTGTTTTTCGGTTGTAATCCCTTTCCAAACTTCGGTTGTAATTTCATTTCCACCTTCAGTTTGAGGGGGAGTGTTAGAGGATAGAATAGTCATTTAGTATTTAGGGCTTAGGTCATTACTTAGGTTATTGATTATGTAAGCCCTATGGGCGATTTAGTATTTTCCATTTTAAGTTGTTACCTATATATAGGCCTCACTTGTAACCTTATTGTTATCTCAACACAATCAATATTATGAATATTTACAAATATAACTAGCAATACTGGTATGAAGATCAAGGACATAGTATGAAGCTTCACACTTCACAGGACCTACCTTTCTCCAGTGCCACCAAAGTTCCACTGACTCAGGCCAACTGAAGAGGCAGTTAAGAGGGTTCTTATTCCACAAGGAAGAGAGCTATCCGGTGAAAGAGGGAACACAGTATGAATTGGGTTGCAAGTCAATCCAATCATTGATTCGACAGGCCGCATAGTTTGACGCATATCAAACACCAAAAGCATTCCGTTCTGCATGTAATTTGAATAATTATAACCAATGTAAATTCATATAACGCTAGCTTCAGGGGCGGAGGTATTCCAGGGCCAGTGGGGGCACGTGCCCCCACTCACTTTTTGGGAGGAAAAATTTTACCCTATATTTGTTATAGGTTTTACATTTAAACCCCCCTTAACTTATGTTTAGGCCCCCCTTCAACTTATGTTTAGGCCTCTCAAAGGGGTTAAATGCCTAATTTAATGTCATCAACTACATGTATATTGATTTACATGTACATACAACTTAAAGGAAATACGCCTAGAATTTTGAAAATTACACTTTTAGTGTGAGAATTTTATACGTTTTAGAAATAGTCCCCCCTAGAATTTTGAAACACACTATACAATATTTACATGTCTCCAAATAGACTCATATTATAAACATATCCCATAAAAATCGTAATTATATACAAGTAGCCCCTAAAAAAATCGCCAATTATGCATAAATAGACCCCAAAAAAATCGCTTCGGGGGCGCTGCCCCCGAACCCCTGTGTGGCTTAGGCCCCCCCTGACCAAAATTTCTGGCTCCGCCCCTGGCTAGCTTGGCTCATCAGCTAAACAGGATACTATTAAAGAACAAGACAAACGGTATAACCTGTAATCCCGCATATATATAATGTGAACTATTGAGATCCCATGCACATGACCAAGCAGCAGCCTGGAATTACAATGTTAATTAGCACAAGTATTTAATTAGACGAAAAACAGAAAAAATTGAAAAAAAATCATGAAAGAATCCGATTGTTTATGATTGTTTATGATAGCAAGAAATAAGAAAGTAAACGCTCCGATGGAAGTCTAGAAGATTGTAACTAACATTCCTTTCTCCGCAGGTTCATATATCTTCAGTTAATGGAATGTGCAGAGAAATTTTCCCACTATTCTAATAGAACACAATTTCAGAAAGTGACGTGAACCAAGCACACTAACCTTATTATAAACAAAAATGAAAAAAATAATGACAAATAGAATCATAAGATATGGCCAGAAATTTTACCGGTAAATCATAAGCAAGGATGATATTGTTGCTTTCCGTACTGAAACAAATGAAACAACCAACTGAAAAATTACCTCTAGGGAGAAGAGAAGTGTACAAAAGAACATATTCACGAAGTGAAAAGAGCAGCTCTACCTGAGAACTGATAATTTCTTCCCCAATGACGCCAATAATGCAAGCCTGCCATGAGGGGAGACACGTAGGTCCTTAGTGGCTTTTGTACTAACTGGAAGCTGAATATGTTCTCCTTCATGAGGAGCTATCAAGCTCATCTGCGAGAACACCAAGGTTCACATTAGCTTGGAAAAATGTTTGTAGAGTTAAAATGCCAGTAAAGCAGATTCTCATGTAAAAATTATACCTTAGTAAGGACATGCGTTCCGCCCATCCCAGACAGCCTCCGAGCAACAATAACAACTCGACTTGAAGTATCAATATCAAAAAATCGAGCACCATCTACCTGCAACTCTTTCTGAAACATAGCAACTGTAAGGTTTAATTATACAGACAACTGAATAAAGGTCAGGAGGAACAATAATTCAACATAAACCATGAACACTGCCAGAGGCTCATGGTCAATAAGATGCAAGGAGAAAATCAGAAGCACAGCATAGAGATGTTAGTCCAGAAATTCACTAAAAGGAATTTTTATAACTGATCACAAATACAAAACCACGTTTAGCACTTCAATATAATACACAGATATTGTCACAAATGCAATAGATGGGAAGAATCTTTTTCGAATTAAGGGCCCTTTCATATTGGTTGTCGCTTTTGCGTTTAGGAAAAAGCAGAAACTCTAATCAACAGGATAAGGTAGATTTACGAAGAACTCACTGAAAACCTTACCCTCCTTGCTGCATCACGTTTGGGCTAAATCGCCTCTGGACCTGCTTCAGCCAAAACAGGTTTTTGGGGACCTAAAGTGCTTCCAAAAATCCAGACATGCTAATATAATCGTTTTGGGTCCGGGAAGCATATTTGGGCCTAAACGTATATTTTAAGAAGTGAATCCAAACAGGCCCTAAATAACGGATAGGGATAAACAACTTGACACCTACCTAAGACAAACTGATTGTTCGTAGATTAGAATGAACTCTTCAATCCACTTAAGGTGGCCTATATAAGTCCACTAAATGACTAAACTACAGTTTCCAAGGTTTCATCCTTTTACATCTAACTAATCTAATCAATCATTAGCTTTATTCATTTAATTTACCACTTGCACAATAAATATGGATTTGTGGTCTGCTGCTCTACAGTTGTCAGTAAAAAGGTTCAAAACATGAGAAGACGTAATCACAAACCTCCATAGGAGGTTTAGTAAATTCGATCCATGCACGAATTTGCATTCTCCTCTTATTATATGGATGACATATAATCGAGCAAACGAAGATTTAATGCAATATGTAACTTGTCAAACACCAATGAAAAGTGTTTGCGAAGTGTTTTAGACACGTCGACACGAAAAATCCCAAAAAAAAATTTGCATGTCGACACTGAAAAGTGTTCGCGAAGTGTCGTGTCTGTGTATCAAACACGACACAAGTAACACATTATCTTCCGTCCTTCTGAGTCAAAGACTCATTATCTGTATTTGAAAGAAAGATAATGGCTAAAACAGCTATTCTTGGACTTCCTTTGAAACCTGAAAAGCATCCACTCAATATTTGTGGGCTGACCAAGAATCTCTAAGCAATCACACATTGACATCAGTATCAAAAGGATAGTTATTAAACACTAACACGGCAATTCCAACCTACCATTACTATCCCCTAGGACTTCAACAGTAACTTCCTGAGTCATTTCTACTTGACAACCAAAGGGAGCGTGATCAACTTCCTCCTGAGTTCCACTAGTTTCGAAAAGTATTTCAAGGATCAAACCAATTGTCTACTCCAATTAATCCACGTTCTGTTATTATTAACAATGCACAAAGTGGTAACCAGTCTTGGCTCAAGTACCAACCAATCGTATCAGGTGTGCACCTAATATAAAAATAATAATTAAAAATTAAAGTGTAATATTATCTATTCACACCTTCAATTTCTTAGAGAAAAAATAAAGGCAAAAACTGCTGCGCGCCACCATATTAAGGAGATCATAAAGTTCAGAGTCAAAAAAATTTGAGGCAAACTTCACCATCCGAAACGAAAAAGGAAATCCTTACAACACCCTTGCACGTTCAATACACATTATAAAATCCTAAATCCCCGTAACAGGTTGATCTTACTCCGTGATAAGAACCAAACCCATCCATACATCCCTGTGCGTCAGCTAAAATAAATAGTTATCATAATGTCAATAATAATAAAAATTAAAATTAAAAAAAAAACATTTAAAATCTGAACTGATAACCTACAGTCACATAACTACTCTACTCCAGGGTTAACCACTACTACAATAACTCCTTTTAGGCATTTAGTAATAAGCCTAAAGTAAGCTAATAGATACTCCTCCATGCAAAAGATCTGGAAAGGATAACCATCTTCACAGTAACACTACCGCAAAGACAAACCAGTAAACAAATTAATCAGCTAAGATATAATATCAAACTTTTTGTATGGGCAGAAATGAATTGAACATTTATAAGCTTTCTGTTGAGGGGGCACATCAGTAGAGAACAACCACAAGCTGTTAGCTTGAGTGACATCTCCTTTTACTGCCAAAGAAGGTGTAAGGTTCAAGTCATGTTAGTACAATGGTGCATATGTATTACTTCTGGGCTAGGACGCACAGACACTTCAAAGAAGGTAACATGTCGCGTATTGTGTCATGTCTGACACACCGACACGACACTTCACGAACACTTTTTCTAAAGTGTCGACGTTCAGTTTTATTAGGACTTTGTCATGTCGACGTGCCCATGTCATGTCGGTGTGTCCGTGCTTCATAACTTCTGGGTATACATACATACATTATACATAGATGGATATATACACAAGTGTGCATGATATATATTGGGAGAGAGGGAGATGGATAGATGTGTATGTACATGTACATATCTATCAGAAGACAGCAACAAAACAATGCCAAATCTGTAAAACAAAGGTTCTTGAAGATCCTTGCCTGCCCAATTCTGGATCATGGTTGTGTCCTACAAGGCATGTAAAAATAAGAATATATCCCATACCATATTACTGACATGGTATCTTGACCATCTAAAACTATGATGATTGCAATGCCAAATCCACCAAGCACAAATCGTTAAATCTGATAGAATGATTACCAAATATGGCTTGCTCTTGACAACCCCCACTTGCAGTGAATAACCCTGGCAGTTTGTTTTGTGTATGTCCTAACTGAAACTCCAAATAACTCGTCTTCTGAAAAGCAATAAATCTAGAAGTGAACAATAATCTATGAAACGAAAAAAATAATTCAAACAAGGGGGAAAGGGGGTGCTGTCTTCTACCAATACCATCTCTAAGCATAGAAAACTAAAGAATCTAAAAAAACTAACTCCTAATTTGAGCTGTTCTTTGTCACTATCTCTACGCATAAATTACTGAAGAATTTGAAAGAATGTTCCAGCAAATTTTCCTCCTTTTCTTTAGGGCATGTTTTGTTCATATATATAGTGAGGGAAAAGAAAGGTAAACAGAAAGGAAACACTTTTCTTTGCTTCATTAATAAGGAAAATAAGAAAGAAAAGACAATATAGTGAGAAATACATTAGAACTTTTGAATTTTGTGAGTCACTACCCTCCCCTTTTTATTCACTTACAAGTATGTATTGAAATTTTTTTTGGTTTAAATGTTATTTAAAGTTTGAACAAAAGGAAAACACATTCCTTCTTGTTTTCCTTTCCTTCTAGTTTTCCTTCTCTTAATCTGCAACCGCAAACCAAACAGTCTTAGTTTCAAAGTTAGTTTTTGATACTCTAGAGTTACAAGAGGTAGAGTCACCATACAAAAGGACAATCCAAGAAATGGTATTAAAATATATATACATATATTCTAAAACATAATCTGGTCAATAATGTCTATAGGAATCCAATGCATATTTGCTTCTTCCATGGAAAAAAAAAAAAATAACAAACACTGGACAACAAACAAAATAAAAATGAAATTGACAATGTAAAAACCTTGAACATGAATTACAATCAAGTCAGAAGAAGAAAGCCAATGACAATTCCAGATTCCATTACACTTTTTTTCCTGAGATTTTATTTTCAATCTCTATGTTAAATGATTTGATCAATAACTTATAAGTAGTACGGGAACCCAATATATATATACATATATATATATATATGTATTTGCTTCTTTCAGGGCGAAAGAATAATAATTGCTGACAAAAAACTGGAGAAAGCAATAACCACGAAAATGATGCACGATCAAAAGAGAATGAGGATGACCAGGACAATGCCCAGAATCCACTCCACTTATCTCTTAGATTTTTTTGGAAAATTGACCTCATTTAACCCCTTTCTCGATGGCAATTCAGGGAAAAAAAGCTTAAATACATTCAAAAGGGAACAATTAAAAAACATGCCTCCATGAGTTGATGTAACTGCATGCGCAAATCTGCTTCCCTACTCTGCCACTCAACTTCTTTCTTACACCAGTCAACATCCTGCACATTTGAGTATAAGAATCAGTGATACAAGAAACAATGAAAATGGCCCTTGAAAAATAATAACACCATACAGGAAAGCAGTATCTTGGATATCAGAAACAACCCTATTGCATAGGAGAGCCATTCTCACGCACAATAAATAGTACACTGCAAGGCAAGTATGGAAGCAGTAAAAGGAATCCTTATTTGTTCATATTTATATGTAAACATTCTATCTCATGCTTTTGGACTCTGTTTAGTGTCTTGAAACCACTTTTACTGTGGTTTCTAAGTTTATGCATGCTGAAGAGGAGAAGTGGTGACTTGAATATATGGGAAAGAAAATTAAAGAGGACAGGAAAAAGGAAACGAAGAAGAAGCAATTCATGGATGCGAAATTGTGAACCTAAGTTCACAAAATCAACTGTTCTGCATTAACCACGTATTTATAATGCAGTTCGATTCCACTGCTTCTTGTTAGTCTATTCAATTGGTAAGCAAGACAAAAACCCCTTCATAAAGAATGATATATAATAAGCTGTGGTAAAATGATGAGTTGCATTAGCTACATATAGCATATATATATATATATATATCAGAGGGAAACGGCAATCATTAGCAAGAAGAATAATATCACAGAAAACAGTCAAATCATCATGTCTGCAAGTAAAATTTCTTACCTTCTTCTCCAGATAAACACATTTAGCTTCAAGAGATCGAACTTTCTGCAAGTAAGAAAATTTCATTTCAGTATAGAAATCTCACCACTTTCTTCTATAGTACCATCTCCCTGAGAAAAAATCTACCTTCTGTACTTGTTGATCAACAGCAACAATTTGTGATGCATATAGTACCCTTACATCCTTCAACGTGCATTTCCTGTTGCATTGAGGACACTACAGAAAGGGAAAGTAGGAATATTGAGGATTGGATTACAAAGAAAGTGTCTTAAATCATTTTGGAACACCAGGAGATAATTAAAGAATTACAATACCTTCCCTGAACCTCTACGTTGTTGAATCCATCTCTTGATGCAAGACAAACCATATAAGTGGCCACAAGGAAGACAACTGCAATACTCAAATGACATAGTTAGACAAAAGAAAATTTCTAAATTGGACTAAGGGAGGAAAAGATGCAATTCTCAAATTACAAAGAAATGTGCACAAAAACTTCTAATCGCCAAAAACTTGCAAGTGTGCATGAATGATGGGATGCTGTAACTTGTGCTGCATGTGTCTGTTGGAACATGTGTATTAAAAAAAATAAAAAATAAAAAATAAAAGGGACCTATAATCTCTAGCTTGTCCCATGTGGTTGACAAGTTGAGGTCCATGGCTATGTGTATCACAGGATGTGATAATGAGGTTAGGCCCACATAATATTTATTAAAGATATTTCTTTACAAATCAAAGAATCAGACTTTTTAAGTGTGTATTTGACTTGGTCTGTGAATGACTCTCTCTCTCTCACACGTATACACGACGTGCATAATTTGTTTGCAACTCTCCTCCTTTTCTGGTGGCAACGTTCACCAGTTTTTAAGCCCAAATTGTTTTACACAAACTTAATAAATAAAGAGTTCATTCTTTTAAAGAGTACGATCAGTCTGTTTTATAAAAAAAAGAGTTCTTCTTTCTTTTAAAAGAGGACGATCAGTCTACATAGAGAAACAACGAAAAAACTGAGAAGGAAAAAATATTCAGAAAGTTTATTCCTCCATATTAGTTTATATATATATATATATAGCTTTGATTTATTTTACATAGAGATCAGTCTTCTGGTTGATTTCCGAGCAACAATTCTAAAAGGGTGTGAGCATTCCGACTTTCCTACGTACAAGGAATTTCGAGACAGAGGCGAATTCTGGGGCTGCTTTATCCTGGGAACGTCGTGGCATAATCTGAATTGCTTGCACAACTTGGGCAGAGCCGCGAAGCGTCTTGAGAGTGACTTAGTCCGCGACTCATCCCAAGAAAACGTCAAAGGCTACTGATATTGGTAATATCGTTCTTTTTAAGTTTCTGCTACAACAATGTCTATAATCTAAATGGCCATTAGCCAAACAAATTCACATTTCTTCATAATAGATATCATTATCTTGTATAAGATCTAGGGAGAATGTCCAATATATGCAAACTAATAGTAATAAGAATAACAACAACAATAATAATAATAATAATAGTAATAATAGCACAATAGCACAATAGCAAAGTAAGCGTAGCTGAGATAAGGATGATAAGGTGGATGTGTGGTAAGACTAGGAAAGGTAGAATTAGAAATGAGCACATTAAAGGGACTATAGGAGTGGCACAGATTGAGGATAAGTTGAGGGAGATAGACTTAGATGGTTCGGTCATGTGCAACGAAGACCTATAGATGCACTTGTGCGAAAGAGTGATAAGATCGCAGTGTCTAGAATGGTTAGAGGGAGGGGCAGACCTAGACTGACCTGGAAGTATGTAGTGCAACAAGATATGAATAAATATATAATTTAAGTGAGCATATAGCTCTTGATCGTGCAGAATGGAGAAAAATGATTTATACAGCCGACCCCAACTGATTGGGACACAAGGCTTGGTTTGGTTTGGTTTGCATACCCCCCACCATCACCACCTTGCATGGATCCACCAGTGCCTATAGTTTAATTCCACTGCCCTTGTATTATTTGAGTTTAAATAGTAGTCGAAATCCGATTTCTCCTGTGAATACACATCTTCAAGGCCAAGCCAAGTAGATCTACAGTTTTCTCACTATTATCATTTTAAGTTCTATCTAAGATCTCAAAGCCCACAGGAAATGCTAAACTACTAAACCAAATCCATTAAAAACCTGTGCAGCTCCCATAGACGTACGTCAACATAACATGGAATGCACAACCATTAACATCATGAAGCACGCGACTTTTAGAGGTTATCCTGTGCCATCTAGCAATTGAGTTCACCCATCACAAATTTGAGTGTCACCAATCACAAATTTGAGTGTCACCAATCAGTCTGTATATCATCCCAAACGTCAACCCGTCACCTATCCCACCTTAAAATCTAACATGATCACCAAAAATCTTTATCTACCATTCCAAATAATCCAAGCACATACTTGCACTCACAACCACCTCCAAATTCGTTCTCAAATTTCACCCCACAGGCAAGTTATTCATTTGCCTGTTACAATGCCCTATGTTACCCAGACTCGGGTACAGGTGTCGGGTACAAACTCGGGTACGTGTGTCGGGTTCGTCCAGTTTTCAAAGATTTTACACTATTTTGAAGGATCGGAGAGAGAAGTACCCTTATACGGGTGTCGTGTCGGGTACGGGTACTCCATGGATTATGAAGGGTCCGGGTAACATAGACAATGCCACATTCGCTGACTGTGTAGTGGTTCATCTATTTGGACGAACAGTCAAAAACCAAGGTTTCTTCCTGCACGCTTCAACCCTTCCCCTCACCACAAGAACCTCTCTCCCATTCCATTTGTGACTGGAATCCGAAACAAATGTAAGCATATGTTTAACAGCCTAGATTGGAATAACCGATTAACCTTTTTTTTTGCGCTGCTAAATATTTGGTATGAAGAGAAGAAAGATGTAAGGAAAAAAGTAAAGGGATGTTGGTTAGAGGAGAAAGTCTAGAAGATTGTAAAAATGCCTGCTTGTAGCATTTAGCCATTTACTAGGAGAGAAGAGAAATCAAGGGAAGAGAATGGAAGACAAATTTAATTATTTTCCTTTCCTAAAGGGAGAATCGAAATGGTGGATTCTGTAGTGAAGAGAAAATAAATTTTTTAGTGCTATCTGCTATGTTGAGAAGAGAAAATAGAGGAACATCAACAAAATTTAAAAACTTTCACCTTTTCTCTCTTTTCTCATTTGGTTAAGGTAGAAGAGATGGGAAAATAAGAAAAGAGAGAAAAAAAAATAATTAAGGGAGATGGACTTATCAAAAAAAAATTAATAATACAAAGAGTGGTGAGAATAAGGGTAAAGAAAACACATTTTTCCTTGTTTGCTTGAGAATAGACAAGAATTTCCCTTCTTCTCTTCTCTTCTAAGCTCCCAAACACAGCTAACCCAGACGGGCTCTTAAAGAATTCCCCATACTTCCAGCTTGATCCAATTTACTTCCAGCTCTAACCAATTTACAGATCCAGACTTCCTTACTACTCAGCTGTCACACTCAACTGAAAGACTTTTACTCCATACAGACGATGCAAAGGGAGGGGGGGGAGGAAGAGCAACCATATGGTAACAGCAAAGAGTATGGCATTCTCACAAGATTATGCCATGAAAATTGAACTGACAGACTTTTCTTCTCCAACTCGAGATGACAAGTCCAGAACTATTTCTCAATTCCCACATTCTTTCCAATACTGCAAAATTAATAATCACTCCCACGCAGACCCATTCCTAGACCACAATCTCTATCACTCACCATTGTATTCTAAGGTTTTAACCACATCAACATGCCACGTATACAAACATAAGATTACTGGTATATGCATAGCTACATTCGAATTTGATCCCACGCACATGTATATAATAACTACGCAAGTACACCCATTTTTGTCCCCGAAATTTTGAAATTCCAGGTAATTATGACACTCAATAATTCCTGAATTTCAAATTAACTCCTTAGGCCCAATCCGTTTGGTTTGCCACAACAAGAAAATAATTGATTTGCAATTCTTGTTTGTGGCAATTCTTGTGTTAAGTTTGACCTAAAACTAGAATTGAATTCTACTCAATTCTTGTTTTGGTTTACAAATCCGGCCAAAAGTGGTCTCATTTGTCAAGAATTCATTTCAATTCTATTCAATTCAATTTTGTTCTATTTCAAAATCAAACCAAATGGAGGACGAGTCTGCTTCTACTATTCTAAACTTCGAATTCCATTGCATATACAATAACACAGATCATTATAAATGTGCATGCCAGTATATACATAAAACTGAAAATCGAACAGCGAAGGAATTAAGAAGTTGTTCGAACCAGATTTGATGGTCGCCTCCATTGGTCCAAGCATCCATACAAATAGAGCAATACAAACCATCAACATCGCTCCTATTCAACTCTGCTCCACTACAATTCTCTCCACCTCCAACCTCATCATTCTGCGACGAAGCTTTAGCCCCATCTGCTCTTCTCTGAACATCTTCATTCTCTTCTTCAGCCAAAGTCTCCAAACTCCTATGAATCACCACCTCCTGAGAAGACGACGAAGGAACGGCCACCGGAACCCTCGGTAACGCCACCACCGAAGCCGGATTCGCATCGTCTCCGTCGTCGGAATCATCCTCTTCTTCGTCGTCTTCGGTGTCGTCGTCGGTGTCGTCGTCGTCGTCGTCGTCGTCGTCTTCGACTTCGATGACGCCTTCCTGTTCGTCGATGAACTGTTGGACTTGATCGTGAAGTTCTTCTTCCACAAGGTACTGGAAGTAATTTGGGATAAAGTCCGCCATTAACAAGCGGTGTTGCTCTTTTTCTGCTTTTGCAAAGTAAAGCGAACCAACCCAGAGAGAGAGAGAGAGTGGGTGCGTTGGGTTGCGTTTAGGATTTGTGTAACTTTAAAACCCTTTGCTATTCCAAAATTTCACTGATTTCCCAAACAAGGTAGAGTAAAATACTCCATTCGGCTCAGCGCAATTGGAGGGAAACGGAAAATTTTGGAATACGAAGGAAGTTTACGTACGGATGACAACATTTGGGAGCCCTAGGGCACACAGTGTCGGGCGGACCGGGCGGGACTGAATTATACTGGACCAGGCCCTAGGGACATACCAATACGAGGCGATCAAGAACTACGAGGTTGAAATCAAGGCTTGAGTTTGGATTTGTTTATTATATGAGTTGAATTTATGTATGATTGAGTTTGCTTGTTGATACACTCAAAATTGGTTCTATCTTATGATCGAGTGGTTTAAATTAGCAGTTAATCCATGTTCCGAGTAAATCATGCACAACTTCTCAAAAGTATCAGTCCGAGCAGTTTAGTCTACTCATTATCCCGAGCGGTTCATTCATGACCCGGCCAACAGGTCGGAAAAAATGCACAAGCACATCCCACCGCGGGAACAGCTCATCCGGGCCCACAGGCGTAATCCCGAGCATTACGGGCAGTTTCCTACTCAAGCTAGAAGACTAATGGAAAGTGCACACTATTTCCTAATCCAATTAGGAAATCCTCATTATTAGGGGTGTAAGAAAAAATCGCGGACCGCAAACCGACCGCAAACCGACCAAACCGAAAACCGATTGGTCGATTTTCTAAATACACGTTCAAGCTAAAACCGACCGCAAAATCGACCGAACCCCTAAAAAACCGACCGACCTACCGCTTTACACCTCTATTGGTCGGTTTTTATACACCAAAAAAATCGAAAAAAACCGACCGACCGACCGATTTACACCCCTACTCATCATTAATGTCAATCTATATCAATAGGATTATATTTCCTTATCTATGAATGAGTAGGTCTCTTACATCTATAAAAGAGACCTCTCACCCTCCATTGAAGGGGCCGCCAACTTCTCAGTCCACACAGCACCTCTATAATTCACCATTATACGCATATACCCGGCCGATATTACTGGTAGTATCGCCCCTCTTTGTTGGCTCACCAGGCCCGCCGGTGATCTGCTAGTGAACGTGCTCAGACACACACGTGGACGTAGGTACCTTCATTAACAGGGCCGAACCACATACAAAAAATAGTCTTTCAGTCTCTCTCTCCTTTAATAGCTTTACTTTACTCTTACCAAATTTTGATATCATCAGTTTGGCGTCGTCTGTGGGAAACGACAAGTCTTCTCATCAACAAATCTCTTGACTGATCGTCATGCCACCGAAGAAGAGTAAAAAGGTTGACCAGCAGTCCGACCGGGATGTTCCTCCGGCCCCGGCACCGGCTGCAGCAGTCATGACATCTAAGAAAATCACCGCGACCCTCACACAACTCCTGGAGGGCCAGCATCAAATCCAGCAACTGATCGAAGCTCTGCTAGCCCAGCAAAGCAGTCCTCCAGGGGCCGGGAAACGACCTGGGAACGTTGCGTACGGTCGGGAACCGATCTTGACCAGACAACGTGCTCAAGTCAACCCGTCCCGTGTTGAGGATGCCAGAGATATCAACAGTGGGCGTGCTGCCCGAGGGAAAAGGCGGGAGCATATGGCCCGGGAATTAGTCCAGGGTCCCTCGGTCAAGAGCTGAGTCGTCTATGGGCACACGGTTACCCGGAGTCATAGTCGAGCCCGATCCCAGAGGATAGCACCCCGCCATGAAGAAAAGGCCTCTTCCACCGACCCGACCAACCCCTCGGGTACCAGTCGGGAAGGAATGGAAGTCTGAATCAAGAACTTGCAGAAGCAGATCGATGGAGTGGCCAAGAAGCTTGGTCAAAACTATAACACCCGCATTTTGTGTTATTACAATTTCATTACATTGTCATGCATGGTAATGTGATGTGGCGTGTCTTTTGGCACATGGTTGGGTGAGTTTTGACTCACGAGTTGATTTGGGTGTCTGTATTAGAGAACCCTTTGAAACTATTGTGATTGAGGATTTATTGTTTTGACGTCTCTCCGAGTATGAGATGGTTACTATGGAACATTTTAAATGGTTATCTGGAAATAAATGTTTACCTGCGTATTGCAATATCTGTATTATTTTCTATTTTAGAATTTATTTCTGTTGTTAGATTTAGTATCCTGGTGAGGACGAATGAACACGCTATTAATTTGGTAGGCTAATTAGCAACTTCGGAAACGTCATATAGAAATTCGCGTTTTAGCGACCAAACGAAACTTAGTCGAAAACTTTTATAATTTTGAGTTTTCACTCGTAAAGCTGTGAATAAGCTGTATAGAAAGTTTCAGAGACTGATTAGGAGTTTGGAAAACTCGTGGGGAGGTAAACGTAAATTCCCAATAGTCTTGCCTATATATAGGAAGTGATGACTTTAGGTTTTTCATAACTTCTAACCTAATTCCAAAGAGGAGGCCAAAAGGGAGGCCAAAGGGGGATTTAGTTGCTTTAAGCTTTGCGACGCCAAACGACGACCTTCCTTCAGTTTATTTTCTCCCAGATTTCATATTTGAGCTCCGCGAGGTAAGAGCTTCGTTTTGATACCTATTAGGGCCTGTTTGGCTAAGTTTTCCGAAAAGTTATTTTCCAGAATTTTTCATAAAAGTTGATAAATGGAATTTTGATCCATAGGAATTGTACTAGACGGACTTCTGCACGTTCTTTGTACACGGGTTTTCTTTGAATCGAAGTTTAAGAGCGTAAATCGGAGGTGAGTGATTCAACTATATTTTTGGAATGATTTCTTGACATGTATTCATGTTTTGTGTGAATAGCATGTATTAATTCTTAGAGATATATTGTGTAGTTCATATTGGGCATTTATATTGATAAGTAGGCTCAATAGCACGGTGATATGTTTTGATTACCGCGAGCATGGTGATATGTATTTGAGCATGTTAAGTTGCTTATTTGGGTCAGAATGAGCACGTGGTCACCGTGCCATTTTGTGGAGCCGATATAGGCATTAAGGTCGCACGATTGAAGAGAAGAATCGTGGGTCTTACCCTTTCGCGTGGACTTATTGGCGAGGAGTCGCGGATTGGGAGTATGGACGGGCACGTGAGTCTCCGGCGACTAGTATGAAATGTAGAGATGTGAATGCGGACATGTTTATCATTCATGTACATATGTTGATTTATTCACTAAGCTTTAGCTTAAACAAATCAAAATATGTGTGGTTATTCAAATAACCATTTCAGGTGTAAATGCTGGCGAGGAATCGCAGAAGTAAGCACGAGGGTTGGGAGTTCGCTTGGGAGGCAACTTAAATGTTAACTTTGTAGTTTTGGGACAATAGGATGTTGTAATAAGACTTTTTATTGTTTTAACTTATGTTTAACTTCGTATGATAGAATGGATTTTAAACCGTTGTAATAGTTAGTGACATGTTGTAATCCTGCTTTAGAAATGTTTTAATACAGCTAAGATTACTTTGGATTGAGTTTGGATTGAGTGGTTGATCATTGGTGAAAGTTAGAAAGCTTTTAAACTTGAAATTCTGCAGATTGGGCTGCTGCTAGGGGAGCAGTCGACTGGTCCTGTGTTCAGTCGACTGAACCCCTGTATCTGTTAGCTACTGCTTCTTATTATAGCAAAAGCAGTCGACTGGGCCCCGCATCAGTCGACTGGACCCCAGCCTCAGTCGACTGGAATTGCTATTAAACATTGTGAAACTCCCTGCCTTCTCCCGTCGACTGAGCAGTCGACTGAACCTCTGGTTTTAAAATGTGTTTTGTTTTTTTTTCGCTGCGTGTGTTCTTCAAACCTAATTTTGGGAACGTTAATGAATTGGTTTAGCCTCGGTGGCGTGCCACGGGCTCCGGTTCCGCTATTATGGGACCGAGCTGTGACAAAAACCGTGTTCCGAATCAAGCCAATACTGAGACAGAGTCACCGTTTTTCGGCCAGATCATGAGGTTTGCCATCCCGCGCAAATTTAAGCAGCCTCGCCTAGATCCCTATAACGGCTCGGGAAGCCCGGTCGACCACATCCGGACCTATAAGGCTCAGATGGCCCTAGCCACCAACTCCGATGAACTACA
Source organism: Hydrangea macrophylla (assembly GCA_033977485.1). Lineage (NCBI taxonomy): Eukaryota > Viridiplantae > Streptophyta > Magnoliopsida > Cornales > Hydrangeaceae > Hydrangea > Hydrangea macrophylla. The sequence goes on along the minus strand of CM066983.1, from coordinate 107,017,377 downwards.
CTGCCTAGCCTTCCCCAACACTTTGAAAGGCCTGGCCGTGCAATGGTTCTACTCCTTGGAGCCCCATCGGTCCGCAATTTCAAGCAACTCAGCAAGCAGTTCATCAACCAGTTCATCGGTATGCGCAAACGGCCAAAACCTGACATACATCTACTGACAGTCATGCAAAGGGATAATGAGACGCTCAAGGAGTTCACCGGCCGGTTTAATCGAGAAAAGCTCGGCATCTACGATCTTGATGAAACCGCCACTATCATAGCCTTCTGCTCGGGAGTTCGACACATCAAGTGCGCCGCGTCGTTCCACAGAAATCGACCGAAAACTTTGGTTGAGCTCTCTGAGAGGGTTGAAAAATACATTGATACTGAAGAGTTTCTGAAGATCAAAGACCTCGGGCAAGAAAGCAATAAGTCTTCCAGAAGCAAGCGAAAGCGAGATCAGCCCGGGAGTCCTGACAGTTCTTCCAGTTCACAGTGGTCTGAGTCTGGAAGCCCTGACCCGACCTCCAGTTCACATCGGTCAGGATCAAGCAGTTCCGACTTTACCTCCAGCACAGAGAAGTCAAGAGCCCGACGATCCTGATCTGACCCCTGTCTCCATCGGTCTAGATGAGCCCGACTATGGTGGTGCTTGCTTGCTCACCATATGAGGCTCCACCGATTGTCAGAGAGCCCTTCCAAAGACCTCGGGCCTAACCCCCAGGCATCCAAAGACCTCGGGCCTAACCCCGAGGCACGAAAAAGACCTCGGGCTCCTAACTCAGGCATAAAAAGACCTCGGGCTCCGAACCCAGGCACTACAAAGACCTTAGGCTCCGAACCCAGGCACTAAAGACCTCGAGATCGCACCCGAGGCAAAAGACCTCGGGGTCACGCCCGAGGCATTGACTTCGCTTAGGTCCAACCTACGATGGGGGCAAATCCCCCTAGGTGGCTGATGATGGCAAACTTCAAAAGACCCTGCAACTACCATTTTCCAGGTCGGTTACCTACAGTCATAGCCTCTGTAAGACCCTCGTCTTAGCGAAAGCTTGGGGGGCAAGATGGCGCAGTGAACTAAACAGGTAATCACACCGGGTATCTACAGGCCTCGCGGATAACCAAGTCAAAATCTTGGACAACCCGAGCACCTACAGTACTCAGAGGCATTAACTCCACTTAGATCCAAACCGACGATAAAGGTGACTAAAATCTCTTAGGTTGGCCGACGATAGAGGAGCAAAAAGACCCTAAAGCAACATGATTTAGGTCGGCTCCACCAACATGGTCAAGCTCTTCTCCCAACAGGCTTGACGAAGGCTAACTGGGCGGAAGACAACCATCCTGGGGAGTTAACATAAAAGGACCCTAAAGCAATACGCTTTAGGTCGGCTTTTTCAACATGGTCAAATTCTTCTACCCACAACCTTGACGAAGGTTTATGGGCAGAAGATAACCATCCTGGGAGCTAACTCAAGCAAAAAGACTCCAAAGTAGGTCGAGTCTCAACTCTCGGTCACTTCCCGAGCATTCAAAGACTCCGAAGTAGGCCGGGTCTAAACTCCCGGTCAGTTCCTGAGCACCTAAAGGTCCCGAGCTAGGCTGGGTCTCAACTCTCAGCCAGTTCCCGAGGACTCACCAGGCTTAGAAGCCCCGAGGCAGCTTTTACAAGCACTCAGACAGCGGCAAGTAACATCAAACCGATTTCCAAGCTTGCCCCGATATAGCATCTGGCCAATCTTAGAAATGGGGGGCAGCTGATACACCCAAAATTGGCTCTATCTTATGACCGAGCGGTTCAAATCAGTAGCTAGTCCATGCCCCGGGCAAATCATGCACAACTCCTCAGAAGCATCAGCCCTAGTGGTTTAGTCTACTCATTATCCCGAGCGGTTCATTCATGACCCGGCCAACAGGTCGGGAAAAACGCACATGCACATCTCACCGCGGGAACAGCTCATCCGGGCCCACAGGCGTAATCCTGAGCATTACGGGCAGTTTCCTACTCAAGCTAGAAGACTAATGGAAAGTGCACACTATTTCCTAATCCAATTAGGAAATCCCCATAATTAATGCCAATCTATATCAATAGGATTATATTTCCTTATCCATGTATGAGTAGGTCTCTTACATCTATAAAAGAGACCTCTCACCCCCCATTGAAGGGGCCTCCAACTTCTCAGTCTACACAGTACCTCTATAATTCACCATTATACGCATACACCCGGCCGATATTACTGGTAGTGTCGCCCCTCTTTGTTGGCTCACCAGGCCCGCCGGTGATGTGCTAGTGAACGTGCTCAGACACACACGTGGACGTAGGTACCTTCATTAACAGGGCCGAACCTCATACAAAAAATAGTCTCTCACTCTCTCTCTCCTTGAATAGCTTTACTTTACTCTTACCAAAATTTGACATCATCACTTGTTAAAAAAATCCAAAATTTAATCTTGATTTTGACTCATAAATTAGGGGTGAAAATGGTTTGGTTCGGCGCGATTTTTATTCAAACTGATCGATTTCAGTTCGGTTAAGTGTAAATTTTTTAGGGGAAAATATCTTTTACCCCCCCCCCCTGTGGTTATACATATTTTCTCATAACCCCCTGTGGTTCATTTTGTAACACTTAACCCCCTGTACTACGGACTAAAGTGAGACTGTTAACTTTTCTAACGGAAAAAAAGAAAATGATATTAATACCCCCAAGCCCCTATACATACTCTTTAGGGAAAAATACCTTTTACCCCCCTATGGTTACACCCATGTTCTCATAACCCCCTGTGGTTCATTTTTGTAACACTTAACCCCCCTGTACTAATGACTGAAGTGGGACTGCCGTTAGAAAAGTTAACAGTCTCACTTTAGTCCGTAGTACAGGGGGGTTAAGTGTTACAAAATGAACCACAGGGGGGTTATGACAACATGGGTGTAACCACAGGGGGTAAAAGGTATTTTTCCCAATTTTTTAGTCAAACTGATCGATTTTGGTTCGATTAAGTACAAATTTTCGGTTCAATTTTTACACTGCACGAAGTTTTTGAAAACCAATCCATTCGGTCGGTATGTTCGGTTTTGTTACACCGCTAATATAAAACTATAATCGATTCAAACCTATTCACAAGCCTACTAACGAGTCTTTGTCCAAACATTTTCACGAGCTATTTCGAGCCGAACTTATGTGTGTTTAAGCTTCGCTCATTTTGTTAAGCTTGAGCTTGACTTGTTTATCAAACAAGCCGAGTCGAGCCTTTATCAAACATATTCGTGAGAGGTATTAAACGGTAGCACATATACAACCCTTATAACTGAACCATGATGTCACTTAGATGTGACCATCTACTAAGCTAAATTCAAATTTGTACAAAATTTAGATTTGTACTGAAAGTCTTATCAGTGTGATGCTTGCATGAGATAGTTTCATCCTAACCCGACTTTTGATTAAATAAAATATTGTCACGATCATAAATGGGCTTGAAAACCCATCTGCATCTCATCATGGTCTTGATTGTTGCAATTGGGGGCTGAAAACGAATAGGAGAGAACAAAAACACAATAATTATCCTTCATGAGTAATTTCCACATCAAAAACTCTCTTGTACTGTATAATTATCACAATCTATTCACTTACTCCGAGTAATATTTACATTTTTTTGGGGTACTTCTTGAAATTGTTGTAAAGATGTATGAAACTTAAATGAGACTACTAAAAATTTATGGTGCCCAGGTATCTCAATTTGGATACCACAAAAACTTAGGGAAACTTTTTTTCTTAAAAGTTTTTATGCGACCGGTGAGAAACCAATGTACATGACTACTTTTGGGGTCAAAAGATCACACTTCTCTTTTAGTTTGAGTCCTCGAGGATGCAGTCCACTTGGTGTCAAATTAGCTCGACAGATTACTTAATAGTATTTTCGAGGAGTACCCCTGCTCTAGTGAACCATTATAAAAATGAAAATAAAAAACATCAGTAAGCAACTAACAAAGCTTTTTATCATGAAACCAAAGTCTTTACTGTACTCGACTACTCAGGCACAAACATGAAAGAACAATGGTGCTAATGATACGATAAAAATTAAAATTGAGGATAAAATTATATTTATTTCTCCTTAAATTTGCAGATACTACACTTTTATCTATGAAATATATGATGTATTACAAGAACCTCCCTGATTAGACTCGCATTTCACATTCATGATGTCTTATTCTTGTGCAAAATACCATTCCTCGAGCTTTTTAGCACATTATTTACACACTTTTATCATGTAACCCTTGTCTTTCTCTCTTACATTTTTTATGCGGGTTACTTGGTTATTTTATAGGTAAATAAAGTCATGTTTGTGAAAAGGGAGGTCCTATTTCAATATTAGCGCGAAAGCTTCAACTTCTATCCTGATTTGAGTGTCGAAGACCATGACTTGAGAATTTACTTCAATCAAGGTTAATGTAGTTCGTCGAGTAAGCTTCACATGGTTGCAAATTTCACGTCAATCCGAGGTCCGAGCTAAAAGATATGGCGATTCTACGATCGGCGCGCAAGATATGAATGAAGTCAAAACTTGCTGATTTTCCTTTTCACTTGCTTGTCCAAGAATGATTTGATTTTTTTGGTCAACCTTTATGCTTTATAACAGGAGGATCAAGCAACATTCTTGCTATGCCCGAAGAACTTTCTATTATCTCACTCTCTTTTGTTTTCTCTGAGGAACCAAGATAGAGATATATTATTTGCACTCTCAACTTCCTTTAATGTCCCGTGAAAGCCTCTCATTCCCACTTCATAAATTATTGGTGGACAATAGCTTTGGCAGCAACATTAGTTCCTTCTCAACAAAGATTACTGTTGCGTAGTATCACTGGAACATTACAATCTTCTTGAATTTCCATACCCGCATCATCCACTACAGTCCCACATTTTGCATTTATTGTCCACCTTTTCAAAATATATGTTGGTGGACTACTTTGAACATCCACAACAACAAAAAATTTTAGTATGTGCCTACATATACAAGTAACTAGCAAATTCAAATAACTAACAGGTACACGAATCTGCATTACCTTTCCATTGAATGATCCATCCGGTGTGCTATTTATACTCCGCCAGTGAGGGCTTCTCTCTTTTCAATCTACATGCTAGAATGATCAAATTTTACCACCCGTCTAGCTACTTTATCACTTCTCCACACATAGTAAGTGGATACATCACCACATTCTGTAAATTTTTCATGACGATAAGGTAGACCACTAACCATCTCAGCCTGGAACATACTAAAAATTTCTTTTGCGTAAACTTTAGCTGTTTCTTTCTCTATACTCATGGCAACTCTCAAAATTGGTCTTTTATCTTTAGTCTCAAAGTTAGCATTGCTCACTTGTTCCCTCCTTGAAATAACAACTTAATCATATTGCCTTATAAACTCATCTAGGGGCTTGTGGCTTTTTAAGTACCCATCAAAGTATGAATTGATACTTTCACTATGTTGTGTGATGTACATACAACACAAGATATATTGTGAATGAAAACTGATGGCCACTTTTATCGCTTTTGATAAAACTTCACGAGCCACTGATTTTTCCTTAAATTATATTTGGTGAGCATCTCATCCCAATTGGCCTCAAACTCCTCAACAGTTTCACCACCATACAAACATTTGTTGAAATCATTCCTAAACTCTTTATGAGTACTAAATACATGAGCTATATTTGTTAGCACATTACACATTATGTGTTATAAGCAAAGTCGATGACGAACATCAGAAAAAACATGTCTATTGCTGTAGACACCCCGATTTTGACCAAACGTCAAATCTAGGGATTGGTTACCTCTCAAAAGACCGATGATGACAATGGCCGGTGACATTCGAAGATTTTCCAGGAAATTCAAAATCTTCAATTGATTCTTCAAGACAAATTTTAAAATTAAAAATAGAAAATATAAAATGGAGAAAGAAGAGAGAGAGTTTGGGTATTCGGGAGAGCCCCGAACATTGAAGAACACATGAGGAAATCAGTCTGAAAATTTGCTCAATAAAAAAAAAGGTTTTGGAAGTATAAAATAAAAATGATAAAAAAAGGGAGGGGGGAGTTTTAAATAAAGGAAAATTGTCTCTTAAAGTAAAATAATAATCATAATAATAAAAAGCATAGTATATTGAAGAATATACCATGCACATGGGTGCATACCACCCACATGGGTGCATGTTAGCACAAATATATATAAATATATAAAGATAAATCACAAAATTAAGTTTTGATTAATTTTCCTTTCGAAAATTCAAAAAAGGAGCAAATTCAGTTAGCCCCGGCACCCGGAAAACCCGGCGGCACTCGGTGAGTGCCGCGCCGGCATTCACGGGTTGCCGTCCGGCACTCAGCGAGTGCCGCCCGGCACTCAGGGAATGCCGCCGGGAGCCGTCGAGTGCCGCTGGCTGTAACAGACTGCTTTTCTCACATGTTCTAGAAGAAATCTTTGCACATGGGTCTCCACCCGAATTTACCCATTTATCCTTGAGATGATGGCCTATTTAAACAGATCTTCATCTTCATTTTGAGGGGACTTGAACTTTTGAATCAATATACAAACATATACAAGAGATAGACTTGAGTTTAGAGAGAGAATTATATAGAGAATTGAGAAGAAGAGAAGAAATTCTTGAAGAATTTGAAGATTTTTAAGAAGAATTTGAAGATCTTGGAAGAACTTCACAAGAAATTGAAGAATCCTTTGAGGTCATAGAGGTAACCTCTTAATCCTTGGTAGAATTAGGATAATTCAATCACAAGTTCTTAGATCTAGGAACTTTTTCACATTTTCAAAACCTCTCTTCTTATCCTATTTCATCACACACCACCAAGAACTTGTGATTGAATCTCATGACATCTCATTAATTTGGATCTAATTAATGCCTTGGGTTTGAGATAAATTAGTTTTGAAGAAATTTGTGTTCCTAAATAAAACTTTGATTTCCTTTATTTCTACTTCATTCATAAGGTTCATGAGATCTTCCATATCTCATTGAAACTCTTTGAATTTGATTCCTTAGTTTTCTATGATCTTATGATCCATATGGAGATTAAAATGAATCATGATTATAATCTACACATAGTTGGTGAGATGCTAGTATCAACTCATGACTAGGATCTCTTTACTATGAATCTTATGGAATTCATACTATATTCCATGGAGATTAGAGTAGATTTGCTTTTTTAGTCTCCAATGACCATCAAATGGTAGGAGAAATGTTTTAGTTTAAGTCCATCTCTATGGCTTGGACTAATCTCTTCCTTGGGTTTTGAGAAGTTCTTCATACTTCATCTAAAACCTACATATATGTGTGTCTTTATCCTCCAATGACCACCAAGTGGTAGGAGTAATGTTTTGAACTCAAATTTTGGTTCATGAGAGTGAGTTCATTGCTTCGGATTTTGTGAAGTCCATTTCATACTTCATCAAAAATCCATAGGTCTAAAGATGTCCTTAGTCTTCAATGACCATTAAATGGTAGAAGAGATGGTTTAGTTTAAGTCCAACTTCATGATTTAATAGTTGGGGTTAACAAATAAAGTTGAACTAGCAAAATAAAAACAGTGAGTTCACGAACTATTTTTGATCAAAGATTTTTAGTTCAAAATCTAACCATTGAAATCAAGTGAAACCAACGGGAAAGTGTCAATAACACATTGTTTTACCACTATAATTTTTGTTTTGGTAAGATTTTATGCTTAGAATGGTTTGATCATGAATTTTGTGAAACAACCACAATCTGTCCAGAATTTCATAATAGTTTCAGAACAGCAAACCGATTTTAAAATTGATAGATCAGAGCTCTAACCAAGTTTTCATGACCTCTAATAATTTTGTATAAGAACCTTAATGTGTTAGGAAGGTTACCTAAAAAGAATGAGGTAATTCAGATTTGTTTGCTATTTTTAAAAAATCATACAAGATCTTTGGACAGAGAGTCATAAAATCCTGAGTGAGGTCTACTATTTTCCATATTCCCGAAGATCTAACCGTTGAAACCTCGATTTCCTTTTCGGGTTAGAAACTAGACTCACAGAGGCATAACATATCCAAAAATCATTAAGAGCCAACCGTTGAAAGTATTTTATTTCTATTTTTTAAGATATGGTCTGCTCTCTGTAATTCATAAAAAACTGCTACTGTTTTTGTCTAATCTTATTTATTTCAACTCAAATGGTTCCCTAATGTCTTGGGACCCAAATCATGTTTTGAATAATGATAATTTGGCTTAAATCCAGAGGCTAAGTGATCCGAATTAGTGAATAAATTCATATCTCATTCTTGTTCATAATCATTCATTCATTCATATACATTGATGCTTATAATTAGAACTAGTTCTTGGATAAAGTTGGACTAAGTTGGAAAGTTAGACTTAGTTGAATTTAATTGAACATGACTTATGATTAATTACTCTTTGATATTATATCTTGTCTAAGGCATGTGTACTAACCTTTGTTTTGTAGCGCATTTGAGGTTCAATTTCTCAACTCTTCTCTAGTTTAATTCTATTCTTTGATTTATATTGATTTTCGACTCCATGTGCGACACCTTAGCCTAGGTTTTGCCTTATGTGTATATATGTGTTAGAGACCTTTTCTTAGGATTTCTATTCTCGCATGCATTGCACGTTTAATATTCGCGGCTGGATCCCGGGTATGTTCTCTAGTTCTCTATTGCATTTCATGTTGCGTGCTACTTGAATTATGTGACTTATGAATGATATTTTACCGTTAGCAATTTTACACCATTTCCAACATACTTGTGTAATGTGTATGTACATATGTATTAATTGAGGGCATGCTTAGATTATTAATTTGATTAAAGAGGATGTTGAGTAGAGGCCTATCGAGAGATAGGATGAAAGGTGGTGTTTTAGTCCGCCGGGCTCCTTCCCCTTTCATTCCATAATCCCCGGACCCAGTTTATCTTTGGTTTCGCAAAAGATCAGTTTGCTTTCAAAATGGTTTCTTAATTTTCCTTTTAAAAATTAAGTGGCGACTCTTGGTATTTGAATATGAAAAATGTTTTAAAAGTGGGCCCAAATGCCGGCATATCCACAATTGCTCCACTAATCGCTAACTCCTAATCAGTGATAAGTTGACCTTCCATTGCCCTCATCCATGTTGCCAGAATCTTCTGTTTCATCAAAAAGCAGTGCTTCTCCAAATAATATGGTCTGATAATGATGGTTTACACCAACTAAAGGAGTGAAAGGCATTCCATACTTATTTGATAGACAAGTGGGATCAAAACAAACCACATCTCCAAATTAGTGGTAGTCCATCCTAGATCTCGCATCAGTCAAAAAAAGGTTTGTCATATAGCTATTTGAATCAACTTGTATTGAATAAAAAAAGATGGATTTTCTAATTGCTGCCTCTCAAGATAATCAAGAACTGCTTCAGCATCTCCTTTATTTAGTTCTTTTTGACATCTTGTACTTAAGAAATTTTTTTCATCTCTTGGAATGAAGCCAATGTTACGAGATTCCCTAGCTTCAAGAGCCATGAAGTTCATCATCAAATTTGTTCAAATTCTGGATAAACGCATATGCTTAAGCATTTCATCTTGCCTCTCAGTTATGTTCCTATGAGAACGATAATTGTGGGTTTTGCTTGGAGTTATGAGGTCATCTCTTTGCTTTTGTTTTTCTTCGTCAAGTGTGCAAGAGTTTCAAAATCCTTTACATGAGCAACAAAAGCGATGACCTATTATTTTCCTAGTAGGTCAGGATTTGCAAGTCGTATGCTTTCGAGTACCAAACCCTTTATCTCTTGGGTAACTATTGTAGTAGTTGTATGCACCATCCAGATATTCAAATGATATGCCCACACATAGACTAGGAAAAATTGAATTTGCTTCATATTTAAACATCCACCTCTTTCATCATCCTTGTCGGCTTGATAATGATCCCAATCATCCATGTTGTACATTTTCTCATCTTCTTCACTATATTCATCCACCTGATTTGAACAATAATCTTTCTCTTTATTGTATTCATTGTCTAGTACTTGTGCCTTCTATACAATTTGCATTCCACTGCTTTAAAGAAAAATGAGTAAGAAATTTCTCAAACCAATAATTAACAAGCGTCTGATTTGGTGCGCAGAAGAATGAAGTGTGGCAAGAAGACAATGGTGCAAAAGAATAAAGCGTCGCAAGAAGATGATGATTTCATGTTGAATCGTGGAAGACAAGAAATCGCTGGCTTATATCCATTTAGTTTTCTCTTTCCTAAAAAAATGCTTATTTTCAAGATGATTTGGTTAGACACGTAACTCTCCTAACGTCAATTATGTTCATCAGGAGTGGCTATTGTTATACCCGCTCCCGCGATATTTATTTATATTATTTTAGCATGCATGATATGCTCACTGTTGTGTTAATTCACACGTGTGAAGCGAGTGATGACTCACTAGTTGTTTGAGGGTGTCTTTTAAGAACCCAGTAAAGCCTTGAAGGCAGTCCATAAGGTGGGCATGTAAGAATTCCCTACAGTTGGTGATTGGGAGAGAACAAATCCTAATTATACGCCTTAATTCACATTTGTTAGTCGTTTTTATCCTGTTTTTGTATAATTTTACTTCGTTTTCCACTTTATGGCAGGATTTAGAAGAAAGCAAGGATTCCAGGTTAAATAAGGAGAAAAAGCAAGTGGAAAGAAACTGGAAAAAGCCTATCGTGTGAGCGGTCCGCTCGCGCGAAATCCCAGAAATCGCTCGCGCGACCTCCCAATTTACGCGCTCGCGCAGCCCGCTCGTGCGATCCGTACAGAAAATATAAAACGCGTATTTTGGAGTGCTGAAGACTCATACGTGGACGAAATCGTTCAATTACGTCCAGAATGTAATTTTTAGGAGTTTTAGTGAGATTAGGTTTAGGAAAACCCTCCTAATCTCTCTATAACTATATATATCTCATTCTAAATCAAAATGAGGGGGACACATTCATTCATTGAAGACTTTTGAAAGCAAGAGGAAGGAGAAGAGCAAGCTTGAAGGTCTCTAATGGCTATCATCAACTCAATCTTCGTGCTTTCATCCACCATGTGCAACTAAACTCCTAATCTAGGGTTTCAATGAAACCCTAGCTATGTAAAGGGGGAATTTCTATGCTTTCTTATTCTAGGATTTTATGTATTGGATAGTGATTGTATGTTGGTGGATTATTTATATATAATCAATTTTTAATGATAATAATCAAGAGTATTTTGGATCTATTCTTGTCTTAGATTTTTTCTTATGCTCATTGAACTCAATAGTCCTTGATTTCTGTGATTGATAGAAGTATTTACATACAATAGTGCTTATGTGATTGTGATGTTTACATCTTTTATAATCCATGCTTAGGAAAGATGAGTTATGCTACACCCTAGTTATAGGTAGATAATTCATGTGAACCATAGATGGATTATGCTTAGGTTGAACTAACGATACCTTCTTGTTGATATTGTTGGGCTTGTAGCTACAATAGATCGTGACTATCCGAACATAGAACTTAGAATAGAAAGTCTAGACCCCCGATGCATAGTTAGTGGTGGATTTGTAATCCTAGACCTCATCTATTCATATTTAAACCAATTTTTAATTTAGCATACTAGTCTACTTAGATTTAATTCTAGAATTTATTTTCATAATTCCATAAGTTTAATTTCATAGTTTAATTAGTAGTGATAATCAAATCATCAATCAATCAAACTTTCAATTTACTTATAACAAAATAGATTCGATTTTAGTAATTAAAGGATTAAAATTAACAATCTCTGTGGGTTCGACCTTTACTTCCACACTACAAATCTTTCGAAAGTAAAGCATAAATAAGCATACTTTTATATCTTGATTTTGATGAGATCAATTTTTGGCGCCGTTGCCGGGGATTGAAATATTTTTGCCGTTAATTTTTAGAATCATAATTTACTTAGTTAGTAAATATTAGCTTCTATTTTATTTTCTTTGTTTCTAGTTTTATTTTCGAGTCGCTAAAATTATCCTTGTTTGTGCAGATTTCAAATCATCAATTCTAGCAAGTTCGAGTGGAGCAGCTGTGCTCGTCAACGGAGCTTACACGGATCTGGAAAAAAAAATTACAATCCATTAAAAACTACCAAGTAAATCCGTTGTTTAAATTTTGCATCAAACCACTGTTTATAGTTTTCCGATATCCGTATAGTTACCTCGACCCTCATATCTTATTTCCATCCTCATATTATGGACCATCATATATCACCGCCTACTTCACCTGATAGGTCTTCGAGTGAATCGAGTCATTATTCTGACTTTAGTTCTTCCATTTCTGATACTTTACCGAGTCCTAGGGTAGCCAAGTCCTACGGTCCCGACTGGAATCGTCATCGTTCTCGCATTCCCTTTCATATCCGTTTTGATTCTTTGGACGAGGATGACCTTTTCGGCGATGACCCTACTATCATTGATGGCCCTTATGGCGCTCCACCGACATCTTTTGCGTCTTCTTCATCCGATTCGGTCGATTCCTCGACCGATGAGGAAGTTCTCTTAAGTCTAGCTACCATTTCATTGTCTGACCCCATATCGACTGTTATACCTACACCTGAGGTTACCTATCCCTATAGGGACCTCCCTGATTATGTGCCGAACGTTGTTCGACAACGTCTAGGTCATCCTGATTGGTCACCTGAGGATATTGTCTCGATCTTTGCGCCTTATTCCGGTCCTGAGGATGATGCGGTTGATTTGGGTCTGGGTATCATTGCGGAGGCTGAGGTAGATGTGGTTTCAGAGTTTCATGCTTCAGATGATTTTGATGAGTTAGGACCGGCTTTTGACCCTGCGGAGCATCCGGAGTGGGAGCTAGTTGATTGGTACTTCCGTTCTGGCGTGTTACCTCCTTCAGACGTGTTTCATGGTGTGTACGTCCTGGTTATCTTTTATGAGGATTACATCCATGTCATTGTCATGTTCCCACCTGCATAGGGACATGCGGTGATTTGGTTTGGGGGAGAGTATATGGATAGTTTTTCGTTTATTTGTTATTCTTTTATTCGTTCTTTTATTTTGTTTCTTTTATGTTCAGTTTGTTCATTCATTTTAGTAGATATTTTGTTTTAGGAGTTCGTTATTTATTTACTTTCATTTATTCGTTGTAAAGATACAATAATAAGAAAACTGAAAACCTATAAAACATTTTATTCTAGTAGTTCTTTTAATAAATAAACTACGACTTTCTTTTCTTAAGTTTCCTTAAGATTGTTCAATGTTGCGTTACTTCCTATCGTAATTCGATTTCATTGAAATTTTGAAATTAAGAGAGTATGTAATCCAATGTCTACCGAAACTATGAAGGTATGTCTTGAGAACTATATGTCATTAGAATCATTGTTTCATATCTTATATTTGCATATCTTTTTGCATGACACGTAGTCATACGGATACATATTGACATTGAACTATAATATAATTTGGATTTTTAAATAGTAATATTGTGGAGACTAAAACCCGGTGAGATTTCAAGCCTTTCATTCTTTTTTAGGGTTTTATTACGTTATTCGAATCTCATTGACATAGCACATTATTTTGTTGATTAGTCTCAATATTCTTTATTTTGATTGAAAGTCGAGTTAGTATTGTAATTATCATGTTTAACATATATATATATATATATAAAGAAGAAGAATAATCTATTTCCTTTTATATCATAACATTGAAGAATCACGTGACTCTAGAAAATGATATAAGACCATCTGTTTTAATAAACCCCTTTGACCTTTGGCCTACCGAATACAAATATTTTATATCCCTTGTTAACCCTTTTTGAGCCTTTTATTAAACCTTTTACTCCGATATGGAGTTCGCCACTATTAAATGTTACCTAACCCATGTCCAAGAGTAGTTGAGGAATAGTTTTACATAAAGAAATTGGGCTAATACGACTCGTGTAAAGAGGAGAATTGAGTAGAAAAGGCATTATAAAAAAACATGGATATATATAGAAAATAGAAGATGTTAAAAGAAGGATTGAAAAAAAAGAGATAGATCCCTTGAAAAAGAAATATGAAAAAAATAATAAAAAGTCGTTGTAGTAAAGCCCTTGCATTATAAAGATTACAGCTATTTCTATTTACTCAAGGACATTTTGAATTCCTTTTACTTTTCTTTTTTTAACTATAACCCTTGACCAACATTACAACCCTTGTAAAGTCCTAGTTGATTCTATGGAAACATAATTTGAATATGGAACCGATAGATAAAAGGAATAAAAGCATGGTGGTAGTGATATTTACTTGACAATCGATATCTATTCATGAGACTATCTTGTCTGTCGTGTTATACGTTGTTCCATGTCATATGCGAGATTTGTTGCTTTGTATAGAATTATCCTCCTCGCATATACTCGAATAATTACACCTGTTTCCGAGTGATTTCATTTTAGAGTGTAATTCACAACGTGAGCTTTGTAGTCGAAGCATCACTAGATAGTTATCCGATTTATATTTCAAGTTCATAGTTGCCGTACATCCACTTGACTACTAATTCACACACATGCGAGTCTTCGATATATTCTATTGATTCTGTTGATATATGTTTTCGGATTATTTTCATAATGTAGGAAGGCGTACGATTGTTTTACTTTTGATAATTTAAAGTTTTATTTGAATTTGATTTTATCAAGGAAGGATGTTGACATTGAAATATTTAAATTTTGAATAAAATTTTTATTTTACAAAATTAATAAAGATGGTTGTGGGTGACTTGTTGATGAGAACCCTCACAAGACTTCACTCGTCCGACTAGGGACACCTATGTTAAGAAATTGTGTTCCCAGAATCCATTGAAAGCGCGTATAAGTTGGTACTGCAAAAAAATTACGTGAAAACTACAATAACCCTACAAGGGCGGAACTAGGGTTACCTTAAACTGCTAAAACGGATTACTGTAGTAGACGAATCGAGAACACGGGCTCGATAACAGCTCACGATCTTCTACCGTATTCCTTTGCTGCCAGAATATCGAACTGAGTGTGGGCTCTTTCGAAATCCTTTCTGTTTTCTGCTCTCCCTCTTTTACGCTCTATTTTCTATTCCGAGTTATAATTCTCTATATAGAAAAACGTTAACCGAGGAGAGAGCCAAAGCAGCATATATATAGGCTACGATAGGGACCATAAGAAGTCAATAAGGAATAGGCTTCCTTATGGAATTAGGAAACCCTAATTCGAACTGAATCAGATTCTGATTTCCATAAATTATAATTCATACCACTAAAGAATTATAATTGCACTCTTACCCTTATCTCAAAAATATATTTCGAGCTCCATGTTATTAAATGCTTATTATCTCCCCATGTTAAGATTACAGATATCCATTAATTAAATATAATTACTGACAATCATATTTAATTAATTTCTTAAAATTCCTTGAGATCCTCTGCTTAACTTATCTGATATGTCGGATACAAAATCCACCTACAGGGTTTGACATAATCAAAACTTATAAGCTTTCTCAAGGGGATATCATCAATCCCAAAATTGAGACATGGATTCCATCATTAATTAATATCCACCACACAATTAATATTGCCACCCAATCCAATGAGATATTGACCCATTTAAGGATCTCACCCTTTTAGGGATCAAAGTGTATCAAATGTACGTGTCTACAAATTAACTTAGGATTTAGAGCATAAGCACTCATAATAGCCATGAGGTATTAATTATCTTATAAGTCAGTATAAAGATAATTACCCCCAAGTCAGTCCTGTTTAATACACAGAGTGTACCAGCATAGTGAGTTGAAACTATACCGTTTTCCGTAGTCAAGATAAACCTACTACAACACCATGCTGCAGTCCTACCGATGGTGTGTGCAATCCCATCTAAGACTGTAAACCAAAATCTTACATTCTATAATATCTGATGGCCTGATCTTCCGTGTGTAAGCCGAACTCTACACACCAAACCACCTACTATATAGAATGAGAGACACACATGCATAATATTAAATAAATAATATAATACAAGCATTGCCCACATAGATTCTCACAAAAAATGGATTAACTTATTTTATTAAATGAATAATAAATCAACTACATAAAGCATGGCTTTTAATATATATCCCTAACAACCTAGAGGTTTAAAAGGCCTGTTGCACAAGCTAAGTGCAATCGTTATCCATACGAAAATGGATTATGGATTTTTATTATTAGTAGAGTTATTTTTCTTTTCTTTTTGCTCGAGGACTAGCAAAATGTAGGTTTGGGGGTGTGATCGGGAGAGAACAAATCCTAATTATACGTCTTAATTCACATTTGTTAGTCGTTTTTATCCTGTTTTTGTATAATTTTACTTCGTTTTCCACTTTATGGCAAGATTTAGAAGAAAGCAAGGATTCCAGGTTAAATAAGGAGAAAAAGCAAGTAGAAAGAAGCTGGAAAAAGCCTATCGCGCGAGCCGTCCGCTCGCACGAAATCCCATAAATCTCTCGCGCGGCCCGCTCGCGCGACCTCCCAATTTACGCCCTCGCGCGATCCGTACAGAAAATATAAAACGCATATTTTGGAGTGCTGAAGACTCCTACGTGGACGAAATCGTTCAATTACGTCCAGAATGTAATTTTTAGGAGTTTTTAGTGAGATTAGGTTTAGGAAAACCGTCATACTCTCTTTATAACTATATATATCTCATTCTAAATCAAAAGGAGGGGGACACATTCATTCATTGAAGACTTTTGAAGGCAAGAGGAAGGAGAAGAGCAAGCTTGAAGGTCTCTAATGGCTATCGTCAACTCAATCTTCGTGCTTTCATCTACCATGTGCAATTAAACTCCTAATCTAGGGTTTCAATGAAATCCTAGCTATGTAAAGGGGTAATTTCTATGCTTTCTTATTCTAGGATTTTATGTATTGGATAGTGATTGTATGTTGGTGGATTATTTATATATAATCAATTTTTAATGATAACAATCAAGAGTATTTTGGATCTATTCTTGTCTTAGATTTTTTCTTATGCTCATTGAACTCAATAGTCCTTGATTTCTGTGATTGATAGAAGTATTTACATGCAATAGTGCTTATGTGATTGTGATGTTTACATCTTTTATAATCCATGCTTAGGAAAGATGAGTTATGCTACACCCTAGTTATAGGTAGATAATTCATGTGAACCATAGATGAATTATGCTTAGGTTGAACTAACAATACCTTCTTGTTGATACTGTTGGGCTTGTAGCTACAATAGATCGTGACTATCCGAACATAGAACTTAGAATAGAAAGTCTAGACCCCCGATGCATAGTTAGTGGTGGATTTGTAATCCTAGACCTCATCTATTCATATTTAAACCAATTTTTAATTTAGCATACTAGTCTACTTAGATTTAATTCTAGAATTTATTTTCATAATTCCATAAGTTTAATTTCATAGTTTAATTAGTAGTGATAATCAAATCATCAATCAATCAAACTTTCGATTTACTTATAACTAAATAGATTCGATTTTAGTAATTAAAGGATTAAAATTAACAATCTCTGTGGGTTCGACCTTTACTTCCACACTACAAATCTTTCGAAAGTAAAGCATAAATAAGCATACTTTTATATCTTGATTTTGACGAGATCAGTTGGGAAAATAATAATAATTCATAATTATGTGCTTAAATATTTATATAGGCATATGAGAATATAATTAATTATTATATTATTGATAGCGCATCATCGGAATCATTGGATACCTGATGAGGACGAAATTGAACACGTTGCATAATTAGTAAGCTAATTATCAATTTCGTAAAATCATGTAGAAACTTGCGTTTTAGCAACCAAACGGAACTTAGTCGCAAAACCTTTATAATTTTGAGGTTTCACTCCTAAAGCTATGCATTAGCTATGTAGAATGTTTTAGAGACTGATTACGAGTTTTGAAAGCTCGTGGGGAGGTAAACACAATTTCTGGAAGTGTTGCCTATATATATAGTTAGAGATGACTTTCATAATTTTATAAAATTTAACCTAAATTTCAAGAAAGAGGCCAAAGGGGGATTTGATTGCTTCGAGCTTCTCGATGCCAAACGACAACCATTCGTCCGCTTGTTTTTCACCAAATTCCGTATTTGAACTCTTCGAGGTAAGGCCGACGTTTTGATACCTATTAGGCCTTGTTTGGTTAAGTTTTTTTCGAAAACTCATTTTCTAGAATTTTCATAAAAAAAAAATTGATAATCGGATTTTTGATCAATAGGAATTGTATTAGAAGAATTACTGCACGTTCCTTGTGCTTGGGTTTTCCTTGGATTAGCGTTTAAGAGCGTAAATCGTTTGAGGTGAGTTATATTAATCTTGAATTTTGGATGGTTCTATGGTTTAATGCATTTGATATGCTAGGAACTTTATATAGATACCATGTGTAGTTCATTTTTGGCAAAACTCATGTGTAAAGTAGGCCCAAAGTATGTTGGAATGAAAAGCATGATGATATGTGTTAAATGAGTATGTTTATATGCCTATGTGGGTTAAAGGGGAATTTGCGCTAATTCACCGTGAGACGTCCTCTCGAAGGGGGGGGATTAGTAGTGATGACGATCACTTGCCGAGAAAGCCATTAAGGCTACATGTCGAAGGGGCATGGGTCATGGTTGAGTCTTAAGACTTTGGATCGGTGAATGTGCACTTATTCCCTAGGGACCAATAGTTATGTATTATGATGGATTGGAACATATTTGTCATCTGTATGATTGATTTATATTATTCACTAAGCGTTAGCTCAAAGAAATCCATATATATGTGGTTATATAAATAACCATTCAGGGGCAAGGATTGGATGAGAGAATCGCGGGTAATGAGGCGAGGAAAGACCGGAAGCTCCTTATGTTTATAGAATTTGTATCATGTTTGTAATAGATGTTTAACTTATGCCGGTTGTTTAACCGTGCGGCTTGTAATAAGACTTGTTATCTATGCGAGTATGGCACTTGGTTCATCTTCGGACCTTGTTTGCCGAGACGTGTAAAGCTTATACTTTTGATACTTGTAATCTGGGGGTCTATGGTTTATTGTATAAATGGTTTGTATGTTTGGACAAGATCTTAAAATGGTTATCAAAGCTTTTGAAATGGCTTTGGGTTGAAATGATTTGGTTTGAAATAGTTTTGTTTAGTTTGGTTTTTTTGGTAAAATGAGTATTATTTTATTAACGGCGTTTGTGGGGAAGTGCCAGGAATTAACGACGTTTATTAGAGAAGCACCGGTAATTAACGGCGTTTGTGAAAAAGCGCCGACAATTGTGAATACGGTATTTTGGAGGTTGGGTTCTGCCCAAACCCCATTCGACCGGTCGAACGGGGCAGTTCGACCGGGCGAAATGCCCCCAGTCAAAAACTTTAAACTCCTTCTTCCAATGTTCGGATCAACCTCTAATTAGGTATGGGGGTAACTTTGGGGACCCTTTGACCTACGGAATTGTTACTTTTGAAAACAAAACTCGTTAAGGCGTGTTTGGGCACGTGTTTAATATAACCTTTGGAAAACTTTTTGGAAGTTGGTTTTCTTGGAGCAAAACTTTTATTTAAGGTCATTTGGGAACTTTAATCAGTGTTGGTAAGCCTCGATGGCGTGCCACGTGACCTGGGACCACCTTGTTGGTTCCGGGGCGTAACAGCTATTTAGATAAAATAATAATCGGACGGCTAAGATTTAGCTTCACACATGGGAAGTTGCGATCCTTATTACTGCCCAATGTCTATTGGTCATTTAATATTGTTATAGCATTAACAAAAATCGCCATGCTACTATGTTAGGCCACAGAATTTGGTTAAATGCTTTCCCTCCTTTTATTGTTGAATGTTTGTGTAAGGATCTTTCCATGTCCTTTTGAGCTTTTGTTCAGTCTTTTGATTAAAAAAAATGTTAATTTTTTTAAGACTAGTTAACATTTCTGTTGGGTCGGAAAAAGAGGACTGGTTAACATATTAGAGGAATTTTGTTAATTGAAAATTTAGAATTAATATGGATGTTCTTGTGATGTCTCGTAGTTCAAAGAGTAGAACTATAGTATATATACAAACCCAAGGCGAGGTTCCTAACAATTTTAACGGTTGGATCGTTGGTGGGTGTAGTAATAATAATATTAATAAAGCTTTGGACACAAAAGCTTACAAACATATTCCACTAACAATATTAATAAAGCTTTGGACACAAAATGTCACACCCCAACCTGCCTCGTGCGGATTAGGACACGAGTAACAATGCTACAAGCGCTCAACTATACTAACTAGCAAAGAAACATGTGAATTACTAAGGAACACATATGTTTAACAACATACAAGAACTCTATTGTGACAAAACAGCCTCAAGGGCAAAATGACCATTAATAAAGTATAGCAAATTTTAAACCAAAAGATAAGTCTTTGAGTCCCGAATCCAACACACACACACACACACACACAAAAAGAACAAAAAAATGGCGTGTGAATCCAAATTTCCTAGAAAGAGTTATGTCCATTTTCGTAAAAGCCGTCTGGCTGGAAACAAACCTGAGGATTGATCTGTCCAAAACCGGATCGATCCGGTTTTAGCAGAATGGAATTTCTGGTCCAGGTGCTCCAGATCGATCCGCACAAGACCCGGATCAATCCGGATTATGCAGAACTTGGTTTTTAGCAGATTTCACCTGATCTACAAGTTCTAAACCATGCCAAAACCAAACCAAACCAAACCTTATGGACACTTCCAAAACTATTTCAAAACATATCTAGATGCCTTCAAACATCAAATAAACATGTGAAACACCATTACAACTACAACAAACACAAATTCAACCCCATTTGAAACAAATTAAGTCATTGAATTGCATTCTTGATCAAACTAACATAAGTATCAAAGATTATCGAAAAAATGTATTCAAGAATCTTACAACCGACCAATTTTTAAACAAAAACATGTACGAAGTATTTGTGGCACATTTCCGAACTTGCCGGAAAGCCCAAATCCAACAATTTACTATCATTTGACTTTGTAGATCTTGGGAATCTCGATACAAAATCCATCGTGATATGCTCCCACTTCCACTCTGGTATCTCTAAAAGGATTAGTTCTCCCCCGAGTCGCTGATGTTCTATTTTCACTTTTTGACAAGTCATGCACTTAGTGACGAATTCTGCGACTTCTCGTTTCATACCACTCCACCAATAAATTTCTCATAAATCTCTGTACATCTTGCTACTACCCGGATGTACTGAATATTTGGTATTGATAACATCCTGCATAAGTCTGTCTCTTAAATCTCCAACCTTGGGAACACATAATCGATTGATGTACCTCAGAACACCAGCTTGAAAACTATATTATGGCCTTTTCCCCTCAGGTAATTCATCTACCATCTTCTTGAATTATGGATCCAGAAGCTGATTAGTCTTGATTTCACTAATTAAACTCGGTTGTGGACCAATCGCAAACATTAAACCACTTTCAATTTTAGGAATTACTTTAAGTCTCATGCGTTCAAATTCTTGTATTAACTTCTCTTGCCCCATTAGAATATAAGCCAAACTCTCCGTCGACTTCCGGCTAACCCCAAGAAACTTTGAATCTCGGACATGTTAGTTGGCCTTGACCAATTCACAAGGGCCTCAATCTTCTGCGGGTCTACTGAGATACCCTCCTTGGAAATCACGTGTCCTAGAAAAGTGACACTTGTCAACCAAACCTCACTCTTTTTCAATTTCCCAAACAACTCTTTCTTTCTAAGTCGTTGCAAAACTAGTCTCAAGTTTTGCTCATGCGCTCCTCCGAACTATTAGAGTAAATGAGAATGTCATCAATAAATACTATCACGAACTCGTCTAAGTACGATTTGGACACATGGTTCATCAAATCTATGAAGGCGGCAGGCGCATTAGTATTCCCAAACGGCATCACTATAAATTCAGAGTGTCCGTATCGAGTCCTAAAGGTCGTCTTTTCTACATCCTCTACTTTGACTCTCAAATGGTGATATCCTGATCTCAAGTCTATCTTTGAAAATACCTGAGCTCCTTGAAGCGGATCAAATAGGTCATCGATATGCGGAAACGGATATTTGTTGTCGATTGTTACCTTGTTGATTTCTCGGTAGTCAATACACATACACATTGTACCATCCTTCTTCTTCATAAATAATACCGGTGCACCCCATGGAGACACACTAGACCGGATGAAACCTTTGTCTAGCAACTCTTGCAACTGAATCTTTAACTCTTTCAACTCAACCGGTGCCATTCGATATGGTGCTCGTGAAATAGGTTGCGTTCCCGACACAACATCAATACCAAATTCAATCTCTCGCTCAACAACACACTAGGTAATTCCTTTGGAAACACATCTGGGAATTCACAAACTATCGGAATATTTTCAAGTTTTAAATCTAAACCTCTAGTATCAAGTATACTATACAAACATTTCCAACAACCCTTCTTTAATAATCGACGTGCTTCAATAACTGACACAATATACGGCGGTGACACACAACACCCTTGCCTTGAAAATAAAACACATCTTGATTCAGAATACGAACTACTATCCCTTTATTGTTACAATTGATATTTGCATAATTAATCGCTAACCAATCCATACCCAATATAACATCAAAGTGTTGAACGACTAATGGTACTAAAGCAACTGTTATACTTTTACCACCTATACTTATGTCACATTTTCTAAACACCCCTGAACTAATCATCGGAACCCCTAATGGTATTGTAATAGATAAATCATAATCCAGAAACTTTAATGGTTTATCTAGGTGATTAGCAAAGTGGTGCAATACGAATGAGTGTGTGGATCCCAAATCTATAAGTACATTTGCTAAATGTGAGCAAATGAAAACCATACATGAGACAACGGTATTGGTAGAAGCGGTCTCTCCCGGCCTGAGCTGATATGATCTTGCCTCCTTTTGCTTCCTCCTTGGAGGGTGAGTAGTCCTCGGTGTAATGGCACTAGCCACGTATGAACCGGAATCGGAAGCTCCTTGACGCTTGGTTGGACAATCCTTAGCTTGATATCCTAATTGCTTACAAGTAAAGCATCGACCCTTCATATCTATGTTCTGGTTTGGACAATTTCTTGCCAAATGTCCCAGTTGTCAACAAATATTACAAGTAATCGGGTTTGGAAGTTGATTGCACCCTCCCCAATGAAATTTTTGACAAGTTGGACACCTCAGTTTGTTCCCACCATAACCACTACCACTACTAGCTGATAAACCTCCCGGACTCTGCCATTTGGCATCTTGTCCACTGAACTGACTTGATCCCATCTGCTTGCTTTGTTGACTTGGTGGTGGTGGTATGTTTGAAGTAAACCCAAGATCTCTCTTGGAAATGGAGGCGATGTCTAGTGCCCTGACGTATGTCTGAGGTCGAAATACTATCACTCGTCCCCGTATATTACTTCGAAGCCCAGCCATAATATTTTTCGCTTTCACTTTCTCAGTCGTTACAATATCCTCGGCAAACCTTGCCAAACTTGTAAATTGCATTGATTACTCTCGGACTGTCTTTCCCCCTTGTACCAACTCCATAAATTATTGAGCTTTCTAGCCTCCAAACGATTCCGAAAAATATTGTTCATTAAATATCTCAAGGAATTAATCCCAAGTAGTTGGTTGACCCAGGCCCATCTTAGTACGCCACCAATCTTGCGCCTCATCTTTTAATGTGTTGGTGGCAAATAGAACTTTCCGCCCCTCCGTACACGGTAACACCCTTAAAAAAAAATTCCATGTCGATAATCCAGAAGTTTGCTCTCATCGAGTCAATCTCCCCACGGAATGTTGTCGGCCTTTGTTTATGAAATTTCGAGATGGTAACAACTTCCTCCCTTGAATTTGGATTCGATTGTACCGGTCTCTCCTCAAGCACACGTGTTTCTGCTATTCGCACCAACCCGTCAATTGCCCTTTCGACCCGTTCCATTCAGTTTGAAGTGTCACCTCCATACATTATGCCTGGCAACCACATTATATTATACACACACACACACACACACACACACTTTACTTTTAAGAAACACATGACATGCTAATCAACATTTAAAGCATGTTAAGTAAACGTGTATGCATGATCATGTAGCTACGTGTCGTTGTGTGCACACTACGCGTCGTACGTCTCTTGTCCCCAAAGGCTCTAGTCTATTGCTCTGATACCAAAAATTGTCACACCCCAACCCACCTTGTGCGGATTAGGATACGTGTTACAATACTATAAGCGCTCAATTATACTAACTAGCAAATAAACATGCGAATTACTAAGGAACACATATGTTTAACAACATAAAAGAACTCTACTGTGACAAAATAGCCTCAAGGGTAAAATGGTCATTAATAAAGTATAGCAAATTTTATATCAAAAGATAGGTGTTTGAATCCCGGATCCAATGCAAAAAATTGACGCGCAAATCCGAATTTCCTAGAAAGAATTATGCCCCATTTTCGTAAAAGTCTGTCTGGCTGGAAACAAACCTGCGGATCAATCCGCCCAAAATTGAATCGATCCGGTTTTAGCAGAATGGAATTTCTGGTTCCTCCAAGTGCACCGGATCAATCTGCATAAGACCCGGATCAATCCGGATTCTGCAGAACTTGATTTTTAGCAGATTTCCACTGTTCTACAAGTTCTAAACCATGCCAAAACCAAACCAAATCTTATGGACACTTCCAAAACCATTTCAAAACATATCTAGATGCCTTCAAACATCAAATAAACATGTAAAACACCATTACAACTAGAACAAACACAAATTCAAACCCATTTGAAACAAAATTAGTCATTGATTTGCATTCTTGATAAAACTAACATAAGTATCAAAGATTATCGGGAAAATGTATTCAAGAATCTTACAACCAACCGATTTTTAAACCAAAACATGTACGAAGTATTTTGCGACACGTTTCCGAACTTGCTGGAAAGCCCAAATCCAACAACTTACCAAAAATTAAACATTAACATAGAAAATTACATAAGTTTTTTCAAATATACATTAACCACATGAGTCATAGAATCCCAAAACTAGCTCCAAATCTCTCCAATACTACAACCACAAGTCAAGGACTTCTAGCCACAAGTTATATACATAACTACAAGTCCCAAATATCTCCCCCATTTCCAAGCACGTTACTTCCTTTATGAGTATTGCTCCGTACCTACAGTGGTTGTTATTTACCACAACAGAAAAGGAAAATGATTTTCTTAAGCATTACACTTAGTGAGCAATCTAAACATGATTAAATGTTTAACATGTGCAATGCCACAATTAACACATAAATCATATCCGTAATCGCCGAACCACCGGTTCAATGATTCATTCAGACCCGAAGACCCTTCCAATGTCTCGTGGCCACTTCTATTCCTTGGACTTCCGTATTCTCAGATTCTTCCTCTTCACCACCCTTATTACTCCCAACAATAAATCATCTCCCCGGTGCTCATTGATTACCATATAAGCATATAAGTCCATAAACATAGCAACTTCTCACACAATTCATAAGATTAACATGCAATTCACATTGTAAACATCTCTATGACTTCTAAGCATAAACAATCAATACAATAAGACATTCTCATGGCTCCTAAGCATAAATTGTTATCTCTAACATCATTGAAGCCTTGAACACATTTAAACACAATCATTATTTAGTGTAGAAAACTCACCCTAGCAAGATCTACCCAAATTAAACCAAGAAGTGCAGAATTTCACCAAATCATAGCCCAAAGTTCACCCTGGATAAATTCCTACAAGAATCGGCAACTGCGTGTCACCGATTAACATGAACTACCAAAATTATGACGATTAAAACATAAATTAACGGTATAGAAACGATTATCTCACCTCCACGAGTCCGAATACAGCTTCGATTTGCGGATTAGACGAATGACAGAGAGACTACGTCGGTGACAGTTTCTCCTTTCTCGCTCTGCGAGGTCTCTCTCTTTTCCTTAAATTTTCGACAAATTTTTGTATAACATGAGAGTTTCATCTCATGACACACACACACACACACACACACACACATGCACAAACATGAGGTGTCAAAGCCTCATTTTTCCCACTTTTCATTTGCACCCCCAGAATTTCTTAAGTTCCTATTATGAAATCCCCCAAACATTTCATTAACTACCCAATCATCTAATGAGTGTTTGTCTAAGTTCCGTATGGGTCGCAACGTGGATCGCAAATATTTTGTGAAGTTACTATCGCACCTACTAATTATGAATCTTTTTAGTTATACACTTATTTGGTTATCCAAACGAATACCAAACGCTAGCATATAACATCATAATATTGAAAGCATCTTTAAACAAGTATTCATGCAATCATATAAATGTATTCAACATATAAAATGCAAATTTATTTTATCTGGGCCCTTCACTGGGTCCCACTCCAGTACCTGTCCCACCTCACTGGGGACTTTTCCAACTGGTGTCCCTCTCTGAACTCTTTTCCGCGGACAAGTCCACTCCTCCCCTTAATCCATTTTATACATTAATTATATTAATTAATGCATATAAAAATGATAATTAGCCCTTTTCCCAGGTATGGGTGTTACACAAAAGCTTACAAACAAAACTTTGTTTGTAAGTTTTTATGTCCGAAGCTTTATTATAATAATGTACTTTATAATACGACATACGACAGGAATGGTGTTATAACACCCGCATATGTATTATTGTATTTCATTACATTGTCATGCATGATAATGTGATGTCGTATGACATATGTTTGAGTGAGTTTTGACTCACGAGTAGATTTGGTTGTATGTGTTAGAAAACTCTCTGAGACTGTGTTGATTGAGCATTTTGTTGTTGTGACGTCTCTCCGAGTATGAGACGGTCATTGTAGAATACCTTAAATGTTTAACTAAAAATAAATGTTTACCTGTGTATTTCACTATCTGTATTATTTTCTGGTTTAGAATATATTTCTGTTATTAATTTTAGTATCCTGGTGAGGACGAAGTAATACACTATTAATTTGGCAGGCTAATTAGCAACTTCGGAAAAATAATGTAGAAACTTGCGTTTTAGCAACCAAATAGAACTTAGTCGAAAACTTTTATAATTTTGAGGTTTCACTTATAAAGCTATGAATTAGCTGTGTAGAAAGTTTCAGAGACTGATTAGGAGTTTTGAAAACTCGTGGGGAGGTAAACACAATTTTTGAAAGTTTTGCCTATATATAGATAGAGATGTCTTGAGATTTTTTCACAAAACTTCCAACCTAAGTTTCAAGAGTCCAAATGGAGATTTTAGTTTCTTAAAGCTTCTCGACGCCAAACGACGCCCGTTTGTCCGCTACTTTTTCACCAAATTTCGTATTCGAACACCTCGAGGTAAGGCCGTCGTTTTGATACCTATTAGACCATGTTTGGCTAAGTTTTTTGAAAAGTTATTTTCTAGAAATTTCATAAAAGTTGATAATCGGACTTTTGATCCATAGGAGTTGTACTAGAAGGATTTCTGCACGTTCTTTGTGCACAGGTTTTCTTTGGATTGAATTATAGGAGCGTAAATCGGAGGTGAGTGATTCAACTATGTATTTTGGAATGATTTCTTGACATGTATTTATATTTTGTGTGAATAAAATGTATTAAGTCATAGAGATATATTGTGTAGTTCATATTGGGCAATCATATTGTTAAGTTGGCCCAATAGCACGGTGACATGTTTTGTTTTCCGCGAGTATGGTGATATGTATTTGAGCATGTTGAGTTGCTTATTTGGGTCAAAGGAGCACATGGTTACTGAGCCATCTTGTGGAGCCGATATAGGCATTAATGTCGCACGATTGAACAGAAGAATCGTGGGTCTTGCCCTTTCGCGTGGACTTATTGGCGAGGAGTCGCGAATTGGGAGTATGGGACGTACACGTGAGGCTCCGGAGACTAGTATGAATTGTAAAGATGTGAATGCGGACATGTTTATCATTCATGTGCAATTCACTAAGCGTTAGCTTAAACAAATCGAATATGTGTGGTTATTAAAATAACCATTTCAGGTGTTAATGTCAGCGAGGAATCGGGGAAGTGATCCCGAGATGTTGGAAGTTCACTTAAAAGGGGACATATAGATGTTTATCTCGTAGTTTTGTAATCGAATCGTCTATTTCATTTTTTGTTAAGGAACTTGTAATAGGAATGGATAATAGTCTTGTATATGTTTTATTTGAATTCCAAGTTCTGTAAGGAATTCCTACATTTTGTATTGATTTTGAAACCACGGTTTGGATTGGTTAAGTTATTTGAATCTGAACCTAGAGTTCACGTTTTGAAGTATTTTACTTGTCGACTTCATATCTTGTTTTAATGTTGAGATCGTTTGCGATCGCATGGGTCGCTTGACCTTAGGCAATATCCTAGTACAAGAAGGATTGCTGTCAGAGGGTCATTCGACCGGTCAAAGGGGACAGCTCGACCAGTCGAAGTGCCCTCTGCTATGAGGATTATTGCCGAGGGGTCATCCAACCGGTCGAACAGGGCAATTCGACCGGTCGTAGTGCCCTCTGCTACGAGGATTATTGCCGAGGGGTCATCCGATCGGTCGAGCGGGGCAACTCGACCGGTCGAAATGACCCCTGCATGAAAACTTTTTATACCCCTTCCGCAACTTATTTAAATGTTTTGATTGGTTCTTAGGGCCCCTTTGATATAAATTCATTTGTTTCAAAATATAATTACGTTTTCAAATTTATACGAATTTTACCAACATTGGGTGTGTTGTTTTAAAAGAACGACTACTCATTGCTATCTTTAAAGTTTTGTTTCCGATGCTATAACTTTTAAATGAGTAGGAAGAGCCTCGGTGGCGTGCCACTGGTTCTGGTTCCACTATTGTGGGATCGGGCTGTGACAGGTGTACTGATCTCGTCAGTATCAAGATATAAACTATGCTTTACTTTATAAGAATTTGTAGTGTGGAAGTAAAAGTCGAATCCATAGAGATTAATTATTTTTATCCGTTAATTAAGAAAACCTAAATCTATTTAGTTATAGAAAACAAAAGTTTGATTGGTTGTTGATTTAATTCCTACTATTAATTAACTATGAAATTATGGAAATAAGATACTAAAATTAAATCTAAGTAAATGAATGCAAAATTTGAGATTGTTTTACTTTGTGCATATGAGATCTAGGATTACAAATCCACCACTAACTATGCATCGGGGGTCTAGACTTTCTACTTTAAGTTTTATGATTGGAAAGTTACGATCTATAGTAGCTACAAGCCCCATAGTATCAACAAGAGGATATTAATAGTTTAACCTAAGTATAACTCATCTTCGGTTCACATGAATTATCTATCTATAACTAGGGTGTAACATAATTCATATTTCCTAAGCATGGATTATAAAAGATATAAATATCGCAATCATATAAGCACTATTATATGTAAATATTCCTATCAATCACATAAATCAAAGAATATTGGGTTCAATAAGCATAAGGAAGAATTTAAGACAAGAATAAATCCAAAATACTAGGGGTGTGTTTCGGCCGGAACGGATCGGAAACACCCCTTTCGGAAAAAATTCCGAAATTTTCGGAAGCCAAAAATGCATTCCGAATTCCGTTCTGAAATTTCGGAAATTCCAAAATTATTTCCGATTCCGAAATTTCGGAATTTCATCAGATTCGGAATTTTTCAGAATATTCGGAATATTTTTGGAATTTTTCGGAAT
This sequence comes from Hydrangea macrophylla, assembly GCA_033977485.1. Taxonomy (NCBI): domain Eukaryota; kingdom Viridiplantae; phylum Streptophyta; class Magnoliopsida; order Cornales; family Hydrangeaceae; genus Hydrangea; species Hydrangea macrophylla. The sequence goes on along the minus strand of CM066983.1, from coordinate 106,987,699 downwards.
TTTCGGAATTCAAGCTTAATGGGATTTCACTTGAGACTTGTAGGCCTTTTATAGAAGCACATCACATCCCATTTTTTTGTGTTTTTTCGATGTGGGATGAACACAATTTTCGGAATATTTTCGGAAAAGTTTCGGAAAATGCAATTTCGGAATATGTTCGGAAATTTTTCGGAATATTTCGGAATATATTCGGAAAAGTTTCGGAAAATACAATTTCGGAAAATTTTCGGAATTTTCGGAATTCTGAAAACAATTCCGATTCCGATCCGATTTTTTTCGGAATTTTCGGAATTCGGAATGCATATTTAGTTGCCAAAATCGGAATTTTTCGGATCGGAATCGGTCGGAATCAGAATTTCCGTTCCAAATGACACCCCTACAAAATACTCTTGATTATTATCATTAAAAATCCAATTATATATAAATAATCCTCAAACATACAATTACTATCCAAATACATAAAATCCTAAAGTAAGAAAGCAAAGAATCCCCCTTTACATAGCTAGGGTTTCATTGAAACCCTAGAAGAGAAGTTTAGTTGCGCATAATTGAGGAAAACATTGAGATGAAATTGATTACAGCCATCAGAAACCTTCAAACTAGATCTTTTTCTTTTCTTGCCTTCAAGGTTGTATGTAGGATGTAAATATTGATGTGTAGTAATGTGTGTAACCCTCCAATTGCCTTAGAACGAGTTTTTTTTATAGTTGAAGTGGGATTAGGAAAGCTTTTGTAAACCTACTTCTGCTGAAACTGCTGTAATTCACTTTTTGGACGTAATTAGGCAATTCCGTTCGCGTATGGGTCTTCAGCACTTAAAAATACGCATTTTAACTTTTTTGTACGGATCGCACGAGCACGTTTTGGGAGGTCGTGCGAGCGGGCCGCGCGAATGAGGTGCTGGATTGTCGCGCGAGGTGGCTTTTTCTGCTTCTTTTCTTCTGTTTTTACTCTGTACTTAGCCTGGAAACCCTTGCTTTCTTCTAAATCCTGACAGAAAATGGAAAACAAAGTAAAAGTATACAAAAACAGAATAAAAAAGTGCTAACAAATGTGAATTAAGGCGTGTAACTAGGACTTGTTCACTCCCAATCATATGGTGTACTATCTCTATCACAGACCCATTACATAAGTTTTCATCATCAATGCATCTCCAATGCAAGTTTTCATTTTGCCCATGCTAAATTTATATTTTGGCATTGCTATATGACTTAAATACTCTATTTTGATATTTCTGCTGCTACATTCTAAAATAAATACTATTTTGTGACACATTGACTATTATTGTTGTACTTTAGGTTGTGTGTTTTATACACCTTTTGATTGGAATGAATGCAAAAGTTAAATTATACTTGCATTAATCCAAAAGAAAACCTCTCCAATGCACCTTATATCACTTTTCTCAAAGGGTAATATTTGAGGCACAAACAAATCTCACTAACACTTACTAACAAATCTCACTAACACTTACTAACACACTCGGGGCACAAAAATATATGTATTTGTGCCCCGAGTGTGTTAGTAAGTGTTAGTGAGATTTGTTTGTATTTGTGCCCCGAGTGTGTTAGTAAGTGTTAGTGAGATTTGTTTGTAACCAAAATATTATCTTTTCTCAAATTATAGTCACGCTATTCTTGTTGTCAAATTTGAGAGCACAAATAGCATTGCTATTTTTTAAAAGCATGAATAGAAGTGTATTTGAGATGTGTTTTTGAGAATACATACAATTTTTGACTATAGCATGAGAAATACTATAGCATAAGAAATATAGAAAGGGTGCATTTCAGAAGGGGTAATATTAGGGACACAATTAAAGTTATAAGCTTTTGTTCACAACTTTTATTTTGTGTCCATCTCTCTTGATGGGTCTCACAGTGCTAGTGACCCCACAGTGCCCAATAGGTGCCCAATAGAAGAGAGAGAAACACAAAATAAAGATTGTGAGCAAAAGTTTGTGGCTTTGGTTGAGCCCAAAGTATTACTCTTTCAGAAGTTATATATTAGGTCCAATTTCATTTGGGTTTTACTTTTACAGGCCAAAACTGAAGAGGAAGAAGAAGAGAGATATATGGCTCGGAGTATTTCATACATAACAGGATCCCAGCTTCTCTCTCTAAAGCGTCGCCCAAACAATATTGCTGTTGTAGATGTCAGGTATACACACATATTTTACTGGATTGTATATATATGTTCGATGTGATATAAATGTGTGTGTGTGTGTGTGTATTATTTTCTTTAATATTAATATAGCAGTAGTAATAATATGTGTATTAATTACAGGGACGATGAGAGGAGTTACGATGGGCATATAGGTGGTTCGCTTCACTACGCCAGCGATTCGTTTTCCGACAAAATACCAAATCTCGTTCAGGCCGTCAAAGGCAAAGATACCCTTGTCTTCCATTGCGCCCTCAGCCAGGTTTCTACTGATTTTCCTCTGGTTTATACTACTTGATTCCGAATTTTGATTAATTTATTGACTTGGGTTTCTCAAGATCTATGACTATTTATAGATACACACTTGCGTGCGTGCGTGCGTGTGTGTAAGACAATTGGAATTGGATGTTTAATCCAGATAGGTATGCTGATCATCATGAGTTTTTAGGATTTTGGTGAAGGATTGATAGTGGGTGTGATTGATTATATAAATTCCAGTAAAATTTGTAAATGCCACAATTTTCGGTGGATTTATGAAGTTAATTAATCTGCTTAAGAATTTATGTATGTGTTCAACACATCCCTAGCATCATTCCCACCTTATTATCAATTTTTGTTTACCGGTAGTCTTAGCGTTGTGTTACCTCAAGATCTTGTGTTCGAGTCTAACCCCTCCATTAACTGGTGTGTGGGAGATAAACATGGTGGGCTCACCGTCCCTGGTTTATCCTGCAGGGTCGGATAAAAAAGTCCAGGTCTTCTAGGGGTTCACAGTTACCGCAGCTTGACAAGTTAATATCTGAGCTGTTATTAACACAAAAGAACTGATTTTAAACTTTGTTGCTAATTAATCTGATGATATCATGATCAGTTTAGCTTATCACAATGGTGTACATATTGCTTTTGCCTCTACTATCGAACTTTTTCTTTTTCTTTTTTATTTTCAAGTTTGAGAGGTATGTATTATTCGTTGATATAGATGTCATATACAATATATCTGGTATTTAAACTTTTTCTCACTTGGAAATCTACACAAAAAAATTGGTAGTTGTTTAGTAGTGGTGGTACTCCTGATATCTCCCACCATTTATCCGTGCATTGTACTACTAATAAGCACTTTTGCAAAGTTCACCTTCCTGTGGTCAAATCAAGACTTGAGGATAACATTTCCGTAATTTTTTTTTTCCCACTGGTATTCAAAGTATGAAGATGTTTCTTAGCTAACTAGCATATCAAATGATCGTTTTCGGTTCTCTCTTGAATATCATGGCAAAACACCTCATATGCCGTTTCTAATACTAATTAGCTAAAACATTTTTGCAGCATCTCTGAGTAGTTTTGGTTTTAAAATTGCCTTTTAGTCTTGCCATACCAATCTCATACAAATAGCACACATTGGAGCCTCCTACGGAATACTTTGAATAAAATAAATGCAATAAAGGTACTAGTGATGTAGTCTTACTGCAAATGAAACTTCAGTTATTTTTCACTCGAGTAATGCTATGCTCACCAAATTTGCCTCCCAAATGTGGTTCCCAACACATATGATAGTGGGCCACTCGATTTTCATTGGAGGATATTATAGTGGTCTCACCATTATTATTGAAGGTAGTCTCACTACCACGCGTTGAAAACCATATTTGGGTTACAAAATTTGGGAAGCACAACGTTACTCTTTTCATTCATATGGTTTCGTGATATCTCATCAGCTTTCTATTTGGTACTTTTTTAGTTTCGTAAAACCATCTAAAATATCTCACAGTAGCTCTATCATATGGGTTTTCTAAGACATTGTATATCACAGGTAGTGTGATTTTTCATCTCCCAGGACTATTTCAAGAATTGTCTTTCCGAGCAAGTTGTGAGCTTGATAAAGTTGAAATATGTTATTGACACACTTTCATTTAATACTACTTTGCTCCTGTCGATATGTTATCCCTTCCGGCTATGCTATGGGGGAAGGGAAGTGGTATCTATCCTTTTGTTCCCTTGCCCCTATTTGATCTTCAAAGGTTCCTCTTTGTTGACTGTCAATGGAAATCAGATTGAAAATAACTTCTATATTTATCATTGTTCCAAATTGCAATGGATTGGGGACTTGTAATAGTTGCTTAAGCACGGAAAGTGATCATCTTTTGAAGTTGTTTATTAGCACATCCTGTATTCAATGACATCTCAATAGCATGCCTTTCATTTTACTATCCAACACTCATTTATAACGTTGGTGGATTGGAGTTCTGAATATCATTTTATTGTGCTGTACAAGTCATTCTGTTGCTATTATATTGTGAACATAATAAACATATATTTGCTGCATCTCTTCAAGCTATATCCTCTAATTCTTGTCATTTGGAGTCCCAGTAACTTGTATCATTATATTCAGAAAGCTTTAGTGGGAAGAGATGTCTATCTGAGTCACAAGCTTTGACCATAAACTGGATTGTGATGGACTCTTTTGTAGGTTCGCGGCCCGAGGTGTGCACGACGGTTTGCAGATTATCTTGCTGAAATGAATGAACTTGCAGAAATAAAGAACATAATGGTTTTGGAGCGTGGTTTTAATGGCTGGGAAGCTTCTGGCAGACCTGTTTGTCGCTGCAATGAAATACCCTGTAAGGGTGACACGGCATAAAAAAGAAAATAGAAAAAAGAAATCCGAACATATCCTTGTCATGAAGGGATCAAATTACCATGTTTGGGTCATACATACACGTTATATATAAGTGGTCTACATGTATGAACAATGTTAATTGCTTCGTACGACAGAATATGCAATTTGTTGCCAATCGGCACAACTGATTTTCCTATGGTATTCTTGTGATTTGGCTTCAATCCTATCTTGTTTTACATGAATGTGGAGCTCGACTGTCATCTCATTCGAGGCAAATGCTACTGGTTTTCACTGTTCAGCACAGTTCATGGATCGATGTTGAGTGGTATAAGTTTTACATGGATCATATGGGCTCTTTACGCTGCCTTGAAAGTTCATGAACTACACAATCTAAGCAACTTTTTGATAAACTTGAAAATTAAGAATCGCAATTTTCAGTGTTTAAAATTTTAAGCTATTGAATTTATAGTACTTAAATTAATGTTTAACGTGAAGTTTTCTGTAGAATTTTTTTAACTTAAAATTTTGGGTAGATTTTGAGTCCAAGTGTTCAGCTCTCATCTCTGAAACACACTTAAAAAAAAAAGTGCTGAAATTTGGTAGCACTTAATTAGGTTTAGTTTGCCCATAAACACAATCCAATGCTTTGTGATTCAAATAGTGGAAATGCTTCTGGGGATAGGCATAAAACAATTAATAGTAGCTTATTAACTCCATCTTTTCAACCACGCTGTAACAACTTGGTCATGATCAGATCAGGTATGAACTGGGCCCTGGGGTGAATGTATTACTTGTCAAACATACATTATACTTTTTTTATTTATTACGAGTTCACGTGGTTATATACATCACTAAGTCATACTGCATAGATCAGTAATTGGAAAACAAATAATAGGTTAATTGAATCATAAGTTATGAGTCAAGATACATGCTTATGTTTAAAGTCCATTCGAAAATGATCAGCAAAACCAAAAAAGTCCACTTGAAAAAACAATTATCCGAAACAGCTTATTGTAAGAAGTATATTCATTTATCATTTGGAAATTATGTTATTTTAAATACATGTGTTTTCACGAGATTTTGATGGTTAACTTATTTCAATCGGTACTCATTATATTGTAGCCAGAAGTAATAGAGTTGGGTCATGGGTGACTAATGCAAGGACTAGTAAAAAAGTTTTAGAGTGGTCATCAATGTTTTTTAATTCCAGGGAATTTCAGTCCAAACTCCAAAGTACCTTAAAAAAAGATTAAGTTTTTGGTTCTTAGATACTACCCGTTTTTATTTTTGTAGAATGTCCCTCAACAGAAAATTTCATACAACTAGTTACGTGAAGATTGTAAATTTTATATTTTCTCTGTGGTCCCTACACTGTCAGTGGACCCCATCAGAAGATATAGACACATTGTAGTGTGTGTAGATTGTGTTTGTGCTCAAACACTTGCTCTTAAACTTATAAGTCATATGAATACGCAGTTTGCTGCAATGGAATCATGGGACGTCGGGTTGTTATTCACGTGACTTTAAGTCACATTAAAGTGGTCCACTAGTCTTCTAATTTGGTTGGACTCCACTATCCTTAAATTAGCCAATAGAATATAATGCCTAATTAATAAATATATAATATAAAAGATATAATTGTTTTGGAGGTTACATAAAAAACTAACAATGGTACAGTTTCTAAAGCAGTTAATTTTTTAGGGCCCTCTTCTCTCCTCTATAAAATATAAAACTACCCCTTTCAAATCTATCCATAAGTTACAGAAAAGTTTTATGAAGATTGAGAGACAGAGAGAAGAAGGAAGTCTTACATCAAGGTTTGATCAATTAAGGGGTTTCCAATCATCATCTTTATCAATCGACAATGGCAAACAACGGTACACATTAAATTATAGTATTTGATAGATCTTGAGATGTATTTGATTCAAGATCCATAAGTTTTTCCGCATGATAGTATGATTACTTTATCAATTATAGACTAACAGTTGGTATCAGAGCCCTTGTTTTGAATAGATACATCTTAGATTAAACCTGAAACTATCAAATTTATGTGCCGCCGTTAATAAACCCCTCGGATCTGATCGTGATCGTGTATTTATATACACTGTCAAATGGTATTTGTGAAATCATTACAAATTGTGAATATGCATGTGCGCGTATATGAATGTTTGAGGATTATGTGGAGTAATAGTTAGAATACATCATGTTGATCAATTGGGTCCCATTTAATAGTAATGGTTATGGTGTATGTATATATATATATATATACACATACTGTTATGTATATTGGTTTTGAAGTCAAACTTTTGGAAGGCATGAAGAAACTGCAAATTTAATCAGTTCATCTACTTGTTTTATATATATATATATATATATTGGTACAAGTATGACTTTAAGATAATAGTTCATATCTTTTATAATTCTGTGCAGTTGTTTTGAAAAACTGTGACAAGTTATAATTTAAATTTGTTTGACTTTGACAACCGCATATGAATATGCATCAAAGTATGATCTGATCTGATTAAAAAAAAAAAAAAAAAAAAAATCAAATGGCAGTTATACTATGTTAAGTAGTGTATTCTTCTAAAATCTTTGACTTATATATGAGGATACAATAAGTCAAGTACATAATTTTATGGCTGAAAAGTATACAAGTCATGAATGTTCTATATTGTGTTGCAATTTATAAATTGGCCGTAAATTATAAATTCATGTTTTCATTCATCTAGAATTTAGAGTTATTGTTAATTCTTGTCATTGAATAGATTTCAATCACATAAAAGAAGACATGAAATAATAATTATTATTTTATTAAATTAGTGATTAAGTAAATAAATGACAAACTTTAGCAATTAAATAAATCAACTCTAATAAAAGGGTTAGAGAATATTGTTGGTTAGTTTTATATTTATAAGGTTTATTAATTTGGCAGTCACCAAAGTGGCCTAGGTTAGTGAGCCTTATGAATATTAAACTACATTAAAGACTAGTCATTAAGGGTGACATAAAAGACAACAATATTCTCAATGGCAGTCATAGTTAGGAGATTGGGACTAGCCCAAAGGAGAGTCACTTTCAACTAACTATGAACTGGATAGGGTAATATAATTTGTGTCATTTAGTAGTGTAGAATTGGATACCCAAAGGTAACATAACTTACTAGTAGGTGACATAAATTACATTAGACCTATATAGGTGATAACATTTAGCACCTATAGAGTGGACACTAGATATGTTAAGGTTTTCACCCAAAGATGGAACCGATGTGATATCAATAGTTCATCTGTTTAGAATTTATAATTCTATATTATGGATAGACTCAAGGCCTTAACGTGAGCATTGTCCTATTTTA